>CM048744.1:576669218-577919218 GCA_026315105.1 Locusta migratoria | reverse complement strand
AGGCTTGCTCAAGATAAAGTAGGGTGGAGAGCTTCATCAAACCAGTCTCCGGACTGAAGACCATAACAACAAAAACATAATTCTCAAATCGACAGACACAAGTTTCAGACAGTGTCTGAAAGTGACTCAAACTCCAAGTCCACAAAGCGCAATACGTGGAAAAAAACCGAAGTCTCAAAACACACAAGTAACCACGTCGTCTGTCTAAAACAAAGTCCCTTCTGGAGCGCTGCTCCGCACTCTGCCCGCAAAACGCGATGCTACCCCCTCACTAGAAAGCAAAACCAAATCGCTCTTTATGAGCCAATTTTCCTCCAATTCGCAGACCCGGCGCCAGGATATCTTCGAAAAACTGTCCTCGCGCTCAGTGCAGTCCAATGACGACCGTTCCCGCGCAATACGCCCCACATACGTATTGTTCAAATGTTTATAAAACATATGGGACTTAACTGCGGGGTCACCAGTCCCTAAACTTACAAACTACCTGTGAACTAACTTATACTAAAGACAGCACAAACATGCAAGCTCGAGGGCGGATTCGAACGCCCGACGGGGAATGGCCTCGCGCATCGGAGCATAGCGCCTCAATGCCCGCGGCCGCTCCGCCTCGGCGCGATACTAATTCCTCCGCGGATCGGTCACTGATCTGAACCTTGGTGTGGCTCTGCCGTTCCCAGGGCGATCACGACACAAATTTCGACGCCCCTTAGTGCGCGCCACTCCAGCGCCGTGCTTCCCAGCTCGGGGGGTTCGCTTGCAGGTACCAACGCCACGGGGTCAGCAGACCACCACACCGGCCCTCTCGTTATAGATGGGTGTCTTCGTCGAAGGCTTATTCTCCGTCACACATGGACTTGGTACCTCTTTCTCTATCTCTGGTGCCACCCAGAAGCGCTTTAGAAATGGTGAGGATTCACTGGCTTCAATAACCCTGAAAATTTAAAATAAAGTTGACTGGCAGTTCGAGTTGCCTTTCAATATTTATGTACAACGTATGTTTCAAATACATATTACTTTACTTCCTTAAAATTATTTTAACACAAAATACTTTTCTACACAATATGTAACAAGTTAATGCATATACGAAATAACAAATCACCCCCACTAGGTGGCTTCATGTCAGAAACGGGTGTGTTACCATCTCTCTCACAACTATCATCCTCATTTCTAAAAGTAATACATTATTACTGTCGCTCCTGTACACCTGTTTAAACTCTGCGCTAGCTATCGGCCATTTCAAAGCACTGCACGATAAACATCCCAATCTGTTGTCAATGCCTTCGTCCTGTTACCTCATTCAAACAAGCGAACTAGACGATATACTTTCAGTCAGTTGATACCTAACTTGGCATACTGAAGATGTGCAGTTTGATGTGCAGTTGTGAGAATTGTCGTTTGATGTCATAGCCGACTGGGAGTGTTCATTGTGTGCATATTCCAACGTTGTGTACGGGGTTGTGTATGGAGTTAGAATGATAATAATAGATTTTGAGACGACATGAACAATGGCTGTTGTTTTGTCACTGTTTCGCTGTCAACATAAAAGACTTTTTCGTCTGCCAATTTCGACTGTGAAGACGTCACACCTGTTCTCTTTCTGCATATGTTTTTAGCACTGTAATTAATAATATGAAGAGTGACAAGACAGAGGAAATCAGTAGACAACAGAAAGACAGCAGTATATCATTGGTGGGAACCAAATCAGGATTGATAGTATACTGAATAACAAGAAAATGAGAAAAATTAGAACACCTTTGTATACTGGCTAGTAAGAACTCGTCATTAGTCAGAAAAACTGGTTTGTCATCCCATATTTAGGAAAAATTTCAGATCACATTCGTAAACAGTTAAAATCTCGAAATTTCAGACCTAAAAATTATAACAGAAACAACATTTCGAAGTATTTATTCAATAGTAAAGACAAATTTCAACCCCTAGCACAGAGTGGTGTATACAAGATCACGTGAAAACACTGTGAGAAAGTATATGTTGGTCAGTCTGGCAGGTCTTTTGGTATTAGAATGTCAGAACACGAGGGAAGCTAGAGGTTGAAAAAGGCGGATTCAACCTTTCTTGGACATATGGCCAGAGAAAGCCACGATTACGATGTACACTGTGAAATCCTACATTCCCTGAAGAAAAGCAGAAAGATGACACTACTGGAAATACTTGAAATCAGTAAATATTTGGCTCAGGATGACAGTTTAGTATTAAACGATCAAATCCAGTTCCTCTTCACATGTACTGAAGTTTCAGTTCCCAACTTTCCTTTTCTTCAAAAATTATCCTGTCAGTTTGAACCTTTACACATACTTATCATACTTTTATATAAATGTTAGTAACTGTAATAAAACTCTTGTAATGTAGTTTCCTGAGAAATAGTCAATTTTCTGTGATAATATCTTTGTAAATCGTAACGTCTTTTTAAGATCTTTGAAAACATGTATACTACAGTCACTTGTCACTGATGATTGCCTAAGAAGCCGAAAACCGGTTTATGACTAATAAATAAGTATAATTTGCACATATTGCTGGGTGCGATCTGATTTTATGTTAAATTTATGTTACTGCCAAGATAGCATATTGAGAACTTTACTTGGATTTAGTAAAGTCAGTCACCGAGATGGCGTGATTTTAAAAAAATGAATAAATAAATAAAAACATGCGATTCAATATTTGTCTAAACTTTCTCGATAGGTAAATCGCGGGGTAAATATACCATTAAAATTTATAGGAAACCCTCCTCTACAGATTTGGTAATCAATGCCAATTCATCGCCTCCAATTAAACATAAAATGGCATATTTTTATTCGATGCTGCATAGACTTATAAATCTCCCACTGGAGCAAGCAGCTATTAGTAACGAAATGTACTAAGATATGTTGCCGGTAAGAATGGCTATAATTGATGAAATGTACAGCAAAGTAAAGAGTAGTAGACAGAACAATGATAAGGTTAAAACAAATAAAACCGTGAAATATGTCCACATGGAATATAACAATCCCATTTCAGAAAGAAATTCGGAAAAATTTCCGTGAAACTAATATTAAGGTGGCTTTTAGTACGACTAATAAGCTGCAAATAAACCTACGCCACAAAGTTGGGACAATCGAGGAAAATCGTGGGTGTACAAACTACACTGTGGGATTGTGAAGGCTTCTATGTCGGGAAGACGGGTAGGTCATTTTTTGCTAGGTTTCGTGATCATACTAGCAACCTTAATAAATCCAACTTTGGAGAACACGTACGGACGAAAAACCATAATATCCAAGACATTAGTCAGAGCATGAAGAACTTGCATAATGCTCCCAAAGGAAAGACATTAAATATTTTGGAAAGTATGCGGATGTATAAACACTTTAAGCACCAGCGAAAAATGTGCTCAACGATCAACTGGAAACAGTAGTTAATAATTTCTTCATCATTCTTGATGATGTACTGTGAAATCAACAAACTCGCCCCCCCCTCCTCCGTTTGTGTCTCGTTTCCGCCGGTTGTCCTAGGTGTCGGTGGCCGAGTAGAGAGAGAGAGGAAAATAGGATGCACGCGTATGCGGGCACAGAGTCTGACCAGCCAGCGGGACAGCTGAAATTAGAAACACTAAGCTAGATTAGTACAACATATATATTTCGTAGATATATGGCAACACAACTTTTACAAAGTTCATGACTGCAGATTGTAATTGTAATGCTGAGACATGGGCTAACGAGGTAGAGGCCTGCCTAATGATGAGAGTCTGTTCTAGTGCCTGTCATATTGCCAAGTCCGATCTAGTTCAGTGGGAGCAACGAGCGGGGTAGCAACAGAAGGCGCTCGTGGCCGACGTCGTAAGAAGGCTGCGCCGTGCTTGCATGGCGAAAGTAGGTGACGCGCACATCAGACTTGTCAGACTTGTGCGACACCCTCCCCCCCCCCCCCCGCCCGCGTGGGAAGTACCATGGCTGACATATAAATGTAATTATGGGAAACATCACGACCCATGTGCGCCCTCTAGTGGTCAGTTAGGTAACTGTCGGCGCGTGAACTCACTTTTCGACAGGTATGTAAGCAGCCCACCCCCATGAACCACAGACATTGCCGAGGTGGGGTGGCTTGCGTGCCTCAATGATACAGATAGCCGTACCGTAGGTGCAACCACAGCGGAGGGGTATCTGTGGAGAGGCCAGACAAACGTGTGGTTCCTGAAGAGGGGCAGCAGCCTTTTCAGTAGTTACAGGGGCAACAGTCTGGATGATTGACTGGGCTGGCCTTGTAATATTAGCTCATGTGGCTTTGCCACACAGCTACTGCGAACGGCTGAAAGCAAGGGGAAACTACAGCCGTTACTTTTCCCGAGGACATGCAGCTCTACTGTATGAACATATGATGATGGCATCCTCTCGGGTTAAATATTCCGGAGGTAAAATAGTCCCCCATTCGGATCTCCGGGCGGGGACTACTCAGGAGGATGTTGTCATCAGGAAAGACAATACTGGCATTCTACGGATCGGAGCGTGGAATGTTAGATCCCTTAATCGGGTAGGAAAATTAGAAAATTTAAAAAGGGAAATGGATAGGTTGAGGTTAGATATAGTGGGGATTAGTGAAGTTCGGTGGCAGGATGAACAGGATTTCTGGTCAGGTGAGTACAGGATTATAAATACAAAATCAGTTGGGGGTATCACAGGAGTAGGACTGATAATGAATAAGAAAATAGGAATGCGGGTAAACTACTATGAGCAGCACAGTGATCGCATTATCATTGTCAAGATAGATACGAAGCCAACACCAACAACAGTAGTACAGGTTTATATGCCAACTAGCTCTGCTGATGATGAGGAGATCGAAGAAATATATGAGGAGCTAAAGGAAATTATTCAGACAGTTAAGGGAGAGGAAAACTTAATTGTGATGGGAGACTGGAATTCGGTTGTAGGACAAGGAAGGGAAGGGAAGATAGTAGGTGAATATGGTCTGGGCAGGAGGAATGAAAGAGGAAGTCGCCTGGTAGAATTTTGCACGGAACATGATTTAATCGTAACAAACACCTGGTTTAAGAATCACAAAAGAAGGTTGTATACATGGAAGAGACCAGGAGACACCGGAAGGTATCAGATAGATTTTATAATGGTAAGACATAGATTCCGGAACCAGGTTACAAACTGCAAGACGTACCCAGGGGCAGATATAGACTCTGACCATAACTTGTTAGTCATGAACTGTAGGCTGAAACTGAAAAAATTGCAGAAACGTAGGAAAACACAGAGATGGGACTTAGATAAATTGAAGGAAAGTGAAGTTCTGGAGAATTTCAGAGGGAGATTTAGGCAACAATTGACAGAAACAGGGGGAAATAAAACAGTAGAAGAGGAATGGGTAGCACCGAGAGATGAAATAGTGAAGGCAGCAGAGGACAAAATAGGTAGAAAGGCAAGACCTACAAAAAATCCTTGGATATCACAGGAAATACTAGATTTAATCGATGAAAGGAGAAAATATAAAAATGCAGTAAATGAAACAGGCAAAATGGAGTACAGACGATTAAAAAATGAGATTGACAGGAAGTGCAAAACAGCTAAGCAGGAGTGGCTAGAAGCCAAATGCAAATCTGTAGAAGAATGTATAAGAAGGGGAAAAGTAGATACCGCCTACAGGAAAATAAAAGAGACATTTGGGGACAAGAAAAGCAACTCTACGAATATCAAGAACTCAGATGGGAAACCAGTTCTCAGCAAAGAAGGGAAAGCTGAAAGGTGGAAAGAGTACATAGAGCAGCTCTACAAAGGAAATGAACTTACAGACAATGTGGTAGGAAGGGAAGAGGACGTAGATCAAGATGAAATAGGAGATGCTATACTGAGAGATGAATTTGACAGAGCCTTGAAAGACCTAGGTCGGAACAAGGCCCCAGGAGTAGATGACATACCCTCAGAGCTACTAAAGTCTCTGGGAGAGCCAGCCACGACGAGACTATTTGAACTGGTGTGTAGGATTTATGAGACAGGCGAAATACCCTCAGACTTTAAGAAAAATGTAATAATCCCCATTCCAAGGAAATCAGGCGTAGACAGGTGTGAAAATTACAGAACCATTAGTTTGATAAGTCATGGTTGCAAAATTTTAACACGAATTATCTACAGGAGAATGGAAAAGCTGGTAGAAGCTAACCTTGGGGAAGATCAGTTTGGATTCAGGAGGAACGTAGGAACCAGGGAGGCAATACTCACTTTACGTCTTATCTTGGAAGATAGAATAAGGAAAGGCAAACCTACATTTTTAGCTTTTGTAGATTTGGAGAAAGCATTTGACAATGTTGACTGGAATACACTGTTTCAAATTCTGAAGTCAGCAGGGGTAAAATATAGGGAAAGGAGAGTTATTTATAACTTGTACAAAAGCCAGACGGCAGTTATTAGACTCGAAGGGCATGAAAGGGAAGCATCAGTTGGGAAGGGAGTAAGACAGGGCTGTAGCCTTTCTCCGATGTTATTCAATTTGTACATCGAGCAGGTGGTGAAGGAAAGCAAGGAAAAATTTGGAATAGGGATTAAAGTTCAGGGGGAAGAAATAAAAACATTGCGTTTTGCTGATGACATTGTAATTCTGTCAGAGACAGCAAAGGACCTGGAAGAGCAGTTGAATGGAATGGACAGTGTGTTGAGGAGAGCGTACAAAATGAACATTAACAAGAGCAAAACAAAAATAATGGAATGCGGTCTTAGAAAATCGGGCGATGCTGAAGGAATTAGATTAGGTAACGAAACAATGGAGGTGGTAGATGAGTTTTGTTACTTGGGTAGTAAAATAACATGTGATGGTCGCAGTACAGAGGATATAAAATGCAGAATGGCAATGGGAAGAAAAGCATTTTTGAAAAAGAGAAATTTTCTAACATCGAACATTAATTTAACTGTAAGGAAGTATTTTCTGAAGGCATTTGTGTGGAGTGTTGCCTTGTACGGGAGTGAAACATGGACGATAAACAGTGCGGACAGGAAGAGAATAGAGGCTTTTGAAATGTGGTGCTACAGAAGAATGCTGAAGATTAGGTGGGTAGATCGCATAACCAATGAAGAAGTACTGAACAGAATTGGTGAGAAAAGGAATGTTTGGCATACCCTGGCTAAAAGGAGGGATTGCTTGGTAGGACACATTCTTAGACATCGAGGAATCGTAAATTTAGCATTGGAGGGAAGTGTGTGGGGTAAAAATCGCAGAGGGAGACCAAGAGACGCGTATAGTAAGCAGATTCAAGTGGATGTGGGTTGCCGTTCTTATGAGGAGATGAAAAGGCTTGCTCAGGATAGAGTAGGGTGGAGAGCTGCATCAAACCAGTCTCCGGACTGAAGACATAACAACAACAATGTAAGCAGCATTTGAGAATGTTTTCACTTAAAAATTTTTAGCGGTTGCTGCACGTTAGCGACGCAGGTGCTTTTATTGATGCTCTTCTTTGTGTTTATTTTAGTTCTGATGATGGCGGCAAGATCCGCCCAAACCGGTAAATCCAAGTAAAGGTCTGAATACGCGATCTTAGCAGTAACATAAATTTAACATTTGGAATAAACACGTTTTGCAGAACGTCAGGAAGTTATTCCTTTTTTATATTAACGTTGTCATTATTTACCTATCACTATCGCAGTTTATAGTCGCTTTTTATTACATTATTGTAGCATTGGTCTTTAATTTGTTCTCGACGATGTGCAGAAATTGCACAGCGAGTAGCCTCTACAATGATAAAAATTTAACTTTCAGCTCTTTCGTTTAAAACAAACTTTTAATAATAATGCTAGTAACTGTACTACTGGACGTCTTAAATGTATTCTATTCATTACTTTAGTGACATAGGAAGGAGTTAAACTGTTTCGGAATTATAATCTGTTTGAAAACATATACAGTGACATTTTGCAGGGAACCACAAGGGAGTCTTATGAGTGTCGTGTCCTTGGTTTCTCACGTGTTCTAAGCAGGATCCTTGGCACGGCGTCTGCAGTATATCGCCGTCTGCCGTGGCGGAAGCCGTAATTTCCGTTCAGCCGGCTGTGAGTGCAGCCGTCGTATCTTCCACGCGACGCCACGAGCGCCGCGCCGCTGATCGGCGAGTCTTTCCATTTGTGATAGCGCCGCCAGGCCCGTCTAACGACCGCCCATCTGCCCTAATGGCAAATCGATGCTGCTATCGGTTTAGGCACAATTTCACTTCACATTCATGTCCACTAGCGTCCCCTAACCGGCCGTGTATGTCGTTAGAACACATACGTCTCTTTGAGCGCCCCTGCACGAAGCAACGCGACTATTGCTCTTCCTATTATCCCTGTCTGTTCAGAGAGCAAAAGCTTTTATTCCGCCGTAGGCTTTCTGAAACGTGCGGCTAAATTTATCCTCATCACTTCATCATGTAGCAACTTTTTGCATAACGATAGCCAGTAATTTTGTGTCGGATCCTTAAAATTTGTCATGAAACAAAAAGTAAATGGTACATGTATGTTTTTATCATTTCTAAATAAATTGCAGTTCTTAAACGGTATAGTCCAAAAGTATGCTTTACTCAGGATGCTTATCTCATTCACAGATCTAAAGCAAGCATTCATTTTCAGTTATTACATAAGAAAACAGACAAGATCGCTAATTCCTTTATTTACTTATATTTAGACTAGATTAATTCTCCCCCCCCCCCCCCCCTATTTCGCACGCGTAGACTGGATGGTCTACATTGGTTGTTTCTACTTCTGAATATAAATTTACATAGATTTAGCTTTAACAATGCTGTCCTAAACAAGTATTTTGATACAACTTCTCACCCTCTATTGCACCATTGATGGCATAATTCAAAACATCCCGTAACACGTCTGCTTTTCTTAAATTCCAACCATGTTTCCAATTAAAAATTTTCGTATTTCCAGCATCGAAATAATCTTAGTAGCGCCCTTAAAAGAATTTCTCTTATTTCACCCGCTCAATAGTTGAACTTCCAAGCATATGGAAACACGTTTTTAAATTTCCAATCAATAATCTAAATCCAAAGTTTTGTATTTTTGCTTCAAAATTGCCTGAATAGCAACGTATTTTGAAAAAACCGTTTGAGGGACTGATGACCATTCCAGTTTTGTCCCCCTTAAACATTCAACCAACCAACCAAAAAACCGTTCATCCCCTATTTGACCCCCTCAGGGATCGGATTATTGAAAAATCGTTGATGCCAACCGTGTAAGATAAATAACGTCTACAATTTCAAGTTTCTTTCATCTGTAGATTCACTTTTCGGTGCCGTTTTCTGTCTTCTAAAAACGGATCGAGAACGCGAAATTTATTTCTTGCGGTTTGGCGTCTTCGTTGGTAGTTTTACTTTTCAAACTGCAATATGCATTTTTTTTATTCGTACGCCATTTGCAAAAAAACAACTGAAGACTGTGCACCACATTTCGCTGTATAACCTCTTTGCTATTATAGTGTCAAAAACCATCTCTGCTTCAAAATCATATGTTTGTAGAGCTTATATTAAAATGTTCAAATGTTTGTAAATCACCAAATTTTTGTTGAGATGAGGTTCAACAGCCGGAAGATATTTGAGGAAATGCTTACTGTAAACCATCAGCTGTTATTATTTTTCCAAACTTCTACAGGTTTCGGTTATGAACCATCTTCACGGAAGAGAACTAGACAGACTGTATGTATAACGAGGCATATAATGCACCTGTTTAATCAGCCTGTGTATTTCTCTTCCGTGAAGATGGTTTATAACCGAAACCGGTAGACGTTTGAAAAAATAATAAACTGATGGTTCATATGTTTGTAAATCTATCGGACCAAACTGCGTGGTCATCAGTCCGTAGCTTACAAACTACTTAAACCTAGGTAAACTAACCGAAGGACAACACACACACCCATGCCCCAGAAAGGACTCGAACATCCACGGCGAGCAACCGCGCGCTCCGCAGCGAGACGCTTTAGACCGCTCGGCAACACCGCGGCGTAGAGCTTATGGGACTTAACTACGGGGTCATCAGTCTCTAAACTTACAAACTACTTATGAACTAGCTAATACTAAGGACGCCACAAGTATCCATGCCCGAGGGGGGATTCGAATCACCGACCGTAGTGGCCGTGCAGACCGTGACTGACGCGCCTCAATCCCCTCGGCCACCGCAGCCGGTTCATCTCTGCTCTTCAGTCCGAATTTTATATAAGTTGACGATGTTCAAGCACTATATCTACCATCTTACAGCTGTCGACACGGAACTGCTATGGTGTACACAACGGGAGACTTTGTACTGAAACAACAAAGAAAGATCTTTCGTCTCCATTGTGTAGTATTTGCTGAAGAGCAAAATATTGACACCCACGCGTAGAACGATGTATAAGTCGGTAAATTTCAACTCCCATATCTTCCACCTCCTTATTGTTATCAACCCTCTACCACCACAGTGCGCCATGGGAGACTCATAACTACTGCCACACACAAAAAAAAAAAGGTCAAATGTTTGTAAAGCTTATGGGACCCAACTACGGGGTCATCAGTCCCTAAACTTACAAACTGCTTATGAACTAGCTAATCCTAAGGACGGCACAAATATTCATGCCGACCGCGGTGGCCGAGGTGACTGAGGCGCTCCAGTCACGGTCAGCACGGCCACTACGATTGGGGGTTCGAATCCCCCCTCGGGCATGGATATTTGTGCCGTCCTAGTTCGTAAGTAGTTCATAAGTAGTTTGTAAGTTTAGGGACTGATGACCCCGTAGTTAAGTCCCATAAAAAAAAAATTAATTTACAAATATCCATGCCCGAGGAGGGATTCGAACCCCCGGCCGCAGTGGCCGTGCACATTGTGACTGGCGCGCCGCAGTACGCTCGGCCATGGAGCCGGCCTGCCACATACAAACACGATACGTTTGCGATGTGAAGTTTTGGCCGCAGAATGAGTTATAGGCACAAACACCTCAATTGTTATATATATTAAGAGCAGCGATTTGGACAGGTTATACTTCCATCATGGTAGTTTTATGTTAAAGAAATATCTAATGATGGCAGTATTACCTTTCGAAAAAGCGTAATCTAAATTTAAATAAATAACATTATTAGAGATCTTAGCTGTTCTTTTTATGTAACTTCGTATGAGAATCACAAAAAACTAATGCTCTAAACATCTACAAGAAATACATAAACAAATATACTCGTATATTACGAAGAGGATATTATGATAATGTACTAAAATGTGCTGCAGATAACTTTGTTGTCATTTGAACATGTTATAAAATACTTTCCAAAGGTGTGCTATGAAAATGGTAATTGTCAATATGAGGAGGTAAAACAATATATGACGAAAATGTAATGTCATTAAAAAGTGCACAAAGCATACGTTACGACTAATTGAGTTTCTTGACGTTTATGTACAAATTTTTATTTATCCGTAAGAAGCTAAATTCAGTTCTTGTGCTCCAAAGCCTTTTGGACATTCACTAAGGATGTGATCTAGCCTGCCTTTTCCATTTCCGCATTCACAAACTGGAGGGGACAAAATACCCCATTTGTGCAGCATGTCCCCATGGCGTTTGTGAGCAATTCTAATTTTTTTAAGAGTCTCCAGATTCGTCGTTGGAGATCCATACCTTGAGGGTCCTCTGTTAAATCTAGGAACGAACAGATTTTATTAACACATGGTGACTCGAAGACAACCTCCTTCCATTTTATTTGAGATTCTGCCCTTGGCGAAGTGCGTCATCCATCCAAAGTGGAACGGGGCGTCATTTAAGGCATGGCCGCGGTGGACGAGGGGACTGAGGCGCTCCAGTCACAGTCTGCACGGCCACTACTGTCGGGGGTTCGAATCCCCCCCTCGGGCATGGATATTTGTGCTGTCCTTAGTTGTAGCTAGTTCATAAGTGGTTTGTAAGTTTAGGGACTGATGACCCCGTAGTTAAGTCCCATAAGCTATACAAAAATTTGAACATTTTTGAACAATTTAAGGGGAATGTAGTTAATCACGTCATGAATTGGGGGACAGTATATATTAGATTGTCCCCTATTAGCATTAGCTTGTTTTGCTATTATCACGAGCGAGCATAGAGGAATTTAAGTGTTGCCTGCTCTGCTCTTAATAGAAGAAAATTTGTATTTTTTATAAGAACCGTTGTGTTACCTCTAGTATGGAAAGTAACAATATATGATCTGTCCTTGCCGATTGTGATGCTGGCGTGTTTGTTATTAAACGCCTGTGGTAATACGGTCTTTTGTTTGAGCTATAGTTCTACTGTAATTATTACGAACGTGGGTGTGCAGAGAGAGCACTAAGTCTTGCTCTGATTATAAGAATTTATAATATAATAAGGGTTTGACATAGTAATTTACATTTGATGCCGATACATAGGTTAATGTTACTAGTTTTTTTTATTTATTTGTTTATTGTTTATAATCCACTTACGTTAGTAAGACGGACTCCGTTGAAACGACTGCCGAACACGACCAACAGTTGCATCACTTACACGAGACCCGTCACTTCAAGGACTATCTTAACCGCTACCTGTTTGCATACCATCGATTTATTGACTTAACGTCAGCAGGGCTGCGGCCATAAAAAGCCCGAAATTTACTCTGAACACTAATGGGCGATTTCGTTTCGTGGAACCAAAGCACATAACGCGTTTTCTCCTGCTTCGGCGCAATTTCGCCAGCAACTAACATAACCTAACAGACCGCGTTACTGCTATGGAGCACTACAGCCATCTAGCGGTCCCAACAACTAGTGACACTAACCTATGAAAGGGCGTGAAATGTAAATTGTTATGTCAAACGGTTATTCTGTTATTTTTTATAATCAGCGCAAGATGTTTATTGAAGGTAAGATCGTAAGAGCTCTTTCCTTTCACTCAGTTACTATTACGTTTAATTACCTGTAAAATTAATTGTGGGGTTGAAACCTTGTTTGTGTAAATTGTACCCTTCGGCGATTGGTCTCCTCCATTATGCTTGTTGTAGACTACTATGGGATAAATAATTGTTATTATATATAACAGTGCCTCTGGTCGGCGTAATGATTGCCAATAACTACTGCAAGCCGGCCTCGGTGGCCGAGGGGACTAAGGCGCTTCAGCCACAGTCTGCACGGCCACTACGGTCGGGGGTTCGAATCCCCCTCGGGCATGGATATTTGTGCCGTCCTAGTTCGTAAGTTGTTCATAAGTAGTTTGTAAGTTTAGGGACTGATGACCCCGTAGTTAAGTCCCCTAGACTATTAATTAAAAAAAAACTACTGCAAAACATTTGTTTTGAAATAGGGCGAGTCAGCCGCCACATGTGATGCCTTTCAGTGCTTTCATAAAAATTCATATTCAAAACGACTGCTCGACGTACGGTATACTTTAACTCCTTGGTCATACCGCTGTATCAAGTTGCAGTTCAGTTTCATTAAAAGTGTGAAGTGTTTACATAAGAGGTCCTTTCTTTCATGTAGTAAAACAGTGCACTGTTACTCGTTCTAAGATTAATTTTCAGTCTGTTAAACTTGTACGGCACCCGTCCACCTGCGACGACGAACGTGGCTGGCAAGTGCGCAGGGAAGCCCAACCCGCTGCAATACCAGCGCCTGCAGCGATTTCAATTCCATTTAAGGAATTCTGGCGTATCTGAAATTACGTTGCCAATGAACTTATTTATTGCCTTCATTGAATATGTAAATTGTGTAATTTGTAGGTCTCTTTTGAGTGCATTTTCCCCTTCATCTACATCTATATCCATACTCCGCAAGCCACCTAACGGTGTGTGGCGGAGGGTACCTTGAGTACTACTATCGGTTCTCCCTTCTATTCCCGTCTCGTATTGTTCACGGAAAGAAAGATTGCCTGTGTGCCTCCGTGTGGGCTCTAATCTCTCTGATTTTATCCTCATGATCTCTTCCTGAAATATACGTAGGAGGGAGCAATATACTGCTACACTCCTCGGTAAAGTAAGTTCTCGAAACTTCGACAAAAGCCCGTACCGAGCTACAGTGTGTCTCTCTTGCAGAATCTTCGACTAGAGTTTATCGATCATCTCAGTAACGCTTTAAAGATTACTTAATGATCCTATAACGAAGCGCGCTGCTCTCCGTTGCATATCCTCTATGAACCCCACGTGGTACGGATCCCACACTGGTGAGCAGTATTCAAACAGTCGGCGAACAAGTGTACTGTAACCTACTTCCATTATTTTCGAACTGCATTTCCTTAGGATTCTTCCAATGAATCTCAGTCTGGCTTCTGATTCACCGACGATGAATTTTATATGGTCGTTCCATTGTAAATCGCTCCTAATGCCAACTCCAAAATAATTTATGGAATTAACTGCTTCCAGTTGCTGACCTGCTATATTGTAGCTAAATGATGAAGGTGAAGGATCTATGTATTCGCAGCACATTACACTTGTCTACATTGAGATTCAGTTGCCATTCTCTGCAACATGCGCCAATTCGTCGCTGATCCTCCTGCATTTCAATGCAATTTTCCATTGTTGCAACTTCTATATATACTACAGCATCACACGCAATAAGCCTCAATTAACTTCCGATATCCTAAAGGTTATTTATATGTATTGTGAACAGCAACGGTCCGACGACACTCTCCTGTGGCATATCCGACATCAATCTTACTTCGGTAGACTTCTCTCCATTGAGAATGACATGCTGCATTCTGTTATCTAGAAACTCCTCAATACAATCACACAACTGATATGATTGACCATATGCTCTTACTTTTTTCATTAAGCGACTGTGGAGAACTGTATCAAACGCCTTGCAGAAGTCAAGAAACACGGCATCTACCTGAGAACCTGTGTCTCTGGCCCTCTGAGTCTCGTGAACGAATAGCGCGAGCTGGTTTTCACACAATCGCCTTCTTCGGAAACCATGCTGATTCTTAAAGAGCAGATTTCTAGTCTCCAGAAAAGTCACTATAGTCGAACATAACCGTGTTCCAAAATTCTACTACTGACCGATGTTAGAGATACAGTTCTGCACATCTGTTCGACGTCCCTTCTTGAAAACGGGGATGATCTGCGCCATTTTCCAACCTTTTGGAACGATACGCTTTTCCAGATACCTACGGGACACCACTCCAAGAAGGGGGGCAAGTTCCTTCGCGTACGCTGTGTAAAATCGAACTGGTATCCCATCAGGTCTTGCTGCCTATCCTCTTTTGAGCAATTTTGTTTTTCGATCCCTCTGTCATTTATTTCGATAAATGTCATTTTGTAATTAGTGCGACAATCTAGAGAAGGAACTACAGTGCAGTCTTCCTCCGTGAAACAGCTTTGGAGAAAGTGATTTAGTAGTTAAGCCTTTAGATTGTCATTTTCTGTTTCAGTACCATTTTCGTCACAAGTGTCTGAACATTTTATTTTGATCCACCAACCGTTTTGACATACGACCGAAATTTCTTAGGATTTTCAGCCAAGTCAGTACACATAACTTTACTTTCGAATTCGTTGTACGCCTCTCGCATAGCCCTCCTCACGCTACATTTCGTTTCGTGATATTTTTGTGTATCGACAAGGCTATCGCTATGTTTATGTTTGCAGTGAAGTTCCCTTTAATTCCGTAGCAGTTTTTTAATTCGGTTGTTGTACCATGTGGCTCCTTTCCATCTCTTACGATCTTGCTTGGTACATATTCATCTAATACATATTGTACGATGGCTTTGAACTTTGTCCACTGTTCCTGAACGCTAAAACTTCTTTGTTGAGGCCGGCCGCGGTGGCCGAGGGGACTGAGACGCTCCAGTCACGCTCTGCACGGCTACTGCGGTCGGGGGTTCGAATCCCCCCTCGGGCATGGATATTTGTGCCGTCCTTAGTGTTATCTAGTTCATAAGTAGTTTGTAAGTTTAGGGACTGATGACCCCGTAGTTAAGTCGCATCTGTGTTGAGCCGTCAGGTACTCTGAAATCTGCTTTTTGTCACTTTTGGCAAACAGAAACATCTTCCTACATTTTTTAAATATTTCTTTTTACAGCTGAAATAATCGATGTTCTAACCGCTTTATGATCGCTTTTTCCCTGTTCTGCATTAACTGTTTCGAATCGTACGGGTCTGTTTATCACCAGGAGACCTAATATGTTATCACCACGAATCGGTTCTGTGTTTAACTGCTCAACGTAGTTCTCAGATAGTGACTTAAAACAGTTTCACTGGATTCTTTGTCCCTGCCACCCGTTATAAACGTTTGAGTATCCCAGTCTGTATCCAGTAAATTAAAACTATAACGTGATCGGGAAATAAACTCGAAATATCTTCTAAATTTTCCTTCAGGTGTTCAGCCACAACAGCTGCTGAGCCAGGATGCCTATAGAAATACCCAATTATCATGTTCGAACCTGCTTTAACTGTGACATATCTCCGTCAATTTCCTTCGATACTATTGCTATAAATACGCCTCTCCCTTCACTGTCCAACCTGTCTCTGTGGTGTATATTCTAATCTGAGTTTAGAATTTCATTACGGTTCACATTTGGTTTCAGCCACCTTTCCGTCTCTAGTACTACGTGGGCATTGTGATCGTTTATTAATGAGAGCAGTTCTGGGACCTTTCTATAGATGCTCCTTCAGTTAACTACTACTACATTGATCTTATCGTTCCCTGTTGCGTTCTGCCTACTGTTATCTTGTCGCAGCTCAGGAGGCGTCGGGCATAGAGAGGGAATTCTCTAACCTAAAAAACCCACATGTGCACTCCACACGTACTCCGCTACCATGGCAGCCGCTTGTAGAGCAGCCTGCGTGTAGAGCACGCCTGACCTATTCAGAGGGATCCTACACTTCTCCACCCGATAGCGGAGATAAAGAAATTTGCACCCCAGATCTCCACAGAATCGTCTGAATCTCTGGTTTAAGCATTCCACTCTGCTCCAAATCAAAGGACAACGATCGGTTCTGTGAACGACACTGCAAATTGTTAGCTCGGATTCCACCCCGCGAGCGAAGCTTTCAACCTTCATAAACTCCGCCATTCTTGTTTGAGCTGAGGATGACCTCTGAACCCAGACGGCAAGAATCATTGGCGCCGACATCAGCAACAGTTTGTATTCGGATGCACCCAGTACTCCTATAGTCGCCGGAAGGGCCACCACCACATTGAAAGTAGCTTGTTATATTTTCTAAGCAAGATCTGCAAATGTAAGTTAAGACTCTCACTGCTGCTCTAAATTATGAGTGGCCACAGTACTTGCACAAAGGAAATTTATCTAACTGCTCACTCCTTAAGGAAGCAGCCAATGTTTTAACAAACACAAAATCAATTTAAGAAATGAATAGATAATTAAACATGGGACAGGGAGCATGAAATCATAAAGCAGAGTTTTGATACTTTAAATCACAACCTATTCAGTAAAATGAACAAGTAAATGAATGGGGAGACCAAATAAAGCACACACCTTGTACAAAAGTAGATTAAATCATAAAATTACTGCCCGTAATAAAAATGGTTTCTGCCATTTATGAATATGGAGGTACTGTGGGATGAAATTTGCAAATACACAATGGGTAGCTGAAAGAACATTCATTTATTCACAGACATGCACATAATGCTTATGATCCATTACCAGGTGGTAACTGTTGAGAGCAGCAGCAAAACGAAGCGTCGGCGGCATTTTGACGAGATGTCGGGTGTCTTGATCTCAAATTTAAGAACACTATACACCTAACGAACTCATGTTCAGGGAGACAGCGGCTCACTATTCTTAAGTACCATGTGGTATGCGACCATGCCGAATTTCGTAGCACTTACAAACAGAATTTAATTTAGAATAAGCAAGTAAAGCACAGGCGAGAATTCGTATAAAAGAAAGCTAGTATTAATAAAAGCATGGATGATGGCCAAAGTAACGACCGTTACGAAAGCGGGTGGTGCAATAGGTCATACAAGACAGGAAAGACAGAATCAAATTAGACAATCTGAGAAATGTTTACCATACTCACAGATATAGACACGACGTGAAAAGTTAGTTAAAAACAGCAAGTAAATTCAAACATACTATGTTTACACAACGGCTGAAGGCCACACACGAGTATTGTAACCTGAGCAAAACCGGACACACAATAATCACTTGAGTGAAAATGCAAATACTAAATTTACACTGAATTACTCGTCTTCTGTAAATTAAGATACACTTTGCCTCACATAGCGAAAGAATTCCTCAAGAAAACTATTACTGGAAAACCAAGACTGCCTGATCACAAAGAAGGAAAAGTTCTAACAGTATGCCTTTCCCTCAGCATGATTCAACGAAGTACTTACTTCCACGGTCACAGCAAGAGTGCTGCTCTAAGGCCATGCCAAAACCTTCCCCACCACACACCATATGTAGAGCGCGCTAAAAACCCATACAGAGCGCGTTCAGAGCATAGTGTCTACCAACCCCTTCTACTTGAGAAAGATAATACCCTCTTCAACGGCTCCCAGAGAGGTCTCTAGTCACCTCTTCCGTCCAAGATTAGTCACCACACTAAGAACACGGCCACCCCGCCATCCTGCCAAGTAAGCTTATCTCTGGCCATCCAGCAGACGCCAGCGCAAACGACAAACGAAGCCATGCGTTCTTAAAGTAAGCGCTAGGCGGCGACTGTAAGCTATTGCGTGGTAGTCAGACAATATTAAAAGCAAACTTCCACATTCATACGAACACACAAGTTCAATCACACAGGTGGAAACAAATATAAACATGGGGCATTGATCAATAATAAAAAGAATAAAATAATTAGCAAACAAATAGATAACATTAATGGTGTAGAAACACTTCAGGTTAATTAATAAATGAAAATGGAACAGGACCACACATTCAGTGGACGTGTTTCAACATCTCGGATAGACCCCACAGCAAGCAAACACTGGCCTTCTTCCTCGACCTTTCCGCTATTTCCCTAAGGTGTTCCATAATCCGCCTAACATTGAAGCCCCCCATCACTAATACAACCCTTCCCCCGTGCTCCTACTCGGACACTGGTGAAGGAGCGGCCACATGTCCACTCTCTGACAGAACTGGCAATGTCGAACGGCCAGCCTCCACATTGACCTTTAGCCCTGAGCGACGCGAACCCTCCAGAGAACCCGTCACAGCCATTGCGGAGAGCGTGGCTCAACCGCGTCCTGTACACGCGAAGATGTCCCGACGGCAAGGACCGTGGGTGAAGCATGTAACACCTGAGGTGTCCCATGCGACGCACCAGTCTCCACACTGCTCCAACCCTTCTAGTCAGCAGCTTGAAGACAGCTGACCGCGGCCAACAGCACACAGGCGAAAATTAAATACATTCAAAAACAAGAACGAAACTTTCTTAGAAAAATCTACGGCACTGTTCTCCGAAACGGATCGTGGGTCAGACCACTTACAAAGTAACTCTGCGAAAAAGCAGACAACATCAAAGATCAGTTTAGGTAAAGACACCTACTGTTCTACAGACACCAACGTAAGATGGATGTAAACAAACTCCTTACGAGAATTTTTACCATCGTTAATACAGGGAAATGAAGTTAGATGAAAGAAACACAAGAAGATCTGGAACGATTGAAAGTTACAGAAAAGAAATTACGACAGGAAAAAGTTCAGAAGAAAAATCAGATACAAAAGACTCAGCAGGGACGAAAAAGTGGACATACGAAAGAAAGTAAAAACATAGCGAATGAAGAGGTTTTGGAAGGAAAAGGAACGCAGAAAAGAACGAATAACTGTGATTTGCTCTCCTGAAGGGGAGTCATCCAGAGTTGATAATGAGAAGGGGCAATACGTCATCAGTGCGTTAAAAAGTTGAGAAATTGAGTGAGAGGATAGGCGTACTTGTGTACTCCATGTAATTGTGGTGACTGCTGTGTGCGGATGATAGCGGTCAGCACACAGCCTGATGAGTAGGAGACTTGGGTTCAAATTCCTTTGGGTCTAGAGCTAGAGTTCATCGGTTGATTACTGGTGTTTCACGTTTGGTAAATTTGACAGCCACAATGAGTGATACAAGTAGAATATGAGGACATTTCCATCAAGTAGGCTTTTAGGTGCTCCATAATGAAATTATTATATCGTTACGTCAAATTAAGTATATTCTGTTGATATGTTTAATAAATGACATTTGCTGCGTTGGAAGGGCCGAGCGGTCTAAGGTGCCTTGCTGCGGACTGCGCGGTTGCTCTCCGTCGGAGGTTTGACTCCTCCCTGAGGCATTGGTGTATGTGTTGCCCTTAGGTTATTTTCAGTAGTTTGTAAGTCTAGGAACAGTTAATCTCATTAGTTAAGTTCCATATATTTACAAACATTGAGAATTTTGAAACGATATTAATTTGGCACATCATAAAAAAAAATCAACTTCACATTCGCTCATTCTTAGGCAACATTTGATGATATTTCCTATTTTCAAAGGCGTCAGTAGTCACTGAGTAGTGATACGTGACAGGATTAGCGATTTTTCATGACTTGTGGATATTTCTCAGCAATCAGTCGTAAAATATTTATTTATTTATTTGCAGATCTATATCTTGACTTCCATGTTGCAGGTTTCGTTCGTACTGACGTACGAGATGTTTCAAGTATTTTAAATGTTTTTAAGCAGTGATAATGACAACACAATGGTCGAAATCTACATCTGAAAATAAATGAATATTTTACGACTGACTGCTAAAAACTTTCCACATATCAAATACAGTCGTGGAGCACAAATTCCACCATGGAATCATGGAATCATGGATTTTTTATGATATTTCTTCGTGAAGGTGTAACACAACCAATCTGATGGGAACAATAAAATGTTTACTAAACACCCCTTCGCCTATGTTCCACTGTTCTTTAAGTATCTTCTTGGTTGGAACACTCGTTACGTGATTTAAAAGAAGTATCATTCTGAAAATTGGCTTCGAGAGTGGCAGAAAGGTATTGACGTTATAAACAGTGATTTACTGAAGGATGCAATTTTATCATTTGACAAATGTCGTTATTACTACACGCTTAATTTCACTCCCCTAATTCATGTAACTAGTATGCTAAGCTTCTGATGACGTTTGGTAACCTAAAACTATGTTTTTTTCTAAAGATTTTACCATTCTCAACTGATTTACCGTTTACTATATGCTTGAAGAATCTGTAAATACAAATGCTGCGTCCAGCTATGTCTGAGATTTTCTTGATATCATAGCATTCTGACATTATCCAAAAGTACCATGTCGTACGAAACTAATTTCCAGGACAGAATGCTAATTTCATACGTGGCTGATATTTGAGACATTATTTATTCGATAACACGTTCGGTAAATAATGGGATTAAATATGCCGTAATTCAAACTCATGTATGCAAAATTGGGTTAAATATTGTCTCATTGTCTATGAATTATTCATGTGAATTGCATTACAAGTGATTAGGTGTGATAGCGCCCTAAGTGAGTGACAAAATGTCGGTTGTTAATTACAAACTGACACGTTTCCGTCACAATGATAATTAAATTAAAACTTATCGCCGGCTTTCATCAACGTCTACCGCAGGGCTCCATGGTATAACGCTGTCAGGCGGAACAGTGAAATATCGCACAGTGACCAGCAAATGCGACAGCATTAACGGAAAATGATCAACAGCAGAATAAAGGACATGGCATTTCTTTTTCATTAAAATTGTCTAGTCTTTTGAAAGTTTTGAGATGCAATTGTTGATTTAAAGAGGTCTCGCTGACAGAGACTTGCATTTCCAAACTAACGTATTTATTATTCACGTATCTTGTTTTGTAGCAGCATACAGCCAAGACTGGTTTGATGCGGCTCTCAACACTGTCCAAACCACGTCTGTGTAAAATACGTCCATTGGATTCCGCCGTTCCCAAACTACCGGTAGCCAGTCGGTTACAATTCGTGGTTCCTTGATGCCTGAAGATGTATCCATTCGACTGATCCTTGCTATTCAAAGTTTTACTCACTTTGGTAGAGAACCAGCTTATTACTTATTCGATCTCTTCTCTAAAATTTCGATATCATTTTATAGCAGCACGGTCAGAGATTATCTGTTATTTAATATTAAAACAACCTCAATTAAAACATACATACATGTGCACACTTTTATGTTGATCTGTTGAACTGAGAAAAGAAAAAAAAACATGTGTGTGTGTGTGTGTGTGTGTGTGTGTTTTTGTGTGTGTAAGCATAATTTATTATGAAAGCAGTTTCTGCATTCCAATATTGCTACATTCGGAGCACTATGCGAAACCGGACGGAAATGTCATCCATCAACCTAGCAAGTAAATTAACGAGTACATGAAAACTGTTAGTGTGAACCTCTAAGCGGACTGCTTACATGGGGTGTATACTCAGCCATCCAACAACTTGAGCTCATACATACTAGCATACAATTATGGGTTCCCTCAATTCAAGGAATGTACGACATCAGCAGCCCTATATCCATGCAATCGCGGACAAAATAAAACTCGTGGTAATCGCAATTATGGAATTATGCAATTATGGACTACATAAAACTCTTGGTAATCGGCGAGATGATGTCGCATTCTGTTATAAGGTAGCATCCACCATAAACCGTATTAAAGAATTTGCAAAAAGTGGTTGCTCTTGTCTGAACGTCAAGATTCGAAAATCTAATAAAGTTAAAAATAAAAATAATAAAATGAAAATGTAAATAAATATGAATTACAAAGAAGCATGTGGATACTTCTTTTTATACATATTGGTGATACCAAATTTCTTCCATTTAGAACTGCTTTACTTGTTGGTGCCAGTGTTTATGTTATATCTTTCTACATCGACCATCATCCGGTTTTTTACTGTTCAAATAACAGTACTCATCTAATCCATGACATCTCTTGATTTATTTCGCATAATACATCGAATTACCCGGATTTTACTTTTGCGATGTTCATCTTAAAATCTCTCTTCAACACAACACTCCATTGAGTTCTATTATTCTTACAAGAATGTAAGGACATAAATGTTTTCTGGATGATTTCTCCAGAGCGTCTCACTCCACTGTTTAGCAGTGCCTAGCATTTTTTGGGTTTGAATTCCTATAACTCAACTGTGCATTCTGTAAAAGTTGTAACTAAGATTTCGCTATATCATTTTACTCTTGCTGCCTTTAGGATTTCAAACTATACAGACCAGTTAATATCTCTTAACTTTATTGTAATATGAATCTGAAGTATAACGTCGCTTCTACATGTTTTCATTGCAGTGATGGGATGTTTGTAAATATGTGGAGTAACCTGAAATTTTGAGTGACGATTCGTTGCAATTAACTTATAACTACGAGGGCAACCCAGACAGGTTTACATTCTTGTTACGGAACAGGCTCATCTGCCATTGGCTCTAGTGCACGGTGCCGGTCGACTGTGTTTCACGCTCCATGTCGCTCAACGAATAATATCTCGTATTCTATGGAGAAAGGTACGAAATCCCATCAATATCCACTGGCAAAAAACTGTCCACATATGGGGGCAAACTGTCTCGGTTTGAGAAGTCTAAGGGATGGTGCTGTCAGTTCGGAAAAGGCCGTGAGACCTTGCATCGCCATGAGCGTTCGAGGAGGTCACGTTCGGCTCGGCATTTCACTGGGAGATTTTTGACCACCCGCCATACAGTCCACACATCGTCTCTAGAGATTTCCATGTTTTCGGACAGCTAAGTAAGTTCATGGTGGGACAGCGACATACAAGTAACGATGAAGCCAAGATAGCAGTCCGACAATGGCTCGTTAGATAGCCGGAGGATAGCTATCACAGAGACATCTCAGATTTAATTCTGTGAAGGGGCAAATGTATGAACCGGTGTACTGGAAACAATGTGGAAGAATAGTATAATGTCCGTAGAATTGGACCGACAGGTAGAAATTTATTGAACTACATAAAACGAAACATAAATCAGTTGAAAACTACGGCCTGCACACACTTTATTCAACACACAAACGTCAGTACAGATATTCGCATTTAGTTTATTACAAGTTCGATATGCCTGCCTTCCGTGGCGATAATTTAGAGCGAAATGCTGAATGGCCCGTTGAAATGGCGGAACATCGATGTTGTCGCTGACCTCCTGAATGAATGATTTCAGCTCAGCAATGGTTTTGGGATTCTCGCTGTACACCTTGGTCTTTAATATATACCAACAAAACGAAGTGGCATGTATTCAGATCCGGAATATATGACGAGCAATCGAGGCACACGCAAGTGTCCTCTGGGTACCCTAGAGCCTGAATTTAGTCCGCAAAGTACTTCTCCAGAACACTTCTCTCGTCGCGGCGGAACTGCCGCGCGCATTGAGGCGCTACGCTACGATGCGCGAGGCCGTTCCCCGTCGGGAGTTCGAATCCCTCGTTTGGAAGTTCTAGGCTGATGAACCCGCAGTTAAGTCCCATAAGCTTTACAAACATTTGAACATTTCTTGAACAATACCCTCCTGCTTCAGTTGGGTCCAGCTCCGTCTTGCATGAACCATATCTTGTTGCATCAGGATCACTTTGGATAAAAGGAATGAAATAGTATTCCAACAGGTACCGTTTGGGAGTCACCATGCCATCAAGGCATATCGCACGATTATTTCGTGATTCGACAATGCTCACCATATAGTCACCTGTTGTATATGCTTGACATTTCTAAAAGAAGGGGGCAATCTAAATTATTATCTGTTTCGAACACATATGCCAAGATAGCTTGTTGAATATTTTATTTAAGACACCCGGTTTCGGCAAGCTTATCATCTTCAGATCTCCACATTTTAAAAATAGCACCACGTATGACGTAGTGCTTAAGGAAGTCAGAAAAATATGTGTGTGATTGTTTCTAAGAGTGTCGAGCGACACATTTAGTTCATACGTATTTAACACAGTAGATTTAAAATGTGTGTGATTTTTATAACATAATCAACGCCGTCTCTTATTAGGTGCTACTTTTTAAAATGTAGAGATACTAAGATGACAACTACGTTTGTCGAAAACGGTTTTCTAAAATTAAATATTGAACAAGCGATCTTGGCTTATATATTCTCAATAAATAACACAGTCACCTGTTATGGATGAAGAGACTTTCCGATAGCAAACTTCGTATTCTGCGTGACCCAAATGCCCCAATTGTGCTTACTATCGAACCCATCCAAACGGATGTGAGCTTCGCCGCTAAACCAAACCATATCTATATAAGGAAAGTTAACGAATAAAACAGAAGTGATACCCATCGTTCACCAGGGGAGTGTTGTAGGGCTCCTCTGTTCATTATCATCATAAGCCATTTAGAAGACACTCATAGCAGCCCTCTTAGACTGTACGAGATGATGCTGTCATTTATCGGTTAGAAAAGTCACAAGCTAATGCAAAATGGTATCTGCTTCGTAAGAAAATTGGCAATTGACACTAAATAATGAAAAGCGTGACATCATCCGTATGAGCACTAAAAGAAATCCTTTGAACTTCATTTACACGATAAACCAGTCAAATCTACAGGCAGTAAATTCATTTAATTACCTAGGAATTACAATTATGAACAACACACAGTAAATATCGTAGGAAGGCGAACCAAAGGCTACGTTTCATTGACGGAACATTTAGATGATACAACAGTTCTACTAAAGATACTGTTCACACACTATACTTCCCCGTCCACTTTTAGAGTATGCTGCAAATTGTGGGATTCTCACCAGTAGAGATAGTTCAGAGTAGGGCAGCTCGTTTTGTATTATCGCGATATAGGGGAGAGTGTATCAGGAAAATGAGGTGAGGACGGAAATAATTAAAGAAAGGCGTTATTCGTTACCGCAAGGTCTATTTCCGAAAGTTTTTTCACCAACTTCTTCTCCGAATGCCAACGAACTTCGTTAATACTCAACTACATAGGGAGATGTGATCATCAAAACAAGATAAATCGGAAAGGGAAAGTTTTTGGTGTTGATTTTTCGTGCGCTATTATAGAATAGAACGATACAGACATCATAAAAGCGTTCAATTAACCTTATGCCTTGCACTTAAATGTGACTTGCAGAGTAAATATGTAGATGTAGATATTCAATTTACCTTTATAACATTATAGTATGTCAGTCTCGTAAGAAAATCGACAAGATGTTGAAAGACGACCGTTTGTCTTCCATATATTTTTTTCATAAAATTGTAATTTATTTGATATTGCTAGATTAGCATTTTCTTAAAACTAGAACCCCACTCTTTTCGAGGCATTAGGAAAAGCATTCTTTTTCATGTTTTAAAATATTACTTTCTGAGATTTTAGTTAATATCGATAGGATTTTCTTATTTTAATAATTTATTATTGTCCCTGTGAGAATGTATAATTGCTTTATTTTTAAGTGGATGTGCGAGAATCTAATTTTTGTCTCTATGTGGGTAGCAATAGCTCGCCTTGCATGGTTCTCTCTGGCTCAGAGTCGATAGTTAGTCATTACCAACCCCTGCTGCTGATGTGACCAAAGAGGTTTTTACACCCTCTGGTTACAAGCGACGATCCCTCTCCAGGGCGAGTCTCGCGATTTTCTCTCCCCACCACTGATGTTGTCTTGGGTTTTGCCAGTTTCTGGTAGCTTTCCGTCCTCCTGGCCCCTCGGTCTTCTTTTAACTTTGTGCTGGGATCGTGGTGAGGTAAGGTTGGTTCTGCTCTTGTGTCCGCAGAGATGGTAACGATTTGTTGTCTAGAATGTTTAACTTAGACACTTGAACTTAAATTCATTGTTTAGAATATTTCTGCCGATCGTGCGCGGAAATATGTTCTAGTTTTTCAATCCAGTGATTTCCAACAGATAAACATGATATATGTGTTACTAGTTGCAGTTTGATAACGGCCTGGTATATTCAGACCTTTTGTGATTATCTGGCGGTGTACGAACTCTGTGTAAATTCTTTCTATCTTTGTGGGGCGCAATTTCTATTAGACGATATGTTCATTTTTGTACAGTGCATGTAAAGTTTTTCTTATCGTTTCCTTCCGTGAGTGATATGTGTTCCACGTGGCTGGTTCTTAGAACAAAGCCTTCAGCTTCCACTATTGTTTGTTCCATGCCCATCAGGCAAGTAACTATGAGTGTATCCTTCTGATTTCCACTAACATTTCGCGATCTTCTCTCCTCGCCTATTTTAATTTTGCTGTTTCTTCTCCGAAATTGTAGTATGCACTCAGTCTTTGTCAGTAATTCTCTCTGAGCCATGTACAACCTCCTTCAACAGCTTCCTTATGAAATTCTAAGCATTTGTAAGAGTTGCATGCCGTAGTTTTTATTGTCACTTTTCTGTCTTTGTTATTATTTCCCTTTTCTGGTATTTTGAAACTGGACTTCATCCGTCTCAGTAATCGCTTCTTATCGCGTATAGCTGAATTTCATTCGCTTTGTTTTGTAATTCGAAAATTTATATGGGTTGCATGCCGTAGTTTTAATTTTTATTTTTCCGGCTTTGTAATTATTTCACTTTTCCGGGATTTGAGACGACTTCTGCTGTTGCTGCATTTCAGTAGCTACCTTATAATATTCTACGCATATCTAGGGGTTGCATGCCGTAGTTAATTTTTTTTTAGTTTTCGGAACTCCGACTTCAGGGGTTTCCAGCTAGTCACCTGAATTCACGCCACTTCTCATAAAACCAGTGCCTAGATGGTTTACTATCAGATTGCAACTTAAGAGTCCGCCGTGATTTTGTGCAGTGAATCCGATTTTTCACCATTTCACCTTCAGTGGAGAGCGATCATGTAACGTATCCGCGTGTCGCCGTTAGCTTGAGTGCCCGCGGTCTAATATAATGCAACTTAACTTTGCTATACTCACGCACCATCTCAAATCAGGCACGACAGACCAGAGCCATCTTCGCAGTTTTATTGTGTATTGTGTTGTGTGGTACCTCCGGGTTTGCTGAATTTCGCCTACGACAGCTGCGCCTGCTTCTGCCTCGCTTCAGCACGCTGATTCTGGGGAGTTTCGCTGTTGCACTGCGTTTGTGTGAACGATTGAGTGTTGTTTGTAAATCATTCCCCCAGAAGCGATATGTTCGATGGGGACTGGAAGTGCTGGAGATAAACCTACAGCACAGTAAAGGGGCCACTGCTGCCCTGAGCCGTCACCTGGGGACACAGGAGGTGGACGTGGCCCTGATACAAGAACCCTATTTATACAAAGGTGGTGTATCGGGCCTCGGTGGTACTGGAGGTAAGCTGATTTATGCTAGAAATCTAAAAATCTCCGGAACATGCATTTATGTTAGAAATTGAATACCTTTCATACCAATAATGGGTTTTTGTTCCAGGGACCTGGTGACTATCAGGATGCAGCAACGTGAGGAAGGTATCACGAGGGAAATTGTTTTGGCCTCAGCATACCTTCCTTACGAAGACAGCTCTCCTCCTTCTTTGGAAGTGAGGAGACTGACGGAAACCTGCCATCGGCAAGATGGCGAACTGTTGGTGGGATGTGATGCCAATGCCCACAATCTATCGTGGGGCAGCAAGGACACCAACAGTAGAGGTGAGCACCTTCTTGAATTTCTCCTATCTAACAACTTGAAGATCCTGAATAGGGGTGATGAACCTACATTCAGGAATAGTAGAAGGGAAAAAGTAATTGACATAACTTTTGGTTCCATGATGATGGGAAGTTACGTCAAACAGTGACATGTGGTCCTGCAGCCATCCTCATCAGATCAAATGTATATTAAATTCAAGGTTGAAATGGGAACCAGATAGACCATGGCCTATAGGAATCCCAGGAAAACGGAGTGGGAGACATATAGGAAAGACCTTGACGTCAGCCTATCGGATATTAAAACTTCGATAAGGAATCCAGCAGAGTTTGAGAAAGTAGCAGAGGCCGTAACCTCTGCTATAGTGACCTCATACCAGGAGAACTGCTCAATCACCAAGAAGTGCACAAATAGGAGTGTGCCTTGGTAAAATAATAACCTGGAAATGCAAAGGAAACAGGTACGAAGACTGTTTAACCTTGCGAGGCGCAAAAGACAATGGGCAAAGTATCATGAGGCCCTTGTCAATTACAACCTTGCCATCAGACAGGCAAAGGAGGCATCCTGGAAGGTATTCTGTGAGGGAGTGGAGTGCACGGCTGCTCAAGCGAGACTTCATAAAATACTCACTAGGATACCAACTAATCCAGGAGGAATATTGAGGAAGGAGGATGGGGAGTATACAAAGACAGCACATGAAACGCTGGAACTGCTCCTCAAGACTCACTTTCCTCAATATACTCTGAGGGATAACTCAGACCAGAATGCGATTCCTGAGAGACAACAGTTCTCAGGTATTCGAAAAGAGGACTGGGATTTGGCCAAGGAGTGTGTCGATTTCAGTAAGGTCCGATTGGCGGTGGGAACATTTCAATCGTTCAAGTCACCTGGCCCCGATGGAATCTTTCCAACTCCAGCAACAAGCGGGAGAAAATCTTATTAGATTCCTATGGAGGTTATTCAGGGTTAGCCTAGCAGCAGGAATCATTCCCAATGCCGGGAGGGTAGTGAAGGTTGTTTTCATTCCAAAACCAGGGAAAATTGATCATACCAAGGCCAAGGATATGAGACCAGTCAGCCTGTCCTCCTTCATTCTTAAGACATTGGAAAAGCTGGTTGATGTGCATCTTGGAGAAAGGAGGTTAAGTAGGGCTCCTCTACATTCAAACCAACATGCATATCAGCCAGGTAAATCATGTGAGACAGCTCTCCACCAACTCGTTGGGAAGGTGGAGAAAGCACTACACTTTCAGGAAATAGTCCTCTGTATCTTCCTGGACATCGAGGGGGGTTTTAGCAACACGACCTTCGATTCCATGGTTAGGGCAACAGAGGTGCATGATCTAGGGACCACTTTATGTAGGTGGACTAGGGCCATGCTCAGTGGAAGAAAGGAAGCGGCTACCATTATGAATGAAAAAATTGTAATCAACACCACTAGGGGTTGCCCACAAGGAGGAGTTCTTTCCCCTTTATTGTAGAATCTAGTGGTAAATGATTTCATTGGAGAATTAATCTCTAGGCAGTACTTTTGCCAAGGATATGCAGATGATCTTGTCATAGTAATACTTGGCAAATTTGCTGACACAGTCAAGAATATGGCACAAGGTGCATTGGACATTGTGCAAAACTGGTGCAGAAAACAGGATCTGGGGGTTAGACCTAAAAAGACTGTTGTTGTACCGTTCACAAAGAAGCATATCCAACATTCAAGTTGGAATCCAAAGCATTTCAATGAAGCGCTACCTGTGAAGGAGACAGTGAAATATCTAGGGGTTACCCTATATGAGTATGGACCCCTCACATTAGGAATATTTGCTCCAAGGCAAAAGGTACTCTTGTAAGTACCAGGAGAGCTTGTGACAAAAATTGGGGCCTGAACCCCAAGGGTATGCACTGGATATACACCACGGTGATTAGACCCAGGATCACCTATGGGGCGGTCGTGTGGTGGAAGAAGGTAGAACAGCAGGTTGCTGCTAAGGAGCTTGGTAAGGTGCAGAGACTAGCCTGCTTAGCCATAACAGGCGGAATTAGCAGCACACCAACCTCTGGAATGGAAAACATGCTGTATATGCCCCCATTACATCTTTGTGCATACAGACTCAAAACTGGCAACAACTGGAACTCTTTGGGATATCCAGAATCACACACTAAAATAGTGAGTGAAGTAAGTATAGGAAAGATTGGGGAAATGCCAGCCGACTATATTATAACCCCATTCTGCTTCAACAAGTTTTTCAATATAATAATTAGAAGTAGGGAGCAGTGGGAGAAAATAGTTCGACACCGTACGGGGGATATTGTCTGGTTCACTGGCGGGTCACAATCAGACCAAGGCGTTGGGGCCGGGGTATACGAGGCGCAGCCAAGACTGGAGGGCGTCCTCTCTCTAGGGAAACTGGCCTCAGTATTCCAGGCCGAAATCACTGCCATCAGGGCGTGTGTGGAGGAGAATTTGCGTAGGTGCTACAAAGATCGTAGCATCTATATCTGTTCAGACAGCCAGGCAGCCCTGAGATCACTGGCAGCTCCTGCAACAAGGTTTAAAATTTTTGCAGAATGTCACAGGCTTCTGGTGGAGCTAGGGGAAAGCAATAGAGTAAACCTATTGTGGGTCCCTGGCCACTCGGGGATCAGTGCCAACGAACATGCCGACAGATTAGCCAGGATGGGGGCAAGGACTCCATTAATTGGACCGGAACCTGTCCTGACAATCAACAAAGCAATGATCAAATTGGAGCTACGTAAATGGATCAGAAGACAGCACGTAGAATATTGGACCAAAGTCTATCAACAAACACATGGCAAGGTAATGATGCCAAAGCCATGTTTTAAAAGAAACTCTGCAATCCTGGGCCTGAACAGGAGAGAGATTAGTTTAATGGTTGGATTGCTGATAGGCCATGGGAATTTCAAAAACACCTACATACAATGGGAATAACAGAAGAGGACCCTAAATGTAGGATCTGTGATTACGGTGATGAAACTGCATCACATCTAATCCTCGAATGCATTGCATTGGAGAGTAAAAGGCACAGAACATTTGGTACAACCAGAACCGAAGAAATTGTGTCTAATAAAGAACTGGTAAAGGGACTCCTTGCACTGTTCAAGGGCATTGGTTGGATTTTCTAGATATACAGGGAGCGATACCACACAATAAACTTAGTTTCGATGAGGGCAGTGGCGGGTTGGACCAAGACTGTTTTGGTTTCCCTGAAAAAAATCAAATCAATCAAATCAGCGTTATGTTCTGTGTAATTTATGTTAAATTCAATGCTGGGCATCGTCAGTATTAGATAATGTAAATGGGATGCACTTTTTTGGTATTAACAAAATTGATTTCCCAATTTGCTTGCGTTCGACCTGAATTAACAAGATAAGTTCAGTATAATTTTAACTTGGCTATAATTTGTAGTTTTCGAGCACCTTCCCCCTTTCATTTAATATTGTTTTTCACTATGCTGAGAACAAGCTCAGATGCAATTTTTTATTTTTAAGTTCCGTTGCGCCATAAATGTTTTTGTTAGCCACCTTTATGAAATAACTCTAATTGTGGTGACTTGTTTATTAATGCCTGTGTGTAATTTCGTGTGAGCTGCTACGTATATTCGCCACTGTATAGTTAACTTCCTGGTATTAGAGTTGTTTGAACCCAGTTAGTTCTCAATTCGGGCCAGGGAACAAGGTTTCGCAGCAGGGAGTAGCAGGTAGTTCACACGGACTTTTGCTAACTTATTGCTAAAAGCAAGCTTTTTTGTAACAGTAAACTATTATCTGGGTACCTCCTACCAGAATTAAGCTTTTATTTCGTACAGTGGCCTACTTTTAATGTTTGCTTACAATTATTTTGTCCCCGAACAATTTAAAAAGAAAAATAATGGTTTAAAAACAATAAAAATCATGCGCATTCTAATTCCCATGCTCCGCACCCATACGTGCAGTTTCAACGTCCTAAGGCAAACCCTTAGGAAATTTTGAAGATTTTATTTAACATAGTTCAATAATCATTACCCTTTATATTTCTAATTACCTGCAAGCGCGTTATTTTGACTGCTTAGGGGTTAAGACTTTCACATTTGGAAATACATGCATGTCATTATAATTTTACATAATTTGTAGCACATATAGAAGTTTTTCTTAAGTACTATTTTAGGACTTTTCCGAGTTGTCAGGTCCACAATAATTATCGATTATCTTACGATTTGTGATAAGAGCATTTCTTCCACCCTTAAAAAGTGTTGTTTAGACACGTTTCATTAGGGCTCCGTCATCACGAATTTATGGATCAAAAAGTTCATCTAAGCTATAACACTGAACTCTTAGAAAGTTAGTTATAAGTAACAGAACATAAAAATTGAATACCTGTCTAAAATGCAAGTTCAACAATCTTCGATTTATATTCACTCAGCTTGTTAATTTTCACCTCATATTAATCATAAGTGGTACTTGTGGCACATACTAAAGATCGTAGGATGAACAAATAAAACGAAAGTGAATGTTTATTTGCGGAATTTACCAACGTCCGCGGTTAAAAGCTAGACAGACGGGCAGGCGGACTGCGAGTCAGCTGATATATGCGGCGAGTGCGTTAGGTTCCACGGCGCGTCGGGAGCATAAAAATTCAGCCAGCGTCCGAACTCCGATATCTCGGTCGCCTCTTTGGGAAGCTCCGCGGGGGACGGCGGCCTTTGCATGCGGAATGCAGGAGTTCCCGGCCCCCGCAGCCAGCAGCTGCGCCAAGCCGCCTGGGGGCGCACGCTGCGGAGGCCCGAGCCACTGTGCGTCCTGTATTCCGAGTTTGAAGTCACAGGAATAATAGGCTATTAACTGCACAATTATTTGAATGTAAAGGCGAGGTGATAGTGAGTATTATCGCACAGTCAGTCTGAGATCACATAAAAGTCATTGAATAAATGGAAAAAATATTAACTGACACTATAATATATACGACTAACCTTTGGATGGCAACCAATCAACAGAACACTTGTAAAAGATTAAAGTTACTACAACTTCCAGCTCTGAACTTGCGGATTATACTCGACTCGTCTGCTGCCTTTCAGGCATACAATTCCCTGATCTGCCTATCCTTTATCATGCAAATATTGCATAGTTATCCGCCTCATCCAGTTTGCATAAGGCTCTCCAGATCGCTCAACGCCACGTATTCTGCCTCGACTTTCTAATTTGCGTACTCTCCACCACGAAGATACTATACAAATTTTTCAGTTTCCCACATCTCCTCACGTTGTACATCCCTGAGTAACCTACACCATGCGTAAAATCCATTGGTACTGCAATGTACCCTCTCGATTACTATCTTTAAGAGCTGCCGTACCCCTACCAACATATCCAACAAATCCACCAGAAATTTCAACCCAAAGAACTCCCCTCCCCCTCTATTTACCCATCATACGAACCCTAATTTCACTTCAGTCTCGCCACCTTCTTTAGGCCCCCCTTTCTGCCACTTCCCACATCACAGCTACTTCCATTCACTCGACCTTACCCCGTTCATGGCAGAAACCCCTAATTCGTCACTGCCTCGTCCAATCCTCCAAACTCATCACCACCGCACTCCTACATTCATCCGTAATCTACATTTGTTTCATATAAAATCTACCATCAAATGGCACGGCTTACCAGTTTTACTGTATGTGATAGTTTTCCGCTTAAGTAATCACTGCCTCTCCTATCATGTTCAGGTGACACCAGAGTGTTTTAGACTTCCCAATTCTTTTACTATTATTTTTAAACTATGGACGAGAAGAGCCATATTTTACTATGAAATGAAATGTTTAAATGTTTGTAATACTGGTAACCTGATTGGTTACTTGACTTACAAACCAACTAACACACAAAGACCAACACACACAGACACACCTACATGCCTGTAGAAGCGGTCAAGCATTCAGTAGAATGGCCCCCTAAACCACACGGCCATTTCTCCGCAAACATTTTAGTACACATTCTTCCATTAATATCGCCTCTATAAATTTTAAATCATCTCCTTGTACGCCTGTCTCTCATCCCGTCTAATTTTAATGACCGTTGGCTGAAGAGATAAAAGATTGTGCTGCTGCCATGAAGAGGTATGAAGCAGGAATTTAGGAAAAGAAAATATTGCATATCATGGGACATGAATAACTTGCCTTTAGGAAGCCTGCTGTCGTACTTAATTATGGATGATATAAATAATAAAAATTTGAAATATGTGTATCTAAACTGCATTCAGTGTTATCCATGTCGATGCCTGTCAGTCAGATAACTGAGTCATCGTGTTCGCCTAATTAACTGTGGTGAAACTATTTTAAGACCATAAACAGAATTATCAGTACATCTGTACTCGTCATTAATTCACCAGATGGATTTCATATTATAGGATGGGAGTGGTTTCCGAATACCGAAGGAAAATTGGCAGCATGGACTTCTATCAGGGTCTGTTCATTACACTCATGAATAAAACAATAAATTTAAATCAGTAAGGTCGTATCGTCAGCACCTCCTGAATAAGCATCCATAACTCTTTACAAATTGTCTCCACTGTCATAAAGTACACTTCCTGATGTCTAACACAAACCCCATCGTTTTCTTCCTGCTCTTTGTCACTGTTGTCTGTACGTTACTTCTTTTGGACGATTATGACGAGAACCTGGGTCTGTTATTTTGCTCCCAAGGTAGTAGAATTACTTAACTTCAGAAATTTACATGTTAAATTTTATTTCCACTATTACTCGTTACTTTCCTCTTTTCCAGAGTACGTTTTCCATTCATTTCTTTAGGCAGTATGGTTTTCGTTTTAATGACTTCATAACTTTTGGTTATTAGATCAATTTTGCCCTGGGTTAATTTCATTGTTTTCACTCCCCTTACAAACTGTGAAGTTGGGGATATGTATTTACGTATAAATATCGCGTAACGTATTGGGTATAGTCCACCTTGATTTAATTTATTTTTGATTATCTAAAATTTCTCCTGATGTTTTACTCTTATTCTGCAACCTTGCCCAATGCATCTTATAAATGTTATGAAGCTGAATTATCTGGACACACTTTTTCAATAAAAATCGCAACAGTGAAAGTATTGTACTAAATCACATCACCTGTTTTTTCCTTTGACAGTTAAATAAAATCTCTCTCTTCACAGCTATTCTGAAAGTGTTTTCAAATGTTTAACTGCGGGTTCATCAGTCCCTAAACTTCCAAACTACTTATAAACTAACTTATACCAAAGCCAACACAAACATCCATTCCCGAGGGAGGATTCAAATCCCCGATGGGGAACGGCCTCTTGCATCGGAGCATAGCACCTCAATGCGCTCGGTCACTCCGCCGCGGCCCTTAATATGTCAGTAAACTTGTAACATCCTTCGTTTCCTTCAATATATTTTATCTCTTACTGATTACCGAAATAGTTAAAGGTTTTTAATACGCAAAGTATGGCCTATGGCCTATCATTCACAACATGAATGCTTGTAAAACTATTGATTTTCATTTCATCAATACTCCTGAATCATCCATTTGGAATAAGTGTGCTCCTAATCCTGTCAATCGCGATTCAACCAAAATACAAAAATTGTATGTGCAGACTTTGGCTTCATATATATATGAATACTTCGAAAGTATTTATGTGTTACCTGTATTTTTAACAGGTTCAAGGACATTCTCTTATTCTTCTTAAGCATATTTGTTTATTCTTCTCCTCTACATGTCATTTTCCTACAAAGAGGTCAATTGCTACTTTCTGATCCAGCAGGTATTTCCTAAATACAATCAACTGTTATATTTCGTAATTTGAAGAAGTCACATTTAATTTATTTGTGTCTGTGCTCGAATTGCTCCAGTTGCAGTAAACTGTAGAAATGGTAAATTAGGAACATTCATTTCACGATTTATCCTATCGAGGAATCGTAACTCGTAAGGTACCTGTTCGTTCTATTCTCTAACACAATATCAGCAGGCACTTTCTTAATATAAACTTTTACTATTGCTTCAGTTAGTTCAACATTTTTTACTTTGCATCGTCTATGTTCTTGAAATGCTTCTTGTATAATATCCAACCGTTATTTTACTGCAAAATAAGAATTCCCTAAAATGCTTTTTTATTTTTGAAAAGCTCTGGAATGTCTGAAGAGGTCATTTTCATTATGATAAGTTCAATGATCTGGCTTGTGGTTCTTCTGTAACTTCTGTATTTTGAAAGCTATGATTCTTTTTCCAAGATTTGAGATCACTAGGTGGGGACGATGGTTTGGTAAATTACCATTATCTTAGGTAGTACCTGAGAACTGATGGCTGCCACTGTCTGGGATCACAACTATACCATGACTTTTGAAGAAGTACGTCTCCATTCTGGTGCCCAGGTTTATAAACTTCTGTCTTTAATCCTTACTAAGTACTGGGACTCCTCAATTTCGCAAAGGACTGTCTTTTATATTCCTCACAAAAACTGCAGAGTTCTGCAAGATAAAAACACCATAATGTGGCATCTGTGATTAAATGAGAGATAATGAATTACGTGGCACTGACTGGAACATCCAGAGAATGGTTTCTCAAAATATCTTGTGAATATAAAAATATCTAAGTTATATTTCTGCTGAAGCCATTTCAATTTGCTGACTCTAAAGTGAACTTTCTTTCAATTGATATGCAACCAGAGAAGAAACTGAGTCACCTGATTCCTCTTATTATACTGAACTCAATAATGTCCATCATTCACTTGGTAGTTACCAAGGCTGCCATTTGGCTCGCCATCTTCAGCACTGGCTTCTAATGTTTGGTCCATAGACCACAAGTGAACTGCAAGAAATAAAATAGGGTCTGTGAAAGATATAAAATTTCCACTTTTATGCATTTTAATTATTAATTACTTCGTACTTTGTCAGTTAATCATACTGTGTGGCCATGATAATATGACAGCTAAACTGGTGATGAGAGCAGTCGATAACATCCAACTATTTGAAATGTACTTATTCTTCTTCTAGTTTTGTGAATTCAATAAATTTGTAAAAATGACTTGGTGGCAAAATATTATGCATTTCAGAATTCCATTATCAAATACAAACAAAAAAATTTTTTGAAGCAACATGTGGTTACATTTAAGTTTACAATAGGAAAGAGATACAATAAACATAATGTAATTGAAACTTACATTGAAATACCAACCTAAACTATGTGAGTGAGAATAAGAAAGATTCAAGATGCATGCGTGTTGGATGGTGTGATCATACAGAAGTTAAAAGTTGACCACTGTACGTAATAGCAGTTTAATTCTGGTAGGAGGTATCCAGATAATTTACTGTTATAAAAAGAGCTTAATTGTATCAGTAAAATTAGAAAAAGTTCCGTGTGAACTACTGGCTACTCCCTGGCCCAAACTGAGAACTAACTTGGTTCTAATTAGTCTAATAACAGGAAGTTAATGATACAGTGGCCAATATACGTAGCAGCTCACACGAAAGTACACACTGGCATTAATAAACAAACCATCACAATTAAAGTTATTTCATACTGAACTTAACTTGTTTTTTTCATGTCGAACGTAAGCAAAACGGGTAACCAATTTTGTTAATACAGTAAAACTGCATCCCACTGAAATAAGGCACTTAAGTTAACCTATCGTACACAGACGATGCCCAGAATTGAATTTAACGTAAATTACACAGAACTACTGGGAGAGGATTTACAAACAACACTTACTCGTTCACACACACGCAGTGCAACAGCGAAACTCACCAAGATCAGCGTGCTGATGCGAGGCAGAAACAGGCGCCGGTATCGTAGGCGAAATTCAGCAAACCCGAAGGAACCATAGAACACAATATACAATCAAACGGCGAAGATGGCTCTGATCTGCTGTGCCTGATTCGAGATGGCGCAAAGCTAAGTTGCATTTAGATGAGACTGCGAGCAAACACGCTAACGGCGACATACGGCTACATTACGTGATCGCACTTTACTGAAGGTGAAGTGGCTAAAAATCGGATTCATTACATAAAACTACAGAAGACTCGTAAGTTGTAATCTGAGAGTAAACTATCTAGGCACTGATTTATGAGAAGTGGCGTGAATTCAGTTGACTAGCTGCAAACTCCTGAAGTCGGAGTTCGGACCCACGTGGTTCCGAAAACCGATAAAAATGTATAAATTCAATTTCCGAAGAATAAAGAATATTAACTAAGGCATGCAACCCCTAGGACTGCGTAGAATTTAATAACGAAGCTACTGAAATGCAGCAACATGCGATTGGGATCGTTAACACAGACGGAAGAAGTCCGGTCTCAAGACCAGGAAAAGTGAAATAATTACAAAATTAGGAAAAATAAAAATAAAAACTACGGCATGCAACGCATAGAAATGTATAAAATTTCATAAGCAAGCTATTGAAGGAGGTTGTACAAGGCTCGGAGAGAATTACTGACAAAGAATGAGTGCATATTACAAGTTCGGAGAAGAAGCAGCAAAATTAAAAAATAGGTGGGGAGAGAAGATCGCGAAATGTTTGTGGAAATCAGAAGGATACATGGATAGTTACTTGCCTGATGGGCATGGAACAAACAATAGTGGAAGCTGAAGGCTATGTTCTAAGAACCAACCACGTGGAACACACATATCATTCACGGAAAGAAATGATAAGAAAGATTTTTACTTGCACTCCACAAAAATGAACATATCGTCTGTTAGAAATCGGGCCCCACAAAGCTAGAGAGAACTTACACAGAGTTCGTACACCACCACATAATCACAAAATATTTGAATATACCAGGCTGTTATCAAACTGCAACTAGTAACACATATACCGCGTTTATCTGTTGTAAATCACAAGATTGATAAACGAGAACACATTTCCGCGCACAATTGGAAGGAATATTAAAAAAAAAAAAATCTAAGTTAAACACTCTAGACACGGAATCGCTATCATCTCTGCAGGCACAAGAACAGAACCAATCTTACCTCACCGCGGTCCGAGTACAAAGTGAAGTCCGAGCGGCCACCAGGAGGAAAAGCTACAGGAAACCGGGAAACCACGAGCACAGCGGTGGTGGGGAGAGAAGATCGCGTGACTTGCCTTGGAGAAGGCTCGTTGACTAGCTTGTAACCAAAGGGTGTAGAAACCTCTTTGGTCGCATCAGCAGCAGAGGTTGGTAACGACTAACTATCGACTTTGAGCCAGAGAGAACCATGCAAAGCGAGCTATAACTACCCACATTCAGACAACCATTATATTCTCGCACATCCATTTAAAAGTAAAACAAGTACACATTCTCACAGGGACAATAATAAATTATTATCATTTCAGAAACAAATATTTTAAAACATGAAAGAAATAATGTGATTCCTCATACCTCCAAAAGAGTGGAGTTCTAGTCTTAACAAAATGCTAATCTAGCAACATCAAATTAATTAAAATTTTATACAAAGTATATATGTAAGATGACAGACGGTCGTCTTTCAAAGTCATGTCATGGAAACTTTTTTTACAAAGTTGATACATCAAAAGTAAGCTTATTTCCATACGCAGAGATACAAATATAAGATAAAATATAAAATAAAATGACATTACAATAAAATTACTAGACTGAAGTACATTAAAAGAGCTCATAATGTGTGACAATTTATAATCAATAGTAAATATGAGGCAATATAAATTAAGAGGCCAAATGCGCCTGAACAAAAAGATAGTCTTAAATACAAGAGGCCATTCAAAAGCTATGTTACAAATACGGGATACAGTCATGTCAAACATAGTGAACAACTTGTAGGAAAAAAACAATCAAGGTTAGAGTGTTGTTAACAAAACCAAGAAGCCATTCAGAACTCTATTACAAAATACAGTATACATATCAAACATAAAAAACAAATTGTGGCAAAAATACACAAACAAGGTCAGATATGTTGCTAACAAATGGTACAATGATTGTAGTGGAGCTAGGTCAAAGGATAATACGTGTTATACATAAAAAGGAAAGAGGTAATACATAAAATACAATAACCAACTGAAATCAAAAGATAAAACATATCCATATATAAGTGAACAGGTCATACATAAAATAGTAACTGTTGCTAGGATACGTAAGAGAATAAAATGCATCATAAAACAGGACATTTATAAAAATGAAATGTGAATGCTTATTGAATTTCAAAACAATAAAAACTGTATGGTGAAATTTAAATTCATCTGTTTAGATTGTTTTGTTCTATAAAGCAAAATCGTACGTCGACTTTCTGGGAATCACTTTGTGATATCTTACGACTTCCTCCACAACGTACTTGCAAGAACAACGACGTCCCACTTGAAAACGAATTGATTAAAGGTAAGTGAGATTTGAGTGTTGCTTACAGTAACTGTATTAGCCCCATGCTGACCAAACTCCACAATAAGTCAAAAACAATAAAATTACGTTTGTCTAAACTCAATTAATTTTCTACTAACAGTAGTGTTAATATACATTATTTTTGCATTTAGAAATTGGTTGAAAGTTTTGATTAAAGTTAAATTTTTGATTGACACAGTTATTTGTGAATCTGGTGATCCCTCCTCACAAAAAAAGAAATTTAAGTGGCCTCTGGTCTCATAAAACTTGGGAGCCACTACAGGGTAGTTATTATCAGCTCTAAACATTTTGATAGGAATAACTGTTTCCACCTTTCTTGGAATACTCAGTTGTTCTCTACTCACAATATGAAGAATTAATTTCAAGTTACCAATGTGAAATTTCGGAAACTATTATCCTATATCAGTTGAAACTGCCTTAAACCGAGATATGGTTTCATAATTAGTGGAACAAGTGTCACAGGTTGTGCACTAAATTACAGAATTTATTGCTTTTTTTCTATCCCTACAGAAATCTCTTCCTCCAAATTTTTAGTTTGCTGATGCAGGAGTTCGTCCTGCTTTTGTTATCGATTTCCATGTGCTTATCCTGCTGAGTATGATTTTCTACTTTCAATGATAAATTACTTTATACTGTTTCTAAATTATGCACATCAATAATCTAACTGTTAATTATCAAGTCTTCTCATATTTTGTGCATATACACCACCTAGTATTTAATTCTCTGAAATATCTAAGGAAAAAAGTGTTCCTTCTGTATCTTGTCTTGTCCACCTGTTCTTTTAATTTTATTCCTCATTAATTTGTTTAGTTGGTACCTCAATAGCTCTGTTGTTCATTTAACTGTTTATTTAAGACACTAATGTATTTTTATTATTTTAAACATGGCTGCAATTCAGCAACGGTGGAACAACAATCCAAGGGTCAACACAGTTTCAGCCGACCAGTTGCATAAAATAGTTTACATGTATAAACCTTTACCCAGGTTTTGGCAAAATTAATTTTGCCTTCTTCAGAAGGATACCTAATGAAAACGTGACACACAAATATGAAAAATAGTAAAATACAAAGGTGTTTATAACGTAAGAAATTAAAATTCCAGTATAGGTGAAAATGTACTTACAATAAAGCTCACATTAAAAAAGTTGTTAAAATGTGTCTGACTCCATGTCAATAGATTAAAATTTTAAATTTAAAACAAAGTCAGAATATAAAATTTTGGAGCATGTCCACACACAGGTCAAGTGAGCACTGCGTACTGGCAAAGGTGATAGAGCCCTAGTGACGTGCGCCTGCACTAGGTGGCCCCAAGAGGGCTGATGGGCATGCGCGCAGTCGCGGACGCGAATGAATTTGACAAACGGGAACTATATCTAATATGATACTGCATGGTGTTTATTGTCCTCAAAATTCTAGAGTTGCACTTGTTTATAGTTTTATACTGTTGTGATGCTTAATGTTTATCATCAGATTTCTAGTGGCGCCCTTGTTTATATTTTTCTGGTGTTGTGATGTGTGGTGTTTGTACCGTTCCCTCCCACTGGGTGCGTGCTGTTTGTTTGTAGTTTGTGGTGCATGCACTATGCTGGCCGCTGAATATTTTCTAACTTTTCTTTCTCTAATTTTTGCGTGTACGCACGTATATATATTCTGCCGGCTCCAGACTTCTTTGCATCTTATTTCCCATTTTATTTTATGTTTCCTTCAGTATCATATTACATATAGTTCCCGTTTGTCAAATTCATTCGCGTCCGCGACTGCGCGCACGCCCATCAGCCCTCTTGGCGCCACCTAGTGCGGGCGCACGTCACTAGGGCTCTATCACCTTTGCCAGTACGCAGTGCTCACTTGACCTGTGTGTGGACATGCTCCAAAATTTTATATTGTGACTTTGTTTTAAATTTAAAATTTTAATCTATTGACATGGAGTCAGCCACATTTTAACAACTTTTTTAATGTGAGCTTTATTGTAAGTACATTTTCACCTATACTGGAATTTTAATTTCTTACGTTATAAACACCTTTGTATTTTACTATTTTTCATATTTGTGTGTCACGTTTTCATTAGGTATCCTTCTGAAGAAGGCAAAATTAATTTTGCCGAAACCTGGGTAAAGGTTTATACATATAAACTATTTTATGCAACTGGTCAGCTGAAACTGTGTTGACTCTTGGATTATTTTTATTATGTTCGTCTAATTTTAAGCAAAGTATGTGTTAATTATCGGAAAGTATCGTTAATCCATGTGACTCATTTTTGTGATTTTTACCTTCATGCTTGTCTTTTTATTTATCTAACGGATGTGTCCTCATAATACATCAAGGATGTTAGTGCTTCAATATCGCATTGTCAACACTAAGAGCTAGGCGAGTGATGTAAGTTTATTATATACCAAGTCAATTAAATCCTCTCTCGATATTAAGGAAAGTAATGTTTCAAGTTGTAATTTTCTTTTATGTGTTTGGGTATCCATGACATCAAACAATTGCTTTCTTCAACACTTAATATTAGCTACACAGTAAATAATTATTACTCACAGAAAATGTGACATGAGAACATTCAATATTCCTATTACAGAATTCGCTTGGCACTAAAGATTCTACAAACATGCATTCACAATTAGTTTTCCAGATTTATTCTTTAAACCACAGTGTAGCAAATCACAGATTTGTACCAATGGTAACTAAAGAACTTCAGTAAAGCTATTTATCAAGTCACTATGTAATATAACAAAATGAATCATTTAAATGTAATAGTAGAGTGTCTATCTACTATCACAAAAATTAATACATCTTTATCCTCACATGACTGAAAGTAAGTAATGGTCTTAAATCCAACATTTTAGTATGAACCAGATGCCTCAACTGTCACATATATTACGATTGTCACTATTTATTATACTTTCAATTAAATTTAACCATTTAAATTTATTTTTATATAAACCACAAGCAATCAAATAAGTACTGAAAAAATATGAATTGGAAAAGCTGACAAATTTATTTTCAAAGCGTGATAGATCAACTAATATTTTCAATTAACCACAAGACTGAAATACAACATTGTTAAGATCATTATTAATCCCATCAATATTTGCATTGATACAATCACAGTTTCGTATTTTGTGAATTAAAATAAACTTCATTTTACATGATTAATTTAAAAACCTATTCCGAACAAAATTATTTAACAGTTCAACATTCATTTTCATTTCTGTTCTTGTCACAATATTGTTTAACAACTTATAGGAATATCCCTTTACATTTTTTTACAAGAACCAGACATGTAGCATTAACATTTTAAATCAAATTACCTATAGAATTCATATTATTTTGTTGAATAAGCAAACAAAACACATATTTACACAATTTCTATTGCAGTTAATCCAAACACACCAACATAATTAGGAACTTTAATAATGAAACAACTACAAATATTATTCAATCAGTTTGATTACATGCAAACATAATTGCAGAACATTAACTATTCAAACTCTTAGAAAGTATAAGTCCATCTTAACAATACGATTTATAGTAATTATTATTAAGGATACAGTATTATTCATTTTAGCGTCTGCATCAGTAATATTATCCGAGAATATGTATTCTCAGTTCTAAGAACATTATATTCAAGATAAGTTCATTAAACGTATTCTAAGAAGTAAAGCAAATAATTCATTTCATGTAGTAGATTATAGGCCACAAGCAATAACTAGAGCAATTGGAACAGTATTAATGCTACCTGGACTAGCTAAATGATTTCACTCAAGTAATATAGACCTTCACCTTATCAACTCAATCAAACAATTCATTTCATGTAGTAGATTATAGGGCATGAGCAATAACTAGAGCAATTGGAACAATACTAATTTTATCAGGACTAGCTAAATGATTTCACTCGAGAAATATCGACCTTCATGATATTGAAATAAGAATTTCAATTTTTGCAATAATTCAATAATGACAAGATATAATTCGAGTGGAAGGATTTTAAGAACTGCCATTCACCTAAATTTTTTTTAAGAGTAATATGATGAGGAATAATCATATTTATTGTGTCAAAGGTATAATTTCTATATCACTGTTTCAGAGCTTTTAGCAGATTACCCCAACAATTTAGTGTAGGAATATTATGACCACTTATAGGAATTCAGTCATAAGTCCTATAAAATTTCTTTAATTAATATAGGATTTCTACTTGTGTCAGGGGTAACCATAACATGAGAAAATCATGGAAATATAGAATCTAAACATTCTCAAACCATTGGGGCGAAGCCTGTCACCGTATCCTGGAAATGGTCGCTCTCCAACACGCCACGGCCATTCACCGTCATCTTACAGAGATACCAGCCGCTCGCCTAGCCTCGTTGTTCATGTAAACTAGGCGGGTGAACCTCATACTGAGGTGACACCGTCAGTAAGATGTCGGAAGATATAATTGATGTCATCATCGACGAACAACCTGTCCGGGTACTAGTCGACTCAGTTCTCTTTATTGTCGAACAAATACCACCGCAAACTAAAAAAGACAATGGTCTGTGATGAAAAAGCAACTGTCCTAAAGGTGGCAAATGGAAAATACGTCCGACCTGCAGAAACATGTGTCATAAGAATAACTATCTTCAACAAGATTCAGACACTTGAATTTATCGTTTTAATAGAATGTATCCTTAACGCCATCCTCGGATGGGACTTTCTTCGGGCACCCCAGGCTATCATTGACTGTGAAAGCTATGAGCTAAAATTTGAGAAAGCCGTTCCGTCGAGTACATGTAATCCCCTGGGAGGTTATTTGCTGTGGATAACGCTGTTGAGATCCCTCCATTAACAATGGGAAGAGTTTCAGTCAGCAGCTGAATTGTGAATTGCTTGTCGATCGTAATATGCTAATAAGTATAACAAAGGAAATACACTTACTAGCGACTATCATAAGCATTACTAAACAGGTGAACCAGTCCTGGACAGTGAGCTCAATGGACCGACGAAGTCATCTAATGCTTTGCTGTTTCTTCTAACAATGCACAAAAATACTATGGCATTGCATATAGTATCCAGTCTGACCCAGGAACAATGTCAACAGTGTCATCAGTACTACACCAGCTTTCAGGTGCATTCAAGATAGGGCATGAGGAGAGTCAGATGGAACGGCCCACGAGGAAGTACTCTATGCACAGTATCAATACATGACACCTTCGACCAATTAGCCAGCGTACGTATAGAGTGTCGCCAGCTGAAAGACGAATAATTTCGGAATTAGTAGAGAATATGTTGCACAATGACGTTATTAAACCTTCAGAACTTGATTATCTCCGGTGGTTCTCGTGAAGAAGATGGATGGCACATTTCGTTTCTGTGTCGTCTATTGGCGGCTGAACGAAATCACAACGAAATATGTCTACGCACATCCGTGCATTGAAGACACATTAGACTGCTTTGAAAGGAGCTACATACTACTCAATCATTCACATGCAGACCGGTTACTGGCAAATCGTGGTTGACGAAGGTGTCAGGGAGAAGACTGCTTTTATCATACCTGATGGCCTCTATGAATTCAAAATGCCGTTTGGACTATGTAATGCTCCGGCCATATTCCAAAGCCTGACGGACAACTTGCTTCAACATCTCAAATGGACGTCATGTCTTTGTTACCTAGATGACATTGTCGTTTTCACAAAGACATTTGCAAGACATGCAAATTACCTGTCAACTGTGGTGAAGAGTGTAGACACTGCAGGACTTTGCCTCAAACCAAAGAACTGCGCCTTCGTCGCCAAAGAGAAAAAAATTCTGGGTCACAAACGGAGATGGTGTCCGTCCTGATCCAGATAAAGGAACGATGGTCACAGAATTTCCCACTTCTCAACACATTCGTGATGTCAGGATTTTTCTCGGGCTGTGGTCATATTACCAGCGTTTCAGAAAGGGTTTTTGGAAAAAACGCATGTCCGTTGCAAGAACTTCTGCAGGGAGACGCCAAGTTTTACTGGGATGAGACGAAAGAAAGCGTTTTCCGGGCACTTAAGGAGGCTCTAACTACCGCACCAATTCTATCCTTGTACGACGTGAATGTGGTATCGAATTTCACACTGACGCTGGTGGTTATGAGGTTGGTGCAGTGCTCGTACAATACAGGAGAGTGCTGAACAGGTGATACCCTATGCATCAAGAGTATTCTGAACGTACGAGATAAACTAAAACCGAGAAAGAATATCTCGCAGTTATCTGGGCTATCAACAATTTCCGGCCGTATGTATCCGACAAACCATTCAACAACATGACAGACCGCAATTGTTTATGTTGGCTGACTAGCGTGAAAGATCCAACAGGTCGACTACACGATAGGCACTAAGATCCCAAGAGTACGATGTGGTATTCAAAAACGAGTGAAAATACAAGGACACTGACTGATTTCAAGGAACCATTAGTGTAACAAAACAGCAGGGATGAAATATCTGCCCTCACTGAATTTGGTGACATTACAGCTGAACAGAAGAAAGATTCAGCATTATTACGAACCATGGAGGCCTTGGAGAAAGGAGAACCGACCAAATGAGAGTTTTAACTTCTAAACGTGTACTGTATGAGAACAGCTACGATCCGGGGCCCCAAATGGCTACTGGTCGTTCCAGCTGATCTCCGAATAGCTATTCTCAAGTATATAAATTTTTACGAATTACAGCGTTCAAATTAATGAAATAAATCGCAATTTGCGATGTTATTGCATCACTGTATTAGGTTTAGAGGGAATACCAAACTGTGGCTGTGGCTGTAGTATACAAAAGAGACAGCGTGGCGAATGGAGATTTAGGCGTGGCGGGAGACGTGCAGGGAAGAGTCCTCTGCAGTCGGACTGGTCTCTGTGTCCTCGGTGGCGGAGTGGTCAACGCGTCTGCCTAGTAAGCAGGAGATCCCGGGTTCGAATCCTGGCCGGGCACAAATTTTCATTGGCCACAGTTTGGTATTCCATCTAAACCTAATACAGTGATGCCATAACATCGCAAATTGCGATTTATTTTATTCTCAAGTATTTCCACGATGCTCCACTATCCAGTCATCTGGGATTCGTGAAGTCTCTAGACAGAATCAGACGCAGGTATTACTGGCAAGGTCTCTACCGAGGTGTCAGGCATTACTTCAGTCACTGTAAGAAGTACCAGCGACGGAAGCATGTGCTGCAATTACCTCTGTAGGGATGGTTGGGCTATCAGAAAAATTACTGAAGCGTATCGTGTCATACGCCGCTTGTCAGACGTCACATGCTTATTAAGACCTACCCTTTCCATTTTATGATGCAGTATATGAATCAAATCTTTTTGTTGAAAATGATGCAGTATATGAATCAAATCTTTTTGTTGCAACCGCATTTCATCGATTACAAGTCGTTATTGGAAGAATATTCTTCCTAAAGTAACTAACCGATCAATGAATAATTAAATTCTCACTTTGTGTTTGACGCTGCATCATGATACTGCATTGTGTAGATGTAGTATGACTATTTTTATAATTCATATTACACGTTTGACTGTTTATCTGAAGCATTGATAATGATCAGATAGTGGTCGACATCTATATCTGAATAACCAAAATATTTATGACTGATTGCTAAAAAAAAAAAAAAAAAAAAAAAAAAAAAAAAAAAAAAAAAAAAAAAAAAAAAAAATTGTACAAATTATATGTTACATTTCAAGGTGACGTCTACAGTGTTTTGAAGTTGTTATTGGAATTTTTGGATATCAAGTTCGAACGTTCATAATTTCTGTGTTTTTGGTATCTTTGGTACTAAATAACTGCTGAACAGTTGTTGCATGGCAGTTTTCATTCCCCGACCTAAAATATTTACTATCATTCCTGAATCATCCTGAATACGTTTCTGTTTCTGTGTTGTTATGTGCAGCTCCTGTCGACTGTTGGCGTACTGCCCGCAGAAGAAGGCAGTACGTCCCGAGGCACAGTGGAGGCAGAGCGGGCGGACAGTGTCCACCAGTGCAGCAGAGGTGAGAGGCGGCGTGTGCCGGCGAGGACTCGCGGTTTAATCGCCGCCGCCTGCCAGTCCCTACGGCGCTGCCTTTTATTGTCCGCGCAGGCGCAGTTGTGATTGAATGTTTCGCGTAATGAAATTCTGCTGCCGGCCGTCCGTGCCCCGGGGAGCGCGCGACGGCGCCGGCGCTTTGCGAAGTAGAGCGTGTCTAAGTGGGTTGAGCCGCGCCACACTGCGGGACGTCAATGGAGTCTAATATGGCAGCCCGGCGCCTTGTTTGTATTCTGGCGGCCGCTAAAAGCCCGCCCTCGCCCGTGTCTCTGCCGCCGCCGCCGCCGCTGCCCGCTACACGGCCTCTCGGCGATGAATAGGAGCTGCTGTGGCTGCTACTGCTGCTGCGGCTGCTCCTGTTGCTGAGGTCTAAAGCTCGGCCGCCACATCTGCGGATGAGCTGTGCCGCGCTTCTTGTGTGTCGTGCCGGAGAGAGTGCGACGTGCGACAGGCCGGACGGCCGCGTGTGGCGGCGTTTCACGCAAATAACGGCCGGCCGCTACCTGCCTCGTTGGTCCACTGACTCGCCGTGCGTCGTCGACGCTTCAGTGGGTTTCTTGCTTCCGCTACGCTCGCCTTCTCTACACGAGAGCTTCATTTCTAAAATGACATGTGCCAGAGCGAAAATCATACACCATTCATCCATAAATTGTGTACGGACAAACAAACACGAACTCGCGTTTTTAAGCTGGAGTGTATTAGATCAAGACGGACACCATTTATTTAACACTTATACATCTACATGGGATACTCCGCAAATCACACCTGAGTGCCTGGAAGAGGGTTCATCGAACAACCATTATACTGAAACTTCCTGGCAGATTAAAATTGTGTGCCGGAACCGGGACTCGAACCTGGGACCTTTGCTTTTCGCGAGCAAGCGCACTACCGACTGTGCTATCCCGACACGACTCACGATGCCGCCTCACAACTTTACTTTCGCCAGTACCTCGCCTCCCACTTTCCAAACTTCACAGAAGCCACGTCTCTACTGTATCCTTTCTTCCAGGAGTGCTAGTCTTGCATCGTTCGCACGAGAGCTTCTGTGAAGTTTGAAAAGTGGGAGGAGAGGTCCTGGCGGAAGTAAAGTTGTGAGGCGGCATCGTGAGTCGTGTCGGGATAGCATAGTCGCTAGTGCGCTTGCCTGCGAAAGGCAAAGGTCCCAGGTTCGAGTCCCGGTTCCGGCACACAATTTAAATCTGCCAGGAGGTTTCATATCAGCGCACATTCCGCTGCAGAGTGAAAGTTTCATTCTGCCACCATTATACTATTTATCTCCTATTCCATTCTAGAACAGCGTGCGGGAAGAAAGAACACCTCAATCTCTCCGTTCGACCTCCGATTTCTCGTATTTTATTCTCATGATCATTTCTACCTATGTAAGTGAGAATCAAAAATAAATTTTCGCATTCGGAAGAGAATGTCGACGATTGGAGTTTCGTAAGTTGCCCACGCCGTAGCGATAAGCACCGTTGTTTTAATGATTCTCACCCCAGTTGAAATGTTTGTAATTCTATCGGACCAAACTGCGTGGTCATCAGTCCGTAGCTTACATACTACTTAAACTTACCTAACCTAAGGACAACACACCCACCCATGCCCCGGGGAGGACTCCAACCTCCACAGCGAGCAACCGCGCGCTCCGCAGCGAGACGCTTTAGACCGCTCGGCTACTCCACCGCGGCTCCCATCCCAGATCCTGTATTATTTCCGCAACGCTGTCTCCACTATATCGTGACAATACGTAACGAACTGCCCTTCTTTGGGCTCTTTCGATGTCCTCCGTCAAACCCATCTGATAAGCATCCCACACTGGGATGCAATACTCCAAAAATGGACGGAAAAGTGTAGTTTATGCAGTTTCTTTTGTAGTTCTGTTGCATGTTTTAAGGATTCTGCCAATAAAACACAGTCTCTGGTTCGACTTTCCCACGACATTATATACGCGTTCTTTCCAATTTAAGTCTGAAATAATAGTAATTCCTAGGTATTTTGTGGAGTTAACGGCCTACGCTTTTGATTGATTTATCTTGCAAACGAAGTTTAACGGATTTCTTTTCGTACTCATGTGGACGACTTCACATTTCTCATTACTTAGAGTCAATTGCTATTTTTACACCATAGTGATATCTTATCCAGATAGTTCTGCAGTTGGTTTTGATCTTCAGATGATTTTACTAGACGGTAAATGACGGCGCCATCTGCAAACAACCTAAGAGAGTTACTTATACTTTCCCCTAAATCGTTTATTTAAATAAGGAACAGCAGAGGACCAATAACACTACCCTGTGGAACGCCCGAAATCACCTCTGTTTTAGTCGATGCCTCACCATTGATTACTACGAACTGTGTCCTCTCTGTCAGGAAATCCGCTATCCAATAGCAAATTTGGGGCGATATACCATAACCATGCAATTTGATTGAAAGCCGTTTGTGTCTAAAGCCTTCTGGAAATCAAGAAATACGGAATCGATTTGCGAACCCTTGTCAATAATACCCATTACTTCGTGTGAATAAGGAGCTAGTTGTGTTTCGCATGAACGATATGGTCTAAATCCGTGTTGACCTTGGGTCAATAGATCGTCCTGTTCGAGATAATTGATAATAATTGAATAGAGGATATGTTCCAAAATCTTGCTGCAAATTGATGTCAATGAAATAGGCCTGTAGTTTAGTGGGTTACTCCTACTGCCTTTCTTGAATATAGGTGTGACGGGTGCAACTTTCCGATCTTTTGGTACAGATCCTTCTATGAGAGAGCGGTAGTATATTGCTGTTAAGTAAGGAACTATTGCTTCAGCATAATCAAATAAATCTAATGGGTATACAATCCGGACCAGAAGATTGTTCTTGTTAAGTGAATTTAGTTGCTGCACTACTCTGATGATATCTACTTCTACGTTACTCATTACGGCCTCTGTTCGTAATTCGAAATCTGGAATATTGCTTTCGTCTTCTTTGGTGAATGAGTTTCTAAAAGCTATGTTTAGTAACTCTGTTTTAGTAGCGCTGTCTTCGGCATCGGCAGGATCGCCTTTACTATCACTTAGTGAGGGTATTGTTTGTGTCTTGCCTCTAGTATATTTAACATATGACCAAAATCTCTATGGGTTTTCAGTCAAATTTCGAGAAAGAGTTCCTTTGTGATAAGTATTGTAGGCATCTCGCATTGAAGTCCTCGCTAAATTTCGAGATTCTGTGTAGGATCACCAATCCTGGGGATTTCGTGTTCGTTTAAATTTAGTCTGCCTTTTCCTTTGCTTTTGCATCAGTGTCCTGACCGGTTTTATGTACCAAGGGGGATCGTCTCCTTACAGTAGGAACAACCTCATTCATGTATCTGCCAGTATTGTGCTTCATCTGTTCGTGTAACGTCTCAGGAACCACCTATATTTCGAAAGGGATTTGTAAGTGGTGAACGGCCATTTAGAATTTTCTCTATTTTCGGCTTAGAATGAAAATCAGTAAGAAAAAGTATAAAAAGTATGCCATTCCCTTTTAGAAAAACAACTTACCGTCTGGATAGCCACTTCCGATGGGATTCAGAATTCGAAAATGACACCATTCCGTCCGGTGTAGTGTACTTACTGCTAGGACGTATTGGATTTTATATCTCATAAAACACCTTTGCATTTTTTACATGTGACGGTGGTTCAAAGGCGATGTCAACAAAGATGAACGAGAACACATTAGCCGATTTGATCGCTCTGATTATGAACAGTGCAGCCATCACGACCTTAGGAGAGCTGAAGGTGGTGTTATGAAGAAAATTCGAAAATGCAGTGCAGTTGGTAGTGGAATTTCTGGAAATTAAACCCCTTCATTTTTCTTGTAAAATGGTTTGTGTTACATACTAACAATTTCATCTGTGCACTCAGTAAATATTGGACAAACTTTATATGGCATTTCTGTTGGACTTCAAAAAGTTTAAATATTTGTGAATCTATTGGAGTTCACTTCCTTGATTATTAGTCCCTAGGCTTACATATTATTTAAACTAAGTTAAACCAACTGAAGGATAACACATACACCCCTGCCCGAGGAAGCACTCAAACCTCCGACGGCGAACAACCGCGCGTTCTACAGCAAGGCGTCTTAGAACGCTCGGCCACTCCGCCGCGGCTTTCTTGCAGTGTCTTGCCAGTGACATGTGGGATTCTTTTTCGGGCCAATGGTGTCAATTACGACTTTTAACGATGCCACAACAAGTGAAGAATAAAAAGTGGATTATTAAGCACTTGCCTGCTCAAAGTTGTTCTGTAATTTCTCCTGCTCATGGTTTATTTTGAAACACACTGGAATAGACTAAACAATTAATAATTGCAAATACAATCCGATTACCGAGATATCCTTCGTTACCAAATTTTAGGTTTCACACTAGAAATACCGTGTTTATTCGTTGTCTAATTATGTAAAAAGAGCCCTAATGACCACGAAATTTAAAACCCAGGTAATAACCAAAATTAAGAGGTAAATCATTTAGGCCTATATTTAAACATAGAATAGCGATAAATCAATGTCTTTTGATTTTCAACATCGTGAAGAAATAGAACAATCACACTGATTATGACTTAAATATGACCTCATAACCAGAATAATTTGCTGAAAACAGAGCAATCATAAGAGCTGCACATCGAAAAATGATGAATGATCTTCATCGTCCACACACTGCGACTTTAACATAGTCTACATATGTAGTAGTTCTCTGAAGCAGGGTATTTTTCCTGATAGGCTGAAATATGCTATTGTTAAAGCACTGCACAAAAAAGGGGATACCTCTGATGTCAACAACTACCGTCCACTCTCAATTCTGACAGCCTTATCCAAAATTCTTGAAAAAGTAGTGTATTCTAAATAAGTTCCACACATGGGTAAAAATAAACTTCTAACAAAACGTCAGTTTGGTTTTCAGAAAGGCTTTTCAACAGAAAATGCTACATGTACTTTCACCAATGACGTATTAAATTCTCTGAATAACTGGACATCACCCAATGGGATTTTTTGTGAACTCTCCAAGTCCTTTGATTGTGTAAATCACGGAATTCTTCTAAATAAACTAATGTATTGTGGTATGAATGGGACAGTGTACAAATGGTTTAAATCATACCTAACAGGAAGAGTGCATAGAGTTGACAAAAGTAATTCACATAATATGCAAAAAACAGGTTTCCTGAAACTGGGAAACAATCAAAAATGGGGTCCCACAAAGTTCGGTCTTGGGCTCTTTGCTGTTCTTAGTATACATTAATGACTTGTCATTCAATATTTATGAAGATGCAGAGCTGGTTCATTTGCTGATGATGCAAGTATAGTTATGACACCTGCCAGACAAGAACTAACTGAAGAAATTGTAAACGACGTCTTTCATAAAATCATTAAGTAGTTCTCAGCAAATGAACCATCATTAAATTTTGATAAAACACAGTACATACAGTTCCATCCAGTAAATGGAATTACACCATTAATAAATATAGACTCTGGTCAGAAATCTGTAACAAATGTAGAATATTCAAAAATTTTAGGTGTATGCACTGATGAGGGGTTGAACTGGAGGAAATACATTGAAGATCTGCTGAAACGTTTGAGTTCAGCTACTTATGCTTTTAGGGTAATAGCAAATTTTGCAGATATAAATCTCAGTAAATTATCTTACTATGCCTATTTTCATCCTCAGCATTCGTATGGAATCATTTTCTGGGGTAATTCATCATTGAGTAAAAACGTATTCATTGCACAAAAGCGTGTAATCAGAATAATTGCTGGAGTCCATCCAAGATCTTCCTGCAGACACTTATTTAAAGAGCTAGGGATATTCACAGTAACTTCACAGTATATTATTCGCTTATGAAATTTGGTGTTACCAATCCCACCGAATTCAAAAGCAATAGCAGTGTACCTATCTACAACACTAGGAGAAAGAATGACCTTAACTATTCAAGGTTAAATCTAGCTTTGGCACAGAAATTAAAAGAATTTCTGAATGGCAACTCTTTTTACACTGCAAATTATTTTATAGATATACATTAGTAAATAAAATAAAAAGAAATAAAACATTTTGTCATGTAATATTTAGTACAAAGTAATAATTTGTGAAGACACCTTTCGTTAACCTGACGTCGGGCTCGGTGGTCTTGGGGTAAAGTGCTCGACTGGAAACTGAAGGGTCGCGGGTTCAACACCCGATCGGACCTTGGATTTTTTCAGTCTGCATTTTAACCCATCCTTCACCTCTCAACGATGTGAGGAGTCGCCAGAAACGACACGTGGTTCGGATTCCACGTTAAACTGTAGGTCCCCTTTCCGCGGTTGGATAACTGGGGTAGGCTAGGGACACGCAAGTCGCCGAAGTGGCGTCCAATTGAAAGACTTGCACCAGGTCAATAAGCCGCACGAAATTATTATTATTAACCTGACACGTTGACATCATTACGAAGTGTCGTATTCTTGGTCTATGGAACAATACTAATCTACAAAAAAGTGCAGCATCTTTCCTGACCGCCCCAGTCTAATCTTCAAACGAGCACGTGCGAGATATAATTGCGCGACAACTGACACGTCTGTCCTCAACCCACAAATCTTTCAGTATCACGTGACTAGGTCCAACGAGTGTGGAACACTGTATTCCAGAACAGTATTCGCCTGCATTTCCATCTCTGGAGGCCAATATGGGTGTTTCAACATTGACACCTGCTACCTCGGTCCCAATTGAACTATTGTCCTGTAAATGTAACAATTTATATATTTTCAACAATTATTCTTGAGTGAATTCGAAAACTCTGAGAGGATGTGCTAATTTTTATTTTTGCACGGTATAAGAGCAAGATGTACAGGTATTTTAATCTTGTAGTTTCAGTCCCTTGAAGGAAAACATGGAGGTACGAGTAAAATCGGTTCCACGGTAAAGCGGATGACGTGAAACGACGGCAATTCATTTGGAAATAAATCCAAATAGCGAGCTGGACAGGCATACTGAACGTCCTGTGAAAACTTCAATACATCCTATGTATACAGTTCATTCACCCCGACTGATCTTACTGATTGTCTGTATATATACCGGTAAATTATTATCTCGGGACTTCATAATATTAAATATCAAGCTAAAATGCTTTGGGTAATTTTACATTTGTTAGCATATTTTTTTCATTTACATCATTACTTTTGATTTTTCATTGACAGGCAGATGGTTTGTTCAAATGTTTGTAGAGTCTATGGGACTTAACTACGGGTTCATCAGTCCCTAAACTTACAAACTACTTATGAACTACTTACAACTAAGGACGGCACAAATGTCCATGCCCGAGGGGGGATTCAAACCCCCGACCGTAGTGGCCGTGCAGACCGTGACTGGAGCGCCTCAGTCTCCTCGGCCACTGCGGCCGGCGCAGATGGTTTGACTTCCTTTCCTTTCAGTTCTATTGATTTAGTCTTCAGGAAAGACAGAAGTCAATGAGAAGAAAACAGTTGACCATAGGCCATTTTCCTGTATTTTGTGGATTTCGTCTGTTGTATTTCTTCTCAGTTTCATATAAGTATGGACATCAGCAATCCATTTCGGCGTCGCAGTTAAGCATTCACATCTGTTTTCTAGGAATTCGATTACTCATTCTTTGCTGTGGTGGAATGCCCGAGCGCACGAAGGCGCCTTGCTGCGGAGCGCGCGGTTGCTCGCCGTCGGAGATACGAATCGTCTCACAAGGCATGAGTTTATGTGTTCACCTTAGGTTAGTACGCCTAGGAACTGATAACCGCAACAGTTAAGTCCCGTAGATTTGCAGACATTGGAAAACTTATTCATTCTTAAGTTAATGTACACACAGAATTTTCGCCGGTTTTTTCGTATTGTAACAAAGAATACTTGTGAACGTTTTCTTTTGTTTTATTTCAAAACCACAGTTCTTGCGGCAATAACATATCTTACAAGTACCCGAAAACCGCGCGTTTTCTGGCTATTTATTTATTGACAACTCTCACAGTCCACCTCCCCTCCAATCCACTCTATTTCTCTTTCTCTCTCTTTCTTTCTTTTGCTGCCCATCTGTTTCTTTCCCGTGTCTCAGCCTATGTTATATTTCCCATCCATTCTCTTCCACCTCCCCTCATATCTTCTCCATGTTCATAACGCCTCTTCAGTTCATCTCGTCTTCCCATTTCAATGAAAATCTCGTATCTTTCAAATTTCATGATGATCAGTGAATTACTGTCAAAGTTGATCACAAGTGCCTGGCAGAGGGTTCATCTAGCTGATTTCGTGATATTTCTCTGCAGTTCCATTCTCTAATAGCTCTCGGGGAAAAGAAACATTAAAATCGTTCCGTTTTCGATGTAATTTCTCTTATTTCATTTGGATGATCCTGTGGGTGAAAATAAAATGTTCTCACTCGGAAAAGAAAGTTACTGAAAGAAATTTCACTATTAGATCTCGTTGTCACAAATAACGCCTTTCTTTCATTGATTCCACCCCAAGTCGTGCACCATTTCCGTGATGCTCTCTACCCAACATTGCGAAAATACAAAACCCGCTGCCCTTTCCAGAACTTTCTGTAAACCGCCAGTCAGTCCCACTTGTGTTGATCCCAATACTCCAAAGTAGGACGCACGAGTGTGATGTAAGCAGTTTCTTTCGTAAAATTGTTGCATCTTCTAAGTGTTCTGTCAATGGAACGTAGTGTTTGGTTTGCCTTTCCTACATTTTCTGTGTGTTCTTTCCAATTTTAGTTATTCGTAATTGTTACTCGTAAGTATTTAGTTGAATTTACGGCATGTAGATTTGACTGATTTGTCGAGTGAATGAAGTTTAACGGATTTTTTTACGGTTCATATTCTTGCACCAAGCTGATATCTAAATCATTATGCAGTTGATTTTGATCGTCTGGTGACTTCACTAACAGATAAATGACAGCATCATCCGCGGAAAGTCAAAGAAAGATACTCAAATTGCCTCCTAAAACGTTTATAAAAATAAGGAACAGTAGATACCCCACATCATATCCCTTGAGAACGCCAGATACATTTCTGTTCTATTCCTTGGATGTCCGTGAATTACAATGTACTGTGTCCTTCCTGACGGGAATTCATGAATCCAATCGCACAAGAGTGGCAATATTCCACATGCACACAATTTGATTAGAAGCCACTTGTGAGATACAGTGTCAAAAGCCTTCCGAAAATGTAGGAACATAGTATGTATTCGACATCCTTGTCGATAGCACTCGTCACATCATGTGAGTAAAGAGCTAGCTGTTTTTTACGAGAAGGATACCTTCTGAATCCGTGTTGACTACAGGTTAAAAAGTCGTTCTCTTCGAGATAGTTCATAATGTTTGAGGAAAGTATATGTTTTAAAATCCTGCTGCAGACTGACGTCAATGATATAGGCCATGCACCATAAGCTGACTTGCGTTGTATAACACCATTCTCTATGGGAACATTAGTACATGTCTGAACTTAGTAAAACGGTATCATGGCCTTTATAAGGTACCCCTTTGTTTCGATGGTTAAGTATGAAAAATTTCTACAATGTAGATATAAAACTGCAGGTATGTATTGAAGTCTACAGCTGAAGGGCCCTCTGCCATCTTCTGTACGATATTTTATGTAGAATGTTACCTTCTTCTAGAACTGAAAAATAAATCTGTAGATTTGTATGAATTGCAAACAAAAACGCAGTGGGACTCATTTTTTATATATATTAAAGATAAGATTAGAGATCAGTACTTCAATCATACTCACGTATTATGAGGCATCAAAGGAGAAGAACTATACCATTTTTCTTCATACAGTTGCAGCTCCAAAACTGTTCGTTTGGGTTTTCTCTATAATTCTTTTTCAAAAACATCTCTGTATTTATGTGAACACAACAAAATTAAATGTATTGAAATCGACTAAGCCATTTCTGAATTACAGCTAACGTACAACTTTTTGTTTTCAACTATAAACATTTTATGTTCCAATTATTTCAATCCTTTGAACGTCTGTTCTTCAGTTCAGAATTACTGTTTCTGATCCGTATGGGAGTTGTCGTACTATATTGTCTCGGTCCGTTATGCTTGGTTTATATTTTCTTTTAGTGGATACATCGGTTATGGCAGTATGCACTTAAAATCGTTCGGCGTTAAATTTCGTTGTCATTTGCTTCTATTACATTTTCCTGAATAGTTTCACCAAGATAAAGAACAAATTGCGGAAATCTTGTGCGACTACTCTTTGGAAGTCGGCAGACCCTTCAGTCGTGATCATTCGTGAAGTAGATGTTTCTCTGTAATTTACAAAAGGCGAGATAATAAATACAACATGTATTATACGCTAGTTGTAAGACTTGTTTACATCAAATAAGTACGTTAACACACACAATAAAAAGAATGGGTAACTTTATAAGATGAAGTAGTGAAGGAAAATACTATTATATAGGTAGGAGGACAAGGCATGATAGAAATCCTTGCATAGCATATGAATTACTGAACTTAATTAATGAAAGGAGAAAGTATAAAAACGCAGCAAGTGTCTCAGGCACAAGATTTAACATACAGTTAAAATAAGGTGGACAGGAAGAGCAAATTGGCTAAGCAGGAGTGGATAGTAGACCAATGCAAGTCTGTCGAAAAATGTGCAACTAGGGGAAATATAGATACCGCCTACAGCGAAATAAATAAATGTTTGGAGACAACAAAAGCACCTGCAGTCATATAAACAGCTCAGATGGAGAACCAGTACTAAGCAAAGAAGGGAAATCTGAAAGGTGGGAAGAATATATAAAGATTCCATACAAGAGAAATGAATTTCGCAGTGTTGTAGGAATGAAAGGGGACATAGATGAATATGAGCTAGCAGATGCGATAAGAATTTGACAGAGCACTGAAAGATTTGATTCGAAACAACGCCCCGGAAGTAAATGATATTCCCTCTGAACTGCTATTATCATTAGGAGTGCTAGTCATGAATAAATTGTTCCATCTGGTACGCAAGATGTGTGAGACAGGAGAAGTAGCCTCAGGCTTCAAGAAGAATACAGTGATTCGAAATCCGAAGAAGCAAGTGCAGACAAATGTGAAAATTGCAGAATTATCACTTTAAGAAGTTACGGCTGTAAAAGACTATCACTAATGATTTACAGACGAATGGAAGAACTGGTAGAGTCAAACCTCGGAAAAGATAAATCTGGATTTAGGAGAAGTGTAGGAAAACGTTAGGTAATGCATTAAATCTTATCCCAGAAGATAGGTTCGGGAAAAGCAAATCTACATTTCCACTTTTTTTTTTCTTGGAAATTTTCAGTTGACTGGAATACACTCTTTCCAAACTTAAAGGTAGCAGTTGTAAAATATAGGTAAAGAATTGTTATGTACAAATTGTATAAATACCAGAGAGCGGTTATACGAGAAAAAGGACGTGAAAGGCCGCAGTCCTTGGAAATGGAGTAAGACAGGTTGTTCTCTTTCCCCACTGTTATTCAGTCTGTACATTGGGATAGCGGTGACAGAATGTAATGAGAAATTTGGAGAAGGAATTAAAAGTTCAGGGAGACGAAATTTATACTTTGCGGTTTATCGATGACACTGATATTCTGTCAGGGGACAACAAAGGACCGGGATGGGACGGAATGGACAGTCTCTTGCAAGAAGTTTTTAAGTTGGACATAATAAGAGCACCCAATGTTAATGGACTGTAGTCCAATAAATTCTGGCGATTCTGAACAAATGAAATTAGTTAACGTGACAATGAAAGTAGTAAATGAGTTTTGTCAATTAGCATGCAAAATATCTTCCGATGGTCGATGTAAAGAAGATAAAAAACGCAGAATTGCTATGGGAAGAAATGATTTCTGAAGAATCGAAATTTGTCGACATACAAAATTAATTTAAAATTTAGAATGTCCTTTCCAAAGGCATTTTTCTGGAGTGTAGTATTGTACGGGAGTGAAACGTGCACGACAAAGCGTTCAGACAAAAGATGTTAGAAGATTCCAAAATATGGTGCTACAGACGAATGCGGAAGATTAGATGGATAGATCACATAACTGATGATGACGTGTTGAACATTATTTGGGGAAAAATAAATTTCTGGCATATCTTGACATAATACATCTATGCACTTTAAATTAATTTATACAACAACTGTTGACATCACAAGATGACGGCTTTGCAAATAAAAAAAATAAAAATAAAAAAAGACCAGAAGATGATGGCAGAGAGTATCGAAACCAGTCGTCCAAATAAAATCATATACGTGAGATCTTGGCTTTATCCCTTTTGGGACCAATCCGTACCTGTTCTGTTGATGGTGCGATTGGAGCGGGCTACTGCCTGTGACTTAAGTCCGGGCAGTGTTGTTGTTGGTACAGCACTTTGCAGTCCCATCGACCGAGCAGAGCAGCCATTGCTTGCGCTTTGTACGCACGCGCTTAGTCGTGAAAATGATGGGTGGCCGTCGATCACCGTCCAGTAACGCGGCGACAGTATGCCTTCGTTGAAGGCTTTCACCCAATGTGTCACTGTTCTGTACGGCAATGTCGTTTTCGCACGCCTCTTGAAGACCTTGATGACACTGTCGTGCTGTACGCCCTCTGTCACAGTCGATCTTGATCCAGCTCTGTTGTTCCTGTTTTGAAAACATAGTGATACTGTTACGTTAGACCGCTCTGTCACAAGTCATTGTGTTTCCCTCAATTGTGCGCACCTCGGTAACGTGGGACGGGTGAGACCACTTTCTCGGAGGTAAGATAGGTATGTCAACAATGTGTGTTGTAAGCGGCATTAGTAGATTACATTGTATAGTGTCTCCACAGCAGTGTTGCCAGTATTGAAGTTTCAACCCTGGTATTACTAGCTGAAAATAGTTCCGTTTCATGTAAATCGCTATACTGATGTTTTCGTCCTATTATTGTTTGTGATTCGACAGTGGTACCACGCTATTTGTATGGCCTTTCCTGTTTATGTCCATTCTATTGATGCCTACGATCGAAATCTAAGGCCTTCCACCGTGGATAGTTATAGACTAGGCATAGCGGTTTTTTTTTTTTTTTTTTTTTTTTTTTTTTTGGTAACACAATGTCTGCGTCCAACTGCGTTTATCTTGCACATATCGTTCTGTTGTGGGGAATAACATTAAAATTCACGTGTAACTAATGTTAGTATAAAATAGTGGCTTTTCTTGCAAAGTGCGAAACTGTTGTTTATATCCGGCTAATGTTTGCCAACAATTACAGGATCTTGTGTTGCTACGACGATAAATGTGCGGACGCTTTACTTTCTGTCCGGTTATATAGTAACTATGGCCGAAGTTATAGTGACGTTATTGATCCCTATATCACATTATAACATATACAGTCACAACACACCCGCATAACTTTGTCATACAGGCGGCAGGTGATGTACATTTCTGAATACGATAATATTCAGTTATCTATAAACAATCTAGTAATATAATTCTGCCTTCTAACCATAGAAATGCAGCGTGCTGGGGCATAAATATATGTAGCACATGGCTTTGCATTTCCCAACATATTGTAATATGGTAAACAGAACAAATTTACGCCGCGGCAGAATAGCCGTGCAGTCTATGGCGCCTTGCTGACGTGCGCCCGGCCGTTCGCCATTGATGTTTCGAGTGCTCCCACGGGGTGTTTGTATTGTCCTTAACATAAGTTAGCTTCTTCGTAAGCCTAGGGACTGACGACCAACGTAGTCAAGTCCTTAGATTTACAAACATTTGAATTTAAAATCCGTCAATAATCCAAACAGCTTAGGTGTGTACTGCCGGTTCACAGAGACAAATGGTTACCATATTTCGGTGATAACATGAATGTCGATATCGTCAGGCGCACCTGAAACTTTCGCCATGTATGATAGCCGAAATATTGTGCCGATTTGACACAATCAACAGGCATTACACCTGGGCCTGTTCGATGTACAAATACATCTTCTGGAACTGATGAATAACAAATGTTCGCAAGTTTGTGCGTGACAAAAAGATTTCTTTTGATCCTTATGTCAATATGCGCTGTAATACGCTGGTATTGGCGTCGAAAATAAATAAATTTTCTGTTCGTATTCTAATAACATTTTGCAGCATCCATATTTGAATTTCGCTAGAAACAGTTTATGAACAACGGTGAATTTCACGGTCAGACAGCTTAAAAACCACATACAGTTAGTATAGAGGTCACTGACTATATCGCATAAATGCGAATATAATGTCTTTGGTATGATTTGTAACATAGTTTTTACAATACAAAACATAGGCCTTTCTTTGTAGGTAAACATAGGCCTTTCTTTGTAGGTGCATAAAATCGTCAATCGCTGAAAAATAAAACATGGGACATTACAGCATTTCCTACCAACCTACAGGTATTTAATGACGGTATGTGTCCCTTCAGAACAAATAATGGCCAGAAAATCTGACATTTAGCTCAAAGACGCCGTATAAATGGTCAAGATCGTTTAATTTTCTTGACTACAATTCTAGTCAAACTTGTCAATGTAGATCAAAGGAAGTATGGAATGCAATATTTACATTATTTAACATCCCACAATTGTAGCTAAAGAAACACAGATAGGCTAAAAAAAAGCAATAAAACTGTTTCACAGTGCAGAGCAAACCAATACTTACAAAAATATTTGTGTATAAGAAAGTTGAGTGAATGTAAGACGTGCGAATCATTCGACTCTATACCGAATTGTTACCCGTCAAAGAATTTACCTATCAAAACAAGAACAGACCACAATAGAAATTTATGTTTCTCATGTACTAATATTTTCTTATTGTCAGCGAAGAAATGTGGAATTATGCAAGCATTCGAAAATATTTATTCTTTTGTCTCTACATTTATTTCACAAGTTTTCATGTATACTGAAAAATTTCTAATGTTTGCACGGGAAATGATGATAACTATTTCGTTAGTTAAGTAGAAGAATAATCAATAAGAAAATTTTGAACAAACAATTCTGTGTCTAAATGATAACCTTAATATTAAAATTGTTGACATACAGTGCTTTCACCAGTTCTGCAATTTTCAGAAGTTTTTGACAAAGCAGTCTAATGTCAATGGAGGAGATCAGTTGTCACCTGGTGTAAAGATTTCCAAGAGACAAATAATATTGCTTGTTTCTCAGAGTTGCTTAAAATGGCACAATTTTTCTTTGCTATACCCAGTCACAATGCCAGTGTGAAAAGGATTTTTTCACTTGTAAACAGTCAGTGGACCAATGTTTACTCACGATGATTCTGTTACTGCTTGTATTGAAATCTACCTCATATTATTGTAACATTGTATGATTAAACAAACTGATATGAAATACTTCAGCTGCAAATCATACAGTGCAGTACACATAAAAAATTTGAAAGTCTCTCATTTATCTGTAGGCTTTCTGATGTAGGAGTGTTGTGTGAAACCTAAAAATAAGACGCTCAATCTATGTCATGTTGGGTCTCGGCAGTTCTTTGTGTTGTCTGCCTACCACACTTACGAGTTTAAGATCAAAAGCCAATGGGATGTTCGATATACATAAATTAAAAACTTGTTCAAAACTTCATGCAGTCACCATTGACACATCAACATGTGCCTGTTTCGTACCAAAGAGACATAACTACAAAAAGAGTGCTTGGATTTTCCTAAATCACTCCAGGCAAATGCCGGGATGTTTTCTTTGAAAGAGCACGGCCGATTTCCTTCCCCATCCTTAACCAAACAGTGACTGATGACCGTAATAGTTTGGACCGTAATAGTTTGGTCAACCAACCAAATGTGGAAAAATGTTCAGCACTTAAGAAGAAAATTACAAGTGGTGAATTGTTGAAATGTTAGGACTTCACTTCTATGTAGTCATGTAATTTGTTCCACGGTTGTCTACATTTAATGCTTCTTAATTTGTAAGACGATGAACAAATACCGTAATATGCATTAGATGTAGTACCAACAAGGTTCTTATAACATAGGACAGCCACTAGTACTTGGGTTATAAATACGATTTTGTCGTAGCTTCAAAATTAATATTTCTGTAATTTTCATTTTGTACATTTGAAGACTGTATGAAAACAGTATATCACTTCATTTGAAAATGAAGGTAGAGATCGTTGAAACAAGTATTGAAAAAAAAAAAAAAAAAAAAAAAATATAATAGGCTATGGCGAGTATGGCATTTGACCTCATTTGTATGAAGTCTTTAAAATTATTTACCATTTCCGTTCCTGAACCGGAAAAATACATTTTGGTGTCTGTTAGGGGTACAGTATTATATACGTTTTCAAAGACATTATGTAATTAAAACTCCAAATGCAGCTTTAGCAGACAGTTCCTATTTATTACTATAGGCACCTATTTCGTTTTGAATGTCATAATCAGATTATTTGTGAAAATATCAAAATGTACGACACATGTAAAAATCAAAAACAACAACAAGTTTCCAACTGCAAATATTACGAAAAATTATAAATCGTTGATTTATCTGTCAAGGAACTGTCAAACGGTAATTACGAAAATTTATATTAAAAAAATTAATAACTTATAGTCAGTTATAAAATTCGATGTATACACATTTTCACACTTAACCTGATGATGACATTCAAGCTGAAATAGATACCTGTAGATATAAATTGCCTTATAAGGCAGCATTTGGAGTTTTAATTACATAATGTCGTAATAAATGTCGTTTCACAAAATTAAACTATTCTTTATCTCCGAAAAGTGGTCACTTGGTTTGCAACGCAAACACCGTCACAATGAGACAACAAAATAAATTTGCCAGTAATTGAGAGTATTTCGTATGTTAAGGATCACCTAGTCAGGATTTGATGTGGGCAATGGGGATTATAATAACAAAGCAAGTGTGCTTTAAATAACATCGATTTACGTCTTTGTAATTACTTTGACACATGAATTTATGAAAATTACTCATGTAATTCCTACTGTAAAAAATAAGTTGCTAGTATCAGAACAGCAAACAGTTGCTCACTTGAAGATTTATTCGATCTAAATGTATCGTTGTGACCTATGAGGATACCTCAAATCTAGATGGAAAACTGCTTGGGAAAAATGTGACAAGTTTTTTAGCCTGTGCAGCTCTCCACTGCAAAGTAAAACGAATGTAAGATTCACAAAATAAAACGGTAACACTAGATTTGTATTGTATGATTCGAATTGTGAGCTGCTCAGAGACCGGATAGCGCAAACACAAAGTTTGGAAAGTTCTTAAAAGTATAGCAAACGCGCCGTGGCCAGCGCTGCACCTGAAGCTCCGCAGAGCCGCGTCGACAGCAATCTCCTTCAGAATTTCGTTCCTCCCCTCTCCACAAAAATCCTCTTGGCCGGCAGTACTCCAGCCAGACTCTTACTACAGTTACCAACGAATTCTGTCGACATAAAATGAAGCTTTCTTCCATAGCCAGTCACCACCATAGTTGTTGCAATTTTTTAAACTAAATAAAGAGAAAAATGAAAAAAAAAAGTCGCACGTGACTTCAAAGCCACAAAATATTTTCATGATATAACATAGTAGATGTAAACATTATAATTTATCTTAATGTCAGTTAGGTAAATGTGGAATAACCTACACCACCTTATAAAATTTTTGGATTACTCTAGAAATGTCCTCGTCATCTGGTAACCCTACACATTCCTTTGGTGTAGAGATTTTTTCAAAGGTTTGGAATTATTGGCGAAGCACGTGACTGTCCTTACTGAATTTAACTATAAGAAGAATGGATAGAGAGAAGTGCTTAAAAACGCATTGTGACCCTCAATATTACTATTGATGTAGAAAGCGGAGTGGCAGGAATATTTTTGTGAAACCAACAGGCGTTTATTTTTAACTCACTTGTTCTACATTGCTAACAGTATTTCACACAACGAAGTTAATTACTGTTTGCCAACATTAGAACGATAGTTAAAGTGAATGATATTACAGAGATTAATTTTATAGTAATGGCAAACTTAACAAATAGGCCCAAAAATTAACACATGTATTTTCACTTTGACAATAGACACAACATTTTTCTATGAGGTTTTGGAAAATGTAAGAAGTACTGAAACGTTAGGCCACAATGACGAGATCGTCGGAAAGATGCATTCAATGTTTAACGAGAAAGGTTTTTACTTCTGCAATACCTTCCAGCCAGCCGCCCTATTTCTCAATGTCTGGTTTCTGCATAAATGACAAAAGCGTAGTTCACGATTTAACATTTCATACTTGCTTTTGATTTAAACGTTTCAGTGTCAGCTTTTGTTTACGTGTTTGTAGACGAAGTGCACACGTTGTCGTCACTTAAAACGATGATTAAGTAACGTAGTTGCTTGCAAAGCCATTAGTAGCTATGAACATGACTTTGCAAAAACAGCGTCGTAGCTCTTCAAAAACTGAACAATCAAGGACAACCATTGTCAACTGACAGTGAAACCAACATTGTAAAAAAAGGAACTTATGTTTTATTGAAAAAAATTGTTAAATGATCTTTTATAAAATAAAGAAAATTACGTCTAAACAAAAATACGTGCATTTTTCGTAAAAATTATCATTACATATTAAAATTGTGTAAGTATTCGAACACAACGAAATGAAAAGTACCATCTTTTCTCTCTCTCTCTCTCTCTCTCTCTCTCTCTTTTTTTTTTTTTCCTTTTTTGTATTTGTTTTTCCCTTAAGCTCCGCTACTTCAGGCGTTGGCTCCTATCACCTATATCGCCACCAAAAACTAACAAAACCTACAGAACGAAAATAATCTAGTGCCACCGCCATTTTCACTCTAAGCTAAATTAACATAATATCACCAATTCTCCATGCGTCACCGTCTACGAAAAAAAAAAAAAAAATCTCCTAGAAATCTTCCTGTAAAATAGAAAAGAAAAGAAGGAAAGGATAAAGATGGCTTCATTTTTTTCTTTTCTTTAAGGGGGAGTTTGCAGGCTACAAGCGTCGGAATCTGCAGATCGTCTGCTCGTTAAGATACGGCTATACCACCTAGTGTTACTGTGGAGTTCTCTCTTCAACACATCTAGCCGCTTGCAATAGTGGCCGAAACGTCGGTGAAATATTTCATATATAGACGATGCGGTCCAATACCCAGAAGAGTTTTATCAACAATGACAACGGCCGCCTTCGTTTACACATTTTTTGGTACTTCTTAAATTTCATCTCACACCCGGCGGACCCCAATTCTCTGGGGAACCCGTAAACAACGGCCCCAAATAATTTACAGAAAAAGGATCTGTTTGATGAGATGCGTCATAATACCTTGAAGCTGGTCCTTAAATAGTATCTAAAACCTAACAATTCCATCTCTCCTTCACTAAAAAGGATGGCACTGTCATACCTTTGACACAAACTGAGGCATTATGTTTCGTATTTGATAGGGTAAGTAATGTCAGGATCAATCAATGCCACTGGTTCCACAGAGTTGGACGCCCCTCGGAACAGCAACTCCAACATGCGGCGTGCAACTAGCCAGCAGTTGGCTGTAGCATCACAAACGGGACGGTGTATATCGATGTCGACCGAGGCTCAGTTGGCGCAAAGCGGTTCTTCGACAGATATTGCTATTGATTTAATGATTGGTACTGAAACAATTTAATATAATTTAAGTAATTACAGTTTATTCTACCGATACTCAGCTTTTCAAGATTGAGTTGTATGGGGGTTCTGCTCGCTGCAACATTATTCTCCTGGGGCGTCGTGGTAGAAATAAATAGTCGATATGTACAATTTTCACTTCTTCTTTTATCTGACTCCACCAAAACAATACAAATTAAATACATCAGAACTTAGCTGGTAGTACTTCCATTCTTAAAACACAACGTGACATGGATTCCAGAGCACTTGACAATCGACTGAAACTCGAACTCCCTCACGCAAGGCGGTGAGGCAAATATATAACATCGGCAATAATGATGTTACATTAAGCATTGTTCATAACAATAAAATATACTGATTTACAATTAACAAACATAACAGAAAAACATTTCATATACACAAAAATAATCGCAATAAATAATTAAAACTATAAACACAATAATTTTAGATCGCACCTATCTTTTTAAGACGAAATTTCCGATCTTTCTGTTAACAACAAAGTGCGATCTTAAATATCAATTAAATTATTAACGAGTACATCACACATGTTCCTAACATATATTGAGCTATCAATTATCTTGGCAATTCTCAAAATTGATTCTAAATCTCAAGTGAGTCAATATATACAAAGAAATACAATATTCAAATATCGAGTACATCATTAATTACACAATTAGCTGGTCTACACAACTTGTTTATTAGCCTAACATATGTACAATGCTATTTACTTCCATTTATTTATGTTTTACAAAAGTTTTTACCCTTCGTCTGTCTATTTATTGAAATAATATACAATGACAAAAGTATTGTTTACAGAACTGTCTGGAAAGATACTATACGAATCTCTTAATTAATGAAATCTATCACTTGTTTTAATCACAGTATCACTGAGACACTGTCCTACACTGATTCCTAGGCTGGCTATTACGTTTTAAACTTCACACGCAACATATATCACAACTAAACCACACGATTCCGGATTCGACGCAGACAGTATCGTAGGATGACATTGAGATGAGAGGACCAGGCAGACGGTATCGTACGATAACATTGAGATGAGGGGGTCAGCAGTATTGTTACAGTACTTACGGGCACACGCAGAATTTCAAAGTCGGTTTTCTCAAGAAGTTCTGAGAGTTACGTCGAAGGCTCTGGCTGACTGTTATTTGAGTTTTGAACTTCACGTACTATAAATATCAAAAAATTATAAAGTCCAATACGCATGTGGTTTCCTTGTGAGTGTAAATTTTTTTGTGAACGTGGGTGTTTACGGAATAAGGTGGGGAAGAGGGGAAACAGTTGGGGTAGAGGACAGGTTTCAAATATAGCAGACAAAGTAAACAGAGGGGCGCGAATGCGCAGCAAGTGTCGGGGCTAGCGTAATGACGTATGCGCGCCGGCGGCAATAAAAATTCCAGCTGTTGCCGGGGCGGGCAGCCGCGGCCGCACAGTAGATAAAGCCACGCCGACAATCTGAATGGCCGGGGTCGCGGAATGCGGCCGCGCCGCTATCGTTTTTCTGCATGCGTGCCGGTGCATTGTGTTGTAAAGATAAATAGGCTGCTACATCACCCCGCGCGCTACACGCTTTCGGCAGTAACGGCAGCAGCGCCGCCAGATAAGAGCGATAGCGTGCAGGGTCGCGGACAGGCGCGGGAGGTGCGCCCGCCGCCCCGCTGCCGACCTGCGCCCACTGTGTCCAGACGCACAGTGCAGTCTGTTGTGTCCTTAGCGATCACACAGAAGGAAGGTGGGTTCCAGGTTGTAGGCCGCAATCGGGAACTCTGAGGAATTGGTACAGACATCGAACCATTAGTCAGAAGTATATTCCAGAATTAGTACGATACATAACGTAAATATAAAACAAGTACAGCAGCTATCCTATTTAGATACACGCAAGGTACTTCGATGAGTGCTGGTCGCCGTCCGAAGGTCATCTGGCGTGGAGTCTTCTTTCGGCGGCGCCCCCATCGGCCGTGGCTTCGCGGGGCGCTCTCTGTGGCGGCCCGCGAAGGTGCTGTTGCCAACCCATCCATGTGACGTGTGCTATATCTCAGCTATCGATATAGCACCGTCAGCTTACGAACTGCTTCCGCCGGAACCTTCTCAGGAGACGACTTCCTATATCGACACTTCCAGATAACGCGAATGACCGATCATCGGATCTGTCAAGTCTTCTTTTGTTTCATAAATATCACAGATGATGAAACTTCCTGGCAGATTAAAATTGTGTGCCGGAAACGGGACTCGAACCTGGGACCGTTGCCTTTCGCGGGCAAGCGCACTACCGACTGTGCTAACCCGACACGACTCACGATGCCGCCTCACAACTTTACTTCCGCCAGTACCTCGCCTCCTAGTTTCCAAACTTCACAGAAGCTCTCCTGCGAACCTTGCAAGACTAGCACTCCTGGAAGAAAGGATATGGTGGAGAGATGGCTTAGCCACAGCCACTGCTAGTCTTGCAAGGTTCGCAAGAGAGCTTCTGTGAAGTTTGGAAAGTAGGAGGCGAGGTACTGGCGGAAGTAAAGTTGTGAGGCGGCATCGTGAGTCGTGTCGGGATAGCACAGTCGGTAGTGCGCTTGATCGCGAAATGCAAAGGTCCCAGGATCGAGTCCCAGTTCCGGCACACAATTTTAATCTTCCAGGAAGTGTCATATCAGCGCACACTCCGCTGCAGAGTGAAGTTTCATTCTGGAGTTTAAGTCCTTTTCACGTAACTAAAGTAATGAATATAATAAATTTAAGACGCCCAGTAGTACAGTTACTAGCATTGTTATTACAAGCTTGTTTTAAACGAAAGTGTTGAAATCCTACGCAAGACTAGCACTCCTGGAAGAAAGAATATGGTGCAGAGTGAAGTTTCATTCTGGAAACATCCCTTTGGCTGTGGCTAAGCCAAGTCTCCACCATATCCTTTCTGCCAGGAGTGCTAGTCTTGCAAGGTTCGCAGGAGAGCTTCACTGAAGTTTGGAAAGTAGGAGGCGAGGTACGGGCGGAAGTAAAGTTGTGACGCGGCCTCGTGAGTCGTGTCGGGATAGCTCAATCGGTAGAGCGCTTGCCCGCGAATGGCAAAGGTCCCAGGTTCGAATCCCGGTTCCGGCACACAATTTTAATCTGCCAGGAAGATTAAACCTAAAGGGTGATTTATCACTCACCTAATAAGAGAATTATGCACTAGTATTGTGAATGCATGTTTGGTGCTTTTCAAAAAAGGGATTAGGCTAACTTTCTGATGGATCATGACATGTCATTATGATAGAAGAGATGGTTAGAATAGTTGTCATATGTAGATAAAAATCTTTTGTACAATTATAAAATAGTACTTATACATTTCGCTACAGCGCCAGTTTTACAAAGAAATATGCAATACTTGGGTCAAAAAACCCATCATTATAATGACAGAGAATAGTGCAGCCTACCTTGACCAAGGACTGCAGATAAATATGCGGTACAACCGTAAGAGGAAGGACTGCCCCTGTGATTAACAATAAGTGAGGTCTATGCCTCGGATCTATACATAAACTAAGTAAAGCACAAATATAAAGAAGTGATGTGTGATCATCCTGAAACCTAAACAGGTGTTGCAGAACTACTTGTCACATCTACCTGTGAACTATACCACAGAGTCGTCACCCCACTTCAGTTAGCGATGTGTGCGCTCACACCAGAGGACGCCAACTAGCAACTAGCAATTAGCTCATCCTTGTTTGGCTATGGCGTTTACAGATACCAGCCGCGGCGGAGCGGCCGAGCGCATTAACGCGCTAGGCTACGATGCGCGAGGCCGTACCCCGTCGGGCGTTCGAATCACACTCGGGCATGGATGTTTATGTCGTCTTTCGTATAAGATAGTTCATAAATAGTTTGTAAGTTTAGGGACTGATAACCCCGCAGTTAAGTCCCATAAGCTTTACAAACATTTAAACATTTTTTACAGATACTATACTTCGGAGTGGGAGGCGTGCGGGTGGGGAACAATAGGTGCCATCTCCCCCCCCCCCCCAACCCTTCCGTTACATACACCACTGACCACTACTCTCCTGTGGCGACACTTCTTTCTAGGTCGTTTGTGATCTGGAGACGAAGCGCTACAATTCACTAACATTACCGCAATACCAAATACCAAGCTTGCGTTTAGTTAGGCTTATGGTCTTACAGGCAGCTTCCTTTCTCCTTTTTCGTTTTCCATACAAAACACAAACAACCGCAAACTCATTGATCAGAGGAAAAAGCACTAGGGTAGAACTCTGTCAGCGCCACTGAATAATATGCGAGGCACAGCTCACGCCGAACAGCCAGTCAGGAACAAATAGAAAAGTCACAACACACAGAGCTGGGGTACACTACAAGGTCACAAAGGTACTAACGTAACACCTGACCACGTAATAGCGACTTCCAGACGGAGACGGTGAAGAATCCATGCAAACGGATGCATGGCTTCCTTTAGAAATGGCCAGCGGCTATCCACAGGCATCGCACAGCCCATCTCCAGCGATGGCCTGTTTATTGGAAAGTAGCCAAGCCACTTCAGTCACACTCACACGACCCCATGCAATCTGGTAAACGCAGTAAGTCGGGGACACTCCTCACGCCTTTCCAGTATACACTCCAACCATCCAGCGTCCAGCAACACAGTCCTCGCCTGGGTTTCTCGATCCTTCACCAGTGCATCCCTTCTCGATCTGACTGAATTGTGCTCTATTTCTCCTACCAGTCTGTAAATCGCTGAGCAAAAATGACACTGGTGTGAGCCTGTTATCCACTAAATACAGTCCAATGAACCTAGGCAACATTTTTGCGGAGATCCGTGGCAATCCTGACTTTGCCCCCGCAAATTTTTCAAATACACCTGAGATTCCTGTCAGAGATTGCACTCATAGCTTCATACTTAGCTATCATACACAACCGATCACTCAGCGAAAGATCTGTACCAAAAGACTGGAAAGTTGCCGAGATCACTCTATTATACAAGAAAGACAATAGGAGTGATCCAAATATGACAGATCCATCTCATTGACGTCGATTTGCATTAGGATTGTGTAACATATACTTTGTTCGAACATTATGAACTACCTCGAAGAGAAAGACCTACTAACCAATAGTAAACACGGATTAAGGAAGTACACAGCGAACTACAGCTTTCCCTTTATTCACATGAAGTGATAAGTGCCATCGACAAGGATCTCAAATCGATTCCATATTTCTGGATATCCGGAAGGCTTTTGAAACTGTACCTCACAAGCGGCTTCTGATAAAATTGCGTTCTTATGCAGTATTGCCCCAACTGTGCGATTCGATTCGCGATTGCCTATCAGAAAGGAGACAGTTCGTAGTAGTTGACGGTAAGTCATCGAGTAAAAGAAAAGTGACATCTGACGTTCCCCAGGGAAGCGTCTGTCTTAGACAGTTTGCGGATGATTCAGTCGTTTGTCGGTTAGTGAAGTCATCAGAGGATCAAAATCAACTGCAAAGCTATTTAGACAAAATTTCGACATGGTACGAAAATTGACATTTAACACTAAATAATGAAAAGAGTGAAGTAATACACATGACCACTAAAAGAAATGCGCTGAACTTCAATTAGACGATAAATCAGTCAAACATTAAGATCGTAAATTCTGGCAATACCTAGGAGTTACAATTACGAACAACTTAGACTGGAGAGAACACATGTAAAATATTGCGGCGTAGGCAAACCAAAGGTTAGGTTTTATTGACAGAACTCTTGGAAGATGCAACAATTCCACAAAAGAAACTGCCTACATCACGCTTGTGTGTGGGACTTTAACCAGATCAATCAATCAACCAGGCTTCTTGAACGGAAGACATTGAGAAGGTTCCGAGCAGGGCACCTCGTTTTGTTTTATCATGATTCAGGTGGGAAAGCGTCACTGATATGTTACACGATTTGAGGTAGAAATCATTAAAAGAACGACGTTATTAGTTGCGGCGAGATCTATTTGCGAAATTTCTATCACCGACTTTTACTTCTGAATGTGAAAATATTTTGCTAACACCCACCTACATAGGGAGACATGACCATCCCAATAAAATAACACAAATCTGATCGAAAATGTAACGATTTAGGTGTTCTTTTTTCCCGCGCGAATTAGAGAATGGAACGGCAGAGAAAGATTATGAAAGTGGTTAATGAACCCTCTGCCAGGTACTTAAACGTGATTTGCAAAGTATCTATTTGAATGTAGACGTTGATGTAGATCACCTATGGCGATTTGCCGTGGCCCATCTCGCCTACTGTACCTGGCTCCAGCGATGAGACAGCTTAATATTATTCCTGGCTGCCTTCCATTCATGCTTAATCTCTCCTGGATCAAACTGTTCAGGCAGGAGATCACTGAGCGACCAAAGACGTGCAATAGAGAATTTAACGTAAAGGAGAACATTTAATTAGCATCTGTGGTCCTGTGCGCTTCATGTGCAGTGTTAAACGCGAAGGATAATCAATTCAGGGAGAGATACCATCGTCTTTGTGACCCATCATGATACGCAATGAGAGCATTCAGATTTCTATTAATGCTTTTGAGGAATTAGGGCTTTGGGCAATAGGGGTTTCATAGTAATGTGAATTATGCCCTGGGAAAAACAAGGCTTCTTGAACTCACTGGAAGTGAAGATTGGAGCCTTTTCACTTTTTGGAGGGCCAAAGCTGGCAAACGTACACTCAAGATGTAGTACACTAACAGATACCGTAGTACCACTGCTTGGAATGAGCCAGACAAAGCGTCAAGTACCACAAAGACAAATCGATTGTCCCTCTGAGTACGAGGCAATGGTCCTAAATAATCTATAAACAATTTTCCCGTGGTGTGATACTCTCTAGTTGACTGCAAAAAACCTTGACTCTATTCAGTATCCGGATTAGCCATTGTACATTACTCACATTCGCCGAAGAACCTCCGAATATCTCGATAGGGAGACATAATTACAAGTCAGGTCTACAATGGAAGGATTTAGGTGTCTCTTTTTCCTGCGCGCTATTTGAAAACGAAAAGGTAAAGAATTATGACGAAAGCGGTTTGAAGAAACTTCTAGCATGCACTTGAATGTGATTTGCACAGATTTAGCACATTCATGTATTTCCAGTTACTGCAAGCCACATCTGTTACTATAGTCAGTGACTGGCCTTCATCTCCTGTCTTTAAACCCATTCTTTCTTCCAAGTCACTTCCTCCCTCCTCGCCTTTAATTTTGTGCAATTCTAAATGCCCTCTACACAATGATTGGTAAAACCTCCAGTGATAGGTATGCGCATCTTCTGTTTCTCATCGCCCCAAGCCTGGAAGCATAGCAATCCCTTTCGTAAGAAGAACCTGAGAGAACTTCGCCCTGTTTCTACTTACCACAGATAGGTCCTAATTCTCCAGTCTGCCGCTGCAGAGATGGTAACTCAGTTAAAGCAGGCATGTCAGAGACTCACATTCATTCTTCTGTTCCTCACCAGATTCCTGGAACATGCGACTCAACTGGTTCGCCGTCCCCATCCCTGACATGAACAACATTAAATTGAAAGGCAGACATCCTTATCTCCCATCTCGCTATGCGCCCTGTTTTACAGGGGCGGTCCTGAACCCAGCTCAAAGCTTGTTTGTCCGTTTCCAAGCAAAACCTATTGTGTTCTAAGTAAAATTTATATTTATCCAAGGCGAAAGTACTACGAGCACCTATAACTCACACACAGATTATTTTGTGTACAGCTGACAGCCTGCCTAAAGCAAATACCAAAGGCCTTTCTGCCCCAGGCTGCCCCTGGAAAAGTACAGCTGCCACCACAACATTGGATGCATCTGTAAACGAAGTCTTCCACGGCCGTTGTCACTGTTAATAATATTCTTCGGATTTTTTTGGCCGCACTCACAGTGGTCGAAACGTCGGATTTAATAGATTGGCAATGCGGCCAAAAACCCCCGAAGAATTTTAAAACATTGTATGCATTTGTCTGAACAATGAACTGGAGGTTAAAATCAGAGATCCCTAATACAGGAGCCGTATTTAAGGCCTGCTTTAAAGTTTCAAATGCTGCTTGTTGTGACTCACGCTACACAAATCTCACCCACTTCCTGTGTAACTAGTTAAGAGGAGCAGCCATTTGACCGAAGTTAGGTATGGACTTAAGTTATCATCATGCTGATAAAACGAGCAATGGTTTTTTTTATCCCTTGGCATTTGAGACTGGTGGATAGCCATGGCGTGGTTTTGATTAAAGGCCGTTCTCTTGCTGGACACAATGTGCCCCAAAAGAGAAATCTCATCTGTGGCTATAGTAGATTCCATTTCATAGTGTCACCACAGCAGTATAGCCACTATTTAATTTCCAACCCTCGTATATAGCCCATATCCGTCCCAATATTCATTAGAGTATCGTGTAAAAATCGAAGTAAATCGATAAACAATATACTACTTTGGGCTTCGAGATTGGCCGACGAAATAAAAGTTGATGCTTGAAGTTGCAGTCAGGTGCTGACGTTGAAAACTGCGAAGGCTAAACACAGAGCGAGAGGTGGCTCTCATTAAAGAGGCCTCTGCTGATCGTTAGCCATGATGGCCGCTGCCGCTGCCCCCGCCTGCCACTAATTACAAAGCCTGCCGTCTCCATGGCGACAGCGCTCCCTTCTTCTGCCGCAGCCACCTGCCAACGCCGGCGCATTCACTCGCCGCCAAAGCAGAGGCAACCTTTTCAAGGTCGCGATAACGCGACAGAGCGACTATAAAGGGCAAACTGTATAACAAACGCTGTCTACCACTCACTTGTAGTAGTCTTGTGTACTTCGCGAACGAACTAGTTCGGAAGAGCGCTCCCACAGGCGAACAACGCGAACTAGTTCGCAGATCCCTCTCCTTTTAGTTCGTCCGCTCCTTTTCTTCGCGCAGAATTGCGAGATTCCCTTCTGCCAGTTGCCGTCATTTCGAGCTGATATGCAGCTCAGCTGTAGTTTTAGTAGCGGTAGCAAAAGCCAAAACGAGCGGACCAACTAAAAAGATCGACCTACTTTGCGGCCGAGCTACGAACTAAAGGAGAGCTACCGGTCGCGAACTAAAATATACGCGATAGGTCGCGAACTAAAATATGGGTGATAGGTCGCGAACTAAAATATGCGTGATAGGTCGCGAACTAAAATATGCGCGATTGTTCGCGAACATAAAAATCACGTGTTTGCCTTCTGCTGATGTGAGCTATTTCTAGGTTAGCTGCTACCTGCTAGATTACATAGTTCAGTGCTACAAAATTTCTGCTTTGAAGTATTCTGCGCAGAACCGCGACCTAAGGTGAACGCTCCCGATCGCGAACTATTATGCGCAAGTCTAATTTGTAGGGTACTGCTGTTGGAAAGATGTCTACTCTTATTTTATACCCGTCGACGGTCAAATTGCAACGCCATCAAGGTGGCATATAGAAAACATCGAATTGGTATGCAGTATACTATGCACAGTGTGCGCATCTGTTCGCTTCCTGATTAAAACAATGTTTTATCGAAATTTGTCCACAATAACGAAGTTTTTGTTGCTGCACTGTATGAGGTGTAGATGTTATATCATCTACACCTCGTACAATACACTTGCGAACAGGGGCAACAACTCCGTGGGTGCTCCGGCGCTCGTGCACCCCACAAGAATTTTTTGGGGGTGCTGAGCTCCACATAAAATTGAGGTTGAAACTAAAATTGTATAATTTTTTTAAAAAATCGGGAAAAATCAAAACCTAATGTATGATTTAAGAAGCAATGTAAAACGTGACCATAGCGATATTTCCTACGTGAAAGAAATCCGTTTTGTATGCGGGTCCCCAAGCGAGTAGTAATGAGTGTCCGTGTTTATTCATCCAGAAGCAAATCGGTCCTTTTAAATTTTCAGGTGTACGTATTTATGAACATTCAATTGTGTTCTTTCAGGAATTTAGCTTGAAGAATCTGATGCTGACGCTAAAGATAATCGTTTTTCATTTATCTTTGTCACTTCCCTTGTTATTGAAATTATAGATTCAACTGAAATTTTTAATCCTTTTCTCTCAAGCTTAAAAAGATCTTGGACTATATTAATACTGTCAGAGATGTCATGAGGTTATCACGAAGTGATGAAAGTTTCGATGAAAGATACAGCTCTTGCTTAGAACTGACCAAAAAATTTTATGTCGTACTTCAAAATCTCTAAATACTTCAAAGATTTCTTGATGACGGTGTTCTACCAAACGCTTTTGTCAGAAGTAATATCCTTGCACAAAATGTATTAGGTTAGTGTACAATGAAAAATTATTTCATTGGTTGTGTAGAAGTTTTGGGGTGTTACTTATATCGAAATCTCCACTTCGGCTTTATTGTAGTGAGTACAAGCGGCTGAGTAAGTAAATATCTGACTTCTAATTTGTGTCATTACCGCAAAGGGTCCTGCCACCACATTACACAAGGGTAGTTCTCGCGAGCAATAAAAACTTAATTTTGATGTTGCGAATCTCATTGCACTCACTGTGAGTGCTGTCAATCGACTTACGATCGTGCAGTGTTATCAACGTCAGAGACACACATTTGGATGACGTGACATGCCCGAAAGAAGATTCGCTACGTGTGGCTGATATATGTCCAAAAAACCGGTAGTTCTCAACTTTGTACAAAATTTATAGTTGAGAGGATCGTCAAGACAGAGTGGATTGAGAAAAGAAGGGAACGGTGAGGCTGCTACTTATTTATTTATTTTATTTATTTATTTACAATTACAATAACAATAACAATTTAGGTCTGTTACCTGGATAACTAAAACAGACCTTTACAATCAATTATTATACATTACAAATTGTTTGGTTGTTAGTAATAAGTTAATGACAACTCTAAGTATGATTCCCGCCTCTTAGCAAGCCTCCTGAAGGGAGGCCCGTACCCATCCCTACGACGTGGACGCGGGCGGGGCCTACTTACTAACGTAACCACTGCAACTCGTATTAATTTTTTAGATTAAGTAAATTACACTACTTCAACTAGTGGTGCACTGATTTACACTATCCATCTCCTTTGCACCACTGGATTTCTAGTCTAGATTGGATTTGGAAAGTAGCGAGGCAGCCAACACCAGAGAACTTATTCAAGTGACTTCTCCCTCATACCTTGCTGACGTAAGGCGGGGAAGTCGTCCAGCTCTTCACTCTTTGCCTCAACTAACCTTCCGGTCATATTCGGTTCCATCCGTGGTGCCAAACCGACGTTAGCCGGCCAGACGCCAGGGATGGTGATGTCACTCCGGTTTTACGTACACAGTTAATTGCTGCCAATGTATACCTCATAGAGGCATGCACGGCTTTTCTCTCCTGTTGTTTCGTAGCAGACTATCCTCGATAGATCTGCTGCGCGTGGGTTGATACTTTCTCAGTTAGTATAATGAGGATCTCTACTAACTCATCGTTCCTTATTATTTCATAGATGTCCCTGGTGGGTATGGCTTGCCTCTGTACAGAGGCAACTCGTGCGTGTACTGGGCACTCGAAGATTACGTGTTCCGGGCTGCCTATCTCAGCACCACATTCACAAACTGCATCAGGCCGTTTCCCTATTCGGTGCAAGTGCACCGGGTAGGGTCCGTGATCTGTCAAAAAGTGCGCTAATCCTTTGGATGGAAGAAATTTTAACTTCATCTTTTCTCTCACTGATGGTAGGAAGGAGTGTACGCGCCTGGCTGTTTCAGATGAATCCCAGTCCCGTTGCCAAATATCGTGAGGCTGCTACTGCAGACAGGACCTATCCCCAGGTGTGTTGCATCGGCAGGCGGCCGGCTGTGGCGCCCCTGCAGAGCAGACCAGCTGTCTGCCGCCGCCACTTGCTGGGAGGCAAGGCGGCGACCGCTGGCCCTGCGGCTGCCGTAATGCAGCGCCCTCTTAACCGCCGCTGCCGTCTGCGGCCGCCCGCCCTAAATTATTCCCTGTCCCTAATTACGGCGGCGCAACATCTTGCAGCAACTGACCGACCACCTCTTCCTCCACTCGCACATTCTGCACAAATATTTCACGAGCATAATTGCAGGGGGGAAACCGCTTTTAATAGCAGCTAAATTTTCTCCCCAACACAGGGTGTACTAACGAAGGTCAAATTAGTCCGTCGGACAAAGAAAGATGAATATAAGTTTGATATGCTGACTGGAAATGCTACATGAGGGAGAGTAGACTTACTTCGGATAGTTTCAGTGTCCTCCGCTAACCGGTAGCGAAGTGACATTGCCCCCAGAGTAACATCAGTGTGATCGCGAAGGAGCCGGCCGCGGTGGCCGAGGGGACTGAGGCGCGTCAGTCACGGTCTGCACGGCCGCTACGGTCGGGGGTTTGAATCCCCCCTCGGGCATGGATATTTGTGCCGTCCTTAGTGTTAACTAGTTCATAAGTAGTTAGTAAGTTTAGGGACTGATGACCCTGTAGTTAAGTCCCATAAGCTATACAAACATTGGAAACATTTTGAGGAGCAGCCGCGTGTTCTAAAGCGCCACGCCACCGATTGAAAGGCTGCTGATGCCCAAGTTTCGAGTATTCCCGCGTGCATGGCTATATGGATTTACCCTCAGCATAAATTAGTTCAAGTTGTTTGTAAATTTATGGTCCGATGACTTTAACAGTCTGGTCCCTTAGGTATTCAAACATTTGAACCATCTTTAATACGCTTTTTTACAGTAACAAGGTTTAGTGTGATACCAACCTCTGAAGGAAACTGGCGCCACGCCGGAGAGATGCGCTCGTGCTTTCTACTGCCAACTCTGCGAGTCAGAACGGGGTGTAGAGTGCGTTCGTCCAAGAAAAATGGCCTCACTCCAGGCCTTGTGGTCACTGGTGCGATGAGTTACAACTGTCGTTCACCTTTGGCGCTTCTGCTTGGAACGCTGATCAGAAGACTATGTGTGCACAATATCGCAAGACCCTTTCCTTTGCCATTCCTGTGACACTACGTAGTTTTGTTGTTCCAACAGCTTAATGCTGTACAAAACGTGCAACAACTTTCCTGACCAGCACCATCTCCTGTCTCCAGACGAGCACGTGGGAAATATTATGGCACGCCAAATGACACGTGCTACGCCTCAACGTACAGCCCTCGCAGTACTACATAAACACGTCGAGCAGTATTCGCTACCTGCATAATCTATAGCATACCAGGATCCACGCCTGCATTGACGATCGTGGATGATACACAGGATACTAAGATGACGTTTGTAGCATGGATCAACAGCTTCAGTTGTTCATCTGTTATTTAAATAAATTAGTAACCTCTTCGACTACTGATCTGTTAATGTATTAACAAATTAGCAACAACTTCGAGTATCTCTTTCACGTGGAAGATTGTATATTTTGTGTTCAATTTTTCATACACATGTAGGGGAAGGTCGAGTAAGTTGACGAGGGGTCTAAGATGACAAATTCTCAATTTCTCCGATAAATCTACAGACTGTTTAACGTGCACTATGGTACCACTTCCTTTCCGCGCACTGCAGTCGTGGCTTTTGAAATAGAACTGCTCGGTCAATTTGGTTTGTTCAAAACAGAGTCTAGGATGTGAATGTTGTTTTTGTTAAAAAATTTTCCTGCGGTTTAAATAAGTTTCATGCAAGTAACACTTTTCTCTTAATGAATATCAGTCGATTCATCCAAAACCTTGTGGATTTACTGATGTTTCAATAGCGATTTAATGAATTTATTGTGTAAGACTGTGAGCATGTATAAGTCCGAATCCAAAATGTCGACTGCGGTTGAGATGACGAATTATGCAGTTCATAAGGATGACAGGATGACAGCAATGGAGCAAAGAATCATTGAAAGAGGCAATGCAGCGTGTAATAAATGGTAAGCTTCTTAAAGGAGTCGCTAGGAAGTTCAACTTCCCTGAAGCTACTGTAGGTCACAATGTAAACAAACATGTTGATGAAGTAGGTTCAAAAATGCTTGTAGAACTTACGAGACTTAACTACGGGGTTATCAGTCCCTAAGCTTACAAACAACTTATGAACTAGCTAACACTAAGGACGGCACAAATATCCATGCCCGAGGGAGGATTCGAACCCCCGACCGTAGTGGCCGTGCAGACCGTGACTGGAGCGCCTCAGTCCCCTCGGCCACCGCGGCCGGCGATGAAGTAGGTTCTGCTTAGTGTACGGGCTTAAACTACAGGAATGCAACGGAGAAATGATACGTCAGTATCTCTTTTGATAATCAGATAAGCATCAGTAAAAGTCTTGTTTTCTAAATAAGAACTTCATTTCGTCATCTTACCCTACTTGTAGGGCAAGACGACGAATGGTACTGTCACTAACAAAAATAGGTCTGGCTAAAAAAAAAAAAAAAAAAAAAAAAAAAAAAATCTTCAGTCTTAGGAATCGTTTAAGAGCCATAAATAAAATATCTGATTTCAACGTAGGAGCCAGAAAAAATATAATAAATGACTTTCCCCAATCTATTTAATTAGCGAAATAAGATATCTGCTTTTCTGTTTCTATCGATGTTTTTAAGTACAATTCAAATGTCAGCCGCTCTGAGTAAAACTTTTCTGGTTTCAAAGACTTGCTATTCTCTATTTTAAGAAAATAATTTAATATTCAATCAACTTCAGCTCAACCACTACTGAAATGTCAGTAGCTACATGAGAAAGTTTGACAGTACCGTAAGTGAAGGCAAATTTTATTATTGCTGCAATTTTGTGGACTAGCAGAGACATTATCGAACAAGCAGAAAATGTTTAAGATGTTTAATGGGCTGAGATGACAGTAATTTGCATGTTCACTAAGATACTGTCCTCTTCAACAGATTAGCTTGGCGCACCTGAAGACTGTACAACAGACGGCTGGACATTCACCTCCATTTATTTTTTTAACAGAAGTAAAATATGCCAGAAACAGCAGGAGACACAAAATCAGTTTACGCTAGTAGGAAAAAATAAAAAAAAAGTACAACAATTTCTCCAAAAACTCATTTTCAAATGTGTATTTATCAGGTAGTATGCCGAATTTAATGATACACAGTAGTGCCATACAAGCATCCGTTCACAATCGACTATTATAAGGAAAGGGCAGTGCCACAACGTCGTCAGCGAAACAGAGAGTATAGATCACATTACCATGCCGTAGAAAACACTCTCACTTGGAAACTTCCTGGCAGTTTAAAACTGTGTGCCAAAACCGGAATTCGAACCTGGGACCTTTGCCTTTCATGGAATCCCGTTTCCGGCACATAATTTTAATCTGCCAGGAAGTTTCATATCAGCGCACACTCCGCTGCAGAGTGAAAGTTTCATTCTGGAAACACCTCTTAGGCTGTGGGTAAGCCATGGCTCCACCATATCCTTTCTTCCAGGAGTGCTAGTCCTGTGAAGTTTGGAAAGTAGGAGCCGAGGTACTGACAAAAGTAATGTTGTGAGGACGTACAATGAAACGTGCAGGGAGAGCTCAGTTGGTAGAAATACAAAGCTCTCAGGTTCGAATTCAGGTTCCGGTATACAATTTCAATCTGCCAGGAAGTTTCATATCAGCTCACACTCGGCTGCAGAGTGAAATTTCATTCTGGATACTCTCACTTGAAAATTGAAAGTTGCTATATTAGGTTAAACATCGAGAAGCAGAGAATGCATTAAAAATGACTAAACTTACCACGCACGGCAATGAGCAGTGTTCATAAATTCGAAAACGCCGCATGTGAATTCGTGATTCTTCAGGTTCCATATCTCGGGTTCTGTTGATTACGAACTTAAGGGGTAAAGAGTTCTGGATTGCAGTTGGTCTGATGATCATTTGTATACAACATCCCACAGTAAAGTTCGGTTAATAGCCGTGTAACATTATTGTAGGTGAAATATGAACTACGGTTACCTTACTGTTAGAAACTATCAAAGAGCTTTATTGCTAGAAGTTGTACAAATTATAAAAATGGTAATACTGTAGCTACCACACAGAACAGCGTCACAATTTAAATATTACGCACTTCTTTGACCTCATGCAAATCATATCGGCTGTTTTTGGATATGACGTGTCGTCAATGTTGTGCTTTACATGGCTTAAAAGCACCATTTATTTTCGCGTAGTTCATGAGAAAACCACGAAAAATCGTAATTTTTTTGGCTCCCAACAGCGGAAATTTTTGGGATTTCGCGCCGTCGTTTTTGATATGATATACTTAAAGCACGTTTAAAAATGTTTTCAGTATCTCTATCCGGTACTGATATATAGAGATTCAACTGTATCTTTTTTTTTTTTTTTCAGGAAATTTGGTTTTCAGTGGTTTTGCACCGAAAGTCGCAAATTTTTAAATAACTAATTATAGCAAATTGTTCAAATATTTATTACATATCGCGTAGACATTTATCTGAGAACGTCGTTTTCCGTTTTCGGATATCTTATCAATGCACGAAGCATACAGTAACTACACCCGTCTTAACTTAGCAAAAGATCTTGCCGAGAACTCGAAAACTTTCCGGTTCTACGTAAAATAGGTAAGCGGATGATAGACCTCAATCAACTCACTCACTGATCATTCTGGGGTGGCGATGTAAGACAGCAAACTAAAGGTTGAAGTTTTAAATTTAACATTTAAGAAAAAATTCACGCAGGAGAACCATGTAAACATACCTTCATTTGATGGTCGCACAAACTCCCAAATGGAGGACATAGTAACAGGCATAGCCGGTGTAGAGAAGCAGCTGAGAAAGTTGAAAACAAACAAGTCGCCAGCTGCAGATGAGGTACCAGTCCGGGTTTACAAAGAGTACTCAGCGGCTTTGGCCCCTTACTTAGCTTGCATTTATCACGAATCTTTGATCCAGCGCAAAGTTCCAAGCTACTGGAAAAAGGCGTAAGTAACTCCCATGTATTAAAAAGGCAAAATAACTGACCCACGAAATTAGAGACCTATATCATTGACATTAGTTTGCTGTAGAATTCTTCAACGTATTCTCAGTTCTAATAAAGTAAATTTCCTTGAGACGAAAAAGCTTCTGTCAGTGCATCAGCACGGCTTTAGGAAGCATCGATCGTGCGAAACCCAGCTTGCCCTTTTCTCTCGTGACATCTTACGTGCTGTGGATGGAGGACAACGGTCAAATTGCAATTTCTTGATTTTCGAAAGACGTTTGACACATTACCGCACTACAGACTGCTTACGAACGTACGAGCGTGTGGAATAGGTACCAATTTACGTGAGTCGCTCGAAGATCACTGAAGTAATAGAACCTAGTACGTTGTCCTCGATGGCGAGTGTTCATCAGAGACTAGGGTATCATCAGGGGTTCCCCAGGAAAGTGTGTTAGGACCGCTACATAAATGATAAGACAGATAGAGTGAGTTGTAGTCTGATGATACTGTGGTGTACAAGAGGGTGTCTTCACAGATACAGGGGGAAGCTGATTGTTTCCATGTGAAAGGCGGGTTTTGCCAGGCTGTTGGGTTGCCCAGCCGGCGGGTTAGCAGTTTGAACCTAGTGAAGGGACAGGTAGTCAGGGTTTTCCTAATGTGCTCGGAAACCGGAAACGGTTGGATGAGCAACTGAAATACATTATAGCCACAAACATTATTCTAATAATCCATATAACATCAGCTAATTATCATATGGCAAATATAATTATATCAATGGATTCAGGAAACTTGTGAGAATCAAACGCCTTAATTACAATTTAAATATCCCTTGCAGATAAAAAACCGATAAATTTAAGTACTATAATAATAATATTATAAGACTTATATTTACAATTATTGATACTTAGTGTTTATCAGTAACAGTTTAAGAAGCAAATGGGCAGCACTGCATCACGCTACCTATCTTAAAAGACGTACCACGTTATTTCCGTATTCTTTCAATAAACTTTGTTTTACTCTCTTGTTCTGCTATTCGTTGAGGTTATAATAGTCTTGTGTCAGCACATAGATTCCACCACAGAAACACAAAACATGAACACAGCGAAGGGCATTACATTTATATATGTATTTTATTGTATTTAATGTTATTCTTAGTTACGTTCGTTTTCTTTCTGTTCTTTTTTTCCCCCTTGCAAGCTGCCACTTAAATATTTCATGGCAGGCTAAAAATAGTAGATATGCAGCAGATAACTTATATGTAAACAGTTATATCTATTTGTGGACAAGAACTGAATGTATTTACATAAAAAGCCATGATAAATTAAATATTAATTGTGTAACTATTTTTCGACGGCGACAATATATTTGAACAACGAGACGCTATCTGAGCAAAGAGCTTCAGTCTCAGTCGTTTTTTAGTATTGTTAAATATACATTTGTTTTTTAAATGTAGGGAGGTGGTCAAAGCAATTAATTATGTGATATTCAAATGTATAATATTTTGGAAGGGAAATTGTATTTGAAAGATAAGTCGTTAGGATGCGCGCAAGGATACAATTTTAGGAGCAGAGGGAGCACACGTTCGAAAGCTTGGGAAGGGACTCGTAACTTGGACGTGGTGGTGAAAGGTTGCGATTCTGGGCGGTCCCGCGTTACGAACTTGTCATTTGAAGAGATAGAAAATTTACGGGACTGTGACTGCAGAACTTAGTCTCTGCTTGAAAAGTGATAAACTATGCACGGTAGTAGGCCTGTGGAACTGTGATAATTGAGCAATCGTGTACTCGTGTGATGACAAACTGTGTTTTATAACAGTTACTGTAATCCCTGATTAGTTAGGAATTACAATGTTATGTATTGCCCAGTTCTTATTGGTGAGAACCGATACGAAGGTATCGTCTTCGTATTCGTATTCGTCTGCTCCTTTTCATCGCCACAGGAGGCAGGCATATTGAACATGTCATAACCTAAATTCTAATACGTGTAGTGACGTTTAAATGTCGAATAAAGTCTGTACAGACAGCGGTTTGTAATAATTTACGTTTTGCTTTATACAGTTGAATAATTGTAACAATGTATTTATTACCCATTCACTTTACAATTGCCGATTTGAAATGAGGGCGCTGCGGACTGTTGACGTGTTATGCTATTGGTTGTCCGAATGAAGCACGAGCGGTATAGCTGCGCTCAATTACAATGTGCCGGTGACGTGGTTCCTCAGATGAAGCATATGAAACAAATGTAAACTCCGTTAAGACAGTCTTGTTCAGATAATCCAAATGAAAAATGAGAATATAAAACGTTTCTCAACGGTCCGACAAAACAGCAGTGCTTTTACCAAACGACCTTACATTCGCTTTTAATATGTTCTTCTGTAGGAAAGCGAATGAAATAAGAAAGAACTGCATTGTTACTATTGAACAACTGAAGCGATGCGTAATACATTTGCTTTTAATACATTCTTGCACAAAAAAAAATAGCACGAAATTATAACTGTTATTTTACGACGTAACAAAGAGTCGCTCGTGTAGCTGATAAAATACATTTGCTGTTAATACTTTATTCTACAGTAAAGCATAACAAATTAAAATCAAATATAAATTTCGGTGAATGATCTAAAAATAAGGAAGAAGTAGTCCCTAATGGGATGATCGACGTTTTGAAACCATTATTATTCGCTAGTGCAAGTTGGCCATTCACCCTGGTGAATCCTCCTTTATGAACAAACGACACACACACACACACACACACACACAAATAAAAAAAATAAAAAAAAATGAAAAATGTACAAATATCGAGAACCTTATAACAGAAGAAACATTCAGATAGCTGGTTAAGTGCTTGTTGACAGATAATTATAGAAAGTATATCACGGAAGCCGCTGTAGTGTAGTGGATAGCGTTTCTGCTCCTTGACCTTCCGTGTAACGTTTCTAATCTCTGCACCTACCTCAGAATATCTTTCATTTCGAAATGTGTGGGCAGCTCTAACGTTTTACTACAAAAAAGTTTTTCAATTATGAGAGAAAAGGAATATGAATAAGAAATCATATTTAAAGCAATCAATCAATAAAAATTGTGATCAAAGTCATTTCAATAAATATGAAAATAAAAGAACGTTGATGCACATAATAAGATCTGCACATCTTTCACATTAGGCAGACGAGATATACTCTGCGTTCTGCTAGCTACTAAAACAGACGTTCTGTTTTAAGGTTTCATAATCTTGCTCAACACTGTAACTTTTTTAATCGATTACTCGCGAACGAAATCCTACTCAAGTGAATAGTCAACCACCGAATGTGTGGCTTCAAAAACCAGATTATAATGTGACCAAACAAACGCAAAACTGCCTTTACTATAAACACACCAATACCAATGAAGCCTGTGTGGGGAAACAAAATGTTTCATAATCCCATAGTTAACAAGAATGGCATTATGTAGCGAGATGCAGCTTAACAACAGGAACTTCAATCCTTTTTAACATGGTTCTCAGTAACATGCAATGTTCTCAGATTTTTTTTTTCTACAGTTGCTGCTGCTCTCTTCATAGCTCTTTCGAACAGTATGAGCAAGCCTTTTCGTTTTCCTTGTTTTGTTTAGAGAACTGAACAACATTATTTATTAGCACTTTTCCATAGGAACGTACACTTTGATAGCGTGTATTTTCGCTATGCCTGTCCATTTCACCAGACTATAAGAATACTGTCGCATTACGACAATGACGTGGTTGTACAATAAGCGCGACACGTGCGTCGATCGTGTACCGTCGAGTATTATCGGCCGCCTTCGGCTCCATCTGAGCATAAACAAAGCTTAAGCCCTTTCTATAAGAGATGTGCAACATGCACAAAAAAGTCGTTGTCAGCTGCAGCGCTCCTTGCGATAGACCGTCGTACTACAAAGAACCGATAGAACGGTACGCATTTATCGAGTCGTCTGCTTCACGAGTCTCAAAAAAATGTTCAAATGTTTGTATAGTCTATGGGACTTAACTACGGGGTCATCAGTCGCTAAACTTATGAACTACTTATGAACTACTTACGAACTAGGACGGCACAAATATCCATGCCCGAGGGGGGATTCGAACCCCCGACCGTAGTAACCGTGCAGACCGTGACTGGAGCGCCTCAGTCCCCTCGGCCACCGCGGCCGGCCTTCACGAGTCTAATCGGTTTGTTAACTTACAGCAAATGAATCCCCGAGTTATGATCACTTTTAGAAACTTTAATATATATTGTGATTATTAAATCATTTATTTTGCGTTTTAGACTGCCGCTGTGAAACTGTATGTACTTGTTTCGTTCAGTCCATGCCTAACTACGTCGCTCATTATTGCTATTACATACTTCCAGCCCCTGCGGTTTTTTTGAGCCTACGTATATGATGAACAAGCTGAAGTGTCTCTACATAGACCTTTCACTGTGATAAAGATTCAAATAACGCTCACCAAAAACAAATATTTCATCCTTTAACTACAACATGTTTTAGGAAAAAATATTAAATATTTTAGAAGGTGGGAATAAAGACGACTTGCAGTTAAATGTTATATAACGTGTGTCCAGTTGTTATTGGGTACAAAGATTCAGCTCTTGTTATCTACAACAAACTTAAAGTACATGCAAATTTGGATATTTTGACATTCTTTCGTCGGTTCTTTGTAGACCACCATATTGAATTATTTAAATAATCGGTTTTCGACGTACTTTAAAGTCTGAATATGCCCTAGTAAGCCGGAAACCGGGTAACTAACTGGAAATGAACGTGTACAACATACACAAAATTCTACTTTTAAGTCAGTGTGATGTACTAAGGAGAATCGACTGACAAATCAGTGAAAATGTCTTGATTTACATTTGCTCTAAGTTTGTTTGTCTTTCACATTAACAGCTATATCTCTGTATTCAATAAAAATTGTACACATGTTATATGAAATTTTTAATACAATTCCTCTATAGTAGGTAAAGGTAAAGCAGTCAACAATCCGAAGATTGGTTTGAACACCACAGTGTTTTACTAGGCATGGTCCTGTTTGGAGGTGGTATGCCGTTGCCTTCCTCCGACCTTCGAACTGACTTACCCAGCCAGTTATAGGGGGACCTACAGTTTAACGTGGGTTTCCAAACTACGGTGCTACTCCGTATTTTTCACATGAGCAATACTGCTAGAGGGGAAAGAAGTTTAAAGTGACAGATAAAATCCTAGGACCTACCGGGGATGGAACCCGTAACATTTGGATTTGTAGTCTGGCACTATACCACTGTGCAACCGAGGCGCACGGCATGTATAGTATCACCTCCTAAAATACGTCAAGTTGAAGAACTACGTTCCTCTGAGCATCAGACAAGTACACATTCTGAAAGAAATTCGCGACTTGGCTTCGTTTGTCAGCTGGGTTCCCCATTCGGTCGTCTTGCGCATGCGCGAATCACTTCTATACGCGTGAGAATAGGATCCATCCTATTCCGTCTACTAGCGATAGTATGCGTGCATCTTGTGCAAGTGGACGCGTCTACACTGTACGCGGCGGCGTGACCGGTGCATCATGGGTAATCTCCTAAGCTCTCACTTCCCGTGTAGAAAGGGCTTCAGTTCCGCGTTCTGCCGTCTGCAATTGTAAAGTGAATGAGTAATGCGTGTGTCGACTTAGATACCAGTAGGGTAGGATATCGTCGGATCTAGAAGGACACGTGTCGGTGTGGGCGGCAGTGACAGGTGTCCGCTGGCCACGTGCTTCGGCGTCGCGCTGCCTGACTCGGCAGCGGTCCGCAGTCGGACGGCAACGCAACGGCAGCGGCAGCGGCAGCGGCAGACGTGACGCAGCGCGCTGAGCGCATCTCGGCTAAGCACGGCGCGGTGTCGACGAGCGGGCCACATATTGATCGCAGCCTAGCCGCCCGCCCTGCTGCGTGCTCTCCCCCCCCCCCCCCTCCCCCACCAACCCCCAACCCCAGACAACCCTCCACCGGCAACCCCCTATGGCTGCCACCCCCGCCAGCCTCTTGCTGCTGGCGAGGCTGCAACTATTCCCATTTCCCCGCGGGACTTTCGTCATTCATCATTACTTCTGGGCCAAGTTGCGCTTGCTCTTCCGCCTCCCCCCCCCCCGTACCCCGCTCGCTAGAAAACAATAAAAACCCTGCTGCTGACAAATCTGTGTTTCTAACTGAGGCGATCCGGCTGCGCCTTTCCGGCAGATTCCCGCCCAGTGTCGATAAGGGGGTGGGAAGGAGGGAGGGGGTAAGCGTCGGGAAACCTGTTCACCTGTCCCACACCACCGCCCTCACCCACCCCTTTTCGCGGAGCCTCATTGCGTATTCCGGGCTGCAGCCGCCAGTACACGCCTCGAGGTATGAAAAAACTTTTATGCCGCATGATGAACGGTGGGATGCCAGTCCGCACACGCCGCCGCTGCAGGACCGCTCTAGCAGAAACACGGCACGTTAGCGACTGTTCGTTCTCCGTACAAAGCCACTGCTAATCGCCCCTCTTGAAAATTGCGAGAACAAGGAATTGATGTAAGAGGCGCGTCCAGAAAGTTAAATTCCGTTTCTATTTATCTCCGCTGCAGGGCTGCGACTGCAGTTCCGCACATGCGCTGTAAACAATGTATATCAAGGAGAAGAACGTGCGCCATTTGGAGATCGCTGTCAGTTACGTACGCTTTGTTGTACTTGTTTGAAATGTCGGCGTTGATTGAAAATCCCGCCGCCTGTGAAATCAGTTCGGTGATTCGGTTTCTGAATGCGAGGAAAGTGAAACCAAGTGAAATTTATCGGCAAATTTGCGATGTTTACGGACCAAATGCGATGAGTGATTCGATGGTGAGAAGATGGGTCCGACAGTTGAATGGCGGGCGTAGTGATGTGCACGATGAAGAACGAAGTGGGCGTCCACCTTTGGTTACAGAAGAACTGACCTCGCTCCTAGCGACTTTCATCTGTTCTTACATCTCAAGTCTTTCCTTGGCGGTCATCACTTCACCAATGACGACGAGCTGAAAGAAAATGTTTCCAACTGGTTGAAGACACAGGCGGCAGATTTCTATGAAGAAGGTATACAAAACCTGGTGTCACGCTATGACAAATGCCTGCAAAATTTCGGCAGTTACGTGGAAAAGTAGTTTAAGAGTTGTAGAATTTTGTGCAATAAAAATTTCTTCTGTATCTGTGTACAATTTCATTTTATTACCAAACGGAACTTACTTTCTGGACGCGCCTCGTAGCTCTGCCACTGAAATACGAGGTGTGTCCACAAAGTAAGTTACCTTTGGTTATATAAAACAAACGTGTACAAATACAGAAAAATATTTATTGTACAAAAATGTACAACTGTTAAACCATTTTTCTGCATCTAGATCTACATCTACATCCACCCTCCGCAAGCCACCCAACGGTGTGTGGCGGAGTGTACCTTCAGTACGACTACCGGTTCTACCTCCTATTCCAGTCACGTATTATTCGCGGAAGCAAAGATTGTCGATATGCCTCTGTGTGGGCTCTAATCTCTCTGATTTTTATCCTCATGATTTCTTCGCGAGATGTACGTAGGAGGGAGCAATATACTGCTATTCTCTTCGGTAAAGGTATGTTATCGAAACTTCGACAAAAGTCCGTACCGAGCTACAGAGCGTCTCTCTTGCAGAGTTTTCCAGTGGAGTTTATCGATCATCTCCGTAACGCGCCACGCTTACTAAAATGATGCTGTAACGAAGCGCGCTGCTCTCCGTTGAATCTTCTCTACTTCCTCTATGAATCCCACTTAGTACGAATCCCACACATATGAGCAGTATTCAAGCAGTGGGCTAACAGGATATTTTTCTTACTTTTGGAGCTTTCCAGAACAAAAACCAGCAAAATCAACATCGCACCACTACCACCAAATTACATCTACATCCATACTCTGCAAGCCACCCGATGGTGTGTGGCGGAGGGTACCTTGAGTGCCACTATCGGTTCTCCCTCATATTCCAGTCACGTATTGTTCGCGGAAAGAAAAATGGTCGGTATGCCTCTGTGTGGGCTCTTATCTCTCTCATTTTATGGTCATTTCCTCGTCGTGAGATATACGTAGGAGAAAGCAATATAATGCTAGACTCCTCGGTAAAGGTATGTTCTCGAAACTTCGACAAAAGCCAGTACCGAGCGACAGAGCGTCTCTCCTGCAGAGTCTTTGACTGGAGTTTATCGATCATCTCCATAACGCTTTCACGATTACCAAATGATCCTGTAACGAAGTGCGCTGCTCTCGGTTGGATCTTTTCTACTTTCTCTATCAATCCCACCTGGTACGGATCCCACACCGGTGAGCAGTATTCAAGCTGTGGGCGAACAAGTGTACTGTAACCTACTTCCTTTGTTTTCGGACTGCATTTCCTTAGAATTCTCCCAATGAATCTAAGTCTGGCATCTGATGAACACTTGCTGTCGATAACAACGTACTGCTTTCTATTACTTAGCTAGTCACAAATCTGTGAACGTATTCCATATGTTCCTATCTTCGCTAGTAGTCTGCTAACGAAAGTAATGTGCACTTAAACTATGTGGTGTAGTTGTTTCAGCCAAGTCTCTAATGAACATTCCAAACGGCAATTAATGTTGGTGCCACGTTTCGAGCATTACCTCCATCCAGTTGAAGCAGACTTCCTCTATCATTGCCACCTGGTACGGATCCCACACCGGTGAGCAGTATTCAAGCTGTAGGCGAACACGTGTACTGTAACTTACTTCCTTTGTTTTCGGACTACATTTCCTTAGGATTCTTCCCATGAATCTAAGTCTGGCATCTGCTTTACCGACGATTGATTTTATGTGGTCGTTCCATTTTAAATCACTCGTAATGCTTACTCCCAGATAATTTACGGAATTAACTGCTTCCATTTGCGGACCTGCTATAGTGTAGCTAAATGATGAAGGATCTTTCTTTCTATGTATTCGTAGCACATTACACTTGTCTACATTGAGATTCAATTGCCATTCCCTGCACCATGCGTCAATTCGTTGCAGATCCTCCTGCATTTCAATACAATTTTCGATTGTTACAATCTCTTTATATACTAGAGCATAATCCGCAAAAATCATCAGTGAATTTCCGATGTTATCCACAAGGTCATGGATGTATATTGTGAATAGAAACGGTCTCACGACACGCCCCTGTGGCACACCTGTCATCACTTTTACTTCGGAAGACTCATCCTTATTGAGAATGACATGCTGCGTTGTTATCTAGGAACTCTTCAGTCCAATAGCTTCCGATATTTTCTAGGCACTTGTCATAGCGTGACAAGATTTTGTATGCCTTCTTCACAAAAGGTTGCCGCATGTGTATTCAACCATCTTGCAACATATTCTTTCTGCTCGTTGAAGTGTTGACCACGATGGACACATTTTAGGAGCAAGAAGAAAGTCGCTAGGAGCGAGTTCCCGGCTGTACGGAGGATGTTGACATGTCCCAGTGAAATTCCTGAAAGAGCTGTTTGGTCACATTCGCTGTTCAAATGTTTGACAAGCTTAAGGGATTTACCTGCGGTGTCATCAGTCCCTAAACTTACAAATTACTTATGAACTACCTTATACTAAAGACGACACAAACATCCATGCCCGAGGAGGGATTGGAAACCCCGACGGAAAACGGTCTTGCATTCTCTGTGTGAGGTCCTTCTTTATCGAAGAAAACAACAACACATTTTGACAGAAATCCTCGGAGATTGTTCTGTATTGAGCGGTGCAATTTCTTAATGGTCTCTCAGTTACCATGTGCATTGATTGTTTGGCCTCGTGGTAACAAATCAATCATCAAAATGCTTTTTTTGTTCCAAAAAAGCGGTGCACATGACTTTTCGAGGTGTTAAGATTTCGTTAGGATTAACCTTCGTTGAGATTGAAGTGTGTCTCCATTCAACTGAAGGCAGTTTTTTTTTTCTTTATTTATTTTGAGGAGTGTAGAACGATACCCCAGTTCTATCCCTCGTGACTATTCGAGGAAAAAAAAACCATCGTCTTCTTCTTTGTAGCGTCGCAAAAACTGAAGTGCGTTGCCCATCTGTTGTTTTTTGTGTTGTTCTGTAAGAATTTTGGGTACCCAACGTGAGCAAAGCAATTTTTCGGTAGCAATTTCATGAATTACTGATCGTGAAATTTGCGGAACTTCCATAGCAAGGGCACTAAGTGTAATCTTACCGTTGTGTTCAATCTTCACTTCAGTTGTGTGAACCAGTCAATCAATAACCACAAACGGGCATCCACTTCGTTCATCGTGCACTTGATCACGTCCTTCAGTGAACAATCTGACCCTTCTTCTAACCACTGAATCACTCATAGCATTTTGTCCGTAAACCTCGCAGATTTTCCGATGAATTTCGTTTGGTTTAATTTTCTTTGGGTTCATAAAACGAGTAACAGACCTGATTTCACACGCGGCGGCTTTTTCAATTACGGCTGACACGATAAAGAAGCACTACAAACCACACGTCGGCAGCAGCGATCTGAAAATGGCGTACATGTCTTCTAGAGTCAGAGTAACTGCCACGCATGCTCGGAACTGCGATCGTAGCGATGCCGCGATAGAAATAGGAACGGAACTTACTTTGTGGACGGCCCCCGTATTTTATTAGGAAACTAATTATCACTTACGTTCTATGTGTTAAGAGTCCAGCATCACAGGAATGAAAATTAATCGAAGTACAATACATGGGAATAACACTGTTATTCATAACTAGCGACCAGCGTGATAAAATTAAACACAATGCATATCACGCATATAAAATCCTCAACATATAAAATCCATATTTACATACTAATATAGCAGCCTGATGCATATGTAAAAGATTACGTCTGGCACTTGAAACGACAGTATCGGAGAAGGAGTTAACCGTAGCAGCGCTGATATCGCGTCTGTCATGGAAGCGACGTTGCACTCCAAGATCAGCACTGCAGTTACAGAAGAATGGTACTATACACTTTCTCCGCTGCCAGACATAAACTTTTAAGTTGTTGTTGTTGTTGTTGTTGTTGTTGTTGTTGTTGTCTTCAGTCCGCAGACTGAAGCTCTCCACTCTACCCTGTCCTGTGCAAGTCTCTTAATCTGAGAACACGTTCGGCAACCTACATTCTTTTGAATCTGCTTACTGTATTCGTCCCTCGGTCTCCCTCCACGATTATTACCCCACACACTTCCTTCTAATGCTAAGTTGATAATTCCTTGATGTATCAGAATTTGTCCTACAAATCTGTCCCATCTCTTAGTCAGGATATCCCAGACACTCCTTTTCTCCTCAATTCGGTTAAGCACCTCCTCATCAGTCACGTGATGTACCCATCTAATCTTCATCGTTCGTCTGTAGCACCACATTTCAAAAGCTTCTATAATCTTTTTATCTGATCTCCTTGTCGTCCACGTTTCACTGCCATACATACCACACTCCAGGCAAATGCTTTCAGAAAGGACTTCCTAACATTTAAATTAATATTGAAAGTCAACAAGTTTCGCTTCTTTAGAAACGCTTTTCTCCCCATAGCCATTCTGCATTTTAAATCTTCTTTACTTCGGCCATCAGAAGATATCTTGCTACCCAAATAACAAAATTCATCTACTACTTATATTGTGTCATTACCTTCAGCATCGCCTGGTTTTCTGACATTACATTCCATTACCTTCGTTATACTCTTGTAAATGTTCATCTTATATATTCCTTTCAAGACACTGTCCATTCCATTCAGTTGCTCTTCCAGATCCTTTGCAGATCCTTACGTATACATTAATAAATATCTTGTTCCAGCAGCTACCAAACATTGCACGATCACCCTGTAAGTCAATCAGAAGATTTCATCGATATTAGTCCAGAAATCATAGAGTGCAATAGGGAAAATACGTGGGTAAGTCATTAAATAAGTCGCAATAGTAGACACGCCAGTACTGCGCGCTGTGTAGGTGTATTTCTCAGCCACTACGACACATCCATCTTGTGGTTTGCAGCAGTTTAAGGAACCAAATAAAATTACAGCTCAAGAGCGTTATAAATAGTCTGCAAACGCTGTCACAAAAATTCCACGCTCCAGACTTTTAACGCTTTCTCAAACGATGTGATGAGTGTTTAAATTTACAGGTGAAGTCAGCTGAAAAGTAAAGCAATTTTCGGGGCTTGTAAACGCAGTACTGGCGTGTCTACCTCAGTTTGCGACTTCTTTCCTGACTCACCCAAGTACGTCGATTTTATAGATATAGATATTTCACAAAATATTTCCAACTTCCATCTAAATTAAAATGATCTCCAGATTCTAGGAGCGTGTTAGCCACCAATCCAGGTGTAATCGAATGACACACACATAAATTGCCTTTGTCTCTAATGTTCACTGTGTACACTTTGGATTTCACGTAACCCCACAGAGCCGACTTATCGCGTTGAAGTCTGGGGATCTTATAGGACAAATCCACGGACGGAAGTTGTAATATAGCAAGTGCCGAACTTTTATACGAATGTGTGGCAGTGCACCGTCTTGTATGAACGAATCTGCTTTTCCCGAACCCTCAGAATCCAAATCAAGACGATGACCATTTCCGATTATGGTCAGGTAGATTTCACTGTTGACTGTGTTGCCAAATATGGAGGGCCCACGACCAGGTCTTTCCACAAACCACATCAAAGTATTATTCTATCGGCACCTTGCGTCTGACTCCCGCTATACCAGTGACGGTTGCTGTTAGACCAATAACGTTGGTTACGTTGGTGGATCCATCCAACTGCATAAAAATAAGCTTAGATCGAAAACATATCTTTACACAAGAACTGCTGGTCTTCCCCCAACTCTGTCAGAAATAAAATCTCCATAAAGCGATAAGGATCTGACTAGTGGTGTAACAAATGTAACTTATACTGATGACAGATGTTATTCTTCAAAATACCACATACTGTTCTTCGAGAAACGCCAATTTCCAAACAGGTATGCCGTGCCGATTTTTTTAGGATTTACAATATAATCTGCCTAAACTACTTCCACAACGTCGTTTATGTGTTAGGATGGCTGTTTCTATGAGCATAAGCTACAATACCTGTAGCTTCGAACTTTGCTAGCAATCTGCCAACCGTTGTGTGCGACGTGGCTCTTGTTCAGGATGCTTCATATTACATTCATCTCTAACGACTCGGTTAGACGTTCTATTCCACAGCTAACAATAATCTGTACCCGCTGTTAAAAACATTCCTGCAAGAATAAGAAAGCAAAGTTAGTCAAAACCCTAAGGTGCTGGAATTTTCGTACACCCTGTGTGTTGCTAGACAGTGGTGTGAAACCCCTGTGAAATTACTTGATTTCCAATGCTCATTGATCGTTGTGCAGCAGTCTACAAAGATCCATAGAGCGGTGCATGTATTTTCCTGTCGGAAAATTGTTAATTAAAAGGTAGAATTTAGCAGTCTGCTTCAGCAAGATCAGGATTAAATGATGAAAAACATTTATTTGCTATAGATAATTATGATAAAATTATTGAGAACGCGATACAAAGCTTCAGTTTACTCCAAGTCAATGTATTTGAAATATTCTGCTATATAAATACTGAAGCGTACTCGTGATCTTAACATCGAATATTGATTTAAGCCTAAGGAAGTCCTTTCTGAAGGCATTTGTATGGAGTGTTGCCTTGTATGGGAGTGAGACATGGACGATAAACAGTGCGGACAGGAAGAGGATTGAGGCTTTTGAAATATGGTGCTACAGAAGAATGCTGAAGATTAGGTGGGTGGATCGCGTAACTAATGAGGAGGTACTGAACAGAATTGGGGAGAAAAGGAATTTCTGGCATACCTTGACTAAAAGAAGGGATAGATTGGTAGGACACATTCTTAGACATCAAGGAATTGTGAATTTAGCTTTGGAGGGAAGTGTGTGGGGTAAAAACCGCAGAGGAAGACCGAGAGATGGATACAGTAAGCAGATTCAGACAGATGTAGGTTGCCGTTCTTATGTGGAGATGAAGAGGCTTGCACAGGATAGGGTATTGTGGAGAGCTGCATCAAACCAGTCTCCGGACTGAAGACCACAACAACAACAACTCGTGATCATAGGAATTCATTCATAAGCAATCTGCTTCAATCTGTGCTTGTAATGGTGAGATTCTTGCTTGAGTTCGAAAATTATCAACGCCTTTCTACCATGTGAGGATGTTAGTAGAATTAGGACAAGACTTTTATTCAAAGAGAGGTCACACAGAATGTCTTATAATGTCCTTAAACTACGAAGACCGTACACTATGTGCTTGAAGTATAAGTATCTGTAAGGCGCTCTTCTTGTTGTCTGCTTCTTTTAAATATCCAATTATAAGGAAAAGAGACATGTCTGTGGAATAGTATACAATTTCACTTGATTATTCATCAACATTTGTCTTCTAACTACTCTGCGTAGGCAAATGTCATGCACGTGCTACTTGAAGGTGATCTGTCTGTCTATAAATTGAAAAGATCCCTTTGATGCTTGCAGACGTAAATTAGCTACGTTCACCTCTGTAGTTTATCCGCTGACTAGTTTGTCTCATAGTTATGAGCAGCACGAATAGGACATAAATTGTAACCATCAGTCGCCTAGGTAAGAAAAGTCGTTCTATGAAACACAAGTTCATATGAGTCGCACCTTCACTGAATTGTTGGATGCAATTTGACTGCGCCTCTTGCGTCACACAATTTATTTTTAACTCGCTCTGATAATTATCAACAATGACAGACATACGTGTGTGGTGAGGTCACCTTTAGTGTGGCTGCATTCTGCTAACGTCGCACTGAGGAAGATCGCGAATATAGTATAAATGGATATATTTTCTGTAGTGCTCATTCATACTCTTTTCCTTCCATTTTTCCAATACAAATCTTTAACTTACTGTTAGGCATCATAATAGTAATTGCACCGATAAATACTGTTTGAGGGTGGAAATGTCGGCAGAAACCCTCCGCAAGGCAAAATTGTGAGTGGGTTACTGGGTAACTAAGAGAGTTATATATCGGCACTTCACTGGGAGATACACAAGAAGCTCATCAGAAAAGTGCACACCAGAGTATGCACCAAACTGCCTCCGTAGTCGAATTACACTGTAAGAAACTCTTTAAATTGCTGCAGCACAACAAAGGCAGATCCTTATAAAGCAGTTAAGGAACTGAAACAATCCCTGGATCGTAATGTAGCAGAAGTAGATACCCATAAAAGATAACAATTAGCGGGACATTTACGGTTCAGTCTAATAAATACCATTATAAGCCAACGAAGAAGACGTTTATCAACTTGGTCGACAGCGTACATGGCGTTTCGATTCGATTCTCTGGATTATGATGTTGTAACATCTCGTGAAGGACTGTTCCAGCTTTGACGCAAAGGGATGTTGACAATCTTCAGGCCTCGCGTGACGTCCGCAGGTCAGTGATTACGGAAAACAAGTACTAGAATGAAGGACAGACAGGGCATTAAAGGAAGGTCCACAGATCCTCCTTCACGCTTCAGCTCGCAATGTGTCTTCACTGAAGTTTCTTAGGCATCAGGACGTGTAAACTTACCATCCCAGCAGGCCCAGGGTCAGCGTACATCTTCACATCCGACAACACGACAACCGTTAAAGCTGTCTGTCGGAGGAGACAACACCAGTAGTTTCAGGGACAGAGAATTTTCCAAGCGGCAAATATCAACACGCAAGTGCTCTGTACATTTTTAAAATTAACAATATTACCGATGTTTATATAAAACTAGCTGATAACTCGCCGTAGCCCGGGTGTTTATTTAAGCTACACTCTCCTAGTCCACATCTCCTTCCCTCCTCTCTCGTTATCCATCTCTTTCTCTCTCATCGCTCTGTTCGTTTGTTCGTTTCCACCTTTCCCTCTCTCAGCAAAGTTTTCTGTAAGGTACCCTCTGTCATGTACCATACAATCATTCATGTATCTAGTGATCTTCCTCTTGGTTTAAAGGTCATATGTGCAAAAATTCATAAAGATTGGAGCAAAATTATGCATTTTGTAAAAGTCCGTAAGTTAAGTACCTTCCAAGATGCACCGAAAGAAATTTTATACAGACAGTGACATTCCTCTTGTTTTTAAGGTAGTGTGTGCAAAATTTCATCAATATCGAAAGAAACTATGGATTTATATGCAGTACAAATGCAGGGTCACGTTGAAAAACGCACTTTGTTGTTCTCAAATATTCCAGTTTTATTTCATACAACCTTGTTCTCAGAATAACGAAAAAAAGTATTTGTGAAATCGGTAGAGCATTCTCAAGTTATGGCGCGACCAAAGTATTTAGGGAGCCATTTTTATGTTGCAAAGTATCCTCGCCAATGCACCGTATGAAGACCGTAGACGGTGACCTTCTTCTTGTTTTGAAGCTCAAGCGTGCGCAATTTCGTTAAGATCGGAATGAAACTATAGATTTCGTGAGTCTTTAGGAGAAGTATGCTCCGCCATGCACCTGTCACAAAATACTTTCTTAGCTGATGTTTTCAACCTATAAACTACATCCTGCCATATTTCATCTTCATAGGTGAAGTAGTTTTCCAGATTTCGTGTTTAGTCAGTGACAGTGAGTGTTGTTTCGCTTTTACACAGATAGAGATTAAGGAAACACTTTCTTTTGGATGCAAGACAATTAAGGGAGATTTGCAGACAAAAATAAATAGTAACATGCAGATCTGGAATTATAACTTTATTTGATACAAGGTCGTGCCTGATGGGACAGTTTTACGGCATCTACAGCGAAACTGTTGTGAGGGGTTGACTTCTTTTCGTTTCATCATTTTGTGGGGTGGAGGGGTGTTCAGTTACAAAAGGCTTCATAAACGTCCGAAATTACCTGCAAACTTTGTTGCAGGTCCGTAACTACTCCCATTTTCCAATAATTGACGTTTAAATCTAGGTATTCTCACACGGAGGCCTCTCATTGTTTATGACGTCATATCTCCTGAGTTATATGCCGTGCTCCTTTGTTTTAGGGTCAGGAACCTTCGTGTGCGTACGGTGAACAGTTCACCAAAATTTCATTCGAATCGAATGAATGGTTTATGAACACATAGAGGACATAGACACAAACATTTTAATCAAATTAAATATATCTATATTTTTATGTATCGATATATTTCATATTCACTGGATTTTTTTAATTGATAAAGGCCACAGATATGATTAACAAATATTTCGGAATTCACAAATACTGTATTACTGCAAACAATAATCATTAAAGGACACACACACACAATGTACTATGAAATCACCTAGTTAATATCTCATTAATCATCACCAGTAGACATTAATAAAACTCTTTGTTTAATATATTCCTTTAACTGTTTGCTTCTGTTATCTGGTACTAGTGAATTTATTAAAGGAGCTACACTTTCAGACGAAATTGAGGAAGCTGTGCATATTAAGTATTTCAAAGCAATTGCTCGCTGTTGGGCATGGGTGTGTATGTCTTCTCCTTAGGTTTAACATGCTGTAGTTTAAGTAGCTTCTAAGTCTATGGATTGATGACCAAGGCATTTTGGTCTAATGCAATCACTTTTCCGTTCTAAATTTTGTTGATCAAGTTATTCTTTCACCTCACTGGCTACAGATTCAGTGTTCGGGATTTCTTGTTCAAAATGTTCAAATGTTTGTTAAGCTTATGGGACTCAACTACGGGGTTATCAGTCCCTAAACTTACAAACTACTTACCAACTACCTTATACTAAATACGGCACAAATATCCATGCCCGAGGGGGGATTCGAACCCCCGACCGTAGTGGCCGTGCAGATCGTGACTGAAGCGCCTCAGTCTCCTCGGCCACCGCGGCGGCGGGATTTCTTGAGTGAAGGAGGTTTGAGACGACATATATCCATGCCCGAGGGGGGATTCGAACCCCCGACCGTAGTGGCCGTGCAGACCGTGACTGAAGCGCCTCAGTCTCCTCGGCCACCGCGGCGGCGGGATTTCTTGAGTGAAGGAGGTTTGAGACGACAATTTTTCATGTCGTGACCAGAATGAAGGGATCTCAGAGTTATTCTGAAACTCTATGTTCAGGAGACAACCGATGCACCCGCCTGGGGGCGGAAAGAATTTCCTTTGTCGTTTTCGCTATTCCAGATGACTCTGCAACGAGAGACTGAAACTGAAAGCACATGAACCGGTGGTCCAAGCATATTCCTACGGTAAGAATGGTATTCCTTTTCTATGAAAGTAGGCTCTCTGTATTCCTGTCAGTAGATAATTATTTTTAGCAGACGCTTCTAAATCAGTTGAATGTGTAGCGTGCCCAATTTCTCGTTGAAACAGGATTGTTATGGGAATGCCTAACCTTGATGTCGTGTAATTAGCAACACTAATCTCTGCAGAGGCTTTTGGGAAGGGAGCCAGATGGTCAACACGATCTCGTATGAAGCTGCGATGTCTGCAGCCATACAAGTTGTTCATGTATGATGACGATTTACGGTGGTCAATATTATTTTATCAAAGTGTATTCGCAATAGAAATATTATGCAAATTTACATTACTATTTGGTAAAATATTTACATCACATACAATGGTGTTCTAAAAGATTCGCTTTTGACAATAAATTCTGATAAAATTATATTGATCACTGTAAATCTTCATCGTATAAGAATATTAAAAAATGCCTAAGGGAGGAAATGACGATAAAAAGTAGGATGATGCATCGTTGTTTTCATTCTCCCTGGTGCACAGTATATACTGGGAGCGCTTTGGGACGAATGTGGTTGTTTGTCTAGTACATATTTAGTGAGTCATATACAGGTTTTGGCCTGTCCTGGAAGCGTGTTGGAATAACATAATAAATTTTCATCTGCCACCATTTGGTGTAACACGAACATCTCATACAACGGAGTTATAAAAAAATTCGCTTTTGCGAATAAATTTTGATAAAGTCATTTCCTATTTGACTGACTTTTTGTAGTAATATTTTAGCTAAAGTTGATGATAATCTTATAAATCTCTCTAACATGTCAGAGCATGAGTTCCATCTTGTGCTGACAACTTGTATTAAAGTCATCACTTAGATTTCTCTTTTTCCGATGCTTCCAGCTCACGTCTTAAAACACAATGATACAATATCAGACTAACATTGTGACTGCATAGAAGCGTTACTAGCTAACCGAACTCAGCATGTCATTCTCAAGGGAGAGACATCTTCAGACATGAAAGTGATTTGAGGCGTGCCCCATGGGAATATTATAGGTCCATTACTTTTCACACTACATATAAATGACCACGTAGGTAACATAGGAAGTTAATGAATCTTTTTGAGAATTGTGCTGTAGTTTATGAAGAATTGGATACACTTGATAAGGGTAGTAAATTGCATAATGTATCGTAGCATATTGATACATGGTGGTGGTAATAATTGAGTCTCAACATAAACAAGACGTTTTGTACTTAAATAGAAAGAAAGATCCGTAGTATATTTCATAATAGTTGGGCAAACACTGGCATAAGTTACTTTCATAAAATATCTGGGAGTATACATATGGAACGATTTGTAATGCAACAACGATATAAAATCAGTAAGGCAGATTGAGACTCGGTGCAATAAACAAGATCGTAGGTTTGAAACTATCGTTCAACGTGCATTGCTCACTATTGTGGGATTCTTACCAAGTGCAGGTGATAGAGAAGATACAACAAGCACGAAAGCGCCACAGAGATGATAGGAAACTGCAATAGCTGACGCTGCAAGAGACACATTCTGTATCGCGGTACGAAATTCTGCCAAAGTTCCTACACATTTCTCGTATAGTCCACCAATATATCACTTCGTCCTATGTGTATCTCGAGAAACGACCACAAAGATAAAATTATAGACATAGGATCCAAGCGGAGGCTTACCGCCAATCGTTTTTCCCGATTACCATAGTGACTGTAATATGAGGAAGAAATGACGATGGTATACAAAGTAACCTCCGCTGTACACCGTGAGATGCTACGAATTCTCAGGAACCAAATTCTTTTGACTTCATATATCATGAACTACCGTTAACTATTCAGGGTGTTACAAAAAGCTACGGCCAAACTTTCAGGAAACATTCCTCACACACAAAGAAAGAAAATATGTTATGTGGACATGTGTCCGAAAACGCTTAATTTCCATGTTAGAGCTCATTTTATTACTTCTCTTCAAATCACATTAACCATGGAATGGAAACACACAGGAACAGAAGTATCAGCGTGACGTCAAACACTTTGTTACAGGAAATGTTCAAAATGTCCTCCTTTAGCAAGGATACATGCATCCACCCTCCGTCGTATGGAATCCCTGATGCGCTGATTCAGCCCTGGAGAATGGCGTATTGTATCACAGCCATCCACAATACGAGAACGAAGAGTCTCTACATTTGGTACCGGGGTTGCGTAGAACAGAGCTTTCAAATGTCCTCATAAATGAAAGTCAGGAGGGTTGAGGTCAGGAGAGCGTGGAGGTCATGGAATTGGTTCATAAGTTCAGAACAGGAAAGTCATTGGATAATTTAAGGAGGATAGTGTGCATTAACGTTGTGCTTTGATATCACAGGATTCTCTAAATTTATAGAAGATGTTTCGAAGTGGACGAAATACTATTTTCCAGCTTCCAGGCCCCTGGATTATATGACCAATTTTCCATAATTACTAATGGATACGGCACATAAATAAGGGTTTCTTTTATGTTTTTATTACGTTTCGGACCATTTAGCCCATTTTCGAGTAAAGTAATTGGTGTGCTAGAATATCATCGTTAACTACGTAGTTCTTTCCGTTAGTTTACAGGCGTATTGTAGTAGTTTAGTGTATGCATAACACATATAGGGCAGTTTGCTGTAATCATTACAGATATTACGATGTCAACCCACACAGACTAAACCAACGATAATGTGTTAAAGCGTTCACCAAATTACTATACTACTAAACGCACAAACGAGGTCATGCGGGCAACGTTGATACTTAGCACTTGACGGAACTATGCGAATTTTACTGGTAATTTATATAAAACGGTTTTTTTTGTTGTTTTTTTTTTTTTTTTTTTTCTATGTCGAGTAAAACAATTTTTGGTGTTTCAGCTAGCGGTCACGCCACATCAGTGGGCCATGTTAAAAGGATGAATGTACCACACTTAAGCCAACAACATTGAAATATTGGCCTTGTGCTTTATTGGTGGTAACAGCAAAGGCGAAGCGCAAAGGGAACTAGAACTGCTTGAATTTGATTTTTAAATCGTTATTAATAAACAACTGTGTGGAACCAAGACATAGTCGCCGCCTTTGAATCTACCACCGGTGATTGTTACTTCGGTTAAATTTAGTCTAAATTTTGTGATGGTTAACGTGGTTCCGTTGTAGAACTTTCATGGGTTAAGTTGCGAATGACCATCACCGATTATCCATCTATAGCCTGATATTACATGCGATGGAAAATTACTTCAATTAGTGACGGCGAAGTATGTAAATATGAGCATTAAAATAGCACGAACCCTGCTTGTATCATGCCGTTCTTTTTATACTGTAGCGCTGCCGACACGCTTGCGTCGATTACGTGACAGTTTGTGTTCGACTGTTCGTTGACAGTGTCATTATGATTGGTCTTTCTGCACGAGGGAAATTGCCAGACGTAAATTTTTACGTACGTGAGACTGTGATATTAGTATATAGCACTGGCGTATATAAGGGGGGAGGGGGCGGAGCCGAGCGGTCCTGCCTCCCTTTAAGAATATAAAGAAAAAAATCGCACTGGCATGTTTTACGGCCCACTTTCATTTTATTATTTTTTGCAAACATTTCGGACAAAAATTGTAAAAAAGAAATAATTATAAAAAACTATGGTCGATACGATTATGACTACTATCGTGATACTATCTATGCTCCTAATACATAATATTCTCCGTGACCGTATTTTAACATAGACCCAAAATTGTTTGATATTTGAGTTTAGCTTTGACAAACTTTTATCTCTTTCAACTATTATTTTCATATCTCTCCCACATATCATTATTTATTTTTTTCGATAAAATATTATCACCACCCTAGGAAGCTGTTCCGTAATTCTCGCACCATTGAGGGAAGGTGTTAATTGATAATATGATATTTTAGGCACTAGATTATAATTTATCATACTAAGAACGGCGTGTTTTTTTTTAATTGTTCAGCGCGCCTTTGCTTTGAAATGACAACACTTGAGTTATAATAAGAAAATCGTAAAATACAGAAAGCAAGCGAGTTATGGAAATAACATAAGAAAGCAAAGTTGCTGAAAATTTTGTCTTCTACAAATACGTTTATTCAATTTTTGTCTCGGGTGGACGGTTAAGGCATTATGTGCAATTAAAATTCCTGCTGTCAAAAGCCCATCACAAACGGCCTTTTTTCGTGTTGTCTAAAATATTTAAAAAACGGAGGTTCCGATCGCTGAAAGTTTTAAATTATGTCTGTAAAATTTGGTGTCAATCGGTTGAACGGTACGACCTAAAAAGTGGGAACACGTTACAGACGGACGTTGTCAAAGCGCCGTTGTTTTAGCAGATATCTCTCAAACCATGCAAGATGCGAAAGAAACACAACAGGTCAAAGTTGTAGAGAATTTTCTTCTCTACGAAATCATTTTTTTTTTCAGCGAACGTGTCACGTGAACGGTTAAGCCGTTATTTTCATTTAAATTTCCAGCTGTCAAAAGACGATCGCGAAGGCCCACTTTTAGTGTTACTACCGTAACCTAAAGTGGGCTAAGAGTAAGTAAGGTATCCAAATTATTTTAATGAATGATGTGTGCAGGCATTATGTGGTAGACAGTGATACTTCCCTGTATTGGTGAGATCACCAAATTTTATAAAAAATAGAAGCTAGATTTTTCTGATTTAATGTCAACAATAAAAAATATTGATCTCAGTAAAGGGCTTCATCGCAAATTATCCTTTGAATATGATAAGAGAAATTGGAACAAAATATCGTGGGATATGTAAATAACGTTACATAATTTATCGTCACATTAGTCTTGTCCCCCTCCAGAAAACATATGCTATAATCGCCAATGGAAGGTAGATATGTATTAAACGTGCTGAGAAATTGTATAAACATGGTATTCATTGTGTTGAATCATATTAAATGGAATGTAGCACTCAATAAAAACATTTTCTGCAATATTGTGAAGTTGAAAATTAAAACAGTAAATAGCTCTGGTTAAGAGAAAATGTAGTGGTACAAGATACTTTCCCCCACTTCTTCAGTGAATTGATTAGGCATGATAGGAACAGCACCTGGCGCCAGAATTTGTTTGTTTCAGATTCTGGAGATGGTGGCAGCAGCAAGTGGTCTCAGATATTATGTCTACCCAGTCAATATATATATATATATATATATATATATATATATATATATATATATATATATATATATATATATATATATATATTGGAGTTCCTTGGAGAAAGCGTGTGCTTAGACGGTTGATAAGAAGAAAAAGTTGTTGATTTTTATTTGTATTCTGTGTCTGACGTTTGTCAAGATATTTGTGTCGTATTTCTATGTACTAATTGGTATAATAACTCCTTGAATATAAATAAATATGGAGTTAAATATATAAAAGAGTGGTTTATTCTACAAAGTACATAAACTGGTGAGAAAAGACAAATTCATTTGGTCATTAATTAATGACTAAAAGACTTACAGGCACGCACAGCTATTGCTGGTACTCATTGCTTGAAGATTTGCATATTTCGAATCTTAAAAGAAGTTTTAATAGTTGAATTTCAATCTTCATAAAAAAAAGTGTCAGCTTGGAATTCATTTACTGGTGAATTACTAAGCATCTACAAAAATAGGCCGGCCGCGGTGGCCGAGGAGACTGAGGCGCTCCAGTCACGGTCTGCACGGCCACTTCGGTCGGGGGTTCGAATCCCCCCTCGGGCATGGATATTGGTGCCGTCCTTAGGATAAGCTAGTTGATAAGTAGTTTGTAAGTTTAGGGACTGATGATCCCGTAGTTAAGTCTCATAAGCTATTCAAACATTTGAACATTTGAACAAAAATCACACTGCTTATGTTGAAAGTCATTCAATCTGGGTCAGGCAGCCGTGATAGTTCAAAATTATTGTTACATGTTTTGCATTTTCTCTTCAGATAAACAATATCTTGCTACGATCGCTAACAATATTCACAGGACTTCCTTATGGGTTAATCTGAAAATTTCATAAAGATTTCATCAAAATTGTTCCACACCAGATGTATTTAGCTGCATTGGCCGTTAATGTTTTATTAACAAATAACAGATCGATTTCAATCACATAGTGACCATCTTCAGTGTCCTTCAAACAAGCATTGTGATAGCCCTGAATGTAAGAAGGACACTGAAGATGCTCACTATGTGATTGAAATCGATCTGTTGTTTATTAATAATACATTTACGGCCAATGCTACTCAATACATCTGGTGTGTTCATCATTGTGTGGTCGTTGAGCACCATCCTGGAAATGGAATCAATCCTCAAAAAAAATTTCCCAGTCTTCCTGGAGTCCACATGGAACATACTTCCATACATACATCAATTTTTATATCATGTTTGAATGATAAACTTCTATACCCAAGGAGCTCTGGCTTTTCACAATCTACGGGAATTTATACGTCTCTGTCTATTCAGCAGAAAAGAAAAGTGCACTACCGCTTTTTCCTGAAACTGCCTACAGAATTATTGCGAAGATTTGCTGTAAGCTCTGGCGCGGTCCGGCGCTGGCTGCGGTGTTTGCTGGAGTGAGCTGTTGGCCGAGTCTGTGCGGCGTTTGGCGGAGTGAGCCGCGCACTGTAAGTTGACCGGTGCCGGCCAGACAAATGGGGTCTGCCCGCGCGCAAGCCAGACGGGTGGCGCCGCACCGCCCCATCGCTCACGATAAGCCGCGCCGCCCACCAGCCCTGGACCACCCCACCCACCACACACAACACTCGCTGCAGGCCAGCATCGTACGCCTCGATAACCGACTTCACAGGGGGGCATTCTCATGACGTTTCCTACGCTAATTATACCAGCAGTTCTGCTGACACATTATAGCTTTCGAGATACATACACTATCGGAAATGAAAAGTACTTCCATTACGTAGAGTTTTCCAATTCACTCAAGATTTATTGTTGAAACATTGCACTTGGAGTAAATAAAATAATTGCATTTACATATCAACATCTCAAGGCGTACTAGTTAAAAGGTGCCAATCAGTGCTGGAACATCCATATTAGTACTTTATGAAAAATAAGTGCGCTCTGTCTGTAATAAACTTTAATAATAATAATAATAATAATAATAATAATAATAATATGGTTTTCTGTTCCATAGGACCCAATTGAGGGGTGAGACTCCACGGTCATGGAAGAAGTCAATACATGAATTTTTCACAAGAATGGTAATAGAAAATATTTTAGTAGTCCTATCCACACGACAATCTTAAGACAAAGTGGAAACAATTAATATAGAAAAAAAATGAACTAGCTTAATTGTTTAACTTTTCTAGGAGTTTCTCGACAGAATAAAAGGAGTGAGCCATGAGGTAACTCTTCATTCAATTTAGATTTGAAAGCGTGTGGGTTAATGCTAAGATCCTTTAGTTTTTGTGGCACCTTATTGAAAATGGATGTTGCAGAATACTGTACACCTTTCTGGTGTGATGCAAATGTAGATTCGACTTCTGTCTAGTATTCACCGAGTGAAAGCTACTAACTCGTGGGAATAAGCTGATATTATTAACAACAAACGACATTAAAGAAAAAACGTATTGTGACGCCAGCGTCAAAGTTCCCAGACTACTGAATAGGGGTCGACATGACGTTCGTGAACTTACACGATATATTGCTCGAACCGCACGTTTTTGAGCCAAAAATATCCTTTTTGCATCAGGCGAGTTACCCCAAAAAATAATGCCGTACGTCATAAGTGAGTGAAGGTAAGCGTAATAGACTACTTTTCGTGTTGAAAAATCACTTATTTCAGATATTGTTCTAATGGTAAATATGGCAGAATTTAGTTTCGGAACAAGATCCTGAACATGGGCTTTCTGCGACAGCTTACTGTCTATATGAATACCTAGAAATTTGAACTGTTCAGTCTCACTTATCATATGCCCATTATGTGTAATCAATGTATCATCTTTCGTCAAATTATGTGTTAGAAATTGTAAAAACTGAGTTTTACTGTGATTTAACATCATCTTGTTTCTACAAGCCATGAACTTATCTCTGAAACTGGATTATTTGATACTGTGTCAATTTTAGAGCAACATCCTTCACCACCAAGCTGGTATCAGCAGCAAACATACTTTACAGTCACCTGTTATACTCGAAGGCATATCATTTATATAAATAAGAAAAAGGAAAGCAAATTAGACGGGTGCCGAGACATTAAGACGCATCGTCAGGTAATATAAAATTATTACTAATTCACGGATTTTCGTCTCTAATATGTCAAAGACAATAATTATAAATCTGAAGCATGGAATTAAAATTTGTGATGCGGCCGGAAATCGAACCCGGACCTCGATGGTTACTAGGCAGACGTCTTAACAGTTGTTTTTTTTTTTTTTTTGTTCATGTAGATCAGTGTTTCGCGGTCGTTTGTTCAGTTTGTTCGTGGTTGTTCGCTGAATGGTTGGCTCAGCTTTTTTATCACAGATGGCGTTTAGCCCCCCCACCGTGGGCGCTGAGCCACGGCTCCCGGCAACCGTTAGACCATCACATCACTAACATTTAAGGCGCCTCGGAATAGTCTAAATACGATTTCCCTCCACGTCACAAACTTTAATTCTGCTTTTTTGTTCCAAAGATTCCCGGCCGCATCACAAATTTTAATTCTATGCTTCAGATTTATAATTATTGTCTTTGACATATTAGAGACGAAAATCCGTCTCAGGGATTGTTTATTTGTATTAATTGACATTAATAAGGTATTACTTATTCAAAATGATGTCATAGTACATCGATACATGTCATGGGAAGAAAAAATAAATAAATAAATAAAAATCTCCCTAGCGGCTGTTGCTTTTCCATTAGGGTGATTCGTTTTCTCTTTATCGTTATGGCTTCAAAAATTCCTTATTAAAAATACACACATGTAGCGCTCTGGTTGCTATGTCATTAAGCTATTTACCGCCCCCCCCCCAACATTAAAACAATCCTCAGTACATCTACAGGCATCTGATCAAAGTAGTTTTCAAAATTAAAATTGAAACAAGATCGCAGAATTGTTATTTTTATTTCATGACCAGTTTCAGTCAACGTAAACCATCTTCAGATGACTAGCACTGCAAAGCAACGTATCATTTTAGACGTCATATACAACAGCATAAAAGATATTGTACAAAGACATCTAAAATAATAATCCAAATTAAAAAAAGTTATTCCCATGATGGCAGGTGGCGGCGATGAACACGACGAGCCGTAAAAACGTGGACTGCTGATGAGAACCATAGTGCTGTGAATTAAGTACATGAAGCACACCCCCCCTACCCCCCCCCCCCCCCCGCCCCCGCCAGCCATCGTATGTAGTCAGTATTAACCAATCAGTATATAAAAATAACCACTGAAATAGGTGGTAGATACCGAGATTGCCATCTATGGGCGTTTACAGAAAAATTGTGGCTTGTGTTTGCTTCCAAAATGATGCCGCAAGACACCGTTGGTTATCATGGCAATGGCGAGCAAGAATCGATAGGCATCACACTTGATGGTGGACGACGATGCCAAAGATGCGCCAGTATACAGTCATCACAGAGTGCCAGTAAACAGTCAAACAAGTGCATTGAAACTGTTATAAAACGAGTTGGCATGTGATAAAAATAATATTGTGTACATAAAATATTAAAATAACAATAAATACAGGCACTGGTACGAACATTCTGTTATGTGTACATTGTCAATTTGGATTGATTGAAACAATAATCACGTCGGAGGGTGTAAAATTGAAAGAGATTTGCAATAGACATGATGTGTACAGTTTCAATTTACACCTTGTGACGTGATTATTGTTACACTGGAGTCGAAATTCTGTAAACTTCGAAGGAAAATGTAAATAATTGTTACTATAACGGAACCCTTACTGGTGTTACAAGAGTCCCAGAACTCGAAGAAAAGTTAGTAGATGATAATGAAGAATTTTTGCAATATTCGCCACAATGTCATCCATTATGAAAACAAAGCAAGTATGAATGGGACACATAAGGGAAAACCGGCGAAAGGAAAAGTAGTTCAAGGGGAGGAAGCAGAAGGTTAAGGTATGGAAATGACTTTGTACCACTAGACGGAATGGTAGGACTGAGTCGTCATTCGTCGTCGCGTAACTAGTTTTCGGAGAACATACTCTTTCCATCTTGTGGGTGCCCGATCACGACAGCCACAGCGTGAAGTTCAACATGCCACTTCCTCTTCTGGTGCTGCGCCTCGCTTCATCTTTCTCCACCTGTCCTCGCGATGGCGCTTCAGTCTCGGAGCACTGCCTCAACGCCACCCAGCAGTTGCTCAGTCCTGCCCAACGAGCTAAAATTCCATAGAGTGGATAACAAGCGAGTTACTGTGCTCTTTGCGGCAACCTGTGTAAACCTGATCAGTACACTTGAGAGGAGTATATCGTCTGTTGTTGATGAGCTTAACGAGCTGCATTGTTCTTAATGTGCATTGTGTGTACAATGATTGCTGCTGAAATTTGCCTAAAGTGTGATCAGCATTTTAAATGCACAAATCTGATATAACAACAAGTACTGGGTGATCAAAAAGTCAATATAAAATTGAAAACTTAATAAATTACGGAATAAGATAGATAGACATGGGGTTTTATTAGAAAACAATTTTTTTTTTTTTTTGCTAGACCGTCAGACCGTGCGATTATTGACTTTGGGGTTTTCTGTAGTCGCAAGTGTATCGTGATCGACTGACATCTCTAGGGATGCTGAAAGACAACATCCGACGTCAATGCCTCACCATAACTCCAGACATGCTTTACAGTGCTGTTCACAACATTATTCCTCGACTAGTGCTATTGTTGAAAAATGATAGTGAACATATTGAGCATTTTCTGCAAAGAGCATCATCTATGCTTTGTCTTAATTTGTAATACTAATTATTGCTTTTCTGATCACATGAAGCGCCCTCTGGCGAACATTTTTTTGAACTTTTGTTTGCTTTTGGTTCTAATAAAACCCCATGTCATTCCAAGCATGTGTGTCAATATTTACCTCTCTATCTACATTATTTCGTGATTTATTAAGTTTTCAAATTTATACTGACTCTTTGATCACCCAGTACTTCGTGCAAGAACACCAAATGTATTGCTTTGTTTGATCTCAGTCTTAATCAAACAAAATTCCTGACTAATGGCACTTATCTAACCCAAAGTGAAGCTTCAGATGACTTATTCTGAAATTTCCTTGAAGTACACACCACAAAAATGCTCAATTTTCTACCTAGTGTTTGTGTGTTTTTGAGATTTTTCTTCATCTGTTGTTCCTGTGGTAGATGAAACCACATTTTGAGTGCCTACACCTTCTTTAAAAATATATTTATTTGTTGTTAACAATACTTGAACGAGCATGGTTGACATGTAACCAGTGCAAAGTGTGGAACCAGTAGTAATAGCCAGCATGTTTTCACTTGTAAATGTGTTCTTTACAACAAATATGTAGCTATTTTAGGGTGGCAACAACGAAAATTTTTAATGATTCGTTATTTCGGTGTGGAAAGATTTTGTGGGAGCTGGCCTAAGCGCATTTTAAACTGCACTATTTTGTTGTCACTTTCCTCTTTGTACTCAAATGTCAAATGTCGACCATCCAAGATGCGATCAAACCGTTTGACAGCAGTTTTCAAGTTTGTAGACTTCTTATGTTTAGTAAACACGAAATTAATTTCTACTAGACTTTAAGAAAACAATTCTTATACACATTAACAACAGATGCAAATCGATGATCATGGTTGTTCGTCACACAATTACTGTTCATTGTATGTTTCGCAGCTCGTTTAGACCATGAACTTGCATTGTAATCAAGAAAATATTTTCACAGCGGCACTTTTGTTGTTATTGGAAACCTCAGATAATTGTTGTACTTCACTGTCGTCTTTGTACTCAAATTTCGTCTACCAAAGTTCACAACCAAACTATTTGACAGCAATTTTATAAATTTGTAGAGTTAATACGTTTATTAAACACCAGATAAATATACGCTAGACTTTATGAAAGCACTTGTTACAATAGATGCAAATCCATGATCATGGTTCTTCGTCATAACAATTACTGTATGTTTCGCAGTTCATTTGGACCATATACTTACCATATAATCAACAAAATATTTTCACAGCGGCACTTTCGATGTTTTTGCAAATCTCAGCTAATTGTTATACTTCGAAATGAAACTATATTACTGTCAGGTTAGTGAGATTCCATTACCGCACTGTCAGGAAATATACTACCAGGCTTCGATAAAGTCTGACGGCACTTGATGCACATCCGTTTTCAATGACCAATTTTTAACGTGGAACTGTAAATAGGTAAAATTCTCTAGTGGGTTTGTCGTATCATCTGCCAGCCGATACACCAAATAACTTGGCGGACGCCTGTTCAATTTGACTCAAACATGGCAGACCTAAAGATACTATGAAATTTAAGCTCTTTGGTCACGCAGATCAGGCGCGTAGTGGGGATTATAATCAGCCCCGACACCTTTTTATGACGGCACAGTTATAAATCCAACAGCTAGACAAGCCTTTCTTTAAGTCTAATATAAATTGACGAAGAAAAAGGGGTTTTGTGGGAGTAATCACTGGGAGAGTATCATTATATCGAAATGCAACGTACACAATAAAGGGATACAAAATATACATTTTAATTGTGGTGCTTGATTAAAGCAGAAAATGAGAAAGGTGAGTGGGTCAACCATTGGGATGCTACATAATCTAACTTGGGTGAAAACGAATGCAGAGTACAACTAGACTCAAATAAAGGTGGGTTAATGCTACAATCCTGAGACAAGAAAGAATCGCGAATTAGTAATGGAGAGTATATGGGGCAAGAAAAAGGGAGGAGGGTTCAATCTCTGCTTAGAGAGAACGTAGTTGATAGTAGCAGGTTGTGGGTTCCAATAGGTATAACGATAAGTAGGGAACTGCACGTGGTCTAAAAGGGCTGAACGAAGCGAATTTTCTTTCTTATACATGCATTATGAAATAGAGTGACCTTGCCATAGTCGATAAGCCAGTTTCCATCAGATCACGCAAATGATTCTCGAGCACTCTTGTCAAGAGGGCTGCACTCAGCGTTATGACGCCAATAAATAAGCTGTCTGACTGAGAAGCCACCTTCTCAAAAATCTCCGCTCACGAAAACGGAAAACGCCCGCGGAAGCGGTGTACTGACTCCATACCCATCCATAACGCATGTCGAAGACACCTTAGCTGTTCTTAGGATGACTGGTAAGTGCCGTGGAGACCAACGAGGCTTGCCCACTGGAGTATTATGAAATAGTCACTAATCAAATGTTCAAATGTTTGTAACTCTATAGGACTTAACTACACTACTTCAACTAATCTTTGGACAAAAACAGATACCCATACGCGAGAGAGGACTCCAAACTCCGACGGTGAGCACCTCCACCTTAGCCACTCCACAGTGGCATACGCTAATCAACTTCAACTATTTCCAAGGGAATGCGTTGCAGTTGTAGTGAGACAAGTCCACTCCATGACATACAGAAGGTACATCACGTTTGGTGTAGTTTATCTCGAAAATCGTTTTATTCCACGAGATGACCGCACTTAATTTCAAGTTCCTATATAGTATGGAGGACTTTCATTTCCTCCAGTTGCTTACTATTTGCCAGCCTGCGAAAATGTCACTTAATTTTCAGATTAAATAATTATGTTACGCTAATAATCTAGGTCGTCAGATTGCACAATCAGCGTTTACCTACATCTAGATATTATGCAAATCACATTTAAATGAATGGCAGAAGGTTCATCGAACGGCTGTAAATATTTCTCTGCCGTTCCATTCTCTAAAGTTAGTGAAAGATATTTCGCAGATAATACTCGCTGCAACGATTAGCGGCTTTCTTTTAATGATTTCCAATACCCGTCGTGCATCGTCTTCATGACACTCTCGCCCCTGTGTCAGGATAATAAAAAACGTGTTGCTCTAATCCCGAGTTTTCTATATCCTCCGTCAATCCCATGTGGTGCGTATCCCAAAATGCACAGTAATACTCCAAAACTGGAATAACAGCTGTAGTGTAGGCATTTTCTTTTGTATAACTGTTGCATCTTCTTTCTTCCAATGAAACGTAGCCCCTGGTTGGCATTTCGTATGACATTTTCTTTTCAATTTAGGTTGTTTGTAATCATAATTCCTAGGTATTTGCTAAACTTACGGCCTTTGACGGATTTATCGTCCAAAAGAAGTTAATTGATTGTTGATTTCAAATTCACTGTAAGATCATCATGTCAGCTCATCATAACACCACCAGCGCCTCAACTGCTAATAACAGTAACCCCTAGTTTAATTCTATACATACATTGTTTCCAGTTATTACTGTAGTGACTATCGTTGATTCAGGATAATTACAGACCAGTCTATTTCGGTTCAGCATAACTGAAGCCAGATGGGCACTGAGATCTTAGAAGTGAACCGATCGGAGCAGAACTGCCATATTTTAAACGTTTTGACATAAAGCCAGCGTGCGCCGGCGAGTTTGTGGAATATTTGGCGACGGCCTCATTTTCGCCAGCTGTCGGCCGCACGCTGCTATCGAGCCGTTAGTCGGTTGACTGATCGTTTTACCAGCGGCGCCAGCCCATTACACGCACCACGCTCTCTGCTACACACTCTCATTTCCATTTACACACGGAAAACATCCCTTGTGTGGACGGTAGCTGCTTGTCAGCTGTCTATGTAACTTCCCAATATCATGATTCTGTGTCGTGACATCTGCGTGGGAGGTAATACAACACTGCCGAATGGTCAATGCAAGTCGTTGTTACACCCTTCCAGAAACATTGATCCAAACTGCCTCTACAGCACTCAATAACAACAAATTTGTTGCCAGTGAAGACTTTCGGCCGGCCGTGGTGGCCGAGGGGACTGAGGCGCTCCAGTCACGGTCTGCACGGCCACTACGGTCGGGGGTTCCAATCCCCCCTCGGGAATGAATATTTGTGCCGTCCATAGTGTTAGCTAGTTTGTAAGTTTAGGGACTGATGACCCCATAGTTAAGTCCCAATAAGCTATACAAACATTTGAACATTTGATTTGAAAACTTTTGCAGAAGAACTGACCTCTCGATTTTCTTTCATAAAAGTTAAATGGAAATCTTATCGGATGTACTGGGTGAAAGATTAGTCGCTGCTTATTTAAATAATTTTCTTCAAACCAATCGCCAACAATTGTGACCCTGAGACCTGGCGCACTGAACATCCCAAAAATTTCCTCATTCTTCGAGAATGAAATGAAAGTGAGTGACAGAAAATGGTCTCGAACTAGCCAAGCGATATAAAATCAGTTGTTGGTTCACTTGATGGACGACCGAATCCGTTCCGTGTAAAAACAGGCCTCACTATTATGACGCTACCACCAGCTTGCAGGGACAGGTGACCCCATGTGAAGACCTGATGATTTCGGGATAGATCCATCAGCAGGTGAGTGCATCGCACCTTTTATGTGAGGCACCACGACGGAAATGTTATTCCGAAGCTCAGCTACAGTACCCAGTTTGCCTTATAGAGTATCTACTTAGGTGATTGTCTCTCAGGCTTCAGTCGTTGTAGACGACGAACAGTAATAGGAAAATGCTCATTGGGGTCGTGTACGTCAGCCACCTCCCATTCGACAGAGTCTGCGAGAGCAGGAGAGCAAATTGTACGACCAATGGTTCATTGCACTCGTTTTCAAGAGACGTGAGGAATCGAATCGTAGAACACGTTCAATAATTCGACTCCTTGGACAGGTGGAAAGACTATCCCGAAGGTAATTACGAGTGTCGAAAATTTGAAATCTTGTAGGTGCAAGAAAGGTCTGGGACTCTGGTCGACAGCTCACTTCCTCATCTAGTGTGGGAGTTGAGCGAGGAAAGTGTTTACTAAATGGGCACTAAATGCACTTTGAATGCAACTACTTGTAGTGTGGTAGTTAGAGGTACAGGAGAAAAGTAAATTGTGTCTTTGACGAACACTGCCACTTGCCCATGAGCCATGATGCCACTGAAGTCATCGTTTCTACATGATAATTCCCGATTCCTTAAAATGTGTTTCCTGAAGGCACTGGCACATGTGTCCAGCCTGTGTGAGAAGTTCGTTCAGATGGATCCTCGAGCCATTTAAATTCCATTGCAGCAAGTCTATTACTTGTTAGTAAAGTTTGTGTTTACTGTCTCTTTACACCATGGTGGGGAACCCAGGGTTATTAGCGGTGGGACTAGGTGGATTTGACTGTGGGCTGTTTCACAACTGATGCAAATTACGTAATGAATATTGGAGTTTGCAAAACATAACCTCTGCAAAAAACACGCCGCGGTACTTTGATTTCCTGGATATTTTTCTCATCCCTGTTGGTTGGGATTTCCCTACTCCTTACTAGACACGAGTTGGACACAGTTAACACCTGCCGACCGAGAAGTGCAGTCCACACCTGTCTCATGAGCTGCCTGACTACTGTTCCCACAAGTAGCACGACCGTTATCTGCAATGGTAGTCTGACCAAACCTTTGGCACTTGAAACACCTCATCTGACTTCAAAAAAGGGTTGAGGCGTTAAGCTGGTCGACATTTGTAGCTACTGAGTTTCTCGATCAGTTAATAATGCTTTTAATGGTCGATTGGTATGGAACAAGACGCCAAATGCAGAGGTACAAATGCTTTATGGTGGACGCAAGAACTTGTTTAATTTTTAAGTATGGAAGCATCAAATGACCACGGTATTACGACAGCGGTGTACCAAACAACATGTGATACGTACAATACTATATCAATTCTAACTTTAAATGTACATGCATTAGACGTACATTGTCCCATGTCCAATTTTCATTGTGTACCAAGCAACTAGTGACAAGGACGGTGCTGTATCAGTTTTTAATTCATATGTCTTGCATTTTCTAATAAGTATTATATTAGTGTGATGAAGTAACGATTGATTATTTGATAATGCCAGCATGTTGTTGTTGTTGTGGTCTTCAGTCCAGAGACTCTCCGCCCTACTCTATCCTGAGCAATCCTCTTCATCCCTTCATAAGACCTGCAACCTATATCAATTTAGATCTGCTTACTGTATTCATCTCTTGGTCTCCCTCTGAGATTTTTCCCTACACATTTCCCTCCAACGCTAAATTCATGATTTCTTGATGCCTAAGAATGTGTCCTACTAATCGATCCCTGATTTTAGTCAAGGTTTGTCAGAAATTCCTTTTCTCCCCAATTCTGTTCAATACTTCTTTATTAGTTACGGGAGCCACCCACCTAATCTTAACCATTCTTCTGTAGCACCACATTTCAAAAGCGTCTATCCTCCTCCTGTCAACACTGTTTATCGTGCATGTTTCACTCCAATACAAAGCAGCATTCCACACAAATGTCTTCAAAAACGACTTCCTTACACTTAAATTAATAATTGAGATTTACAAATTTCTGCGCAAGTAACAAAATTCGTCTACCATCTACCACCTTTCTTGTTTCGTTACCTAATCTAATTCCTTCAGTAACGCCCATTACTCTTGTTTTTCGCTTGTTAATGTTCATTTTATACGCACCTTTCAACACACTATCCGATCCGTTCAACTGCTTTTCCAGGTCTTTTGCTGTCTCTGACAGAATAACAATGTCATCGGTAAAACGCAATGTTTTTATTTCTTCACACTGAACTTTAATACCTTCTCCAAATTTTTACTTGCTTTCCTTTATAGCTTGCTCAATGTACAAACTGAATAGCATTGGAGAAAGGCTACAACCCTGTGTTACTCCCTTTCTAAACTCTGCAAACGTCATGCCGTTACTCTGTTAATTGCTGTCTGGTTTTTGTATGAGTTATAAATAACCTTCCGTTCCCTATATTTTACTCCTGCTGATTTCAGAAATTGAGTGTATTCCAATCAACATTGTCAGAAGCTTTCTCCGAATCTACAAAAGCTAGAAATGTAGGTTTCCCTTTCCCTAATCTATCTTCCAAGATAAAGCTTAAAGTGTGTATCTTTCTGTAACGAATTCGCGTTAAAATTTTGCAGCCATGACATATTAAACTGATGGTTCTGTAATTTTCACACCTGTCTGCATCTGCTTTAATTTGAATGGGTATTATTACATTTTTTTACGAAGTCCGAAGGTGTGTCGCCTGTATCGTACATCTTACGTATCAGATAAAATAGTTTTGTTATGGCTGGTTCTCCCAGAGACTTTAGTAGTTTTGAACAAATGTCATCTACTCCAGGCACCTTGTTTTCGACTTAGGTATTTCAGGGCTCTGTCAAATTCCTCTCTCAGTATAGTATCTCCTATTTCATCCGCATCTACTTCTTCTTCCCTTTCTACAATATTGCCTTTAAGTTCATTTCCTTTATAGAGCCTCTCTATATACTCTTTCCAACTTTCAGCTTTCCCTTCTTTGCTGAGAACTGGTTTTCCATCAGTGTCCTTGATATTCATAGAGCTGTTTATCTTATATCCAAATGTTTCTTTTATTTTCCTGTCGGCTGTATCTATTTTTCCCCTATTTATACATTCTGCTACATCCGTGCATTTGCCTTCTAGCCACTCCTGCTTAGCCATTTTGCACTTCCTATCAATCTCATTTCTTAGTCGCCAGTAATGCATTTTGCTTGTATCGTTTACTGTATTTTTATATTGTCTCCTTTCATCGATTAAATTTAGCTCTAAATTCAGCTGAATGAAACCAACCTGTTTTTTCAGCTACGTCGACGATACATTTGTCGTATGGCCTCATGGAAGAGAAAAATTAAATCAATTCCTGGACCATCTCAGTTCCAGACACCAGAATATAAAGTTCACCATGGAAGTGGAAGTCGAAGGGAAGCTTCCCTTTCTTGATGTTCTGGTTAGAAGAAGACCCGGTGGGACACTGGGGCACAGTGTTTTCCACAAGAATACGCACACCGAATTATACCTGCATGCAGACAGCTGCCACCATCCAGCGCAAAGAAACGGTGTGCTGAAATCATTGGTACACAGGGTGGATACTCTCTCGGACAGTGAGAGTCTCAATGAAGAACTTGACCACTTAAAGAGTACATTCCGTAAGAACGGCTACACAGAGTGGCAAATTCGGAGAGCCCTACGACACACACCAACTGCACCACAGGCGGAAACAGTTGAGGAACCTCAGGAGGATAGTGCAGCTGCACTGTGCCAATGTGGTGAGACTTACATTGGTCAGACGTTGCTTACTGTCGAAGATCGCTGTCGAGCGCATCAGGGCATACAAGATTATAACAGCCAAACAAGTCGGCAGTCGCAGAACACTGTCTTTCTGAATTACAAGAATGCGAGAGTTGCCACCCAGACGTCCAGCTTCTGGGAGTAAAGAGTCCATCGAGATCCGAGGGAGGAAACCACAGATTAATAAAAAAAAAAGTTCAAATTTTTGTTAAGCTTATGGGACTTAACTACGGGGTCATCAGTCCCTAAACTTACAAACTACTTATGAACTAACTTATACTAAAGACAACACAAATATCCGTGCCCGAGGGGGGATTCGAACCCCCGACCGTAGTGTCCGTGCAGACCGTGACTGAAGCGACTCAGTCCCCTCGGCCACCGCGGCCGGCACAGATTAATCGCGACAACGGCTACACACTTATTGAAGCATGGAAACCTGCACTTAGCATAGTTAAGAAAAATATGTCAGGTAACGAACTAACTTCGGCCGGGGTGGGGCTACAGAGCAGACGCCGCTGGGCGCGGACGTCGTATGGAACAGCAGAACAGCGGGGGGGGGGGGGGGAGGAGGAGGTAAAAGCGTCGCTATCGCTCCTAGGCAGTCAGGTCATCAGAGCACCTGATGATGGCAAAAGGTCTGGTTGCCGAAATTTGTGCCAGTTTGACACAGGGATACGGCCGCACACCCGTTAACTTTTTCAGCTAACATTACGCCGGGAGAAGCTAAAGAATCACACCATATTCATTATATTCATACAGCTGCTTTTCTTGTCTCCGAATGTCTCTCTTATTTTCCTGTAGGCGGTATCGATTTTCCCCTATTAGGGGGAAAACGGCAACATAGCTTACCGAAACCGGTAATGACATACAGTAAAAGAGTAATTTATACATACTCAAAAAAAATTTTCAAATGTTTGTAATTCTATCGGACCAAACTGCGTGGTCATTAGTCCGTAGCTTACAAACTACTTAAACCTAGGTAAACTAACCTAAGGACAAACACAAACACCCATGCCCCAGAGAGGACTCGAACCTTCACCGAGAGCAACCGCGCTACTCCACCGCGGCAATTTATACATGCGATCTTGGCTTTGACTTCTTATTGAAGTCATCACATTTGAAAAAAAAAAAAAAAAAAAAAAAAAAAAAAAAAAAAAAAAAAAAAAAAAAAAAAACAACATTTTAGGATCGATCTCCATTTCCCGCAATTTACGCTGATAATAAAACGGGTGTGTACTGAGCGTCGACCCTGCCCTGTTGTGTACGTCTGCGCAGGGAGCCGTTTCGAAAGTGATGGCACGGTCCGGCCGAGTTTACTAGCCCTGCGCTCTAGTGACAATTGCTGAGAAGCGTAGCCCCTATACAGGAGTAGCGCCGTAAAAGTGGCCGGCAGAACAATAGCAGGCGGGGTAACTTACTCTTTGGCCGGGCCGGGCCGGGCCGGGCGTGACGGGCGCGTCGCTGCTCGCTGAATGGAGAGACGGCGTGCACGCCGTGTCCGAATGAAGCCGTTAGCCGGACCACACCGCACCGCGCAGCCGGGCGCTGGTGCTGCGGCCGCCGCCGCTGCCGCTGCTGTTTTATAGGAGATCGTTAACGCGAACTACACAAATAAAGCGCCGCCATTCTTGCCGCCTAATGGCCGATACCGCCGCGGGCGGAACATTCATGAAGGTGATTATGTTTACGATAACACACAGTAGCCGTACCTGTTGCTGGGCCCGCGTCCGGGTCACTCCGCGCGCGGCCGTACACACGCGCCACTCACACGTACACACGCGCCACTCACACGTTTACACACACGCACACAGGCGCGCGCGTCACTTCCGCCGGGGGCGGCGTGCGTGTTGCGCGATATAGCGTGTCCTGCGGCCGCCCGTGTAGCGTAATCCGCCTCCTCGACGCTGAACCTCCCACACCCACTTTTAATGCAGGCATAAATTACTACTAAAATCCCCACACCAGCGCGACCGACGCATCGCGTCTGGCCGATGACTTACACCGACGAGCCCGGCCATAGATTGGGTTGTTGTAAACAGTGCCGAGGTCACCCGAAGTATCCGGCTATTTTAAAATGTTCTACTAGAAATTGCAGAACGACATGTTGACCATAGCTGTTTATTAATTCTCAATGCTACCGGTTTCGGTTATTTACCATTGTCAAGTGTTAGCAGAGAGCCGGCCGAGGGGGCTGAGGGGACTAAGGCGCTCCAGTCACGGTCTGCACGGCCACTACGGTAGGGGGTTCGAATCCCCGCTCGGGCATGGATGTTTGTGCCGTCCTTAGTATTAGCTAGTTCATAAGTAGTTTGTAAGTTTAGGGACTGATGACCCCGTACTTAAGTCCCATAGACTATACAAAACATTTGAAACATTTTTTGTTAGCAGAGATTAGCTAATAGCTTAACATGTCGAAATACAAAAATACAAAATTATAACAATAGTATTCGTTGTAATTGCTCGAGTTATTGTCACAGTGGCTGACTGCTATAGTCTATAGCAGTCAGCCACTGTGACAACTCGAGCAATGACAACGGATATTTGTGTTATAATTTTGTATGTTTGTATTTCAACATGTTAAGCTATTAGCTAATCTCTGCTAACGCTTGACAATGGTAAATAACCGAAACCGGTAGCATTGAGAATTAATAAACAGGTATGGTCATCATGTCGTTCTGCAATTATCTGAAAGCTGTTAACCCCCATCTATTCAACTTTATAAAGTTCTACTACAACTTGGACAGTGGCAGCGCGTCATACGTATTCACTGGTTCAGTGAACCCCCGGAAAAAAGCTCGTCATATAAAAGTAAATAAACAAATAGAATAAAAAGTGAAACTTCCTGGCAGTTTAAAATTGTGTTCCGCAACCGGGACTCGAAACTGGGACCTTTGCCTTTCGCGGGCAAGCGCTCTACCGACTGAGCTATCCCGGCACGACTCACGATGCCGCCTCACAACTTTACTTCCGCCAGTACTTCGCCTCCCGCTTTTCAAACTTCACAGAAGTTCTCCTGCGAAACATGCAAGACTAGCACTCCTGGAAGAAAGGATATGGTGGAGACATGGCTTAGCCACAGCCTAAGGGATGTTTCCAGAATGAAACTTTCACTCTGCAGGAGAGCTTCTGTGAAGTTTGGAAAGTAGGAGCCGAGGTACTGGCGGAAGTAAAGTTGTGAGGAGGCATCGTGAGTCGTATCGGGATGGCTCAGTCGGTAGAGCGCTCTCCTGCGAAAAGCTAACGTCCCAGGTTCGAGACTCGGTTCCGGCACACAATTTTAATCTGCCAGGAACTTTCATATCAGCGCACACTCCGCTGCAGAGTGAAAGTTTCATTCTGGAAAATAAAAAGTCTTTTTAAACTATCATTTCGTTTCGTTCATCTGACAGATCATTTTATATGCACATTCAAAGTATATTTATCGCACGAGAAACGTTTTACGTCGTGGAGACAAGACAGCACTTATATGAGCCGAAGCACGGCAGCTTAACATAGGCAGCATTGGCAGCGTTTCAATGCGCATGCGCGGCTGACGCTCAAATTCTCTTCTGAACCCTATAGAGGTAACTTATAGGAACTCCCGCGGCAGGGAGGGACGAGTGGAAACGCCGCTTTTAACATTGGCGTTGGAGCTGGTAGGGAGACCAGCTCCGGGCTACCCGAGCTGTGACGGCTAAACAAATCTACAGTTTCATTCCGATCTTCACGAAATTTCGCACGCTTGACCTTCAAAACAAGAGGAATATCACCGTCTACCGTAATTGTCATACGGTGCATGGGAGAGGGTACTTTGCAACATAAAAACGGATCCCTAAATACTTTGCCCGCGCCATAAGTTGAGAACGGCTCGACCAGTTTTACAGATGCTTTTTTTTTTTTTTTTTTTTTTTTTTTTAATTCTCAGAACAAGGGTTATATGAAATAAAACTGGAATATTTTACAACAATGAAGTGCGTTTTTCAATGTGACCTTGCGTTTTTATTGCATAGAAATCTATAGTTTTGTTCCGGTGTTGTTCAAATTTTGCAAACACAACCTTAAAAACTATAGAAATGTTACTGTCTGCATAAAATTTCGTTCGGTGCATGGTGGAGGATACTTAACTTACGGAATTTTACAAATTGCATAGATCTTTATGAATTTTTGCACAGATGACGTTTAAACCAAGAGGGAGATCACTGGCTTCGGATATGTTTGTATGGTACATGACAGCATGCCTTTCTGAAAACTTTGCGGAGAGAGGGAAAAGTGTAAACCAAAGAGAGATGGGAAAGAAAGAGGTGGATGCAGGGAGAGTAAGGAAGGGGATGTAGACTACGAGAGTGTAGGATAAATAAACATCCGGGCAACGCCGGGTTGACAGCTAGTATCTTATAAATTAAAGACGCATCAACTGTAACAGCCTTCAGAAGATCCGATCAAAAATAACTGCGCACTGCGCACCTCGCCATATGCACAGATCCTCCATGGAGGTAACATCCGCCCCTCATATTTATTTTTGGCTCATTGAAGATTCAACAAAAACACGTCATATTTGGTAAAATATCTTATAACTATAAATTAAAGACGCATCAACTGTAAAAGCCTTTAGAAGTTTCGATCATGAATAATAACATAGTCACTTCGCCCCATCTAGCACGATAAGCCGTGTGGTTAGTGGCATTGTCCTGCGATGTCGAAGGTAGTGGGTACGAGACCGACTGCAATCTTTTTTTTTTATTTTTTATTATTATATATATTTATTATTATATATATATATATATATATATATATATATATATATATCGCATTCTTCTTTTCTGGAACATAAATGACTTTTGTTTTGCCACCTATCTTTGGACGTTTAAGCAAATGTGTCGCGATCTTGAAAGTAAATGACATTTATACTGTTCGTTGTAACAAATATTTAACTGTTTGAAAAGATGTGCCTAAGGTTAGGAGGTGCTGCTTATAGTGTCACGTGACCCAAAGGTAGCTTGTCTTTCCATCGTAACAGATTCATTTTGTTACAGTTACTTAACAGTGTAATCAGTTACTTAAAGTGTATTACTGTTCAAGTGCACAAAAGTGTGAAATAAAGAAGCTTCGTATGCCGACGCCTCAGCTCGAGTTGAAGCAATCGCAAACAAACCGGGGCGCTTCCCCCCGGCGCCACTCACAGAGGCGCGCTAGTTTCTCTCTTTGGACGCCGGTGGGAAAGGGGCGGTGCGACGCAACACTGCCTAGAGACAAGGCCTTAAAACAGACCGTGCCTACGTCACACTTAGAGGCCCCGGCCAACACCTCCTAGAAGACAAGGCCTTACAACAGACCGTGCCTACGTCCCACTTAAGAGGCCGAGGCCGCCATCTGACTGGCCGGCCGATGCGCGGCGGTGGGCGTTCCCCAGCGGACAGCCAATGAGGTGGCGGCCGTGGCCTCTAACAAGGGGAAAACCACGTATGGTACCAACGGATTTTCATGGGTCGCAGGTATGTTGTGAGGGAATTCCCCCAGACGACCAAGCTAAAAGGATTTATTCCAATGGGCCTTGATTTCTAAGAAAATCGAGATCAAATTCGCAGCAAATTACCACGCGTGACGTGTCTCCTTATACATGGCGGTTATCACTCAGCCAGAAAGCCTGGTGTGCCGGGCTCCGTGGCTCATCGCGCCCGGTCAGTAATATAAAAGCTGCGCCAACAACACACCGAACAAGAACGAACAAAAACGATCAGCGTTCGCAACGAAGAGAACTACACACAGGAAAAAAAAAAAGAAAAAAAAGGAAAGTACTGGGCTCCTATGCAGGAGGCCCGGGTTAGCTATCTAGCGGCAGAACAATTTTTAAAAATTATAATTGCTACTTTTTATATTAAAAATAAATAAATAAAAAAATCAAGCAAAGAAAAATATATAAAGAAAGAAAACAAAAATAACGAAAAGTCAAACAATTACAAAAATAACCAAGAAAATAAAATTAAAAAAAAATCTTCCCCTTCGGCTCATTTATTTTTCATTTTTCTTCATTTCTCTTCTTTTATTGTGCATAATTATATGCCCTTATACCCACTCCTATGTTACAGCTTGAGTATACAGTCAGGATAATAGCAAATAACACAGTAGCAAGTGATTATTTTACTTACTGCGCAGTGTTATTTACTCAATGCCGCCATCGTCACTATCTTTAAGACCTGTACAAAATTCTGGGTGATAATTGTCATAAAAGCACCGAAAACATATAGCATTGTAGCACAACGCACATCTAATAAATGCTACCGCTTTACACGTGCTTTCATCAGCGATACTGGAAAACAATGGTCGTTCACAATGTTCGGTCGTCAATTAATTGCGGCGCAGACCAGGAACTGTAAACACAGGTATTAAATATTGCCCAAATATTATAGCTATTAACAAAAGACTGTTTAATGATTTCGAAATATGCTTCAATCATCTTAAAAGCTTGCTATGAAAAACCAAAATTAATAAAATAATCAACGCGCAATACATAACATATTGAGGGAATGTTACATGTTTTTATCCTGACCATTTACTGCAAACGTTTACATAAGAATGGTTATAAAAATATATAATTATGCACTATCATCGGACAGATGTGAAACGTAATTGACCCATGTCGGACTTGCACCCAGGTCGCCTACATGGCAGCCTCGCACCTTGCCGATTACACCGCGCTGTCTCGCTGAGTGGTAACTGCCACGTATGAGTAGACACGTTCCTAGTGGTAATTTGCTGCGAATTTGATTTCGATTTTCCTAGAAATCAAGGCCCATTGGAACAAATCCTTTCAGCTTGATGGTCTGGAGGAATTACATCACAACATATCTACGACCCATCAAATTCCGTTGTTATCATACTTGGTGTTCCCTTTGTAACTGTGACGTAGGGCCGGCCTATTGTAAGACCTTGTCTCTAGGTGTGGTCAAGATCAGGCAGTCGAAGAAGTGAATCCTCAGTCACCTGAAGCATGAGCCGCCACTGAACTTGGAGATACACTGTAATCACTTAACCATTTTGATGTTGAAGTTCTTGTGATCTGTGTTTAGTAATTAAATCAAAGCAAATGAATTATCGGAATAGACATAACATTAAGAGTAGATGACACACGGATAACCGATATGTGTAGTGTTGCTGCAATTTTCAATAAGCATTTCTGATCGATTACTGTAAAGATGGGATATCTCGGCCAGTAACTGCTCAATAGAATATCTCACACCTGTCACAATAAATAACTATAGTAATATGATTATTTATGATAGAGATATTTAAACAATGCAGCCACAGGCCATAGCAGCTTTTTTACTTTTATCGTTATCTTTAATATGAACAACTAGTGTCGAAACTATGTCGCCTTCCTCATGAACCAGTACATCAAATAAATCTTTTTATACTAAAGCATTCATATTGAATTTCTAAATTTCTATGACTTCAAAAACTACAATTAAATAATGACTCTGTTTGCCAAAAGTAAGTACAAAAACCCAAGTACAAAAATCAATAGTACATGTGCTTAATGTTTCGTAACTGTATGAAGGATGTAACACAACTTTAGCATACGAAACATGGCTTTTTAAAATTATTTTCGTTGAACAGAGACATTATTTAAGTTTACTTCTTGAAGTATGGAAATTTAGAAATTCAAGGTGAATTATTTATTAATAAAAAAAATTGTGTTGATTTACAGGTACATGACAATAGCTATATCGTTTCGCTGAAACTGGTTCAAATGTTCAAATGTTTGTAAAGCTGAAGGGACTTGACTGCGGGTCATCACTCCCTAAACTTACAAGTTACTTATCAATTAACGTATTCTAAAAACAACACAAACATCCATGCCCGAGGGAGGATTCGAACCTCCGACGCGGGAGGCCGCGCGATACGCAACGTGGCGCTCCAGACCTCTCGGATACTCCAGCGCGGTCTGAAACTAGTTGTACATAACAAAAGGCAAGCAATAAAAGTGAAACTGCGACTGTGGCCTCTGAGTAAATTGTTTAAATGTCTTTATCATACATAATTCTATCAGCTGCACTCATTACACACAATATGTATGATTATACAACAGTAATATGAGTATGACACAATATCACTAGAAGTAATGTTGGCATAAATTCCATAAAATAGTAATAATTATAATTAAAAAAATGTGGCTATGGTAATCTACCAACGAGCAACAGTGTGCCTCAGAGCTTAGTGATATTTCAAGTTACTTTTATCAGTGGAAGATTTCTTAAATGGTTTAAATATGCTGAAGTTAAGCCATTACATAAGGAAGGAGATAGACATATTTCATCAAATTTCTGTCCAATTTCACTGGAAAAGGTAATGTACAGTAGTCGCCTTAAACATCTTGACACTAATAAAATGTTATATAAAATGTTATCCATGTGTTCTGATATTGAGAAGGCTATTTACACATACTTCATTTAAATTACAAGTCACTGGTATACTTCGTGATCTGTCAAAGGCGTTTGACTGTGTAAATAACAATATCCTTTTGAGCAGATTAGAATATTACTGTGTAACGGGAAGTGCTGCAGAATGGTTCAAAAAGTACATCTCTAACAGGAAACGAAGGGTCTCAATAGGAAAGAGCTGTATACTGAACTTCCCAGCCTGATCAAATTGGAAACTAATAACATGTGGGGTCCCACAATGTTCCATCTTTGGGCCCATACTTTTTCTTGTTTATATCAATTACCTTTCATCAGCAACATTATAGAGAGCCAATTTTATTTTATTTGCAGATGACACAAACATTTCAATAAATAGTAAAACAACTATAGGCTTAGAAAGGTCGGCTAATGAAATTTTCATTGACAGTAATAAATGGTTCCTAGCCCATTATCTAGACGTTGAAAGTGCCAAATTCTTAAAATTACAGCTTGGTAATAAGTTTAACTGGGAGGAACATTCCACAGAACTGATGAAGCGCTTAAACAAGTTTCCATTTGCTATGAGAATTTTGTCGGACGTAGGAGATACAAATTTAAAAAGAGTTGCTTATTATGCATCCTTTCGCTCCATAATGTCATACGGTTAATGTGCGGTGTCAAGAACATCCTGCAGAGGGTTATTTAAGGAACTGGGGATACTAACTACTACTTCCCAGTACATTTATTCTCAAATGAAATTGTAGTTAAATAACTTTTTTTTTCTTCAAACGAATAACTCAATTCATGGGATCAATACTAGAAAGAAGAACAATTTTTACAAAGCTTTAAAGTCACTTTGGCTCAGAAAGGTCCACTATTCAGTAATACACATTTTCAATAAAATGCCAGCAGCCATAACAAATTTAACACACAATAAAGTTCAGTTTGAAAGGAGTCTAAAGGATTTTTTGGTGGCCAACTCCTTCTACTCCATTGATGAAATTCGTAGCAGAAGTGATTCACAAACGTGAATGTTGTGCTCAGTCTGACTTCAGTGCTAATATTGTGCAGTACTGTCCGTGGAAAAAAATCCTCAGAATTATAATATCCACCAAAGATTTATTTCCTTTAAATTGTACATATTTTTAAGAGAGTTGTTTTTCTGATCAATTCTACATCCACAAGGGCAATTACATTAGGGATCAGTGGAACGTACATTAACACATATGCTCTCATTTTGTAAGTAATTATTGTTTACTTTGTTCTGACATGTTCTGCGTCCAAGAGGTTATACTTAGTTTGGATCTCCTGGATCGAAAAGTACATATAATCTAATGTAATATCTAGTTTGTAAAGTTTAAGGGTCTGCCTAGAGCAGGCAAGGTGAACCAGTGACACGCGACCAAATAATTTGGGCACAGCATCAATTTTGAGACTTTACCTGCGTAATTGATAAACTGATTAGCGTCTCTATATTTGAAGACATTGTACAAAAATTCACCTTCAACAGTATATTAATGCCGCTTTAATGCCGCCAATTCCACATGATGGACAGATTTGTTTGTAATGTTAGACCACACGGAAGTGGGGCGGGTCACGAAACGAACTAGATGTTCAAGCACGACTCCCTGAACCCTTGTTACGGGAAAAGCTGGAGCAGTATTGGTAGAAGTCGGAAGTTGTCATTGTTGGAACCAATGAACTACGGTGTATTGTTACCAGAGCGTTTGAGAATATCTTTACAGATATTGAGTGAATATGAGCGAAGACACATCTTCTACAACAATATTCACTTGCTTGTTTAGCGAACACTTACGTCGTCTGTTGCGATTAAACACTGTTTTTACTGAAGTTAAACAGCCGGAAGAATAATTCTGAGAGTTATATTTAGAACCTTGAATATTATTAAACATTGCTAGTTTGACAAAAACAATTCAGAATAAAAGTGTTAGAGATTTGCAAAGTTGGAGGACAGATAAATATGTCATAATTGAAAATGGCGACAAGCCAGTGTGTGCGTGTGTGTGTGTGTGGGTGTGTTTGTGTGTATTGTTTCGGGACAGTGGTTTGAAGCACATCTTGTGTAAATTGGTACTTTAGAAAAATCATAAATATCTTTTTCAAAAGAGTGATGCAAAACAAAAGGGGAGAGTAGGAAACAGTAAAAATTTATGATTAAATCTTTTGGCATTGAGTACCATATCAATGCAGCAAGTTTCTAGGCAGAAAATGACGTTGCGCTGCAACCCTGTTTGAAGATAGAAAATTAGCTAAGAAGTATTAACTTTCGTGATTTTATTAGATTTATGATCACTTTTCATTCGCTCAAGAGAGAAAAGTATTTATAAGTTATCATAAATTTACTGAGCTGCATACATGGTGTAAAGCAGAAACATCAAAAGTTTATTCTCGCTACTGTCTAAACATGTGACTGTTTAATTTTATAAAATTGTCACGTTGAAATGGGAGAAGGCTTGACTTTGAAGGCTACTGAACACAGCACTTATACTGAAAGCACGTTTATTACGAACTTAACATACACGCAGCACTGACTGCCTCTCGGGCAGAGTGCTCTGCAATTTATACACAGAAAGAATTTACCAGAAATTATTAATATCACTAATATCACTAACAAATATGTCAACACCTTTATGCCATTTTTTATTTTATTTTATTTTGTTTTGTTTTTTGGAATAAATTGCGTATGTATGTAGAAAGGTTAGCCATGCCTGCCCTAGAGCAAAACACTACGATTTTTCTCTTAACCTATACGTGTTCCATTACAGTTGCAGCATCATCATAGACCCTTTATTCCCTTCTTGTTACTACATGTCATATATTTTCAGTATTCCATTCGCTTTTGAAACCATCTGCCTTCAGAGTTTGTCATCTGCAAATACGATAGTGCATTCATTGAGTGATATGGAAAATAACTGCATTATTTCAGTTTTCACTGTTACTGTTTATGAGTTATAAAAACAGTGACAGTGAAAATAGAAATAGTGCTGTTTTCTTCAGTGTCCTACATTGAAGATACCAACATATTAGCTTATGACAAAATGTGAAGGAAGGTCTTTTGAAAGAAGCGAAGACACACTGTAGTATCACAATATGTAATGAGAAGAGAAATTGATGAAGCTGCTACTGCAGTTGAACATGAATGAGTAAAAATGTATTTCACAGTGTTTTGCTCAAGGGAAATAATTTAAACTGAAAACTATGTGTAACACACATTTGACAAAGATTGCAAAAATCTATGATAACTATGTTATGATAATAAAGGAGCGTCCTTGGCATATTGGTTCATTTTAAATGCTGTGGGGCACCTTTCACCTCGAACGCTTTGAACCGCACGAAACTATGCTTAGAATAACAGGCAATTATAAACAGCGCAGTGGATGCGTTATTTCCATGCAAAACGTTTCATTGTACATCAAGTAACATCTAACCGGAGAGACAAAGTAACTAGATGTCAATTCCATAGGAGTGAAATTATGTGTAATTTAATGGTGTCAGTGTATCATTACATATGCAGTCATCAACGCAAACAAACGCTTTGTTTAAAATACTTACAATAGCGCAAACGACACATATACAGCGGTACGATACACCTAAAAGGTCCTATATTTGTTCTCAGAGTATAGATGCAGGATTTCGATGAAGTGGTTAAAACAAAGTGGGAGAGAATAATGTGCGCACCTCACTAAAGCTACGTTCTCACATTCCAAATCACTTTCGCATTCACATAGTACAGAATCAAAATCCACAATAATCACTTTTTCAATGTGAAAGACGACCGTCTGTCGTCTTCCAAATACTTTTGTGTAGTTTCTGTAAAGTTATAATTTATTTAATGTCACTAGATTATCATTTTGTTAAAGCTTGAACAACACTCTTTTCAAGGCTGGAGGAATAGCATTTTTATTTCATGTCTTAAAATATTACTTAATATTGCTAGGTTTTCTTATTTTGTTATGTTAATAATTTATTATTATATTAATTAATGTGGCATAAATACAGCTTCTCCGCTACCCCACTGTCCATGTGTGAATGTGCAATTGTTGTACTTTCAAGTGTGTGCGAGAACCTATGGCTGTTTGAATGTAGGGAGTGATAGCTCGGTTTGCATCGTTCTCTCTAGCTCAGAGTCGATAGCTGCTGACGTGACAAAGAGGTTTCCACACCCTTTGGTTGCGAGCTACATAGCGGACCTACTTCAGTGCGAGTGTACTCGCTCTCCGTCCCCACCACCGCTTTTTCAGGAATTTTCCGGTCGTCTTCCCGCGCCCCAGTGGCCGCGTGGCTCATCATTCTGTTCTGGGCGTCTGGTGAGGTAAGGTTGGTTCTGCTCTTGTTTCTGGAGATGGTAGCGTTTCATTGACTAGCACGCTTAACTTAGATGTTTTTAAAATTTTATTTTATTCATTTATTTATTATATATATATATTTTCCCCGATCGTTTGCGGAAATGTGTTCTCGTTTATCAGTTCAGTGGTTTCCAATAGATAAACGCGGAGTGTGTGATTCTAGTTGCAGTTTGATAACTGCCTGATATGTTAAAACCTTTTGTGATCATGTGGCGGAGTATGAACTCTGCGTAAATACTTTCTAGCTTTGTGGGGCTTGATTTCTAATAGGTGATATGTTCATTTTATACAGTGCACGTAAAAATCTTCTCATCGTCTCCGTCCGTGAGTGATATGTGTTCCTCGTGGTTGGTTCATAGAACAAAGCCTTCAGCTTCCATTCTTGTTTGTTCCATGCCCATCAGGCAAGTAACTATGTGGGTATCCTTCTGATTTCCATTAATATTTCGCGATCTTCTCTCCCCTCCTATTTTAATACTGCTGTTTCTTCTCCGACTTGTAGTACGTATTCTGTCTTTGTCTGTAATTATCTCTTGTACAACCTCCTTCATTAGCTCCCTTATGTAATTCTAAACATTTCTATGTGTTGCATGCCATAATTCTTATTTTATTTTTCCGACTTTGTAATTATTTCATTTTTTTGGTTTACTGAGACTGGACTTCGTCCGTCTCTGTAATCCCTCTATCGCGTGTAGCTGTATTTCATTCGCTTCCTTATAAAATTCTAAGCATTTCTGTGGGTTACATGCAGTAGTTAATTTTCTTTATTTTTCGGAAACTGAATGTATTCAATTTTATCGGTTTTCGGAACCACGTGGGTCCGAGTTCCGACTTCCGGGGTATGCAGCTAGTCGCCTGGGTACACGCCACTTCTCATATAAAACCAGTACGTAGATCGATTGCTGACAGACTGACTTAAGAACCCACAGTGATTTTATATAATGAATCCGATTTTCAACCACTTCACCTTCAGTGGAGTGCGTTCATGTAACGTAGCTGTGCGTCGCCGTTAGCGTGTTTGCTCACGGTCCAATTAAGAGGTAAATTAACTTGCTATACATACGCATCATCTTAAAACAGGCACGACAGACCAGAGCCAGCTTCAAAGTGTTTTTGTATATTATGTTTTGTGCTACCTCCGACCTACTGAATTTCGCCTACGATAGTGGCACCTGCTTCCGCCTCGTCTCAGCATGCTGATTTTGGTAAGTTTCGCTATGGCATTGAGTGTGTGAGAGAGAATGAGTGTTGTTTGTGAATCCTTCCCACCAGTAGCGTTACATCATGTATAACTTAGGCTGGGCACCGTCCGCATTATTCCATTAATAGATGCATTTTTATTATATTAACAAAATTGGTTCTGAATAAACAAGTTTAAGTTCAGCATAATCTGTAAGTTGCCTATAAACTGTAGTTTTAGAGCACCTTCCCTCTTTTATTTAATATTGTTTTTCACAAGTGCTGAGAACATGTTCAGATGCAATAATTTTAATGTCTAAATTCCGTTGCGCCATAAATATTTTCTTAGCCACCTTTCTAAGATAACTTCAAATGTCGTGGCTTGCTTATTAATGTCTGTGTGTAATAAGGTGTGAGCTGCTATGTATATTGACCACTGTACTATTAACTTCCTGTTATTGAAGTAAATTGAAACGAGGTAGTTCTCAGTTTGGGCCAGGGAGTAACCGGTGGTTCACACGGACCTCATTTACTAATTTTAGTGATTAAACAAGGCTCTTGTTACGTACAGTGGTCGACTTATAAATGTTCAAGTTGGTGTATCAGTGGCATAGCCTGGCTTTCTCCAAGCATGTTGCAACATGTAGGTGCAGAAAACTGATTGTAAATCACAAAGAGAAGTTTCACGATGGAATACATGTAAATTTAGTTGTTAGTTGGCACCTTGTAGTCATAAGCCACATCGAACTAGTCTTGACACAAAATACAAACCTTCTTTCTGCTGCAAACACTTGCTTAAAACTTGTGAAGCATGTTGTGGAACAGTCAACTCTCTTCATGATACATAATATTAATTTTAGAGTAATTCTAATTGAGATGTAGTCATCAGTGGCTTATGATTATGTCTCCCAGAAAAAATGTTAAACATTAAATTTGAATTTGAATGAATTATTTTTAAATAGTCTTCAACAGCGAGTACTATTCATAATTCTTACACATTAATACATACATTACAGATAACTAAGATATATAAATTACTTTTCATTAATACAGTTACATCAAAGAAATTTCTGTACCTCATCATTCTTCACGTCATTTCCGCTACATGATCGAAAGAGATATTGATGTGCTGCAGTTGTGTATGGCATAGGAGACATTACCACATTTGAACCCCTAGTCAATCTCTCTCGCTCCACAGAAACATATAACCCTCATTTGATCTCCAGTCATGGATACCATAGTTGTATGTCCATATTTTACTCTTGTAAAATGCTGGACCAACTGTTAGTTTAGGTGTGGGGAAAGTTTGCTGCATGTCCATAGCAATCACATATTGGTCATTTTGGATTTTCCTTAGCCAGAGCAGCTAAAGACGCAATCAAATTTTGCCAACTGTCAGCCTTTTTGAGATGATGTTCGTATTGTCGACTATTTTCTGTATCTTCTTCTGCACTTAATTTTGGGTTATTGATTGCAATTAGAAATGCATCACATTTTGAACAGGTGTCACGTTTTGGTAGTTTGAAGCCTATTTTAAATTCTGATACGAAAATTTCTCTGAATTTACTTTCAGAGACTGTAGGAACGTGATTTTCTTTGCATAATTCGGAGTATTTATCCCGATATAAGGATGCAATTGTGAGATCACAATCCCAGCATGTTGGAGTTCTGTTGCCTACTATAATGACTGTTATATTTTGGTATGTGTCTGAGAAAGACTCTAATGCCTTGTACCGTTTATATTATCTTCTTAATATAAATGTTTCTACTATGCTCTAAGTAAATGGCTAACATATAGTAAGCTACAGAGTAACATACAAACCTTTTACATCGTCTTTCGGCACTGCAAATTTCTGCTTCATTTGCTGTTGCAAATTCCTCACTCTTCGCGCTTGTTTCTGTAAGCCATGAACCCTTGAGAAATCGTCCTTACAGATCATGACTTCCATTCCACATACTTTCACGTATACGAAAAGTTAATAGCCCTGGTCGATGTTTTCTTGCGAGTGTTTCTTGGATAGCTTTAAAAGAAATTATGAGAGATGTAACAAAATGATATTAATTTACAGCATATTAGACTATTCCTATCTAAATACTGAACACACCTCCGCTTTTTCGGTGGCTTTTTTATGTACATCATCAAGCAGATATTCTGGGCATTGAAATTTCCCATGGTCCAAAACAAATGGAAAATGTTTTTTTCTTCTCCAAGTAGTTTTGTGTCGCACTTATTTGTACATGTACAGGGAAATCCTACAGTGACTGCCTGAAGAGTTGTTAGTTTTGAAGACTTATACTACTAACTAGCATTTCGTAGACGTTGTGCCTTTTTATCCACTGATCAATATTTCGCTATTTCCGTGAAGTCTTTGGTGTTTCAGGTGTTTCTTCATTTAATCTACTTATTTCAAGCTACAATACGAGGAACAAAACTAAAAATGTGTGTGAGATATAGTCATAAGCCACACAAAACATTACATATCGCCAAAATGACATTAATCAGAAAAATATTTTTAAACGCCTGTTGCCTGAAACACTACATTATTGCAGCTTAAAGAAGTCATAGAAAGGTGCCCATAAAGTTATATAATTAACACGCAGTATGGCTATCAGATGTGTTGGCAAGGTTGAAAGAAAAAAGTCACAAGCCACAGGACACTAGTGACCAGAAATAAACAGTTTAGTACACTTACTGAAACATCATCTAAGCTGGAACTGCTGGTCGATGGATGCCAAGATTCATCGCTGTCCATATCAAAAGGGTAAAGCTCTTCAGTTCCACTACCGTCTGTCACAAAAATTCGTTCAAGATCAGAAGCCGTTTTAGACGTCCCTGAGCCATTTGCCATTTTGCTGTGGCTTGTGACTATGTATCTTCTGAAACTACCACCAGACGGCACAGCATAGAAGGGCACTCTGTCATAGTCTTCCACCTGTTGCAGTAAGAGTGAAGTTTTTCAACAGAATATGAAGAACGCATTGTTAAGACTGCACGAATAACTCAATTTAAAGAAATTTGTTGCTTATATCTATATCTTTCCGACGCCTTCAGTTCTTCTGATATAGAGTTCATATTGTCGAAATAAGTAAACATCAAGAGGTTGGCGGTATTTTGTTGTTTCCGGTGTCAAGATCTTCACCGTAACATATTTGTTTGGAAAAATTGCATCTAGAACGGTACGATCTGTATGACCATCCAGGAATCATACGACAGTAGGCTACTTTCATTTGTTACATGTTCGCCATGTTAGAAAACGTTTCATGTGTTCTTTAGTCAATTTTCTGATTTTTCTTGCTTCCAGATGAATGTTTCGAGGAGAGCTTCATTAATATATTTGCACTAAATGAGCCTTGTCTCTCTTGAAAAGAGATGTTTAACTTGTTTGCTAGCCTGCCTGTCATTGATACAGCCATATCAATTGTGTAGCTGTGGATAGAGATATGTACAGACTGCAACACGCTATCTGTAGTTTCCTCTCCTCTGATGCTGAACACATTTCATACTGGAATTTTGCACCGTTCCAAACATTACCTTTTTCCACACCCTCCTTTGTTATAAACATGTTCACTTCCTCCACAATCTTTTGTGCCTTCTTACGTGTAACGTTATAGTCTTCTATGTCCTTACGTGTGATAAATGTAGTATTATGACTGGATGAAATGCCATTTTTCAGTCTTGAGATGGACGATAAAGGAAATAGACGCTTTGAAATTGAAGAAGCCAAACTTTTTATCCCCATTTAGTGCCCACATCTGTAGATTCATACTTCCTTGCACCATCAAATTGCGATATTATGAAAGTTTTTACAGTTTGTAATTGCGGCAGTCTGTTTCCTTTGAAACGGGACCCACTGGGATTTTCCTAGAGACATAATTTAAAATTAATGTAATATGGGATCTACTTTTGATGAAGTAACAGCGCTTTATTAGTTTGTAATTGAAGCTACAATAGTAATAATAATATTATGCTGTCATCAATATCTTTTAATACAATGGACCTTATCTTTTTTGGCGAGTGTTCGTACTCAGTGTGACTTGACTGTTTCCGTTACTCTGGAAGATGAACGTCGTGTACTGCTTGAAGAGCCACCTTCACGTTCAGGTTCCTTCTGTCCTTCAGAATCTGTATATCTATCCAACGTAATGTCGTGTACTTCTGTGTCGTCGCCATTATATTTCTCATTTATTATGTTATATAATATATCCGCGAACTCCATATCCTTGGCCCCGGTGTCATTTTCATATTCAACACGTCACGACTTGGTCACTAATGTGTAGACCGGAATTAATAGGATTAATTCTCTTCGTGATATCACTGCACTGTACACAGTTTACACAGTAACTCGCTCCTGAAGACTCCAAGAGACAAATGCGTACAGCAGCTGTACCACTCAGGCAACTGGAGCAATGGTTAGTGTAGCTATACTACGCCACCATCTATTGGCGCTAGCAGATAACTGCGGCGTTTTGCATAGACGTGACGCACACAACTGTCTTGTTTATGATTGCTTGTTATTGAAAGCACGGTTTACTGCGGTTCCGAGCGCTTGAGGTGAAAGGTGCCCTTTCTAAGTGATTACCATTTCGTTTTCACTTTGCAATGATATGCCTACAGCAAAACAATGTGCAATTTCCGCATACATGTTGCACTGCAGGTGCAACATCATGATAGGCCTTTTATGCCTTTCTTATTATTACATGTTGTGATATGAGTTAAGTTTTCATACTCTTTTTTGAATAGATCGTCATTCACACTTCGTTGTCTTCAAATTTAATGATGTCGTTATTTTACACTGGCCACATCCTTCTCTACCCATTTTGTACACATTGACAGTGAAAACTGAAATAGTTCTGTTTTATAGGCTTCTACCAATGAAGACATCATCAATTTGGCAGACAAACTGTGAAACATTTATAAAAAAAGAGGGTAGAAAAAATGCAGTATGTAAAAACAAGAAAGGAATGAATGACCCGCTTATGACGCTGCAATTAGTGAAACGTGTTCAAATGTTTGTGTATCTAAGGGGCCAAGGTGCTACAGTCATCGGTACATAGACTACAGACACGCTAAGCACTACACACATACTCATACCCGAGGGAGAACTCGAACCTCCGGCAGGAGCGGCTGCACAATAGGTGGCATAGCGCCTTCGCCCGCGCGGCAATTCCCGTGCTACAGTGAAAAATATATGGGTGAAATGAAAAACCACAGTGTTTTTCTCAAGGCAAACACAATTAAAAAGCAAAACAGTAACCATCTAAAACAATTTACTAACTGTCATTGTTCGTTAACAGATGCGTATGTTTTTCCTTCCACTTTCATGTTTCAAGCGTTTTGGACCATCTTCAGAATCTTGTAGTTGCGTGCGCATCTCGTCTGTGTTATGACAGTCAATTTAACGAGATGCTATTCTTAGGTTTATATTATAAATGGCCACTTCGGGTAACATGACGACTTTACTTAGTGGTTATGATGAATAACTTGTCACAATCCGTAAATTAATTCATTGATCATGCCAGTAGGCAGCAGTGGCCTCAGGAATCGATGACGAACCTGTGTAGAACGTAACGAATAATGCAACGGATATGCAAGTATGAAAAAGAGCAAAAATTTGTCATCACTGCATGTCATAAGCATCCCTGTACAAATAACTCTAGAAACTAAACAACCTGAGAAGATAGCCAAATTACGGAACAAAGACGAAATCTAAAAGAAAAGAGAAAAGAAAAAAAAAGCATCAAAAAAGAGAGGAGAAGAAAGAGAACTGTTAAGTAATTTTTTTTTGGAATATTCTTCGGTATCAGTAAACTATATTGAAGAAGATCATGATTATTTTGAAGAAGAAATTTGTGTAATCTCCAGTGGCTATGGTTAATCAGAGACATGTTGTGGTGGATTTGGTTGTTACAAACGTGCTCTTTGTAGAAGAAGCAAAAGCGCAAGTCAGGTGTATGTGAATTGTGTGCTAAAAATAAAATTATTTTATTCTCTTTATTTTGTTGTGTTTTACTTCGCCAAACGAGAGTAAATTGACGAATTTGACATAATTCCAGAAAAGTTGATATAATCGTCATAAAGGTTACATTTAGAAAAACTATGAGATCAGAAGTTAGAAAGAAAACTATAATGGTTTCTGTAAAGTACTAATGCGACAGGCCAAAAGCATGAGGGTGAAATATAGTGGAAGCCTTACTCTCGTCATCTTACCCTCCCTTCCCCTATACAATATTATAAATTTACATAAAGGAGTGATCGAAAAAGAGTTAAGAAATTATTGTAGCACACAATTTTGAAACCAACTTGTGTCATCAATATTCTATTTCCGCAGTAAGAAATGGAAATAATGACAACCTAAATTGTACAAAAAGTAGAAAGGCACTAACGGATTTTAAAACCCGTAATTGTAATTACTTTCTAGACTGTAATCTGAATTTATTTACTGTCTACCTTTGTATGAAGCAAGGTTCAGATTTCTTTGTTTTGAGGATTTCTTTACAATAGCTGAGTGTAAGTTATTAGCCCAACCACAATTCGAATGTTATGTCGATAAATAGTCAATCTACTTATTTCTCTGTATCCAGTCCTATATAGCCTGTAACAGTTGCGATAAGTCTATGTTAAAAATCTACTAACTAAACAAGTGCGAATGTTAGTAATGAAAGCAAACAATATGCCACAGCATTACCATGAAAGTAGAAATACTAAATACAAAAAAGTTCCAGTGATGAAGGCGCCTCCACATGTGAGCACGATCGGAGTTACAGATATTTAAGTTAGTTGTTTTGGATAAGGATCTGTCTTACAGATCTTGAATACTTTTCATTTTTTGTTAACGACAAGGCTACATGGCGCTGCTCTTCTAGTAGTGAGATCTGCTCGCATCATGGGGTTAGATGCATCTATATAAATGTTCTGTTAGTTTGGATACTCTTCAAAATCTGAAAAACCTTCCTCACCGACTCAGCTCAAATTTTGTCACAACGAAGAATTCTAATACAGGAAGTTTTTTAGATACCTATATGTCATACATATAGAACCTGTAACACTTGAAGAGCATTGTAACAGCGGAATTTCAGGACAATGAAAGAGACACTGGAAGTAATTATGGATACTTCACATTTCACGAAATTTGAAATTAGTTCTTGCCTTGGAATGGTTTGTTGAAAGAGAGGCGCTTAATGAGAGATACGAGAGCGTTGCTGAAGAGGATGGAGAAGTGGAACAAAGTTTTGACAGTATAGGTGTGGCTATTAAGTGGTGTGGAGGGAGGAATGGCTTGTATCGGTATCTATAAACTGTGACGGATGGGGATTAAGAGGAGAGAGGAGAAGGTGAGTTTGGGGGGGGGTGAGGGGGAGGGGAAGATGATGGATAGGGAGCACTGGTGTTGAGGGGGGATGGATTTGGAATTGGTAAGATGGGCTACCAACAGTCACTATGCGACTTCTGTAGTTCGAGTAACTCAGGAAAATTGTGAATAGCAAAAAATCTCTACTGTTGAGTGCACTGGGGTTTTCCTACACCCGAGACTGACATATGACTTTAAGTTCCCCTTCTTTCCCAATTAGGGACGTGAGGAAGAATCTTGGCATGTACCTAATTTTTTTAATGTCCCTCGAATCGGCAACAGTTTTGTCTAGGAAAATCCAATAACAAACTATAAAAGCGTACAGAATATCGCAATTTGATGGTGCAAGGAAGTATGGTTGTACAGTTCACTATTGGAATCTGCAGATGTGGGCACTAAAAGGGGATGAAATGGTTGGCTTCTTCAATTTCAAAGCGTCCATTTCCCTTATCGACCATCTCAAGACTGAAAATAGCATTTCATCCAGTCATAATACTACATTTATCGCACCTAAAGATATAGAAGACACAAAAGATTGTGGAGGAACTGAACATGTTTATAACAGAGGGGGTGTGAAGAAAGGTAATGTTTGGAACAGTGACATATTCCATTATGAAATGTCTTCATCATCAACACTGCCCTACAGAGGAGAGAAAACTACAGATAGCGTGTTGCGGTCTGTACATATCTAAGGGACTTCTGTGGATTTTAGTCCCTAGGCTTACATACTACTTAAACTAACTCAAATCAACTTACACTAAGGACAACACATACACCCATACCCGAGGGAGGATTCGAACCTCCGACAGCAAGCAACCGCGCGTTCTGCTGCAAGGCGCCTTAGAACGCTTGGTCATTCCACCCTGACCCGCTGAAAGAAGGAAGTAGGAAAGATTAGGGTTTAACGTCTCGTCGACAGCGTGATCATTAGAGTAGGGAAAGTTCATGGTCAAAATTTTACTGAGATATGTCTTAACAGTCGTAACATACTTTTAAAATGCATATCGCCAACCATTAGCTGTTTATTATATTTGTAACTTTACTTGGTTGGGTTATGTACAATCCCAACATAATGCAGCCTGGCATTGTTTTATTTATTATCGAGACTTAATGTCAAGTGATATTTTACGAATCCTTTAGTTATTGACATGAATAAGGTGAGAGACAATGTACCAACATAATCACTGTGATTAATTTACTTTCCTGATGGTGGTTCATAACCGAAACCGATAAAGTTATAAATATAACAGCTGATGGTTGGGAATATGCAGTTATTAAAGAAAGGAAATGGGCCATGCTTTTAAAATGAACCATCCCGGCAGTTGCCTCTAGTGATTTAGGAAGAGCTTGGAAAAACTAAATCTGGACGGCCGGAAGTGGCTTTGTACCACCGTCCTCCCGAATGCGAGTCCAATGTATTCCCACTGCGCCATCTTGCTCGGTGCACTCTTAGTAGATGCGGAGCACACCTTGCAGGTCCGGTCGCAGCAGCCCTGGCCGTCTACTTGATAATCTCCTCCCAGGTATCTGTCTGAAGGCAGTGCGAAGTCTGTCAGCTGTTGACTGCGTTTCATTGGTACACAGTCCACTATTGTGCAAACATACATATCATGCGTGTCGTAACGTTCACAAAAAGTCTATAGATATGTGTGCACAGCCTTGCAGCGGTAACCGTCAGTGGTAATATATCGTCTCGGCCATAAGGACACATCTACATCTACATGGGATACTCTACAAATCACAATTAAGTGCTTGGCAGAGGGTTCATCGAACCACCATTACACCATTCGATTCTCGAACAGCGCACGGAAAGAAAGAACGCCTGAATCTCTCCGTTAGAGCTCTGATTTCTCGAATTTTATTCTGATGATCATTTCTACCTATGTAAGTGGGATTTAACAATATATTTTCGCATTCGGAGGAGAATGTTGGCGATTTGAGTTTCGTAAGTACCCCACTCCGCAGCGATAAGCGCCGTTGTTGTAATGATTCCCATCCCAGATCCTGTATCATTTCCGTAACGCTGTCTCCCCTGCATCGTGACAATACGAAACGAGCTGCCCTTCTCTGGACTCATTCGATGTCCTCCATCAAACCCACCTGATAAGGATCCCACACTGGGCAGCAATACTCCAAAAGTGGACGGACAAGCGTACTGTATGCTGTTTATGTTGTAGTACTGTTGCATCTCTTAAGGGCTCTGCCAATAAAACGCAGTCTCTGGTTTGCCTTTCCCACGACATTACGTGTTCTTTCCAGTTTATGTCTGATCTAATAGTAATTTCTAGGTATTTTGTGGAGTTTACGGCATTCAATTTTGATTGATTTATCATGTAAACAATGTTTAACGGATTTGTTTCCGTACTCATGTGGACGACTTCACACTTATCATTATTTAGAGTTAATTGCCAATTTCTACACCATACTGATATCTTATTCAGATCGTTTTGCAGTTGGTTTTGATCTTAAGATGATTGCACATGACGGTAAATGACGGCGTCATCTGCAAACAACCTAAGGGAGATACTTAGATTTTCCCCTAAATCGTTTATGTAAAGAAGGAACAGCAGAGGACCAATAACACTACCCTGTGGAACGCCCGATGTCACCTTTGTTTTAGTCAATGCCTTACCATCAATTACTACGAACTGTGTCCTCTCTGACAGGAAATACCATTCCCAATCGCAAATTTGGGGCGATATACCATAACCACTTAATTTGATTAAAAGCCGTTTGTGAGGTACGGTGTCAAAAGCATTCTGGAAATCAAGAAATACGGAATCGATTTGCGAACCCTTGTCGATAGCACCCATCACTTCGTGAGAATAAAGAGCTAATTGTGTTTCGCATGAACGATATTTTCTAAATTCGTGTTGACCTTGGGTCAATAGATTGTTTTTTTTTTTTTTTTTTTTTTTTTTTTTTTTTTTTTTTTTTTTTTTTTTTTATGGGACTTAACTACGGGGTCATCAGTCCCTAAACTTACAAACTACTTATGAACTACTTACGAACTAGGACGGCACAAATATCCATGCCCGAGGGGGGATTCGAACCCCCGACCGTAGTGGCCGTGCTGACTGTGACTGGAGCGCCTCAGTCACCTCGGCCACCGCGGCCGGCTAGATTGTTTTGTTCGAGATAATTCATAATATTTGAATTCAGCATACATTCGAAAACCCTACTGCAAATTGACGTCAATGAAATAGGCCCGTAGTTTAGTGGGTTACTCCTATTGCCTTTCTTGAATATAGGTGTGACCTATGCAACTTTCCAATCCTTTGGTACATATCCGTCTTTGAGAGAGCGGTTGTATATGGCTGTTAAGTAAGGAGCTATCGCTTCAGCATAATCAGATAGAAATCTAATGGGTATATAATCCGGACCTGAAGACTTGTTCTTGTTAAGTGATTTTAGTTTCTGCACTAATCCGATGATATCTACTTCTACGTTACTTATTGTGGCCTCTGTTCGTAATTGGAAATCTGGAATATTTGTTTTGTCTTCTTTGGCGAATGAGTTTCTAAAAGCTAAGTTTAGTAACTCTGCTTTAGTAGCGCTGTCATCGGCAGGACCGCCGTTTCTATCACGTAGTGAGGGTATTATTTATTTATTTATTATTTAACATGCCCCATTACATAGTAATATTTATGTTTGATGGTTTGATTCAGGCGGTTACGTCAAATATTTTGGCAAACACAAGTACAGTCAATAAGTTGACAGGGTTTACAAAGGAACAAACAATTTTATACATTAGGAAATCTTATTGAAATACAAAAATTGCAAAAGTCTGTAGTGTATTTATGTACTAAGTCATATTTACTGACGGGCCATCCTCCTCCTTTGGCAGCTATTTTTTTCCTGAGATGGTCCCTCTCTTTCAATAAATTGCAGCAGTCACGTGTTCAATAGTTTGGACAGCACTGTTACATGTGCACGTTCCGTCTTCAATTATTTTGAACCGCTGATAGTAGGTTTTCAGTTTCCCGTGACCTGTTAACATAGCTGTAAAATTCGGAGATATTGGAAGTTTAATCCTTAAACGTTGTCGGATCTTAGGAAAATACGATTTAGTGCTTCCCCCGTTTTTTTGTTCTGTGCCACTCAATGTCCCATTTGTTCCTAAACTCTTCTCGAAGTTTCTTCTTTACGGCACTTGTAGGTATTTTATTATAGCGTGTTGATTGTCGTGATCGAGCTGCTCTTTTAGCAAGGTTGTCAGCTAGTTCATTTCCCCATATCCGTTAACCCATTCGAAATGCACCAGCCAGTTGTGTGTCTGCAACCTTCTGATTTTACATCTTATTTCTTCAATCTTCAAGTTGTGGTTCTTCGGATTTCGCAAAGAGTCCAAAGTAATCCTGCTGTCGGCGTGAATTACTGCAGTTGTATCAGTATTCGAGAGATTATTTACAGTGGCAGCTGGTGATAATGTGCTAATGTGCTGCAGCACACTGTAAATATATTTCTAAAATTATGCCATTTCTCTTCTAATGCAAGCGAGAAATCGCTATAAAATTACATCCTTTCTCTTGGAATACGAGCCAGATATCACAATAAAATTATGTCAATTCCTTTCCAATGCGTATTAAAATGCTAGTAATAAGGATGAAAACGCATTTTGGAACGCTCTCGCCACGATACCTGGAAACCAGCTCCGTGTGCTGAAGTGTGATTCAGCCGCGCTGGTACGTGCGCAGAGAGGCGGCGCAGTCGTCTGTTCGCTACTGCGCATGCGCAGACGTGACGTCAGGCCTGACGGCTCATATGTGCTGAGACCGACTGTAGCACCAGATCTTTCTCTTTGCGCTGCATGGTACGACTGCGGAAGTACAGTATATGACGAATATTGCGGCATACAGAGTCAAATAGCGCGCTGGCTCAGGCGTCTTGCGCGTTGTTCAAATCAAATGTTCAAATGTTTGTAAATCTAACGGACCAAACTGCGTAGTCATCAGTCCGTAGGTTACAAACTACTTAAACCTAGGTAAACTAATCTAAGGACAACACACACACACACTCCCATGCCCCGGGGAGGACTCGAACCTCCAAGGCGAGCAACCGCGCGCTCCGCAGCGAGACGCTTTAGACCGCTCGGCTACTCCACCGCCTTGCGCATTGTCTCTCTCTGTGTGGCTCGTATTCATATACCTCTGAGTCTAAATTTTTAATTTCTATAAATAAAATTAATATTTTTTTAAACGTTATATTTACTACCTGCAGTGAATACATGCAGCTGACAGCGCTGTTATAGATTCCCCTGAAGGTCTTACTGTCAATACAGTATTAATTGATATTTAATTAAAGGCAATCATACAAAGGTTAACTTTTTATCTTAGTATATTTTGTTTCCTGTTTTTTTTTTTTTTTTTTTTTTTTTTTTTTTTTTTTTTTGTAGCACACTGCTCAAATTTTGTACGAGCCGCCACTGATTATTTATGAACTCAAGAGCACTGAGGATGGCAAATTGTTCCGCTTGATTGTTTGAGCATTCATTAGACAGTTTTAGCTGTATCTGGTAAGTAAGCCTCTTATTAACCAATATTGTTCGTGTTTTACCCCTAGTATATTTAACGTATGACCAAAATCTCTTTGGGTTTTCAGTGGCTCAAAAATTAATAGCAGTTCGCTGCTTATCAATTTCTATTTACGACGACCGGTTTCGCTGAACTACGTGAGCATCATCTGGTCAAATAAAATATTTTACAAGGCCATAACCTTGTAATGTCAATCAGTTGTTGTATTTTATTTGAGCAGATGATGCTGACATAGTTCAGCGAAACCGATCGTCGTAAATGAAAATTGATAAGCAGCGATCTTGGCTTTTTTTTTATATCTTTCGACATTATCATAATTGGATCGCCTTCTGGAATGTAAACCAACTTAATAGCAGTTCGTCTGTTGTTCCAAATTTTGTATTTAATCGCGAGGTTGTCGTTTCTACGGAGACGGCACACTGGTCTGAGGTGCTTGTACTTGTCGGATTGTGGCCACTGTGCGGTACTACTTGTGGGCGGGTAACGGGCGCCGGCGGTCGCGGAGGGCGCCGCAGCAGTTGGCTGCTAGCTTACCGCTGGTCTGGGCCGGCGCTTAAAGTTGCCTCGTTCCGCCTGGAAATGCAGCCCCGGTAAGTTTAAATCGACCGTGTCGGTACGTGGCAATTAAAGTTTGCCCCGTTGCAGAGTGCAAAGCGGCTTTAAACTTTAGTGTGCCCCAGCGACCTGTAAAATCACCGCTCTCAGCCCCTGTTTAAAATGTATTATATCGCAGGTAAATGAAACTGATCCGCCCTTGGTGATATTCAAGTGTTCCTTGCGGCCCACGGCAAATGCACGGAGAGGTGAAATTGATAGTCTGACCGCTTTTCCAGTAGTGAATATTAACAAAAAATGTTTGTAAATCTATCGGACCAAACTGCGTGGTCACCAGTCCGCAGCTTACAAACTACTTACACCTAGGTAAACTAACCTAAGGACAAACACACACACACCCATGCCCCACGGAGGACTCGAACCTCCACGGCAAGCAACCGCGCGCTCCGCAGCGAGACGCCTTAGACCACTCGGCTACTCCACCGCAGCGAATATTAACATTTTGCACAGAAATATCTATACTACATATACGGTGTGTTTTACGAACTTGCCTTTGTATGCGCTGTTTTGACTCCGTGAGATAAATTAAAGGCGTATGACACTCCGTGCTGAAACCAGATCATTTAAAATCAGTGAACACTGTGAATTAGGCTACCTGATCTTACTTCACGGATCAGACTAATACTATTAACAAATGGATAATATCGGTTTTTTTATATCGGCCTCTGTAACTAATAAAATAATAGGTGACGGGATATTTTAATGCGGTAAGTCAATACAAGAAATGTTACACTTTCTGCGGAGCTATGAACATAGATTATTGTATCATTTTCCAAAGAGTTACACCACAAAGATATAATTTTTAAAATGAAACAATAGTTCTTTTTTCTTTCGTGTAGTGGATTCTTTTAAACCAGCTGCGTCCAAATCAATTTAAACTACATTCCTATCACTGTTGGTTTGGGAGCTACAACCCTTCAAAGGATGCGATAGCGTAGCTTACTGGCCGAGTGGCTATCCCCTGGGGCACAGCCCACTATCTCATGACCACCAGCCAGTGAGCTACGCTGTCCTAGCCTCCGCCCCCTATACTTTGAAGGGTTGTAGATCCCAAACTAACAGTGATGGGAATGTAGTTTAAATTGATTTGGACGCAGCTGGTTTCAACGAATCCAATGCACGATAGAAAACACTATTGTTCCATTAAAATATATATATATATATATATATATATATATATATATATATATATATATATATCTTTCTGCTGTAACTATTTGGAAAATGATACAATAAACTAAGTTCATAGCCCCGCAGAAAGTGTAACATTTCTAGTGTTGACCTACCATATTAAAATTTCCCGTCACCTATTATTTTATAAGTTACAGAGGGAAACACACTTAGTGAAACACCCTGTATAGTGTATATACAGGGTGTCACAAAAAGGTACGGCCAAAATTTCAGGAAACATTCCTCACACACAAAGAAAGAAAATATGTTGTGTGGACATGTGTCCGGAAACGCTAAATTTCCATGTTAGAGCTCATTTTAGTATTTACGGATGGGGCTTCATTCCAACGTGTTCAAATTGTAAATTTTCACAATCAACATGTGTGGGTTGACGAGAATCCGCACGCAATTGTGCAATCACGTCATCAACACAGATTTTCTGTGAACGTTTGGGCAGGAATTGCTGGTGATGTCTTGATTCGGCCTCATGTTCTTCCACCTTCGCTCACTGGAGCATGTGGTCATGATTTCATACGGGATACTCTACCTGTGCTGCTAGAACATGTGCCTTTACAAGTACGACACAACATGTGGTTCATGCACGATGGAGCTCCTGCACATTTCAGTCGACGTGTTCGTACGCTTCTCAACAACAGATTCGGTGATCGATGGATTGGTAGGGGCGGACCAATTCCATGGCCTCCACGCTCTCCTGACCTCAACCCTCCTGACTTTCATTTATGAGGACATTTGAAAGCTCTGTTCTACTCAACCCGGGTGCCAAATGTAGAGACTCTTCGCGCTCGTATTGTGGACGGCTGTGATACAATACACCATTCTCCAGGGCTGCATCAGCGCATCAGGGATTCCGTTCGACGGAGGGTGGATGCATGTATCCTCGCTAACGGGGGACATTTTGAACATTTCCTGTAACAAAGTGTTTGACGTCACGCTGGTACTTCTGTTCCTGTGTGTTTCCATTCCATGGTTAATGTGATTTGAAGAGAAGTAATAAAATGAGCTCTAACATGGAAATTAAGCGTTTTCGGACACATGTCCAGATAACATATTTTCTTTCTTTGTGTGTGAGGAATGTTTCCTGAAAGTTTGGCCGTACCTTTTTGCAACAATTGACATTTAGACAGGTAACCTGTAATTCACAGTTACGTGCCTAGCACAGGGTTAATCGAAGGGCGTTTATACTATTACTCTACCGTTCTCGAATAGAATGCGTGTGGCATCTCATTTCTCTTATTCCATTGTGAAGATCATGTCTCTATGTACGTGGACGCCAACAAATTGTTCGATTCGGAGAAGAAAATTCAGTGTAAGAAATTGAGGAAGTAAATCTCACGGCAATGAATAATGTCTTTCTTTTAATTATTTTCCACCCCAAATCATGCGTTATTTCCGTGACACTGTTCGCTGTATCGCGATAATACATATCGAGCAGCCTTTCCCGGAACTTTTTCTATGTACTCCGTCGGTGCACTTGACGCGGATCCCACACTAAAAGAAAGAGGACGAACAAGTGTAGTGAAGATAGTCCTTTTCAATTGACTGTCATTTTTTCTGTGTTCTGGCAATAGAGGACGTGAAAGTAGACAGCTTCTCCAATATATTTTGATGTCACTGTTGCAAATCATTGCGGATAAGGTCTTCTGAATAGTGCAATAAACACAGAAGAAACTCGTTAAATATTGGCGTCTTTTGGTAGGAAGATTAACATCTGGTTTCAGTTCAGTGCAGCTCACAATTTTCTACTTGACACTTATAATTGAGCGTTATGTAGATAGCAGCAATACAGCAGTTAGTCTGCGTTTGTCCTTGAAGAGATGTTTTCGTTGTTACGCAAAACATTTATTTTTCATGTGACCGAAAAATGTCTTAAAACCTCTTCGTCTACTATACTCGGTTTTATTTACTTACTGTTATGAAAATAAACATACGAGACTAATATACCTCTGAAAACTATGCATAGACATAGTGCAGGCCTATGGTAATTTTTTATCATTACCATGCTTTTACATTGTCTAGTTAACACAACAATTTCAACAGTTTTAGAATACATCGATCGTTTTGTTATCTGCGGTCAAATGATATTAAGAAAAATTTAGTCGTGAGTTAAAACATTGCTATATGTAGAAAACATTATATTGTTCTTGTTCCAAGTTTGCTGTCGTTCTTTCTCTGGTCCGAAAATTGGAGTAGATAAGAGACACGGAAGGCCTCGGTTTGGCATCTATAGAAGTTTTGCACCAGACCATTGAACCTTATTAAATTACTTTTATTTTATCCACATACATAATTAGTAAGGAATTCTCAGGGCGTCATTCCTGTTCGCTCTTGTCGGATGTTATCTGACATATCTATACTCCTGGCCATTTAAATTGCTACACCACACCGATAACGTATTACAGACGCGAAATTTAACCGACAGGAAGAAGTTGCTGTGATATGCAAACGATTAGCTTTTCAGAGCATTCACACAAGGTTGGTGCCGGTGTCGACACCTACAACGGGCTGATATAAGGAAAGCTTCCAGCCGATTTCTCATACACACACAGCAGTTGATCGGCGTTGCCTGGTGAAAAATTATTGAGATGTCTCGTCCAAGGAGGAGAAATGCGTACCATCACGTTTCCGACTTGGATAAAGGTCGGGTTGTAGCCTGAGGCGCTTCAGTCACGGTCTGCACGGCCACTACGGTCGGGGGTTCGAACCCCCCCCCCCCCCCCTCGGGCATGGATACTTGTGCCGTCTTTAGTATAAGGTAGTTCATAAGTAGTTTGTAAGTTTAGGGACTGATGACCCCGTAATTGAGTCCCATAAGATTACCAAATATTTTTGTAGCCTATCGCGATTGCGGTTTATCATATCGAGGCATTGCTGATCGCGTTGGTTGCGATCCAATGTCTGTTAGCAGAATATGGAATCGGTGGGTTCAGGAGGGCAATACGGAACGCCGTGCTGGATCCCAAAGGCCTCGCATCACTAGCAGTCGAGATGACAGGCATCTTATCCGCATGGCTGTAGTGGATAGTGTAGCCACGACTCGATCCCTGAGTCAACAGATGGGGACTTTTGCAAGACAACAACCATCTGCAAGAATAGTTCGACGATGTTTGCAGCCGCATGGACTATCAGTTCGGAGACTATGGTTGCGGTTACCCTTGCTGTATCACAAACAGCAGCGCCTGCGATGGTGTACGCAACGACGAACCTGGGTGCACGAATGGCAAAATGTCATGTTTTCGGATGAATCCAGGTTCTGTTTACAGAATAATGATGGTCGTATCCGTGTTTGGTGACATTGCGGTGAACGCACATTGGAAGAGGGTGTTCGTCGTCGCCATAATGACGTATCATCCGGCGTGATGGAATGGTTTACGCGTCTCGGTCACCTCTTGTTCGCATCGGCGACACATTGAACAGTGGCCGTTACATTTCAGTTGTGGTACGACCCGTGCTTCTATTCTTCACTCGATCACTGCGAAACCTGCATTTCAGCAGGATAATACACGACCGCATGTTACAGGTCCTGTACGGGCTTTTCTGATATGGAAAATGTTGTACTGCTGTCCTGCCCAGCACATTCTCCAGATCAGTCACCAATTGCAAAAAGGTCTGGTCAATGGTGGCCGAGCAACTGGCTCGTCACAATACGCCAGTCACTACTCTTGATTAACTGTGGTATCGTGTTGAAGCTGCATGGGCATCTGTACCTGTACGCGCGATCCAAACTCTGTTTGACTCAATGCCCAGGCGTATCAATGCCGTTATTACGGCCAGAGGTGGTTCTTCTGGGTACTGATTTCGCAGGATCTATGCACCCAAATTGCGTGAAAATGTAATCATATGTCAGTTCTAGTATATTTGTCCAATGAATACCCGTTTACCATCTGCATTTCTTCTTGGTGTAGCAATTTTAATGGCCAGTCGTGTACTTTCGTTGTTTACTACATTTTTCCTTCTATCTGAATATATTCTTCTAGATACAATGATTTGCTCTGTATATACCTGTAGTAATAAACTTGGTTTCGTTTGCTAATGGTTTATATTTGAAGGACCTCATTTGATAGTCCCAGTCTAGTATACTTCTATCCCTCTAATTTTTACAGCTACAATCATCCCTAATTTGTGCGGAATTTTTTTACAACTATAATTATTGTTTCTCTACGCTCAGTTATTTCGTCCAAGTGTAAAGGTAAGTTTCAAGCCCAGTTGTTCCACAATATGAAAAAAAGAAATATATCTCATCATTTTTTTTATTACTCGGTGCAAGAAAACCCAGTAGGTGTCTTTTTTCACTTTTTGTAGTAAGCAGCTGTGAATGAATTGTAGGTCACTAGCCTCTGCTTCTACACCTGTGTGATAGTATTTACAAAATAATCACTTAATTTCATTTTCACGAGTTCATACGACATTGTTTGTTGAAAATGAACCATTCTTGTTATCCACCTTTATTATATTTAACCTCTAAAGGATATTCTCTGACACTTTTGTCAATTTTTATGTTATGATATTCTTTTCAAGTTTTTAAGGACAGTTACAGTTTCGTCTCCTTAGTTGTATATTTTCCCCATAATCACTATGATAAAATTGTTACATGAACATTTTTTTCTTTTTGCTGTTAAAATTATATTAATCATAATTAAAGAGAAAATCACAGATATCTGGTCTATTTTTCATAGTTACTTATTTACCAAATAGTGTCACGACCTAAATAGGTGAGTAACCCAAGTTAAGAAGAGTTTTTCTCTTTAAAACGATGTATTTTCAATGTCTGGATGATTATTCTTGTCATTTGTAGGGTGTGGTTGTCACAAGACTTTACTCCCTCCAAAGACTTTTTCACAACAAAAAAGGATTCTGACACCTATGCGCATTGTTCTGAATGGAGATCAATGCATTTTCGTTAGTATTCAGTTATCCCAACAACAGTAAAAGGCATCTGAAGTATATGCAGCATGCAAATCATTTTTGTATATACAATTGTACGATCTGCAAATGTCTCTCAACTAGGAATTCCTTCGATGGGCATAGCGAATTTCCTTTACCATCCTTAACAAAAGAAAAATGTGAGTTTTGTACCGAATGCAGTAACCAAAGAGACGTTAAACCCTGATCTTTCTCTCACAATTCCTTCGAAAATTCCTTCGCCCTCTAACAAACCATTTCCCTTGTGTTTCCCCGTTAATGGTGAGTTCTAGTAGCCCATATCTCTACCTGGCACTGATGGACACGAAAGCTTATTAAACTGGGTACAGAATTAATATGTATTTTCGGAAACGCCGCATGTGAAATTGTTATTCGTCATGTGCCTATACTAAGGGTTCTATCGATTACAGAGATACGGAGTAAAGTGCTTTGCATAGATTTTGGCCAAGTGATCTTCGTTTTTATACACATAGCGAGGCATTTAAAACTGTTTTTCGGAATTTTTGAAAAAATCTGATTTTTGTAAAGAGTTGTAGGTAATAAAATTTGTTTATCTCTAAGAGGGTCAACCATTAACAAGAACTCGACCCCCATGCACTATTCCTGGGACGGAAGTGACTTTGAAATCGTATATAGAAACTACTATTTTTATTGTATATTTGGATTCTCCGTTAAGAGATGTGCAGTTTTGTATGACTTTTTTTGTTTCATGCTACATAATTGGAACACGGAAATTGAAAAATAGAATAATGTAGACTATAAGTTAGTTTTGGGGATCTGTATCCTCCTAACCAGCGAACTTCAACAACAAAATTTTTCCACTTTCCCCGATCTCCCATACTTCACTATCAGTTTCTCGGTGAAGGAGTTAGAAGCTCTACCAAAGCATTGTCAAGGATAGGTACAAAGATGAGATAATCGTGACTGAAGAAACAGAGATCAGTCTGTGAGGATGAAAGAAGTAGTGCGAGAAAAGGAATTGGACACAACAATGGCAGAAGAAGGCAGCAGTAGCAGTGGGAGATACAAAGTGCTAATGGGAGGAAAACGAGACAATTGCAGATAGACAGGCGTACGAGGAGACAGTGGAAGAGAAACGGAGATGATGTGTATGAGAGCTTCGTTACCATAAGAGACAAGATAAAAGAATTTGGTACCTTGCAACAGTACGATACATACCGCGTATGTCACATAATTATTCTGATACTGGATCTGCATGGCTAAGGTAGAGCGACACTCATGCTAGCTGTCAAGTGGTACATATTACGTTTCAGAGGGGTTGACCAGCCACCAATTATCTGGGTTTCGTCGCAATATGATGCTAAAGAAGAGGGTTAAAAATGGCGAATCACATGAAACTGGCACACAAATGCTACGAAATTGAGGCGGTTTCGTCGCAGTAAGAAGCTAAAGAAGAGGGTTAAAAATGGCGAATCACATGAAACTGGCACACCAATGCTACGTTATTGAGGCGAAAGTCAGTGAATGTCTTAATGGACTCTCTGGCAGCTTTTAAAATGCTAGATATCGTCTTAATTTTGAAATAAGTAATAAATTTCAGTATTATGTTGCTATCAATTTTGATGCCAGAAAAATTAGGCGATTCTCATGAAACAACAATATATTTTTAATACATTGAGAACTAAAAATGTTAAAGTTCATAGTATCTTAACAGAACTAAACTAAAAGTTGCCAACTTTTGAATGCTTCAAATGATTTCAAAATACTACTCGTAATTCTTAGATGATAGCTTATTACCCGAAGCTACATCTTGAAACCATGACGCATTTATTTAAGGATTTATTACTATAGTTGTCTCAATTTATGACGAAAATATAGCCATATTATATTTCAATGGTAGATCATTGATAGACTGTTTCACTGTGGGATCACAGATGCAAGGTACTAATTGTAACCATTGTAGCTGGGCATGAAAGCTGACGTGTACGGTTCCACCCTGAGACAACATCGAGCCATATTATTTAAACAGAATGGTACATAGCACAAAACGTGTAAGTTACGTTAAGCCAAATCTGCATTAAACGTCTGACAATTAAGTTCCGTGAATGGAGTCAGAACGGTCTATTGGGCAACACAAGCGAATCAGAACGCTGTATCTGGGTTGCGGCCGGTGTTGACAAACCGCCTTCACCACAGTTGAGCATTGTGTGTGTTCCTTATTAGACATGTTGGACAAAGTGCTTGTTTAGTGCAATAGCTCTAAATTGAGAACAGGAGAGTGTATTAGCAAAGAATCAATTTACAGATTTGTTTTAATCTGTGAAAGACACCTAAAAGTACGCATGCAATGCTGTTACATGTTAATGGGAATCAATCACGTCCATGAAGTGTGTGTGAAAAGTTCGGCCGTTGTCCAGTAAGCCAGGGAACTGTTTTCGACAATTCCCGTAGCGGACGACTGGCGATCCACGCTAGTGGCGAAAACATTGAGAAAGTCAAGTCATTAACCACGATCGACAGTCGATTAACTTTGCGCATGAGAGCGGATGAACTGCAGATAAAACGTGAAATCGTGCCACAAATCCTTATCCAGAGGTTGTTTATTGTTGTGGTATTCAGTCCGCATACTGGTTTGATGCAGCTCTCCACGCTACCATGTCCTGTGCAAGTCTCTTCATCTGACTAAAAAGTTCGGCAACCTACATCCTTTTGAATCTGCTTATTGTATTCGTCCCTATTGTACGTATTGTGGCAGGTGACTATTTCGAAGGACTGTAAGGTAGCTGTAATTCATAGCTCATCTACGTTAATGTTACAGGAGTATTCACCGAGATTTACGGCCACAGGTTGTAGTTGGGTCAACTATGAAGATCACGTTAAGTCGTAACCTTCTGTGTTAATGAGAATGAGATGTTGGAAATGGTGAATTTAAAAAATGTGAATCTATAGCAAATGGTGTCACTTAAGGGCAACTGACCTGTGAAATTGTTAAAAGTGATGTGATATGCATCTAACTACGAGATATTAAATACAATAATGGACTATAATGTCTAAATGAATGAATGGAACTGTCCTAATTCGAACTCAGTGATGGAATTGGAGACAACAGTACTCAACGAATAATTAATTGTAATTTGTAAAATAACTAAATTAATGAATGGGTCTTGAAATGAGAGTGTATGTTAAAGAGATTGTAAAACACATATTTATTAACTCTAAAGCAACATGAATGTAAATTATTACCAAACAATAATCTTTGAGTTGGAATTTTTGTGTTACATACTGTAAATGGCAAAATGGAGAAATGAGGGTGAAGCGTTCACGTTTAGCAATCAAGCAACTCGCTATACGACGTTATGAGAGATGTTCCGACAGTACACGGTTTTGAACATGCTTTTACTAGGTACTAGTCAACGAACCGTGCTCGACAGACTGTAATTACGAGCAGTGGCTGCTGATACGTTACCGAGATGGCTGCTCGTCGTTTCGGTGGCAAGTGCTGCTACCGCGGATTGTCTCGTGCCGTGAAGATCGTTTCGCAGCAGCGAAATTGAAACCGACAAGCACGCGAAACGGGGAATGTAAAGTCACAAATACTATGGAACTAGCTCGCTCTGAAAACAAAATACCGTAACAGCTCCACCACTCACTGAGGTGAGCGTTACCTAGAAAATTACCAAATGGAGACCGGAGGGACCTTCGATGTTAAGACTTTCTTCGCCTAAGGTAAAGACAAGTTCGTTCTCCAGAACCTTAATTCCCAAGTCAGGCTTCCAACTTGAAGACTGGACGCTGACTCCTTTCTGCATACTGTCCACGAGGATGTGTGACTATCGCCCACACATTCGCAGCAGCCATTCACCAAGTTAGCGCTAAAAGTCGGCCAATACAGACTCGTAAACGCGTTCTCTTGCAGCCCATATGGAGTAATGTAGTTTCTGCTCCGTTTTCGGCGAATGAAATTACTGTCGTTTTGCCCATGAAGCGAATGTTTACGCCTACTTTTTCCACGGGCGTTGAACATCTGCATGTTCAGCACCTATCTAAATGACGCTGCCCTCCCTCCCTCCCCCACCCGCAGTGACCGGCCTCGCTGTGTCACCAACTCCACCTCCAACTTTACGCTTGCGAGTAAGCTGCACCTGTCGCTAAAGAGATTAACCCATGTCTCAGCCCCAGATGCAGACTCTCTGCATACTGGGATGCGAATCACAAATGGCTGTGGGACCAGACCGCTGCTCGCGAAGAGTGGACAATGGGATATCCTGAACGGACCCACCCAATTACTGAGTCCCTCCTCGTACTATGAAGGATGGATAATGGGATATCCTGAACGGACACACCCCATTACAGAGTCATTCATCATACTACGAAGGATGGACATGGACAAAGGGATATCCTGAATGGACCCACCCAATTACAGAGTCCCTCCTCTTACTATGAAGGATAGACAGTGGGATATCCTGAACGGACACACCCCATTACAGAGTCATTCCTCATACTACGGAGGATGGACAAAGGGATATCCTGAATGGACCCACCCAATTACAGAGTCCCTCCTCGTACTATGAAGGATGGACAATGGGATATCCTGAACTGACACATCCCGTTACAGAGTCCCTTCTCGACGAAGGATGAACCCCGTTACTGACTCCGTTCTCGTACTACGAACGCCTCCGCCAGCTGAGGGCTAAGTTGTGCAAAATTGTGCCGACATTGCCTCCAGGCTTTACCGTCTCACTAATAAGCCGTGCTTTGAGAAGCAAATATCGCGTTGTCGACTCAGGAGCCCATATCCTCAGACAAAAATTTCCCCAAGTTAACTACTATCGTCCGCTGCATAAAATCTCTCTAAACAAACCTTGGAATTAATTTAGGTGCCGCAAAATTTTGGACAGGGGTTTGTATGTATTTAATGAAGGTCTGCTAAAATAGTAGCACCTCTCAATGTTCTCATTTCAAAATATTTGGTAAGGGACGAGGAATGAGGATTGAAGTAATTGGTTCTCTACTTTTCTACGTCTTTTAAACAAAAACTGGGGCATGTTGACAATGCTAACCATTAAACATTTGGAATAAATTCATTTTAAGAAGATTTTTTATTGCAAATATTATTAGTCATTTATTGCAATTATCGTAATTATGTATAATTTTTATCTCATATCATCAGCAGTTTGTTGTTAATTTCAGAAAGTAATGCAAAACTACCATCTTACTCCAGGGACTTTGAACACCGGGAGAGATGACACACAATAAAACTGCAATGAATTCGTATAAACATTAATATTTTGTTGTACATGCATCAACAGAAGTCACATACAAATATCCCTCCTTCATAGGTTGAGCAATCTTTGCGTCACCATCTAAAGCACATGTAACACTGTATCCAGTCTTCTGACGGTTGGTATTCATACATCTCATCACATTTAGGAATGTAGGATACTAACACAATCTTTGAAAGCATTGGTTGATATCACAACTGTTTAAAAAAATAAATAAAAGAAAGAAAGAAACAACATAAAAACGTCAGTTTCTTAGTAGAACCCCTATTTCTTGCATCCACAGCCTGTCATCTTCGTTGCTTTACAAGTTGTTGTTCCGTTTTCTGCTGTGAAGTAGCCGTCACAGGTGTGCTAGTTAAAGCATTTGCGCGTTGTGAGTTCCACGTTTCCTCACGTTTATTTTTTCTTTTGGAAACGGTTTAAAGTCAAGAATACTTCTGCATAATTTTGATTTATCCGGATGGACACTTCTTGAAGGTTCTTCTTCTTCATTCAGCTTTTCTGAGGACTGGATATTAGGTTCTTCCCTTGGCTGTTCATGTTCAGTAGCATTATCTGTAGCAAAAGCATGGTTTCTGGGTCGTCAACTTAACCCAGCCAACTTGTCCCGTACGACAATGTTATAAATTTACGATTATTTTGGCAGTTAAAAAAAAGAATGATATAGAAATGCACAGTCTTAATGACAAACATGTTGTTAAAGTTACTCATGCATGACAAAGTGTAAAATAACATTTTTCCACTGTATAAATGATCCTACAATCATGTCACTAGTGCTCTTAAGTACACCGGCGAACGACGCCAGCTACCCACCATGATGGTCATTATAACATTTGCGTTAACGGCTTACTGTCTCTTTTGTCCCGCAACGAGGTCGGAAGTAGTCGCAGACCGCATTCAGTCTGGCCACTCTGCGCCACATGACGTGTTTGGTTTCGCCTAACGTAAGTTACTCCATTTTTGTCATAATGTCGCGCATTCTTATTTAGCAGCTTGGCATAACACTTCACATTTGCCTGAATTGTCCCATTTCAAGCCAAAATTTTAAACGACTACGACGGTAGGTTTCCATCCTAAATGGTTTATTTTGCAATGATGACAGATAGCTTAACATATATCGTTTACATCAGTTTATTATTATTTTTTTTTTTTTTTTAGTTTCTATAAATCAGTTGTGGCTGGTACAGCAATAAATTAGTTGGTAATCCCCATCTCCCCCCCCTGAGTTATTGTCATTTTTTCATAACTGTTAAAATTGTTCTAGGCCCAACATATATGTAGTACACAGCACGTCGTTAAGTGTTTTTTGTCTTCAGATTATCTGATGATGCCTCAAAAGGGTGAAACGCCTCATTTAAATAAAGAAAATTTAGCAACTGAGACTGACTTTCAGGGTAATATCTTTCCTGTTAGTCTGCGAAGTCTTAATTCAGAGATGTAGAAAATTTCGTCACAAAGAATTCTGGATCAGAGTATTGCAAGGAACGATCCTACACGATCTGTACCACTGAACTATATTTTACTTCCTAGTCGTGTGAAGTGTTAGTAGTATGCACACCCTGCTGCTACCTGGAAACGCTAATTTAAAGTAAACAATTATTCATCTTTCCCCAATCATGAACATGCCCCGCTCACTCCTACTATTTGTTGTGACCGGCAACAGCAGTTTTCAAGTGGTTTAAATATCTCACCTAGTTAAGAGTGTCACTTGGATCGTAAGTGGCGCACAGTTGGACTCGCCTAGTGTGGGGAGCTGTTGGCTCGTCTGCACCTGCTCTGGATCGATGGGTGGCTGTGACACGGCCCAGCGAGAGTGAGCCGCGGCCGCGGCAGCCGCGTGGACACAGGTGGCGCTGGACAGCCGTCTCAGGCGCCACCAGCAACACCACGGCTCTTCACTCACCTCAACTGACGACTGCTGTCGACACGGTACCTCAACTCGATTCCATATTTCTAGATTTCCGCAAGGCTTTTGACACTGTACCTCACAAGAGTCTACTAATCAAACTGCGTGCCTATGGGATATCGCCACAGTTGCGCGAGCGTGAAGGTCGGGGTGAGAGTTTAAAATAGAGAAATATTTTTTTTGAAACTCACATCCACCAACTGTGAACCAAATTCCTAAACACACAAAAACACTGGAACTGTGATTACGACTGTTTGACTCATTTTCTAGGGGATGATATCACACGCTCGCAGCTTCCCTTCCCTGCATATGATTAACAAAACAAATTCATAATTAAGTAAGTTCATTAGAGAAGAGGGTGTCCTGACTACTAATTTTGAAAACACGTGAAAGTTCACTTTATATTGTTTATTACACCATATTAAAACCCTGTGGCTGATACGTCTGTAAGTCGACACATTTATCAAATAAAGTTATAGCTCGTGAGCCCCCAGACGAAATGAATATTTGTCGCAAATTGTTTTCACACCATGTGGCTGTCTCAAACACCGTTTATGTTCATGCCTAAGCGACGACACGTGTTACATTAACAAATCACAGGCACTTTAATTGAATGCGACGCACACCTTGTTCCACCGGCTAAATATTCACAAACACACAGTAGCACTCGATTCAATGTGGTGCTGTCTACGACGAGCAACCACACGTGGCGATTGCCACACAAAAATCTAAAGTTTCCACCTCGTAATCCACATGCCGACTGATACCGAGCGACGTCGCCCAGCCAGCTACCCCACGTGCTCCCTACTTGTCACTTCCTGCCCCTCGCGCGCGCGCGCGCGCGCGCGCGCGCGCGCCAGAAGCTCAACTGCCGGGGTTTTTTCCCCTACGTCATCAACTTCCCCATGTGAGCTGTTCTAACTGATTTGCCAACGTACAGCGCTCAGCCAATACATTTCTAAAACTGTACTTAAAATCAAAATAATTACACTACACATTAAACAAATATCTTCTTACGTTTTTATATTAGTATAAACATCCTTTGTACTATTTATTATAATCGTGCAATTTCTTATGTCACAGAGAAGTGATTTAACTGAATATTTCAATGTAAAATACACAAGATTAATTGAAAATAAAATGAAAAATAGTTAATATATTATTTTTATAAACAAAAATTGCCATGCTAGTTGTGTAACTGTCTTCTCTTGGTTGGTAATTTATTACTTTTCATTGTCAATTAAACATATTACGCCAGATGTGACTATATCAGCTAATGTATTGTTTATTTATCAATATGCTATTTTGTAATGAGGGCTTTAAAGGTTCCTAACTGCATCGTATTACTTCAAATGCAAGTAGTATCAGAATATTTTATTTCACGCTGTGCACTGCACTCCACCTGGCACTCGCCATTGTCCCTCTCCCCTCACCGGAAACGAAAACTGGAAAATCCTAAGCTGGAACAAGCCACCAACGTCGGCCTGCTCGGTGGCCTCCCGTCAGCTACAAGCAAACAGCAAATCTCAACGTGGAGAATTTCTACCTATGGCCTAACTATAAATGTTGTCACCCAACTGCGTACATACATTGCTACCATAATTAATAACATTAAAATTGTATAACATTTAGTGCATTCGCATGGTCAATGTTTGCAGTGAACTTCATACTGTTTAATTATCAAACGCTATTAATTTACCAGTATTTCTATTGGGAGGTAATCTTACATCATCCTCTGTTTTCCTGTCGAGGACACAGTGGCATTTTGCTCTGATTGTTGCCAGCATCATATTGAAGCACCTGGGAAGCAAGTTGCTAGCCTTTCTTGCCCATGGCCCCACTGGGTTGTACCTCTAATGGTTGAAGGACTAACCAGTGGAACTGATAGTTCTTGCCGTCTGAGCACAAAGGTGGCAACAAATCAGAATATGTCCGACATACCCAACCTTACTCTCAAGTAACTTGTATCCCAACTATCAGGACCACTTACTTGGCCACTCACTCGTTGCCCGTGGTTCATGAACAAGGACATGACTAACTCTTTCAGGATTGGTGGTACGTTTTGCGTTACGTTAATTTCCTGAACCGCCCATTGCATCTAAGGTGGTAGTTCCCGTAATGACCGAAAGGTGTCAGAAGTAGTATTGCTCGTCAGCGGAGACAGTAATTACTACAGCGTGCACAGAGTTGCACCCCTCTGCAGTCAAGTGTGTATTTCGTCCGTCTATACGTGATATATTGTTGAACCATCTCATCTGTAAAAGTAAATTTTCGAAAATAACGAAAAAATCTGTCATGGTGGAATTCGAACGTCTCTATGATTCTGAGACCAGAAAGCTACCACCTGTGCTACACCGACAGATGATGCATATTCTTTAATTGTAGCAACTTACATATTCTTGCAAAACAAAGTCGATTTTATCGACAATTTTTTAGAGTTGACTCGAATGGCATTGGATGAATGTTATTTCAGTTCTGAACTTCACATACCGTAAATATAAAAAAATATATAAAATTCGATACCCATGTGGTCTCCTTGTTAGAATGACCGTGGATGATGCTGTTATTCATCGGTTAGTAAAATCACCAGGAATTGAACAGCAACTGCAAAAATATTTACATATCTGCATGGAGCAGAAATTGGCAATTGACTGTAAAAAATGAAAAGTCATTCGTATGAGATCTTAAAGAAATCCTAAAAACTGCATTCACACGATACTTCATTCAAATATCAAGGCTGTAAATTCAACAAAATACCTAGGAATTACAGATACGCCGCGGTGGAAAGGCCGAGCGCTCTCAGACACGTCGTTCTGTAGCGCGCGGTTGCTCCCAGTCGGAGGTTTGATCACTCCCTCGGGCTTTGATGTGAGTGTTGTCCTTAGGGGAGACAGCGTTACGGTGATGATACAGGATCTGGGATGGGAATAATTACAACAACGGCGCTTATCGCTGCGGAGTGGGCTACTTGCGAAAGTTCAATCGCCAACATTCTCCTCCGAATACGAAAATATATTGCTGACTCGCACTTACATGGGTATAAATGATCATCAGAATAAAATACGAGAAATCAGAGCTAGAACGGAGAGATTCAGGTGTTCTTTCAAAAAATGTTTCAAATGTTTGTATAGCTTTTGGGACTTAACTACGGCGACAGCAGTCCCTAAACTTACAAACTACTTATGAACTAACTAATACGACGGACGGCACAAATATCCATGCCAGAGGGGGCGGGGATTCGAACCCCCGACCGTAGTGACCGTGCAGACCGTAACTGGAGCGCCTCAATCCCCTCGGCCACCGCGGCCGGCGATGTTCTTTCTTTCCGCGCGCTATTCGAGAATGGAATGGGAGATAAATAGTATAATGGAGGTTTGATGAACCCTCTGCCAGGCACTTAAATGTGATTGGCAGAGTATCCCATGTAGATGTAGATGTAAGTTAGTTTAAGTTAGTTTACGTAGGTTGTAAGCCTAGAGACTGGTAATTAACTCTCATAGATTTACAAGCAATTCGATTTCAATTACAGCTACAAAGATTATTAATTGGACAGAACACATAAAAAATATCGTCGGCAAGGCAAACCAAAGTCTACGTTCCATCGGCAGAAACAAGTCGCAATTTTTCTACCAAGGAAGCTACCTCCACTACTCTTGTCCGTCCTATTTTGCAATATCGTTAAGCATTATGGGATCCTCATCCTCACCAGATGGGACTGACGGAGGTCATAGAAAACATTCAGAGAACGGCAGCTCATTTCGTATTATCGCCATACAGACATAATACACTAGTTGGAGTTGAAAGCATTAATATAGACGAGATATTCTTCGTGGCGAGATCTACTGCAAAAATTCATTCAGTAGCTTTCTCCTCGGAATATCTTGTTGCCCACCACCTATGTACATAGGGAAACATGATTCTAATAATAAGATAAGAAAAAACAGATTGAAAACGGAAATATTTAGGTGTTCCTTCACCCAGCGCGCTATTAGAGAATGGAACGGTATAGAAATATTATGAATGCCGTTTGTTGGAACTTCTGTCCCGTATTTAAAAGTGTTTTGCAGAGTAAATATGTAGATGTCGATGAACAGTTTCACGACGTTTGTATGCAGCAACAGCAGCAGGCCCTGCAGTAGCTGCTGTGAAGAACGGCAGGTAGCTCTAAATGTAGGAAACTGTGAGGAGCTGTAGATGAGTAGGAAACACAATCCCATATTGTTCGGTGTGTATTAGTAGGCTTGTCAGATACCTAAAGGTAGCCTTGTTGTAATTCAGGGACGAGAAAATATATATATATATATATATATATATATATATATATATATATATATAATTTTTTTTTTTTTTTTTTTTTTTTTTTGGACCAAACTGCGTGCTCATCAGTCCGTAGCTTACAAACTACTTAAACCTAGGTAAAAAAAATATAATTAATAGATTGTTTTCATATCTTTGCTCAGTAAATATTTTGGATTTAAAAATAAAAATTATCAAATATTCATTTGAAACTAACTTTTCATAAACATTAATTTTAACGAATAAAGAATAGTATCAGTTCGGTCAGTATTGTCAAAAGCTTTCTCCAGACCTACGGAAACTGTAAAAGGGCGTTTGCCTTTCCGAAACCCATCTTCTAAGGTAAGTCGTAAGTAATTATCTTACGAGTTCCTACACTTCTCCTAAATCGAAACTGATCTGCTCCATGGAGAGATTATACCAGTTTTTCCAATTGTCTGTAAATTATTCGTGTGGTATTACAGTACTCAAACATTAGAGGATCAATTGAGGTATCATATACAATATACATATGAACAGCTATTTTTTTCAGATATTGGTTACAGTTGCGATTTGTGTACCTGAATTCTATACTTGAGGTTTATATGACGTTTACTTAGAGCGAGGCACCAAGGGGCTACCATAATAGTCTGGTGATCAAGCTGAACACGCCACTTGTTCAGTTCCCTCAGATTCAAGCATGTTGTTCACTAGTGCGGCTCTGTGAGGACGAGCGTTATTATCCTCCTGAAGGATCCCATCTCATATGCCACCAGCGCAGGGCACAATGGAATGTCGAAGTAATTCGTCACTCTACCTCTGAGCAGTCAAAGCGCCATTCTGAAAGACACAGGCAGTACGTCCGCCAATGTTGACTCCTGCACACACCATTCGTCCACCACAATGTATGGTTATGTTCCATACACATAAGCAGGATTTTTCAGAGTTCCACGTTCTCTCTTGACGAGAGAACAATAATTGTTCGTCTGAACACAAAATATTCGCTCATCTGCGAACAAAACCCGGAGCCGTTACAACTCCAATGCTGCTGTCTCTCCGTCAAGTGTCTGCTGGTTAAACGGTGTCGGCGTTTTAATGGAACGCATACATTTGGCGTCTGTGCGTAGAGGCCACGTTCCCGTAGGTGATTTCGGACTGTTTGTGTTGATATTGCGCGTCCTGTTGGTGCCTGGAGGGTACAGCCACGGTCCAACATACACGGTCGCGACACTCACTGCTGTGAAAGCTGTTACCAACTGACAGCTGCGACAACACTAGCGCTCCTAGCGGTGGGCAAGCCGCCGAAGCAGTGCTGTGTGTTTATAATTATTGTTGTACGTAATTAAAGAAATACTTTGTGTAAATTTTGCGTTACAGGTATTAGTAAAATATCATGAGAAATACATAATACGGAAATTAATGTTAAAACAGCCGAATTCAACTGATCCAATGGTATAAAAACTACTTCGTCATGAACAAATATTTACGAACACGTGTATATTTGCAAATTATTACACTGAAAGTAAGTAGAATATAAACATGTTTCCCACCCAGAGGAATCGTTACATGTGTTCGCTATGCCAGATGTAAGTGAAAAATCATTGCCATAGCCCAGTTTCGACTAACACTACGAGAATAGAGCACCCCTGGTACACATGGCCAAAGCTTCTCCATGTTTATTTTACTTTCATCTTCCTTTAATAGAAATTTATTGGTATTGTTATCATGACACTTTCTTTTTGGCACAATCTTGAGCTAAGAGAATCATAAATTTCTATTATGGTCTGTTCTTAATATGACAGTTTTTTTTTTTTTTTTTTTTTTTTTTTCGTTTCGTTGTGGATAATGATTTGATATTTTTATACCTCACTCTTCTATCTTATACACACAAATTCTTTTGAGTGTAATTACTATAGCTTAAAAAGCCTATATTTTGATGATTCTTGCCTTTTGTTGTTCAGCTGCACCAAAAATTGTGGGACTGGGTTATTCTATGTTGGAAACCAGTTTGATTGCTTTTGTCGTTTTATTGCGCCATTTGTGACGTTTTCTCTTCAGATACAGCTGTGGTGGGTGATTTGGCACGTTAAATACGATAGTTATTGCATTCTGTATACGTTTCCTGTGTTACATCCTCACCAATTGTAGAGAAGAAACGTTAATGTTATTGAGAAGAAAAGAAGCGTCTCTCTGCCAAACTGGAAGGTCTTCTCGTGTTTAGTAGCCATTTCTACTTTTAAACAGAAAATGAAATTATTTAGTTAAAGCCTGTATGCTAGAAGATAATTGTCAATAAACTATCCTGTAATGTACCGTTTCGTACCTTGTCAGGAATGTTAGGAAACCTAGAAAAAGACAAATGTGGAGCAATTTTTAAATTATTACCTATTTCTATTGAACTACATACGTTCCTCATTGTAAAAGTATCTAAAAATCCATAAAAACGATACTATTAGAACTAATACAATTTCGTATTCATAAATGTAGCTTGCCCGACTCTTCAAGCACTGCTGTCGCAGTGTATAACAAGAATCTGTGCGAGTGTCGTGACTGGATACGTTAGACTGTGGTGCAGCTGAGGTCCATTCATCCTCCTGTCTGGACGGGCTGCTAACAGGAGATAACGGTCATCTCTTGTAGATGTTACCGGTGGATCACCTAGATCTTGAATTCTTTTAACGGTTCCTGTTATCTGAAATTGCCTGCACATCTCGGAAATTACACTTTGGAACACTCCGATAGCTGCAGCCGCCTCCCTCTGCGTTGTCACTCCACCTCCCCCCAACCAATAGCCAATGTTGAAATGTTTGTTAAGCTTAAGGGACTTCGGGGTCATCAGTCCCTAAACTTACAAACTACTTATGAACTACCTTATACCACAGACGACACAAACATCCATGCCCGAGGGGGGATTCGAACCCCCCGACCATAGCGGCCATGCAGACTGTGACTGGCGCGCCACAGACCGCTCGCTCACTGCGGCCGGCTACAATGATCACTGGGCCAAAATCTATCCAAAGCACTTTACTCCATATCTCTGTAATCAATAGAACCCTTTGTATAGGCACATAACAAATAACAATTTCACATGAGGCGCTTCCAAACATACGTATTAATTCTGTACCCAGTTTAATAAGCTTTAGAGTCCACCAGTGGGGATTCGAACGCCCCGACAGTAGTGGCCGTGCAGACAGTAACTGACGCGCCACAGACCGCTCGGCCACTTCGCCCGGCCCAACTCATAGCCCCCCCATGTCCTAGTTTCGGGTAAGTTACGTCGTTCTTGCATTGCATTACCTCACAATTCTACTATCTGCATCCAACTGCTTTTGTAATTCCTTTCGGTAGAGTAAACACAAGTCAATACAACTTTCTGTTGTTACCACTATCTATGTTGCGATAATGTTATTGTCTCCCCACCGCAGAACCGTTAGAAAGACGTCGAACTATTTCACTTCATGCCGTCGATGACAATACGTGAGAACGTAGATATCTCAATTGATCCTCTAATTGTTTTGACCAATACACGTACAGGATGGGTAAGACGAGTCAGCGGTCCGAGGAAGGCAACGGTATACCAGGATCCCATCTAGTAAAGCTCTGCGGTGCTGAAAACAGTCTTCGGATTGAACACGGCTTTACCTTACCATTAACATTTGACGAAATGATTAATGCCTATAATATATTGTTCACAGTAATACAAGTATTGTGTCGGATTACGGACGTCATCATTTCGGAAGTGTCGTATTGTTTCATTACGATATTCTTAGCAATACTCTTAACGCATTGTTTTACATGTTCGCGCTAAATTACGCCATGAGAATTTTTTTCGAATGATCGGTTAAACTAAAACAATGGAAATTCAAGGAATGTTGTAAGAGAAACAAAGGTTTGGCGACGATGACGACTCCACTCACGGACGCCAGTGGTTGTTGTTGTTGTTGTGGTTTCGGCAACCAGCCGCAAGTTGGAGCCCCGCGTCCGCTGAGGCGGATCAAGATAACGCTGGGCAGGGGGGCGAGGGGAGAGGTGGCGCCCCCAGCGTGGCCTGGCTTTATCGCCGACCGCCCCGCCTCATGATTTGCATGGAAATTAGCCGGCCGCAATGATGATGGCTGATATACACCTTGTAGTGGCAGTGTCGATACAGCCGCGATAGCGTCTTGTCCAGCACCTCGCACAGGTGACAGCCACTGCGCGTGGAAGGCGCCGTGCCTTGCTCCATCCATTTACTAGCGTATACGCCGCTGCCTGGCTGATGGACGTTTCCGTGTTTCAATGGTACTAGTGCTCTTCACTTCCCACGTGGGACCGCCAGGAAATATTAGGAAGACGAAAATGAACACCTCTTTACCCTTCGCGTGTTATTGGTCCTCTGCTGTTCCTTATTTACATAAACCATTTAGGAGAAAATCTAAGTATCTCTCTTAGGTTGTTTACAGATGACGCCGTCATTTACCGTCTAGTAAAATCATCTGAAGATCAAAACCAACTGCAGAACGACCTCAATAAGATATCATTATGTTGTAAAAATTGGCAATTCACTCTAAATAATGAGAAGTGTGAACTCGTCCACATGAGTACGAAAAGAAATCCGTTAAACTTGGTTTACAATATAAATCAATCAAAAGTGAAGGCCGTGAACTCCACAAAATACCTAGGAATTACTATTACTTCAGACTTAAACTGGAAAGAGCACGTAGATAATGTCGTGGGAAAGGCGAACCAGAGACTGCGTTTTATTGTCAGAACCCTTAAAACATGCAACAGAACTACTAAAGAGACTGCATACACCACACTTGTCCGTCCTTATTTGGAGTATTGCTGCCCAGTGTGGGATCCTTATCAGGTGGGTTTGACGGAGGACATCGAAAGAGTCCAGAGAAGGGCAGCTAGTTTCGTATTGTCACGATACAGGGGAGTCAGCGTTACGAAAATGAAACAGGATCTGGGATGAGAATCATTACAACAACGGCGCTTATCGCTGCGGCGTGGGCTACTTACGAAATTCCAATCGCCAACATTCTCCTCCGAATGCGAAAATATATTGTTGACTCCCACTTACATAGGTAGAAATGACCATCAGAATAAAATACGAGAAATCAGAGATCGAACGGAGGGATTCAGGTGTTCTTTCTTCCCGCGCGCTATTCTAGAATGGATTCGGAGATAAAAAGTATAATGGTGGTTCGATGAACCCTCTGCCAGACACTTAAATGTGATTTGCAGAGTATTCCATGTAGATGTAGATGTACAATCTATTTTTGATATTCCCGCATGGTCACGATTTACAGCACTTGAAATAATTTATAGAAATTTATTGGTAATAACGAATTTCTGATAGCTCCACTGCATTATTTTGAACACTATAAGTCGTCAAAATGCAGCAATGTTTAAATCTCTAAGCGAGGTGCAGTAGAGTCTCGATTATCCGATCTTCGGTTATCCGACCTTCCGTGTTATCCGACCCTTTCACCGCGCCGGGACTGTACACAGTAGCCGTGCGCCAGCCTACAGGTCAGTGACTGTACGTGTTGTTTGTTTTGGCGCGCGTCATTATCATTCACTTCGCCGTCGCCGTCTGCTGCTCCTCAGTCTTCAGTGCTAACGTAGATCTGTAGTAGGAGTGGACGTGTTGCGCTTTGTTTATAAAAATTTGTGTGATGGCTTCAAAACGGAAAAAGTGGTCGTTTCAGTGTAAGGCAAACTTAAAGCTTTAAAAAGAATAAACAATGGGGAAATTTTAAAAAGTGGAGCAAGGTTATAACGTCGGGAAAACAACTGTCGGAGACTGGAAAAGGAACCGCAATGAAATTATTTTCAGAAAATAACCTCGACTGGTTTGAAAGATCGTAAAAGCATGAAAAAATGTGATTATGAAAAAATAAGTGAACCTTTGTTCCCATGGTTTACTGAACATAGAGATAAAAGTGTACCCATGTCGGGACCTGTTTTGCAGGAAAAGCCTTAAATTTTAGTAACGAAGGTGAAACTGATATCTCTTCACTTTGTTCACGTATTCTATGTTCAAACAAATATTGTATGCTTTTAATGTTTTTTTTTTGTGTGTGTTATCCGACCTTCCCGCTTATCCGACCTTGTAGCAGCCGGTTTCCGTCGGATAATCGAGACTCTACTGTAATGGCATAGGTTACTTGCTCTTTCACCCTGGAGCGAGAATAGAGTATCAGCTGTAAGAGATAAGGGTCGAAGGTATTTGAATCTCTTATTCATCTACATATATTTCGCTACTCACTCTTGAAATGCACGGCTTGGGGTTCATTGCACCGTTTTTATGATATTCCTTTACCGTTATATTTCCTAACAGCGCGTGGGGAAAAGGAACACTTACATATTTCCGTGTTCGAACTGATTTATTTTATTATGGTCATCATGTCTCCCTATGCTAAAAACAGTATTTTCACATTATGAAGAGAAAGTTGGTGAAAGAAATTTCGCAAATAAATCTCGACGCAACGAATAACGCCATTCTCTTGATGATTTCCACCCCAACTCGGCCATCATTTTAAGTGACACTCTGCGCTATATCGCGATTTTACAAAACGAGCTGCCCTTCTCTGAATTTTCTCTAGGTCGCCCGTTAGTCCCACAATGCGTAGTAGTAATCCAAAATTGGAGCCAGAAATGTAGCGCAGGCTGTTCGTTTACTAGAACTGTTGCACCTAAGTTCGCTGCCAATGAAATGTACCCTTTGGTTAGCATTTCCTGAAATATTTTTTCTTTGTTCATTCCAGTTTACGTTTTTCGTAATTGTTATTCCTAGGTATTTAGTTAAATTTACTGCATTTATATTTGGCTTATTTATCGTGTAACTGAAGTTTAACAGATTTCTTTTAGTGCTCATATCGTTGACTTGACAATTCTCATTATTTAGGGTCAATTGACAATTTTTGCATCATGCAGATATCTTACCAAAGTCATTTTGCAGTGGCTTTTGATTTTATGGTGGCTTTACCGACGGATAAATGTCAGCATCTTCCGCGAACAGTCTACGAGAAATGCTCCTAAATAGTTTAAAAAGTAAGGGATACTCCTGACTGTATAACACTTACCTGGGGAACGTCAGATATCACTTCTGCTTTATTCGACGAATTTTCGTCAATTACAAGTGTCCTTTCTGGCATGAAATCACGAATCTAATAGCACAACTGTGGCGATATTCCATAAGCACGCATTTTGGTTAGTAGACGTTTGTGAGGTACAGTGTCAAAAGTAAGTCTAGAATTATGGAATCGATTTGAGATCCCTTGTCGCTAGCATTACATTATGTGAGTAAAGAGTTAGCTGCGTTTCGCAATAACTATACTTTCTGAATCAACGTTTATTGGTCAATAGGTCGTTGTCTTTGAGTTAGTTCATAATGTTTTAGGAAAGTATATGTCCTAAAATCGTGCTGCGAACTGACGCCAATAATACAGGCCTGTGTCGAATGTCCTGCCGGAGATTATAATGTGTAACTAAGCGGATTGTTGGCATCTGTCTAATTTTGATGTTAGTTGTACAGAGTGCGCTAGAGACAAGTGGTGAAGGAGAATTCGTGAAATGAAAAGGGCACTTGAAGGGGTGAGGGAGGGTGATGAATGAAAAGAGGGGAAGTTTTTCCTTCTCTATGCAATTTTCTGATTAATTCATACATGTAGTGGTTCAAATATTTATTTCCTCATTGACCAAGTTTATTGTGTGTTGATTCTTTGTGTTTATAGTTGTTTCCTTGGAAGGGGATGAGCTATCTGCCCTTACAGGTTTTTTTGCTGACCGTGTATTTATCTATAGTGCTTGGACTGTGGTATCCCTCTTAATATGATGGTCTGCAAATGTGTCGATGTTGCTTTGTATTTAGTTACTTGTGTTTTGTGGAACAATTTATAACATTTTGTGTATTGTTTAACATAAAGAAACACACACAGTTCTACCAATCAATGTGAAACTGAGCCAGAGTAAAGAGAGCTAAAATAGGAAACGACTTAGATAAGTGTAAAGTTTCCTGATATGAACGAGAAAGCAAGCATTAAATACCGTAAGTAAAATTAAAACTTTTATTTTTATTTTAGGTCTAAAAGACATATCAGATTGTGCATATCTTTCATTGAATACAACTGAAGATATTTTTTCAATGAAAAGAAAGGCATTTGGTGCTAAAATCATTCAACATCTTGTAGTTACGTAGATGGAACAGAAATAACCTCAATAATGTTATAGTATCTACTGACAATACACCTACACAAATGATAAACATAGCACTGAAGATTGTTACGTGTACCTTACAAAATGTGTGGGTTCATACTGCTGATAAGTAAACAATACGTGAAGCACAATATAACTGATATGTGGCTTTGGAGAATATCTGATGAATCTCATTTGCTGTTATGAATATTTCCGACAGTAATAAAAAAAAAAAATACTCCGTTCAGCAGAGTAGTCCAGTTCCTTCTTACGGTAGAGCGTTTGACTGATTAACGACCTCCTCGACCTCTTTAGCGTTTACACATAGCCAGCAGTAAATTAAATGTTCTCATGGATACAAAACGTATTCCTTCAAGATGTAATTACTTTACAACCCCTTTATGCATTTAATCTTCATTTGCTCATGCTTTTGATGTGTAAAGCCCTGAATTTTGAGAGGACACTAAGCGCAAACAGTTGACCACATTGCAGCGCCCAAGATTATTTCAGTTTTTAAGCTTTCGTTTCTTACTCTGTTCGACAGTGAATATCATTATAGAACGCACTTACTCATTGACGTACCTCATTGAACGACACGCGTTCCCAGGCGTAAAAAACTGGAAGGATATCACCTTTTTTTCTCGCCGTGGTGGAGTGGCCGAGCGCTCTAAGAGGAATTGCTTCGGAGCGCAGAGTTGCTCGCCGTCGGAGGTTCGAGTACTCCTTCAGGGATGCGTGTGTGTCTTGTCTTGCACATCAGTTTAAGAGAGAGAGAGAGAGAGAAAGAGAGCGGGAGCGAGAGATATCAAATTATAACTTCACCAGATATATATTAAGTTTGCCTAATGCGATTGTTGCTGTAGTCATCGGTCCTAAGAATCGTTTCACACAGCTCTCCACGCTAATCTGTCCTGTGCAAATCTAATCTGTGAATAATATCGGCAACCCACATACATTTGAACATGCTTCCTGTTCTCGGATCTTGGTCTCCCCATCCATTATTTAGCTCTCACAATTCCCTCCAATAATAAATTGACGATTCCTTGTTGTCTATCAATCGCTCCCTCGTTCTAGCCAATTTATATCACAAATTTCTTTTCTCACCTATTATGTTCAGTACTTCCTCATTAATTACACAATCTACTAATCTAATTTAACTAAGACTTCTTTACAACTTCATTATGCTCTTCTTGCCTGACCTACTTAGCCTCTGCCAGGCAATTAAATATGATTTTCAGAGTATCCCATGTAGATGTAGGTGTACTTATCGTCCACATTTCACTGTTGAGCAAGACTCAACTCCATTCAAATGCATTTAGGAATGGCTTTGTAACATCTACATTAATGTTAAGAGTCAACAAATTTCTCTCCTTCAGTAATGCGTCTCTTACTATAGCAATTCTAACACTTCACATTCTGTCATGTTTTCCCATAATAAGTTTTTTGCTGCCAAAATCACAAACTTCATCTACTACTTATCTTGTCTCATTTCCTAATGGCATTCTCTCTGCGACACCTGATTTAAATCGCCACTTGTCGACATTATCCCATACAATAACTACTGTATCAAGGACTGCTGCCTTCTCCGACTGAATTACAATGTTATCGAATAGTTTTTATATCTCTTCAACGTGAACGTTAACGCCCAAAGCTTCTCTTTGGTTTCTTTCACATTTTCCACAACGTAGAGCTTGTACGAAAAAGAGGAAGGCTACACCCGTGTCCATGTACGAAAAAGAGGAAGGCTACACCCGTGTCCATCTTCCCAACCATAGGCTGTATTTCAAGCACTTTGACTATTATAATTGCTGTCTTTTTTCTGTGAAAGTTACATTTAACTCTTTTTTTATACATTTTATCCCTACTACCTTCAGTATTTAAAATAGATTCCAGTGCACAGCTTCAAAATCTACAAATTCGATAAACGTAGGATTGCCATTCCATCAAATATCTGCTAAGCTAGTAATGTGGTCAGTATTGCCTCACGTGTTCCTACATTTAACCGAAATTTTATCTGATCTGCCAAAGGTAAACTTCTTCCAGGTTTTCCATTCTGCCGTAAATAATTCGAGTTAGCATTTTTTGACATATCTTATTAAAGTGATACTTCTCGAATACTCATACATTTCTACTCGTGTTTTCTTTGAAACTGGAGTTATTTCATCCTCCTTGTAGGTTAACGCTGTTTCGTTTGTCTCATACATCTTGCACACCCGGTGAAATGGTTTTGTGGTGGCTAATTCTCGCAAAGACATCAGTAGCTGTTTTGGAATACGCGGATATCGGAGAATGTGTCGGAGAAAAATTATGTGACCCATTACGCAGTTAATATTAATGAGAAATGTACCCGAGTAACACCTCTGTATCAAACTGATACATAACGTCTGTGAAGTACCTCAGTTCAAGAATGAAGGACATCAGAAACAATTAAAATAACCTGATATGACATTGCAGGATTCACAAAGTGTCAACATACACTGTACCGTGAAGTAAGAGTCCATTTCCGTATGGTGAACGGAATGGACAGCATAGTGATTTTCAAGCAGTGGCCCAGGTTCGATTACAATTCGGGGCGGAGATTCTATTCAGTTACTGACAGGGCATAGTGCTGGTAAACGAAGTGGCATCACCCAGAGACACATACCAGGCTGGTCGAACTCCACTACACTGACAAAAATGTCACACGATCATTATTATCATGATCATCATCTACATTATCATGAGGAGAAAACTAAAACTTCATGTAAAAGGATAAGCCTCATTTTAAGATAGATGTCTGTAATTTAGTTGCTGTTCTCTAGAATATTTGATTCAGCAGCGAGGCATCAGTCACTCGTGTGACGGAACTCTTTCATCCTACAGATCTTACAAATTTGAGGGAAGTAACTATAATTACATATTTCAGGGCTGACAATGGCCTTGGGACACACAAGCAATATTATCAGGCAACGCACCTGACAAATACGTAAATGCTGACGTCAGCAAACTAGACCATTCACATAATACTGGAAGAGTTTTAAAATGTCCCAAATTGGTGCCACATTAGGACATGCTGAGAACATGTCAGGGATGATCACGACAGAATCATAAACAGGCAATTATTCTTTCTGGGTCTAATCACATTTTCCGATCGATTATAACACATCGTGTTACGAACCTCCAAAAACGTCACGCATTATGGCGGATGTGTGACTGCCCAATCAAGGCCAAAAGACAAGAATAATTTTAGAGGTAACAAAAAACTACTAAGCAGAAATTTTCTGGGTGTTTTTATGGTGGACAAACCGCTGGTTGTTGTTATTATGTTCTAACAGTCCGCAGACTGGTTTGATGCCGCTCTCCAAGCTACCCAGTTTTGTGCAAGCCTCTTCATCTGAGAAAAGGAACGGTAACCTATATACTTTAGAATCTGCCTGCTGTACTCGTCCCTCGGTCTCCTTCTACGACTTTTACGACACATACTCCCCTCTAATGCTGACAATTCCTTGAGGTCTCAGAAAGTTTCCCACCAACCTATCCCTTCTCTTAGTCAAAATATGCCAGAAACTCCTTTTCCTCCCAGTTCTGTTGAGTACTTCATTAGTTACGGGACTACCCATGGAATCTTCATCATTCGTCTGTAGCATTTCAAAAGCTGCTGTCATCTTTTTGTGCGAACTCCTTATCGACCACGTTTCGCTCCCATACAATGCTACACTGCAGACAAATGCTTTTAGTAAGGGCTTTCTACTATGTAAATTTATATTGGATGTCAACAAATTTCTTTCTCCAGAAACGCTTTTCTTCCCATAGCCATTCTGCATTTCATACAAAGCAAATGGAGATATTCAAGAGTGCAAGAACTACAGAGGAATTAAGCTAACGTCCCATACGATGAAGATCTGGGAGAAAATTATGCATAAAAGGATCAGGGATGAAACAGAAATCTCGGATAAGCAGTTTGGGTTCTAACCAGGCAGAAGAACGATAGATGCAACCTTTATCTTGAGACAGCTGTTGGAAAAGTATTGGGAGCGACAAAGAGACATACAACTAGTGTTTATAGACCTGGAGAAGGCGTATGATCCAGTACTAAGGGATGTACTGTGGAGATGCCCGAGAGCGAGGTGTATGCCAGAAAAGGGTGTTCGACTGGTCAGAGACCTGTGTGATGGTGCCCTCTTTAAAGTAATATATTAATGTCGAAGCAACTGAGACGCTCCCTACCATGGTTGGACTCCATCAAGGGTCAGCACTATGTCAATACTTGTTCAATATAGTGATGTATGTGTTGACGGAAGGAGTGCAGGACCTGGCTTTATGGTCCGGTTGTTTTGTAGATGACGTGGTGATAGTGGAGGAGAGCAAAGAGCAAGAACATCAAGAGATGGAGAGAGGAAATGGACCATGGAGGAGTTAGCAGGAAGAAGACCTAATACCTGTGGTTTCGTGGAAGTTGAGGAAATGGAAAAATGATGTTGGCAAATGATCAGTTGGAGAGAGTTGGACAGTTCCAGTACCTGGGTTCCTATATAACCTGTAAAGGAGATTTAAATAAGGAGGTATGCCACAGGATCAGGTTACTGGAAAATGATGGCAGGTGTGCTCTGCGACAAAAGAATAAAACCGAAGTCAAAAGGAAAAATTGTAAATCGGTGGTGAGACCAGCTATGTTGTATGGTATTGAGATGTGGCCGTTAACGAAAGTGCAGGAGAAGAAATTAAACGTGACTGAGATGCGTATGCTGAGGTGAATAACGGGGAAAACGAGGATGGACAAAATAAGAAATTATCTTATTCGAGAGCAGACAAGTGTAGTGGAGGCATCGAAGAAAGCCCAGGAACGAAGAGTGCAATGGCACGGGCATGTGATGACAAGGGATGGAGACACCTGTTGCATAGAACAATGGAGTTACTGTGGTGTCGCACAAGTACAAAGTGCGCGCCACTTACTTTCGCCGCGCGCCGTCATGCACGCACGGCGCGGCGTTCTCACGACGACAGCCACGAGCGCCCTCTGCGACAACGCCGCTCGTGGCCACCACTGAAGGACATAAGCACTTCGGACTGAGAGGGCAACGAGTAAGCACTTCGGACTGAGATAGCAACGAGTTAGGACCTTCATAATCAGATAGGCACGAGTGAAGACTTTGCTATCGTACAGGCACTTGGCAGGCCTCTAACAACTATGTATCAACATTCTGCAGTACTATGTAAAAGTTAAGTATTGTTACATTCTGTGCAATATATCTCTTTCTAATTTACTCGAGTGTTTATAGTTTCTGGCTGCTCCCCTCTGTACCTGCACCAGCGTGTCGGTCTCATTCCACTCGGCCACCGACACCTACGACGAGGCTGGGACACAAAAGCGGCGACGAAGTTGGGACACAAAAGTGGCGACGAGGATGGGATACAAAAGTGGCGACGAGGAGTGATAGAACCTTGGACCAGCCCGCTTGCAGCAGCCAGACAGCAGCAGTCGGAGCACGCAAAAATTGCTCCCGCCCACCCACCCTTATTATAAGATTTTTGGGGGAACATATTCTGTTACGTATTTTGTGGACTTTTTTGTTGCAGAGCGTCCTCTTTCATATTGCATTTGTGTTTTGTTATAAGTTACTTGTATGCGCGGCGCCTAATCGGTCAGCATGGCCACTACCCCGAACCCAAACTTAATGGAAATTATTCAGTTACAGACGGCGCAAATCTCACAACTTCTCAACGCAGTGGCGCAGTTGACGGCGACTCAACAACAGCCGTCGCATCAGCAGCCCACACCTGCCGCCGCACCGCTTCCAACGTTCCGCCAGTACAACGAACGTGAGGAAGAATGGAGCGACTACTTCGCACAGTTTCAAGAACTCGTCGCGGCTCATCAAATTACAGGTTAGAAAGTGAAGCATCTGCTATTATCTGTGGTGGGCCCCAAAACCTTCGTATTACTGCAGAAACTATTCCCGCAAGCATCTCCTCGTGATGTAGACTTTGAACAAATAGTAGAGGCACTGAATGCTCATTATGAGAGAAAAGTTCTTGTAGCCGCTGCACGGTACCGATTTTTCAGACTTAAAAAAATTACCGCAGCAGTCACACCAAGAGTGGATTACGGAATTGAAGGGCTTAACCCGCAAATGTAAATTTACTTGCTCTTGTGGACTTTCTTATAGTGACGTTATGTTGCGAGATGCAATTACTCAGAACATTCAGGACCCCAGAATTAGAGCAGCAATTCTAAAACAGTCCGACCCCTCATTAGACAGTGTACTGCAGCTTATAGAAGCGCATGATACTTTTGACTTAGCAGATGTAGAAATGCAAAGCCACAGTGTTAATTCCGTGCGCCGCAACGGACGCCTTCCTAGCCGTAGTTCTCAGTATAGCACTAGTGATTCTTATTTTTCTACCGGCCGTGCTGAACAGACAGTGAACAGTAGCCAGTGTAAAAGTGCGACGCAAAGGTCGCCCCGTCGTGTTAGAAACAGTAATTTGAATAACGGGCGCCAACGCTCATTTCAGAAAAATGTACGTAAATCTTGCCCCCAGTGTGTGTCTCGCCACAAGCGTGCTCATTGCCCTAGTCGCAACGCAACCTGTTATCAATGTGGCAAATCGGGACATGTACAGTCTGTGTGTATGCAAATTAAAAACTCAAAGAACGGTACCGTTAGAAACAGTGCTTCGCAGAGTGCGAGAACGGTTCATTCTGTAAATGTTATACGGGCTGTGGAATTGAACAGTGCTTTCCTTGGATCTCAATTGCAAGAAAGTAGTTCTGCGCCTATGGCAAAACTATACAGTGCACCACGTAGCAAGCGCCGACGAGCGCGTAAAACAGTGCGACGGAAAAGAGTTCGGGACAAGCACAATGACTATGAACAGTGCATTCCTGTAGTGAAAATAGTGCCTTCTGTAACTGCTCCTTGTAATAGTGGCCAGTACTGTGTAGCTAGTGACAGTAGAATTGGTGTAGCTATTCAAAGTAATTTTAGTGCAGTAGCCTCGCATTGCGCGGACGCCGATCCGGCGGTAGTGTCATCTAGTGACAGTGTGGTTAATCCGCTGTGTGCCGAGTATGCGCCGCTTCCTACCGCACGCAACCCGCGCAAGCGCAGAACACAATATGTATTAGACGTTGCCCACATTCGCGCACCGGTCGTGCGCCAGAAGCACAAGCTGTTTGTTACTCTCTCTATAGAAAATAAGACTGTGCAGTTTCAGCTTGACACTGGTTCCGCTGTTACCTTAATTAATAAAGATACTTATGAACTTCTGGGTTCGCCAAAATTGTCGCCGTCACAGCAAGTGTTACAGCTTATACAGGTGCAAATATTCCTGTGCTAGGAACATGTAGCCTGCCCGCCTCTTTTCAAGGTGTAACAAAAACAGTTGCTTTTGTAGTTCTTCAGGCCAAATCGACACAGAACATTTTTGGATTAGATGTTTTTGACTTGTTTGGTTTATCAATTCAAAGAGATGTGCTTCAAATTTCGTCAATAGTGCCTCAGGACAAAATTAATGCATTATGTGAAAAATACAGTGACTTGTTTTCGCCGGAACTAGGTTGTGCAACAGACTTCGTGGCACATGTAACTTTAAAAGAATCTGCAGTTCCAAAATTTCGTAAAGCTAGACCAGTGCCTATCGCCTTGCGTGATACAGTTGCCGAAGAACTTAAACGTTGGCAAGATAGTGGGGTGATTTCTCCTGTTTCTGCGAGTCAGTGGGCCTCGCCCATAGTAATTATACCCAAGCCGTCAGGAAAACTTCGTCTCTGTGCGGACTTTAAATCAACAGTGAACAGTCAAACAATTGTAGACACTTACCCTCTGCCCAGACCTGAGGAACTTATAGACAAATTAGGACAGTCTCGCTTCTTTTCTAAGATTGATTTAGCAGAGGCATACTTACAGATTCCACTTGATGACGAGTCAAAAAAGTTTTTAGTCATTAATACTCACATGGGCCTTTTTCAATTTCAACGCCTACCCTTTGGCAGTTCTTCCGCTCCCGCTATTTTTCAGCGTTTTTTGGAACAGCTGACAGTTTCTGTACCGTGTTGTTCGAACTATTTAGATGATATTATGGTATCCGGACGTACAGTTGAAGAACATTTAGCACACCTGGAGTGCCTTTTCAAAGTGTTGACTGCAGCAGGTCTACGTTGTAATAAAGCAAAGTGTTCGTTTTTTCAAACTGAAATAGAGTACCTAGGCCATGTGATTAATGCCCAAGGAATCCATCCGTTACAGTCACATCTTAGAGCAATCAAAGACTTGCCTCCTCCTAAGAATGTGCAGGAATTGCAAGCAGTGATGGGAAAGCTTAACTATTATTTCAGATTTATTCCCAATGCCTCTCAGATTGCAGCTCCACTGCATCGCTTACGTCGGAAAAATGTTCCTTTTGTGTGGTCCAAAGATTGCCAGGTTGCCTTTGACAAATTAAAGTCTGCACTACTCAGTGATGCATGTTTGATTCCCTTTGACCCACAGAAGCCTGTAGTGTTAGCAGTTGACGCCTCGTCGTACGGTCTGGGCGCGGTAATCTCACATCGCATTGGATCTCACGATCGTCCTGTTGCCTTTGCATCCAAGCTACTGACGCCAACGCAACAGAATTACAGTCAGATAGAAAAGGAGGCCTTAGCAATCATTTACGGCGTCGCAAAGTTTCATCATTATCTCTGTGGCAGAAAATTCTATTTGTTGACAGACCACAAGCCTCTCACGTCGTTGTTCTCACCCACAAAGCCAATTCCGCCACGTACGGCACAAAAGCTTCAGAGATGGTCCTTGATATTGTCAAATTATCAGTATGAGATTTTGTACCGACCTACCACTAAACATGCCAACGTGGACACACTTTCCCGACTTCCGGTTGGCCAGGATGTATCATTTGATTCTTCAGAAATGGCATGTTGTCAGATAGACTCCAGAGATGCTTCCGCTGTCGCAGACTTCCCTTTAAACTCTCGTCGGGTTGCACAGGAAACAGCTGCGGATGCAGACCTAAGTGTGGTAGCACGTTTTGTTCGCTCAGGGTGGCCTGCCAGAGCGAAAGACATTGATCGGCCTCTGGTTCGACGTTATTTTGCACAACGTCATGCATTATCTTTAAGTCAGGGTGTACTGTTGTTGCATACCGACAACTACCAAGCAAGAGTGATTGTTCCTCGTTCCCTGCAACGAGAAGTGTTACGCCTCCTGCATCAAGGACATTGGGGTATTGTTAGGACAAAGCAATTGGCCAGACGTCATTGTACCTAGGTTGGTATGGACGCTCAGATAGAGAGCATGACGTCACAGTGTACGGTTTGTGCGGAGCATCAGGCGGCTCCGCCGCAACGTTTCTCAGACTGGCCACGCCCCAAGGGACCATGGCAACGTTTACATATTGACTTTGCCGGACCTTTCTGGAATACGCGCTGGTTAATTGTTGTAGACGCTTTCAGCAAGTTTCCTTTTGTGATTGCCATGAACTCAACGACAGCGTCTAGTACAATCAGTGCCTTAACATCAGTGTTTTGCATCGAAGGTTTGCCTGAAACTATCGTCAGTGACAATGGACCTCAGTTTGTTAGTGCGGAATTTCAACAGTTTTGTCGTGTGAATGGCATTCGGCATATCACCACCGCACCTTTTCACCCTCAGTCCAATGGTGAAGCAGAACGTTTCGTTCGAACATTCAAGTCTCACATGGAAAAGATGAAAGGTCAGCACTCCAGGCAGCAAGCTCTTCAAATTTTCCTGTCTACGTATCGGTGCATGCCACGTGACGGCCCGTCTCCTGCCGAGCTGCTACACGGCCGCCGTCACCGCACTCTCCTTCACCTGCTGCAGCCTCCCACGCACCGAGTCGGTTCGTATGGCGCTACGCGTTTTCAGGTTTCCACGCCGGTGCTGTACAGGGTGTTTGCTGGAAACAAGAAGACATGGTTGCCGGGCACCATTCAACGCGTGCTTGGCCGCAATATGTTTGTTGTACGTTCTTCCACAGGGTCGGAGCTGCGGCGCCACGCAAACCAATTGCGCCTGCACATGCCGCGCGATCCTGTCTCCGGTTTCTTGATTCCAGACCCAGTTCACCGCCAGGGAGCACAGCCACATCGTTCGTCCCCGGACTACGACATCCCTATGGACGTCGACGCATCTCCGCCGCAGTCGTCGCCGCCGCTGTCGCCGCCGCAGATGACAGCGTCACTGAGAGGGACTCCGGGACCGTGCGGGCCCCCCCAGCTTGGGCCACGCACCTCAGAAGAAGATGACCTGCTCCCTCTGGGCGGGGGCGGGCGCCCTTCCCCAGGTTTCGGCGGGTTCCCTGGAGGATCGCAAGGCGGATGCCGGGGCGCGGACGGCGTCTCGATCCCGGCCTCAGCTACGACGCCCGTCCCACCAGTAACGCCCCCGCCCAGGCCCTCCTCCCAGTGCCGTCGCCGTGGCCCTCAGCCCTACGCCACGACGGCGCGGCGGTTTGGGGGGGAGGGGTGTGGTGTCGCACAAGTACAAAGTGCGCGCCACTTACTTTCGCCGCGCGCCGTCATGCACGCACGGCGCGGCGTTCTCACGACGACAGCCACGAGCGCCCTCTGCGACAACGCCGCTCGTGGCCACCACTGAAGGACATAAGCACTTCGGACTGAGAGGGCAACGAGTAAGCACTTCGGACTGAGATAGCAACGAGTTAGGACCTTCATAATCAGATAGGCACGAGTGAAGACTTTGCTATCGTACAGGCACTTGGCAGGCCTCTAACAACTATGTATCAACATTCTGCAGTACTATGTAAAAGTTAAGTATTGTTACATTCTGTGCAATATATCTCTTTCTAATTTACTCGAGTGTTTATAGTTTCTGGCTGCTCCCCTCTGTACCTGCACCAGCGTGTCGGTCTCATTCCACTCGGCCACCGACACCTACGACGAGGCTGGGACACAAAAGCGGCGACGAAGTTGGGACACAAAAGTGGCGACGAGGATGGGATACAAAAGTTACAAGTGGAGGGCAGGAAGAGGCAGACCAAAGAGAAGATGGATGGACTGCATCACTGAAGACCTGAGAGAGAAGGGGCTGAGCCGGGAGGACACGTGGGACCGAGAGAAATGGAAGGCAAAAATCAGGAACAGCCACCGCTGGACGGGGATAAGCTGAAGAAGAAGAATCCATTCTGCATTTTATATCTTCTTTACTTCGGCCATCTGAAGTTATTTTGCTACCGAAATAACAAACCTCTTCTACTACTTTTATTGCCTCATTTCCTAGTTCAGTTCCTTCAGCACCGCTTGATTTTCTGACAATACATGCCATTACCCTTGTTTTGCTCTTATTAATGTTCATCTTATACGCTTTCAGGTGCTGTCTGATTATTTTTTTTTTTTTTTTTTTTTTTTTTTTTTTACAATTCGTAATTTCAGAATTTGAAAAAAGTGTAATCGAGCCAACACTGTCAGAAGCTTTTTCAAGATCTACAAATGCTGAAAACATAGCTTTGCCTTTCTTTAACATATCTTGTAATGTAATGGGAGTATTGCCTTCCAAACTCTCCATTTTTTAAAATCCAAACTGATCTTCCCCATGGTTGGATTCCACTATTCTTTCCGTTCGCTTGTAAATTATTAATGTTAGTATTTCGCTTACATGACTTATTGAACTGATAGTTCTGTAATTTCACATTTGTCTGCAGTTGCTTTCTTTGGAATTGGAATTACTATGTTCTTCTTGAAATAGAAGAGTATGTCCCCCGCTACATTATGCATACCAGCTGGAACAATTTCTTCAACACTAGTTCTCCTAACGATATCAGCAGTTCATACGGAATATCATCTGCTCCAGGGGTCTTCTTTCGACTCAAATATTTCAGTTTTCTGTCAAATTCTTCTCGCAGTAATGTATTTCCTATGTCATCTTCCTTACTTCGTCTTACAAGTTCATTTCCTTTGTATAGGCCCTCTTTATCTTCCTTTCACCTCTCAGATTCTTGGCTTAATACTTGTTTTCCATCTGAGTTCTTGACATTCATGCAGTTCTTTTTCTTGTCTTCAAATGTCTCTTTTATTTCCCTGTACGCGTTATTCATCCTTACCCTATACAGTCTTCTTCGTTCTTGCATTTGTCTTTTAGCCACTCCTGCTAAGCTAGTATGCACTTTTTGTCAACCTCATTTTTCAGCCGTCTGCACTCCATTTTGCTTCCATCACTTCCTGCATTTTTTAATTTCAGTATCTTCTGTGTTATCCACGGATATTTATTGGGCCTTGTTCTATATGAACATCTGCGGCCTTCACTACTCTATCTCTCAGAGATACGCATTCTTCTTATACTGTATTAGTTTCCCCTGATTCACCATTGCTCCCTCTGAGACTCTCAACCATCTCTGGTTCCTTCAATTTGTCCAAGTTCCATCTCCTTAATTTTTTACCTTTGGCAGTCTCTTAAGTTTTAATCTACAGTTCACAACCAATAAGTTATGCTCAGAGTTTTTATCTGCCCCTGGATATGTCTTACAGTTTGAAACTTCGTTTCTAAATCTATACCTTCCCATTATTAAGTTAATCTCATACCTTCCAGTGTTTCCTGGTTTATTCAAAGTATACGCCCCTCTATCATGATGATAGTAGCAAGTGTTTGTGATAATTAAATTGCGCTCTGCGCAAAAGTCTAGCAAGGCGATCTCCTCTTTCAGCTCTTTTTCCCAGTCCATATTCATTTACTACGTTTCCTTCTCCTCCCCTTGCTACTACCGAGTTATAACACCCCATCACAAACAAAGTTTCCTCTCCCTTAACTGTCTGCACATTTTCTTTTATCTTCTTATACATTTCTTCGATGTCCTCGTCATCGGCAGAGATAGTTGGCATATAAACTTGTCGATGTTTGCTTCGTGTCTGTCTTCGCTACGGTAATGCGTCCATTACGCTGTTCGTAGTAATTTACCCGCACTCCTATTTTCTCATTCAATATCAGACCTACTCCTGCGTTACCCCCGACTGATTCTGTATTTATAACCCTATACTCACCTGACCAGAAGTCGTTTTCATCCCGCCAGCGAACTTCACTATTCCCAACCATATATAACCTTAACTTATTCTTTTATATTTTCTTTTTTTACCTACCCGATTAAGGGATAGAACATTCTCCAATCCATAGAATGCCGGTTTTGTCTCTTGGTGACGACATCCTCCTTAGTGAACCCCACCGGGAGATTCGAATGGGGGACTCTTTCATCTCCGGAATATTTTACTCCAGAAGACGCCATCATCATATATTCATACAGTATACCTGCCTGTCCTTGAGTAAAGTGACGACTGTAGATTCCCCTTGCTTTCGGCCGTACGTAGAAACTTCATGGCAAAGCCATGTTGGTTGATATTACAAGAGCAGCTCAGTCAATCATCCAGACCGTTGCCCCTGCAAATACTGGAAAGGCTCCCGCCCCTCTCCAGGAAACCCATGTTTGTCTGACTTCTCCACAGATATCCTTTCGCTGTTGTTGCACATACAGTACGGCTATCTGTATCGTTGAGGCACACAAGCCACTCCACTTTGTCAATGTCTGTGGTTCATGGGGGTGAAAACCGCTAGAATACTTTTATATTTGATGCATGGCAGTTTTATTTCGACGCACATAAAAAAATAATTTCAAATCCACACACTATAGTAACTACTGGAAGGAAAGAAACCTCTTGACTTTAGTCTCTATATATCGGGGGTAATGAAATCCGTAAATAGAATACGGCTACCGTAATTTAGACTGGAATTAATATGTACGGTATGGAGCGGCGATTAAAAGATTAGGATATCAGCTTGGTGTCTTCTAGGTTGAGAAACGAGCTACAACAGGAAAAAGCCCGTCGACATAAGCGAATCAGGTAGTGTCAAGTACCTCAGGGACAAAACCGAACAGACCACTCCGTAGGGTCCTGCGTCTTTTCAGCCTTAGGAACACAAGTGCGAGATGAAAGCTAGCTAAATAAACTCCTGAGCATCCCTTCTCGAAACGATTCTACCCTGTAGTATGGTCCAGAAGCCACGTGTTAGCAACAGGCACTCGCAACCTTGAAGCTGTAAAGCTGAACTGTTCGTTATTCTCGACATAATTTAGACGTAGGGAACGAATTACTTAGCCATTTCGGACGTCCAGCTATGACGTTTGTTTGGCGATACAACAGAAGCACCAGTCTTGCGGTAAGATTTATCAGTGTGTGCTGCTTTGTAAATGATGTTTAAACCTTGCTTTTGTGGTCCACGTTTATGTCTCCAAAGTGTTCCCGGTTAGACATGTGTAGATATAATGAAATTATCGTTCTGTTACCTGATTGCGAATGTGTTTTTATGTCAGTAGAAGCTTCCCTCTGTTATGTGTACATAGTTAATTTCAGTATGAATTTTTGTTGCGATTCTTATCGCCTTTCCGCAGTAGCCATGGAAGTCAGTGACCACTTGCAAGTACGGATATAGTCCATTTCTTTTACATAGTGGGTGCGGTTAGATACTGCGGAGTAGGAATTAATATGTGACCTACGCGGTGTATTGATTATAGTTCCGCCCACAAATTGGGGGGGGGGGGTACCTCTTTCAACTGATGCCACAAGAAACAGCAACAGTGTCTCAGTCTGTTGGGTGCGGCAACGCATGAAGATGAGCATTTTTCTTAGGCCGATAATATAACGTCTAGATGCGACTGGGTGATGCGATAACTGTGACTTGAATGCTACTGTATGGTCTATAACTGGGTATGGTACTGCTCTGGTTGTGCGGTTCCATGTAGTGTCTCTTGCCATACTAACATTCCACTTACCTCCATCCTGGAATCTGTGCAATAGCTGTGAATAACGCTGTAGACGACATATAAGTATAAGCTCTGTAGAAATTTCCCTGTAATATGTGAATGAAATAGCCATGGTAATATCACCAAACTATGTTCAGAGCTTGTTACGCTTCTAGCAAGTCTCGAATACACTGTACGAAACGCATACGATTACGCAGTCAGACCATTTACTTCGAAGGCCTCCGCTCAGTACTTCCGGCAATCTGGTCCTTACGTGCCACAGAAAGCTATGCCCCATCTGGGTAGTCTACGTCGACTTTTACATCAACAAAATGCCGACATAACACAGTAGATTTGAGAGCCATCGAAGTGATCTCAACCTGTTTACGACAAGGCGCTGGCATTGCCTCATTTAATGTTGCGGCGAGGGTGCAACAGCTATTTATACAAGGAGGGAACGTTACGATCAACCCCCATCTATACGAGGGCGGAGGTGAGTCAGCTGAGTGGTTGGGGCCGAGGTATGTACGGGGAGCTTATGCAGAGCCTCGGCTGAATATTGCATGCGGTAGGGCGGGGTAACTGCCCCCTCAGTTTTCGCTACCAGCCGACTGACGCAAGCGCCTTCTCATCCAGCCGAACTTAAATATACACTGTATAGTAAACGAACTGTGCAGTAACCGTCAGGTTCGGTGCAGGCAAAGTGTGTCAGAGGAATGATATAAAATACAGTGTTGCGGTATCTGACTTTTGTTACGGATTCCCAAGTCTCTATTCAGTACAGATCAATACTAGTTAGCAGCACAGAGTTGGTTGACACATTTGTAGTAGATTAGATTAGATCGATACTTGTTCCATAGATCATATACACGACTTTTCGTAATGATGTGGAACATGTCAGTCTAGTAAATGTTGTCTACACTTGACAATATTTTAAGTTTTTTTTATTACATTTTTGTAGTTGTTTTTTAATTTTTTTTAATTTTTTTAAAAGTTTTATCAAAATATCCATCTATATTGTAGAAGGAGTTGCCATTCAGAAATTCCTTTAATTTCTTTCTAAATAATAGTTGGCTATCTGTCAGACTTTTGAAGCTACTCGGTAAGTGACCAAAGACTTTTGTGGCAGCATAATTCACCTCTTTCAGAGCTAAAGTTAGATTTAACCTTGAATAGTGAATATCATCCTTTCTCCTAGTGTTGTAGCTATGCACACTGCTATTTCTTTTGAATAACAAATTTCATGATTGAATATATGTATTGTGAAGCTACAGTGAAGATCCCTAGATCCCTAAATAAATATCTGCAGGATGCTCTTGGGTGGGCTCCAGCAATTATTCTGATTGCACGCTTTTGTGCAATGAATACTTTTTTACTCAATGTTGAATTGCCCCAGAATATGATCCCATATGAAAGCAGTGAATGAAAATAGCTGTAGTAAGCTAATTTACTTAGATGTATATCGCCAAATTTTGCAATGACTTTGATAGCACAAGTAGCTGAACTCAAATGTTTCAGGAGATCTTCAATATGTTTCTTCCAATTCAGTCCCTCGTCAATGTAAACACCTAAAAATTTTGAATATTCTACCTTAGCTACCGATTTATGTTCAAAGTCTAAATTCATTAGTGGTGTCATGCCATTTACTGTATGAAACTGTATATACTGGGTTTTATCAAAGTTTATTGAGAGTCCATTTGCAGAGAACCACTTAATAACTTTCTGAAAGATATCATTTACAATTTCATCAGTTAATTCCTGTTTGTCAGGTGTGATAGCTATACATGTATCATGTGTTTCCTTAAAGCAAGATATGGCATCGCTTTCCAACCTGTATCATCTCGCAGTTCGGCAGCATGTGTTATTATAACTGGGACATATCTCTCCAAAGAGAATTTATATCCTGTGCCCCTGTTGCGCATCTGTGACGACCAACCCTTACGTCTTCTTGCCCAATGGCTGTATTGATTTGTGATCTAGATAGGGGCGACGCATTTGGCTTCACCGCTGGAGATGGGAGACGGGGACCAGAAATCTCATTTCAATGCAATTTTAGGACGTGGCTGGAAATGGATGTATTCAAATTGTAGGTTGTCCAGAGTACGCAGTTTATGTGTAACAAATTATGGGCAGTGATTCTATATTCTGGTATCTCACTACCTCAACGGAACTTAAGCCTATGTTTTGGCACAATAAACATCGCATAGTGGCATTTTCACCAGAATGATTAATGTTCCAACTAAATAAAGCAGCTACAGCGATTTAATTAATATCCCAGTCAAAACGTGAAAGAATGCAAGTTGTTTGTAATGTATCTACTTTAGGACTTCCTGTAGTAGATTTCCACCAGCCGTTTTCAGGAAATTAAAAAAAAAAATTAAAAAAATATGCTGCTTAACAGAACACTCAATATCTTCATGGAGCAATTAAGCACAAATTTAATAACGTATCAATTGAATGAACTTCTCTTTGGCGTTTGTCTTCTGTAACCATTACTGTTATAATCTTACTAGGATACTTCCAAAAATGCTATGGAACTGATGTTATCGAATATTACGTCAGGATTAATGAAAGTGTAAAAGAAAGTAAAGAAAGATTATTTGTGGGTAGATAAAGTTCCCCCCAGATACTGAGAACCTTTGATACTTACATATCATTCTTGATAAATTCTTTTTAGTTACTTGTATGACCTGGAACGCTGATGTTATCTCCTATAACATAAGTATGAAAGTAGGAATAAAAAATAGAATATTAAGTAAAAGTTTTATTCTTTTCATTCTCCACTCCGAAGAGTGGAAGTAAAGTGTGTTTCAACCGTGAGATTGCTTACATGCTTATATTACATATTTCCCGCAATTTTGTATAGTGTCACCTTAAAACTCTCAAAGGTAGCGCAAAGGATCTGCTTAATTTATCTCAATAGGGCTTGATAATAATATCTTCATTTGGTTTTATTAAACATACAGTCAAGTTTCTTCTTATAACAACTTACATTTTGTGTCGAATTCAATAATCTGATGTAAAATGCGAAAACGTTATTTTCTGTTTGTCGCTATATTACCTTCTAGTGGAGCTGTGAGAGTAACGAAATGATGCGTTTCCGCCGGCCGCGGTGGCCGAGGGGACTGAGGCGCTTCAGTCACGGTCTGCACGGTCACTACGGTCGGGGGTTCGAATGCTCCCTCGGGCATGGAAATTTGTGCCGTCCTTAGTTGTAGGTAGTTCATAAGTAGTTTGTAAGTTTAGGGACTGACGATCCCGTAGTTAAGTCCCTTAAGCTTAACAAACATTTGAACATTTGATGCGTTTCCGGATGCATCCGTTACAATAAGAAATTGTATTCGTTACAAGCGTATCATTACCAGTACCACCCAGAAATACGGCACCTACACTGTCTTCGAAACCGTGAATAAATGTAACTGCTACCGTTAATACTACTTTAACATTTAAATATGCCACCTAGATACTGTAGGCCCGCTTTTGGAGGCAATTGCATTACTGAGAAAACAATCTGTGCTGTCCATTTCCCTCGTGATTTAAGTAAAATTGTCATACAAATTGACAAAATTAGCGAAACCCATCCCCGACCTCCATTTTAAGTATTGTTCCCCCACTTTTCCTAGAGACTTGGAATGTTAGAATGAAATGGAATATTTCGTAACGAGTGCCAGTTTGACCGATCGTAGTAGTAGCACTACATTAACGATTGAGATAATACAGTCATGAATGAAAATATATAAGATGATAACTTCCCAGTTCTTTTCACAAAACATTTGTATGGCAGCCCAGATAAAAAACAAATAACCATTAAATTGAAACCTTTACAGGTAAAAAAACTACAATAAAACTTATGTTCACGTTAAAAGCGGACTTCAGATCATCGAGGAACAAGAAGTATAATCCAAAATGCTTATAAACAAAGATAACGATCTAAACTAATAGAGCTACACAATATGCATTTAAACTTCGTCACGTATGTCTATATCAATTACTCATCTCATAAGAAATAGCTTCACAGAATATATGCATTCTCCGTATTGCTTTTTGTTACAGAGTTCGTATTGATACGGTAAATGCGAATAACGAAATGGATGCCTGTGTAAGTTCGTATCGATACTCTGGATGCGAGTAACGAAACGTTTCCATTAGTAACGATTCAGTACTTCGTATAATCCAAAGTATTCGTTATTTAGTACCGAATACATACGGTTTGCTTCAGCTCTACATTATAGCGTCAAAGTGTGTATAACACTTGAATAACAGATCACTTATGCTTGAACCTTCTCGATGTTCGTACGTGATTAATTTTTCAATAACATTCACGTTTATGTCTGAGCGCCCTGTACATAAATCATGTCGCGTACGGCAGTGCGTCTTATTAATATATTCGTAAACGGAGCGCTAGAATTTGAGATTTTTATGGGGTCATGTCTGTTGAATCGTATACAATACATCATGTAGACATTTATCTACGAACAACACTCCTCCGTTGTCGAAAATATTTACGCGTTATAAAGATACACCCCAAAAACCATGAAGTTTCGCTAACAAAAGTGCTTATTGCGCTGAAAGAAGGCGTCCAGGCAGAACTTAAACTTACCATGCGGCTAGAAGAATTCTGCTCGGCGAAATAATTTGATTCTTGTACATCTTAGTGATTGATATCGTCGCTCGATGAAAGGGTGATTTATTTTCGTCATTCACCAAAGTTAATGCGCAGCATCCAACTTAGAAAAGTATTGAAAAACATTTAAAAGAGTTTGCAGAGATAAAAACGAATTTCGTAGACTTTTCGAATGATTGATTTCGGGTCATACATAGCGTTTTATGAAATGTAGATAATGTAGCGAAATTTTATTTAAAGTGTGGATAAGAAGTATATCTTATTTAGTTCATGAGTTATCAGTCCGTGCACGAACATTTGTACTCGTCATGAAGCTACGCTAGAAAATTCGTAATGTCTTGTATCAAAAGTACCAACTACGTGGATTGGCACTTCTAAACATTTTATTCATGGCAAATCATCGCAGTTTTTACTATTTGTTATTTAGATGATGATCCTAGGAGGACTTAAAGTTTTCCCACAATACTATCCGTTAATTTGTTCCGTATGGTCCAGTTTAACGTACATAAGCACCAAAAATACGTACGAAACCTCCGGTCTGACGGGTAGTTGTAGTTTTAACAAACGTAGGGGATTAACAGCAACACTTATTGGTTCGTACGTCTTGAAAATGTTTATAAGCGCCATTTTTTCACCTACTTCGGCGGTCTTTTGCTTGCGTGCAGTCGGTAGGAGACACAGAAGCTTGCATTTTTGCCGCTTTGTGGCTCGGTAACGGAAAATATCAGCCGGCTCCTTAAGAGACACGAGATCAAATCGGACTTCAGGCCTCCTATAACGACAGCTGACGAGACCTGTGATAGTTGATGTAGGCCTTAGAACTCCTGATGTATACAAGATACCGTGTGGGTGTGGACATACATCGGGCACACAGTGCGTACTATTGAACAGCGGTGCGTGGAACACGAAAGATATTTCCGTTTACGTTATCCCGAGAGATCAACACCTGCAGAGCATCTCTGGAAAACAAACACCGCATTCGGCGAGACAACAGTCATTACAAGAACAAATACTTTCTGGGATAGCGTAATAAAAGAGGCGAAGGAAATTAAGAATATGTGAAAAAATTCTTAATGAAGACGGTAGCTTGCAGGTAAGCACAACTTGGGACCCGGGCATCGGACGGTTGAAGCGGGCACGGCACGCACGCGCCCAATACATTACCAAGTATGGCGATTCCGAGAGCACCAGTGACGTCACAGGAAGTCACGAAGCTATCTGCATCTACGTGGAAACTCTGTAAATCACATTCAAGTGCTTGGCAGAGCTATGTCAGGACGGAGGCAACAATGTCTCAACAGTCACGACTTGACAATGGGCGAGGAGATCTCGGTCGAAAGCTCGTGGATTTCAAACCAGTTGATGCGGCTAGAAGAGTATTTTATCACTAAAACTCGCCACGAAACTATGCATTGATGCATTTAAAAAAATTGTTCCGTAACAAAACAGTACCGTATGTTAAAAATTTTTGTAAATCTAAGGGATTTAACTGCTGTGGTTATCAGTAAAAGCTTATGGGACTTAACTACGGGGTCATCAGTCCCTAAGATTACAAACTACTTATGAACCAGCTAAGACTATGGACGGCACAAATATCCATGCCCGAGGGAGGATTCGAACCCCCGACCGTAGTGGCCGTGCACACCGTGACTGGAGCGCCTCAGCCCCTCGGCCACCGCGGCCGGTGGTTATCAGTCCCTAGGTTTACAAATTACTTAAATTAACTTATGATAAGGACAACACACACAAACTATAACGGCGATCTGATTTTTCTGGAGGCTAGAATGACATACGACGTATGTACGCCGTAACTCGCAAAGCTACATTGGAAGGGTTTTCCTACACTTACGAAATGAATATAAACGCAAAGTTCGATTTATTTCCAGAATCATAGACTAGGTTGTCGTTAAACAATGGCCGATGACATCGCATACGCTAGTTACCACGCGGTCGTCTAAGATGTTTGTGGTATACGACATTGGTACGTTTGTAAATAAGGACTTCAGTCGAATCTGACCATCAGATCCAAGCCTGAGATTCGCTTTTCTTGTAAAACAGTCACGGAAGGGGTAGTGTCCTTGACGTACGACGTATGTGACCTGGTGCGTTGTTGTTTAACGAAAACCTACTTCAAATGGTAAGGGCTGTTTTATGAAAGGACGGAAGGAGTTGAAATATGTTCACCTCTTTCGCAGCCGATATTTTCATGGAGGAATTCAAGGAAATAGCTCTTCAGTCCATATCACTAGGTTCAGACGGCTGTCTCCGATATATAGACAACATGTTTTTGTCTTCTGGTCACACCGAGAAGTGGAGCTACAGAGCTTTCATCAACACCTCAATCAGCAGAACAACAAGTTTCAATTAGTATGGAGATAGAAAAAAAATGGTGTGCTTTCTTTCCTTAACGTGGAAGTTTACTGAAAATCAGCAGGAAAGCCAGGCCAAAGAGTATAAAGAAAAGTTACCAGTACAGGCAGGAACCTTCACACAATCTCACCCCAGTATCATACCCTAAAGAAGTTCGCCCTTTATAAGCTAATCCAGAGAGCACTTCGGATTACCAATGAACAAGACGCGAAGGTAAAGTTACAAGGTTAAATTTTACTGTATATAACTGTCACTTCTAGGTACTTTACCTCAGCATACCTTTTCTTAAAATCCTTGTATTCGAAACATCTTTAATAAGATGTTTCATTATCCCTAGAAACATTCGTAGTAAGATTAAATACTAAATCCGTCAATTACGGCACATTACCTTGACCTCAAAATTACGCAGCGCGAAGTACCTTTGTTTGCACAGGGCACGTGATGTAGTCAGCCAAAAACAGCACAATGAAATACCATTAGTCAGCTAATAGTAGTCATCCAATAGAATACTTCCTCGCCGTAGAAATATGCAAATACAAATGGTCATCGTTTAAGTTTCGATCTGTGCTCAACACGAGAGGTTTTTTTTTTCTATTTTACACAGCATATTAATCTGGGAATTCCTGAGACTACAGTAAAAGAGAGAGCTGCCTGCATACCGTGAGATTTGTTTTAACAAAATGAAACATGAAAGACTTTGTCGCACTTAAACGCACGCACGAAAGCGCGTGCGTAACATTTTTGGAAGCGGTTGAATTTACATTAAACTGCGCAATACTATGACTGCAATAAAAGATAGATCTGTCTGCATCCCGTAGTCTTTTTTTTTCCTAATAAATTGAAACATGAAGAACCATATCGTACGTAAACGCATGCGGGAAAGCGCGTGCGTAACATTTTTGGAAGCGGTTGAACTTCTGTCATATTTATGGTTTTATTGGTAAAATAATGACAGTATTAAAAGCAGATGGGTGTTTTCCTGCGCATGCCAATGTGTGGTATCGTATGGCTTACTACCCAGTAATTCATTAGCAGTGAAATGACCGGAAATGACATTACTATAAAACATCATTCTTAATACAGTTACACATCGTGTATGTGATCTTATTAATCATCGATTTGTCTGCATCCCGTAAGGTTTTTTTTTTTTTTTTTTTTTTTTTTCTCCCTCAGTCTAATAAACTGAAACATGCAGATTTACGTCGTATTAAAACACACGCGCGAAAGCTGATATGCTCAACCGAACTCTGCTTTTCGTTTGGCTGAACAGACTGTTGACTCGGCTTCATTGGTTGATAAAAGAACATCGTAAAGCGTGACTTCACTTTCACATTTCGCTAGACTCTCGCACCGTATTTCACCAGATTCGTAATTGTACTTCACTATTACGAAAAATACCACTCCTAATGCTACAACGAATTAAAAAAACTTCAATAAAGGAGCCGTTTTCAGGGAAATTTTGTGACCTACAATTCCGGGAAGTGACATTTATATACGATAAAACTTTACCAGTTACAAAATCTCAGGTCCATCTCCGAAGCAAACGGCTATGGGAAGAGGAATAGTGAAATAACCATGGCAACAAATCACGTAAACAGAAGGGAAGACCGAAAGGATGAACAAAATCTCGCCATATTGCTATTCGTAAACGGACTCACCGAACGACTGCGCAGAATTGTTCGTGGAGTGGACATCAGGCCTATCATTCGCAACATAACAGTTGTCATACTTCTTGGCCGATTAGAACTATGTGACGCAACTAGTACTCCAAGCGGGGACCTTTACCTTTCGTGGGTTTAGGCTCTACCGACTGAGCTATCCCGAGACGCTCCGAGGTTCATACTCACAGCTTTACTTCCGCCAGAACCTCGCCTTCAACTTTCCAAACTTCATAGAAGCTCTCCTGTGAACCTCGAAGAACTAGCACTCCTGGAAAAAAGGATATGGTAGAGACAGGACTTACCACAGCTTAATAGATGTTTCGAGAATGATATTATCACTTTGCAGTGGAGGGTGCGCTAATATGAAACTTCCTGGTGGATTAAAACTGTCTGATGGAACCGGGATTCAAACCTGGAGCCTTTGCGTTTCGCCTTTTTTCTGGTTTCGGTACTCAGTTTTAATCCGCCACGAAGTTTCATACCAGCGCAGACGCCGCTGCGGAGTGAAATATCATTCTGATAAGAGATATCCTTGACTCAGTGAAGGATCCGATAAACAGGCTGCACAAAGTCGGGGTCAGTGAAATCGGCTGTGAGTGTGGCCAAGTGTACATAGGAGAATCTGGGGGGCTGATCAATATAAGCATAGCAGAGCGAGAGAGATACATCCTCCTGAGATAGAGCACGAAGTCGGGAGTGGCGCAACACCAACAAGAGTGCTGCAAACAGGCAGGTTTTGCCCACTGGTGAAACGACCTGTCATACTGAAGAAGAAGATCAGAGAGGCTGCAGAAATAGCTTAGCGGATTGGAAATTTGATCAGACAGTACGGGTACAGACTAGTCTTGTGTAGTTCGCGAACGAACTAGTTCGTAAGAGCGCTACCAGAGGCGAACTACGCGAACTAGTATCCAGATCCCTCGCCTCTTAGTTCGTCCGCTCATTTTCCGAAGACTGACGGGGAACAGCGAGAGGACGCGAGAGCGCGCAGAATCGCGTAATTACTTTCTGCTAGTTTACCTTCATTTCGAGCTGAGATGCAGCTCAACTGGGGTTTCATAGTTCACTGCCACAATAAATCTATTTTAAAAATAAAGTACTACGATTACCCTGTATGCAAAGTAGTTGAATACCATTGTATCTCCCATTCGTGTAAATAACTGGTTTCAAAAATGTTCAAATGTTTGTTAAGCTTATGGGACTTAACTACGGGGTCATCAGTCCCTAAACTTACAAACTACGTATGAACTACTTACGAACTAGGACGGCACAAATATCCATGCCCGAGGGGGGATTCGAACCCCCGACCGTAGTGGCCGTGCTGACCGTGACTGGAGCGCCTCAGTCACCTCGGCCACCGCGGCCGGCTAACTGGTTTAATTGCCTAAGTATTTGATGTCAAATTGCCCAAAAATACGGGCAATAGCAGACGCTATAGCAACACTGATTCATTATATAAAGAAGCTGTCAGAAAAAGCTGTCATAAAAAAAGAGCTCTTTTAGTAGCGGCAGCAAAAGCCTAAAAGAGCGGACGAACTAGAAGGAGCAGACGAACTAGGAGCAGCGGACGAACTAGGAGCAGCGGACGATTATGCCAAACGCATCTCGCTTCATAGTTCGTTGGATTCTTTTCCGAAGACCGACGAGAAATAGCGAGAGGGCGCGTAGCAGAATTAAAAGTCACGTTTCTGCGTTCTGCTGGTGAGTCATTTCGAGGTGAGCGTCTGCCTGCTAGATTACATAGTTCAGTGCTACAAAATTTCTGTTTCGATGTTTTCTGCACTCTGCAATATCGGACTAATAAATTCCATAGATAATAGATATACAGTGTGTTACAAAAAGGTACGGCCAAGCTTTCAGGAAACATTCCTCACACACAAAGAAAGAAAATATGTTATGTGGACTTGTGTCCGGAAACGCTTAATTTCCTTGTTAGAGCTCATTTTATTACTTCTCTTTAAATCACATTAATCGTGGAATGGAAACACATAGCAACAGAACGTACCAGCGTGACTTCAAACACTTTGTTACAGGAAATGTTCAAAATGTCCTCCGTCAGCGAGGATACATGCATCCACCCTCCGTTGCATGGAATCCCTGATGCGCTGATGTAGCCCTGGAGAATGGCGTATTGTATCACAACCGTCCACAATACGAGCACGAAGAGTCTCTACATTTGCTACCGGGGTTGCGTAGACAAGAGCTTTCAAATGCCCCCATAAATGAAAGTTCAGAGGGTTGAGGTCAGGAGAGCGTGGAGGCCATGGATTTGGTCCGCCTCTACTAATCAATCGTACGAACACGTTGACTGAAATGTACAGGAGCTCCATCATGCATGAACCACATGTTCTGTCGTACTTGTAAAAGCACATGTTCTAGCAGCACAGGTAGAGTATCCCGTATGAAATCATGATAACGTGCTTCAGTGAGCATAGGTGAAAGGACATGAGGCTCAATCAAGACATCACCAACAATTCCTGCCCAAACGTTCACAGAAAATCTGTGTTAATGACGTGATGAATCGTGGAACTGCAGTACATGCAAACGAAACAATTGGTTATTTTGACAATAGTCTGCACGAATTATTTCAATTTACATTTAAAGATAAATATTAAAATGAGCTCTAACATGGAAATTAAGCGTTTCCGGACACATGTCCACATAAGATATTTTCTTTCTTTGTGTGTGAGGAATGTTTCCTAAAAGTTTGGCCGTACCTTTTTGTAACACCCTGTAGAGATAACTCTAAACTTAAACGCGAGAAATTATCCACAAACTGTTTCTTTTGGTTTGCGTGATATTGTTAGCGGCTTAAGCAGCAAGCGCATGAAGAAGGTAGGTGGGGGAACTTCCCCCTCCACCTGCACGCGCAGACCACGCCGCTCAGCCGTCACTGGGAGCGGAAGAACTAAAAGAACGAACTAAAGTGAGCGTTCCCGATCGCGAACTATTATGCGGAAGTCTAGTACAAACTCCCGACGCGCAGCGCAGTCCACACGGGGCCCTACGGTGACAACAGCGGCAGTAGCCGAGCGAGCACAGAGCAAACAGCACGCCCCAGCTGTCGCTAGGCAACAGTGTTACGTCATAGCTACCACTTGCAACAGTGACCGAATCGTCGGTGCATTTTGACATATATACGACGCTGTCTAATGCCCAGTAAAGTTATATTCACAATGACAACGGCAGCGGAAGCCTTCGTTTACACAAGCAATTCTCTAACCGCATCTTGAATCATTTCTGCTGATTACAAGAAATCAACATATTGTGACAATATCTCAGTCGACTGCATATATTCGCGTCTGAAACAAAATCAAACGCCGATGTGGCGATATGCTTACCATCTTTATCCAAATCAGAGAATGGCCGCAGCGACATCAGTGAATTACAACATCTTGGCCGGCCGCGGTGGCCGAGGAGACTAAGGCGCTCCAGTCACGGTCTGCACGGCCACTACGGTCGGGGGTTCGAATCCCCCCTCGGGCATGGATATTTGTGCCGTCCTAGTTAGTAAGTAGTTCATAAGTAGTTTGTAAGTTTAGGTACTGATGACCCCGTAGTTAAGTCCCATAGACTATACAAACATTTGAACATTTTTTACAATCTCTTGAATCGCATCAGTGGTCGATTTGGAATTATTTCATCTTGGAGCTTGCACTAGGTAGATGTGCTGTGCTTGACGGTCTGAGCAGAAATACCTTCCACTCTCCCTCTAATACTTATGCAGGCTCTGACGGCAATGTAAAGTCTTTAGCAAAATATTGTGTACGCTCTAAATGCAGTCAGAAACTTAGCGTTGTACCTACTCTGAAATAATTGGGTTAACCAGTAAAGCTGATGGAGATTTATTTTCAGTCGTAGCCTTCTCGTCATTGAAAGACTTCTGTATTTACTGCAGAAGTGTACATGTTAACCAGCCCTGTTCGCCATTAGAAAATAATTTATGTGAACAGCATTCCCTGAACTCATCTCGTACTGTGTGTCATGTTTCCCATTACATATCGTTATCTTATAGTATCCATTTTGTCTTACTCTTTTAGAAAAACATTTTCACCGTTCGGCGTAAGCCCCCTGTTCATCCGTATCGTTTCTCATTCTGTGGGTATCACGCTCAATCTGCCATCTCACTTACTAATTCGGGACACAAGCTTTCAGCGGAGATCGGTATTGTAGATTTCTCCTCATGTGTTTGACATTCTCATATTCATTAGGATTTAACACTGATATTTCTTTCACTACTGGTTAAAATGAAAATAATAAATCATATTCATGTTCTATACAAGGAGTTGTCTACGTATAATAATGCAACATATGGAATTAAATGTGATTTGATAATTCACCTGATTAACTAGAGTAACACTTATCAGGTAGTGGCTTAAGAAAGAAATAACCTATGAATAACAACAGACCAGAAAGGTTGTGCATCTTCAACTATGATCCATTGAGTGAAAAGTGTATCAAGGAAAGATACAGGTTGCTTAATGTAGACAACGAAGATATTAATTGAGAACGGAGATCTTGGCGTTCTGGCTTCTGATGGGTTCTTATAGATAACGTCGCGAAGTTGTGAGTTAGCTCTTGCAACAACTGACAAATTCTAAGAGGTGCACGATGGTCGCTTTGTACAGAACTTAGTGCTAAATGTTAGTTTCGTGTAACAGCTAAGTGCATAAGGGAAAAACTGTATAAAACTAAAGTTTTCCTGAAAATGTGTGTCTCAAATTACATTTCACATTACCAAGACCAAATTATGTCAATCCAAATGTCATTTAAATATTTCGTACTCTATGAGAAGTGAGCTAATATAATTTTACGTTGCAATGGTACAGTGTGTAACATTGAATGTAAACGTTATTCAAAAAAGTTTACACCCGAAGGATAAATAAGATTATTCTGTATTTTGTGACACATTATTTCGCTGCAGTTACTAATATGAAGCAAAATTTCGATCATGTTATGGGGTTAACATTCGTATTCGCATGAAGACGAATTCCGTCAAATTACTTTGAAACACATGTTGCATGCCGAAACAATATATTATTTATTTAATTTGTATAATTATGGGACCGTCTTATGCAACTGTAAATTAGTCTACTTTAGACCAGACGCGTTTCGCTTTATTCTAAAGCATCTTCAGTGGTCAGCTGTACAATAAGTTGTTTGTATTACATTATTTGTTTGAGTTTTTACTAAATTCGATATGTAACAGTTCTCATGCAATTGGATTGTTTTGATTCTGAATAAATTGGACTATTAATATTACTCACGAATTTTTTTATGTTTTCGTCTTCGTGTGTGGTTTGTAGCACATTGTCACTTGGTGTCCTGCTTATATTTATACTATTTACACTTTTTTACAGTAACACTTCTTACGAAAGTTTTTGAAACCTAGCCGTTTCTGTGGCCTGGCAGGCTCTGTATGTCGTTTGTTTTGTTTGTCTATTGTCTGTCTGTGTGTGTGTGTGTGTTCTTTGCTTTCAAGTTGTGCTGTGAAGTGTGTTTTTGTTTTGTTTCTGTCAATACAGGCGTATGCTAGCATCTTTGTGTGTGATCTTCTGACTGTATTTTGTGTTTATAAATATGATTTTAGTTCAACTAGCGACTTTCTGTGTGTGTGTGTGTGTGTGTGTGTGTGTGTGTGTTTGTGTGTGTGTGTGTGTGTGTGTGTGTGTGTGTGTGTTTGCGAGTGAGTGACAGAGAGAGAGAGAGAGATTCCGATTTTCTCCATGTGTTAATGTGTGGGTAGGGATTTGTTGTTGTTGTTGTTGCATGAGAACTGTTACAGGTCGAATTTAGTAAAAACTCGAACAAATAATGTAATACAAACCATTTATTGTACAGCTGACCAATGAAGATGCTTTAGAATAAAGCGAAACGCGTCTGGTCTAAAGTAGGCTAATTTACAGTTGCATAAGGCGGTCCCATAACCTATACAAATTGTATAACTGCAACTGCGGAAAACGAGGCTAAAAAACGAAGAAATATGTATATTATTTATTTCTGTGTCTAATGCGAACGCTCATGCTGAAAGAGTACATCCAATTTCTACCACCAGATCTGAATAATTCACAGAATGCTCCGTTTCAAAGAGCATGAATGTCGGTGGGATGACTGTCGCTAAGCTACTGTCGAGGTTTCACACTACACACCAATACGCCTTAAAACGTGAGATCTACATGCTGCGACTGAAATGTTATGCTCAAATAGGTATCTTATTTTTGTGGAAGTAGTGTTGAAATATAATTACTCTATCATTGTCTCGTTTTCCTTTTGATATGCCCATGTTCTTTATCATAGAGAAATTTCCTACTTTACTCTCCTAATTTTGGGTAAAAAGTGTGTAGTCATTTGCCATTCTCACTTTTTTCACGATTGTTAAAGACCGTATATTGAAGAATTTTTTGCTTAGTAAACAGACTAAATTTCGTAACATCGGTAATGCTGATGTCTGTGAAACATTTTAAGAACGATGTGAAAGCAAAGTCAACCTTTTTGGTATAAAAGTTATGAGGACTGTTCTGAAAAGTTTGAAAAAGGAGTTGAAAGCAAATTCATTGGTAGGGTATTGTGTTTAATATAGGGAAAACTTTTATTCTCCATTGGAGACTAAAAAAATCAACGAACAAATCAGATTAAAAATATGCTTTATTGCTTTCATGAGCTAATCGTGAATATATACTGATCATAATTGAAGCAGGTCTTAAGTACCTTACTGTGTCTCCAAAACTTTAAACAAATGCGTTGCCATAGGAGGCCCAATAAATTGTATTGCCATTCTCCCGGCCTTTCTGACCATAAGTAACACATTACAGGTTACTACACTAATATAGATATATGCATTTATATATAAATGAGTACACCACTGGGTTACGTGAAGCCATACTTTGGTTTTACAACATGTTTGTAACATAATTATGTACACTTTTTGCTATTACATCACGTCATCAGATATTTCTCAACATTTCTCTGGAGTCGTCAAAGTAACAATCTCTGAAGTATTTATTATATACAATTAATAATTGGAATTCATAGATGATAATGTCGTTATATAATAAGAATAATTTGTATGAAATTGTTTCTGACGATATTACAATCTTTATTTAAATTTATTTTATTGCTATTCTCCGAGCAGTACCACCTGGCAGCTCGTATATGTTTCGTTTTATGTCAAAAATATTACACACGCTAATATAAATCTCTTAAGTAAAGGAATTGCTATGTACGATTTTTTCTAAAGGTGTGGAATGGATGTTTGCATATAAACTGAAGACGTTTTATATCCAGCGTTATTGTGAGGATAAACTCACATTGTTAATGGTATTGCTTAAACAATACTTGGAATAATTTTTAGGTACTACGTGAATAAGTTTATCTTGAAAAGTTTCGTGGAACTCTTTAATTACCATCCTTAATAAATTCTGTCAGAAATTAGTTTTGCTTGTCTCATTTTAATAACAACGAATCAAACTTCCCATAGTTAAAGTATCAAAACATCATCCACACATACAATTCATTACAAGGCAACAGAACAGAGAGAAATTTTATCACGAGAAGGAATTCACGCATTAAATTTTATTTATAAATATTGGTGTATTTATAAGGCTGACTTATGGTAAGTGACTTTTCATTTTTGTTTGAGTCATTACAATTTACAGCTCGTGTCTGCTTAATAGAATTCATATTTAGGTTTATATGAAATAGTTTATTTTTCGTCTAGCCACATAACACTTCTTTCTCCAACAGTGGTAGTTCGTTTCTTACAACAGTCAGTGCTGGTAGAAAGCTGGGTATAGAAACTAATTGCTCCTAGTGGATGCAGATACTGGCGAAATGCGTGGCGATGACAATATTAATTGGATGGCAGAAAGCAGTCTCCATGACTATTAACTGGGGGATTTCTAATAGACTATCTTTATATATAAAATGGTAATGCACGATGTCAAGTACTTTTAAATTGCGTTTTCTGATTTAGTCTTCTGCTAAGTATATTTTCTTTATTAGATGTTTGTGTCGAGAAAAGGTAATAAAGACAGAGTTCATGAGGTGAATGGAGGCAGCTTCGAATTTTAAAGTGAATACAAAGGAGAGCAGAAATTAAAAATAATATATTCTGCAACAAGAATTGGATAGTAGTTTTAATGAAGGTACTTACGTATTGGGAAATGTTTCAGTACTAAACACATTTTCGAAAAACTACAGAACTACTTTAAAATAACTTTGTATGACAGAAATTAAGCAATAGTTAACATGATTAGATTAAAACTAAAGTAATAATACTTTCTTCTATGTTCACCTGCGGGGAAAAAATTCCACATGTAATGACCAGAGGTGACTCCAAAGTCATACCATTAGAAGTGAACGGTCATGGAGATATTATATCACTTTTCGATTAAATTCTATCGCTTTGCATGCTTGCTTTAATAATAACTCAAGTATTCGGTGCTTAATCCATTATTGTAATCAATAATCTAATCGTGCTTATTTCACTGTAAGGTTTTAAAACCTTACAGTGAAATACAATTCAGCTGCTGCTCAAAATGGCCACTGCAAGCAACGTAATCGTGCTTACTTTGCGACGGTGAAATTGTTTCCATTGCATACTAGTCATACTGATTTTAATTAACAATGCCTGCAGTCATACAAACTGGAAAAAACGACGTAGGCTTTAGTTTTTGTGAAGTGGATAAATTTATGAAATGAAGCTTTTTAAATTGGTTTATTCACTCTGCTTGACAGGATATGTAAACGTTATTTCATTAGCTTGCAAAAAGAGAAAGAAAGAAAACATGTGGGGCACTACATACTAAAATCATGAGAACGGTTGTGAGGAAAGAGTTACCCCTTTAAAATAATGTATCACGATGCGAAATGATGAGAAATGGTACAACGTTTCGCAGATTTCGTCGTTCTCCTCATTACTAAGTGTATTCATAGGACCACGTATAAGCAATGACAAATGTAAAACGAACAAAATACTAACATCAATATAGGTCTCTAAAATACATTTTAATCTCATTAACATCTCAGTTTATCTCTTAATAGTGAAAATATGTAATACTTTTCTTTTGAAGTAAAAAAGAGTTACAATATCTCCATATTTTATGAGCTGCACTCAAGGGGAATCAAAGTCTTTTGTTTTATGCTAGTAACAGGTGACTTTAATACGAAACACTAATGTAAACAAATGGAAAAATTTTATTGTAAAAGAAACTGCCCTAACGATTAAAATAACATATATACTTCCATCTTATACTACACATAACACATTGATCATTATTAAATCTCAACGTTAAGAGTAGTTGAAATTAGCTACCTCTGAAAGCTACCTTGTTACGTTGGAAGTACTACACGGGTCACTTTCAGCATGTGTTATGGTTTGATGATTAAATCGGCTGCGCATAAGACCTTATAATTTGGTAAATGGTAACCACAAAAAAAGAGAGAAAAAACTGACAGTTTTATTACTATTCTCCGAACAGTACCACCTGGCAGCTCGTATATTTTTCGTTTTATGTCAAAAATATTACACACGCTAATATAAATCTCTTAACTAAGGAATTGCTATGTACAATTTTTTCTAAAAGTGTGGAATGGATGTTTGCATATAAAATGAAGACGTTTTATATCCAGCGTTATTATTAAATGAAAAGGAGAGTTTGTTATTGCTATACAGAATACACGCTGTAATGTTTACAAATTGGTGTCCATCGCTTTATGTAATGGATTCATTGTGTGTAGATGAGACATCCTACTGAATGCTATAGATGTGGTGGTAATAATTATCAGCAGATTTTTTTTTTTACCGGATCAATTATTCTAAGGCATTCTCAAAAGTATACAAAAATTTGAAACAATGACAGTCAGCAATATTAGTGACATGACATCGGAAAGTGACTGTATTACCTTGTTAACATTTTTGTGAAAGTAGTGACTTTCTCAGCAAACTACATGAATATGTTGCACACTGCTGGTCACGATGTTTTTTTTAATATTCATCAGTTGTATCTGAATATCCTGTTACAATGGTTAATTTAGAGGAAACGTTTAAGTCTATAAATTAATGAGTGTTATTATAAAAACTTTGAAATTTCTGGATCAGTATAAATTTAAAGTTGATAGACATGTCATTATTACGTAAGTCGTTCTACATTACGATATAACCCCTATTCTTCCACCAGGTGTGATAAAAAAGAATGGACCATTGCTTGGAAATACAATCGAATTGTCTACCAATACATCAAGAGTTCAAAATGTGCATTTTCGAATCCTATGAGTTATCTATCGTAAGGGTGCCATAGCGTAGAGGGATAGGGCTCTCACATAGCGAGTAAAAACATTTAAATATTGAAATATTTTCTGCTAAAGGGCATCCCAAATATATAGACTTCCCTCATGTTATACATAAATACAATTTATGTATCAGTCCTGACAGATTTAAGTGAGTAAATATTTGACACTGCTTGATTTTTCTCTAGTAAACAACAGCGGCAAGAAACCGATTAGTTACTGAACGAGAATGTTCTAATTATGACAGCAGAAGACGGAAATAGAAATGTAGTATCAGAGAATTCATCTAACTTTACCCTAGAGCAAATTTCTTCTACAGAGCTACGGTACCTGATACACAGGACTATCTGTCATCATAATAATATCATCAGAATTTTGTAATGCTACATACATAAACAGAGCTGCGACATGTAGCGATCCTTCTCATGACCTAGCTCTTATATAAATTGCAAGAGTAATACTTCGTGGCAATGATAGTAACGTGATAGAACATGGCATCGTTTGGACAATAGTAGAAAGTGGGCCTACTTTTTCTGCATTATTAACTGAAAATTATGGTTTGTTATTGCAAACAAAAACACTATTGTAGCGGTATATCCTTGTTTTACTCGCGACTGTATCTGAATTATCACCGTGTGAGACAGCCCCGGCATTATTATATTACCCTCCTCTATATTCCCTTGGTGGAAGAATTAACCGACCTGCATGCACCACGTACTTCTTATTATTTCAGTAAGCTGACATTAAACACTGCAAGATTCGGATGCTTATTACATTGAACTTCATACTCACTTACGTGAACGCTTCCAACACAGTATGTATCAGCGGTTATTGTGCCTGACATCCAAACGGATCAAGGAAGCATAAGTATAGCCCAAAGTGGGCAGATAAGCAGGGTAGACAAGATCATGGTAATGTAAAACGAGGTTACGGGATATCTGAGGACAGGAAAAAAATCGGGAGACAGCTATTAGTCCTAAATGAACCTTAATGAAACTACGACAGTCATTCAGATAAGGTGGTTGTTAACCTGTTGGCGAACGTATTTTGGATGTCTATCAGTATAGTTATTCATGTCAAATTTTTATATATGTTGGGACACTTCCAGTAGATCTGGTCATGTTTGAGGTAAAAAAATTGTCAAATTCCATTATATTCCTTTTTCGCTTTTGTCTTAGAACAATTACTGCTTTACTTTACTGATTACAACCGAAGTTTATTAATTCGATCCATACAATCTCAAAAATTGAAATATGGAGCCTCCCCCGTAAGTACCATTATTTATGCGATTACACTTTCAAATACCAAATGTTGACTATGGTATTGTAATGTTTCCTTGAAGCTCATGTTCTTAACAAATCGATAGTGCTATGGTGAGTTACATTTATTTTTTATCGTGTCAAAAATAAAACGCCAAGATTGGTATATGATTATTTAATTTACTGACGATCGGTTTAAATGAGCTATGTCACCATAATCTGGTCGTATAAAATTCTGCAATGTGGTCATGTTATTTAAAATGCAGATTAAACAGAACGTGATTATATACCAGACAGTCAAAATATAAAATATAAGCAGCTGATAATATAACTTACGTATTTTTAATTTTGACTAAGTGCTATGTTGCACGTTCTGTTTAACCTCCGTTTTAACTAACATTACCACATTGTAGAATTTTATACGACCAGGTGATTGTGGCGTACCCCACTTTTAAAGATAATTAATCTATGCAGATCGCCTCTATCCAGCGATGCCAGGTAATGTCTACATTTAGTTTACAGTATAGCAAAATATTGCGCCTATGTAACAAGTCCCTTTCTCCCTTGAAATAATGATTGGAAATGAAATATCAGAAAGAAGCAGAATTGAGAGTGGTGTTAGACAAAGCTGCTGTCTTTCCCAGTTGTTGTTAAACGTATACCTGGAAGAGAATATTGCGAAAGGCTTACATGGGAAAAGAGGAATACGTATTGGTGGAAAGAGAGGAGAATGTATGAGATATGCTGGTGACATAGTATTGGTGGCAGAGAGTGAGCGGACAGCGAAAGATCTGAATGACTCTTGTGTGGAATATGGGATGAAAATAAACAGAGCAAAAACAAAGAGTATGGTCTTCAGTACAAGACACAGAATGGCCAATATTAAACTAGGACAAACTACCATTATCCAACTAAGTGCAATTATATATCTTGGAAGCACAATAACTTGAGATGCCAACAGGAGGTGAAAACTCGAAATTCAGTAGCGAAGGAAGCATTCAACAGAAAGGGGAGACTGATATGTGGCAAATTAGAAAGGGGTCTAAGAAAAATGGTTGGCAAATGTTTTGTTTGGAGTGTGGCACTGTATGGAGCAGAAACTTGGACGCTGAGACGAGAGGTTGGAAAAATGTTACAAGCATTTGAGATGTGGATGTGTAGGAGAATGGAGAGGAGAAACTGGAAGGAAAGAGTGAGTACTGAAAGTGTGTTGGAAGTGGTTGGGGAGAGATGTCTGCTGAAGGCTATTAGAGAAAGCGAAAGGAAATGCTTTGGACATTCATTGAGAAGAGAGTGCATGCTAGCAGGTGCCTCGGAAAGACTGATTTGTGGGAGAAGACTAAGAGGAAAAAGGCGAAACAAGATGATAGACGACATAAAGGGAAGAGGAAATTATGCTGAGCTGAAGAGGATGGCAGAAGACCGGACAGTGTGGAGAACTGCCATTTGAAAACCTGCTTTTTGGCAGACAACTGATGATGAGATGATGAATGTAACAAGTTGTGAATCAGATTTCTAGCTTCAATCAATGAAATTTCTAATATCAGAAAGAATGTCAGCTCTTTCGTCTAAGGTACAAGTCGGTATAAACGCCTACATCTCCGCTGGCCATTCCCGTACTAGCCGTTGTTTCATGGCAACACTTACAGAACGATGCATTTACGATTCAGGATTATTTGGAAAATTTTCCTCAATTCGATATTCCCTGCCCAGCTCTGGTCATATTATAATTTCTATGGAAGCTGTAATTGTAATTATACGAAGTTTTAATAATTATGTATTACATTGACACATAGATGTATATCTTTCTATTTACTTTTACGTTGGAACACTGAGGATGATATGACGCAAAATACTGCGCGAAATCTGCTTAAATCATCATGGTACGCATTTACAAAAAAACCAGCTGGCTACTTCTGTTAACAGTGAGGTTGAGCGTTCGGCCACGGACCAATATAGGTGATGTATGATCACGACTTCAAGTAGCCCCACACCAGGCCTAGAAATACCTAGCGTGGTCCGACCGTGTCGACCAGAGAAGCAACGACAGACGTTCGTGTTTCGGGTACGAACACTAAGTCCATTTGATATGTATCGGCATTACGGAGAGCGGATAAATAATCGCTATCAACGGAATTGCCACTTCGGTGCTTGCGACCCCAAATGCGTGAAAGGTCACATTGTTCGACACAGAAAGCAGAAACAAAACAATCCTTTATATTACTTCACGTTCACGAGCATCGAGTCATTTTGTTCGATTCAGGGAAATTTATCTCAAGGAAAAGGGCAGTCGTTAAGCATGAAACGAGCGCTGTGATTCTGTTATCGTGCTGATATCTCACGCACAGAAAAAAGTACGTCTTTGGCAAGGCAATGGGCAAAACAGAGCTATAATTCGAAGGACACAACTGGATCCGTGTTTCAAGCGTGAAAAAGAAATCCATAAAATGAAGAATGGCATGTATTTCTTGCTATCTTTACCATTCGAAAATTCTACACGTACCGTTTAATCAATGAATGAAGATACGCGGGAGGGATAAATTAAAACACCAAGTAAATTCTTACGATTTCTTTGCAGGTTAGATGCTATAAAACCACAAAATGGTATTATCAATCATAATTGTACAAATGTATTTGTAGGATTGACGTAATAGCAGATGAACCATAAAAATTAAATTACAGAGCACACATTGTATTTAAATTTTTTAAATGGTAAAACAGTCATGAAATGTATATAATACTTCTACAGAAAAGACATACAATGACGTTGCAGAAGGTGGAGGAAGAAAATTAAATTACAAAAATGAGTTGTACTGGTGGAAATGAGTCTGAAAGAGCTAATCGAGGCTCACGCCTGGATAACAAAGCATGTGAAAGCATTAAACATGATAATGAGGCTTCCTCTTTCCAGCCCAGAACCATGATTACATGGGTACTCTTTGTCAGTGTATAGCAAAAATTTTATCAGGAAGAGAAGTTTCTTAAGAAAGATAGAGCATATCGTAGCTTTGAGGTTGCGGTTCTTATCTATTATTTGCAAGTATAACATTCATGAAAACGCATCAAATACGAAAAATGAAACAGAACCTGGGAATTATCGACACATGAGCATTAAAACATATTTTTCATTATCAATTTATAACATTCGTTCTTAATATCGTAGTAAAATAGTTTATTTGAATTTGCCGGTCATCCAACATCAAAGTAAAATTGTAATTCCACACCACTCTAATATCAGTACTTCGTCAACGTGATCGCTATAGTAAAGTTGTGAGATTTATAGCTGTTGTATATAATATTAATTAATGAGCTGGGTGAAATGAACAAGTTTGTTGAAACAATTATAAATGAAAATCTTCAAATATTAGTGGAAAAGAAGAAGACACACTAACGGCAAACCTGAAAGTAATAATCAGTTCTCGGCCAGAAATACAGTGATGTTTCCAAACATTTACGTAAAGTCTCTTCTTCATTCCTATCTGCACAAAATGTGTGGCATAATGTCCCCCTTTAAGTTTATGAACTCCTATGGAAACAGAACTATCTACTGGTGACTGAGAATGCCAAAACTACAACAATACGTTTTCTGGTAGGTTGCAGTAAGATAATAAACTTGATGATAACATTAAATGGTGCAAATTTTATCGTTGTGATAAGCGTTATTGTACTAGAGAAATCAGATTTTTGTTTATAATCGCCACATGTATTAATTTTGGCAGAAATAGTTATGTATTTCATGTATCTTGGACAGAAACAAACAGAAAATATCGTCTACTTGATCAGCAGACGCTGCTCAGATCAAACGGCTTTACTCCTCTCTTGGAAGAAGTTAGTTGCCTATCGTGTTTGATGGGTCTGGCCCAAAGATTTTTTGGGAAGCAGATGATCTGATTACTAAATGTTTCCTAGTTAGCAGTTTTCAGGAACAGCATACCAAACATTGCAATGGTAGGCCGATAGGGAAATAAGATAGCTTACTACATTGATTTTTAACTTAACGTTAGAGAATCAGGAAGACAAAGTTCTCAGACAACAGCATATTAATGCCATTTCAGACGCATTGGACATCAGTATACAAATGACATTGCCGAGAAGATTCATCCCTATTATATTTGCAATTCCTCGTGTAATTATTGTTAAGAAGTCAAGAAGTGTACATCACTTGCACGAAAAAAAAAAAAATATGTATTTAAAATACACCAGTGATTTAACAAAACGAATGACTATATGTAACGACAGAAATGCTTTCTACGAACATAGAAATATCTATTAAGAAGTATTTCTTTATAGCATGCTTCTCTACTATTAGTTCTCTAATGACTGATGATAACTGACGTAACCGTTATGGCTGTAAAAATAAAAGCCAGGCAATCTCAAAGATCTTAAAAGAGACACAATTTGAATTTATTCAAGAGAATGTTGCAGTCCTATTTGAACGTCTTAATGAAAGATTGAACTATAAATCTCAACCGATTTAGTCATCAGAGTCTTAATCCCTGCAACGAAGAATATGCCAACACTGTTATTAACTGCATGTGTTATTAACTACAGGAAATGGTCTGTAAAAATGTGCATCTGTACATTTCCTTCCAACGTATTCTTCTTCAGTCCACCAAGTTCCGTGTTTGCATGACTCGCCTTTTCTAACTTCAATTAAAATATTACCAAAAACATATAAACAGATAAAGGACCGTAAGGTTATCTGAAAATAAAGAACAACAATTAGGGGAGAGTAGTACACAGTGAAACACGGTACACAGTGAAACATTCCATCTCAATTGTTTTAGTAATTTTTTTCTACTTGTTGGTTTCCTTGTATGTTTATTATGATAAGATACAGCTTTGTCTGTAATGGTGGACAGTTTGGTTGATTATTCTGGTTCCTATGCGTTATTATTGGTTTTCGGTGGTCAGAGGTTACAGTTAACGCCTCTTTTAAGTTTAATATTTTCGATATAACATACAGCTAAAAGAAATATTACGGTTTGTGAAAAAATACACATCTTTAGCTATATATTGACCAGTTTTAAATTTGGTAGGTACGTAGATTAAGAGTTGTGACTAACTTTTTAGTTTATGGTGACTTAGGTACACAGGGAAACATCTGTATGTGGTACATAGTGAAACAGGACCATTGGCCTCAGATGCATGTATGACTTCTCCAAACACCAGAGCGAGCAGTTATTGAAGAAAAGACTTTGAGAAAAAGGACAGAGCTGGAAGAAAAGGAGAAAAGAATTATGAAGAGAGTCAACAATAAAAAAAGTGAGTGGTGTGTAAGTAAAACAATTTCAAGTGAAAGTGATGAAGAAAGTGACAAAGATCCAATGAGAGATAAGTGTATCATTACATCCTTTTAACTTGAAGTGGGACGTTATGATTGGTGACTACATTTTGGTGAAATTTCAGACCAATGTATATTTAGAAGCTAAAGTCTTGAAACCAGTACTTCGTGGTACTGAGTATGAAGTCTCGTACCTTCGAAAAAGCAAAAAAAAAAAAAAAAAAAAAAAGTTACTGGTTTTGTATTCCCAGTTGCAGAAGACATAGACTGTGTATTGCCACCTGCGTTAGCTACGGTTACTAAGAGACTCTCCAACCACCGATATCACCGATATATTCGTTTTCCAATCAATTTTGGTACACTTAATATTCACTGAACAAAATTTAGTATATGTTAATGTTTGTACCTGTATTTGATAGCATCAAAACAGCTATCAAAAAGAAAGTCATTACTTTAAAAATTATTAAAAAACGAATTTATAAGAAAGTACCTATTAAAAGTATATAGAGGTACAGATGCTGTGTGTATATTAGCAACAAATAGAAAACCACTTGACAATGCCAAATACGGCGAAAGAACTGTAGTGGACAATTAAATAAAGCTAATAAGCAGCAGTAAAGGTTATTATACTTATTAAAAGATATTTATGTTTTATAAGTCACTAACAAGTAATAAATATAAACGTTTTCTCTGTGTACTATACATGATACACAGTGAAACATTTGCGGAGGTTGTTTAAAATTGTTATTTCACTTGCTAATTAGTAGAAAAATTATTATAATTATTATTTTTTGTTCCAAAATATTGACAACGTATTGTTCTTTCAAGTAATTAAAGAAAAATTTGTTTTGTGAGTAGTATTTTATACGAATCAATCAAAAGGGTAATTTTTGTTTCACTGTGTACTCCTCTCCCCTATTACATTTCCGATGTTTGTCACAATTCATTGTGAGATATTATCAATAATCCAGGTTTTTGTCTCTCCCTTCGTTATTTTCCACTTTACTAACATACTGAACAATGGTTGTTAACTGAGGCATTAACTCATGAGCAAAGTAAACGTTCAAACAAAGTACAATGATGGGCAAGTATATCAGTGCATAAGAATGAAGTGGGGGCATTTCGACGCTGCGCGTTCAGCTACGCACCCCACGCCTTCCCATTCGGTAACACGTGGTGGCGTAATTGCCCGAAGGCCGCTTGGCGATTCCGAGAGAAGGAGCAGATGAATGGCAGCGAACTCTTTGTAATTTATAGATGGCCCTCTTGCGGCCCATTCGCTCTTACTCTTGAAGGCGCGGGCGATTCGGGTGGTGTCCCTCCTCCCGGTCCTGGCTCCAGTTCCTCTCTTTCCATCTTTTCCGTTTCTTTTCTCTTCCTTTTGCGCGCGCGCGGTGCCACTGCAGGGAACTTTATGGCAGCCCCAGCAGCGCAGTGGCAGCGCGCCAGCTGGCGCCCCTGCAGGCGGGCAACCCGCGGCGCAGCCTGCCCGCGCTTCCGCTTCCTTACTGCGCCAGCTTCTCAAGGTGTCTGCCTCTTATCTACTCTACATTACTCCGTAAGCGTATTTAGTTAAGATGAGATGGCAAGGAAGGAGAAGGCAAGTTATTTTATTCTACTGGTGATAATCCAGTACGTCATCTAATTGAAAGTTAGTGCAGGTTTATCTGATGACTAGCTGAACCCCCGCTGCTTCGCATGCGTAGGCTGGTTGGTATGCAGCGGTTGTTTCTTTTTAATCCTCGTGAAGAATCCATATCTTCAGTTTCGTAGTTATAGCTTGAAATTTGAGCTAACAGCAACATATTTTTTATAATCAATTTTTGCATCTCGTATTTCACCCCCTTATTGGTCGAATTTCCAAAAATACCGAAACACGTGTCTTTTTAATTCGAACCCCGAATGCAGGTTTATCTGATGACTAGCTGAACCCCCGCTGCTTCGCATGCGTAGGCTGGTTGGTATGCAGCGGTTGTTTCTTTTTAATCCTCGTGAAGAATCCATATCTTCAGTTTCGTAGTTATAGCTTGAAATTTGAGCTAACAGCAACATATTTTTTATAATCAATTTTTGCATCTCGTATTTAACCCCCTTATTGGTCGAATTTCCAAAAATACCGAAACACGTGTCTTTTTAATTCGAACCCCGAATGCAGGTTTATCTGATGACTAGCTGAACCCCCGCTGCTTCGCATGCGTAGGCTGGTTGGTATGCAGCGGTTGTTTCTTTTTAATCCTCGTGAAGAATCCATATCTTAAGTTTCGTAGTTATAGCTTCAAATTTGAGTTAACAGCACCATATTTTTGAAAATCAATTTCTGCATCTCGTATTTCACCCCCTTATTTGTCGATTTTCCAAAAATACCGAAACACGTATCTTTTAAATTTGAACCCCGAATCCAAATCCGAAAATTTTTAGTTCTAACTTCAAAATTGCCTAAATAGCAACGTATTTTCGAAAAACATTCCCTCTCCAATTTAACCCCGTTGATGGTTGAATTTCCAAAAATACCGAAATACGTGTTTTTAACGTCTAACCAACTATACAAATATCAATTTTTGCAGCGCTAGCTTCAAAATTGTATCAATAGCAACGTGTTTTCAAAAAGAATTTTGGATCCTCTACTTAACACTCTTATCTGTTGAACTTCCAAAAATACTAAAACTCATGGATTTTTAATCCTGACCAAGATTCCCTATCCGAAGTTCCGCAGTTGTTGTTTAAAATTTGAGTTAACAGCAATATATTTTAGAAAATCAATTTTTTGCGTCACCTATTTTAACCCCTTATTTGTCGAATTTCAAAAAATGCCGAAACACGTGTCTTTCAAATTCGAACCTTGAATTGAAATATGAATTTTTGTAGTTCTAGCTTGAAAATTGCCAAAATAGCTACGTATTTTCAATAAACGTTTAATCTCCTATTTCACCCCCTTAAGAACGGAATATCGAAAAATCTCTTCTTAAATGACGCCTACAAAGTAAGATCAACACCCTCCACAAATTTCAAGTTTCTATCTTCAGTGGTTTGGGCTGCGCGATGATGAGTCAGTCAGTCAGTCAATCGAGACACTTCCTTTTACATATAGAGATTATCTCTACTGACCTTGTCTGTGCACGATGAGTCAAGCATCACTCGTGTGCATTACGACCACTACACCAATACTGATGACAAGAGTTAGTTAAGCATTGGTCGTTGGAAAAAAATCTTTATTTACTTTGAGTGTTGCAGATGAATTATACGCTAAATGGTAAAACAGCCATGAAATTCGTATAATACTTCTACAGAAAAGACATACAATGACGTTGCAGAAGGTGGAGGAAGATAATTAAATTACAAAAATGAGTTGTACTGGTGGAAATGAGTGTGAAATAGCTAATCCAGACTCCCGCCTGGATAACAAAGCATGTGAAGGCATTAAACGTGAAAATGAGGCTTCCTCTTTCAAGCCCAGAACCAGGATTACATTTCACTAGGAACATCCCATGGCTTCCTGATAAGCCTGAGTCTTATGACCGTTAAATGGGTACTCTTTTTCAGAGTATAGCAAAAATTTTAACAGGAAGAGAAGTTTCTTAAGAATGATATAGCATATCTTAGCTCTGAGGCTGCGGTTCGTATCTGTTAATTGTAAGTATAAAATTCATGAAAACGAAGCAAATACGAAAAATGAAACAGAACCTGGGAATTATCGACACACGAGCATTAAAACATATTTTTCATTATCAATTTATAGTATTCGTTCTTAATACCGTAGTAAAATAGTTTAACGCAACTTGCCGGTCATCCAACATCAAACTAAAAATGAAATTCGGACTGACTCGTCTGTGTACGATGAGGCCAGCAGCACTCGTGTGCATCACGACCACTACACTAGTACTGATGACAAGAGTTAGTTAACCATTGGTCGTTGGAATAGAAATCTTTATTTACTTTGAGTATTGCAGAGGAAGTATACGCTTTAGTTGCACACTTATTATGTAACATACGACCCGCTTCGGGCACATTAAATTCCATCATCACCTGCGAAACCAAATCAACGGCGGCAATCCGCAAGTAGAATCGAACCGTTCGAGACGTGCGTTTTCGCGGTTGTTGAGATGGTTATACAACTGATGATAGGATTTAATATGCCCAAAACTCATCGCATGTAACGTAATAAAACTAGTATGCCAATAAAAAGGATTCTTTCTCTACTAGCGCAGTATACACAGTTGAGGATGTTCGGGGAACCGAAACCTGAGTCTGAGCCAGTGCATTGTGTATGCAAGGCAATAGTGCGTGATCCTTTTATTTCATACGTCAAGGAGAGAGTGCCACTGATGTGAAAGTACTAGGATGTTAATTTTAGCAGAAGTCCTAATTCACTTTCAGTGGAAGGTGCATTGGTCACTACGGATGAATTATGTATTTAAAAAACTAACAAAAATTTTAAATCTGGTTACAAATGTAAATAAAAAATTGCATGTCGCATCTAAAATGGGAGCATCCGATTTAGTTGTACCATGGTGTTTCGAAAAGAACATGTTTTGTACATGAACTACAAACTGCTTTGTAGCATCAGGAAAACGATATGGAACTATACAAAAGGTAAATAATAAAATGATGGGAGTAAAAGCAACCAATTCAAATATGTGTCTAAACAGTCTAAATTAGACAAATGACATTTTAATTAATAATTTCACTGCTCTTACTTGACAGGAAACGCATGTTGCATGGTTCTTGTATTTTTAAAGAAAAATTCCATTTACTGCGAGGCTAAAAAAATTCCTGATATCTATCACTAGATAATGACCTTGGGTAGTGAATTTAAATAAAACCGAAAGCGTTACTCGTGCAGACATTTCCTTCATTTCCTTCAAACCCATTCCGAACTTGCGAAAGTGCCACCAACATGTTCCACAAGCTTGAGAAAAAGTGATTTTATTTACTGTATGTCTTCAGTCGAAATAATGGAAAATCTGTTCTTGTATTATCATGTATTGATGTACGAGACATTTACGTTAATGGGCGTACCAAAGATAAACATTAATATGTACAGTAACACTGAACGAAGCGAGGAGATAGAGGGATGTTTGCAGTACACCGTTGTGAAAATTTTGGTGAGGTTACTAGTCAATATAATGTATCGGAATAAGTGATATGTCGAGTAACAAAAATTCAGGTTCCATTCCATCATAAAACGTCTCTCAGAAAATGCTATCAAGCTTCATTCAATACGTTCATTTCCCAAAATTAACAGTGGATAAGTGAGTCGGAATCTTAATCTACACACAAAAATTATTCAGTTACAAAAATTTGTTTTGAATCTGGTCGCTTATTAACACGATTAAAAACAAGATTGGGTATATTGACGTCCATCACACCAAAATTAATATAGTTCCTTTACTTTAAAAAGTGGGAAACAATATGAATCCATACTGTAATGTGTTGAAGCTGTCTCATCAATGGAGCTACAAATTACTTTCTGACGAAAATTACTTATTTAGCAGTAATAAGTGAATGTAAACATTTTTTAACTTTCTCGTGGATTATTCATAGGACTTGTTGCAATAACAAACCACAGTGAATATCTTTATCCAACTACGGCATGCACAACTGTTAAAATTTTGTGATCTCTTTGGAGAGTTCCATGTATCCACATTCCATATTTCTCTTATTATGCAGGAGCTTAAAAAAAGTGACAAGCACAATAATAACATTTCCGCCATTACATAAGTACTTTTTTATTTAACTCATGTCTATTCAGCGGTGAAGAACAGTAGTCTGCAGAGACGTAATTAAATACTCAGTTACTATTCATGTTCCTTCAGTATTCAGCCTTCTACCAGCACCCCACATCATGTCCAGCAAATAATGTGACCAACTACATTGCAGTAAAGATACAGTTTCCTTAAGTACACAACATAAACAACACAGAAATATTCAAATAACCACATTCATATAACGATAGTAGGTGACTAGATACTACACAAAAATTACCACGACATAAATTATCACAGCACAAACAATAATAACATTAATGTTCAGCACAATGACTAGATGAGGAACTACGAGTATTATGGCATAATAATATCAGATAATACCAGATCTTAGCTAACAAAGCACATCACATAAAATAATATCCTAAAAGCTAAGATTCATAATATTGGAGACGAATTACCAGCAAACATATAACATTTTCATATATGGTACACAGACATGCAGACACACTATTAAGTGATATTGATACTCTTTTTTTTTAACATACACCAAAAATAGTTTCATTTCACCACCATATTTCCACTTTATATCCACAAATTGACTCTCCTGTTTTGTCTATCTCTTTGTTGCTCTGTTTATCTGAATATTATTGCTAGTGTTAAGGGCAGATGTGATATTTTACGGGTTTTTATTAACAATACCCGATAGTTGAAATAACTAATGAAGCCTCTCATTGAAATACTGCAGAAATAATCAAATAGGCCTAATATTTTCCAAACATGCTCCCTATCATCACAATAAAGAAAGAACTACCCTGAGACTTTTCAAATTTCAGATTTACTCGTTATTCAATTTCTTAAATTGGCATCAGTGAAAGCAACGTTTTACGTCATACAAAATTCTAATTTCAGCGTCGTAATTCTCTTCATATGTAGATTTAAATGTTAAAAAACTATGATAAATATATTTTTAAAAAAGTTATATACCTTAGTGCAATACTATGTAGGTACAGTGAATTATTTCAAAGCTTCAGTTTCACATGAAACAATCTCAAACATATGCTGCTAATTTGCAGCAAAATTTGACCACATAATCTGGTCTCAAACTAATTAAATATGACTAAGAAATAGTTCGTTGCTCATTAATTGTTTTGGTAATGATAAATTATATATGCTAATAAGATAGCGTCCCTGTAACTACGATATACTCATTATCTTTCGGAAGGGGGTGGCGGGGCAGTGTAGGCCGATTCTATGCTACTTCATATCGTGGAACAAGTACCGTCTACGCCTGCACATGCTGAAATATGACGCTGCCAGTTTCCAGTTGTAAAATAAAACTTCTCGGAGTAAAGTTGTGATCACATCCCATTGATGGTGACTTGTAAATCTGCGTATGCGCTCCAGTAGTGTTCTCAACAATCTGAAATACGAGAACTGTGTTATGAATAACGGTAACGGCCACTGAAATCAAGCTCAAGTGACAACCAGTATATTGTAATAAACCGTGTTCGCCTTTGTGGAGCTTGTGATCACGAACTTACAGTGTGTGGCTCAGCTTATGCTGCCTTAGCAAGCAGACACTCATTATCCTTGTTCCACAACTGGCCACCGCTCTCCCTCTGCCTATCACTCTTTCTATGCCTATGCTCTTCAGTTTGCCCACAGGTGCAGCCGTTGTCATCATATATATACGAGGACCGAGATGCATACGTTAGCGGAAAAAATGTATATTTCACTTGTTACGTATTGCTTGTATAAGTAACAGAGGGCTTAAAGATCCAAGCAAATATAACTACGTCATCAAAGTAAATCTGAAATCAGTCTTTCGTTTTCACATGCGATCAGTTCTTCGAACTTACACGTTACGTAGGCCTAACATAGTTGGTCGCCTGATGGATCGAGGCCATTAGATAGAATAATCGTTGTGTCACGCGTTAACGTCGGTGGGGTAAAGATATGGAAACACATCAAAGATAATCAACGATTCTTCTATTTAATTCTAAAATATATGATGAAATCTCAATTTAATCTCTTAAATATTAACATGGAAGATCTTCGGTTCAAGTAATTTCTGTAAGTAACGAACATACATGCTAAACAACAATTAATAATTGAGAACAGTACTTTTACTAGAGTTAGTCATAAAGTTTTGATTACCGCATAGATGAAATAAAACTACGTATCTATTCAAGTTTTTGCGTTTTCATGTACATGTTTGCAGTTCATAAAACTGAAATTCCTACGCCTAGTTATGCTGTTACAGAGGCCAAAACAAAAATGGAAAAGGCCATCGACACAACTGAATATCGTATTGTTGTTCGAATTCTGCAGCAATGGAATTGTATTAGTCGCATTGGGGCAATATACGTGACCAAAAATATTATCTCGGTCAGCCAGACATAGCTACAATGTTACCGCTAATAGCCGAAAGGAATAACGGCATGAAAGTCAACTTAATTAAGAGGGCAACGTGCACTTTTGTTGTCTCTCTAGCAGCGTACTATCGCGAGGAAATTTCAAAGAGTACTCGTACTGAAGAATAATGAGAAATTTTTTCTAGGTTTTCGTTAAACTTCATAACTACAATTGGATGGGCTGTCGAAATATCTAAAGTGAAAGAGAACGTTGTGAATACTTTAAATGTAATTAGTGCCTATTTTCAGGAAAGCTTCAAGACAGGTTAGTTGTAACTGCAACACACAGGAGGGATAAATCCTATTGCTTTCTATTCTAAACGAAATGGAATTTTTCACGCTTACAGGGACAGTTACATTGTTCTCACTTCATGGTGACATGATTCAACTGTGTATCCTGTTTATAAATGAACAATGTACTAAGAGTAAAGAAGACAAAGAGAATCTCTTTCAGGCAACGGCTGCACCCTACGTTCAACTTTGTATGTTTAATACTGCTCTCACTTGAGCTATTCTATACAAGCTGACTACCAGTCTTATACCGGTAACTTTTCTAGTTGCAAAAAAGGAAAATAGTGGAGAAATTAGACAGTATCCTATTTTGACAAAAATATTTCTGTGGTACAAAATCTCTCCTTCGCTGCTTACTTCATAAACTACAAATTCATTACTTTCTACACTAGAATAATCTTTCTTGAAAACTCATATCTTTGGTTTAAAATATCCGTAGCGCTTAGTGTATCGTGCTTAGCTCAAGCAACAAAGAGAGAGATAGGCCTAGATATAGAGAAAAAGAATTTTCCAACATGTTTTCCAATGCTCACCCAAGTATCCATCATTCTCTTGTACCACGACAGGTAACTAAATGAAAAAGTGAACAGCGAATAACGCAACTTGAGACACGTCTCGTATGTTGCGCTATAGAAATTTCTCTTTAAAAATAATGCTGATGAGAAGATATGCTTATTGAGATCTTTTCTTTATAAATATAAGCTTCCCATGCAGCATTTGTAAATAGTAATATACGAAACAATATTATTAAGAATAATTTCAATATATACCATTAAACAACTGTTTGGTAGATTAACAGGGATATAGTAACTGACTTCACTGCCAGGCAGAACGAACTTCAGGGGAGATAAGCTACAAACAGCTGCGTAGCTGGAAATAATAATAGTGGACGCCTTGCTATTGGCAAAAACCAATACGAGTCAACCGCGAGGATGAAGCTTTCTCTGTCTCTGTGCACGGCATTTACTTATGTTTGACTCTCAGAAACGCAGAAGTCAAATTTCATTTCCCTGTTAATTACTTTATTGCTACGTTTATACCAATATTAACATGGTAGTCACTTCCATACACAACTCAGTCCACACTAAAGACGACATAGACACGACACAGCTGCTTATTTTGAAATTGAAAGTGCACATGTGTTGTTCTTTCTCTACTCCCTAACAATGAACATTGGTGGGTGGGTAGTTTCCTTGCACGCTCTGCTGGGTGCTGTCATCTCTGTCCTCAGTTCTGATTGGTCCCTGGCTCCTGCCTGTGGGGGGAAGGCTGCACAGGGACTTCGTTGTACCGTAGTTAATTAGTAGCCGAGATCGTTCGCTCATGGGGACAGTGGGGATCAGAGGAGATTGGTGGAACGAGAACTGGCTGAGAGCACTTCGTGAACCGGACATGCAACGCATATGAATTTACCACTGACATTATGAAATAAACTGTATAATCCGCTGAAGTAGCCCCTCTTTGCTACCAGTACGAACTAAAATAGAACGATTACTTACTTTTGAGGGGAATCTGTTTAGTGATTGGTACCTCTGTAAGTATTCTGTAATAGGAGTGTTGCGCAGAGCAGTCTTGCGTTGGGTGAGAATAAGGGGATCTTCTGTGGAGTGAGGGAACGTTCTGGTTTGGTTGGTTTTTGAGGCAAGGAACTAAACTACATTGATTATCAGTAGGCAGGAAGTTCGAAATTTTACTAAATTCCATATTGATCAGGAGCTGGAAAGTATAAGCCTTGAAGCTGGTACGATGAAGTATTATACTCGGATTAACGTAAATATGACCAAATGGGGCACGGACTTGACAGAGTATCGAAGAACATTAAATAATATAAGTGAAATAACGCAGTGAGTAGCTATAGAATATTGATCATTATTGCCTGTAACGAAAGGTAGTGGGAAAAAATTCGACTAAGTTGAGCTTGAGGGACGTGTTTAAGACTTTCGTAATGTGAATGTGGCACTGCCTCGGGACAGACGACCCACAATTTGCCGTCAAATATAAACTAAGACTACTTTCAGGAATTAAGGTATTGACGTACATTAAATAAGAGAAATATTGCACTGAGTACCATTATTGCTCAATGCTACAAGTAATGAGAAAATACTATGAAAAGACGTTTATTACTCGCTAATGCTTTGGGCAGCCGGCTGCCAATTTAGCACTTAATGGAAACCTAAGCAGAGGCAAGGGTCAGGAAGTGCTATCCGCCGGTCCTGAGGGAGTTAGGATCTGGCTCGCACTGCTCAGTGTGTCCTCGCCCATTAGACGAGCTCAATCTCGACCTCGACCTCGACGTCGTTGCCGTCCTGCAGGTGGGCGGACGTGAGGACCGTGGTCGTGTTGGCGGTGGCGGTCGGCATCTGCGGCGGCTGGTTCTCGTCGTCCTTGAAGCACGCCGACTCGAGGTGCTTGTTGAGGTAGGACTTGAGCGCGAACGTCTTGTGGCAGCGCGAGCAGGCGAAGTTCTTGTCCTGCGAGTGCGTCTGCATGTGCGCGCGCAGGTTGGAGCGGTCGGCGAACGCCTTGCCGCAGTGCGCGCAGCCGAAGGGCTTCTCGCCGGTGTGCGAGCGCAGGTGGCCCTGCAGCAGCCACGGCCGCGAGAACAGCTTGCCGCAGACGCCGCACGCGTGCGACAGCTTGTGCGTCAGCAGGTGCATGGCCAGCGCCGGCATGCTCACGTACGCCTTGCCGCACGTCACGCACTTGCGCGCCGCCTGCGAGTCGAGCGAGCGGTGCGTCTGCTTGTGGCGCGACAGGTTGGACGACGTGGCGTACTGCTTGCCGCACTCGCTGCACACGTACTTGGCGCCGGCCTTGCCGGAGCCGGCGGCGTCCTGCGGCTGCTGCTGCTGCTGCGGCTGCGGGGGCGGCGGCCCGCCGTCGGCCAGCACGACGACGGCGCCGCCCCCGACGCCCGGCGGCGCCGCCTCCGCCTCGCCCGGTGCCGCCACCGCCACGGCCGCCGCCTCGCACGACGCCGCCGCCGCGGCCGCCGCCGCCGCCTGCACGGCCGCCGTGCTCACGATCACCGGCGTCGCCGCCGACGTCACCGTCTGTGTGTGCGGCTGCGGCGGCGTCTGCGTCGTGGTGGTCGCGGTGCTCGCCTGCACCGCCTCCGCCACGACCAGCGGCTCCGCCGCCGCCACTGCCGGCTTGCCCACCTTCCTGTTCTTCGAGCGCCCGTCGGCCGCCATCAGAGCGTCGTAGGTGTATATCACAGATGTCTTCTGCGCCGGTGGGGGAATCACAGTTGTTACCTGCAACATACGTCGCGTGTAAATTACGAGCTGCCATTACCTCTTAAATATACAAACAACATTCGTAACTTTACCAATACCCTTGGTCCACTTGGGCTGTTATTTTATTGGAGTCGTGAAGACCCGCACAACCGGTTTCGCAACCTATAGTTGTATCTTCAGGCGCTTATTTTACTGCTCAAGATGATAATTATTTTAATAAAATGAATATTTAGATTGAATATTACATATGTTGTTGTTATGGTCTTCAGTCCGGAGACTGGTTTGATGCAGCTCTTCACCCTACTCTATCCTGAGCAAGCCTTTTCATCTCCTCATAAGAACGGCAACCCACATCCACTTGAATCTGCTTACTATACGCGTCTCCCTCTGCCATTTTTACCCCACACACTTCCCTCCAATGCTAAATTTACGATTCCCCGATGTCTAAGAATGTGTCCTACCAAGCAATCCCTTTTATTAGTCAGGGTATGCCAAAAATTCCTTTTCTCACCAATTCTGTTCAGTACCTCTTCAATAGTTATGTGATCTACCCACCTAATCTTCAGCATTCTTCTGTAGCACCACATTTCAAAAGCCTCTATCCTCTTCCTGTCCGCACTGCTTATCGTCCATGTTTCACTCCCGTACAAGGCAACACTCCACACAAATGCCTTCAGAGAAGACCTCCTTACGCTTAAATTAATATTCGAAGTTAGCAAAATTCTCTTTTTCAAAAATACATTTCTTCCCATTGCCAGTCTGCATTTTATATCCTCTGTACTGCGACCATCGCATGTTATTTTACTACCCATGTAACAAAACTCATCTACCACCTTCATTGTTTCGTTACCTAATCTAATTCCTTCAGCATCGCCTGATTTTCTAAGACCGCATTCCATTATTTTTGTTTTGCTCTTGTTAATGTTCATTTTATACGTTCTCTTCAACAAACTGTCCATTCCATTCAACTGCTCTTCCAGGTCCTTTGCTGTCTCTGACAGAATTACAATGTCATAATCAAAACGCAATGTTTTTATTTCGTCCCCCTGAACTTTAATCCCTATTCCAAATCTTTCCTTGCTTTCCTTCACCGCCTGCTCGATGTACAAATTGAATAACATCGGAGAAAGGCTACAAAACTGTCTTACTCCCTTCCCAACTGATGCTTCCCTTTCATGCCCTTCGAGTCTAATAACTGCGGTCTGGTTTTTGTACAAGTTGTAAATAACTCTCCTTTCCCTGTATTTTACCCCTGCTGACTTCAGAATTTGAAAGAGTGTATTCCAGTCAACATTGTCAAACGCTTTCTCCAAATCTACAAAAGCTAAAAACGTAGGTTTGCCTTTCCTTAATCTATCTTCTAAGATAAGACGTAAAGTGAGTATTGCCTCCCGGGTTCCTACGTTCCTCCTGAATCCAAACCGATCTTCACCGAGGTCAGCTTCTCACAGCTTTTCCATTCTCCTGTACATAATTCGTGTTAAAATTTTGCAACCATGATATATCAAACTGATGGTTCTGTAATTTTACATGTAAGAACAAAAAATCGGAACTAGTTATGTATGAGGAAGTTAAATGTAAGAAATTTTTTATATAGAAGCCAGTAGGCTAGTAATTGCAATAAATATTCTTTATGTTCCTTAGAAAGTTTTCCATATAAGTCATTTGTGATGGATAACGGGGTAAATGGTGGGGTCGTACCGCAAGCGCCTTCGCTCTTTTCGTCAAAAACATAAAAAGAAGTCTACGGCGCGGTTCTTGTCATTTTTATTAAAAGAATAGAAAAGTCGGCAATCACTTTAGTAAAAATTGTTCGGCTTGTGACATAAGGCGACGTGATGGGTAGCCAGATTGTGGTCAGTGTAGTGAGGTTCATCAGCTGCATCAAGATGATCAAAAATTGCATTTTCGTATTGGGCGGGAGTGCGAATACAGCTGTAGTGACAGATCATCATATGTAGGACCCTCACCAGGTGGGACTGACGGAAGACATTGAGAAGGTTCAGAGAAGGGCAGCTCGTTTTGTTTAATCACGTTACGGGGAGGAAAGCGTCACTGAAATGTTGCACGAATTGGGGTGGAAATCATTAATAGAAAGACGTTATTCATTGCGGCGTGATCTGTTTGCAAAGTTTCAATCACCGACTTTTACTTCTGAATGTGAAAATATTTTGCTAGCACCCACCTACTTAGGGAAACATGACCATCCCAATAAAATAAGAGAAATCAGATCGAAAACGGAACGATTTAGGTGTTCTTTCTTCCCGCGCGTTATTAGAGAATGGAACGGTAGAGAAAAGTTATGAAAGTGCTTAATGAATCCTCTGCCAGGCACTTGAATGTGATTTGCAGAGTATCTATGTAGATGTAGATATATCGGCCGATAGTTGATCTGTCACTACAGTTGTATTCGCACTCCCGCCCAGCACGAAAATGCAATTTTTGATCATCTTGATGCAGTTGATGAACCTCACTACACTGACCACAATCTGGCTACCCATCACGTCGCCTTATGTCACAGGCCAAACAATTTTTACTAAAGTGATTGCCGACTTTTCTATACTTTTACCAAAAATGACAAGAACCGCACGTTAGACTTCTGTTTATATTTTGGACGAAAAGAGCGAAGGTGCTTGCGGTACGACCTCACCATTAATCCGTTATCCATCACAAATGACTTATATGGAAAACTTTTTATAAAGCGCCTGAAGATGCAACTATAGGTTGCAAACCCGGTTGTGTGGGTCTTCACGACTCCAATAAAATAACAGCTAAAGTGGACCAAGGACTTTCATTCAGACTATTACAATTTTAACACCTAATTTTTAACTGTGTGAAAGTTTCTTAATTATGTATAAATATTTTAGCTGTGGTTGTCCGTACAAAGTTCTTTACCAATACCGATTTCACGTCGAAATTGTAGTACTCGGCAACTCTTTAACCCTTTAAAGCATTGTATAGATGATCATCTACATACCTTATTTTTCTCTTTATCTCTCAAACTGATCAAAATTTTATCACATATTCAAAAAATGTTCAAATATTTGTAAATTATCGGACCAAACTGCGTGGTCCGTAGCGTACAAACTACTTAAACATAGGTAAACTAACCTAAGGACAACACACACCCACACACCCATGGCCCAGGGAGGACTCGAACCTCCGACGGCGAGCAACCGCACGCTCGGCTGCGAGATGCCTTAGACCGCTCGGCTACTCCACCGAGGCCCACAAATTCATTTGTAGCTGTTTGCATACATAGTGTTATATACGCTAGTAGTTCGTCCTGGAAATTATGAATTTCGGAGTGCTACTGAATTATTTCGAAAATTAGCTGCATTAGGTTACTCCTAACATGTACGTTTGTTTGCATTAGTGTTCCTCCTTTGCCATGTAAAAGTAGTCTATCACATACTATTGTTGCATTATGAGTTATATTCTGGAAATATGACAGGCATAATAGTGACATTTACTACATCGGGTACATCATAGAAGCACTATATAGCTGAACGGCTCTGAACGTTTTGTTGGTAGTAGTGCATAATAATTTTAAGAAATATATTTTCAATACTTTTTTATGTATATTTGCACTATACGTTTTATGTATTCAAATAACAAGTTATGCAATAAAGGGTTAATTATGTAGAAGATGAACAGCAATAAGTCTCAAATTTCTCTTTACTTGAGTAGGAACTTAATATTCAGTATCGAGATTCAAACTCGATTTTGTTTGTTAATCCACATTTTAACGGTCACAGCTTGACTAAAATCTTACCACAATACAGAAATAATTGCGAATGACAGCTGTTCATCTTATACATAACCATAGATAAATAGCCATTACGCATTACTGCTTCAAAGACGTTCATATTCATCACAGCAGGTGTCGGGTAGAGACCATCATTTAGTGCGATTTCTTCGTACCAATTCACATACCTAATTCGTACAAAGAAATAATTTTCAGATGTATCTAAACCTATTGGACCTACTGCTATGGTCATTAGGTCCTAGATTTACAAACTGCTTAAACTAAGAACAACACATACACACACACGTCGATGTCCGAGAGAGGACTCGAAGCTCCGGCGGGAACGGCCGCCCACTCCTTAACATGACGCTTTAGACCACATGGCCATCCACATGGCACTACTGTTTGTGAAACTATGTGTCCAATCTACTGAGTTCATTAGTTACTTGACTTACAAACTTCTTGAACTGATACATGGTAACGATGGTTGTTTCTGCCTTGAGCAAACACAATTTATATTATTTTATTTATTTTTATTTATTTATTGTTCCCCCAAACATTTTTTACTGAGACGTTTCTCCACCATCAGTGGAATTTATGATCGCATCTTACAGCAACATTTTCTCTGTATTGTGGCTGCCTGCAACGTTTACATGGGTTTTATATGTCATCCAGTATCCGCGGTGGAGTGACCGAGCACACTGACGTGCTATGCTCCGATGCACGATGCCGTTCCCCGTCGGTGGTTCGAATTCTACCTCGGGCATCGATGTTCGTGTTGTCTTTAGTTATCTGATGACCCCGCAGTTAAGTCTTATAAGCTTAACAAACATAAGAAAATGTCATCCACTATCATTTTTGTGGGTTCCTTGAAATCGTATTTCGATTACTTCGTAGCACTGTTTCTAGATATCCTGGTTCACTGTATAGTGGTTCACAGTTTATAATACTACTAGGAAGCAAATATCTACATTTATGTGGGATACTCTGCAAATCACATTCAAGTGCCTGACAGAGGATACATCGAACCACCTTTATACTATTTATCTCCCATTCCATTCTCGAATAGCGTGCGGAAAGAAAGAACACCTGCATCTCTCCGTTCGAACTCTGATTTCTCGTATTTTATTCTGATGATCATTTCTAACTATGTAAGTGGGAGTCAACAGTATATTTTCGCATTCGGAGGAGAATGAAGGCGATTGGAGTTTCGCAAGTAGCCCACGCCGCAGCGATAAGCGGCGTTGTTGTAATGATTCCCATCCCCGATCCTGTATCATTTCCGTAACGCTGTCTCCCCTGCATCGTGACAGTAAAAAACGAGCTGCCCTTCTTTGGACTCTTTCGATGTCCTCTATCAAACCCACCTGATAAGGATCCCACACTCCAAAAAAGGACGGACAAGCGTAGTGTATAACATCACTCCCAGCATCCGCCACCTTCACAAACACAGATGTGACTTCATTATAGCCTACATTATGTCAATCTACGATTCAGCGAACGTAACAGCAACATCTTGTGTAATGGTGGCTGTCCCGCTAGAGGCATTAGGTGAAGTGTAGGTGTGCTCGGGTGCTGACCTGCTGCTGCTGGTTGTGGGAGAGCAGCGGCTGCTGCTGGTGCTGCGGGGGCGGGGGCGGCGGCTCGGCGTGCACCACGTGCACGGAGCCGGGCGACGGCGCCTGCGGGGGCGGGTTGTTCTCGGCGTCGGACGAGTACTCGGAGGTGGGCGGCGTGAGCGACGGCGGCGGGGGCGGCGGCGGCTGCGGCACCGGCTCGTAGTAGCAGTCGGGCGGCGGGCCCTCCTCCACGTGCACCACCTCGTGCACCACCTCGTGCACCTGCATCTGCATCTGCATCTGCATCTGCAGCGGCACCGGCACCTGCACCGGCTGCGGCTCGTGGATCAGCAGCTCGTGCGGGTGCTGCGGCTCGTCCGTCACCTGGTACAGGATCTGTCGGCACACGCAAAGCCGCCTCACGCTCTGCTCACAACTAAACACTGTTTATAAGCCTTTGTGGTATACTTGTTACATTATCATTTTGCTAATTTCGTTCGATAGTTTTCAAAATAAAATGACAAGATCGCACATTAATAATTTATTAAATGATGACCGGTTTCGGTGCACTGTGTCACCATCATTTGGACTCATATATGTTAAAAGCAGGTCATCATGTTAAAAAAATTTGGATATAAAATAACAAGTGCAACATTGTATATATATATATATATATATATATATATATATATATATATATATATATATATATATATATATTGACTAAGTGTAATGTTGCACTTGTTATATGTTAAAAGCTGGTCATCTTGTTAAAAAAATTGGATATAATATAACAAATGCAACATATATAGGGTGTTTCACTAAGTGTGTTTGCCTCTACAACTTATAAAATAATAGGTGGCGGGAAATTTTAATGCGGTAGGTCAACACGCGAAATGTTACACTTTCTGTGGATCTATGAACATAGTTTATTGTATCACTAACTAGCCGACTGGCTATCCCCTGGGGCACGGCCCACTGTCTCATGACCACCAGCCAGTCATCTCCGCTGTCGCAGCCTCCGCCCCCTAAACTTTGAAGGGTTGTAGCTCCCAAACTAACAGTGATAGGAATGTAGGTTAAATTGATTTGGACGCAGCTGGTTTCAACGAATCCAATGCACGACAGAAAAAACTATTGTTCCATTTAAAAATTATATCTTTGTGTTGTAACTCTTTGGAAAATGATACAATAAACTATGTTCATAGCTCCACAGAAAGTGTAATATTTCTTGTGTTGACCCACCGCATTAAAATTTCCCGTCACCTATTATTTTATAAGTTACAGAGGCAAACACACTTAGTGAAACACCCTGTATATAAGTGACTAAGTGCAATGTTGCACTTGTTATTTTATACCCATTTTTTTTAACATGATGACCAGCTTTTATCATATATGAGAGCAGATGATGGTGACACAGTGCTCCGAAACCGGTCGTCAATTATTAATGTGCGATCTTGGCTTTTTATTTTGAAAACTATAAAACGATCAGATCGCCTCCCAACCCGACTATATCAGGTAACCTTAATTTCGTTCCAGTCTGAACAGCGAAGTCTGATGAAAATAAACACTTAAAAATTATGTTAATAATAAGGGGCTAGTTACGTGTTTACTCCACAATTTGCAACATAATTAGTTATTGATGATGATTCTCCTGTAAGATTTCTTTATTTGCCCAGATCGCTTATTTACATAATTGCTTGATGACTAGTTTCAACTCCTTAAAGGCGCATTTTCGAATCTGAATTGTCCAGGCATAATAAAATGTTTAAAAGATGCAGCACTGTGGCATGATATAAATGGTATGCACATATTTATCCATCCAATGTGCCTTGGTGTCCCGTTCTATTCTTGCATACAGTTCGCTTTCACACATCAATAGGCAGCATGTCATGAGTGCAAACGTTGCTGACAGATTGATAGATTCAGTTTTAAACAATTGCGTATGCTTATCTGCCTGTAGTTCACTTCCTCACATCACTAAAAAGTAATTAAAAAATAAAAGTAATATATAAGTATAAATGTAGAGTTCAGAATTAATCTTGAGCTAAAAGTTTGCATTAGACCGTGGTACAGATTAAAAATTAAAAATTATCACCATATGGTAAATATGTAATAAAATAAAGGATTTTACATTATATTATCGATTCTTATAATTGACTGAGATGTATATAAAGCATTGTATTATCCAAATGGTTTGTAAACTCAAATTTACTGTAAATTACACAAAATTACTATTGTAGCAGAATAGTATATAGTTTATGTTTTCTAACTAACTGTGGCAGATATAAATGATGCACCATACCATGAATATATCCTATTGAGCACTGGACATATCTATTCTTAACCCTATCCTACTGCCACCTGGTGGCAGATAGATCACACAGTAGCGTTTACAACTGGAGCCATTAGTCTATCAGCGGCATTTGCAGGCATAACATGTTGCTTAGTGATGTGGGGAAGTGAACCATATGCAGATAAGCACACGCAAGTGTTTAAAACTGAATCTATCAATCTGTCAGCAACGTTTGCAGTCATGACATGCTGCCTATTGATGTGGGGAAAGCGAACTGTATGCAAGAATAGAACGGGACACCAAGGCACATTGGATGGATAAATATGAGCATACCATTTATATCATGCCACAGTGCTGCATCTTTTAAACATTTTATTATGCCTGGACAATTAAGATTCGAAAATGGCTCTTCAATGAGTTGTAACTAGTCATCAAGCAATTATGTAAATAATCGATCTGGGCAAATAAAGAAATCTCACAGGAGAATCATCATAAATTTTGAGAGCGACCCCTAAACCTTAATATTAATGTCAGGTAACTATAATAAATACTAATAATGTTGAAGGAATTACTTTACATTCACAAGACAGATTATTTTGTAAATATGGCTACCTGTGGAATATTTTAAGTGTTAATTTATTTTTTACCTGTTTAATGCCGAAAAGTTACACATAAACTTGTAAACAGTTTAGTAATTTAAATTCCTCCACAGAAGAGAAGGCGATCTCAAGTAGAAACTCCATCACCTTGTTTTAAATTTAACTTCGTATTTCCCACATTTTATATCACTGTATCAGATAGAAAATTTTGTTACAAGACTAGGCACTCATTCCTGTGCTACAGAAACCTTAATGATAGGTAACAAATGTCATTTCTTATTCTAAATACGTACATCGTTTCCTACTAATCTGCAATAGATTATTTACAGTCAACATCATCAGAAAGTAAGGACAGTGTGAAACACCACATCATCACGAGCTGCAGCACGTTTTTTGAGCAATGAATGATTTATTTCTTCTTGAACATGAGCTACACCTGAACATTATTCCATACGCTCACTAGCTACTAGTTGTGTTCAAATGTTCAAATGTTTATACAGCTTATGGGACTTAACTACGGGGTCATCAGTCCCTAAACTTACAAACTAGTTATGAACTACTTACGAACTAGGACGGCACAAATATCCATGCCCGAGGGGGGATTCGAACCCCCGACCGTAATGGCCGTGCAGACCGTGACTGAAGCGCCTCAGTCTCCTCGGCCACCGCGGCCGGCACTAGTTGTGATGAACAACAAAATGAACACTATGACAACTTGTTGTCTCTCCCTAAGATATGCAATGATTCTGATACGTAATGTAGCTGACCTAGGATGTTTTAGGAATTTCCATCGTGTTTATCTCATCAAAAAAACTCTGAAAATGTAAGTTTTCGCAGTATTAATTATTCCATCACTACATTTTTCATTTATCATTGTCTGGTAAAAATACTGAACTCAGTATGTTGTGTAATTTTGAAATTTTGACTGAAATAAATCAAAAAAAGTTTACAGAACATTGTTTTTATTTTAATTTAAGGTCTTGCTCACCTTTTTGACAATAATAGTTTGCTCATAATTCACTTTTGCCGGCTGTTAACTTCTTAATGATTTGGTTAGTTGCAATAGGCGTGAAGACCTCTGAAGAAAGGAAAGCAGACAGAAAAAATTTGCAATGAAAGGGGTATGTTCCAGCAGAGAGGCAGCAAGGAAAAGTGAGCAACTCAAAAGCTAGAATGGAGAAACAGCGATCGTTCGAACACGTAGCTCCTTCAACAAGACGATGTATGCCTGTACGGAAAAGATTAACAAGAAATGTAGCAAAGGATGATAACATTTGTTCCTCAGGTGGTGGAAATTACGAAAATGATAATGATGGCCAAGAGTGAAAATGTTGTTTGCAGTGCGAGTGCTGGTTTCATTTGTCTTGCGAAAGACTGAAGGCGTACAGTGCTCAGTTCACATGCCGTTTATGCACTGAGGCTGATTCTGATGAACTTGACTTAGATTACCGATTTTGAGAACTACCTTCAATTACATTTTCGAATTTAAGATTTTCTATGACTGCAGTAATTACTTTTGGTTTGTTATTCATTTTTATGTTAAAGTATGTAATTAATTAATCACATTGCCTTTGATTATATTACTTATAATAATTTAGTAACAGTAGATACAGTAAATGTTAAGTGTGTGATGTGTTTGGTTACATTAATCATGTTCTGATGACACAAGAGCATTGCTTAAGAATTCCAGCTGCTACTGCGAAATTACCTAAGTATTTGTGCGAAATTGCCCGAGTTCTTATTATTCCAGTTTAATTAACACGATTTTAAGAAAGCGTTTTTATATCTGAAATTTAACTTTCAATATTTACCATTTATACCAACGAATTATACTAGTTTTACTTACCATTTGATGCAAAAATTTCATTTATAATATATTTCTTTTAAATACTACAGGGAAGAAATCTTAATACTGCGAAATTCGCCGAGTGTGCCCGATTTAAAATATATAAAAATATAAAAACCAACAGGCGTAACAATAATTATTTTATTGATAAATCTGAAGCACTGAATTAAAATTTGTGGTGCGGCCGGGAATCGAACCCGGACCTCCATGCTTACTAGGCAGACGTCTTAACCGTTAGAACACCACACCACTAACGAAAAACCGTTAAGACGTCTGCCTAGCAAACATGGAGGTCCGGGTTCGACTCCCGGCTGCACCACAAATTTTAATTCAATGCTTCAGATTTATCAGTAATGTCTTTGACATATTCGAGACGAAAATCCGTCTCGGGGATTGTTTATTTGTATTAAATAATTATTTTATTAACTGGCACCTCATTAGGGCCATCTTCAGGCCCTTCCAAATGGACACTTGTGCACCATCCGTATACAAGACAGCAACTAATGGACCATGTAGTTGATGTGCAGAGTAAGCTTTGGGTATGTTTAGACTAGAAATACTGGTGAGAGTTTTTTTTTTCTTTTTTCTGTTTAGACGGCAGGAAAGGCTTGCTCCGGTCACCTGTGTGGGCGGCGAGTCCGGCCGGTACCAGACGGTGGTGTAGGCGGCGGGCGAGGGCTCGGGCGTGGGCTGGTCGACGATGTAGCAGGTGGTGGCGCCGGGCGCGGGCAGCGGCGGCAGCGAGCGCGACAGCTCGAGCAGGTCGTGCGCCGCCGCCGTCTCCTCGGCGCTGCGCATGCGGAAGATGGGGATGCCGCCGTCGTGCGTCAGCACCTCCTGGTGCCGCAGCGGCGCGCCCGAGTCGCAGCCGCCCGCGTTCTCCTCGGGGCTGCCCGGCATGAACTCGTGCAGGTAGCCTGCGAACAACGGAGCCGGGCCGTGGTCAGCACAAGCGTCCACTTATTAACCCTGTGATGCATGAATTATTAGCAAATGAGGAAAAATTATTAAATGGGCTTTATACAGGGTGAATCCTTAGCTATAATTTACAACCGATCACTCAGCAAAAGATCAGTACCCAAAGACTGGAAAGTTGCCCAAGTTACTCCAATATTCAAGAAATGCAATAGGAGTGTACCCCAAAATTACATACCAATCTCATTGACGTCGATTTGCAGTAGGATTTTGGAACATATACTTTGTTCGAATATTATAAACTACCTCGAAGAGAACGACCTATTAACCAATAGTCAACACGGATTCAGAAAGTATCGCTCTTGCGAAACACAGCTTGCCCTTTATTCACATGAAGATTTAAGTGCCATTGACAAGGGATCTCAAATCGATTTCATATTTCTGGATTACCGGAAGGCTTTTGACTCTGTACCCCACAAGCGGCTTCTAATGAAATTGCATGCTTATGGAATATCTCCCCAATTGTGCGATTGGATTCACGATTTCCTATCAGAAAGGACACAGTTCGTTGTAATTGACGGTAAGTCATCGAGTAAAACAGAAGTGATAGCTGGCGTTCCACGGGGAAGTTTTATAGGTCCCCTAATCTTCCGCGTGTTTATAAACGATTTAGGAGACAATCTGAATAGCTCCCTTAGATTGTTCGCGGATGATGCTGTCGTTTATCGGTTAGTGAAGTCAACAGAGGATCAAAAGCAACTGCAAAGCGATTTAGACAAAATTTCTACATCGTACGAAAATTGGCAATTGACACTAAATAAAGAAAAGTGTGAAGTAATACACATGACCACTGAAAGAAAAACCGCTCAACTTCAATTACGCGATAAATCAGTCAAACCTTAAGGTCGTAAATTCTACCAAATACCTAGGAGTTAGAATTACGAACAACTTAGACTGGAGAGAACACACAGAATATATTGTGGGAAAGGCGAACAAAAGATTACGTTTCATTGGCAGAACGCTTCGGAGAAGCATTAGCTCCAGCAAAGAGACTGCCTACATTACACTTGTGCGTCCTCTCCTGGAGTACTGTTGCCCCTTGTGGGACCCTCACCAGGTGGGACCGACGGAAGACATTGAGAAGGTTCAGAGAAGGGCACCTCGTTTTGTTTTATCACATTACGGGGAGAAAGCGTCACGGAAATGTTGCACGAATTGGGGTTGATATCATTAAAAGAAAGACGTTATTCATTGCGGCATGATCTTTTTGCGAAGTTTCAATCACCGACTTTTACTTCTGAATGTGAAAATATTTTGCTAGCACCCACCTACTTAGGGAGACATAACCATACCCATAAAATAAGAGAAATCAGATCGAAAACGGAACGTTTTACGCGTTCTTTCTTCCCGCGCGCTATTAGAGAATGGAACGGTAGAGAAAAGTATTGAAAGTGGTTAATGAACCCTCTGCCAGGCACTTAAATGTGTTTTGCAGAGTATCTATGTAGATGTAGATGAATCACCTAACACTTGCACCACAGATATTGCGGAAACGGAATGTGCGATTGATGTGCGGTTTTCACAGAATGGATTGGTAGACAGGGTCTCGTATTTTTAGCCAACAAACAGATTATAAACGTACAGTTTTTTGAATGGAACAATGGTTGTTTCTATCACTCACTGAAATTTTTGACACCAGCTGTAAACAAAGAATTATGAATGATATTTTTATCACGTTTAGTTTGGCAGCTACAACCATTCATAGTTTGGGGGCGGAGGCTACGACAGCGTATCTGACTGGCTGTCGGTCATGAGACAGTGGTCCGTGCCTCATCGGCTAGCCACTCGGCCACTCAGCTACGCTATCGCAGCCTCCGCCCCCAATACTTTGAACCGTTGTAGCTGCTAAACTAAACGTGATAAAAATGTCATATAAAATTCTTTGTGCACAGATGGTGCCAAAAATTCTAGTTAATGATAGAAACAACCACTTTTCCATTTAAAAAACTGTATGTTTGCATGAAAAGTACACTTTCCAAATAATATTACAATCTGTGATTCTTGAGTTTCTCCTTGCGTATTCCATGTTCAAAATATCCACGGGTGTACTGCCAGTCTGTAGTGTCCAACGGGCACAATATTTCGGCGATCATACATGTCGCCATCATCAGGTGAACTGACATACTTCGAGCTCCTGGAAACGCGCCGGCACGGAGATCCGCACGCTACAGGGTGCTCCGCGGGCCGAGGGTATTTAAATCGCCCGCTACCAGGCTAGAACCCAGTTCCCTTTGAGCCGCCTTCGCGTGCGGATCTCCGTGCCGGCGCGTTTCCAGGAGCTCGAAGTATGTCAGTTCACCTGATGATGGCGACATGTATGATCGCCGAAATATTGTGCCCGTTGGACACTACAGACTGGCAATACACCCGTGGATATTTTGAATATTACAATATTTTGAATATTACCAATGCATTCTGTGAAAACCGCACGTCATTCGGACTTTCCGTTTGCGGTGCAAGTGTTAGGTGATTCTGTGGTGTCGCACAAGTGTAAAGTGCGCGCCACCTCTTTTCGCTGCGCGCCGCCATGCACGCTCGGCGCGGCGTGCTTACGACGACAGCCATGAGAGCCCTCTGCTGCAACTTCGCTCGTGGCCACGACTGCTCCATCGTTCACTTGGGACTGAGATAGGAACCAGTTAATACTTGGGATTCAGATAGGCACCAGTTAAGACTTGGCTAACGGATAGGCACTAGGAATCATCAGTAGGCCTCTATCGAATCTATGTATCAGTATTCTGTAGTCAAGAACTATGTAAAAGTTTACTAAGTCCCTATGAAATATATATCTCGTTCTAATTTATTCTAGTGTTTCTAGTTTCTGCTGTCCCACTGGCTGCTCACCTCCATACCTGCAACAAGCGTGCATCCTTTATTCCTGTGTTGGTCTCTTTCTACCCGGCCACCGACACCTACAACCGGCGGAAACGAGACACAAAAGTGGCGACGAGGATGGGATACAAAAGTGGCGACGAGGATGGGATACAAAAGATTCACGCTGTATATTCCTGTGGTCCCAGAATTATTTAGGTTGTTATTCACTGCAGCAGAAGAGCAAGGTAGTATTTTGCCCAACGGCTGCTTTTTATGGAGAAAGTAATTCCTCGACTACATACATAACAGGTACCACCTTTGAGAGATAACATTCAACAGTGCTTGCCTTGATTATCGGAATATCTGTTCCACCAGAACGTACTCGATCGGATTTTCGAAATTATATTCGTCGTTTGGAGCACCAAATCCTACCAGCTCATGAAAATAGGAGGTGTGGACAATCTCTGACAATCGGTCACGGGGACGTCGCGTGTGCCAACAGCGGCCTCCACACAATGGGGTTTCCTTTTAATACCTTCTCGACGCAGAGAGGCTGTCAACGCACGGTACGGCAGCGGCAGCGAGCAACCGTGCTGCGGCGAGATGGACAGCACAAAGTGCTCGGTAAATCCGGCGTGCGGCTATTTGGTGGCGCTGTCTGCCGGCCCTTAAATCACCGTTTTCACATTTATCTCCGCGCCCGAGTGCCGGGCTATAAATCAGGACCGCCCAAACTTCATCTCGGATCTGATTTATAAATTAACTGCGCCGCGCGAAATACATTATCGATACACGAAACGCGCCGCTGGCACAACGTTTTATAGAGATGCCCGCATGAGGTGGAAATTCGAAGCAAGGGTAGCCGTGTAATGCTGTCGATTAAAGTGGTGGAGACAATAGAAGGCAATTTAATTTAGGATTCTACTAAATTATTTTTATCAACTTTGCAAACCGAGATGTGCAATACTTGGCTGTTATTCACTCGAAGTGATGAGTGCTATCGACAAGGGTTCGCAAATAGATTCCGTATTTTTTGATTTCCAGAAGGCTTTTGACACCGTACCTCACAAACTGCTTTTAAACAAATTGCGTGATTATGGTATATCGCCCCAAATTTGCGACTGGATAGGAGATTTCCTGTCAGAGAGGACACAGTTCGTAGTAATCGATGGTAAGGCATCGACTAAAATAGAGGTGATATCAATAGTGTTATTGGTCCTCTGCTGTTCCTTATTTACATAAACAAATTAGGGGAAAATCTAAGTAGCTCTCTTAGGTTGTTTGCAGATGACGCCGTCATTTACCGTCTAGTAAAATCATCTGAAGATCAAAACCAACTGCAGAACGATCTGAATAAGGTATCAGTATGGTGTAAAAACTGGCAATTGTTTCTAAATAATGAGAAGTGTGAAGTCGTCCACATGAGAACGTAAAGATATCCGTTAAAATTAGTTTACAAGATAAATCAATCAAAAGTGAAGGCCGTAACCTCCACAAAATACCTAGGAATTACTATTACTTCAGACTTAAACCGGAAAGAACACGTAGATAATGCCGTGGGAAAGGCGAACCAGAGACTGCGGTTATTGGCAGAACTCTTAAAACATGCAACAGAACTACAAAAGAAACTGCATACCCTACGCTTGTCCGTCCATCTTTGGAGTATTGCTGCCCACTATGGGATCCTTAGAAGGTGGATTTGACGCAGGACATCGAAAGAGTTCAAAGAAGGGCAGCTCGTTTCGTATTGTCACGATACAGGGGAGACAGCGTTACGGAAATAATACAGGATCTGCGATGGGAATCATTACAACAACGACGCTTATCGCTGTGGCGTGGGCTACTTACGAAACTCCAATCGCCAACATTCTCCTCCGAATGCGAAAATATATTATTGACTCCCACTCACATAGGTAGAAATGATCATCAGAATAAAATACGAGAAATCAAAGCTCGAACGGAGAGTTTCAGGTGTTCTTTCTTCCTGCGCGCTATTCGAGAATGGAATGGGAGATAAACAGTATAATGGTGATTCGATGAACCCTCTGCCAGGCACTTAAATGTGATTTGCAGAGTATCTCATGTAGATGTAGATGTAGATGTAGATGTGTTAAACGTTGACGACTCTCGAATTCGATTAATTCCCATATCGGGAAGCACTGAAACAGTGAAATACAGTGATACCCTGAAATACTTTGATGTGGATAATTTTATCCAACTTCTCAGTTTTCTCTCGTCTTACGTAACGCACTGAGACAGTGTAGTTATTTGCTTCACCACATCAGGAATGTTGTGAGAAATACTAGGGGAGCGGTGGTGTCTGTGATTAAACCAGCTACCCTCGTTACCGATTTCTCAGTTATATTCATCATATGTGGTCCTTTGTCAAAAATTGTCCGCCTGAATGTGGCAGTCGGAAACATTGGTGAGAATCCTATCAGTTCATGTCGGGAGGCCTGTGGTAGTCTAACAGTGCGTGTCGTGCGGGAAACGTTACGCGTTCTATAACGCCTTGTTGCGAAGAGCACGGCTACTCCCCGTAGAAGGTTCAGGTCCTCCCTCGGGCGTGTGTGTGTGTATGTGTGTGTGAGTGTAATGTCTTTAGCATAAGTTATTCTAGGTAGTTTTTAAGTCTAGTGGCTGATGACGACTGCAACTTGGTCCCGTAGCTTTACAAACACTTGAATATTTGAAGCTTGTCAGCAAATTTAACATTTTCTATCAAACGGGTGTTAAAGAAAGAAGCGGAGAGAAAAAAATGGACGAGGTGAAAAGCTCAATTATTTGGAACTTCTAGAAAGATCTGTATACAGATATAGTAAAAAATGTTCAAATGTTTGTAAATCTATCAGACCAAACTGCGTGGTCATCAGTCCGTAGCTTACAAATTACTTAAACCTAGATAAACTAGCCTAAGGACAAACACACACACCCATGCCCCAGGGAGGACTCGAACCTCCACGGCGAGCAACCGCACGCTCCGCAGCGAGGCTCTTTAGACCGCTCGGCTACTTTGCCGCGGCAGATATAGTAAATCTTTTGATCTTGGAAACTGTATTAGCGACGAAAAAAACTAATTGGACGGGTGTTGCGGAGATACGTCAACTATAAACTGCTTTCTGAGAAAGAAAAACCTGTCCCGTTACTACGTAGTGCACTGTGTTAAACGCATTTACAGGGCACCCCGAAAGACTACTGCGATCTTCAGGGGTGAACGTATGTACTGGCGTCTTGCAAGCATACCATACCGATGATGATTACGCATTTGAGTGGCTCAAGACCTAGAATGTCTGACAGTAATGGACGCTAATGCTCTGCAGGAAGAAAAGAAATATTCCCATGTTTATGTACCTTAACATTAAGACGTACAGTGAGGGAAGAAAAGTCTCGGGACGACGACAAAAGATGGATACAGACTCTGGTAATGTTGCATACACAAGGCATAAAAAAGACGTGTGCAGTCACCGTGGAAAGATATCCAAATTAATTATGGCCACACGACGGGAACTGAAAGGCTTTGAATACATAACGGGAAATATATTTCAAAATGTTCAAAACTTTGTTTACAAGAGAAATCAATCAATCAAAATTGAAGGCCGTAAACTCCACAAAATACCTAGATTTACTATTACTTCAGACTCAAACTGGAAAAAAACACGTAGATAATGTCCGAAAAGCGAACCAGAAACTGCGTTTTATTGGCAGAACCCTTAAAAATGCATCAGAACTACTAAAGAAACTGCATACACTACGCTTGTTGGTCCATTTTTCGAGTATTGCTGCCCAGTGTCGGATCATTATCAGGTGAGTTTGACGGAGGACATCGAAAAAGTCCGAAGAATGGCAGCTCCTTTGTATTTTCACGATACAGGGGAGACAGCGTTACGGAAATGATACAGGATCTGGGACGGAAATCATTACAACAACCACGCTTATTACTACGGCGTGGGCTACTTACGAAACTCCGATCGCCAACATTCTCCTCCGAATGCGAAAATATATTGTTGCCTCCCACTCACATAGGCAGAAATGATCATCATAATAAAATACGAGAAGTCAGAGCTCGAACGGAGAGATTCAGGTATTCTTTCTTCCCGCGCGCTATTCGAGAATGGAATGGGAGATAAATAGTATAACGGTGATTCGATGAACCATCTGCCAGGCACTTAAATGTGATTTGCAAAGTATCCCATGTAGATGTAGGTAGAACAAAGCTTTCTGCGGGTATATAATGTATTGTTCAATGTTGAAATGTTTCTAAATAAACTACTTTACTACTTAGATTATCAGACCGTAGGCTTACAAACTACCTAAACTTACTTATGCTAAGGACAACACACATAACCACGACCAAGGCGGGGGACTCGAACCTCCGACTGGGAGCAACCGCGCGTTAGGTAGCAAGAGCGTTCGGCCATTTCACCGCGGCCGTAATTGAGACGCACGAGGGAGCCATTTTGAGAAAATGTGTGAATGTAGTAGCATGTAAGAAGCAAATTAATTGAACTAATTACTGTGCAGCACATTTTCGGTCAGTCTGTCTGACAGAAAGTATGGTGTTCCGTTAAGCCGGTACTAGTCAATCGAAAGGGAGAATTGTCTGAGGGTATATTAGGCCGGATTCTACGGGAAATGCTTACATCAGTTCAGGGTTCGGAAGTTGGGGAGCGCAATTTGAGTGCTGCACAAGGGTAATGTGGAACTTCGGTAGATTTTCACTTCAGGGGCAACTCTGTCTGTCTACTCTTTGCGCTAGATGCGCTTACTTAAAGAAAACTTGTTCATGGCCATTTTGTGTCGAAGCCGGTGATGGTTATACCATAGAAAACTGTTTGGTTCAAGAATTACCACAATTTTAATTTTTTTCTATAGAAAAATCAATTATTGTGAGACAGCTTCACTAAAACTCATACATGGCTAGTTAGATTTGAATAACCTTTTTTTCTCTCTCTCTCTCTGATACAAGGTACAGTTAATGTAGTGAAAAAGCCGAAGACTGGTTTGAACACCACAGTGCTTTAGTAGGCATGGTCCTATTTGGAGGTAATATTCCGTTCTCTTCCTCCGACTTTTGAACAGACTTAACCAGCCACTTACATGCTAATTTACAAATTAAGATGGATTCAGAACCAAGGTGCTGCTTGACTTTTTTTTTCACCAAAATCATTGCCAAAGGCGAAAGAAGTGGAAAGTGACATATAAAAATCGTAGTATATATCGCGAATCGAAACTGCGACATTTGGATTTATAGTCTAGGAAAGTAGTACTGTGCTACCAAACCACACATGATACAATGCTACAGGAGTGGTTTAGATAAAAAGAAAATAACGAAAATTCCTAAGGACAGATGAAAAACCGAAAAAAATAATTAAAAAAATTTTTGTATGGGTATCGTCACTTTGGATCACGTTCGTATTTCAAGCTCGGCCATCCCACTGCGATAAAAAGTTTGTACTCTGACCTTCAAAGCAAGAAAAATAGCATTGTCTACATAAGATGATTGGTATATGGCGGAGGATGCCTTATTCCAGACTTAGGGACCTTTTGACCCATGAGCATGACATTCGGATGATACATGTAAATTTTCATATACAGGGCAGGGAAGAGATGAAAAGGGAGAGGGCCGCGTCGAAACGGCCGAGCGCATTGAGGTGCTATGCTACGATGCGTGAGGACGTTCGCTGTCGAGGGTTCGAATACCCCCTCGAACATGGATTTTTGTGCCGTGATCAGTATAATGTAGTTCACAATTAGTTTGTAAGTTTCGGGACTGATGACCCCGCAGTTCAGTTCCTTAAGCTCTACAAACATTTGAATTTGAACAAAAGGAGGAAACAGGAGGAGACTGGCAGAGAGCGGATAACGACAAAGACAGGAGGCTTGATGGCTGGATGTGGTGGGGAAGAAGGAGTAGGAGGAAGATTAGAGGAGGAGGTGGCGGAGAAGGAGCAGTAGGGAAAGATGGCTTCGGTAGAGGAGACAGAGACAGTTTACAGAGACAGAGAGAGGAATGAGGAAGAGAGAAGGGAAAAGTGCATAAATAAATACCCGAGCAACGCCAGCTTCTCAGCCAGCTTGTACAAAGAGGAGTTTAAGAGGGCAAAAAGTATGGGAAGAAATAGGCATAGAGAATGTGGAAATGGTGGACAGAGAGAATTACGGAAGAGGTATATGAAATATATCTAATGCTTAAAAACTCAGTCCGACACAGACCATCCATTATGGACCAGGTGTGGTGTCATCCTCCGCATGAAGGCGGTATGGAGGAGGATGTTCTCAGCGCCCAGCACTCCCGGCCGTTGTGCCTGTTTTCGCGACTGGAGCCGATAATTATCAATCAAGCAGCTTTGCAAATGGCCTCACAAGAGCTGATTGCGCGCCACTCGACAACAGCGCTCGGTAGAACCGGACTGTCACCCATCTAAGGGTTAGTGAAGCCTGACAGTGTTCAATTTTTGCAATTGGCTTCACAAGACCTGGTAGCACGCCGCTTGACAAAAGCGCTCGGTAGACCCAGACTGTCACCAATCCAAGGTTTAGTCAAGCCCGACAGTGTTCAATTTCCACAATTGGCTTCACAAGAGCTGATAGCACGTCGCTTGACAACAGCGCTCGGTAGACCCGGACTGTCACCCATCCAAGGGTTAGTCAAGCCCGACAGTGTTCAATTTCCGCAATTGGCTTCACAAGAGCTGATTGCACGCCGCTTGACAACAGCACTTGGTAGACCCAGACTGTCACCCATCCAAGGATCAGGCAAGCCTGACAGTGTTCAATTTCCGAAATTGGCTTCACAAGAGCTGATAGCACGCCGCTTGACAACAGCGCACGGTAGACCCGGACTGTCACTCATCCGAGGGTTAGTCAAGTTGACAGTGTTCAATTTCCGGAATTGGCTTCACAAGAGCTGACTGCACCCCGCTTGACAACAGCGGTCGGTAGACCCGGACTGTCAGCCATCCAAGGGTCAGTCACGCCTGGTAGTGTTCAATTTCCGCAATTGGCTTCACAAGAGCTGATTGCACGCCGCTTGACAACAGCACTTGGTAGACCCAGACTGTCACCCATCCAAGGGTCAGGCAAGCCTGACAGTGTTCAATTTCCGAAATTGGCTTCACAAGAGCTGATAGCACGCCGCTTGACAACAGCGCTCGGTAGACCCGGACTGTCACCCATCCAAGGGTTAGTCAAGCCCGACAGTGTTCAATTTCCACAATTGGCTTCACACGAGCTGATAGCACGCCACTTGACAACAGCGCTCGGTAGACCCGGACTGTCACCCGGCCAAGGGTCAGTCAAGCTCGACAGTGTTCAACTTCCGCAATTAGCTTCATAAGAGCTGATTGCACGCCGCTTGACAACAGCGCTCGGGAGAAAAAAAAACGTTTAAATGTTTGTTAAGCTTATGGGACTTAACTACGGGGTCATCAGTCGCTAAACTTACAAACTACTTATGAACTACTTACAAACTAGGACGGCACAAATATCCATACCCGAGGGGGGATTCGAACCCCTGACCGTAGTGGCCGTGCTGACCGTGACTGGAGCGCCTCAGTCAACTCGGCCACCGCGGCCGGCGCGCTCGGGAGACCCGGACTGTCACCCATCCAAGTGTTAGTCAAGCCTGACAGTGTTCAACTACGGTGATCTAACGGGAACCGACATATAGACTGCAGCACGGCCGTTGGCCACACGTCTAATCACCATGCACATTTATCAATAGGAACCATTTCCGGGTTCGTTAGTAGAACGGTATTTTTTTTTCCTACATGAAATTACTGCGACCACGGTGCAGTTGAGAAATGGTGCGTTCGTTCCACCGACAGTCTGTAAGTGGAGCGGAGTAGGAGGATGACGTGGAGGGAGGCGGCGCGCCACCGCAGACGTGGCGGGCAATCCGCGGGGGCGGCTGAGGCATGCCTCCCCTGCGGGCCGTAACCTCCCATTAAACTCGCGCCCGCCGCACACTCGCACGCATATTTCGGCCGCTCCCGGCCCATTCCTCTGCCGCGCCACGTCCGCTTCGAGATGGCGCCATCTCCCACCCCCGCAGTGCGAGGAACGACCCGCGTCAGCGATTCAACATTTGCCTGTCTCGCTCAGGCAGCAGCTTTTTCGTTCGCCCGATATTTCGAAGAATACTCCACTTCACATGTTTAATATTTAATGACATACGAAATTACGATGGTAAATTATTATCCGGAAAGTAGTTATAAAATTTTATTGTAATAAAATACGAAACTTACAAGAACATCATATTTCGACATAGTCTCCTTGCTTTTCAATGTACTTCGTCCATCGCTCTACAAGCTTCCTTATGCTCTCATCAAAGAAGGTTTTCGGTTGACCTGCGAGCCAGGAATGCACCGCTTTCTTCGCTGCTTCGTCCGAGTTAAATCGACGGCCCCTTAATGCCTGTTTGAGTGGACCAAACAAGTAATAGTCAGAAGGGGCAAGATCGGGACTGTATGGAGGATGATCCAGTACTTCGAATTTCTGGAGAGTTTCGGGAGTGTAGATAGCAGTATGCGAACGGGCATTGTCGTGCAACAACACACCACCTTCAGACAGCAATCCTCCTGCTTGGAATTGCAGGTGCGGTGACCACTGTGTTCCCAGTGGTGAAGGGGTCAGCGCAACTGCCTAAAAAGCAGGAGACCCGGGTTCGAATCCCGGCTGGGTACAAATTTTAGGCTTTGCCCAATCGCAGTTGATGTCATATATTCTCTGAATATTAAATTGCAGTTTTGTTTATTTGTAAATCTATCAGACCAAACTGCGTGGTCATCAGTCCGTAGCTTACAAACTACTTAAACCTAGGTAAACTAACCTACGGACGAACACACACACCCATGCCCCAGGGAGGACTCGAACCTCCACGGCGAGCAACCGCGCACTCCGTAGCGAGACGCTTTAGACCGCTCGGCTACTCTTCCGCGGCTGTCAGCATCTCACTGTAACGTACACTGTTTATTGTTGTGCCCCTTTCACCACAATGCTCCAGTACAGGACCTCGTGCATCCAAAAAAAACGTAAGTATCAGTTTTCCTGCGGACGGTTGGGTCTTGAACTTTTTCTTGCACGGCGAATTTGGATGTTACCATTCCATACTCGGCCGTTTACTCTCTGGCTCGTAGTCATGGATCCTTGTTTCGTCACCAATAATAATTCTGTCTAAGTAGTTGTCCCCTACGTTACCATAGTGATCCAAATGTTTTTTGCAGATGTCGAGGCGCGTTTCCTTATGCAACTGCGTGAGTATTTTTGGAACCCATCTTGCACAAACTCTATGAAACCCAAGTCTGTTGTGAACAATTTCGTAGGCAGACCCATGACTAATCTGTCTAAGAGAATCATTTCACGTTTCACGTGATCGCTCAATGGTTTCTTCATTTGTGGCGGTAAACGGTCGTCCGGGTGCTTCATCGTGCTTAACACTCGTGCCACCATTTCGGAATTTTTCAATCCACTCGTACACACTTCTTTGTGTACTTCTTTGTGGAAAAACACTGCTCCCGTACTGTACTGAAAGTCGTCTATGAAATTCGGCCCCGATACACCTTCCGCCCACAAAAAACGTATCACTGAACGTTGCTCTTGTTTGGTGCAAATAGACAGCGGAGCAGCAATGATTAACAGCACGGCAGCGACAATGAAACTAACGTTGCAGCTTGAAAATTGCAAAGATATAACAACAAATAAACAAAGCATGCGTCATCAACGTAAAACGACAGTACAGCCAACATAAACAAAAATATAACTAAATTGCGGATAATAATTAACTTTCCCTCCTAGAATGAGAAATCTACACCATGTGATCAAAATTATCCGGACACCTGGCTGAAACATTGATCGCAATGTTGCTGTCTCCACTCCCAAGGCCGGCCGCAGTGGCCGAGGGGACTGAGGCTCTCCAGTCACGGTCCGCACGGCCACTACGGTCGGGGGTTCTAATCCCCCCTCGGGCATGGATATTTGTGCCGTCCTTAGTGTTAGCTAGTTCATAAGTAGTTTGTAAGTTTAGGGACTGATGACCCTGTAGTTAAGTCCCATAGACTATACAAACATTTGAACATTTTTTTTATTTAGAAACAAACAAACAATGATTTCTAGAGTCGTGACCTCCACAGGGAGTCACAAACGTTCGGGTCACTTGTGCCCATACGGACACTCCAAAATTTTGAAACCTAATCAAAAGTTCAAAGTCGGCACAATGTTTGTCAATCTTCTCTTTAGTCTCCTGAGGCGTTTTGGCTTTCATAAAGTAATATTTAATCACCACACAAAATTCTTTTTCGTTCATTCTTTGACGACCACTCGACTTCCTTGATTTACATGAATGTCAAACACAAAAAATTGACCAATATGGCGTTTATGCTTTCTTTAATGTAAGTTAGTTTGTAAGTTTAGGGACTGATGATCCCTCAGTTAAGTTCCATGAGCTTAACAAACAGCCGGCCGCAGTGGGTGAGCGGTTTGGGGCTTGCCAGTCGCGGTATGCACGGCCGCTGCGTTCGGGGTTTCGAATCCCCCCTCGGGCATGGATGTTTGTGCCGTCTTTAGTATAAGCTAGTTCAGAAGTAGTTTGTAAGTTTAGGGACTGATGACCCCGTAGTTAAGTCCCATAAGCTCTACAAACATTGAACATTTGAAAATCTTAACAGACATTTGAACATTTCTAATGGGCAGCCGCTTGCCCATGAAATCCAAATGCATGACAAATCACATAAACAATGCAGTCGATTGATAGGACTACTCCAGTTACATCCAGAAATTTTGTGAAGCGAAGTTGACGCTTGAAATGCGTGAACGCGCGGCTAGCGCATGTTCTGAGAGTCATCCGTGAGTCTCGCTTGAGACTGGTGTGTGTGTGTGTGTGTGTGTGTGTGTGTGTGTACGACGCAGTCAACGCCATTTTTTGTGTGTAATTTCTTATTCTATAGATTGCTGATGAAATAATATTATGTGTACATTTAAAAACACTTAAGTTTGTGTTAAAAACACTGATGATTTCGTTTTAGAATGTTCCAAAATATTTACATTCATGAGCCCATGCCTTAGACTGATACTGGTGAAAGTCGTTTCACCATATATATATACATCCTACGTCAGCTATCTTGACCATCCAAAATATCTCTGGATCAACAGCTATTGTGAAACGACTTTCACCAGCATCAATGTAACGCATGGGCTCATGAACGTAAATATTTTGAAACATTCTAAACCGAAAGCATCAGTATTTTTAACACAAACTAACCTGGTTTCAAATGTACACATTATATTACTTGACATCTTGTTGAAGTCGGGTCTTCTGCCGGATATCAGCGTCTTCCAAAATATGATATTTCGACGACCGTTACGCGGTGTCTTCTTCAGGTGTTTCCTGAGACTGGTTGCCTGGTTGACCGGGTTAGATATTTATGCCTGGCCAGTGCCTCGTGTTCCGTATTCGGTCCGCGCCCAATCGGGCGCTCGCTACTAGGTCCGTGCCCGCGAGACTCGCATCCCTGGCGCATTTAGTGTTCAATCTGCCGTCCGCGCCCGTTCTGGCTGCCCCCACTCACAGAGTAACATATATTTGTCTGTGCCCCACTGGCGGTCGTGGCGTCACGGTGTTCCCTATTAGGTCCGCGCCCGCGAGCCGCACCCTCCTGGCTCTCTGGCCGTTCACATTTCCGTCCGCGCCCGCTATGGCCGCCTCCAGTGGCGTTCGTCGATTCCTGGTCTTCCCTTGGCTCTGGCAATGGCCAGGCATAAATATCTTACCTGGCTAACCAGGCAACCAGCCGCAGGCAACACCTGAAGTAGACACTGAGTAACGGTCGTCGAAATATGGTATTTTGGAAGACGCTTATGTCCGGCAGAAGACCCTGACTTCAATAAGATGTTAAAAAATCGTCTGGAAATTCTAAGATATTAGATTATATTACTTCATCAGCAATATATATATATATATATATATATATATATATATATATATATATATATATATATATATATGTGTGTGTGTGTGTGTGTGTGTGTGTGTGTGTGTGTGTGTGTGTGTGTGTGTACCTGATAGGTGGAGCGCGAACGCGTGTGCGTTCGAGCGTGCCTGCGTTCATATGTTTTTATGTTTATGCGTATGTTTGAGTGTGTGTGTGTGTGTCTGATTGATAAAAATGCGATTTCTGGAGGTTGAAATATTGCTGCCATCAGTAACTCCTGCGACGAAAGTGTTTTTCAGGACGTGTACTCAGTCCGGCATCCCTCGGAGCCAACATTTGTATCCAGTTGCAAGAGTCGGCCGTAATGCACCGGGGAAAGTGATTTACAGCTGCTCTGCATACAGTCGTGAGGACGCCAAAGCCGTCCGGAACGCGCGGACAAAAATCGCCATTTATGAAATACGGGGACTCGCCGGCGGCTGACCTGCTTTCGGCGCAGCGCGGCGGTACCTCGGCGGCCGTCACGTGGCTGGCTGGCGCCGTTCGTGGGAGTAAAATATTTTTGGTAACGGGAGGCGGGAGGCGGGAGGCGTGTGCGCAGGAATTATTCAGCAGGCAGTCGTCGCCGGCGGCGATTTACGGGCCGCGCCCGGGGCCAGATTCATCTGGCTGCCAAGCCGCGTGGCCCTTCCGCTGTCGCCCGCCTTCGTGCGTGCATTTTTTTCTCCTCCCTCCCCCGTTCCTTCTTGTTTAGCTCGCAGATTTAGTGCTTCTCCTTGCGCGATCCCGGAGATTGCCGGCACTAAATGCCGCAGTGTCTCCTGCTGCCTCCGGCGACGCTACAGTGAGCTCTGCCAAGGGAACGAAAAAGGAAAAGAAAAACGGGGGGAAAAATGAAAAGGCGGATCAACTCGCTACTTTTGGTGCCTTATCTACAGTAGACAGTGCTACGTCGAGATCTCTCTGCTAAGCATTGTGAGAGTATAAATTTAGTTGTCTGATTTTATGTTTTCCTTTAGGGTCAGATTATTGTACCCTCTCTCTGCAAGTATAAATGAGCAAACAAAATTAATTTACTTCTACGGTGCTGCTTATTAATTTAAGATCTTGTGAAATGTTTGTTAAGCTTATGGGACTTAACTACGGGGTCATCAGTACCTAAACTTACAAACTACTTATGAACTACCTTATACTAAAGACGGCACAAATATCCATGCCCGAGGGGGGATTCGAATCGCCGACCATAGTAGCCGTGCAGACCGTGACTGGAGCGCCTCAGTCCCCTCGGCCACCGCGGCTGGCTGACTTTTCTGTCCTAATCTGTGGTTTTGTGTTGTATTTGTTGTCCGAGATATTCGTTAAGAGTTTCGTGAGACGCCGAGGACTGTCGCATTGCCGTGATGTCACAGAAAGCATCGGCAAAGAGACAACGGGCCGTACGCAACTCCCAAGGAGTACTGAAGACCGGAACCTTATAAAAAGACAATAATATCAATTTGAAATTTTTTCACTTTGTTTCAGGTATTCCATTGACAGAGAGTTTATATGAGGGTCTTTCTCTTGAAGGGTACGTCAATCACTCTCAATAAAATTGTCAAAAAATGTTCAAATGTTTGTTAAGCTTATGGGACTTAAATACGGGGTCGTCAGTCCCTAAACTTACAAACTACTTATGAACTACCTACGAACTAGGACGGCACAAATATCCATGCCCGCAGGGGGATTCGAACCCCCACCGTAGTGGCCGTGTAGACCGTGACTGGAGCGCCTCAATCCCCTCGGCCACCGCGACCGGCAATAAAATTGTCCCAACGTGGATCAAATGGTATACAGTGTAGTTTTCAGTTCGATATCGCAATTAAAATTAGAAACACGGAATCGTGAGCGTTGATGATTCGGAAACATATTCTCCCCAAGAGTCATATCAATCGGGATAACATCAAGAGCAACCTATGTTTGTGTTGTAAACATTCAAACAGTTTGATAATCGAGCTCATTTCGGGTACTAATCTAAATGAACTTCTTAAACATCTGTATCTACTCGGGACATTCCGCATATCGCATCATAAATGCCAGGAATAGGAATCATCGAACCATCTTCATACTATTTATCAACCGTTCCATTTTTGAAGAGCGAGCGGTACGAAACAAAACCTAAATCTCAAATGTTCAAATGTTTGTAGAGCTTATGGGACTTAAGTACGGGGTCATCAGTACGGGGTCATCAGTCCCTAAACTTACAAACTACTTATGAACTAGCTAATACTAAGGACGGCACAAATATCCATGCCCGAGGGGGGGATTCGAACCCCCGACCGTAGTGGTTGTGCAGAACGTGACTGGAGCGCCGCAGACCGCTTAGCCACCGTGACCATTCGATCTCTGATTATTCGTATTTTATTGTGATTATCGTTACTCCCTATCCTGGTGTCTGTCAACGATTTATTTTCATATTCGGAGGAGAAAGTCGATTATCAACATTTCGTAGGTGGATCTTGCCGCAGTGAAGAGAGTCACAATTCTAATGATTCCTCCACAACTCTTGTGTCACATCCGTGACACTCTCTCCCCTGAATCGGATACTACGAAACGAGCTGCCCTTCTATATTGTCTTTAGAAGTTCTCCAACAATCCCATCTGATGGGTATACCACACCGCGCAGCAGTAATTCAAAGATAGGACGTACAACTGCAGCGTACGTACTCTCTTTTTGCTGATTCTGTTGCATCTTCTAATTGTCTTGCCACGAAAGTGCAAATTGTTCGCATTTCCACAACATTATCTATGTGTTCGATCCGATTTTAGTAGGTCGTGATATTACGATTCTTAGGTATCTAGTTAAATTTGCTACCTTCACATTTGACTGATTTATCTTGCAAATGAATCTTAGAGATTCCTTTTAGTACTCATGTGAACGGCTTCCCATTATTTAGATCAACTGTCAATTTTCGCTCCATACATTATGTAAATCGTTCTGCAGTTGGTTTTGATTTTATGATGACTTTCCTAGACTATAAACAAAGCAAACAACGTAACAGAATAAATCTAAACACCAGTGCTGGGTTATAATATACTTAAAGTTTACAGTTTCATTTACAAAGGATACTTGACCACAGAAATAATTATGTTCAAAACTGGAGACTTGGAGTCTACCCAAGAAATTTCTGTTAAATACTTCAATGACAAGGTTTAGATCGCTTAAATTCCGACCGTTTTTGGACTAGTTGCCCGTCTTAATATCTGTACAATTAAAAAACAACATATGAAAAAAAGGGGTTGAAATTATAAAAAATGAAATTACTTTTAAAAAATAGCAATTGTTTAATGTTACAGTGTAAGTTGTATGAAACTGATATATTTAAATGAAATCAGGTAACTTTTAAACAACTTCAAAAGAAGGCTCGTGAACGTTCCCCACTCTTTGGACTTCTAGGAGAACTTCCAAACTTTGGAACAAGGCCAATACCGTTGCATACGTGTCCGATGTTACTTCTTTGAAGGTAACGGACGACATTATGACGTAAGTAGAGTTTTCTGAATTTTGCACTGACAGATTCATATTTTAGGTAGCATATCGTAGTTACTATTAGAGAGCAGAGAAGGTAATTCCGATAGCGAATACAGTATGCTACCATCTAATATGATTCAAATAGTTGCTTGAAAACATCCATCGACAAAGTACGAAAATAATCGGAAACACATCTCCATCGAAAATATTGTATTAGCTATTAGTTCCACAGTATGTACTCGTCACCTCAAGACAGCAGCAGAACTTCTGCTATCGCAACCCATAAGAGACCAACTGGACATTCACTAATTATATTAGTCACCATTCATTGGATTCAGGACTACATCTCCCTTGAAACATTGATCAGTGCAAGTCAACTTTAACAACATTGCTACGTGTGATAATTATAGTACAATTTAAGTCATATTTATATTCATGATTTATTGTTAATTTTGGTGTATTCTTTTTCTGTAATTCCGGATTTAACATGCCTAATAATATTGGTCCTGTGACACCACAATAACGGTAGCTACATCTGGAGGTAGGTGTCCATTCCCTGCCACACTTATATTTCACTCTACAGTTACTTATTGTACTACCTATAAAAGAACACTGCAGAAGTAAAATAACCAACTTCTAGCTACGAAATTCAATATGTGTTTATCATTAGAATTTGTGTACTGGTGGTACAGTGGGGTACGATGAAATTAAATGCAGATTTTACTGTCGAGTTCCATCAATGAACAACACTTTTGCCACAACAGGAGTTAAATAACTGGTCCCAAATATCAATGAAGAATTTTACTACAAATTTCCTTATACGTTACACTGTCTCTGAAAGTTTGTAGAATACAAAGTGACCCACTTAAACTCTTCACCCAAATATCTCTGGAACAACAACAGGTATTAAAAAACTAGTTTCACAGGCATGAACGTACGGAAGGGGTTTATGAATGTTAGCACTACGAGACAGTCTAAAAGGTAAACAAATATTCTTTTCAACATAAACTTATGTTTCTTTATGGAGGCCCCATGATATTTCTTGTGCAATCAATAGCACGAAAATCACAAAAAAAAAAAAAAAAAAAAAAAAAAAAATAATAATAATAATAATAATAAAATAAAATAAAAGCAGCATAATTTGTATCACAGTAAGGATTACATGCAATGTGAAGTTGACGTTTGACATAAATGGATTCTATCCCGAAATTCCAGCCAAACTCACGATTGAGTATGGGGAAGCGCTAGTTGCGTACTTCATTTATTTCAAACGTCAACTTCAGACACCTTCTTTTCACCGAAGTTATTGAATTATTGCGACACAACCAATACCATTCGTTTTGTAATTTTTCGTGATATTGATTTAATAAGAAATAATAAGAAAAACAAATGTCCGAAAATATTCAAATGTTTGTAAATCTATCGGACCAAACTGCGTGGTCATCAGTTCGTAGCTTACACACTACTTATACTAACGTAAACTAACCTAAGGACAACAAACACACCCATGCCCCAGGGACGACTCGCACCTCCGACGGCGAGCAACCGCGCGCTCAGCAGTGAGGCACCTTAGACCGCTCGGCTACTCCACCGCGGCTAAGAAAAATATAAATTTATGTTGAAAATATTGGTTGTTTATATTTTAGTCTTTCTCATTGTACTTAATTTCATAATCCCCAGCTGTAGTTCCTTTCAGTGAAATTAGATTATCAGTATCTATGTTGTTCCAGAGATATATGGGATGGACGGTTTAAGTCGGCCGCGGCGGAGCGGCTGAGCGCATTGAGGCGCTATGTTCCGATGTGCGAGGCCGTTCCCCGTCGGGGTTTCGAATCCCCGCTTGGGGATGGGTGCTTCTGCTGTCTTTAGTATAAGTTAGTTCAAGAGTAGTTTGTAAGTTTAGGGACTAATTACCCTGCAGTTAAGTCCCATAAGCTTTACAAAAATAAAAAGTTTAAGTGAAACACCGGGTATCTGACTTCAACGCCTTATGTCCGCATTTCACACAATTAAAAATCGACATGTAGTGGAAAAATAAATAAATTCTTCATTGTAAAGAATAATTAATTATTTTTCAAAATCTAGAAGCTACGATTATTTATCATACTGAAGGTAAATTTGACCTATGTTCCTTTATGGTTTTAGGGCGCAAAACTGCTGAGGTCACTGTCAAAGCCGTAAAACCGTTACTGCAATCATAATTATGAATGGAAACATCCTGTTTTGCGAGAGATCCAATTTCAGAATGCATATTAAGCATGTATCATTTACCAGGAGACGAAGTTATATTCAAACGGAGCTGGGGAAAAATAATGTGATGCATGAGGCCAACTTCAGTTAAAGGAAGTCTTATTGTGTTTCTGGACCAACAAAGTCTTTAGCGGATGTCACAACATTTCAGTAAGTGAGCCAACATAATCGCCGACCAAATTTCATTGCCCGGAGCACTGTGTGTCTGTGTGTGGATGAGGAGCGGGGGCAAGGTGGGTATTTACCAGACACCAGACGCTGCTCTATTTCGGCAAGACCTTGTTATGGAAGAGCAATATTTGGTCCACTGATAACAAAGCGAAGTTTCGCCTTTGGTCATAAACGTGCCAATTTTGTCTGACCGACCTCCATGTTATACTCTACCAGAGGGGTCATTGGATGCCATCTGGAGGGACACGTGGTCAACATACTATCGTGCTGATAGTCAAATTTATTCCCTTTGATCTGTCACTATTTGGTCAAGCAGCTCCTCGGTTGTCCTCACGTAGCTCAGTCCGTCCCACCGAGGAAAAACAGATGGCAATCCCGAGAATGGAACCCAGGTCATCCGCACGGCAATCGGTCGTGTTGACCAGAGAACTAGGGAGACGGACCTACAACTGCCACCTAGGACGGAAAATACTCTGCGCCTGACGTCGACACGACGAGGGTCACGTAAACTCGTCCGCATCGACCCGACATCCCTGCGAGTTATTGATCTACGGGGCGCTGCTGGACCTGTTTCTACCAGCGTCCCAACAGGCGTCGTCCATCTGGATAAGCTGTCGTTGGTTTGGTACATCAACAAGTTTCAGTGTGGTTGTCTGACGGTTTCTACACTCTATTACGCAAATGCTAGTTTGAACACCATGTTCATCTCAGAAACAAAATGTTATAATGTTTGTCAAGCTTATGGGACTTAACTGCGGGGTCATCAGTCCTAAACTTACAAACTACTTATGAACTAACTTACACTAAATACCGCACAAACATCCATGTCCGAGGGAGGATTTGAATCCGCGACGGGAAACGGCCTCCCGCATCGGAGCATAGCGCCTCAATGCGCTCGGCCACTCCACCTCGGCACGTTAACTTAGAGAGTAAAGTTTAGAATGATCCAGCAAATGACACACAAGTCTGCTCTTCTTCGGACTGACAGACTGTGCGGCATTAGGAAGTGTATCTGGCCACAATTTTTTTAATGCTCAATTTTGAAATCACCTGTTCGCATAAAAAGGTATACATGATCAGCATGGGAACGACAGAAAATTGGGCATATACAAATATTTAAGTCTCTTTTTTTCATTCATAATCGACTTTACTTCTTCAAACTGTCACGGTGACTGTTAACAAAGAAACGAAAGTGGAATCATTGCAGTTCTACTATGAAATTGTGTATAGTTTTTCGTGTAATGTTCGCAATAGCATTTACAGAATTTGTCGTCGTTTGTCAAAGACGTTTTCTTGTATGTAAATAACAGTTTGCAGTTCGTAAAAATATACCGGGTGATCAAAAAGTCAGTATAAATTAGAAAACTTAATAAGTCACGGAATAATGCGGATAGAGAGGTAAAAATTGACACATAAGCTTGGAATGACATGGGCTTTTCATAGAACCACTACTACCGTTATCGGGCCTTTTTCCTTCGAGGAAGTGCGTGATTCTTGTTTTGTAGCTGCTACCGTTACGGGTGAGAGGTACACTCATATTGTTACAAAATCGCATCATCCCCAGCCTGGCTGATAAACACCTGCTGGAACGTACGATTTTTATGCAGGATGGCGCTCCACCCCATATTGCTAGACGCGTGAAAGATCTCTTGTACGCGTCGTTTGGTGATGATCGTGTGCTCAGCAGCCACTTTCGTCATGCTTGGCCTCCCAGGCCCCCAGACCTCAGTCCATGCGATTATTGGCTTTGGGGTAACCTAAAGTCGCAAATGTATCATGATCGACCGACATCTTTACGGATGCTGAAAGACAACATCCGACGCCACTACATCACCTTATCTCCGGACATGCTTTACAGTGCTGTTCATAACGTTATTCCTCGAATACAGCTATTGTTGAGCAATGATGGTGAACATATTGAGCATTTCCTGTAAAGAACATCATCTTTGCTTTACTTACTTTGTTATGCTAATTATTGCTTTTCTGATCAGATGAAGCGCCATCTGTTGGAAATTGTTTGACCTTTGTGTTTCTTTCTTTCTTTCTTTCCTTTTTTTTCTAATAAAACCCCATGTCATTCCAAGTATGTGTGTCAATTATTCCGAGATTTATTAAGTTTTCAAATTTATACTGAGTTTTGATCACCCGTTACATTCTTTTCCCGATTTTGATGAATTTCGTCAGACATGATCTTAAAGCTAAGAGGATTATCACTGTATACATAGCACAGCATACGCTGCATGGCGGAGGGTACCTTATAACAGACTTCGAAATCATTATACCGGTCATCACGTTGTGTGTCGTATGTATGGATGTTTCTATGGGGATGGTTTTAGCTCTCTACGCAAGCCACTGTATGGAACATGAAATAAGGTTATATATAACAAATGGCGACACAGTCTCACCGATCACCATGAAAGCTGTTACATATATGTAATTTTTTCATAAACTGGGGGACGCTGTGATGGACTAAGAGAAGCGGAGGGGGATATATACAGTGGGAGGGGGAGGAGAAGGACATATAAGAGCGAGGAAGGAATGAACAGAAAGAGGGGAGGGGGACCGGCCGCGGTGGCCGAGGGTACTGCGGCGCGCTAGTCACGGTCTGCACGGCCACTACGGTCGGGGGTTCGAATCCCCCCTCGGGCATGGATTTTGTGCCGTACTTAGTGTTAGCTAGTTCATAAGTGGTTTGTAAGTTTAGGGACTGATGAGCCCGTAGTTAAGTCCCATAAGCTCTACAAACATTGAGGGGAGGGGGAAATGGACGGAAAGAGGAAGGAAGAGGTTACGGACTAACAAAAGATTGGAATACATAAATATCTGGGCAACGCCGGGAGTTTAGCTAGTATAAAATAAACTTCATTGTTTCTGTACCGTCTTATTTGTTTCAAGATGAAAACGTAGGTTTTTATCAGGAGATCTTGGGATGTAAAATATACATGCAAGACAGTTTCGCCAAGTTCATTGCAATTTCTGACTCAACCTATTTACATCTAGCTCCTTTTGCTGCTGCTAATATGAACGTGTTTTCGTGACATAGTCGTATCTGAACTAGATATCTGCACAACTGGAAGCACGTAACATTCAAAGTGTGCGCTACGTGCTCGGCCGGTATGCGCTTCACGACCGCGACGACGGTAGCCCGGGCGCAAAACCGAGTAACTGTGTTTGCCTCCGAGACCCCGAAACGAAGTTCTCTCAGGACGGCCGCATGTCTTTCTTTATTACTGGCTGCTATTCTTTCCTCGCCGGCGTCGCTCTTTTATCTCTTAGAATATAAGACCCCCGCGCAGTGAGAACAAAAGCGCGATGCAAAAACAAGGAGCGGGCGGGCCGCCTAGACCGGCGGGCGGAGTGGGCGTGGCTTGGGCGGAACCGGAGGTGGAGGGGTTTAGTCGTCTGCGGAGGCCGATGCCGGCGCCAGATAAGGCTCAAAGTGGGGGCCGGGGCCTCGTAGCCGCGAAGGGACGGGCGGAGAAATGTGGCGAGGAAAAGCTCGCGACCCCTATCCCTTAAATGGCGCCTCGCCACCTAAGGAACGGCGTAGGTGTCGCTGTCTTCAGCGCAGTACGGCAGGCGGCGACGGCGCGGACGGACGTATCAGCACCTCCCGCTGTTTGTCCACCGGACAGAGTGGAGAGAATAAAAACGCAACAAAAAGACAAAAAGAAAAAAAAAGGAAGGTGACGGCGTCGAAGGAGGGGCGGCTGCAGAGAGAAAGGAAGAGCGGGACAATGATACGAGACACAGGGCCAATGAAAGCCGGAGCAGAAAAGGAATGAGAGACTTTAAAGGGGAAACTCGCTGCAGAGATCGCCCTAGCCGGGGTTCTGTCCAGATCTGAGACAGAGGGCAATGTAATACCGACACTTCCTCACTGAAGCGACTCGTTTGATCGATTAGACCGAAGTTCACAATTCCAGTCGAATACGCAATGCGATTCGTCGAAAGGTTGTCGGCATTGATCTGGATAATCCCCACAGAATAACGCACCGTGAAACATCGTGATCGATAGGCAAATGGACTGCAGTGTGTCATGGAAGTGACGCTAACTAAGGAAATGCAATAGGCAAAAAAAAAAAAAAAAAAAAAAAAAAAAAAAAAAAAAAAAAAAAAAAAAAGGGGGGGGGGTTAAAAAATGCTTAGTCTCTGTTGCAATATTTTATTCTCCAATAACGCGTTTCGCGCTGTTAGCGCATCGTCAGATTGGGCGGAGATGGAGCCACAGAACTATCTATAGCTGTGGAGGATGTATCTTAACAAATTGTTATCTAACTATCTATAACTGTGGAGGAGGTATCTTAACAAATTGTTAAGATACCTCCTCTACAGCTATAGATAGTTCTGTGGCTCCATCTCCGCCCAATCTGACGATGCGCTAACAGCGCGAAAAGCGTTATTGGAGAATAAAATATTGCAACAGAGATTGAGCATTTTTTAATTATTCAACACTGTTGCTGCACCAGCCGCCACCACCAATATCATGGAATGAAATGAAATGGAAAAAAATGGAAATTGATCCTTAATAATGAGAAGTGTGAAGTCATCCATACGACCACTAAAGGAAATCCGGTAAAATTCATTTACACGATAGATCAGTCAAAACTACAGACCGTAAGTTCAACTACATACATATAAGGAACTCATAGTTCGATGGGGCAATCTATAATTGTCCAATAATGATTTTGCAGCCAGGATCGCATTTTTCATTTATTGTGTAACCGGTTTCGGCGTGCTCGACGCCATCTTCAGACCTGCCATAATTTACATAACTTCACGACATTTTTTATATACTAAAAGAGTACATCCAGGTTGAGGCATCACCAAACACCCGCCTAACAGTTAGAGTTACACTGTACTTCAATTAATATTGAACTTAGACTTTGAAGTACCTCGCTTTAGAACCATTAGAAGATGGCTGTATATATTTTATTTGTCACTAGTAATTTTATGTTTGGTGATGCCTCAACCTGGATGTACTCTTTTAGTATATAAAAATGTCGTGAAGTTATGTATATTATGACAGGTCTGAAGATGGCGTCGAGCACGCCGAAACCGGTTACACAATAAATGAAAAATGCGATCTTGGCTGCAAAATCATTATTATTCAACTAAATACCTAGGAGTAACACTAACATACAAATTGGAAAGAACACATAGAAAATATTGCAGGAAAAGCGAACCAAAGACTACCTTTCGTTGGCAGAACACTTGATGTAACTGATACTTCCTGGCAGATTAAAATTGTGTGCCGGAACCGGTACTCGAACCTGGGACCTTCGCCTTTCGCGGGCAAACGCTCTACCACTCTACTGGCGGAAGTAAAGTTGTGAGGCAGCATCGTGAGTCGTGTCGGGGTAGCTCAGTCGGTAGAGCGTTTGTCCGCGAAAGGCAAAGGTCCCAGGTTCGAGTCACGGTTCCGGCACACAATTTTAATCTGCCAGGAAGTTTCATATCAGCGCACACTCCGCTGCAGAGTGAAAGATTCATTCTGGAGACTTGATGATGTAGCTGTTTTACTATAGCAAGTGCCTATATTAGACTTGTGCATCCTATTTTGGAGTACTGCTGCGCATTGTGGGATCCCCACCAAGTGAGACCGACAGACGATTTGGAGAAAGTTTAGAGAAGGGCATCTCGTTTCGTTATATCGCCATATAGGGGAGAGAGTGTCGCAGAAATGATGTAAGAGTTGGGGTGGAAATTATTGAAAGAAAGGCGCTGTTTGTTACGACAAGATCTATTTGCGAAATTTCTTTCACCAACTCTCTCTTCCGAATGCGAACATATTTTGTTAGCACCCACCTACATAGGAAGACATGTTCATAAAAAAAAAAAAAAAAAAAAAAAAAAAAAAAAAAAAAAAAAAATTAGAGAAATCAGATCGAAAACGGAAAGATTTAGGTGTTCCTTTTCCCCGCGAGTTATTATAGAATGGAACCGTAGAGAAACAACACAAACGCGGCTCGATGAACCCTCTTCCATGCACTTCAATGTGGCTTCCAGGGTATTTATGTAGATGTAGATATTTTCCTGCCACGGGAAGAATAAATGCCCATTATAAGTAAGATATTATTGTTATGACTATCAAATTGTCTTGTTCATACTTTCAACTTTGTATGACAACAAAACGTGAATATCTTCTTCAGCTGTTGCACGGTATTTGTGATTTGTGGTTAACTTTCTTACTACACAACTACATGAAAAAAGTGTCACAATTAGAAGTGGCTGTGATATCTTTTAAACATATCCGTTTTAAATTTTCTAGATTCAAATAATCAGATTGCAACATCAATTTCTTTATGTCATTAAATTGCGAAATCAGTAACCATTTTAAGTTCAAACCGTACTTTACCATTGTTAGATTACATGAGAACTTTACGCACAGATTTTGTCTGATCTCGCTCTCGTAATCAGACAGGTACCGTTATATACTGCTGGCATCCAAGGTGCAACACAAAGAAGAACCGGTAACATAACAAACAAATGTATTTGAACAATAACACATTTTACAAAGGGAATATGATTCACGATATAAACCTGCGTGAAGTGAGAAAGATGATGAAATAAGTATTAACGGTCTCCGTCACTGCTTGCGATAACCGCTGCTACACACCTAACAATTGAATGGAAGTGCCTCTGTATCTCTTTTTCCGGAAACAAACAATGTTGCCCCTCAAAATAAATGTTCAAATGTTTGTTAAGCTTATGGGAGTTAACTACGGGGTCATCAGTCCCTAAACTTACAAACTACTTATGATCTACTTACGAACTAGGACGGCACAAATATCCATGCCCGAGGGGGGATTCGAACCCCCGACCGTAGTGGCCGTGCTGACCGTGACTGGAGCGCCTCAGTCACCTCGGCCACCGCGGCCGGCACCCTCAAAATACCACAGATCAACTTTGGAAATGTGTGTAGGCAGCATCATCTCTTATAACCCAATTACAGACACTCTTTGATTCAATGTCAAGGTTGGTAGCAGCCGTTGTAGCATAAACATGCACTACCGATTTTCCTCACTACTGCCGCGGTGGAGTAGCCGAGCGGTCTAAAGCGTCTCCCTGAGGAGCGCGCGGGTGCTCGCCGTGGACGTTCCAGCCCTCCCTGGGGCATGGGTGTGTGTGTGTCTTATCATTAGGTTAGTTTACCTTAGTTTAAGTAGTTTATAAGCTAGGGTCGCAGTTTGGTCCGATAGATTTACAAACATTTGAACTTTTTTTTCCTCACTACGAGATATATTTTGAAGCATGGTATTTTCGTACAATGTCTTTTCTTACCAAATAAAATTGGCTGTGATATCTGCATTGCTTCTTGGTGCTGCATGTCTGTTGGCCAGAAGTGTATTTTCATTACATACTGCAACGTCAAACGTAACAGTTTGGAGATATCTAGACGCAAAATGTTGCAACTTTCCTCTAATAAGCGCGAATTTGGACAAAGTAAAATGCATGGCATGTAATAATTCATCCGATGTTAAAAGCAGAAAAGCATTTCGAATGTGTTACTTTCCATCACGACCTCGCAAATAATCCCTCGCAATTAATTGGAATTACAAGATAACTAACAAGTAAGGTATCCATAAAATGAATGACGGAAGGAAACTTCCGGATGTAGTACGTAGAATTAGGGATGCGATGACAGACTGGGCTTTGCCGACGGGAAAACAGGATGCACGTGAAGTCCGTTGCACACGGCGAACCACTGCGCGGCACGTAACAAGTCGTTTCGCCAATTACATGCGGCCTCCAAACTATGTTAGAGTGATTAAACGATCTCGTGCGAGCGCGTGTGGCGTGCAGAGTAAGTGGAGTGGGCGAGTAATTATTAACAGGTAGGCCTGGGCACTAGTCGGAAATAGTTCGCCCCACGTAGCATCGCTAATTGGTCCCGCAACGGCGCTGGTGATAACGAGAGTAGCGCAGGATGTCTCTCAGCGATTCTGCACTGTAACGGAATATTTGGCTGCATTTTTCACGTGAATTCTTACTTGTAAATATATCTTGTATTACGAACCATGAAAGGACTATTTCAATTTTACTTCTACTGTTTTCGTTGGATTACCGTCACCTCTTTTTATTGAGATTTATTTATTTATGGTAATTTAATACAATATACAATTATATATAAAACGAATAAAATCAAACTTTGAATTCCGTTCTTGTCAACCATTCAGTTAACCCGGGTGTGAGAGCGAACAAATCGTCAGGAATGCCACGGTACGAATGAAGAAGACAGCGTTGGACCAGATGTTCGATCGTCTGTTCTTCCAGGTTACACTCACACATCGGTGAACTGATCCAATCCCACTTGTACCTGAAGTAATTGCAGCAACCATGTCCAGTCCTCAACCTGTTGTTGCGACACCAGAATTTCCTTGGTGGGTCAAAACCGTTTGGCTTCTTTGTGGGATCACGATGGTGGGTACTTGTTCCTAATGTGAAATTTGAAATTTTCCCGGCAAATCAAATGTTCAAAAAGATTTCTGGTTTGCAGCCGGTTGTCGTAAACTTCATTCCACGATATTTCAACTGAGCATCTGCCAGTCATCTTCAGGTGAGCCAATAAGGACTGAAGAAGACGCTCTCAGCTCCGCCTTATATAGCTCGCTGGTGGTATTACCGCGGATGCGTCGAATACACGGTGACGGTGACAGAAGAACCACACCGCCCGGCAGCAGCGCCCTCGCTGGTGAACCTGCAAGGATCAGCTGCCTTCGATAGTGCCGTGCCGGCCGCGGTGGCCGCGGTGACTGAGGCGCTCCAGTCACGGTCAGCACGGCCACTACGGTCGGGGGTTCGAATCCCCCCTCGGGCATGGATATTTGTGCCGTCCTAGTTCGTAAGTAGTTCATAAGTAGTTTGTAAGTTTAGGGACTGATGACCCCGTAGTTAAGTCCCATAAGCTTAACAAACATTTGAACATTTGAACATTTTTTGATAGTGCCGCTGGCCGCAGTTATCGAAGTCTTCTGGCGTCTTCGTCTAGAACAAATCTCGGAGATGACAGGATTGCACGCGTTATTCTGCTGGTAGCCGCTTTCACGGTTCATCAGATTTTCCGCAATGCGTATTTCAACGGATTCTTTTATAATAGAGTCCCAGAAGGATGTTGTTGTGGCCAAAATTGATGTTTTTTCATACTCCATTGTACGTCCGTTAGAAATAAAATGCTGTGCAACTGCAGCCCAGCAAGTCTATGGGGTCCGAATATTCGGTTACGTTTTCGGCAGCAAATAATGTTTCTACATAACAATGAAATAATTTATCAAGAAATGTCGAGTATTGATAATATAGCCAAAATTTAGTACGCTTAATTCTCTGGTGTTAAATGCAAACAAAGTGAATAGTTCGATATTTATGAAAAAAGAAGAATACGTAGAAAACACATTTTCGGTGAAACTCTTATTAGACTTATTGATAGCGATCCTTCAAATAAATATCAAGCGCGAATAAGGAAAGCTCTATCCAATTGTCTATTACTCCAATAAGAAATTGCCGGCCGCGGTGGCCGAGGGGACTGAGGCGCTCCAGTCACGGTCTGCACGGCCACTTCGGTCGGGGGTTCGAATCCCCACGCGGGCATGGATATTTGTGCCGTCCTTAGTAATAGCTAGTTCATAAAGGAGCTCAGTCCGTCAGTTCACCTGATGATGGCGACATGTATGATCGCCGAAATATTGTGCCCGTTGGACACTATAGACCGGCAGTACACCCGTGGATATTTCGATTATCAAATACGCCGGGAGAAACTGAAGAGTTCATAAGTATTCAGAATGAAACTTTCACTCTGCAGCGGAGTGTGCGCTGATATGAAACTTCCTGGCAGATTAAAATTGTGTGCCGGAACCGGGACCGGAACCTGGGACCTTTGCCTTTCGCGGGCAAGCGCACAACCGACTGTGCTATCCCGCTAGCCCGTGAATGGCAAAGGTTCCAGGTTTGGGTCCCAGTTCCCGCACACAATTTTAATCTGCCAGGAAGTTTCAGTTCATAATTAGTTTGTAAGTTTTAGGGACTGACGACCCCGTAGTTAAGTCCCATAAGCTATACAAACATTTGAACATTTTTCCAATACCACCCGAAGAAACATAAAGAAAATTTTCCATTCAGACCCATAGTTAATTGTGTCGACGTCCTTTGCCAACTAATGATTACTGCCACATGTCGGCTAGATTACTTTCACTCCTATGAAAATAAAAGGGCTTTCTCGTCTCCCATTCGGTCGCCACCACGTCGGTCCGTTACTGTAACTCGGCCGAGTCAACAGGTGCACTTAGTCCGGTAACTACGGCGCGGCGGTGACAGTTTTATTCGTGGTGACGCGGAGTCGGCACGTCTCGTTAATTCTGCCGCCTGCCCGCCAGAGGGCCGAGGCCCTCGACGGCGGGAGGCCTGTGCGTGCCTTCCTACGCCGCGCCGGCGCTACAATTACAAGAGGGAGTGCGCGCGCGATTCCCAATTAAACTGCTGCCAAGTCGCCGCCCGGCGAGCCTATAATCGATTTCCGATGTAATCAGCGGGCACTACTTTGTTTAGCTTTTATTAGGCCGGCGCGGGCGGCAGGCCACGCCCTGTCTGTGCCTGACTGAGTGCCGGCGCCCTATCTCCAGGCCCGCCTGCACGTGCTGGCCGCTCCCGTACCGAGAACAGACCGCCTCACTGCAGCAAGTGTACTGAGAACCGCACACCAACTACTAAACCAAACCGTATTTACATAGTAACCAAAGTCAACTTTTTTATTGTAATTTGAATTTATCTGTATGCAAATTTATAGGTTTTATATGAACGTTATTATACAAAGAAAAAAGAAAAATAATGGAATGCGGTCTTAGAAAATCAGGTGATGCCCAAGGAATTAGATTAGGTAACGAAACAATGAAGGTGGTAGATAAGTTTTGTTACTTGGTAGTAAAATAACATGCGATGGTCGCAGTACAGAGGATATTAAATGCAGAATGGAATGAGTAGAAAAGTGTTCTTGAAAAAGAGAAATTTGCTAACATCGAATACTAATTTAAGTGTAAGGAAGTCTTTTCTGTGGGCATTTGTGTGGAGTGTTGCCTTGTACGGGAGTGAAACATGGACCACAAGCAGTGCGGACAGGAAGAGTTTGTATAGATTATGGGACTTAACTTTTTTTTTTTTTTTTTTTTTTTTTTTTTTTTTTTTTTTTTTTTTTTTTTTTTTTTTTTTTGTATACTCTGTGGAACTACGGGGTCATTAGTCCCTAAACTAACAAACTACCTATGAACTACTTACGAACTAGGACGGCACAAATAGCCATGCCCGAGGGGGGATTCGAACCCCTGACCGTAGTGACCGTGCAGACCGTGACTGAAGCGCCTTAGTCCCCTCGGCCACCGCGGCCGGCGGAACTTAACTAAGGTCCCTGAACTTACAAACTACTTATCAACTAGCTTATCCTAAGGACGGCACAAATAACCATGCACGAGGGGGGATTCGAACCACCGACCGTAGTGGCCGTGCAGACCGTGAGTGAAGCGCCTGAGTCCCCTCGGCCACCGCGGCCGGCTACAGGAAGGGGATAGAGGTTTTTGAAATGTGGTGCTACAGAAGAATGCTGAAGATTAGGTGGGTAGATCGCATAACTAATGAAGAGGTACTGAACAGAATTGGTGAGAAAAGGAATTTTTGGCATATCCTGACTAAAAGAAGGGATCGCTTGGTAGGACATATTCTTAGACATCGAGGAATCGTAAATTTAGCATTGGAGGCAAGTGTGCGGGATAAAAATCGCAGAGGGAGACCAAGAGACGCGTATAGTAAGCAGATTCAAGTGGATGTGGGTTGTCGTTCTTATGAGGAGATGAAAAGGCTTGCTCAGGATAGAGTAGGGCGGAGAGCTGCATCAAACCAGTCTCCGGACTGAAGACCATAAAAACAACAACATATTACACAAGGAATGCGGCGGTGGATTGGCAGTACGTTGTGGAGCGCCACGTTCCAGTGTGCACGGTTTCTCCCGCCGGAGGTTCAAGTCCTTCCTCGGAAAAGTGTGAGAGTGTGTGTATGTGTGTGTGTGTGTGTGTGTGTGTGTGTGTGTGTGTGTTTTGTCCTTAGAATAGGTTTAATTTTAGTTCAAGTAGTGTACAAGTATAGAGACCTGTGACAAGAGTATTTTGGTCCCTTATATCTACAAATATTAGAACACTTTGAGAAAACGAGTAAGAATGAGCCAAGGGATAACATGGGAGGATGAGGAAGCCGACTTTTTTTCAAATATGTGATTTGCAGCAACCAGTCGATATTATTTTAACTGCTTTATTGTGCAGATCCAGATTTTGGCAAGTGACTTGCCATTCTCAATGCTAAACATGGCGTTTAAGGCGGTTAAAGGAATTCACATACTTAACACACAGATATAAAAAAAATGTATGGTATATGCTGTAAAGTGGATCTAATATGTCAACATAGTATATTATGAAATATACCTGTTCTGACGATGAAATACCTCCATTTCTACTTGCTTGCTTTGTTCGTCTCTCGATCTCCCTCAAAGATTACTTTTTTCCCATACCGTTCCCTCTAGTTTTAAACTGAAGATTCCTTGATGTCTCAGAAATGTGTTCCACCACTCGATCCCTTCTCTTAGTAACATATGCCAGAAACTCCTTTTCTTCCCAATTCTGTTATCCACCTCGTCATTATTTACGCAATGTACCTATTCAATCTTCAGCATTCGTCTGTAGCGCCACATTTCAAAAGCTTCTTTCATCTTTTTTTCTGAATTCCCACCGTTCACATTTCACTCCCGTACAGTGCTACACTTCAGACAGATGCCCTCAGAAAGGACTTCCTAAAACTTTACAAAGGTTGTCAAATTATTTCAATTCTTCACAAATGATTTTCTTCCTGTAGCCATTTTGCGCATACTATCTTCCTTACTTCAGAGACGAGAAGTTATTTTGCTACCCAAATAACAAAACTCATTTACTGCTTTTATTGACTTGTTCCTAATCTGATTCCTTCAGTATCGCCTGATTTTCTTACACTACAATCTACAACCCTTGTTTTTAACTTGATACTGTTCACCGTATAACGTTCTTTCATGATACTGTCCATTCCGTTGACTTACTCTCCAAGGACCTTTGCTGTCTCTGACAGTATTACAATTAACCGCCAAACACCAACAGTTTTGTTGATAAAACTCCTCTAGACTCAAAATGATTTCCCCGAGGTCAGATTCCATCAGTTTTTCCCTTCGTCTCTAAAACATTCGGGTTATTATTTTTCAACTAAGACTTATTAAACTGATAATTCTGTATTTTGCACACTTGTCTGAATTTCCATTCTTTGGAATTGTAATTATTATATATTTTAGTTGAAGTCTTAGGGTGTTTCCCCAGTCTCATACATCATGCAAAAAAACAGGAAGGATGTCAGCAATTCACAAGGAATATCATCCGCTCCTTGGGTCTCTTTTTGCCTCATATCTTTCAAGGCGCGGTCAGATTCTTAATTCAATATCATATCTCCTAAATCATCTTCCTCTACTTGCTATTCATTTCCACATTAGTCTTCAAATTCACCTCTCATGCATAGGCCCATTTTACAGGATGTCCCATTTATCTTGACAACCCAAAATATCTTTGGTACAACAACAGCCATTGTAAAACGACTCACGCCGGTATCAATGTAAGACAGGGGCTCATGACTAAATATTTGGAAACATTTTAAACCGAAAGTATATGTGTTTTTAACACAAATTTATGTGTTCTTGAATGTACACCCAGTATTATTTCATTAACCATCTGTAGCATGACAATACACATAAACAATGGTGATTATTGCATGCCCATATGACAATTACAGTCCGAGATATTACTAAACGAAGTTAACGCTTGAAATGCGCGGAAAGCACGATTAGCGCACGACTTGAGCAGCATGAGGTTCTCACCTGGATCTCCCTCTTACTGCTTCATTTGTTACGTCTTTATACTTTCTTCTTTCAGCATTTAAGTTAAATATATCCTGTGATATCCACGGATTTCCATTAAGCCTTGTCCTCCTACCTATTTGATCCGCTGCAGTTTCCACTGTTTCATTTCAAAGCTATACATTTCTTTTCTACTGTATTAGTCGCCCCATTTCGGTCAAACCTTGACTAATTCTACCTCTGAAACTATCGACAACTTCTGGTTCCTTCTATTTATCCAGTTCCATTCCGTTACATTTCTGTCTTTTTACAGTTTATTACGTTTCAAACTACAGTTAATAACCAATAAATAATGGTCAGAATCTATATCTGCTCCTTAATGTGTTTTCCAGTTTAAAACCTCGTTTAGAACACTATGTCTTAACTTTATGAAGTCCATTTGGTACCTTCCGATGTGTCGTGGTGTCTTCTACGTATACAACCTCCTTTCATGATGGTTAAACCAAGTCTTTCTGATAATTAAATTTTGTTTTGGGCAAAATATCATTCGGAGTGTATTGGATGTGATACTGCTGAATAGTATGTTTGTAACTTCTGCTTCTGAAAAAGGCGCTACATGCGAACAGAGACAAATTGAGTCAATTGTTTTAAAATGTTATTTTACCAGTAAAAAGATGTTCGATTTTTTTCCTGCCAGAACTTTAATAAGTTGTGAAACCTACAATTTTGAATTGGAAATAAAATTCCGAAGATAGATTCATTTCATTTGTTTTATTTTATGGCCTTTTTTTTCATGTTATGTACTACATTATATGATGCCTTACACTGCACTTTATTACCGTACACCTCGGGGTAATAACGTGCAACGCAACATTTTTGCTAAAGACTTGTAGACATGTCATTAGATTTAATATACCAAATGTGGAACGATAAACATGTAAGGAATTGATTGTTTGACAAAATAAGGCCGGTCGCGGTGGCCGAGGGGACTGAGGCGCTCCAGTCACGGTCTGCACGGTTACTACGGTCGGGGGTTCGAATCCCCCCTCGGGCATGGATATTTGTGTCGTCCTAGTTCGTAAGTAGTTCATAGGTAGTTTGTAAGTTCTGGACTGATGACCCCGTAGTTAAGTCCCATAAGCTATATAAACATTTGAACATTTTGACAAAATAAGAGGTGTACCTTTTCAGTAGATTTTTAAAAATTACAGATATTTACAAAATAGTTTAAGTGCACGTTATTACCATCTCTCTCTCTCCTACCCCTTAAGAAACGAAGTCTGTTGACATGTCAGTTGCCATAATGGAAATAAGCAAGACAATGTGTTTCAGTTCTTTAAGGAAAGGTGAAGTTGAGTCTGTATCAAAAACAACAAGAGCATTATGAAGAAAGTAATCGCGAAGTTTTTCTGTAGCGGACGTGATTAATAATATAATTTTCCGTGTAGTTCGAGAAATTTCCCCGCATCTTCCACTTCTCTTTCCTTCTGTTCCGAGTTTCAGCACGATGCCGAACAGCCAAACGCAATTTCCTGCGGTGCAGTTTGCGGTACCATAATACGATAAAGGTCGCTCCCCGCTTCCTTACTCTTAACGTGGATGCGGCCGTAAAAGTAGCGGCGCTGTCAAAGTTGGCTGTGTAATGCGCGCAGGCCCGGAAGCCATTCCAGGACGGCTGCGGCTGCGGCTGCGCCTGCGCGCAAACTCGGAAGCGGGCACGGCGCCGCTTACGGCTCCGCTAGCACTAGCCAACAACTGCAGCGAGAAGCTGCTCCAGGAAGCCCGCCAGGGGCCATTCAGACTGCCGCCTAATACGTCAACAACCCAGCTAACTCCCTCTCGGCACACACCATTACACTCTCGTCTCACAGTATCCTCTTTTTCCTCCCTGTTAAGCGTGTTTCAAAAGGATTGGTGTTATTAATTATATTCTGTTAGCCATCCAAAACACCACAATATACAACTAAGAGAACGTCGCCATCCATACTTTTCTCAGAGTGGATGCACACTAGATCGGAACTGTAGACGGCAATCTACAAAAAATATTCAAATGTTTGTTAACCTTATGGGACTTAACTACGGGGTTATCAGTCCTTAAACATACAAACTACTTATCAACTAGCTTATCCTAAGGACGGCACAAATAGCCATGCCCGAGGGGGGATTCGAACCCCCGACCGTAGTGGCCGTGCAGACCGTGACTGACGCGCCTCAGTCCCCTCGGCCACCGCGGCCGGCACGGCAATCAACAATCTACTAAATATCGCGAGTAATTAGTGGTAATGGGCACGGAAACTACTTTAATATATATATATATATATATATATATATGCCTGCAAAATATCGGCAGTTATGTGGAAAAGTAGTTTAAGAGTTGTAGATTTTTGTACAATAAAAATTTCTTCTGTTTCAGTGTACAATTTCAGTTTATTACCAAACGGAACTTACTTTCTGAACGCGCCTATATTGGTAATAAACTGAAATTGTACACAGATACAGAAGAAATTTTTATTGCACAAAATTCTACAACTCTTAAACTACTTATCCACATAATTTCCGATATTTTGCAGGCATTTGTCATAGCGTGGCACCAGGTTTTGTATACCTTCTTCATTGAATTCTGCCACCTGTATCTTCAAACAGTTGGAAACAGTTTCTTTCAGCTCGTCGTCATTGGTGAAGTGATGACCGCCAAGGAAAGACTTGAGATGTAGGAACAGATGAAAGTCGGTTGGAGCGAGGTCAGAGCTGTACGGAGGATAGTCAAACACGTCCCAGCCAAATCCCTGTAGGAGGTTTTTCGTCACATTTGCAGTGTGATCGTGAAATTTGGGGGAAGTCCATAGCGAGAGCACTAATTGTAAACCTACGGTTTTCCTGGATCTTGTCACCAATCGCGTGAACCAGTTCTTCAGTAAGCAAAGGTGGACGCCCACTTCGTTCTTCATCGTGCACATCACTACGCCCGCCATTGAACTGTCGGACCCATCTTCCCACCATCGAATCACTCATCGCATTTGGTCCGTGCCGGCCGCGATGGCCGAGGGGACTGAGGTGCTCCAGGTCACGGTCTGCACGGCCACTACGGTCGGGGGTTCGAATCCCCCCTCGGGCATAGATATTTGTGCCGTCCTAGTTCGTAAGTAGTTCATAAGTAGTTTGTAAGTTTAGGGACTGATGACCCCGTAGTTAAGTCCCATAAGCTTAACAAACATTTTGAACATTTTGGTCCGTAAACATCGCAAATTTGCCAAAAAATTTCACTTGGTTTCACTTTCCTCGCATTCAGAAACCGAATCAGCGACCTGATTTCACAGGCGGCGGAATTTTCAATCAACGCCGACATTTCAAACAAGCACAACAAAGCGTACGTAACTGACAGCGATCTCCAAATGGCGCACGTTCTTCTCCTTGATACACATCGTCTACAGCGCATATCCATGAACACGTCAAAAAACAACAATAAAACACGATCAGCGACCGCAATGAACAGGACTACCCATAAAAAAATAAAATAAAAAAGAGTGGCGTAGTGGTTCGAATCCCGGGTGGGCTCAGACATTCAGCTTTCTGCACTCATCCATTTCACTGCTTAACTGCAGTTCTCTCTCTCTCTCTCTCTATCTCTCTCTCTCTCTCTATCTATCTATATATACTGGTCAATCAAGGGTTGGTTTGCATTAGTCATGATGGCAGCAAGTTTCTATCCTAATCGTCTATCCATTTTTCATTTCTAAATACGTATTAAATCAGCACATCGTTCATGATTTGGTCAATGTACCTTAGTCGTTATCCTCCTCTTGGTCTTTACTCCCCGACATACCCCTCCAATATTGACCGAGCGAGGTGGCGCACTGGTAACACGCTGGACTCGCATTCGCGAAGACGGTGGTTCAAATTCTGCCATCAATATTTAGGTTTTCCGTGAGTTACCTAAATCACTCCAGGCAAATGCTGGAATGGTTCCTTTGCAAGGGTACGGCAAAACTCCGAGCGTTAGCTCCGTCCCTATTGACCAAGCTGTCGACGGGACGCTAAACCCTAAATTTCCTTCCTTCCTTCCTCCATTATTACTTTCAAAAGTTTTCTTTATCTTGATACTTTTTTCAGAGTGGATGCACACTATATCGGAACTGTAGACGGAAATCTACTAAATACCGCGAGTAATTAGTGGTAATTGGCAGGGACACTACTTAAGAAAAAAAAGGCCAAGAACACGTCAAAAAGCAACAAAAGAAACACGATCAGCAACCACAAGGAACAGGACTACCCATAAAAATTAAAATAAAAAAGAGTGGCGTAGTGGTTCGAATCCCGGGTGGTCTCAGACATTCAACTTTCCGCACTCATCCATTTCACAGCTTAATTTCAGTTCTCTCTCTCTCTGTCTCTCTCTCTCTCTCTCTCTCTCTCTCTCTCTCTCTCTCTCTCTCTCTCTCTCTCTCTGTCAATCAAGGGTTGGTTTGCAGCAGTCATGATGACAGTAAGTTTCCATTCTAATCGTCTTTCCACTTTCAATTTCTAAATGCGTCTTACATCGCACATCTTTCATGATTTAGTCAATGTACCTTAGGCGTTATCCTCCTCTTGGTCTTTACCCCCCGAGATACCCCTCCATTATTATTTTCAGGAGTGTTCTTTATCTCATTAGATAACTTGTAAGTTGAACTCTTTTCTCTTGCAATCAGCCGCCACAAGCTTCTCTTTTCATGCGGGTTTTCCGAGACCGTTTCATTAAAAACTTTGTCACTCCATTTCATTCTGAGCATTCGTCGAAAACACCACATTTCAAAAGAATGTAGCATCACCTGACATTGCCGGGCAAGGAGGCAACTTTTAGTTTTACATTCCTCAAAAATGAAATGCCAAGATCACGAATTAATAGTTTATTTAATGCTGATCGGTTTCGGAGGACTGTGCCACCATCATCTGGTCATATATATATATATATATATATATATATATATATATATATATATATATATATATATATATTATAAGCGGGTCATCTTATTTAAAAAAAACTGTTAAGTTTTAACTTTTGTATTTTCAAATGTTTGTAAAGGTTATGGGACTTAACTACGGGGCCATCAGTCCCTAAACTTAGAAACTACTTATGAACTAGCTAAGACTAATAACGCACAAATATCCATGCCCGAGGGGGGATTCGAACCCCCGACCGTAGTGGCCGTGCAGACCGTGGCTGGCGCGCCGCAGACCGCTCGGCCACTGCGGCCGGCTTTTGTATTTTTTTTATAACTAAGTACTATGTTGCGCTTATTATTTTGCATTCATTTCTTTAAATAAAATGACCAGCTTAGAAAATATATATGTCCAAATCATAATGGCACAGTCCTCCGAAACTGGTCGTCATTATATAAACGATTAATTTGCGATCTTGACATTTCATTTTTCATGAATTTGAAAGAATTTAGCTTCTTATTTTCCTCAGTTCCCAGAGTGAATGTTTCACGGCCATAGCATGCCACACTCCAGACATAAGATTTCCCGACTTCAAGACTGATGCTCTTAAAAGTGAGGACCTTTCTTTCTGTTACAAACAGCTTTTACTTGAGCAGTTATACTTTTTTTTTTTGTTGTGTCTTGCTCTTCCTGCTCCTCGCCATCCTACATGAGCTTCAATTTTAGCTTTCCCTTCTTTGTCAAATGCCAAAGTTTTGTTTGTGCTTTATTTCAGAGGTTGTAATTTGAAAATAAATAAAGTTCGGTGATTAGTCATGTAACATTAACGAAAATAAAATTCAAATTCAAATGTCTGTAAATCTATCGGACCAAACTGCGTGGTCATCAGTCCGTAGGTTACAAACTACTTAAACCTAGGTAAACTAACCTACGGACAAACACACACACACACCCATGCCCCAGGGAGGACTCGAACCTCCACGGCGAGCAACCGCGCGCTCCGCAGCGAGGTGCTTTAGACCGCTCGGCTACTCCACCGCGGCGAAAATAAATATGAATAATAGTTACCTTACTGCCCTTCGTAATAGTCACCTTGCGTAGCTATGCATGGCTGAGCTCTGCGAAACATGTACCGGAAACTTTGCACGAAGTCTTCCTGTGGAACGGTGTTCAAAAGCCTCGTCACCTTTCGTTGTATGTCAGGAATATCGTCCAATCTCTTACCTTTCAAAGCGAGTTTGAGTGGAGTGAACAGGAAGATGTCTGCAGGATTGAGATCCGGCGATCATGGTGGATGTTCAAGTTGCACCACCCCATTTCTGCCAAGAACTGTTTGACGATGTTGACAGTGTGTGCGCAAGCGTTGTCGTACAACTTCATCGTCCACCACAATCGACGGATCTCATTCGCCCAGACTCCTCCCTATTCGCCTGATTCAAACTCGCTTTGAAAGGGAAGAGATTTGACGATATTCCTGACATCCAACGAAACGTTACGAGGCTTTTGAACACCATCCCATTGTAAGGCTTCGTGCAAAATTTCCAGGCCGTGTATCGCAGAGCTCGGCAGTGAATTGTAATGGTAGGTGACTCTAAGGACTGTAAGGTAACTGTAGTTCATGGTTCATATACATTAACGATACAGGACTATTCGTCAAACTTTATTGTATGAGGTTGTATATTCTTCCCCCTTAAGTTTTTCAATTCTAATTAGCAGGGTTACGAAGTCTTCTTCACTCTCAGCTGGGACAGACATGTCATCAGCATATCGTAATACATCTAATCTGCAAAATTACAGGCCTGTATCATTGATGTTGATTTCCAGAAGGATTTTAGAACTTTCCTCAAATATTATGAACTACCTTGAAAAGAACGATCTATAGGTTCACCGTTAACACTGATTTAGAAGGTATCGTTCTTGTGACACCAGGTAGCTCATTACACATGTGATGTGACGAGTGCTATCGACAAGGAAACTCAAACGGATTCCGTTTTTCTAGATTTCACGAAGGCTTTTGACACTGTACCACACAAACGTATTCTAATCGAACTGCGTGCTTACAAATATTGCCACACTTCCGCGATTTCATTTGTGATTTCCTGTTAGAAACGACACTGTACGTTGTAATTGACGGATAGTTATTGAGCACAACTGAACTGATGTGTGGTGTTCCCCAGGGGAGTGTTATAGAGCCCCTATTGTTCCTTATTTTTATAACGAATAACGGGACAACAAGAATAGTTCTTTCACACTGTTCGCGGATGGTGCTGTCATTTATCGGTTAGTAAAGTCACCAGATGATCAAATGCAACTGCAAAATGATTTAGGTAAGATATCTGCATGGAGCAAAAATAAGCAATTGACCTTTAATAATGAGAAGTGTGAAGTAATTCACATGACCACTAAAAGAAGACCCTTAAGTTTCATTTACACGATAAATCAGTCGAAACTATAGGCCGTAAATTCAACTAAATACCTAGGAGTAACGATTACGAATAACTTAAATTGGAAAGAACTCGTAGAAAATATTGTAGAGATTTCCAACTAAAGATGACGTTTCATTGGCAGAACACTTGGAAGATGCAATAGTTCTACTAAAGAAACTGCCTACACCACAATTCTGCGTCCTATTTTAGAGCACTGTTGCACATTGTGGGATCCACACCAGGTGGGACTGACTAATGATTTAGCGAAGGTTGAGAGAAGGGCAGCTCGTTTTGTATTATAGCAACACAGGGGAGAGAGTATCGCGGAAATGATGCAAGAGTTGGGGTGGAAATCATTAAAACAAAGGCGTTATTTGTTGCGACGAAATCTATTTGCAAAATTTCTTTCACATACTTTATCTTCAGAATGCGAACATATTTTGTTAGCACCCACCTGCACTATCATTATCACAAAATAAGAGAAATCAGATCGAAAACAGATATATTTTGGTTCAAATGTTTGTATAGCTTATGGGACTTAACTACAGGGTCATCAGTCCCTAAACTTACAAACTACTTATGAACTAGCTAACACTAAGGACGGCACAAATATCCATGCGCGAGGGGGGATTCGAACCCCCGTCCGTAGTGGCCGTGCAGACCGTTACTGACGCGCTTCAGTCTCCTAGGCCACCGCTGCCGGCTATATTTTGGTGTTTCTTTTTCCTGCGAGCTATTAAAGAACAGAAAAGTAGAGAAATATCACAAAATCTGTTCGATGAATTCTCTGCCATGTACTTAAATGTGGATTGCGGAGTGAATTAGAATACATATCTGTAAATCTCTCTCTGTTTGTTGATTTAAAGTTCGTACACCCGAGTTAGAGCAACGAGGTGAGATACGTTAACATAGCTTTGCTCTCTCTCCCTCCCTCACCCTCTACACCGCCGGCAGATCTGACGACTTTCCCAGTAGCGCCCACGATAGAACGCGGCGGTCTTTTTCAGGTTTCGCCGAGCAGCCACTTAGCGGAGGTCTAATTTGGTCGCCATCAGAGCGCTGTAAGGCAGGGATACAGCGCTGGGTGGCGCTGCGCTCTGCTCGCACCTGCCCGCCGCCCCCGCCGCCCCCACGCAATAAAACGCCAGCCCTCCGCCCCTCCCGCCCCCGCCCCCGCCCCCGCCACCGCCCCCGCGTGCCGTGACTGACGCCGGGTCAATCAGACGAGCGCTGCCGGTTCACGGCGCTTCCATTTCCGGTTCGTTTAGTCGCTTCCACCCCCGCACCTTGGGCGCTCCCTGCGGATTTTGCGCGTGTGCCCGCCAGGCGCGCTGCCATCGAAACAAACTGGTGGCGGGCCCGGCCCCGTATCAGCGCCGGCGAATTGCCTCGCAGGTCGGCGTGCGCCACCCAATGGCTGCTTTCGGGGGTCTCAGTCGGCCGGGTAATTTCTCTTTAACGGTATTTGCGCCCTGCACGAAACAGCGCTATATTCTCCCCCGAGCAACAGCTCCGTTCGTGAGTTCGTCGTTGCAAGCAAGCTCTTTGTTCTCTCGAGCTATAAAATTTACTTTTGTCGACATGCGGGCATGCTCGGTTTCTTGTTGTCGCGACTGATCAAAGGAAGCATATAAATTTCGTTTTACCACACTTTTATATCCGTCGTATTTCCTGCAGCGAGTTGCTGCGAATGATACGAAACAGGGTTAAAATCGTGTAAGATGTAGGCCTGAAAATGCTTGTTACAAAACCAGCGAGGCGGACGCGACCGGAAGTAGCTGATGTGTAATGTTTACTCTGCTAACAAGAGCGGACTATGCGGCATGACGAGGTCCGAGAGCCTTTACAAGCTGTGTCCTTGGACACAGCAAAAAGAATGTTCGTATAGCTTATGGGACTTAACTACGGGGTTATCAGTCCCTAAACTTACAAACTACTTACGAACTAGGACGGCACAAATATCCATGCCCGAGGGGAGGATTCGAACCCCCGAACTTAGTGGCCGTGCAGAACGTGACTGGAGCGCCTCAATCTCCTCGGCCACGGCGGCCGGCTGACACAGCAAAAATAGCGGAGTATGGCCTGTTTGTCACGTAGGCATCACGTGCTGCCGCGAGGCCAGCCAACACACACGCAATGCTCGAGGGTACTGGAAAATTCTACAAGTGGTGCTGGTTGCACTACCGCCTATAAAAGGGCTAGACGCCAAACTGTGGGGTTTATGGAATCCATCATCGGTGGTGGAACGGAACAGCGGCTGGTCAAGAGTCTGACTGAACTGAGGTACCAACAGCCGTAAGTATAATGAAATATTTATTCTACTACAACCAGTTTCGGCATTTCACTATGCCATCTTCAGGTCCCTACATCGGAGCATGATATCCAAAAGTAGGGATACTGTTGCTGTTGTTGTTTCCAACTAAGAGGCGAAATCCACGAATGCAGTTTAGTATCCCTACTTTTGGATATCATGCTCCGATGTAGTGATCTGAAGATGACATAGTGAAATGCCGAAACTGGTTGTAGTAGAATAAATATTTCATTATACTTACGGCTGTTGGTACCTCAGTTCCTTCAGAAAGTGTGGGGCAGTGATGGAGCAGCTGGTCAGTCGGTCAGATACGTGTTAGCTGGAGTTATAATGATGTGACACTGTACGGCAGCGCTGAATAATCACTATGGGACTTCCATGCGGTCGACACTAAGTCTCGTGTGCCCGCCTCTGCTATATTGGGACTTAGGTAGCAATGGAAAGAAAGATAGTAGGCTTTGTATGTAGAGCTGTACATAAAACGCATGTGCCAGGGATGCTTCCAGTGCACATATCCTCATCCAACGATTTTTGATTGCATCCAGTGTACCCTGAGATCCCAGGCGAGTTCCGCACTGTAACTCACCCTGGAGCCCTCTTTTGAGTGGAGAAAGCGAACACGAGGCAGTCCCCGACCACGAGACCTCCTGCCAAGTAAGTTCACTGACGCGCATTCTTGCAGTCCTTCCACTCCCTCTCAGGACTCGTCAGTGTGACACGAAAGAGTTACAGTATAAGAGTACGAGAAGTACCTGTCAGATCCTGTATGAAGCGATTTAAATTTACACAGAAATAATCTGAAGAGAGGATGCAAGTTACCTCTGATATAAACAATTTACACCCATTTTTATAAACACAGACTATTGCTTGATCATCATCTCCCGTAAAAGCGTCGTGAAGTACAGCTAAGTGTAACGTATATTCAACTTAGTGCGTAATATATAAGCACAATGATGTAGTACTGGTGTCTTTCCGATATTGATGCAGTTAATTCCAACACGTGACCTATACCGGCTAACGTGATGCAGATGAGTGAGAGAAACAATCCCGTAATGTTTGAATACAACATTAGTAGTGTGCTACTTGATATAATCGTGTTAATTAAATACGAAGTCGTAACGTAGGGCAGCGATATGCAATGGAATTAGCATATAAGGACAGTCGTGGGGAAGGCAAATGGTCGATTTCTATTTATTGGAAGAATTTTGGTAAGGTGTGATTCGTCTGTAAAGGAGACCGCATATAAAACGCTTCTACGACACTGTTGTGAGTATTGCTCAAGTGTTTGGGATTCCAACCGTATCGATTTAGAGGTGGACATAAAGGTAATTCAGAGGCGGACGGCAAAGTTTGTAATTGGTAGATTCGATAAATGCGCGAGTGTTACTGAAATGTTTCGGGAACTAAACTGGGAGTTGCTGGAAGGGATGCGATGTTCTTTTCGAGAAGCACTGTTGAAGAAATTTAAAGAGCCGGAATTTGGGGCGGACTGCATAACAATTCTACAGCCGCCAACAAACATTTCGCGTAAAGACCACAAGTTAAAGTCGAAATTTCCAAGATATCTAACTGAAATAGTTATTTAATTCTTCCAGAACGAAACTTGCACTCTGCAGCGACGTGTGCGCTGATAATAAACTTCCTGGCAGATTAAAATTGTATGCAGGAAACGGGACTTGAACCTGGGAACTTTGCCTATCGCGGACAAGCTTGCTTCAATACGTTGTATAAGGAGGAAAATTCGCAGATCAGTAAGTCTTCAACTTACAGATACATTGGCACTTTTATTCCAACAAAAAATTTAAAAAGAAAGGGTCGAAATGGGGAACTGTTGCAGATCTAAAAGCTACCGCTGAACAGATATTCTCTTGGCGGTCCACGGCGAGCCTATATAAGGAAACCGTAGATGAAGACGGGACTTAAAAGTCAACATCGCAAGCAGTCCACGTCAATAAGAGAATGTTCAATAGTTTGTAAGTATATAGGAGCAAACTGCAATGGTCATCATCTATGAACAGAACTTGGCGCCATTCTTTATGACTCCAATCCCAATGTTCCTCCGTCCTCTTTCTGCGGGCTAAACGTTATCGTGGTTTCACTGGAACATACACCATAGGCCTCGCCACATTCCCGAAGGGAGATTCGGACTGTTTGTGTTGATATTTCGCGTCCTCTTGCTGCCTGGAGGGTGGGTTGCATCTGAGTTGCATTCAGCCTCGTGTCTCGACAGGTTGTTAACCAGAGATAAAAGCAACCTCTAACTGATGTTACCCGTGCATGATCTTGGCCTTTGCTTCTTTTAACGGTTCCTGTTGTCTGAAATCGCATCCACCTCGTGAACTTTAACCTTTGGGACACTCCAAAAGCTGCAACCAGACGCCTCTATGTCTGTTCCTCTTCCAATGTAACTATTGCTCTCTGTGCCATAGCTTCTGGTAAGTCCCATTGATGTTGCATTACACTACCTGCTCACTACACTATCGGAACCCAACTGCTTGTGTAATTCGTTTGGTAGATTAAAGTCAACACCAACTCCCTCTGCAGCAACTTTCTGTTATCTTCACTATCTCGGTTGCTGCAATGTTGTTGTCTCCACTCCGAAGAACCGACAGAGAGACAACGAACCAATTTAGTTCATTCTACCAACGACAGTATTTCAGAACATAGATATATCAACTGATCCCCTAATTTTTGAACAGTGTAGCATGATGTCGTGAAGACGGTGCTTCCATTATTCGAAATAACGCTCCAGTATTCGCCTAAATTGGTTACAGATGTCAGTAATAACCCAAGAATCTTTGCTCAGAATAGTATTTCAAGTATACTGTTAACGAATAAAAGCGTGTGATTTAATATAGTGTACTGCGTCAGACGATGTATAATTAGGAATTCGAACAAAAGAACACAGGCTACAGACGTCTTCCAGGCAAGTTGTCTCTTTTAGTGCCTGACACAGAGTATAAGTAAAGAAGTTTATAAATGATATTGGAATTTTTTCTGCATTATAAACTAGTAAGATTGAAGGTTTCTGTACAGAATACATATTTACTTAATGGGAACCACAATTTATTTGAATTATTTACTGTCAATATCCATTAGCTGTTAAGTCATAAAATTTATCACATACAATATTTTTGAAATGTCATTCACTGTTCATAAGATGATGTCGACCATGGAGACGAATAATGTTAACAGGGTAGCTTTTAGCGACAAGCTATTTGAATTTGTACTGATATTACACGTACTAGAAGTGTGGCTACAGATCGGTATTCAATACGGCCACGATTCGACTGCAAGCTATATCTGTGTACCAGTCCAACAAGTGGGAACCTCGCAAATTGTGTACATAAACAGTGACTGATATGAGTAGACGCCAATAGTGCTGTGTTACAAAGATAAACATGCAAGCCTGATACTGATTCCCGGTATCAGGCGCGGCTGTAGAGGCAAACACGTGAACGTTCCCAACAGCTGATCGGAAGCAAAGACAACTGTTCCTGCATTAATTTTGTACTAGTGACATGTTTTGCTTATCTGCCGTGTGTGCCGTGTCAGTTGGTGAAATTGAGTTCACAACAAATAACCAAGAAATTGAGCGAATGTTTTGCTGTATTATAAGGCACTGTAAGAAGTCCTGCAACAAATCTCCTATCTCCTCACATTTTGTTTTTCATTTATGATGTATACTGTTGTCTGTTATAATGGTTGACACGTAACATAGGGGCATTCTACGTCTTAAAAGGGAATATTCAATATAGTCCCGTGTCCATTTTTCTTTGTTCAAATGTTTGTAATTCTATGGGACCAAAATACGTTGGTCATCAGTCCCTAGTCTTACAAACTACTTAAACTAAGTTAAACTAACCTAAGAACAACACACACATCCATTCCTGATGGAGGATTCGATCCTCCGACACGGGAGGCCTCGCGATCCGCAACGTGACGCTCCAGACCGCTCGGCTACTCCCGCGCGGTTTTTCTTTCTGTAATGGTAATCTCAAGAACTGCTGTAAGTTTCTTAAACAGTTTTCACTAATATGACGGGTGTTCAAATGAAAACCGACTGAAATCTGAATATGCCGCTTGGTGATAACGTAGTGCGTAGAGGCACGAAGAATGCGACGTCACCTTCCTGTATAAAATTCAACGTTGTTTCCTCAGCAGGCAAGGTGTTGCTCACCATCCTCTTAGACGTCCGAGGTCCGATACTCATCGAATTCCTCGAGCACAGAAAAAAAGATACATGTAGTCTGAGACACGTCCATCAAGAGCAAACGGCCTGGGCTGCTCGCGGAAGGAGCGATCGTGCTTCGTTATAACGCGAGCCCACAATGTGCCTGTGCCACACAATGTGCACTGGCGAGGTACAAGTGGGAGGAGCTTGAGCATCGCCCTACATCCACGTCGCCGTGTGAAATCCATCTGGTTGGTCCGGTGGAAAGCGCTTCAACTTGGACGACGAACTGAATGACACAGTAGATGACTGACTCAAATCACAGCCACAGAAATTCTGAGAACAGGGAGTTCTTCGGTTCGTTAAACAGTGGGATAACTGAGCTGAGGCCTCTGGTGATTAATTTGCAATAAAGACTTCAATTATACGCACAGTGCTGTTACATCCTTTTTCATAGGAACATCCTTCGTAGAAGGTTAATCATGAAGATCACTTGATACAATTTATTTCAGTTACACCAGACAACTGACCCGGCGTCAAGATATCAGTACCAGTCTGAGTATAACTTCAGTCAGATAAATGGTAAGTAGAACTTGGTTCTAAACTACACCTAAATAGTCACTTTCTGGGGACACTGCAGTCAATGACTACCCCCGAAGCCAAATTTTGTCAAGCAATATTCATACCCAAAATAGAACAGTTTGAAGAAATCACGTGTATCGGAAGACGAAAGACGCACAAAGTCAGCATTTTAGCGAAAGGGCAGATCACGGCCGACAGTAACCGAACCTGTAAGCGCTATACGGAAGGGGAACAGACGGCTATGTATATGACATGTATTTGTTCTATGGTCCAGTTGTTTTCCGAAGTAGCTTCAGTATGATTTGTGGAAGACAGCGAGCATCTTTTGACTACTTTTCGAAGTCAACCAGAGAGTTGCCTATAGGTATTTCGGTTTATTATCGAAAGAAATCGGTGATCGTGTCGGACTGTGATGCATATGTGTAATCACTGAATGCAGGGGAGAACAATATAGTGACGGGACCGATTGCACTCATCTCGCTGCCCCACTACACGCGATGACAGGCGTTGTATCGCTCTAATATATCACTGAGACAGGGTTTAGTCACAGCTTAAGTTGGTAGAGTGCTTACCAGCGAAAGACAAAGGTCTCAGCTTCGAATTCCGGTTCCGGCAAACAATGTTAACCTGCCAGGACCTTTCATTCGACTTATATTTAGCAGATTGTACTATGCGCAAGGGACACATTGCTGTGTTTCACAACGAGTCAACGCCTCAGGCGTTTACGCCGGAAATGGTGCAGTAAGCTCCGACGAGATGAAACGAATGGAACGACGGTGGTTTCAACAACGAATCTCCATTCTCAGTGCATCACTACGACTGTCGGTTTGGAGACACCTAGGTGAGATACTACTGAACGGTTGCATTCTGCATCGCCACACCGTCCTGAACCCAGTATTAAGGGTTTCTGGTGGTACTGGTTCCACTCCCACAAACCCCTGTACTCACTGCCGGTCCAATAACCCATCAGTGCAACCTCACATGCTGCAGCTTGTTTTACTCTTCACGTTCTACGCTTAGAGATTGCCAGATGTCATCAGGAAAATGGGCGACCATCCGTGGATCTCGACTAATGTCTAAAGTGGTGGTAGAGCGAATTGACATCCTGCAGAGCTGTCCATAACTCCATAAGAGTACGAAAGGTGGAGATCTCTTCTGAACAACACGTTGCAGGGTAACCCAGATACACCGAAAAGTCTGGTTTGGTGGCGAGCAGAAGTATTCAAACTCAGAAGAGTGTTCCTGGATCTACTTTGTAGCAATTATAGACGTGTGGGCTGTCTCATTCTCTTCCTGGAACACAAGTATGTCGGAATATTCAATGGACATGAATAGATCCAGGTGATCAACCAGGATGCATAAGTAAGTAACAGACGTATCTAGACGTATCAGGGATCCCACATCACTCCAACAAGCCCCACACCATTACAGACTCTCCATCAACTTGAACAGTACTCCACTGATATGCAGGGTCCACAGATTCACGAAGTAGTCTCAATACCCATATACGTCCATCCCCTCTATACAATTGGAAACGAGATTCGTCAGATCAGGCAATATGTTTCTAGTCATAAACAGTCCTATTTCGGTGTTGACTGGCACAGACGAGTCCATTGAACGTAGGTCCATGCTTAGGCCTTCGGCACGGAAAGCGCAAATCGAAGATGTTTCGTTGAATTTTTCGCACGCTGATACTTCTCAATGGCCCAGCATTGAAATCCGCAGAAAATTTGCCGGAGGGTTGCACTTTTGTCACGTTGAATGATTCTCTTCAGTTGTCGTTAGTCCTGCTCTTGCAGGATCTCCATCCGGCCGCAACAGTGTCTGAGATTTGATGCTTTACCAGATTGCCGATATTCACTGTGCACTCGTGAGTTGGTCGTACGAGAAAACCCCAGCCTCATCGCAACCCCGTGTACCGACTATAACACCATTATCAAACGCACTTAGGTAAATCGCGATAACCTGCCACTGACGCAGCAGTAACCGATGTAACGCCTGCTCCGGACACCTTTGCCATATATAGGCGTTGCCCACTGCTAAGCCGTCTTCTTAGTATTTACTTATCCCTGTGGTTTGCTTATACAAGCCTACGCTCTTCATCGTATGTTAAGTACAGTGCAGAAGTTCCAATAAGAAAAAAAGTTTCAATAATAAAAGAAAATGATATAATCTCTTTTTTTTCTCTCTGTTGTATTTTAACGCCCCGTTGGACAGGTTGGCAGCAACCTCGTACGCTGCTCTTCAGCAAGGAGTATAGGTAAGTTTGACAACTGGTGACTTATATTAAAACAGGATAAATTTATGTGAATTCAAATAATAAATTAGGAGACAACATTGGCGAATTTCAAAAAATGAAATGAAGGCTTTAAAATACACAGAGTCAGTATAATTCTGCCACTGTGGCAAAATAAAAGGGCGGTAAATACTAACCAGGACAAAGAGCCGATAAAAGCATGGCAACACAGTGTTCTGCCTATGCAACGGTTGCTGAAGTCTTAAAAATCACACTCACAACCTGACACTGACACACTTCTTTATCACGGTGCACTGTTAAAAAGTAAAGCACTGAGACCCTGCAGGGGGAGAGGGAAAGGAAGGGGGAGCTGGGGGTGGGAAAGAGAAGTGTGGGAGAGTGGGGAACGAAAGCGTAAGAACTCCGAGGGAGGGAAAGGGAGATCCAAGCTGGGGAGGGGAGTGGGAGGGGAGGGAGGGCACATAATATATGGGGAGGAAAAGGATTAGGGCTGATAAGATGGATAAATATCAGGACGGAGGGTGTCATCCGGGAGAGGGAGGTGGCCAAAGTTACCTTGGGAGAGGATGTGGAGAGCGTGAAGATGTAGGGAGGGAGGGATGTGTAGAGGATACCGATATGTTCAAGGAACTGCAGAAGGTTAGGAAAAGTAATGAGATCGTAGAGGTTCCGCGTGGGGGAAGGGAGGCGGATGTGGTAGGCAAGGCAGAGGGAGTGGCGTTCTAGGATTTGGAGGGATTTATTATGGGTGAGGGAGGCGGAAAGCCAAGCAGCATGGAAACCGCAAAGGACGGGACGCATCAAGGATGGATAGGTGAATGGGACTGTGGAGGGGTTAAGTCCCCATGTCCGGCCGGAAAGAAGCTTGACGTCGTTGAAACGGGAGAGGGCTTTTTGATGGACTGTTTGAAGGTGAGGGTTCCATAAACTCCTATTATTTTAGGAGACTTTTATGACTTATTTTTTGGATGCCAGTTGGCCAGAAATATAGTCCTCGCTTTCGGAGAGACTGGACAGTCTCGTGAAGTGGTTTGAGGCCGTAGCGACTGAGCCGAGTCAGGGTGACAGCGCAGAGCCGGAGGAAGTTGTGGCGGTCAGTAATTTAAACATAGCCGGGGGCGGCGGCGGCGCCTCTGCGCGAATTCAATTCGGGCGAGCGGGCGCAGGTGGCGGGCTGACGCAGCAACAAGTTCCGGTGGCCGGCGACGGCGACGGCGGCAGCGACAGCCGATAAAGCGGCCGCCGCCCTTTGCCGGGTGGGCGGCGCGTGGGCGGCGCATGCCGGACCGCCGCCGCCTGTGGCCAGGCACGCTCGGCAGCCGCCGGCCTCCGCAAAACCGCTCCTCTCTACCCGCTCCCTGAGCCGCCAGACGCATGCGCAAAATTTCACGCTAAACTCAAAAGCATCACACACATCGCTCCAAACGTTGCGTCACACTTGTCAGCGCAGAGAGTACAACATGATAACATCAGCATTAGCACTCCGAGTGCCAATCATGTCAATTGACGGGATACGGAAATTTCTGTAGAATGCCAATCACGTCATTTGACGTGGTCTTTGTTTTCGTGCTTTTAAAAACAGAATCAAGTTCAAAATCAAATGTTTGTACAACTTATGGGACTTAACTACGGGGTCGTCAGTCCCTAAACTTACAAACTACTTATGAACTAGCTAAGACTAAAGACGGCACAAATATCAATGCCCGAGGGGGATTCGAACTCCGACCGTAGTAGCAGTGCTGACCGTGACTGTAGCGCCTCAGTCACCTCGGCCACTGCGGCCGGCCAGAATCAGGTTTATTGGCGAGCTAGATCTACCTTAAATACCTTACTTGGTAAACTTAGTGTCTAAGCCAGCCTATAGATCTTTTATTTAGTTTCTAAATCGTCCGACTGGTCGTATTCATTGTATGAAACGGGGCCTGTAGAAAGTACGGGGCAGGTAGAAAGTGGTGTCCGCTCACTCAGTAGGTAAATCAACGGACATGGCTTCACGCAAATTATTCTCCCCGAAAGTACTGAGAGGTGACTATGACAGAGGGGTGACACAGCAACATATCGTAGTGACTCTACAGACTGTTTGCGAAGTAGAGAAGTTTTTAGTGGGGCCCTTGGCGTCGGAGTTGTATGTGATTTAGATGCTCTGTGTTCAGTTCTGGATTTATTTCTAAGATCAGACAATTCTTTACGCCAGACTGAAGATAAAGAAACTAAGTGCATCTGGGGTTACTCCTGCAAGCAGAATGTCTGGCACTCTAAGGGACGGAATGGTTTACATGGCCGGCAGTCAAAGTGTTAATTTAAAAATTAAAAATATCCCAGCGGCCTCCTATGATAATGTTGGCAACAGATGCTGAATAGTGAGAATCCTGTGAGTCTCCATTTTAGCCAATCGCTTGACAACGCTGATGTTTTCTCATCGAATCTTCGCTTTACGAGGGCAATTATTTTTACTAAGCGGACGACGATACATACAATAACCTGTCAACCAAAAAGCAGGAGTGGAATTATTTGTTTACTTCATGGCAATTTACAAATTTTGCTTAACGGTTTCGTTCATTGACTGAATATCTCCTCAGTGCTGTAGAAAACAATGAGTCAGACGAAACGCCTATTACAACAACATCATGAAATAAATACGCTAACACGAAAATTGTGATACAGATTACTAATTTATTCGTACAAGAAGGCCAATGAAAGTTACATAACTCGAAAGATTGTTGGCCGTAGATTTCACGAATATAAATGTTATGTGTGTATTTAGCCATTAAAAGTGGTAAAAGTAAATAGAAATTTTCCTATCTACAGCTTGGATCAAGTTCTACATTCTCCAACAATCAGCTCACTGATTGGCTATTCGCCTCGACCAAAGACGCTGTAATGCAGCGTATCTGCAGTATTAAAATAAGTGAATATCGAAACATGGAGTGCTCTCAACTCACTTTCTTGTGTCGTTCAAATGCTTCATTTTCGCAATGATTAAGAGTGGTTAAAGGAATTGGATGTTTTCATATGAATGTCGATATAAAGGATGATGCGCCGGGAGAGGCATCTACCGGTGTTCGGGTGGAACTACGAAGTGGAGAATACCGATATAAATGATGATGCGCCGGGAGAGGCATGTTGCGGTGCACGGGTGGAACTACGAAGTCGAAATGTTGTCAGATCTGGAATTCTGAATATCGCAGTATAGAAATAACATTATTTCTTGGCGTTGTATAAATATACGAACATAGAAATTGTAGATCCTTTTCAAATATTAGGCTAATGAAAGTTATATAATTCGAAAATGGCATGAGAAGTATATACTTCGGTTTTTATTTGTTGTTATTGTGTCAGGCATTTTCCTTAACACGTAAAAGATACCGTTTCATACCTCCCAGTGCTGGTTAAATTTTACCAAATATCCCAGCGGCCTCATATGATAATGTTGGCAAAACATGCTCAATAGTGAGAATCCTATGAGTCTTCATTATAGCCAATCGCTTGACAACGCTGATGTTTTCTCATGGAATCTTCGCTTTACGAGGGCTATTATTTTTACTGAGCGGACGAGGATACATGAAAGAACCTGTCAACCATTAAGCAGGAATAGCATTGTTTGTTTACTTCATGATCTGTACGATAAACTAATCGAGTCATTCTATGTGGTTCAAAAAATGGGCAAAGATTTTCTATCGTGTTGTTGATGTTGCCAACATAATCACGCGAGGCCGCCGACCTGATACGTAAAATTTTACCCCCAGTGACCATTGTAAACACAAGTGGTACATTTTCGATCACAGGCAATACTAGTTATAATAAATGTGTAAATGAATGACATACTAGTTTCAAGTCCAGGGGCTCATGCACCACTTAATTTTTCCCACTGTTAAAATAGATTAAAAGACATGTCGGTTGATGCATCACAACTTCGCAATGTGGGATACCCATCTAGTAAGACTGAAAGACGATTTAGAGAAAGTTCAAAGAAGGGCAGGTCGTTTCCTATTATCGAGATATAGGGGAGAGAGTGTCACGGAAATGATGTACGAGTGGGGGTAGAAATAGCTGATAGAAAAGCGTTATTCGTTGTGGCGACTCTATTTGCGAAATTCCTGTCACCAATTTCCTCTTCCGAATACGAACATGTTTTGTTAGCCCCCATCTACATAATGAGACATGATCATCGTAATAAAATAAAATAAAAAGTGAAAAAGAAATCAGGTCGAAAACGGAAAGATTGAGATGTACCGTTCCTCCGCGCGTTATAAGAGAATGCAGCGGTGGAGAAATATCATGAAAGCAGTCCATCAACTCACTGCCATGCACTACAGTGTGACTTTCAGAGTATTTATGTTGATGTACATATGTACATATGTTGATATACTTATAGAACAAAGAAGCGAAACGTGTTAACATCCAATATTATTTTATATGTTAGGAAGTCCTTTCTGAAAGCATTTGTCTGGAGTGTAGCATTCTATGGGAGTGAAACGTGGACGATTAGAAGTTCAGATAAAAAGATGATAGAAGCTTTTGAAATGTGGTGCTACAGACGAAAGATGAAAATTAGATGGGTAGATCACGTAACTAATGAGGAGGTGCTTAATCGAAGCCGGCCGCGGTGGCCGAGGGGACTGAGGCGCTCCAGTCACGGTCTGCACGGTCACTACGGTCGGGGGTTCGAATCCCCCCTTGGGCATAGATATTTGTGCCGTCCTAGTTCGTAAGTAGTTCATAAGTAGTTTGTAAGTTTAGGGACTGATGACTCCGTAGTTAAGTCCCATAAGCTTAACAAACATTTGAACATTTTTTGAAAACATTCTGAGACATCAAGCAATTGTCAACTTAGCATTAGAAGGGGTAAAAATCGTAGAGGGAGACCGAGGGACGAATATAGTAATTTGATTCAAAATGATGTAGGTTTCCGAACGTATTCTCAGATGAAGAGACTTGCGCAGACCAGGGTGGCGTGGAGAGCTGCATCAAACCAGTCTGATGACTGAAGACCACTACAACAACATATAGAACTTAGCTAGCAGCTTACGGTCGTCTATGAAGCTAAGCTTGCTAATAATTGGTGTCTAGCGCCCACTTTAAGGTGTTCCTATAACACTGTTATATTTGAAAAACCATAAACAAACGCGTTTTCTTCTTCGTGAAGGAGAAAAGAAGGATAAAAAGTAGTAGAGTAATTTCAAAAAAAATACTTGGATCAATAATTTTAAAAATTACGTTAAATTAACATTTATCAGCGTCCTCAGACAAAATTTTTGTCGTAAATTAATTTAGCATGAAACAACGATGTCTTTAAAAAAGTTATTACACCAGGGAAACTAAAAATTTTGTAATCCTTAACAAATAAAAGAAATTAGCATTTGAAGTTTGAACACTTTGTTTAATGTAGTATCCCGAGAACGCTGATAAATCCTAATTTAATGTATTTTTAAACACGTTTGACTCAAGGAATTTTTTCTTTCAAATTTATGTTTTTTTTTATCATTATACCCTGCTTTCTTTAAAATATACATTATAATGTATGTTGTTTATTTTAATATAACAATAAAAATCTCTCAAATAAAACAGGCGCTAGGCACCAGTTCCCTGCAAGCTTAGTTGCTAGCTACATGATTGCAAGTAGTTAATTCTGTAGAAAATTTAATATACACTTTGTCATGTCGTTTTAAATATTTTAAATGTAAAATAAATAAATAAATAAAGGAGATGCAGATGAACTTGAAACTAGTACGCAATTGCTTCATACATTTGTAATAATCCTTTTACAACATGCCATTCTTCTGTCAGACTTACAGAACTTATTTCCCATAGTAATGAGGATGTTAATTAAATGAACGAAATTGTTGTGCAGTGTTTTTAAATAATTTTTTTGGATCATAGCCAACAATTTGAAACTTATATTTATCTGTAGACATTGTAAAATAAAGTCCTCCTGCCACGTCTGTATTTATGTCCGCAATCAACTTAAAAACTACTGAACGGATTTTAATACGGTTATCACCTACGGACGGCATAATTATTGAGAGAGATTGAGGTGTGTGGCGAGGGTGAGTGTGACGAGCGAAAATCCGCAAAATATGGAACTCCAATACTCTCACGAATAGTATACTTAGGAAATTTACCATAATGTCAAAACAAATTTATTGTTAAACGATGCTTTCGCGGTTTCGACAGACAATGTTTAATTACGATCGAGACATAACGTTGCGTCATATTTTCGAAAATGCGTATTATAAAACAAAGTCCTATTTTCCCGTCTGTCTGACTGTCCTCCATAAACTCAAAAAATAATGAATGGATTTTCGTGCGATTTTCATCAAAGGACGGTGTGATTCATGAGGGAGTTTTATTTTCATTTCTTATGCACAGCAATGGAACTTTTCTGTATCACTCTGAACAATCGTCTTTTACTTTTTGACTCTACTAGTTTCGGGGGAAATTTAGAGGCTCCGAATTTCACGCTGATTACATTACGATTCTATTAGAAATAACATATCCTTCGCGACGTGACAACAATGATGAAGAATTTTGTACTCGTTCATAGCAATCTAAACAGTCGTTATCCCCCGCTCTGTTTGGGAGAGAAACAGAAAGAGGAATGGGGCTAACAGTATGAGATACCCTCTAACACACAAAAAACGTGTGTAGACGTGGAAACAAGAAGTCTAATCACAATTGTTTGTAGAATCTATATCACTGGAGACATACCACTAGACTTTCTGAAAAAAGTTCACCTATAGAGCTCCAAAGATTACTAAGACAGGTAATCAAGATAATGAACGCAGAATCTATGCCGGCCGCGGTGGCCGAGGAGGCTGAGGCGCTCCAGTCACGGTCTGCACGGTCACTACGGTCGGGGGTTCGAATCCCCCCTCGGGCATGGATATTTGTGCCGTCCTAGTTCGAAAGTAGTTCATAAGTAGTTTGTAAGTTTAGGGACTGATAACCCCGTAGTTAAGTCCCATAGACTATACAAACATTTGAACATTTGCAGAATCTATTGTTCACACATCGATTTTACCGACAATAATAAACTGCAGAAGAATCTACACAATAATCAAGTTGTAAGTCGCCTTTCTCTCGTTAAACTGTTTGAACACACATATCCCCAAAACGTCTGGACGAATTCGGATGGGGTTCTCACGGATACTTGAGCGTCGTTTGTAGCAACATTTATACATTATTATAACAAAATTTGATCGAGGTAAAAGAATATATCGTAATTTATGGTTTTATCTATAAATGTGTGACTGTCTGTCTGTTTTAATACACCAATTTCTGATTCCATTATACAGTTTGCAGTGGGGCTGAGTGTGTGTGTTGGGGGGTGGGCATGGAATATAGGGCTAATGTCATCAAAATCGGATCACGGCGAAAATATACGTAACCGACGTGTGTGTTTGTTAAGATATATGAACATGCACATTTGTAAAACTAAGATACAAATTTATATCGACTTAACAAGAATATCTTGATCCTTTATGGGAAAATTTTTGGATTTATTTCATTACAATCGCAACGGGGAAATCTGATGAAAATTTTTAAAATTTTACGTTTATAATAGATCATAGCGCGTTAGTGAATTCTGAAGTATGCGAAAACCGAATATAAATGGAATCTATACATTTCAAATGTGATACTGTAAATGGATGAAGAAATTGAGGGCGAATGATCAACTCAGGGATGAATACATGGTTCATAGGACCGGGGATAAAAAGGAACTCTGACCAGAATAAGGATCATGATGTTAGAGCAAGTGTTAAGACATCCGTAAATAGCTTTCTTTGTGTACAGGGAGCTGTAGGAAGTAAAATGTCGGGGAAGACGTAGTTTTAATACATGCAACATGTAATGTGTAGGTGAATTCTCATACGAAATCGTCGCTGGAAAGGAATCGTTGCAGCCTACTTCATTTAGAAAACCGATGGCACCAAAATCCAAAAATAGAGATATGAGTCGAAGCTAAAGCATTGAGGAAATTACACATTCTGAATATTCGGTTCAAAATTTAATGATCAATACAGACAACCGTAACTCAGCATCTTGATACTGAGAGTTTGAAATGCAGCATAATTATATTTTTAGCACTTGTCTAAAACGAATAGAATTGATTCATCATAAACGTATCATTAACTGTCATCCCTGTAGTTAGTTATAATTTTTTCCACTTGCAGGTTAATTACTTGTGTATGAATTATTTAGCAATGTCTTCCCCGTTCGAAAAATCTACAGCTAGAGATTATACATTCAAAATGACAATGCACGTATTAGTTGTCCTCGATAAAAGGTAGGCGTGCAACAAAATTATAGTATGAGATATAAAGAATGAGCGAGAACACGTATTTTTTCATATATTGTATTTACCACTTGACACAGAGAATGCTAGTTACTTGCCGGTATTTGTCACCACATTGGTTTGCCAGTCTATTATGTAGAATATCGTTACAATTGAATACTGGTTATTACCATGCGTCACCAGTAATGATGAAGCAGTGAATTCGTAGTTAGGTGGATATGAGGCGGCATTCAAAGCGACGGAACGGCACGCTATCGGGGAAGAGCAGCCATTACCAACGAGCCTGCTGAATATCTTCGTTTGAGCTCTCTCTGCAGGAGAATCCTTCTCTCGGTAATCCTCATTTCGGATTCAGACGTGTGATCACATCACACCGTTTCCAGAATCTCTCTCTTCTCTGAGAGAGAGAAGGAGACGGAGGGAGAGAGAGATCGCTCGAAATCGAAATTCTCTCCTTTTCCCCTTTTACAGTGACGTAGCAAACGAGATCAGGGAGAACACCTAAGGAGGAGATTGCAGAGTCCTCTATGTGCGTGATCAGTTATCCTTTCCTTTTATATATTACGTTCTGCGTCCAAGTGAAACCAGAATGAAACTTTTGTCTTTAAAAAGTCAACGATATGCTGAATCTGCAAAAAATTTATTCTTTGTAACGAAACAAAAGTAATTATGTATTATTTATCTGAATGAAATACTTCAATAAACAGACTGTTTGTCGGTCAATTATTTTATTCCCGTACTTATCCATATTCAAGTTATATACTGGTCAAAACACGTAGGGAATCAGTTTAAATATCTAAGATCTCAAGTATTTTCATCAGCAGAATAAACTAAAAAGATTCGACCTCTTTCAGTCGGTTCTACGGAGTGTAGAAAACTACATTACGGCAACCGGGTAATAATAGAAAGTTTCTGTAGAGGCGGTCGGTGTTGACCTCTCTTTAGCATACGAAACAAATTGCACATATAGTTGGGTTCAGATATTGTAGTGAGCAGGTAGTGCAATGCAACAATAATGTGACTTACCCGAAGGTATGGTATGGAGAGACATAGGAAGGTTGGAAGCGGGACAGACACAGAGGGAGGTGGTTGAACGTATTGGAGTGATCCAGTGTGTAATTTCCATGGTCGTGATTGTATACTACAGGAACCGAAAGAAGGCAAGGCCAAGGACGCCCACGAGTAACATCAGCAAGACATAAAAGTTATCTCCCGTTACTAGCCCCTCGAGGCAGGAGGCTGAATGCAACTCAAATGCAACGCACCCTCCTGGCAGCAATACGACGCACAATATCAACACAAACAGTCAGATATCGCCTTCTGGAATGTGGCATCTGCACCCAGAGTCCTATGGTTCGTTTCTCATTAAAACCACGACATCGTTTAGTCCTCAGAAACGGGACGGAGGAACATCAGGACATTAGGATTCGAGTCGTAACGCCGAGCGCCGAGCGCACGCTATGCTCCGATGTGTGAGGGCGCTCCTTGTCGGGGGTTCGAATCCTCCCTCGAGCACGCATGTTTCTACTGTCTTTAGTATAAGTTAGTTTATAAGTAGCTCGCAGGTTAAAGGACTGATGAGCCCGCAGTTACACTTAACAAACATTTGAGCTTTTTTTATTATTATTTTTTTATTTATTTATTTATTTATTTATTTTTTTTTTTTTTTTTTTTTTTTTTTTTTTTTTTTTTTTTTTTTTTTTTTTTTTTTTTTTTGAGTCGTTCTGTCATCTATAGAGGACGTGGAACTTGAAAGAAACCTGTTTATGTGCAGGAAACATCACAATATCTTGTTGGTGGACGAAGAATATTGAAATGTTTGTAGAGCTTATGGGACTTAACTACGGGGTCATCAGTCCCTAAACTTATAAACTACCTAACACTAAGGACGGCACAAACATCCATGCCCGAGGGGGGATTCGAACCCCCGACCGTAGTGGCCGTGCAGACCGTGACTGCCTCAGTTCCTCGGCCACCGCGGCCGGCGTTGGTGGACGAATGGTGTGGGCAGAAGTCAGTACTAGCCAACGTAAAGATCTCTATGTCGTTCAGAATGGCGCTTTGACCGCTCAGAGTATTAGAGATGAGTTTCTACGACCTTTTGTTGTGCCCTACACTGGTGCCTTAGGAGATGGGCTCCTTCTGGTAGACGATAACGCTCGTCACCACAGAGCTGCACTTGTGGGCAACCTGCTTAAAGCTGTGGGAATTGGACGAATGGACTTGTTCATCGGAATTATACCTGATTGAGCGTGCCTGGGGTGCAGTGGTGAGACATATTGCAGTCTGAGCAGCAACTCCTACGACGGTTACAGAGTTGGATATTGCGCTCATGGAAGAATGGCCAAACATTTCTGATTGATAACCTCATACCGTCCATGCAACGCAGGTGTGCAATTGTACTGACCGTCTGAGGTGATCACACACCATATTAGAGGGCAACGAGAATGACTCTCATGGTAACCCCATGTTTTTAAAATATATTATTGTTCTTTCTATAAAATTTGGATTTATAAAAGATAAGATTTAATTTATTATTAGCCAGATATTGTTTTAAAACGTGTGTTAAACTGATTAAAATTACAGGTTACTTTCATTAACTTTTCCTGTTCTAAGCAACTCCATCACACACACACACACACACACACACACACAATGCAATTGTTAATCAGTTCGATGAAAAAGGAATATGCTTTTTTACAGTACTTGGTAGTCTGATGATTCGTAGCCAACTGTTAACCTATTAGAAATAGTCTGAATTTATGCATTAAAATCCATTTATTTACAAGATAAATTTCTCACTGGGCGAATTTTAGCCGTGGAAATATATTCACCGTTGACCGTTGAAAATATCAGTCGTACCACGACTCGAAGGTGGAGTCCCTGCTTTACGCGAGCTGTGTTTCAACCATTTCGGTCATCCACGCTACCTTCCCACCCAATGCAAGTTCTAAACTGCCGCACGTCCATATTCCTTTTCATCGCAGGCACACGTACTTTCCCACAATGAGACTAGTGGTTCTCGTGCATTTGCACTGAAATTGGATTTCGCCTGACGGAGTGTATATTAGAAAATGTTCAAATGTTGTTAAGCTTATGGGACGTAACTACGGGGTCATCAGTCCATAAAATTACAAACTACTTATCAACTACCTTATACTAAGGTCGGCACAAATATCCATGCCCGAGGGGGGATTCGAACCCCCGACAGTAGTGGCCGTGCAGACCGTGACTGGAGCGCCTCAGTCCCCTCGGCTACCGCGGCCGGCTGTGTATTAGAGATAGGGTCTTTCGCACACGAACGGTACCAAGTGAACGATTCACAAAATTTAGCTGAAGGACCGAGAAGCTACAAACAAGGAAAGGCATTTTGCCGTTCACTTAGGTGCCCCAACTTGGTCCAATTATTGAACGTGGAACGGTTAACGTGATTTCCAGTTCCGGAACGGTTGGGGCGACTTGCAGTCTCAGGAGCCACGGCGGAATAGCCGTGCGCGCTAATGCGCCTTTGTTTTGGGCTGCGCGCGCAGTTCGTCGTCGGAGGTCCGAGTCCTCACCCTGTCATAGGTGTGTGTGTTGTTCTTAAGATATGTTAGTTTAAGTAGTTTATTGTTCAGCTTTTATAAACCAACGATTCTTTTATAACTATTTTATGTGCTACTGAATAATAATAAGGGATAGAAAAGAAACGACAACAAGAAGAAAGGAACTGTTCCCAAAAAGGAACGATTATCAGTGAACTAGTTCCCAAATATAAACTAGTTTGCCCAACTCTATTGTATATGCAATTAGAACTATGTCACATGTTCTTTCTGATTTGGCCGAAAGGACCGACAAGAATATTGCATTTGTAGTATGGTACCATACCACTTATCTTTGTCCGTTTACCTGTTTCTTTTTTCGAAATATATCGTCTTAAGATTTGTGAAAGCTCTGAAAGTCACAGCTAAAATTACAGAGAGTGACCAGACCACTGATGAAAGCCGGTACGCTGAATTTTCAGGTCTCACGTAATGAGGTATTTAACACAGGTTATTCTCTTTTTGTACAACCTCTTTATATTCTGCAGAGTGTGTAGACGTATAGCAGATGGAAACATCTGTTATTTCAGCCTTTTATTGCTGCTGTGCGGGAAGAGAAAGAGAGTTAAAGAAAGCCAGATGCTCACTCCGCCAGAGGCTGGAAGCGGCATACTACGGCCGCAACCCTTATATCCACGGCTACGGGCGAGGGAAGCAACTCGGTGTTCCCTAACAAGCATTACGACTTCTTACCTGCAATGAGGCACTTTGGAGGGCGCTCGAATTTGCATAATAATAAAACACGAGCCCCCGCAATAAAGCCCGCGCCAGTACGTGCTCACCGCGCAGAGAGCCCGCAAACAGCGCCCAACTCCAGGGGACTTACGAGCCACTGGATTCCAGGCACTGCGCCGCGCTGCAGACTGCCAGACGCCGATTACGACCGACTCGAGTTGTTGCAGCGCTCTGAACTTGCCTCACGTAGTTGTGGGTACTGAACAGTTCTCAGTGTTTGTTTGCACTGACATTTACTGAGCGTTCACTACTACAAGAAGAATCTCTGACGATCGTAGACGCATGTCTACTGACATAAATGGAATGATATAATTCGGTACTCATAGTATTCTTGGTGCAGTAGAGACAGTCATTATTAAACAACAATGAAATAAAGCAGTGTGTAGTAGTCTGGGAGAAACAGATAACAAAGGAGTGATGTATTCTCAGGGGTCCCACAAGGATCATTACTGGGCTCATTACTATTCTCATTATATGTTTATAGTGTATCAAGCGTTCTCTCTCGCCTTTACGCAGATAACCTTCAGTTATACCTAATCACAAACACAAGAGGTCTGTACACATTAATCCAGCATATAAATGCTGACCTCATTGCTTTATCAAAGTGGGTACAAAATATCGGTTTGAAATTAAATCATCCAAAAAGCAAGCGATCTCAGATGCTCACAAGATAATCATTACCCAATATTAGCGGGAATCTCTTCCGTCATTAATCCTGAATGGTACAGTAGTACCCTTCTCTTCTTCGGCAAAGAGCTTAGGAATAATTATGGACCAACACCTATACTGGACTGAGCAAAGCCGGCCGCGGTGGCCGAGGAGACTGAGGCGCTCCAGTCACGGTCTGCACGGCCACTACGGTCGGGGCTTCGAATCCCCCCTCGGGCATGGATATTTGTGCCGTCCTAGTTCGTAAGTAGTTCATAAGTAGTTTGTAAGTTTAGGGACTGTTGACCCCGTAGTTAAGTCCCATAACCTGTACAAACATTTGAACATTTGGTATTGCCTGTTATGATACCTCGGAGCCCTCTACATTACCACTGTGGCACATCGAGTTGTCCCTTTATGATATGGAGGAGGAACAGCACATTGTTAATAGGGTTACCACAATTAGAAAATATGAAACACTGGGCAGTCCTACCCTCGTAGTGCGGTGAAATTCTATCTCGCAGTTGACAAACATTTGAACATTTGACTGAGCAAACGACTGCAGTCTGTAAGAAGATGTTAATGTCACTCCACTCTATACAGAGGTACAGAAAAGTGTTTCCAATTCTGTTTAAAAAAAGCTAATGGAGACAGTAATACTCCCCATACTCGCCAACAGTATGTTATTATTCAAGGACTTTCGTACGAAAGCTCACGCGGACTAGAATTGTCGATGAATGAATGTGTACGATAAATTTGCGACGTACGCTTTTTCGACCATATCAGTCCAGCCTATAAGCAGTTGTCATGGGTTCGTATTGATGAGCGTAGAGATTTTCGTACGCTATGCCTGGTCTATCGTTTTTATAATCTTTACACTCCCTCTTACTTATCGTCGCCTCTCAATATGCTGTCTGAGCGGCTCAGTGAAACTACACGTTCCCAAAAACGAAAATTCCTGTATATACTATCGCACAATACTGCCATTTTGTTTTTATAAATCTTTTTCTATATCATGAGCCCGACTTTGGAACAATCTTTCTCAAAATATCAGAAAAAATCACATCCTTGACATATTTCAAAAGACAACTAATGACACTCCTACTATCACAAAAGCCATCACTTTGCAGCGTACTCTCGCCAGTTCCCGCCACACTTCCAACTTTCCCTTCCCCTGTATCGGCAAAATCGCTCTATTTATTTTCCACTATTTTCTAAGAGCCTCTGTCACTTATCCTTCTCCTTCTCTACCTTTATCCCTCTCCCTTCTTACAACACTAAATATTACTTCAAATGTGTTGATGTATATTATTTTAAATACCCTGTAATATTGTGTTAACTACCACTATTTTATTAGCACTGTCGACTATTATTATTATATTATTAATGTGATTTATTGTAATACCTTTTGTAGGTTTTGTTTCCTGGTCAGTTGTAAGAGATGACTTGGTGAGGCTAAAAAAGCAATAAATAAATGTTATTAGCTGAAAACCCGTGTCGCCCGTGTACTTACCTATCCCAGTCTTAAATTACTCAATCGCTCCTTCCTTTTTCTCTTTCTATCCATCTCCTTCTCCCCATCCTCTCTGTACATCTTCTCATATTTCCAATATCTGTTCATTTCCGTATTTGCCCCCCCCCCCGTCTGTTCATCTCCTCCTACGCCTCTCCCTTTCCCTTTCCACCTTCTACGGCAACGGCAGTGCCAAGGTGGATAGTGGTTCCCGCCAGAACGCCGAAGTTAGGCACCCTCGGAGTGGCTAGTACTGGGATGGGTGGCCGTTCGCGGACGTCACGTGCTGTTACCTTTGACTTACGGCAGAGAGGACAGGAGGAGTGGTGGTTCAATATCCAGATCACCAGTCTTTGCACCGATATCCCCGATTAAGTTACACAGTGTCTCATGGGGTGAGGGCATGGGATACTGTTGATGGTGATCCGTCCGTCGCATGGGGATGTTGAGCTCGGCTACCACCTTGGTGCTATTTGAGAAGAGTAGGCTGTATGCCGGCACGGATTTCACCCTCTCCTTTCTCCCACAATCACGAACACGACAGTACAGTACACACTCGTCCATCACAGCCACCGTTACTGAACATAGACACTTCAGTACACAGCTCTCATCCTTCGCAAAGGAAAATTGCCTACCAGAAAACCTATCCAATTAGGAAGCCGAACCTGCCCTTCGGTTCTCCCAGCCATTCATGCCATACGACTTCACTTTATTCCACCTTCACCTTCCTCTGCCAGTTACCTCCTCGTATGTCTGTCGAACTCTGTAAGCCTAATCGGCAAAATGAGCCCTCAGTAAAGGATAAACAAATTACTTACCAAGCCCAGTACCGGATGGTAATTCTTGCAGAAAAGTAGGAAATCACCTCCCGTTTCAGTTTCTTACATTTCACTATATATTTACTTATGTCATCATATGGTTAATTTGGGATGTAACAAAATCTGAGCCACAATGATTTCCTATTAATCTTATACAGTAGGCTGTATGTGTGTGTGTGTGTGTGTGTGTGTGTGTGTGTGTGTGTGTGTATCTATGTATGTATGTTCCACATCTCCTCCTAAACTACTGGACCGATTTCAACCAAACTTGGTGCACTTAATCCTTCCTATCAGGCAACAATCGCTGTCGGGGTAGGAATCACCTACGACACATACGTGAGGTGATATGACGTCATAAACAACGACATCTGCTCCTAAACGAATGGGCCAATTTCAACCAAATTTGATACAAATATTCTTTAAGGTCAGGAATCAATTGTTGTGGTTGCAGTAACCACATACGATACATAGTTCATTCGATATCACGTCATAAACAATACCTGTCCCATCTTGCGGCGTGTGATAGAGTGATTTTATTCGTCAACTATTTGAGAATGAGAGCACTTAGCGCCTTGCAATAAATTGTAAACATAATTTCAAATCTATGCGAAACTATTTTCTCGCTGACATCCCCAACAAAATAATGAAAAGGAAAGAGGTTATCGCTTACTACTTTTCCGATGTTCATGATGTATATTTACGGCATTTGGCATGGCGTAACAAGTTATTACTTCTACACTGTAAATTTTATACGCCAGACAATTCACAGACAGTACATATACATACCACTGAATGTCCCTTCGAATTTACATGATATTACGACACATATTTCAGAAGATATGACATCATAACCAAAGAAATTTCAGAATAATTGCCACATCATGCGATCTTTTCCCACATCTCCTCCTAAAATAATGGACCGATTTCAATGAAACTTGGTACACATATTGCTTACTATTAGACAACAAACGCTGTGGGGTTAAGAACTACATACGACAACATAGTTCAGGAGATACTACGTCGTAAACAATAAGTTTCCCATCACGCGACGCGTGATTTACGAGACTTCATTCATCCATTATTTATTCGTCGCAGACAGTTTGCTAAAATTACTCTCTACAAGTGATCTGCATAGAAACGAAACTTTAATGGACAGATAGTAAGGTAGAAGTCGATATGCCCTAACGTAAGCAAGGAATAATTACAAATATTTCACAGAGGAACCTACATAAAGCATTTATACTAATGAATATATACCTGCATAATTATATCATTGTGCAACAGAAACATCAATAGATATGACATAGCAAATTAACACTGCGGTAGGTAATAACATGTCACAACAAGGAATTTTTACTGACTGAGGTCTGGAACACTGAAAAGCCATGATACGCACATTCCCTTCTTTAATAACCGTTGCAAAGCACGGGCATATAAGCTAGTTACAAATAATTTTTAAAATTAACCGGGTTGTCATATTCCTGAAGACAAGACGTCTTTCCTTACAATGGCAATATGAGACAATGCCGTTAAATTTAATGGAATTAAAGCGGATCTAATTATCGGACCTAGAAATTAATTATTCAGACTTAATATGTGTTTTTCCAATAAATTTACGGTTGCCTGCCTGACTATACAATAAGTGAATTAACAGTACTACACCCTGATTTTCTTATCCCAAGTATAGCACTACCTTTTCAACGTTAATCAAAATGCGGTAGTTTTTCACGCATCTGATTATTCATGACGCCATACCTCCTGAATTGTGTGTCTTTCAGTGACACAATTACGGATTTAACCATCGCGAAAGTGCAAGCATTATCTCAACAAAATTTCATTGCAATAGGATATACGTTGCGTATAAAATGCGAACGTACAAACAAAAAACAATCGTTTTAGATACCGGATTATTTATGTTCGAATGTTTGCAAACCTAATGCCGTTCTCTCAAAGGACGTGCAAATGCACGTTGAAGTTTAAATGGTGACATCGCACCGTGGAATGCCACAGTCCACTATCCTGCAAAGCGTGGAATGAAGGATATGGCATGTTAGATTTTAGCTTCGTGGAGTGGGACGTGGCCAAAGAGAAGCGACCTAGTTTTCACGTAAAAGCAGAACTTTTCAGCCGCCATGTTACAAACGAACCACCGTATTTCGTTCCTTCTTTCGTTGTAGCGTACGATGTATGAATGTAATCTTTTTTAAAGCGTCAGAAAATTAAGGAACTTTTGAAAACGCGTCGTTTTAGATATGATTTATTAAAATAAATTACCGGGAACTACATTTTTATAGTTTTAACAGATATCGTATTTAACTTATGTCAGTGTAATAATTTGCAGAACATGAAAGAATGTCGTTCCTTTGCGACGGTGTAGCTTCATTCTATCAAAGAAGCGTCTTTGTGATGCTATGACACACATACATATTACAACATACATTAGATGAGATGTATAAAGGACACAAATGAAATGCAGAAATAGCAAAGTTGGTAGCTTTGCAGGCATTGGGCACGGTTCGTGTCTGCATACACCAGAAAAGTTTTCTTTTTTTGTTTCGTTGATGTTTCTGGTTCTTTCTTGCTGATATAATATCCGAAATTTGTTGTTATTTCTTTTCAAGCCGACGTATTAACGTGGTGGTTATCGTCACGAGCTGTGGAGGAAACGAGATGTAAATAACAATTTTAACGATGTGGTTTAATTACGGTTTATGTAAGTTATTTCTTAATTTAATACAAGTATAAAATGCGGTATTCGACGTCATTTATTATAAACAAGAACAAACTCTGCCCACGACAGAATTAGTTGTGTTTTCGCGCTAGGACAAAGGAACCAATAAATTTCAAAACAGAATCCTACGTCACTAGGTTTTCCCCACGGTGTTTTGAATTCTGTTGAAGTTCAGTACAGTGTTGAAATATTTCAGTTCCACAGGCAAAGAGAACATGGCTAGCGCGTGGTTACGGAAGGAGATACAGTAAAGCAGGAACATCATTTACGTACAATACTAAAAGCAAAAATTAACACAACATACTTTGTCGAGCTGAGGCGTTGTTCCACGGGTATGAACAAGTAAAATGTGTTGTTGGAACTTTTCAGCAATTAGTGGTGAAAATATTTATATATTTGCAGATCTAGATTTCGATCACTGTGTGGTCATCATCAATGCTTAAAAACGATTAAAATACCTCTAACATACAGGTCGAGATGTTTTAAGTATTTTAAACGTTTTTAAGCATTAATAATGCCCACACAGTGGTCGAAATCTACATCTGAAAATGAATAAATATTTTTACGACTGATTGTTGAAAAATTCCCAAAAGTCAAAAACAGTCGTGGAGCACAAATTCCACCATGGAATCAAGCCAAACAAGTAAACTGTTTCAGACAGAACCTATTACCTCCAAAGGTATGCCAAAGTAAACATTTGAATATGCAGAATATGTACAACGTGGAAAATGGAAATAAAAGAGGAAGACAAGCGGAGCCGGCGCAGGTGATGTATTTCACAGTCGAAATTTTTTTTAATGATTTTTTGCCAAAAATGTTTTGGTCGTACATTTTGTTATCATTCTCAACTGCTTTTAGACAATTGTACAGTCTTTGTGTTTCATGAAAAAAAAAAAAAATCGGGAAAAGTATTGCACACCACGAGCAAGCCTAAGAAAGCTACAATTTCAGGTTTTCTTCCCCTCGTTTTGGACGATCGCTAACAGAGATACCGTGTTAATTTTACGCACCGCCATTCTTGTAAACACAATTATGTACGCGCAATCCCACAACGGGTGCTGGAGAACGCTACGGTGGCAAATCACGATGAGCAGCACGTTCCGTGGGATGTAGCAGGGCGTTTCAGAGCGTGCAGCAGCTAGACACACAGCACGTCTGGCCTGCGCCACGTTCGGACAATATGTCCCATGTGAGGGCGGTTTAAGGGACCAAATTGCAGAGACGATCGGTCCCTTGACTGATAAACTACTTAAACTAATTTATACTAAGGACAATCCCATACTCACGAAGGACTCTAACCTCAGACGCAAGCGGTCACGCGATCAATAACATGCCACCCCAGACCGCACGGCTATTCCCGTACGGCAATCATTCGCTACAAATGCTTGTAAGCTGTTCACCGCGGGTGGATGTTGCTGTTGTTCTTATTGTGCTGCTTGCTTCTGAAACAGTTTACATTATACTAGTCTATCCGCTTCTTCATGTTTATGTAACTCTTGAAACATCAATGACACTACTTGTTGAAAGGAAGGTTTGGTCTCTTTCTACACTTTTTAAGTCTCGCACACTCATTCACTGAAAAAGTGTCTATTTCTCGACGCCTTAGAACCTGTCTACCAACCGATTCCGTGGTTTAGTTAACTTAACTCATGCATTGCATTTTAGTAGCTCCGCATCAGTCATTTTGCTCTACCCTTCCAATCTTCTGCATACTCTATTAGGATCACATCACAGTTTTTGCTTCTGCGAGATTATGATCACCCACACCGCCAGCTTCCGTTAAGGTTGCACTCAAGATAAATTCTTTCCTAACATTGAAATTTATGTTTTGTGCTAACAAATGTCTCTTTTTAAAAGGCTTTTCTTGCTCTTGTTGGTCCGTATTTTGTATCCTGCGTAATTCGAGCATTGTATGTAATTTTGTTGTAAAAAAAGGTTGAGTCATCTATTGATTTTGCTATCGTATTTTTAATATAATTCCCTCAATACTTGATTACATTCGATTGCACTTCTTTGACTTTCTTTATATTCACGTCGCAGTCTTACTGCAGGACAATTTCTTCAACTAATTTTCCAAGTTCTTTGCCATACCTGTCCGAAGTGAAATCGCACTGACAAAGCAGAATGCCTTTCCTCCTTTATCCTGAGCTACGAGTATAAATATATTCCCAAGTGTATCCTTCGTCGATGTACTGATTGCCGCGCGGGAGTAGCCGATCGGTCTGGAGCACCATGTTGCGGATCGCGTGGCCCCCGCTTCGGAGTTTCGAATCCTCCCTCTGTCATGGATGTCTGTGTTGTCTTTAGTATAAGTTAGTTCATAAATAGTTTGTAAGTTTAGGGACTGATGCCCCCAGTTAAGTCCAATAAGCTTTACAAAAATTTGAACATTTTATATACCGATTGCATCCAGGTCCGTAATGTGATACGAATGCTGACCGTCCATGATGAACGTACCTATTATCAGATAATAATACTAAAATGAGATTGCTTATTTTACGTCTGCCGTACTTCTGGATGTCTCGTCAAAGTAAGAATCTGCAAAAGTTTGAAATATCGAATTGCCGTTAACTATCGTGCGAATAGTGCATTCGTTTCCAATGCATGTGTATCTATTCTTCCTCTGCTGGTCTAAAATGAATGCTGATAAAGTTTTTAAGAATGCCACAAACTGATGTGTGGCACATGATAACACACTTATTAACAATACACTAATAGTACATGCTCGAGTGCTCGACGATATCTCGTCAAATGTCAATCCTGGAACTGCAATTATACTTTATCTTTCACTTCTGTGAAAATATAAAAGTCCAATCAAGAAGGGTCGATATTTGTGTGTGTGTTTCATAATGTTGTACTGTAATAAAAAGTATTGTAGTGTTTACTATCATTTGTAGCTTTGGCTTTACGAAAACGAATTAAGCTGCTTATATTTCATCTCTTAGAAATGATCGCATTCTATATCGTTTACTGTTCCTGAATGTCTGCCTGCGTTACACGTCAAAAAGCATTTCGAAGATATCGGTAATTATTGATAAATTTGGTGTAAAAGTATGGTTTGGAACAGTTTTTTTTTTCCTGAACACATTTTCTGCCTTATAAAGAAAACTAAGATAAGGTATTAATGGGGTCTGAATTAGAAATGTTTTCAGTCAATAGGGCAGTTTTCCCCGCTATTGATTTCTGAATATTTCATATCAGAAGGCGGTTTGCGATTCTTGCAAAATATTTACTTACAAATGATATATAATGGCACACGATACACTTTTTCTCGTGAAAACTAATACACTTAGGCAATCTAAAATTAGTACGAAAATCTTGCTACTATCTCTAAAGTAGCATATGTTTACAGTTATTTTATGTTTTCAAGCATATCTTCGGTACACGACCTGATAGTCAAGAGACATTCATAGTGTTTCCAATACTCTAAACACACTAGTATGTTGCTGGTTTCTTATATGTCACTTCGTAATGAGGGAACAATTTATAGTGATGTACACTGCGAACCTAATGCTAGGTGTAAACTCTGTGTTTGGGATCGTATTAACACTGATATCATACGGCTGTGTTAATTTAGCGACATTAAAGAACTCAACTTAGAACGTAATGACAAAAATTGAAATTAAATCATACCCAGTAATTTACACTAAAGAAGTAATGTTTTATGAATTCTCTGTATTTTTAAACACAATGATATTGACGCTATTGTGTTTTAATAGTCTGGCATTAAGAAAAATTCAAGTTTATACTATTCTTGAAGATAGTTAAATAATGGCAAAATTCCAAATTAAAAACTTCTTGAATTTCGTCATCGAGTGATTTACAAAGTTTCTTTTAAACTTGCTATTCAGATTCAGTTTCTACCATAACTGCACATAAAATCACTGAAACCGACTATGGTTGCGAGATTCATATTGCTATTTTCATTGTTGAAAGTGTCTTTCCAAAATATGACATATTTGCTTGTGATGGTGATGACATTAAAAACCTCATCGGCAAATAATGGCCGTGCTGGAGTTGCCGAGGGGTCTGGAGCGCCATGTTACGGATCGCTCGGCCTGATGAACAAAGTAGTTTGGTCCCATATGAATTACAAACATTTGAACATTTTTTTGACAAATAATGTCCCAATCTTCTCATAGCTAGAAGTCACGGTAATAATATTTACAATGGCATCTTGCTTGTTAATTTGAGTATTGTTTCACCATAATTAAAATTCCAGTACCTACATCAATGCCGGTATTAAGATTTTCAAATTTTAAGTTCGAACAATAGCGTCAATAGAAATTCGCCAACAAAGTTATGCACTTTTTAAATAATTCAAACAGTGGATTTAATTAAAACTAGTTCTGACAGTATGGCAGTACTGTCATTGATTTGGACTGCTTCAACACAATGTGGGAAGAAAATGTGACACGGAAAGGTTGGCATGCAAATCCGTATCCAGATTCAAGACAAAATCATCTATGAAATTCTGATCATATTCACTTTGAAAACGCTTTTTTTGAAAAAGGCAAACACCGCAATGGAAATTAGAACTTGCATCACATTACAGTACCAACCATTATAGTTGACTGACTGGTCAATTATGTAGACACTATTGGCAGCTTCTCGTTCACATACTTGTGTTTTCAAAATGCACGCGATCTGATTTTGCTAGATAAACATTTATCTTGATTATGTAATTGCATGCCGACCTCAATGTGCGGTATGTTTTTTTCTTATACCAGTATACGGTTTACGTAATATTGCTTTTTCCATCATATGTCACGAGAAAAACTGTTTACGACCTACTACGGTCGATCTCTATGCGTGATACACTGTCGCCCTATTTCGTTATCAGAAGTTTGGGCTGCTGAATAATACTGCCAGAAGTTTCGTTACAGTAAATAAATTACCATATAAATGCAGAATCCGCAAAAGCTCGAATCTAATACGTCACAACTACGTGCAACAAATTTTGCACCTCATCCGCAGTTGCGGCAGAAGAAATAAGGAGGACGGAGGTCCTTCTTCTCTTCCTATTTCTTTCTCCAGTCTCGTAGAAAATTAGACAGACTAGATTCGCATTCGGCACCCTCCCTGTCTCTGTCTCTCTAATTTGCATGAGGAATTAATTCAGGTGTCAAGTCGGGTGAATTATTTTATAATAGCCTGCGCGGCGGCTTCTTGTCGCGGCAGCCGGCGCAGATGAAGAAGCCGTGCCCGCTAGATAGGCGCCGTGTTGCGCCGTGACGCGCGGATCCACCGGCGGCGATATTAAAGAAAAAGAAGCGACGGCCGCCGCCATCAAATTTCCATCGCGGGCGGCGCGCGCGCAATGTTTTAGGAATCAGCCGCCAGGCGGCAGCAGCTGCCGCGCCGGCGCCTTGTCGCCCAACTTAGACGTCTCCGGCGGCCGACGCTGCGCGCACCATCAAATGTTTGTTAGGCCCGCGCCACGTGTTCCCGCTGCAGGCCCCGGCAATTAGCACGGTCGCCGTGAACATTCATATTTGTCTGCCAAATAAGCTAGGGGAGACCGGGGCACGTTTTCCACCATTTTACATTTTTATTCTTGTACTCCTTATTTTTATCGATTTTGCGGTAAACAGCGGATCATTATATTTCCTACACCTTTATTTACGGTCTTGTACAGATATTTTTGAAAATAGTAAATATCATTCTTGGTAGCAAATGGTTTTGACTGACCATGTTGAGTTGGAAAATTTATCCTGTATGCGGGGCAAGTTTTCCAGCTTACTTAAAATGTACAGGGGCAAATATTCCAATTATACTTTCGATGTTAAAACAGAGATGATTTCACTGAATACGTATTTTTATCATGAATTTTCAATACATTACAATAGAGGATAGTAAACATCGCCACATTAAATAAAAACAAATGCTATTTAATGGTTTTACAAAATATGTGACATAAATATTTTACAAATACAGACATTTTAACAATACTTATACTGATTTTCTGAATCACACTGTAAGCAAACAAAAAATGGAACATTCCCTTTCGTACAGTATCCATGCGCCCATTTCGCGCACTGTACACACTTTTCATTTGCTTTATACTTGGCGTAAGACTCAAAGCAATAAGGAATATGTGCCCCATATGCACTCGGAAAACGTGCCCCGTCGCCATATTCGGAACTATAACACTACGTCCATGAGTAACAGTGTAAGCTATTTACAAAAAAAATGCACAATTTCTAGAAGAAAGAAACCCACTTTTAGTGTGTGCAATGTCAAAATAATATGTTTAACGCTAGAATGTTTATTTTAAGTTTCAATAAAAACGTGAAAGTTTACTCACATTTGCAAAAATGACGAAAACAGCCCTGCCGACGTTGTGACTGCTGGTACAACACTGAAACTTTCGTAAATGAAGCGTGTTTTGTTGCTACTTCCTACAGTATCGCCGGTGGTGACACCTAGCGGTTTGTTTCGAAAATAAACGGATTTGGAAAACTTGCCCCTATGGAAAATGTGCCCCGGTCTCCCCTACTGAAATGCACATCTTATTTTCAAGACACAAACTGCAGACTAACCCTTAACTGCCCTGGCGGAGTCATATTTGACCCCAAGAGTTTTCATATTAATATTTATTCGCTGGTTATTTTCTCCTATTACTTTTCTTTTCACAACAGATGTCCGTCATAAACAGAAAGTTTTATTTTGTTAGTATTACAAACCCAAAATAAAAGAAGTTAAAAAATATTTAATTTAAAAAAAGAAAATATACTCTTCAACCCAAAAGAAGTCCTACCTCCTGCATAAAAAATAAATAAATAAATAAAAACCTGCCACTACCAAAATAATTTTTCTTTCTCACTTTTTTCTTAAAAGGGTTTTGGAAACAAATATTAAAAAAAATAGAAAAGAAAAAAAAAAACGGTCTATAGCACCTCGCTAAAAAGAAAAGAAAAAACCCGAAAGCTGCCAAGTCTAAAGAAGGTAACCAACATATATTTTCTGTACCAATTTGAAAAATTAGAAAAGAATATAAATCAATATTCACTGTAGGAATTTAACCAAATATGGTTCACAAATCATCTTTTTTGTTTTCATATGGTAAGCACGATGCCTTCAGAAGTGCAAAACACGGAAAGTAACGTCTTTCTAATGAAAACAAATTTTTATGTGAATTAAAAAATGTCAGATAAATTCAAATCCTTTAAAATAATGTCTATGTGCTTGCTTCTATGTTTAAATGAATTTTTTTACCTTACAATTTGATACTAACTAGAAAATAAATGCTTTACATTGAAAAAGTCATTTACAATTACATTTACCCCAAGAATTTAGGATCAAAAATGACCCTGCCAGGTTATGAGAGTTACTACATTCGCAAGAGCACTTAAGGGCTAATACACAATTTTTATTTTTTTATGGACTTGGTTATCCATAGGGCTCATAAGGAACTTCACCACCTACATCTTTTTTTCTGTTTTTGCATGTTTATACTATTTTAACAAGACCTATCACGATTTCAGCACTAACAAGGAGACCCTTGACTCTCGGAAATTCAGTATCGAATGAAATTTCAGATGTTAGTAGTATACGTCGGAAATTCAGTATCGAATGAAATTTCAGATGTTAGTAGTATACGTCAAGGGTGTCCAGTCATAGAAGTTTTAAAACGCACCATCCTGAAAATTCGAGGCAAAGGGCTCTGAATTATAAGTGCAATTGATAACCTTATATACCAGCAACTGAGTGCCTCATAATTATTTTCATTATTTGTTATAATAATTATTAGAGTTTTTATATAAGATTAATGGGTTAAAAATTATTAATTACATATAAGGGACTTAATGTTATTTATGAACTGACGGTTGCAACTAATTAAAATTTTACGTAAAGCACACTTTGTGACTGGGCGACGACATGGTTTGGTTTGGTGACTGGAACGACAGTTGTGTTGACTTCGTTTTATATTTGGCTTTAGCTTACGATTTTCACAGTTGTATTGGATGTGTAGATTCAAAATTCTATTTGTCACCTCAGTATGAAAATTAAGTTAGACCTGGTACTTCTTGGTAGTTAATAAAATTTATATCTTTGTTGAATTTTTCACTGTAAATATTGGTTCTGGATTTCATTTAAACTTAAAGACCTTTTATAATGTTTGAGCATGAAAATCCGTTTCTCAGGGGCTGATATTTAATAAAACAAAGAATAAAAATTTGAATCATTGAGTCCCGGTAGCTCAGATAATTTGACGCCCGTCACAAATATACTGTTTTTGCCTGGTCCTTTTCCTTTATAGAATTATTCTTTAGAAAATTTCACCATACGTTTCTCCTGATCAAAACTGTTAAATATATTCCTTCACACATTAATTAATTCCTTAGGAACGTCACGGATATATTTTTTACTTTTAGAATATGCTGGGACAATATTAGGGAATTAACTACTCGAATAACTGTTTAAGACTTTCTTAAGGTTCATATATTCTCTATTTTGAAATCAATAGTTACATTCACAACACTTTCACAGTACACACTTTACAAGTTCAGAATTCGTAATTAATTTCGTCAAAGTTTGTTTGTATTAATCTCTTTGGATCCTCTACATTATTACAAACTTTAATTCTTCCAGATACGTCTTTGAAAAGTTATTGCATTAAACTTGCCAATCAGTTCAAATTTCATCTCAAGAATGTTCATCAATTTATTACGAGAGGCAGAAGTTTCTAATTTTTCCGTCCTAGCCTATCCCGATCAATGTCTAAAGATAATGTTCGCTTTCGCATATCGATTGAAACCGTGTATAATACTTTAAGCTAAGCACTGAGAGATAGTCCTACTGAGAGCTAAGCACGTAGTGAAATCTAGTGACATAGAGAGCTAAGCACGTATAGAGTTCAACACACAGAGAAAGCTGAGCACATAGAGAGAGTAACTCAACTGCGGGTACTATTTATAATAGCAATCTGACAAATGGTATCTGATTTACGAGAAGTTTTGACCAGAGTATTCCCTGGATACTATTATTCTGATATAATTTGGATTTACTAAAAATTTTGAAAAATGAGAAAATTCTGCCTCTTAACAAATTATTAAAATTACGTAACGATAATAAATGTCGGAATACCGTGATTCTAATATTATGGTCGCGATGTGGTGTTACAACATACTTCAGCCAAAATCGCTAATTTAGTTTATTTGCTGGTTTTTTACCGGTTTCAGTGAGCTATCTCACGATCTTCAGTAAATTTTTTTACAATGTTCTCCTATTTTCAATAAAATAGTTACTTGTGAGAATGTAATATAAGAAAAAGAATATTGTCAAACGATTAAAATGCCCATTATTAAAACTTGCAGCATCAAAGTAGATCATGTGCATTGCACACTTAAAAATTGTGTGTGTTCTTGCCACAGGTAACAAGGAGCAATACCGGAAGTTCTGCTTATTGACGTAGTGACAAAGGTGAAAGTTGACTTCATCACTCTTCCATAAGTTACACACTCTTGCTCCATTGCTTCCAATGACATTCTGCATCGCTTAGCCATAGCGTATGCAATGATTGTAATCGTTATGTTTTAGGCTTGTACTATATGTGGTTTATATGGATGATAGTGTAGGTCTCACTCATAGATTGCTAAGACCAAGTTCTGGGTCCGCCTATGATAACACAGCAGTCTCTCATTATTTCATGTACTGCGCAGTTTTATTTATTCACTGTCGCATTCGTCTCTAGCTTCAAAAGGTGTACAAAATTCTGGGAGATAATTATCATAGAAATACCGAAAGCACAGAACACTGCAGCACCACGCACATCTAATAAATGCTACCGCTTTATAGTCGGGTGGTGTTTTCATCAGTAATAATGGAAAACACTGTTAGTTTATATTCAGAAAAATTGTTCGTTAGGCAAGTAACTGCGACGCAAACCAGGCACATTTAATCGTAGGAAGCAATACTGGTGCTCTGAACCGATGCAGCAGCAACGAATGTATTCGTATCAATCCTCCCGTGAAGCAATTTCGCGATTAGTTGTTTACTATACGAAAACATTTTGTAATCTTTTAACCGGACGGTAAAAATATACATCTGACGTTTGGTACAGCGGGGTACACTTGGGTGGAATAACTTTCATAATGTAAGGGCACGCTCATATTTCGTCGCATTACATAACATATTGGGCAATTAATTTAAGTTACTATCATAAACAATTAATCTAGCATTAACATAAGAATGCTGTGAAAGCATATAATTATGCACAATCAGAAGTGTGGAAAAAAAAGTTTGTAAATCTATCGGACCAAACTTCGTGGTCATCGGTCCGTAGCTTACAAACTACTTAAATCTAAGTAAACTAACCTACGGACAAACACACACACCCATGCCTCAGGGAGGACTCGAACCTCCACGGGGAGCAACTGCGCGCTCCGCAGCGAGACGCTTTAGACCGCTCGGCTACTTCACCGCGGCAAGTGTGGAAAGAAAAAGTTCCGAGCAATATTTGAAAATGGGCCAAGTCAAGTCACGTACCCTGCCGTTAAACACCACGGTGACTCGCTCATCAAATGTTTTTGAAGCTTATGGGACTTCACCGCTTAACCCCTAAACTTATAAACTAGCTTATACTAAAGAGAGCTCGAACATCCATGCCCGAAGGGGGATTCAAAACCCCGACGAGGATCGGCCTCACGCATTTAGTTTTTGTTTCTTTTTCCCTTCAGGTAGATCTATGATCTGCGATCGTTTTTTATTGTTCGCACTTGGGCGTTCGTTGAACATTAGACTCAACTTTTTTATTACAGAGGACGTTGAGCCCTGTGACCGGGCGCGCTGAGCCACGGCGCCCGGCTCGTATCGGAGCATAGCGTCTCAATCCGCTCGGCCCCTCAGCCGCGGCGACTTGCTCAGTGACTGCGACAGTGTACTGATATAGCAGTTACGCGCAAAAATTTTGATCTCGATTTTCGTGGAAACCAAGACGCATTGCAAAATATCCTTTTAGCTTGGTGGTCTCAAGAAATACCCTTACAACATACCTGCAACCCATCAAAATCCGCTTGTACCATACTTGGTCTTCCCCTTGTTAAACAGAGGCTGTAACTTTTCGTACCAAATCAACGTTCTCGAATAACATCTGAATACATTCGGAACACTCCACTCACCGTTGACAGACCTACCGCTGCACTCGGCAGTGTGTACCTTTATGTGGTGATTGATGAACCGACAAGGTTGTTCGGGAACTGGGTGCTGTTTGCAGAGCAGTTAGTGCAGAGCGGAGCCAGGTCTGTTTACAAGCAGTGCAACGAGTATGGCGCGGCCGGCGGCTGCTTTAACTGCAGACCGGCCGGTGGGCGAGCTATTGTCTGAGGACGGGGCGCAGACAACGGCGATCCGTTCCCTAAACGCGCCGCGCCGGCCACTAATGCGCTGTTCAAACAGCGGCCGAAAATACCGCCAGCCGCCGGCGCTGTTGCGAATGGCGGCGCTTGTCCCGCGGCAAACACGGCCGCTGCGAGCAGACGCGTTATCTGCCGCCGCAGACACACGCCGCGCCACCACTGCAGCACCTACTCCACTCGCCGTCCATTCCCCGTAATGCGACTTGCACCGGATACCGTGCCGAGAGCAGTGCAAATCGCACGGGTTCCTATCTAGGAGAGCTGGCCGAATAAGCTGCAGAGGGCCACACACAAGCGCCCTAAATACTAAAAGTCTCTGTATCGAAGCTGTTTTACATAGAAACATCGAACTGTAATGAAATATTGCACGGGTAACAAAGTGTCTTATATCTAATTAAATTACAATGGGATAGTCTGCTTTTCAAACTCCAGTTCTGTACCCTTCCTGTTAACAATGACCGCCTCATTGCTTCCTTCCTCACCCATTGCCCGACCAATGTCACTGTCTGTAACTCCAACTCCCGTTCGTTTTACCCTCCGCCTGTGTGCCACGAGGCTCCGTCCTTTCCCCCCTCCACTACATGATCTACTCCATGAACATGCCCCGACCCCAGCCTCCCGTCCACCTTCTACAATATGCTGACGACACCACCTTCCTGGCCCTCGCCCCTTCCCTCGATCGCTCCCAGCAACTGCTCCAGTCTCACCTCACCGAGTTCGCCGAACGGTGTAACCGATGGTTCCTTTCCGTGCATCCAGTTAAATCATAGGCAATCTTCATAGGTCGAACCACCTCAGCCTTCCACGTCCATCACTTCTACCACAGACAAATATATACATACGGGAAATCTCCGTAAGAGCCCGGTCACACGCTCAGGGGTGCGGGACGGGGGTTTCTCAAGCAGTTCCGTAAGATGTCCCATGATGGCGCTGAGGTCATAAGCAGCCCTTTAAACTGGCCAGAGCAGGCGGCAGGTAGCGGCTGACCCCACCACCACATCCCCTCGAACGCCGGCACGCCATATACAGACGTGGCCTCATGGAAGGTGGCACGAGCTCTCCCCTCAGCCTCCCCTCCACGCTACCCTCTGATGTGCGAGAGGCACCCTCAGACGCGCCTCTAGTGTCGTCTACCGGTACTAATCCAGGGAACCGACTGACATCTGCTGGCATCTTACGGAACCACAAGGGGAGCGTAGGACATAAGTTTAGGGGGAGCTTCGTCTCTGTATATGTTATTCTGTGTTCCCGTCCACCTCCTACAATATGCTGAGGACACCGCCTTCCTGGCCCTCGCCCCTCGCGTCGCTCGTTTCCAGCACTTGCTCCAGTCTCACCTCACCGAGTTCGCCGAATGGTGTAACTGATGGCTCCTTTCCGTGTATCCACATAAATTACAGGCAATCATCATAGGTCCAACCACCCCATCCTTCCGCCTCCATGATGACTCCTACCTAACATCTAATACATCTAATACATGTGTAACCAGTGTCTATTATCCAGTGTGTCCATATTTTCTTCGGAATCAGTGTTTGTGTCCATCGACGCGCTTTTAACGCCATTGTGTGGCCACTGTTTTAAGAACTACACGTTTTTATCGGCTATAACTATGTTGTTATCTTCAAAATTTGTCCATGTCTTTTTTAAATTTCGGCGTTTTAATCTCCATTGTATTTTATTTAAGCATCATGTCCATTGTAAAAGTCTGTAGGCTGAAGAGTGGCTATCCCGTGGGGCACGGCCCACTGTCTCATGACCACCAGCCAGTCAGCTACGCTGTCGTAGCCTCCGCCCCCTAAACTTTGAAGGGTTGTAGCTCCCAAACTAACAGTGATAGGAATGTAGTTTAAATTGATTTGGACGTAGCTGGTTTCAACGAATCCGATGCACGATAGAAAACACTATTTTTCCATTTAAAAATTATATCTTAGTGCTGTAACTCTTTGGAAAATGATACAATAAACTATGTTCATAGCTAAATGTTCAAATGTTTGTAAATTCTATGTGACTTAACTTCGGGGTCAGCAGTCACTAAACTTACAAACTACTTACAAACTAGCTAATACTAAGGACGGCACAAATATCCATGCCCGAGGGGGGATTCGAACCCCCGACCGTAGTGGTGTTCATAGCTCCGCAGAAAGTGTAACATTTCTTGTGTTGACCTAGCGCATTAAAATTTCCCGTCACCTATTATTTTTTAAGTTACAGAGGCAAACACACTTAGTGAAACACCCTGTATGTACGACTTGGCTTTCACGCGGTTAATAGTGTGGTTCTTAAAACATTCTACAAACTTTTGAAACCCTATTCGCAAAAAATATTTTGTAAATAACTTTGCTTTACAAGTTTGGTCCGCCTTGAGCAAACACAAATGTTTTTTAATTTCTCCCAGACATGTTTCGCTGGCGTTGCAGCATCATCAGTGGGATGTTTATTGTCTGTCAAATTAACAGTGGAATGATTATTACTTTTTACATTAACAGTGAAAACTACAGTTAATTGTGAGACTACTATACATAGTTTCTTATTTTCATAGGTATGCTAGGCCTACCTTAATACCACATTTTTATGTTTGTGGTTTTTCCATTCACAAAATGTCTCTGATGGTTTTTGACAGTTTGTCATCTGCAAACCAAAACGTGTGTATTTAATGAGGTGAATAGTTCGATTGTAAATATCGGGATTTTTACGAAAATACAGGGCGTAGTTTTTGTGTTTTGGTTTGATTTTATTGTAGCTACTGCTTCTATAACAAAATGTCTAAGTGTTTATAACAAGTTTTTGTCACTTACTTTGGTGGATATGCGCTGTTTTTCGTGTTGTGGACAGGCACTGTGTCACTTTCACTTTCACTCAATGTTTATGTTATGAAAACAAGATGGTGGGCAGTTGAATTCTGGGAGTAGTGTTAGGAACAGCTGACTGTGGTGGGGGCGGGAGTTTTGAATCATGTTGTTTTTGTTTTAGTGTGTGTGTGTGTGTGTGTGTTTATAAGTTTTCTGTAAGTTCTTTGAGGGCAGAAAATATGGTTCCGTTGCAGCTTTTTCGGCTATTCTTATGATTGCGATTTCAGACTTTTTATTGGACGCTTTGGCTCGGCGCGTACGTTAACATCCGCTCCGGAGATCGGTAGCACAGACGTGCGGGTTGTGGGTATTCCGAGGCAGAGAAGGCAGCTGCGCCGGTGCGCTTCTGCTCTGCGAGTGCGCGCGCGGATCTTGAAACCGCATGGAGGCGGCGGGAAGCCGCAAATAAGGGCTGGTGGCGGCTCGCTTTCCCTTCAGCTGACATGGGGGTTTGTTAGTTCCGCTGGGTGCCGCTGCCAGAGCCGGCTAATTCGCTCTGATGTCGGGCCCGCCCCTGCGCCGTGTGCCGTGTGCCGCGCAACTCTCCAACTTTGCACTTACAAGTCTGCCGCGATCGCTCTCTCCCTGCTGGTGGGACGGGAACAGCCAGTGGGAAACGGCAGGAGGTGAGGGGAGGGGTGGATCGGTTGCTTTCCGTTCAGCCCCAACTTTCCGGGGGTTCTTTCCAACTACAAACTGAGACGCTCTGGTCTGAAGTGAAGCAACAGTCTAATCTCACCCGGGCATGTTGCTCTGATATCTACAGAGAACAGAACTTTTTTGTCGTTGGGCGGAGTCGCCAATATCTGGCATGGAACAGAACTGCTTACATAGGGGAATTTACGAGCCGTATTTCATAACGTAGCTCTTTATTCACATTTCTGCTCTCCTCAGTTTCGCCATGTTCTCATCCGACGTAGAAGTATATATATATATATATATATATATATATATATATATATATATATATATATATATATATATATATATATTAATAGGAGACGCAGGAAGGCAGACGTGACAAATATAGCACAATGTATTTCACAGAGTATTGCATGTCACAACAGATAAATAACAACGGTCAACGATAACGTCTGCACGGGCGATATCGGTCTTATTTGTAAGTGCATGTACTTGGACGAGAGGTGAAATCTGTGACTGTAACAAAAAAAGTCCAAAGATATCTCTTGCACTTTCTCTTACAAAAGTGTTTATCTATTAAGGCACGGGTTTTTAACTACTTAAACCTAGGTAAACTAACCTACGGACAAACACACACACCCAGGCCCCAGGGAGGACTCGAACCTCCACGGCGAGCAACCGCGCGCTCCGCAGCGAGGTGCTTTAGATCGTCAGTGAGATCGCGGGCATAATAAAATTGCGAGGACAGTCGGGTAAGCACTGAATTACGATTACGAAGGCGATGTAATAACTTCAATCCAAATGAATCATGTCTATTTTTAAACAATACTTGAGCTAAATGACAGCACTGAAAATGTGTTTGTATACAACATAAAAACAGATATGAAAATATTTATTAAATTAAATAATTTTTCTAATATTTAAAGTACATGATTTTCTGTGAATTCCCGACAGTGGAGATATTTATACTTCACATCCTCAGACGAAAATGAAACATTTCATCATATTCTTCTGCTTTTAGAAAGATAAATAGTTACCCCTTCAACGATGATAATTGAGATTTTACTTTGTAGTGAGGATAACATTAAGCTTCATGCCTCATAAATTGTAAAAAAAGCAATCTAATTTTTGACAAAGATTATTTTTTTATTTAATTATTGTTTGTTCGTTGCATGCACCTAATTTTAGTCTACGGAGACGAACAGCCTTATCCAAGAAAATGTTAAATCCCATGTCTTATCAGGATAGTAGTCTGCAGAATTGTCGAAAAATTTACACTATGGCGATAAAAACGCGATAGAGATGGATCAATGTTAAATGGTAGAAATGATTTTAGTATTTACCGTTGAATTCATTAAATTGTTTCAATGCATACATTACGAAGCTAATTATGACCATGTGACGATCCATCAGATAGAGCCTAACACGTATTCTTCATGTAAAGCACACGCTAATGTGAGAAAATCGGTTTCAACGTTAGCACTGCAAAATTTGTAAACCACATTCGGTGTTCCAGAGACATTACGGTGTATCTACAATAACCTATATAGCTCGGTTCAACTTACGGTTCATATATCAAACCGCTTTGCTTCCACAGTTCTTAACATTAAACTGTAATCTAATTTGCGCTGGTACGCATCCGTTTGTCATCTTGTAAAGGGCTGTCTTACGGTGAGCGCACTTTCAAAACGCCGTGTTAGCACAACGGAGAAATCACTACATATGCAACTAGAACTATAGGCTGTATGGTGTAATTTGCAGTGATTCTATATGTAAAACATGTTTCATAATATAACAAAATACGCCCTTTCTACTTTATTAACTGCAGTCTGTTAAATCTCCCGAACGTTGTTTGATTCAGACACGAAAATGGCAACATACGAAGTCAATTTCAACCTGTTCTTCTATTTTTAATGGTTGACTGTATGATTGTTAAATGAAGAGTCTCGTTATTCAATGAGTGTTTCTTTATGTAAAAAAAGGAATTCTAATCAGGGCCAAACACATAACGATAATCATTATTCTGCTAATTACCAAAGTGATGAAGTTTCTTTATCTATTCATATTTTCCATGTTCTACAGGACAGAATTTAGGAGCAAGTCTGCATGGTCATAGAACAGTCAGTACATTAGATTGTAACAAAGGAATAGTAATCAGTAACGTCAAAAGCATATCAACCCTTTGCACACGATAGGCCTACGCATAAGAAAAAACAAGTTACACCTTAATACAGAAATTAGCGTAATTTTTTTTTTCAGAGAATCCCCAGAACAGACCCTGGGCCACGGGCACCTCCACTTAACTGTGTCCCATTGTGAGTGAATATCACAGCAATTTTCAACACTGTAGAGAATCACTTTTTGCTGTCTGTTATTAATGTAAGAGGTGAACCAGTTCTGAGCTGTGCCCCTTACACCACAATGTTCCAACTTCTGCAAGAGCAACGAAATCAAGCACCTTTTTTCAGTCATAAAATACGTGTAGCGTTTGCAGTTTTTGTATTTAATCCATCGCGTTCCTCTCATAGTAAAGACAATATAGCATTTTCGGTTGTTAAACAACTTCTGAGCTTTCTACAATGTCCCTTTCTCATTTTATATAAAATGGTTCCACTAATGAATAGTTCAGTCTACCAGGAAACTGACAATTTCCAAAGTGGAGATTGCAAATATGGTTAAGTATTGGGCTAACAGAGGCGGAACAATAAATAAGTTTTATGTTAGATACCCTATCATATTCATGTGAGTCCTTAGTCTTTGGCGATATTAATTACTGACACAATCTCTCCCTTGTCAGTATCACTAAGAAATATTTCAGGTAGATTCGGAATGCCATTTTCTAAAAGAGTTGTATGATTACCTGTAGGAGCTAAAATTTTACCTGCTATGTTCAGAAAGTGATTATTACATATTGTACTAATTCATACTAATCCGTAAAAAAACATTTTTTGTAAGCACTGACTTTATATCCTCAACTCTGTGCTGCTGTCGAAACACTTCCTTTAGGACTGACCACGTGGTTTAAATTTTATCCTGCGAGTTAATTAATCTTTATTTTCGCATACCACATGCATTCTGACTTCTTAATTACATTTTTCAGAACCTTAAAATACTATTTGTAATAGACTACTGCAGCTTCATTGTGACTAATTGTAAAATTTTGAAGTAATTCTGACAGAGTTCGATTTTTCAGCTACCCACTCTGCTTGTTAGTCGTAGTACCTTTGAGTGTTTTAACGGAAAGCAACTTCTGTTTGTTATACGTAGTACCTTTGAGTGTTCTAACGGAAAGCAACTTTCATAGGGCATGAGAAATGTGTTAGGGGAAGAATTATACTTATCGTCTACATTATTGCACTATAAACACTCTGTCAATGTTGTCCGTTAATTAGGTTTGAATATATCTCTATTGCAACTAGATTAGCTTTTATAAATAGTTTACCATTACATTTAACAGATTTTTTGAACACAAAAACCGTTTTTATTTAAAATTTGTGCTTGACGATCTGAAAAGCCATTCACTATTCTGCTGACGGATTGCACCTCAAATAAAAAAAAAAAAAAAGCCAAAATGTTGTCTATGGTTGTGCTGTTGTTTCGCTGCACACTTTTTGGAAAGAATACTGTTTGAAACAGGTCATTAAATATATCTAAAAGCATTCTTTTTCTTGCACAATTACTTAGACAGTTAAGGTTCAAATTACCACATACATCTAAACTTTTTTTATATGTGATTCCTATAAAGGGAACACATAATGCTCTGTAGCTTGAGCAGAAATGTTTTGAAATCAGAAGCAGGGGAACCATAAATAACAAAATTTGGAAGTTTAGTTTTGTACAATCAATCACACTTGTACAAGCATCGATTTACTGCCGTTTTCACGTACATGGCCACTCCGAAGTCAGGATAAATACTTCTTTTTTCAACTCACATCCCATCTAGTGCCGATGAGATGAAGAACAGAACATCTTAGCTGAAAACATTCCTCTCGTATTTTATATATGAATATAAAATGTAAAAGAGGAATTGGATGTGTTGATTCACCACCACCTAGAGAAAAGGACGAAGGGCTCTCGTGTGACGTCAGGCAGAGCAGGTTGTGCGTGCATAGCTGACTGACTCTCTGATTTGGCATAGTGAGCCGTGACCCAGCGGATAAGCAGTCAGCTATGCGCGCGCAACCTGCTCTGTCTGACGTCACACGAGAGCGCCGCGGCCTTCTCTCTAGGTGGTGGTGGTTGATGACGTTACAGTATGCATCCTACACTCCATCATGTCCTGTGCCCGCGTGACCCAAATGCATATGCTAGTTTATTTGCCAACCGTGCAGTGTAACATTGGCAAAATTCTCAGTACAAGTGGGGCATATCTACAAGTCCTCAGTGTGACTGCGGTGCTTTGCGGCAGACAATAGACCATATTGTGTATGACTGCAACATCAGGTCTTACTCAGGTCCAAAAACAGACCTGTATAAAGTGACAGATGATGCAGTTTCATGGCTGGCTGGTTTATACATTAATTTATAAGGACCATGTTCCTGCTTATCTTTCTCAATTCAGTTAATATAAATTGTGTAAATTTACTGCTCATTTCATTGTTCTTTTTCTTATTACTTTTTTCTGTTTCCTATCTTAATATTCTTTTATTATTGTTGATTCAATAGTTCATCTTACTATACGATGTAAAATATTTTTCATAAATTTTTATTAATATTTTATAAATATTTTTTCCAAATTATACTGCATCACACATAGTAAGGGACTTTAATGCATACCTGTATACTTCTCCGTAATTAATACACTTAAATTTTGATATAAGCTGTTTGTTGTCTGTGCTTCCCACCTGGGGAAATCAAATTCAGATGTTTGTAGAACTTATGGAACTTCTACATCTACATCTACATGGGATACTCTGCAAATAACATGTAAGTGCCTGGCAGAGGGTTCATCGAACAACCTTTATACTATTTATCTCCCATTCCATTCTCGAATAGCGCGCGGGAAGAAAGAACACCTGAATCTCTCTGTTCGAGCTCTGATTTCTCTTATTTTATTCTGATGATCATTTCTACCTATGTAAGTGGGAGTCAACAATATATTTTCGCATTCGGAGGAGAATGTTGGCGATTGGAGTATCGCAAGTAACCCACGCCTCAGCGATAAGCGCCGTTGTTGTAATGATTCCCATCCCAGATCCTGTATCATTTCCGTAACGCTGTCTCCCCTGTATCGTGACAATACGAAACGATCTGCCCTTCTTTGGACTCTTTCGATGTCCTCCGTCAAACCCATCTGATAAGGATCCCACACTGGGCTGGGCTTAACTACGGGGTCATCAGTCCCTAAGCTTACAAACTACTTATGATCTAGCTAAGACTAAGGACGGCACAAATATCCATTCCCAAGGGGGGCAGTCGAACCCCCGACCATAGTGTCCATGCAGACCGTGACTGGAGCGCCTCAGTCCCCTCGACCACCGAGACCGGCCCTGGGGATATGTCATTGTATATTATGTCTTACATGTTTAAGTGTTTATGTCATACGACAAATAAATAAATAAAATGCATAATTACGAAGCTGTAGGATGCCGAGGGAAAGTTGAAGGATCAATAGGAAGCTTCTACCACAGTCTTCGTTTGGCTTGTTTTATTTTCGCTCTCGTTGCAATATCTATGTTGTGGCACATTACAACAAACAAGTGGACGGCGGCTGTGTGTTTTTATCTGGGTTCGGTGACGCGGGCATTAAAGTTTTACGCGGCGGCCGGCCAGCCGGCAGCGGGAGTGGCACTCAGCCCGGTGAGTGGAGACGAGGCGGCGGCGGCGTTTGAGGGCCGGCCTACATATTTCATAGCGCGCGGTCGCCATTAAGAACGCCACGCGGCCCCCACAATCCCCGTAAAACGCGCCCGCCCCCACTGAAGGTGCTGCCCACCAGCGATGGACACGGCCGACGGTCCACCGATTGATTGCCGCCGACTCGCTCCTAATTACGAACAGTACGACTTCCAGTGTTTGCCGTCCACGAGGAATGATCACCACCAATACTTAACAAAATTTGCAGTGAAACGTCTATGTACTACAACCTATAAAGGCAACAGTTAACCCTCTCATGCACGAATTATCAACCCGTCAATGAACAAAATTTCTGATATATAATTTGGTGCCGGCCGCGGTGGCCGAGGAGACTGAGGCGCTTCAGTCACGGTCTGCACGGCCACTACGCTCGGTGGTTCGAATCCCCCCTCGGGCTAGGATATTTGTGCCGTCTTTAGTATAAGGTAGTTCATAAGTAGTTTGTAACTTTAGGGACTGATGACCCCGTAGCTAAGTCCCATAAGCTTAACAAACATTTGAACATTTTATGATTTGGTAACTTAAGACGTCTCTTGTGCAGAATTCACCATAATTTATCTAAAAGAATACTTTCATAGACCATTAGGGAGGTGTCGTCGAATAATTACAGTGAGTTCGAAAACTGCACGATTTTACATGGAAGATCTATTAACAATATCAAAGAGTACATTTAGAGTGTACACTATTTTGTCTATTTTTTCGTACAGTGAAATTGTTTCAGGCACTCAGGGCACACAGCAAGTTTACACTTTTCTCAACTGAAAACGTGTATTCTGTCAGCAGTCCCGATCATGACCCCTCTTGGCATTGGGATCGCCTTATTTAACTGGCCAGTTTTATACCTCATCGAAGCGTACCCCGAATGACAGGCTTTTTGTTATGTTCAGACATCAATGTACAAGCTGAAGTCCTGCATCTATTCTTTCTTGTAATCTCTACTTTCCATTTCCATGTTAGGCAAACGACTAACACTGCCATCTAGGAGACGTTCTGGCATTCATTAATAGCCCTCATATGAGGTATCTGTGCTGTTACAATTACCTCAGACGTAAGATATGACAGAAATGAGACAAAATTTAAGTGTCCTCACTTGAGGGCGGACGCATGAGCGTGTTAATACAAACATTAGTTTTAGACATGGTCTCCATGCATTTGCTGCTTGGAGGGTTCCGTAAAAATCTAGCCCCCTCCCCCCAATGTTCAGACGCGTTGTTTTGGTTCCACGTCCCCTTCTAAAGCGAATTATTCGCCTTATATGTGCTGTCACAAGTAAGGAAAGAGTTGAAACTTTATTGAAGCTAAGTAGAAAATCATATGTTCAAATGTTTCTCAATCTGTGGGACCAAATTGCTAAGGTCATCGGTCCCTAGACTTAGAAAATAATTAAATTAACTAACCAGCTTATGCTAAGAACAATATAAATACCTATGTCCGAGGGACGACTCGAACCTTCTACGGGACGCGGCATCGCAATCAGTAGCAAGGTATGTTAGATCACACGGCTATTTCCGCCCGGCAATTGATGTCCGAGCAGCAGGGAGGATAGCCAATTATGTCCCAGCGAATCCATCACTCCCGCTCCCTACATCCCAGGATCCCCCCTCCCCCATGCAACATTCACCTTTTCCATCACTTGACAGACCACTCGCAAGACAGCGATTATCTTCAGACGAGGACGTATAACAATGAAAATGTGAAAATAGCATGGTAAAAGATCTGGACCATACGGTGTTTGCTCAAGTGTCTCCCATTGGAGTTCGCTTCCAGTAGTTTATACTGATATGACCCTTTAATCTGCATACGAAAGTCCACAATCGCGAAGGCAATGTTGACATCAGGCTGTGCAGTGGAAACCTCTACGCTGACTCGGTATTGCTGTTATTGACGCCTGTATTCCGCGATGGAGTGGCCTAGCGCATTGAGGCGCTGTGCTACGATGCGCAAGGCCGTTCCCCGTCGGAGGTTCGAATCCTCCCTCTGGCATGGATGTTTGTGTTGTCTTTAGTATAAGTCAGTTTATAAGTAGTTTGTAAGTTTAGGGACTGATGACCCCGCAGTTAAGTCGCATAAGCGTAACAAACATTTGAACATTTGAAATAACGTCTGCAATCGTTCACGGTATTTTACCCCAGTTTGAAGAAACACACATATTAAATGAATCGGGTAATAGATAGGTCTTGAAGCGTAGAAGACTCGTGTTGGACGAAGCTGTGCACCCAATAGTTACATCGCCAAAGGTAAAATTGCCTCTATACCTCTGTGAAATGAGAAAGAAAATTTTGCTTTGCGAAGGTCTCGCTGCTTATATACTACATGATGGGCTATAAACGGCCATAAACCTGTTGTAAGTAATGGAAAAGAAAAAGGGTGGAACTTGAGCACATACCTTCTTCCTTTCCGAAGTTTTGTTGCGGATGTTCGACAACCGAATCACTGCATCTAGCTAACAACGGATAGATTCAGGTGTTCTTTATTCCCGCGCGCTATTCGAGAATGGAATGGGAGATAAATAGTATAATGGTGGTTCGATGAAACCCCTGCCAGGCATTTAAATATGATCTGTGGAGTATCCCATGTAGATGAAGAACAATCCCGAGAATTGCTCATTATGTTACTCGGAAATAACGTTCTAAAATTGTGTTCATGAATTTCTTTTAAAATCCCTCGCAAGATTTGGTTTTCTACACGAACGTAATAGGTAGATATATATACAAACTGTCATCAAAAATATATATCAGTCAGCACTAATCTTGCACCATTAATTAAGCCCCGATTAGAGTTAATATTTATATTAACATACTCCGCGCGGTGGCTAATGAGAGCAACATGTCCCATTTACGACTGTTCGCCGGGTATCAACTGAGATTCTACGACCAATACAAATTTTTTTCAAAATAAAGCTGTTTTGTCAAAACAATAATATTAAACTCTCTGTGTGCTTTTCGTCATTAATGGAGAACGAAACCTTGAAAATTATAGAGATAAGATTATGAAAAGTCTATGGGAATTAACTACGGGTCATCAGCCCCTAAACTTACAAAATACTTATGAACTACTTACGAACTAGGACGGCACAAATATCCATGCCCGAGGGGGGATTCGAACCCCCGACCGTAGTGGTCGTGCAGAACGTGACTGGAGCGCCTCAGTCTCCTCGGCCACCGTGGCCGGCTGAAAATTATACCTCAATCATTAATTTTGGATAAGTAATACGGGAGATATGCCGTACCCACAAAAAACACCGTTGACAAATTATATATATGATTTTAGTATTCTTAGAAAACGTTGTTCACTTACAGCGAGCAATTCACATTTTACTAGAAGCGTACCTCTCGTGAAAGCTCCCACCAGCGCGGCGAAATTTTCGCTGCACAAACGGTCAACGGTTGGAAAGCACGAGAAAGGACGACGGAGTTGGCGGCGGGTGAAACACGTGAAATTTGCAAGAGTAATTGCATCAGGAATTTGCATGTGAGGGGCCGCCGGCGCGCAGCTCGTTACCAGACTCAGTTTGTTTTGTACATAATACCGACGACAAATAACGCAATCCGCGGGCCTCACGGCCGCTCCCCCTGCGTCAACAAGGCCGAGCGGGCCGAGAGGCGAGCGGGCCCCACCCCGGCCGCTGCCATGGCAACCGGAAGCCATGTGAAGAATGTCTTGATGACGAGCCAGCCGGAACGGCGGCGAACAAAGAGATGACAAGTCGAGCAAATCTCAAATTGCAAACAGCGCCGGCATCCGGGTGCGGCGTGCCGACAAGAGGCCGGGGAGAGCGACGGCGGCGTCGCGCAGATGAGCTATTTGGCGCACATTGTCTGTATACAAATTGCTTCGTTGCCGGCTCGCCGGGGCTGAGGAGCCTGCAGACGCTGTTTTGCAGCGATCACGTACTGACGTTGTGGTGCCTTTCCCAATACCGCTCGCTGTGTGCTTCTTCATTCGCTTGATACGGTTTCGAACAACCTACTACCCGGGTATTTTTCACATTGTCGTATCATGTACGTATGTACCACATCTCCAAAACTACAAAACCGAATTGAACGAAACTTAGTACATATACAGGGTGTTACAAAAAGGTACGGCCAAACTTTCAGGAAGCATTCCTCACACACAAAGAAAGAAAATATGTTATGTGGAAATGTGTCCGGAAACGCTTAATTTCCGTGTTAGAGCTCATTTTATTACTTCTCTTCAAATCACATTAATTATGGAATGTAAACACACAGCAACAGAACGTACCAGCGTGACTTCAAACACTTTGTTACAGGAAATGTTCAAAATGTCCTCCGTTAGCGAGGATACATCCATCCACCCTCCGTCGCATGGAATCCCTGATGCGCTGATGCAGCCCTGGAGAATGGCGTATTGTATCACAGCCGTCCACAATACGAGCACGAAGAGTATCTACATTTGGTACTGGGGTTGCGTAGACAAGAACTTTGAAATGTCCCCATAAATGAAAGTCAAGAGGGTTGAGGTCAGGAGAGCGTGGAGGTCATGGAATTGGTCCGCCTCTACCAATCCATCGGACACCGTATCTGTTGTTGAGAAGCGTACGAACACGTCGACTGATATTTGCATGAGCTCCATCGTGCATGAACCACATGTTGTGTTGTACTTGTAAAGGCACATGTTCTAGCAGCACAGGTAGAGTGTCCCGTATGAAATCATGATAACGTGCTCCAGTGAGCGTAGGTGGAAGAACATGAGGCCCAATCAAGACGTCACCAACAATTCCTGCCCAAACGTTCACAGAAAATCTGTGTTGATGACGTGATGAATCGAGGAACTACAGTACATACTAACGAAACAATTGGTTATTTGGCAATAGTCTGCAAGAATTATTTTAATTTACATTTAAAGATAAATACTAAAATGAGCTCTAACATGGAAATTAAGCGTTTCTGGACACATGTCCACATAACATATTTTCTTTATTTGTGTGTGAGGAATGTTTCCTGAAAGTTTGGCCGTACCTTTTTGTAACACCCTGTATATGCTTCAACATCAAGAAACAAACGCTGTGTGGTCAACAAATTCCACAACACATCGTACACGACATAGACCAAAGGCAGCGATGCGCGTGACGTCATTATAGCGAAACCACTGTCTGACATACACAGTCGCGACACTTAACTGTTGTGAACTGACAGTTGCAACAACACTAGCGCTCCTGCCGGTGAGAAAGCCGCCGAAGAAGTAATGTTTGTTTATAATTATCTTTGTACATAATTAACGAAATGGTTACTATTTCTTTTGCGTTAGTGATATATCAAGAGACATACATAATCGGAAAATTTATGTAAAATTTAACTTGCAAATGATTGTTAAAGGAAGAAGGATAGGAAAGGAAATATTCACAGTGGCTGCATTTGGGCATTGATATGAAGCAATGACGACAAGTGAAAATGTGAGCCGGAACGAGAATCGAACCCGGGTCTTCCGCTTCGGGCCTTAAGAAGAACGTTATTTACAAATTGTGTTTACAAATAGTTACAATTTTGTGAAGCAAGTTGTCTTACAACAATTTTTATTTTTTTTATTTTTATTTTTTTTTTTTTCCATGGATCGTTGAGGATTTCTCTTCTTTCACTGAGGATGTATTGTTGAAAGTCGCTCACAGATCCACCTCCCGCAAGAGCTTAGTTGATGACCACTTGGGCACCCGAGCTCGCCTCCCGTCCGTCTCAAATTCCCATAAGTCGCACGCTATGTTTTAGCGCCCCTATTCTCCATGCCCTCTTACACTCGCCATTACGGATTCCCGTGCGAGGTAGGACGTATGACTGCATCTGCGGTGAAATAACTGAAGCAAAAGCCGTCGTATCGTTTAAATACTTATTGTATTGGTGTCGTGTCTGTTCTTTCGGACGTCCGAAAGAACAGACAGCACACCAATACAAAAAAAATTTCACTTATCAGTGGTATAAAAAATTACTTCGTCATGAACAAATACTTTTGAATATGTGTATATTTGCAGCTTATTCCGTTAAAAGTAAACAGAATATAAACATTACAGAAATATAAATGTGTATGAGCACGTATCGTTTATCGAGTACTGCAATGTGAACAACTGTATGACTAATGTTCGCTCAAATGTTCAAATGTTTGTAAAGTCTATGGGACTTAACTACGGGGTCATCAGTCCCTAAACTTACAAACTACTTATGAACTACTTACGAACTAGGACGGCACAAATATCCATGCCCGAGGGGGGATTCGAACCCCCGACCGTAGTGGCCGTGCAGACCGTGACTGGAGCGCCTCAGTCCCCTCGGCCACCGCGGCCGGCTGTTCGCTCATTACCCATGGTGATACTAAGTGGAGTAGCATGCTAGGACATCAGCACAAAATGATTAGTGTTCTACATTTGTGGCTTCTTATACTTGAAATGCTGATTTTCCTGGTATGTTTCGTTGATAAAAATTTACAGATCTTATGGCGGCAGCATAGTTCCGCTTCCTCCACAAAGTAAACTCCGTTTCTACTTCTATCCGCGGCAGCGCTACGATCACAGTTCCGGGCATGCGCGGCGGTTACTTTGACCCAAGAAGAAGACATGTACGCCATTTTCAGACCGTTACTTTTTAGTGCTTCTTTATAATGTCAACCGTAATTGAAAATGATGCCGCGTGTGAAATCAGATCTGTGATTCCTTTTCTAAATGCAAAGAAAGTTAAACCAATGGAAATTCGTCGGCAAATCATAGAGGTTTGCGGACAAAATGCTCTGAGTGATTCAATGATTAGAAGATGGGGCAGACTTCAATGAAGGACGTGATCAAGTGCGCGATCAAGAACGAAGTGGACGCCCGTCTGTGGTTACTGGTGAACTGGTTCACACAATTCAGGACAAGACTAAGAAAAACTTTTATCTTTTCTTACAACAAAACTCTGTGCTACATGGTCAAACGTCAACGATGATGACGAGCTGAAAGATGTTACCACATGGTTGAATACACAGACGGCAACCCTCTATGAAGAAAGCATACAAAAACTTGTCCCACGCTATGACAAGTCCCTACAAAATTTCTGCAAGCTGTGTTGAAAAGTAGTTCATCAGTTGTAAACGTTTGTACGATAAATATTTTCTGTATCTGTACACGTTTGTTTCATATAACCAAACGGAACTTATTTAGTGGACATACGTCGGATAAAATAAATCCGGAGATAAAATATACCTTATTCGAATCTCCGGGCGGACATACTAAGAAGGATGTGGTCATCAGAAAAGACAAAACGGACATTCTACGTATCGGAACGTGGAATGTTAGATCCCTTAATAGAGTAAGGAGGTTAGAAAATTTAAAAAGAGAAATGGATAGGTTAAACTTTGATATAATGGGGATTGTGGAGTTCGGTGGAAAGAGGAACAGAATTTATGGCCAGGTGAGTACAGGATTATAAATACAAAATCAATTGGGGGTATTAGAGGAGTACGTCTGATAATGTTCAAAAATGTTTGTATAGCTTATGGGACTTAACTACGGGGTCATTAGTCCCTAAACTTACAAACTTCTTACGAACTAGCTAACACTAAGGACAGCACAAATATCCATGCCCGAGAGGGCGATTCGAATCCCCGACCGTAGTGGCCGTGCAGACCGTGACTGGCGCGCCGCTGTCCCCTCGGCCACCGCGGCCGGCCTCTGATAATGTATGAGAAAATATGAAAGCAGGTAAACTACTACGAGAAGCGCAGTGATCCCATTATCGAAGTCAAGACAGATACAAAGCCAACACCCGACGACAGTACTACATGTGTAAGTGCCAACTAACTCTGCCGCTGATGAGGAGATCGAAGAGATGTACAAGGAGGTAAAGAAAATAATTCAGACAATTAAGAGAGAGAAAAACTTAATTGTGATGTGAGACTGGAATTCGGCAGTAGAAAAATTAAGGGAAGGCAAAATAGTAGTTGAATATGGCCGAGGAAAAGGGAATGAAAGAGGAATCCGTCTGGTAGAATTTTGCACAGAACATTATTCAATCATAACAAACACTTGGTTTAAGAATCACGAAACAAGGTTGTATTTAACATTATAAGGAAGTGTGTGTGGGGGGGGGGGGGGGATCGTAGAGGGAGACCGATTCGAAAGGAAGTAGGTTGCCGAGCTTATTCTGAGATGAAGAGACTTACACAGGACAGGGTAGCGTGGAGAACTGCATCAAACCACTCTGCGGACTGACGACCACAACAACAACATATGTTGAAGAGACCAGGAAACACCGAAAAGTACCAGATAGATTTTATTACAATAAGACAGAGATTTCTGATGCAGGTTTTAAACTGCAAGACATACCCAAGTGCAGATATAGACTCTGACCATTTCTTATTGATCATGAACTATAGTCTAAAACTGAAAAAAAAACTGCAGAAAGATAGAAAATAAGGAGATGGGACCTAGATAAATTGAAGGAACCTGAGTTTCTTGAGAATTTCAGAGGGAGCATTACGCAACAATTGACAGAAACGGGGGAAAATAAAACAGTAGAAGAGGAATGGGTATCCTTGAGAGATAAAATAGTGAAGGCAGCAGAGAATCAAAGAGGTAAGAAGGCAAGACCCGGAAAAATCATTGGATATTATAGGAAATACTATTTTTAGTTGATGACAGGAAAAAGTATAAAAATGCAGTAAATGAAACAAGCGAAGTCGAGTACAGACAATTAAGAAATGAGATTGACAGAAAGAGCAAAATAGCTAAGTAGGAGTTGTTAGAAGACAAATGCACATCTGTAGAATGTATAAATACGGGAAACACAGATGGCGAGTATAGGAAAATAAAAGAGATATTTGGAAACGAGAAGAGCAGTTGTGACAATATGAATGACTGAGCTTTAGATAAAAACCAGTCCTCAGTAAAGAAGGGATTTTAAACGATCTCTCTTTCTGTCAAAAAATTAGTTTTATTTGTACTCAATGCACTTCGAGCCCTGAAGGCTCATCATCAGCTGCCTCTATGATTCTTTACACGCATTTAAAGACCAGGGCTTATTAAACAGTGGTGCATAAACAAGTCTGATGCAGTATGACAAATGCCTGCCCTGGAGCACATTTGCAGGAATAAATAACTACGAGAACAAACTCTTCCCATCTTGAAGCACATTGTTGAATAATAACAACTGAGTTTTTTGCTCCATTTGCGCAGAGTTGAATTAATCTAAAAGGTTGTGTTATGTAATATATGAAGAATTTCGGGGGTGCTATTGAAGTTACATGCTAGCATCAAACGATGTAGAACATGGCGTTGCATCTTTGTTACGCAAACAGCATAGCTAATTCAAACTGAAAAAAAAAGGAATTAAGTGGTGCAAAAGATACTGCTCAGGTTTTTTAACTACCAAGTTATACAATTTACCTGAAGTTAAGACTACTCGAGAAATAAATGGTTGCGGAAGGGATTTACTCTTACAGAACAAATAAATTATGTGATCTGCAAATAAGCAATTTGTGTTATTAAAATGACATAAAAGTTTAAGAAATAATTTAAAAAGTATAACAAATCAATGAAACGAAAAGACACACGTTTGAGACGTGTCAGTAGATGAGGAGTTCTTCATGAGAAGCACAAACAGTTTACGGTCTGATGGTCGTTTGCCTAAGGCAGATAAGATCTGCTCCATTGAACTCAGATTGTGGAGATCCTGCAGTGTCTGTAGTACTAAACATCAGTATTGGATACTTTCAGGTTATCTTATGGTAATAAAAAGTGTATTATAAAATTCAGCACTTCGTAATCCTTCTTTCTATTTTGTACGGTGCTTCTTTGTCGTTTATCGACACCTGAGCTTAAAGCCAAAACTTAGTACTCAACATCTTTTGTATTATCTACCAAATCCTTTGTAAGGTAATCATATTTGAGTTACTTGTTACTAAAGCTGCTAGTGGGTATGCCTTTTAGGAAGGAAGGAGATACGTTTTAAACAATGCTGTAGGTTCGTACATCGTGTCTGTCCCAACTGGACAACTGAAACGTTTACGAGAGCTTTAGTGCGAGTCCGTTCGCTTGAACGTAAATGTTTCGTGGACGCCCACAAAACCAGATACGATCGGAAACTTTAAACGCTGGTCGCACGGCCGTAATCCTAGGGTAGCCATTGACAAATTGGTTTAGCGGGTGTCCGCGCTTGTTTTGCGGGGTTTCCCGCCGTGCCACGGCCATCAGATGCGCGCACGCACGCCCAGGGCTTCGCTCCTCTGCCAGCCGTCTCACTTTTCCTTGCCACGAGCTTAGGTAGCTATATATGACACCGCACCGCTACTCTTTCTCAGGTCACATAGTGAATAATCTATATCTACAAAATGTGAATTTCTGTTCGGTGTACGTTTATTCCGTCTGTACCACAAGACATAGAGAGCTAAAAAATTGTACAGTTACTAATATCTACCCGGGGAAGGCTATAGGCACAGTTTTATGGCGATCTGATAGATATTTAGTAATTTGAAGAATATAACGCGAAATGTGGAACAATAATTACTCTTTGAAAATTATATTTACTCTTTGAAAATGGTTTTATTGCTTGCATTGTTGCTTGAGGGTGGAGTATATTGGGATGGAAAGTTATGGGTGTACATAAAATTCTACGCGCGCGTGTGTGTGTGTTAATATTTCGCTCTGCAGCGAAAACTACAGAACGCAAACGAATGGTATGTGTGTAATTGTCCGAAGTCTTCCGTTGTACACCATAGCAGTTCAATGACGATAGCTTTAAGGGGGTGGAAGATATGATGGTTGAAAGTCGTCAGATTATTAAAAAAAAATCCGATTGAAAGCCAGCGATGACGTTCGCATCTCTATAGCAAGGAGGTTACATACAGCGAAATGTGATGCCACAGACTATATCTTTGGGTTATGCGTGCTACAATGTCTTCAGCTCAATCTCTGTAAGGATAAGCATACCAATAAAGAAATATAAGAATAAATAAATAAAACAGTAAAAAAGAAATTTCTTTTAATACATCTCTTTAAATTAACTCGATTTGACGTTCGCGCATTCCATCAGCTGTTCGATCTGTGATATTATAACAATCATTAATGTTGAATTTCGTGATTGGATTATTTGAAACGAGTGCATTTTTACGTGTGATTTGATCTACACTACCTAAGTAAGTGCATAGACTTCTGCAATAGCTTATCTATCACAATCAACCACCACGCGAGCGGAGCCGAGGGTTTAAGTTAGTATCCGATAAATGTCGCATATAGCGCCTTGTAGGCCTGTTAAGTATCTCCCTTTATCACCTTCGGAAGCAAGGAAGATTAGGGTTTAAGCCCCATCGACAACTTTGTTATTAGTGCGGAGCAAACGATCGGATTGTTTTGAAGCGGATTTGGAAGGAAATCGGCCATGTCCTTTCAAAGAAAACATCCCGTCATTCGTCTGGGTAATACGGAAACCTAAATCTATACGGCCGCAGGCCACAGTCATCTCGTACGAGTCCAGTGTGTTACCACACCGTCACTTCGCTCTGTCGCCAACTGCGGTGAAAAGTGACGTGAGTGTGTATTTCAGATAAGTGAACCTCAGAACTTACCGTCGGATATATGAATGTCATTTCACTTTCATCTGCTAATCGTCAAGAATAACGAAACTGAACAGTATCATGATTTTTTGCAGTGCATTGCAAAGAGGACGTGACCAAGCCATGCTGCCTAGTTTCTCCCTTTTTCCCAACTGTTTTGTTCACTGGGAAGACCACGTGACAGGCCTCGGTTGGAGCTCCACACTGATTTAATCGTGTGTATAAAGAACAGTGTCCGTTTGTTTCTGTGTGACATTACATGGAACACTAAAGTTTCATTCAACTCTAGATAAAATTTTGCGCACTAGAGCTAAAAACAAATGAATGTCATGGTCAACATAGAATTTCATACTGTTCATGGCAGATAGTAGTTTACAACATCGTTTCACTGATAACTATAAAAGTTGCCACATATAAATATCGTTTCATCACGGAGATTTTTCTCATGGGATCATAAGGTGCCTGGTAGAATGTACCTTGCGATATACTCCGCAATTGTTTCATCATTCCCCATGAAATCAGTAGATACATGTAATTCTTCATAGTAAGGGGGATGGTGAGATGGGCCGAAATTGAAAGTTCAAACTGCTATGGTCACCTGTCTGTAGACTTACACGCTGTCTGAACTAACTTAACCTAAATATACTGTGGAGATCACACACACAAACAAATACGTGCCCGAAGGAGAACTCGAACTTTCGGCGGTAGCGATCGTGCGGTTCGTGACATCGCACGTCTCACCACGCAGCTGTCCACACGAGGCTGTGATGAGCAGAGAGGGGAATAGAGACCAACGGTAGTATGAAAACAAAAATTCAGATAACGTCGAGTTCGAGCTAGTACACTGGCAAAATATTACTAAGAGGTCAGTTGTCATATCTAGGTTCTGAAGTATTGTCATCGCCAGAAAGAACTTAAGATGTTTCGACGTCTTTCTGTTAGTTCTACGGTGTGGAGCCAACAGCATTACGGATACCGACATAGTTGTAAAAACAGAAAGTTACTGCAGATGAGTTTGGTGTTGATTCAAGTTTACTCTGCCAAACGAACTGGATTCAGATAGTATAGAGAGCAGATACTACAACGTGAAAACAACGTGATTTATCCAAAGCTATGGCATAGGGAGCCATAGGATGGTTTAAAGCGTGACAGACACAGAGGGAGGTGGCTGCAGCTATTTGAGTGGTCAGAAGTGTAATTTCCAGGACCTGAACGCGGTTTCAGACAACAGGAACCTTTAAAAACAGGCAAGGTCGAGATCGTCCACGGTTAATATCAGCAAGAGATGACCGCTGTCTCCAGCACCCTCTCATGACAGGCGGCTGTACGCAACTCAGCTGAAACGCACGCTCCAGGCAGCAACAGGACACGCAGTATCAAAACAAACAACCCGCTATCGCGTTCGGGGATGTGGTTTTCCCGCACGCAGGTCTATGGTGTGTGTCCCTTTAAAATCACAACACAGTTTAGCCCGCAGAATCTGGCCGGATGTACCTCAGGATTGGATTCGTAAAGAATGGCGCCGGGTTCTTTACACAGATGAGTCAAGATTTTGTTTTCAGCCGGATAATCAACGTTTCCTTATCTGGAGAGAACGTGCAGCAAACCTGCTTATGCGCACGGAACAGCATGGTGGTGGACCAATGGTATGGGAATTAGTATTTGCAGACGTACGGACTTCTATGTCGTTCAGAATGGCGCTTTGACTGATCAGATATATAGAGTCAACATCATGCGACGTTTTGTTGTGCCCTACGCTAGTTCCATAGGAGATGGTTTCCTTCCATTGGACCATAACCGTTAAAAGAAGATAAGGCTAGGTCGTCAACGGGTAACATAGCAAGAGATGGCCGTTATCTCCGGTTAACCTTTCATTCCCAGTAACGTTCCTGGACAACAGCGCATTAAAAACTGATTTATACCCTATTATGTATATCTATCTCTAAAGTCGCATGGTTGTTGATGTATAACATGCTTCTAGTACGGCATTTTGCTGCTCGGTACGGCATGTAGCCATTCTGAGGCATTTATATATGCCGTTATAGAGGTTGTATTTCGTTGCCGTCTTCATGTGACTGTGATTGTGAGCGTGAGTATGGTCATGTTATTTTATTTCAGCACTGAATTGTCGTCTTGGGTGCAGTGGCGAAGATTATACAAGGATTATTGATTAGGCAGTGTTACCTATGAACAAAATAACGTCTCAAGTAGTAAAATACCTCTATACAAACGTCTGTGTTACGCATGAAATACATGACATATAAAAAACAATGGTTCGATCAAAAACTTTAAACACAGATTTTGATGTTTAGTGCAGTGTATTAATACTGAAAACAATGAATTTTAATTTTTCCAAAGCTGAATTCATAATATGAGAATGAAAGGGTTAACAGCCTGTCGAGATAGCTGGCTGCATGCAACTTAGCTGCAACGCTTCCTCCAGGCAGCAGCAGGACTTGTAGCATCAACACAAACACTTAGAATTCGTCATCGGGAATGTGGCGAGGACTATAGTGTGCGTCCCATTAAAACTACGATAACGTTCAGTCCGTAGAAACTAGGCGGAGGAACATCAGAATGTTCAAATGTTGGAAATCTATCGGACCAAGCTGCGTCTTCATCAGACCGTAGCTTACAAACTACTTAAACTAAGGTAAACTAACCTAAGGACAACACACACACACACCCATGCCCCAGGGAGGACTCGAACCTCCGACGGCGAGCAACTACGTGCTCCGCAGCGAGTCGCCTTAGGCCGCTCGGCTACTCCAACGTGGCAGGGGAACATCAGGATTGAAGTATCGCGCCGAGTTCTGTTCACAGATGAGTGAAAATTTTGTGCAGCCGGACAGTCATTCTCTCATCTGGAGAGTAAGTGGAAATCGGAACAATACTGCTTATGTGCAGGAAACTTCTCCATCTTGTGATGGTGAATGAATGGTGTGGGAAGGAGTCAATATTGGCGAACATAGTGACCAATATGCGTTCAGAATGGCGCTTTGACTAATCCGAGGTACAGAGACGAGATCCTTCGACATTTTTATATGAGCTACTCTGGTGCCACAGGATATGGGTTACTCGTGGTGAACGATAACTGTTGTTCCCACAGAGCTGTATTGGTGAATAACATGTTTGAAGCTGAGGGAACAGAACGAATTGAGTTGCCAACCTGTTCACAGTTGAACATGTTTGGGATGCACTTGGCAGACGCATTGAAGTCGAACCAGCGCATCCCACAACGGTTGCAGAGACGGATCACTCATCGAAGAATGACCCCTCGGGGCTTATTGATAACCTCATACTGTCTGTGTCATGCAAGTATGCAAGTGTACTGGAAGTCCGAGGTGATCACATACCACATTAGAAGACAACGAGAATGAATTTTTCACTATATTGGTAGCATCAAGGTGCCTTGCTCTTAGTAAACGCCATGTAAAACGTAAGTAAAGAGACGATTTAACAAAATATCATCCTGTATCCCACAAAAATTGCAACTGTAGTAATCTTATCTTAATTTATGTAAAACATGAGGTTTTTATGCCTATATTTCACTCTGCAGCCAATACTACACATTGAAAACTAATAGTATTTGTATGTTGTAGTAGTATCAGTCTCTCATTGTGCACTATGGTGGTAGAGGGTTCATAACGATAAAGGGGTGGAAAATATGGGAGTTGAAAATTACCAACTTACATAATATTCTGCGAGTGGGTGTCAATATTATGTTCTTGAGCGAAAACTACACAATGGAGACGAACGATAAAAATGTTCAAATGTTTGTAGAGCTTATGGGACTTAACTACGGGGTTATCAGTCCCTAAACTTACAAATTAGCTAGCACTAAGGACGGCACAAATATTCATGCCCGAGGGGGGATTCGAACCCCCGACCGTAGTGGCCGTGTAGACAATGACTGGAGCGCCTTATTCTCCTCGGCCACCGCGGCCGGCAAGAGACGAACGATCTCTGTGTTGTTATAGTACAAAGTCTTTCGTTGTACACCAAGACAGTTCGGTGTCGATAGCTGTAAGAGGGTGAAAGATACACTGAATGAAAGTCTTCAGCTTATATAAAAAATTGGACTGAAGACTAGCGACGAATTTTGACACTATAATAGTAAAGAGATTATATATAGCGAAACTTAATGCACATTCTTCAGTTGTTTTTCTGCAACAAGCGTCGAATAAAGAAAAATAAGTGAATACTGTATGTAGTTTGAAACGTAAAACTACCGAGAAAAGTTACGAAGCGTAAGAAAGAAATTTTGCGTTCTCGATCCGTTTCTAAAAGACAGAAAACGGCGCTGAAAAGTGAATCTACCAACGAAAGAAACTTGAAATTTGTAGACGTTGTTTATCTTACACTGTAAGCATCACAATAGGGGGGATGAACTTTCCTTTTTTTTTTTTTTTTTTTTTTTTTTCGAAAATACGTTACTATTCAAGCAACTTTGCAGCAAGAAATACAAAACTTTGGATTTAGATTTTTGATTGAAATTTTAAAAATACGTGTTTCGATATTTTTGGAAATTCAACCACTAAGCGGGTGAAATAAGGGACAATCTTTTAAAGGTGCTACCAAGACTATTTTGATGCTAGAAATACAACAATCTGGCTTTGTAACCAAGGTTAGAATTTAGAAAAAAAGTGTCTTTCGGGATGTTTTGAATTCTGCCGTCAATGGTGCAATAGGGTGTGGTGAGTTGTATCAAAATACTTGATTAGGAATGCATTTTAAAGCTAAATCTATGAAAGTTTATACTTAGAAGGAAAGTACTTGGGCTCGAACAAACACATATACACCAAAATCGTATGAGAGATAATGTAAAGATCCCTTATTGCACTAGTGATATTCCCGCATCTGCAAAACTCTGCGGTCGTCCGTTAGAGGCCTCTGTGTGTGCCATGCCGCATTGCACTTTGACTTGTCGGTTCGCCAGTAGGGACGGTGCCTCCGAAGTTGCGTTCTGTGACGTAATTTGTGTGGTGAAGCGTCAGATGGGGCGGCGATTGCTAATGAATCCTGCTAGTGTATTGTGATTAGTTGAGATGAAGTTACGAAGAGCCCTTCTTCGTGAAGATGGTATTAGTGTAGAAGGTGGCCGAGGTGACTGAGGCGCTCCAGTCACGGTCAGCACGGCCACTACGGTCGGGGGTTCGAATCCCCCCTCGGGCATGGATATTTATGCCGTCCTAGTTCGTAAGTAGTTCATGAGTAGTTTGTGAGTTTAGGGACTGATGACCCCGTAGTTAAGTCCCATAAGCTATACAAACATTTGAATTTTTAGTATAGAAGATGAATCATTTGCATGCTTTCTCGTATCTGTTATGGTACAGAAATAGAGCATAAGTTAGATACTGTTGTTACAAAATCATAATAATGATAATAGGGATGATAATGACGAACAACTCATTGCAAGCGGTAGTGCTACGGTAGGTGCGGGAAGAGGCGATGGAAGCAGTGGCAGTGAGTAGCAACAGTCTTTCGGGAAGAAGGTTAAAGTTGCAACTATCATCACGGGTTTTGATGACAATTCGCTAGAGAACATGTACGATGATTATTACATAAGTTAAAGTTAAGATTTCTGCATTATGTAGGGTAATGTGGTACAAATTCGATATAGGTACAATTCTGATCAACGTAAATTTTCGCACCAATTGTCAGTCTCGTAGTGTCTCGTTGTGTGGCATTGTAGCGTAGCAGGTTTCTACAGCTCCTCCTGTCTTTTCCAAGAATATACCACTTTGTGAGAAATTTTTTCGCGTTAGGAGGTAAGTGAAGCTACTTAGTCTAATGAGCTCTTATAAATTTTCTATTCAAGGGTGACTAGATTCTCTACCCAAAATGCAATGTTTGGTACAATGAAGTATGCGCTGGTGCCTGACGGAAAAAGTGCTTTTTATGTGGAAGATGCCCTTAGTCAAAATTCTACTAGTAAGTGATCATAATTGTACCAAGTGTGGTACATTTTCGATCGATTTTTCTCAATTCTGTAACTTTTTTGTGTCTCTATACAGACATTTGTAATTGTCTAATATTTGTGTTACATATTAGTTAAATATCCAAGAACAAGTGCTATAATTAAAATTACATCTTTTCTCAATATATTTTCAGTTACAATAATATTTGTCCGAAATGATCGAAATTGTACCACCTTACCCTATGCCGTATACAATTACATCTACAGTGCTATCTAGAGCGTCCCACCAGCACATTGAGGTGTACGTAAGGATCTTGTAACCAAACGTTCATACAGATATGTCTGTTCGAGTCCATGTACTTTCCTTGTTAGAAGTAGAAACAACCAATGCAGATCATCCAGTCTACGCGTGCGAAGCAGCGGGAATTAAGCTGCTAAGTGAATAAAACACGTTACCATATGTATACTGTGTGCGATATCTGATCTGACCCCATAATTGTTTCGGGCATTGTATAGGAAGGCCTGTGTAGTCTACAGGGACGGCCTGAGAAGGGAGAGTCCGCTTTGGAGCCTCCGACGGGCCCAAAGAGCTGTTTGATGTGTCCTGCAGCCCCCACCTGGAAATTGGCGGCTTGGAACCAAACCGCAGCGACGACAACAGTGGCGCAGACGACGCAGGGGTGCTGTTACCTGGGCCGGGTGCTCGCCGGGGTGCGTTACGGTCGCGCGGTCGCATCGAAGCTAATTGCTGCGCAGTGTACTGCGAATCAGTCATCGGCCGCGGCGGCGGTGCAGGTCATTGTGACGGCGGGACACGTCCGCGTCCGCGCAGCTGCAATATTGGCAATATTTGTCCGGCGACGGCAATTACGATGCGCGGGCCGCTTTGTGCGGGCGCCGCGCCGTGAGGCGGCGGCCAGCCGGAATGGAAACGCGCCTCTATCTCGACTAATTGACCTCAGCGCGCGCCGTAAAGCTACAAATGCGGGGCGCGGCTGTCATCCGCGCTGTTTATGCCGGCTAATTGAGCGTTGAGCAAACAGGCCGCGCACGCGACCCGCCTGCTGCCACCCACACCTCCCGCTGCCGGCTCGAGACCTCGCGAAGGGTGTGTGCTTATATTTTACTCTAAAGGTCACTGCGGGTGAATCGCCTGCGTTCTGAGAGTCGGTTCCTCCGAAAAACCGCAGCAGTTCTTCCCCTGCGATGGAACCGTTGCTTATAAAAGCTGCGGAGGAACCGCTGTGATATTGCGGAGGAACCGCCTCTCACTCACACAGCAGACGGCTCAGCCGCAATGACCTTGAGCAGCCTGTTTCTACCAAGCGGTGTAACAAAGAGCGCACCGACAAATTCGCGCGGTTCCGCAGCGCCCACCAAACACACTATAAGCCGCCGTGTAAGCAGACGCTGCTGCGGCACCGCACAACCGTGGCGGTTTGGAAGTGCAGCCGCTGTTATTTTGACTCCACAGCCACGCCTATATACAGGTCCCACTCTGCCTTACGAGAAACAGCGCACTGCGAAATCACCGCGATTCCTCCGCCGCGGGGCAACCACGGGGTATAAACGGAGCCTAATTGTTGCGGTAGCAGTGAGCCTGCCGGCCGCGGTGGCCGAGGAGACTGAGGCGCTCCAGTCACGGTCTGCACGGCCACTACGGTCGGGGGTTCGAATCCCCCTTCGGGCATGGATATTTGTGCCGTCTTTAGTATAGGGTAGTTCATAAGTAGTTTGTAAGTTTAGGGACTGATGACCCCGAAGTTAAGTCCCATAAGCTTAACAAACATTTGAACATTTAAAGCAGTGAGCCGCTACGGCAGACAGTGGGCAGAACAAGCCGGGTGACGGTCGTCGCTCAGATATGGGATGCAACTCTCGCACTGCCTCGAAATGTCAGTGTTTTGTTTGATTCAAACAATGCCTAAACTAAACACTGTCTCACTCAGGTCTCTAAAGCATCCATGACAAGATCAAGTTTACGATGGAGGTGGCGACGGAGGGTCCTTGCCGTTCCTTCACGTCCTTCTCAGCCGTCAATCAATTGGATGTCTCAGCCATGGTATTTACAGAAAACCCACCCACACCGGCTGGTACGTGCACGCCACTAGCTATCATCTTTCATCGCAGAAACAGTCTGTTTTAAGGATCTTGTAGCACAGAGCGGAAGTAGTGCCAGACACTGAAAATCTGCAAAAGGAACTGAGCCACATACGGAAAGTTTTTAGAGAGAACTGCTACAGCAACAGCCAATTACGAAAGCTATCTTCCAGAAGACACACAAGCAGAAGACCCCCGAGGACGACTCAAAGAATCCGACTCCTTAAGAGACACAAGATCGATTCAGTATTCATGGCTCCTTCAAAAATACGTCAGTTGATGAGACCTGTTAAAGATGATGTAGGCTTAAGAACACCGGGAGTATATAAAATACCTTGTGGTTGTGGACAATATATAGGACTAAGATTGCACACTATTGAACTGCGTTGTGTGGAACACGAAATATGTTATCGTTTACGTTATCCCGATAAGTTGGCAACTGTGGAGCATGCACTTGAAAACAGACATCGTATTTAGTTTGAGGAGACATCCATAATTACAAGAACGAACAATTACTCGGATAGTGTAATAAACGAGGCGATTGAGATAAAAAAAAGCTGTCAATACTCTTAATAGAGACGGCGACTTGCAGCTGAGTACGGCCTGAAACCCGATGATCGGAAGGTTGAAGCAAGCGCGGCAGGCACGCGACCAAAACATTGCCTTATATTGTCATGTCGCGGAGCACCAGTGACGCCACAGCCAGCGGTGCAGCTACATCAGGATGATATTAGATCAGTCGACAGTTAACCACTTGACAATGACCGAGGAGATCTCGGCCAAAACGTCTTCGATAGTAAACCACATGACGCGGCTGGAAAGAGGAATTTGTTAACATCTAATATTAATTTAAGTATTAGGAAGTCTTTTCTGAAGTCATTTGTGTGGAGTGGCGCCTTATACTGGAGTGAAACTAGGACGGTAAACGGTGTCGACAGGAAGAGGATAGAGGCATTTAAAATGTGGTACTACAGAAGAATGCTGAAGATTAGGTGCGTGGATCGCATAACTAATGAAGACGTACTGAACAAAATTGAGGAGAAAAGAAATTTCTGATAAACATTCACTAAAAGAAGGGATCGATTGGTAGGACACATTGTTGGACATCAAGGAATCGTGAATTTAGCGCCGGAGGAAAGTGTGTGTGGTAAAAACCGCCGAGGAAGAAAAAAATGTTTGTTAAGCTTATGGGACTTAACTACGGGGTCATCAGTCCCTAAACTTACAAACTACTTATCAACTATCTTATACTAAAGACGGCACAAATATCTATGCCCGAGGGGGGATTCGAACCCCCGACCGTAGTGGCCGTGCAGACCATGACTGGAGCGCCTCAGTCTCCTCGGCCACCGCGGCCGGCCGCCGAGGAAGAGCAAGAGATGAATACTGTAAGCAGATTCAAATCGATGTGGGTTGCAGGTCTTCTGAGGTGATGAAGAGGCTTGCTCGGGATAGAATAGGGTGAAGAGCTGTATCAAACCAGCCTCTGGCCTGAAGACCACAACAATAATAACGTCCTGCTTCCTACACAGTTGCGGTAAGTCTGTACCCGACCTCAGGCAAACTGGCTTAACACACTTGCAGTCAAACCCAAGCAAGTACTCATCCAGCCTAAAAGCTCACACGATCTACTCGGACCACTGCACTCCACAGCTTGCCGCAGGCCCTGTATTCCTGCAGGGAGTCTGCTTCTTGTGTGCATCCGCACTGAAAATGAATAAAACTTCGACAACCTCGATTAGAATTAAAAATTTTGGTGTCTGTTCTTTAGGACATGTGGCAACTACGAATACAGAGCCGTGGAGTACATCGGGCGTAGTAGGACACATGAGAGTTTGAGTCGGGTGGGGTACGTCCTTGGGTATCACTACAGGTGTGTTGACTCCGTGTACGTTGGGGGTGTTGGGGAGCGCAGAGGCTTAGCTGGTGGTCTCGAGCTCGAATCATATGTCCAAGTTATACAGTGTGTCCGCAAATTCTTTCCTCAGCTGCGAGCTCCGTGTTCTCGCCTTGGGGGGCATGAAAGCTAGCATCAGAGTCATGTCGTTGTATAAGCAACACTACCCCACCCTACTACCACTACAGGTCCACAGAACACCTGCAGGTGCGCTTTGTATGTGCTGCAGACATTACACGCGAGGCAACGCGAGGCACGTGGAGATCGCCATTGCGGAGAGAGTTTGCGGACACACTGTATAAATACAGTACCTACGAGTTGCTGAGACTCAACACCAACAGTTGAAAGTTATAAAAATAAAAGTGTCAAAAATGGTCAAATGTTTGTAAAGTCTATGGGACTTAACTATGGGGTCATCAGTCCCTAAACTTACAAACTCCTTATGAACTAACTAAGACTAAGGACGGCACAAATATGCCCGAGGGGGGATTCGAACCCCCGACCGTAGTGGCCGTGCAGACCGTGACTGGAGCGCCTCAGTCTCCTCGGCCACCGCGGCCGGCAAAAGTGTCAAAAAGAAAAATATTTTACTCTGGAGTTCTGGTATCCACATGTTTTGGTGATTTTCGACAGTGGAGGTACTGTGAAAGATGATTGAACATCTCAGGACGGCTACTGGAATGAAATTTTATCTTCTCGTTGAGAAATTTTTTGTCGTCCTTTTGTCGCAGTGTCGCTGTGTCGCTCCGTTGGTGAATTGAAGTAGTATCCTCAAGGAACTCAAATGGCTGCTATGGTTCACGTTTCGTTGTCAGTGGGCGAGAGAGCAATTGCCGTAAGTGAACCACCATAAAAAGCTCCAACGAGGCAGCTGTTTAATGGCGTCAGTGGGGGCACCCAGGGGACAACAGGTGTTTGTGAGGGCGGCCAAGATGAGTCTGGCGACGGCGGGGTCGCTGGCTGCGCCGACATTTGCATAACGCTGCGGCTGCCACCGCCTCCGGCGAGTTGGGCTTAACAATGCAATTCACATGTAAATACGCGGCGCGGGCCGCGCAGTCGCGCCGAGAACTTTGCGGGTGGCTAAGAAAATACCGCCGGCGCGTTCATTTGGCTGCTGGGCTGCGCGGTTACCCGCTCCCAGATACCTTCTGTCGTCTGCTAGAGGAGTGACGCTGCATCAAGCTACTGTACTTTTAGTTACACACCATCTGTCACCTACCATTCCCACGGTCAAAGATTACTAACCGTCCACTGTTAGTATTGTATGGAGCTTGTCTGAACTACACCACTCACGAATGGCTGCTCGTTCTGGGAGGCCATGTCTTGGACTGCGTGGTCGCTCCCACTGAAGGTTCGAGTCCTCTCTCGGGCATATATCTGTGTCCGTTGTCCTGAGCGTAAGTAACTTTGAGTACTTTTTAAGTGCAGAAATAGAGGATCTAAGCGCTCGGTGCAGTGGTCGAGTGTTCTAAGGCGCCTTGCTGCGGAGTGCGCGTTTGCTCGTCGTCGGAGGTTCGAGTCCTTCCTCGGGCATGGATGCTTGTGTCGTCCTTAGCATAAGTTAGTTTGGGTAGTTTGTAAGTCTAGCGACTGATGACCAAGATTTATTAGATTAGTACATTAGATTTACTAACATTTGAACATTTGAAGATATAAGCAGTTTTCCCATAGGTTAACAAACACCAACATTTTATTGATCTGAATTACACCTAAAGCATCATCCCTTTCTTCCATTTACGTTTCTGTGAGGCATCTTCTGCCTTAAAAACTATGAAACAGGAACATCAATGACTGACTTTTGAGTTCGCAGAGTTACGACAATTCGATTGGTTCCCAATTGATCGTGGAGTCGCATGTGTATTGTCTGCAGCTGGAATCGCATTTCAGTAGTTTGGTCATTATGAGTAATGCTGAGTAAATAAGCTATTTTTATGTGCAATAACGTCAGAGCTAGTTTCACGTGTCTGCCTATTTGATAAGCACTGTTCGTTATTTGCAATCTCCCTCTTCCCCCCCCCCCTCCCCGATTTTAAAAACAACAACGCCACAGCATACATAGTGTCGATGTTGTGCGGTGAGGCGTGATCCGGTAGTATTTATAGTACTTACACATCATCAAACGTGTACGTTATACAATAACTGTAACAGTTTAACGTAGTTCATGGTCATTGACAAAAGAAAAGAAAAAAAAACTTTCATTTCCTGCTTCGCTATCTAAAGATCAGATTTTTTTCTCTGTTTTTAGATTATTATATAGCGTATATTCTGTTTTCGTATACAACCAGCTTCCGTGGCAATTTTTAACGAAATATGTTCAGTGGTTTACTCCACGAAGGCGCAGCAGACAGGCGTATCTGACCTACGTTAATTAAAAAGTTATTCTCTCTAATTGATAATTCGTGAAGGAAAAAAGTTAGCTTCGTTAAGCGTTAATACGTAACTTGACAGGAGAGTTCTCGGAACGTAATCGTTAACTCTTAACAGTAAACTTTATATTGACGATACAGTGAATAAGACAAGTTCCCATAGCTTAAATAAATAGTTTTCGGTTGGCTGTGTTTTGCTGGGAAATGGAAGAAAAATAATTAAACAGTCCAATCACTTAGTTCTATAATTACGTAGTTATCAATTTAAATCATGGGAGAATAGAAGTAAACAAGGACCACACAGTATCTGACATTATTTGTTTATTAACCTTCATGAACATTAACATGTTACAGAATTCAACAAGAACGAAGCTCGTTTTTGTGTGTTTGTTTGTGTGTACGAAATGTTCAAATGTTTGTTAAGCTTAAGGGACTTAACTACGGGGTCATCAGTCCCTAAACTTACAAACTACTTATGAACTACCGACAACTAAGGACGGCACAAATATCCATGCCCGAAGGGGGATTCGAACCCCCGACCGTAGTGGGCGTGCAGACCGTGACTTAAGCGCCTCAGTCCCCTCGGCCACCGCGGCCGGCGTTTGTGTGTACGTATTTCATACAGATCTACTATTTTGTTCCAGTATTAATAAACGTTTGTACACGACTTCTAAACCAAGAGGACGGTTGCCGTAAGTGTAAGAATCACATACAACACATAGTTCACGAGATATGACGTCATGAACAATGAGATGCGCTATAAATGCTGCATCACGCGACAATACTGCACATATTTGACACACATATTCCTTACCTTGAGATACCAATTGCTGTAGGGGTAATAACCATATACGACACATCGTTCAAGAAATACAACGTCATAAACAATACGAGTTGCAAGAAACTGCCACATAATGCGATGAGATTTTATAAACATAGTATATGACAATGACAATACTTATTGACTTGCAACAAATTTTAAACATAATTTCAAACCTTTATTCAAATTTTTTCTCGCTGACAACCACAGCAGAATCATGAAAGGAAAAACGTTTCTCACTTTATACTTCTCCACTATTCATGGAACATAACTACGACCTTCGGTATGACTTTACAATTTATAATTTCTACACTATATACTGTACCCGCAGGAAATTTAACAGACAGTATACACACATACAGATGAACGTACCTTCAAAACTGTATCATAGTACGACACGTAGTTCATGAGATAAGGGAACATAAACAGTAATGTTTATGGAAAACTGCCCCATCACGCATCAGGTTTCAAACTATTACTTCTTTACTATGAAATGTATTCGCAACAGATTTTACAGACGTACTGCACGTATACAAGTAAATACATACCTGCAAAATTATACAATAGTACAACATATAATTCAATAAATATGAAATAATACATCCTGTAGTGGGTAAAACCTGTCACATCATGCACCACGTTCTAATACATTTACGTATTTACTACTAAGGCACTCCTATATTCCAGTCAACTAAAGGAAATTGCTAAAGGTGACAGTACTGTTGACAAATTTGAACCAACTTTGTGCCGTGAAACGCAAACGGCTGCAGGCGAAAGCATTAGGATTCTACAGAGCTCCAAGGAAAGGACGAGAATGAAAGAGTGTGCAACAGTATCCATTATTTCCGACAGATTTACCTTTTAATTTCAAGATACTGCAGTTTTCAGTGAAACTTGCACCTTCTATTACGATTAATAAATCACAGGTCAGTCTATTAAATACTGCCGAGTGGATCTGACATCTCCATGTTTGTCACACGGACAACTTTATATCGCTTGCTCAAGGATGGGCTCACCAAAAAATTTATTCATATTAGATCGTGGACAAATAACAAGCAATATTATTCATAGTCTCCTGAATCTACGAATGTTACATATCATTTATATTTTTATTACTACCTGTTTTGTTTGTATACTGCACTTATAATTTTGGACACAATGCAAGACAGCTTTATTTCTTATATACTCTCCCATAAATAAAACATGTATTTAGAAACAAGGAGATGGACAGAGAGAGAAGGTGCACGAGAACTACTAACTCAATGCTTGAATAAATAAAGATATACCCTGGCAACCCAGGGTTTTCAGCTAGTAAATAAATAAAATTAACGTAATTACTTAAAAGATCCGCTGTAGAGCTACAGTCCGTTATTTAATACCAACAGTCAATACACTACCAAAAGAAGTACCGGTACTTATGTGGGACTCAGTAATCATACAGCGATGAACTGTCGACACTTTTACAACTGAAGTCGATAGCTCTTGAGAAGACCATTACAGTGTTTTTTAATGTCGACGTTGAAGGGTAATCGTATAGTCGGACTATCCTAGTTTACAGTATACAACCACGCAGCCTGAGCCAGCTTGGTAGTGCTTGAACTGGTAACGCCGATTCCGACCATCGTGCCCTCAAATTCTAGGACATTTATCGAATTTTTCACGACAGACATTAACGTCAACTTTCACTTTCATTTAAAAAGAAAAGTACTCGCTTCAGTATATATGCCGGTGCTAAAACCGTTAAACAACAACAAATATATGTGCCCCTCGATACTCTAGCATGTGCCGAAAACCCCGTTTCGATATGAGTAACTGTTCAAGAATTAAAAGGGTGTTACGTCTTACGTGACTCACCTTGTGTATGGTGACTATTTTTCGAACATGTCCAAAAAGAACAGACACTATATGTCTATATAATTACGGCGGAGACGAGCATCTATCGTTCCTTCAGTGTGGATGCAGACTAGGCCGGAACTCCAGCGAGAATCGGCAAAATGCCGTGAGTAATGCGTGATGATGGCCAGGTAAACTGCGTTAGTCGTGCGTGTGTAACTTGAGAATATGAGTCTCACGGAAGGCGTGCTAGGGTACCCGATCACTGTGTCCCATTGGAGTAGTGGTCAGTGTAACTGCCAACTAATCAGGAGACCCCAGGTTGGAATCGCCGCTACGCACTAACTTTCGACATTCCCTACTGATTTAATTCAATGACCAATGTCGCTGACGCACAGTAGGCCAGGATCTTGAAAACGGGACAGAAAAAGAAAAAAAAGTTAACAGAATCAGTTGGCTGGAGTAATGCTAGGACAACTGAGTGAAGGCTGTGCGCACGACCACGTGTTCATTTGTTTGGATTTGTTTCAAATGCGGAAGATCATCGTTAGCGTGCGTTCAGATGACCAGGCTACAAAACAGCCTTGTTGTTGAAGGCAGTTATTTCTGTTTTGTGCAAGTGAAGCCAATACTTTCAATATGGAAGGAATTCCACTAGGTATGTACTAATGAACACTATTAAATAATCAATTATGCACGTTTATTTTTCAATTAAAACGCTGGAGGAAAATGGACGAGAAAATTGTAAGATGCGCTTAAAAATAGAGGTAAGTGACGAAATCCACGACATTCCGCTTACTTTTGAGCTGCGTCCGCGAATGTATATTACTACGGTTGTAAATTAAGCATCCGACCCTGCTACTAGTTGCTACGATGGCTTTGAACCACGTATTAGCAAAATGTCACAGTTCAGACATCTTCATAAACGAGAACATAATTACTAAATTATGAGCTACATTTGGACAATTTAAATTATTATCGACGCGAGAAACATTTTAAGAATAAAATAATTAGAAAAAAAACTGAAAGTGTATCGCAGATTTTTTTAAATTTTATTTTCGGTTTCATCTGATTCAGCGTATTCCAGAATTGGATTTTCGAAGAAAGATATTTTTCTAAAATTTACAAAATAATTGTAATTACAATTAAATAATTAGTTGTATTATTCTAGACTTTCTATTCTCTATTTGGTCCTTTCTTCGAACTTTCCAGAATGTTCAAATGTTTGTAAAGTCTATGGGACTTAACTACGGGGTTATCAGTCCCTAAACTTACAAACTACTTATGAACTAACTAAGACTAAGGACGGCACAAATATCCATGCCCGAGGGGGGATTCGAACCCCCGAACGTAGTGGCCGTGCTGACCGTGACTGGAGCGCCTTAGCCCCTCGGCCACCGCGGCCGGCGAACTTTCCAGATTTTGGTATAAATAGCTGTATACATATATGTATATAAATAAAAATAAATAATGACTTACCAGTTTTTGGCTATCATCTGGGATCGACAACTTAAAAAAAAAAAAAAAAAAAAAAAAGACCTCTGTCTTCTTCAGCAACCGCGATACTTTCGTAAAAGATAGTTTTATATGAATATAATGATAGTAATGTGCATTGTCTGCCATCTTGGGCCCGTCATTTTTTTTCACTTTTCACTTCATTATCGAGGCATATAATTACCTAAATATTACTTTTGTATTAATGAAATGACAGTGGTGGACATAGAGACCACCATCTTGGATCCGTCAGTTTTTTCTCTTTTTAATATTTTATTAATCAGAACCTCCGTTAACCCTTCAATACTGAGTTTGGTAGAAATTCAACAACTTATATTTTAACCAGCTTTCCGTGATTCTGACCCACTGTACGACGTAAATTCGTTTGAGTCTTGAACGTATATACTGACACAGGGGTGGCAAATGCCGTTCAGCTAGGCCACGGACCACCTAACTCACTGAAGATGTCGCAGCGAACCATTTCACTCCTACGTAACAGTGGAGCTTCGAAACAACTAGCACCGCATTGTCGCTGTTGTGGACCACCATATTCGCTCCTCGCGGTGCGCGTTTCACGTCGGCAAAGCCTGCCGGGCGACAGGGCGGACGGACGGGCGGTGGCCATTGCGACTGTGATCCGGCAGGGTGTGTGCGGGACAAAACTCGTTACCAGCGGACAAACAGACGCCGTAATCTAGGTGCGCGGTGCCAGATGGCCGCCTGCGCCGCCTAATGAAGCTTTAATTCGGAGCGTGGCACGTCCTCAAGTCCCCGCATGCAGCGCGGCCGCTGGACTCAATTAAAACTCTGCCGGCTGAGGCGCTGCCCTGTTGTGATTAAAGCGGCCGACATGGCGCCGCGCCGCCCTCGCCGCACTCCCGTTCGGCACCAATATCTGCGGCACGACATCTGCGATTCGTTCCGCAGGAAATTTAATCCACCGTACACGGATTAAACCTGCCGGACCAAACTCTGCCGTGACTTTTAATAACCTACTCAGGGGAAATGAGACGACATTGTTTTTACCGAAAAATCTCGAAATGCCTGCACCACCTCGATGTTCCGATTGGATACTACAAACATGAAGGTCGAAAGATAGTTGAACTGTTGCTGTAAGCTCCTTTTACATGACAAATTCTCTTGCTTTGCAAGAAGATCACATGGGTATCGGATTTTATAATCTCTTCATATTTATGATACGTGAAGTTCACTGCTTAAATAAGACTAGGCCAACGCCATTCGACGCAACTCTCAAAAATTCTCGAGTAAATCGACTTTGAAAAGTACACGTAAGTACGAATACTTAAAACATTTGCAGTGTGTGTCGCTGTAGCTCAGGTAAGCCGGGCGCCGTGGCTCGTGGCTCAGCGCGCCCCGTCAGAGGGCTGAACGCCCTCTGTAATGAAAAGAAAAAAAAAAGCTGAGTCAAGAAGAAATATAACAACAACGAACGATCAAGATAACCGACCGCAAGGAACAGAACTACCGAGAGTAAAAAAAAAAAAAAAAAAAAAAAAAAAAAAAAAAAAAAAAGTAGTAGCGTTATTGCCTTACAACCATAGAGTCCGTGGCTCGAATCCCCCCTGTAAGACGTATTTTTTTCGTTTCCAAATTCAGATATATAAAACATTTTGGGATCTCTAATTCCGTGTGTTGTGTCGGTTTTATTTATATGTAAGTAGACTCGCTGTAAACCTTATCACGTAAACCGATGGTTTAGTCGGTTAGCTGCTTGGAAAGCCATTAGTAGCTATGGAGATAACATCCCAAAAACATGCCGTAGCTTTTCACAAACTGTACAGTCAAAGACTACCGTCGTCAACTAATAGTAAAGCCAATACTGGAAAAGATGTAGCTTACTATTTTTTTTAAATATAGAATCCGTCGGTATTAACAACCTTCTCTAAAATATAGATAAGTACAAATAAACAAAAATACGTGCACTTTTCGTAAAAATTACCGTTATATATTAAAATTGTGTAATTATTCGAACACAACGTAAAAAGAAAAAATCTGTCGCGACAGGATTCGACCCACCGACCGAACGGTTGTAAAGCCAGACCGCTACCACCTAAGCTTCACCGACAGACGCTTATGCTTACTTGAAAAACTTACAAGTCGACTTTCTCCAGAATTTTTGACAGTTCCGTCGAATGCCTTTGCCTGATTCTTATTTACGTTCTGACCTTTACGTACCATAAACATCAAAAAATTCTAAAATCCGATTCCCATTTGCTCTCCTTGTCAGTTAAGTACTCAAGAATCCCGTACTGCGTCTCGTCTGACTCTAATCGAGTAGTCTAGTAAACACCAAACTGTAGAGCTGCTGAATGAACAAGTGAGGTCATGAGGGAACTTTTTAAGCAGGAACAGGAAAAGTATTATTAAGTTTATTAATGACGAAAGAGTAATTCATAGTTGTATCTTTTTTTTTTTTTCAAATATCTTGTTGCAAATTTTGTAAACAATTGAGAACCTAATTAAAAGAAAATGTGTCAAACTTCTGAAAACTTGCACATTTATTTGCTGAAGAAAATGTATACTGGCAAACACATGAAACAATACCGAAAATGCAGCAAAACCGACTAGGTAATTTAGTTTTCGTATCTTGTTTTCTTGCTAACAGTCAAAATGACATCGAAAATAATTTTCTTATCTAATAATTCTGACCCTTCTATTGACATGGTTTTCGGTAAAGCACGTTTATATATTTACACTCGTATACACAGCCTCACAGTGTAAGAGTTTTTCCCCACAAAACAAAAATATTTTTCTGCTTCCAGTATTTCGTCTCTTTTGTAGGAGAAATCTAGTAGAAAAAACATTAGGCTCTGGTGTGACATTATCGGTGTGATGAAAACACAAAGCAAACCACAGAATAAAGTTAAATAAGATGGGAAAGCATATCTGTAATACGAATACGCTCGAACAGAATAGGTTAACTGCCGATGTTAGCAGTCACCACTGCTGTTACTTGCTTCTGCGCATGCGTATTCTGCAGAAAATTTAGAAACGCACACTCGGTACAATCTATAGATCACTGACATCACAGACGCACGTGTACGTGAAACTGCACAATAGGTTCTTCCTGGGCAGCAGAATTAACCAAAGTTTCTCTGCCTAGATCCACTGCTTGTCGCTAGGTATTCACTCGCAAAACAACCTTTTGAAGCATTTCAGTAGCGTCCAGTTAACTGAAATTTGAATCCAAAGGTAAGAAAATCATATCTACCTGTATGGAACACTTCGTGTGCCCAATAAAACATTCAAGATCGTTTCGTTTTAGATGCACACAAATTAAAAGAGTAATCATTTTCCATAGCAATACACTGTCATCAATCATGCAGTAAGTGCATCGAATAGTGACTTGTTTGAATAACATCACTCTATTATTTAATTAAATGCATTAACATCGATTACTTGAAATGCAATAGGTGTGAGGAAATACCCCAAACCCTATTTTGAAACTTTGTGAAAGTGTTTTTAGTACACCCTGCTAAATTAGTTTGTTTTAATTTGCTTTCTGTACAATTAGATTGTGTTTTATTGTTTCTTCGTTATTATCTTACGATCATACAGCACGACTTCTCTTTGGTAGAAAGTAAACAACAAAGTAAAAGTAAACAACAACGGAATTGTTTATGGTTGTCTTTAACATGTCATTTCACCACTGTGTTAGAATTTCAGGTTTCTTTCTGAAAGTATCGTATGAAAAATATACTTTTATTTACACACTGTGCATTCGTAGCTGCGGTTGACAACAGGAGCTGTTCCAAGTCTCTGTATTTTGTAAACCTAAATTGCTTTCAGCTACAGCCAGCAATCTAGGTGGCAAAAAAGTTTCCCCTTTCGGAAACACTAAAAGACTGGATTTTCACTTTTGGCATACGCATTAGAGTGAAAGGAAAACTTCCGAATTCCTTATGTGCATCTCTAGAAATGCACCTAAAATTAATTGCTGAGACCGTTGTATCGCTGTCAGAAGTATGTTTGCTTAGTGTATACGTTTTTCTGAATGAATGAATTAAGGATTAACGGATAAAGAACAATTCTTATTAGAAATTAGGGCAACAAGTACATCGTTAAATGCAAAGTGTCTGACACACTAAATTGATGTTATAACAAGAGAGGCGTTTTATTGCGTTACTTTGAAGGGAAGAATAAGGTAATCTGCGATAGCGTGCTAAGATTAATGCTTTTAACCTCCAACATACAACCCACTAAAGAGGTAGTAGAAACTGAATTTTGTTACGAAAAGGATAAGAACAGTCACCCTTCTTCAAAAATTTACTGTTTTTCCTTATTCTTTTCTATAGCCAGTTTAATTGGGTGATTGGTAATCTGTCATCTGATTAAAAATTACAGGAAATTTTCCTGCATATTTTTTTGCATTCATAAGGAATAGGTACGAAATCAACTTATATATATTGTGTCAGTGTTGGGGATTAGCTAATGCCAGTTAAACAGCTTGAAATCATATCAACTGAAAATAGGAGTTCATTTCTCTCCCAAAGCAAAAACGAGCTATATCCTTTCTCAGTTTCGGAACACACTACCAATACTACACGTTGTTACATACACAGTGACTACGCTTGACGTCAATTAAGTATTGGTAATTTATTGCGATAATTCACAAACTTTGGCACTTTGCTGTTATTCGTGCATGACTTACAGTTTTAGCTCATGTGCATGTTATACCCACGTTCTCGTGATGTGGTTAACATTGCGTGTTCACCATTCGATTAAAATATGCTTTGCAGGGTTGATCGTCTTATGACATTAAGGTCGTTTCCTTCCTTTACTTGTCTCTAATAATACGTTAACAGTTCCTGTCTAGTGGTATAAAGCATGTGAGGCACGAACTAAGGGAGTTATGACATTTGATGCCATCTACGATATGTACCTTCGTTACCATTTAATATCCTCATTGCTCAGAGAATACGCGAAGAATTACAGCCAAAGTTAGACGTGCTCCCTGTAGACTCAGTTCATAATATACACTCTCAAAAAAATCTCACTCTAAACCAAATAACAAGCGGACTTAGTTCTAGTTTTGAATTCTGCGCCCAAAGCGTTAGTTTGACTCAAGTCTTCCCAACCGTACTAGAGGCACAGCATCATTTCAAGACCCTGAAGTCAAGTGACGGCTCAAGCAACGGCATACTTTCAAAATTGCACGAGGAAAGCCAAGGTCTTCTGTTCATTCCTTAGAAGCAAGGTACCTACATTTTATAAAGCGCAAACTACCTCAAGTTTTGGGGGCAATGTAAACATAGAAAGCCCTAGTTTTAAGCATCTACAGACAGGGAGACTCACAAGGGAGGAAATACTTATATGTTGTATTTTGAATGCTGGAAGCATGTACATGCTTTCTAACAGATGTTTGATTGTCAGTCTGAATTTACAACTGATTCTCACTGGTATCTGCGGTACGACACATTTTAGTCCAAGGTTACCCTATATGAATTACTCAGGTTCGTTCACCTGAATTGAATAAGAATATGGAATGACGAGTACATCAGTAACAATGCATTTAAGAGTTCATATTTTGTTTGCAAACGACGAGATTCCACAATCAAGCCACACGCTTATAACCACCACTAAATAGTCCTACAATATATGGACGTTCCAATTGATCTTTTTACTAATAATGGTAAATTTTTGATAACGCAACACCCATAAAAATATGTCCGTTTATAGTCTAAATATTCTCGAAGTTTGGCTGGGTATTTAATGAAAGTCAATCAGGCTGCCGCGCGGGAAAGGTCGTGCGGTATAAGGCGCTATGCCACGGATTGTGCAGCCACTCCCGTCGGAGATTCGAGTCCTCCCAAGGACATGGGTCTGTTTGTTGGTCTTAGCGTAAATAATTTTCAGTTGATTTTAAGTCTAAGGACCGATGACCTAAACTGTTTGGTCCTTTAGGAGCACAAACATTTGAACATTGTTTTCAGACAGTCCTTTCAGCTATTCACACCGCAGTGCCGTTAACATTATCATCATCACGTCATAAGAGCGAATGAATAACAAAAGCATGAATTTCTGAGTAGGAACACTTGCCTACTACAACCTCGTAAAGTATTATACACTTTTTAGTATACAGTGTACAACTTCGGTTCCTTATCGCTCGTATCAACTTTCATCGGTGTAAATTTATGGCCCACGCCGCGAAGTATAAATCTAGTTGCAGTGCGTCAGCAATGACCGCTGTACAAGATGACAAGAAGAGGTTCAAGTTGTGGGCGTGCAGGACCCTTGAAATGATTGCAAAATGTGTCAGTCATCTTATATATTAAAATAATCTATGAAAGCCAAAGTCAGTCGGCGAGATTAAACTACCGTTCGTTTTTCCTTGATTTTTGTTTTAAACGATAGGTACTGATCCACAGATTTGTCGTCAAGTATCATAATTTATATAACTCTCGCCTTCCTTTCTCTATACTCAAACCCGATTTCTTTCTGTATATTTCTTATGGGGATGTCCTATCTGTAAACTAAAGTCAGTGAGTCAGGTCGTTCTATTTGACCGATTTCCTTCATTTTTGCTTTTGTCATCAAGTAACAGAATTAATATAAGTCTCTCCATACTTTATTTTTATTCAAACGCGGTATCCTTCTGTCCTTGCACTGAATATTTTAATCGGTTTGTTATACGATATCTTCGCTTCTAATTAAGGTACGCAGTTCTTTTTGACCTAACAACAATCCGCATATCATGTTCTTACATTTTTGCTTTTAAACACTTGCATTGATTGATTCTGAAGAAAGCTATGCGTGAACTTTCAACTTTGCTTCCATTTCTTCCCCAACATTTTTGTCATTCCACTAACGTAGCGAAGTATTCGAACGGGTCCTCTAGTGGTACATTTAATTTAAACCAATAACCCAAACAGGTAGCAGGGGTTACATAGACAGGGACATTAACACATAACATTTTTATTTTATTTATTTCCTTACTTCGGACCAGCCGTCTTTGGGTAGAAAGCTGGTCAGTTTACATAGACAGTTGAGTTTAAGAATTACTTTTCTGAAGATGGGGATAGTTTGGTTAACTATTTTCTTAAATATTTAAATTTTTTACATGGTTGATTTTAACAAAATTGTTGAGTTACACTATATTATGCTTAAAGAAAGAAAAAGAGAGGGAGGGGGTTGGAGAAAATGGATAGAACTAAAATAATTGAAATTGAAACTAAGGAATTTGGTATTTAAGAAGATTGCAAAAAGAAAGATAGGAAAGTTGGGGGTTGTAGAGAGGGGGTAGGCTGGGCTGCGACCAGCCAGGATCAGAGGCCTCGGAATAAACCTCGAGCCCTGTGACCCTGGTGGGTCGCTGAGGATAATCTATTATGTTTATATTCTACTTTTGTATTGCATGCATTTTAGGTTTCTATAATATCATTAACGCATGACAGAACACCAATAGGTTTCGTACATTGCGGGCGACCGAGGAGAAGGGAGAAAGCTAACCAGAAAGATGGTGATTGGTTCTGCCGAGCGCCTCTCGCTGGGCCGCGCTAAAGCCGTCACGTGACCACTCCTCGTTCCCGGATTGGTCAGTCGGTTAAAACGTTTCGTGCAAGCAAGAGGCGTAAGAGGGTACCCCTGTCAGGTGAACTTACGGTGTCTAGTCAAGCACGTGAACTCGGCATGGGCGGGTTGAGCTGACCGGTAGATTCCGGAACACATCCGCCACGACCTGGCTCTGTGGTAGCCTTGGATGCAATACCAATGAGTGACAAATTAAAATATTGTGACCACAAAGGTTTTCCCAGCGTAATAACTGTTTGTAATCTTCTAGGGTTTGAAGCCGGATACTAAAGTCAACTTGACACAATATTTCAGCGGCGCAACTGCCCGCTATCCTCAGGTGAGCGTGCTGGTACACTATCTCGCCACAACTGGGTCCCCAGTGCAATCGACGGCTCCTTTATATATCGCGGAAGACCTTTAGAGCGTGCGCAAGAAATCACAGTAACTGCCCTATGGCGCACAAGACATACAGCGCTCCGGTGGTAGAATATGGCGAAATCGATAATCGATGATGAAGAAAATTATTATTCAGATTGCTGAAGTACCAATAATTGTTTTTTAACAACTGACAACACAGAGCTCCAAGATTTACTAAGAAGGTAGTCTTTGTCTCTGTTAATCAGATTCTCAGACAATCGAATCTCTATGAATTCCTTTAAGAAACAGTCCCAGTAACGTGACGCTGAAGCAACCATGTGAGTTTCATTATACAAAATTCTATATCCTCCATCGAGACAATGCTCAGCTATCGCCGACTTCTCGGGCTGGAGCAAACGTGTGTGGCGTTGATGTTCAACACATCTGTCCTGAATGGTACGGATCGTCTGAGCAACATACGTTTTCCCATATTGGCAGGGAATCTTGTATACCCAGGGCTTCCTCAGACCCGAATTATCCATCACAGATCCGAGAAGTATTTCATCAAAGATAGAAAGAGTTTTAAATAAGCATGACATTAAGAGTGTTTTTCGACCGCCAGTAAAGACGAGAGCACTTCTCGGATCTGTGAAGGATGATTTGGGTCTGACGAAGCCCGGGGTATATAAGATTCCCTGCCAATGTGGGAAAACGTATATTGGTCAGACGATCCGTACCATTCAGTTCAGATGAGTTGAACAGCAACGCCACACAAGTCTGCTCCAGTCCGAGAAGTCGGCGGTAGCTGAGCATTGTCACGATGAGGGACATAGAATGTTGTATAATGAAACTCACATGTTTGCTTCAGCGTCTCCATACTGGGACTTTGTCTTAAAGGAATCCATAGAGATTAGATTATCTGACAACCTTCTTAGTAAATCTTGGAACTCTGCGTTATCAGATGTTAAAAAACAACGGTTGGTACTTCAGAAAACTGAATAATAATTTTCCTCATCATCGATTATCGATTTCGCCGTACTCTACCACCGGAGCGCTGTATGTCTTGTGCGCCAGAGGGCAGTCACTGTCACTTCCTGCGCACGCGCTATGGGTCTTCCTCGATGTATAAAGGAGCCGCCGACTGCACTGGGAACTCAGTTCCGGCGAGATTGTGTACCAGCATGCTCACCTGAGGATAGCGGTCAGTTGCGCCGCTGAAATATTGTGTCAAGTTGACTTTAGTATCCGGCTTCAAACCCGCGAAGATTACAAACAAATTAAAATATTGTTTCCGAAAAATAAGGTTCTTTGCAATCAGTCTGCCCACCATGCACACCGCGGACAACCTGCCATCCTACGTCACGCGACAGCTCAGTACTGCTGTGTGATTACTGCTCATTAGAAATATTGGTAATTAAAAGCATTTGTAATTAAACAGTATGAAGTTCACTGCAAACATTGACCATGCCAATGCACCAAATGTTACACAATTGTAATTTTAATAATTATGGTAGCAATGTATGTACGCAGTTGGGTGACAACATTTATAGTTAGGCCATAGGCAGAAATTCTCCACGTTGAGATTTGCTGTGTGCTTGTAGCTGACGGAAGGCCAGCGAGCAGGCCGACGTTGGTGGCTTGTTCCAGCTTAGGATTTTCCAGGCTCGTTTCCGGTGAGGGGAGAGGACAATGGCGAGTGCCAGCGCAGTGCAGTGCACAGCGTGAATTAAAATATTCTAATACTACTTGCATTTGAAGTAATACGATGCAGTTAGGAACCTTTAAGGCCCTCATTACAAAATAGCCCGTTGATAAATAAACAATACATTAGCTGATATAGTCACATCTGGCGTAATATGTTTAATTGACAATGAAAAGTAATAAATTACCAATGAATACAAGACAGTTACACTACCAACATGGCAATGTTTTGTTTATAAAAATAATATATTAACTATTTCTCATTTTATTTTCAATTAATCTTGTGTATTTTATCTTGAAGTATTCAGTTAAATCACTTATCTGTGATATAAGAAATTGCACGATTATAATAAATAGTACAAAGGATGTTTATACCAATATAAAAAACTAAGAAGACATTTGTTTAATGTGTAGTGTAATTATTTTGATTGTAAGTGAAGTTTTAGAAATGTATTGGCTGAGCGCTGTACGTTGGCAAGTCGGTTAGAACAGCTCACATGGGGAAGTTGATGACGTAGGGAAAAAACCCGGCAGTTGGGCTTTTGGCGCGCGCGCGCTCGGGCCAGGAAGTCAGAAGTCGGGAGCGAGTGGGGTAGCTGGCCGGGCGGCGTCGCTCTGCACAGTCGGCATGTGGATATCCAGGTGGAGACTATAGATTTTGTGTGGCAATCGCCAGGTGTGGGTGCTCGTCGTAGACTGCACCAAGTTGAAACGAGTGCTACTGTGTTTTGTGAATATTTAGCCGGTGGAACAAGGTGTGTATCGCACTAAATTAAAGTGACTGTGTTTTGTTAATGTAACACGTTTCGTCGCATAGGCATGAACATAAACGGTGTTTGAGACAGCCACATGGTGTGAAAACAATTTGCGACAAATATTCATTTTGTCTGGGGACTCACGAGCTATAACTTTATTTGATAAATGTGTCGACGTACAGACGTATCAGCCACAGGGTTCTAATATTGTGAAATAAACAACATAAAGTGAACTTTTACGTGTTTTCAAAAATAGTAGTTAGTACACCCCTTTCTCTCATGAACTTACTTTATTATGAATTTTTTTGTTAATCATATGCAGGGAAGGAAAGCTGCGAACGTGTGATATCATCCCCTAGAAAACGAGTCGAACAGTAGCAATCACAGTTGCAATGTTTTTGCATGTTTAGGAATTTGGTTCGCAGTTGGTGGCTGTGAGTTTTAAAATCTTAATCTTTCACTATTTTAAACTCTAACCCCGACCTTCACTCTCGCACTGCGCATACGCAGATCACGAGCTGCGATTAACCGACTCATGTCTCTGTTGTATGTATCACTGATACGAAGCTGTCCACCAACGTAATGCGTACTGTGTGTGGTGTACGATGTGAGGAGTGTAAAAGTGAGCCTGGGAGGCGCGTTCCTTCGGCGTGCTGTGCGACCACAGGATTAGCGGCGGCGGCACCGAAAGCGACGTAATCTGTGCCTCTGCGGGCCTCGCCTCGCCTCGCCGTGTCGGAGGCGTGCCTCGCCGCTCCGGTTTCCCGCCGCTGTTGATCTTACAATAACCGTTAATGAAATTAGCCAGCCGCGGCGTGGTGCGGCGGTCGTGTCTCCTGAGCGGAGCGGCGCGGCGCGGCGCGCAAACGGAACGCCGCTCGCGTCTGCGGGATAGAGCGGATTAATAATGCAGCCGCGGCTGGGTCTCGGATAGCAGCGCGGTCCCCGGATAATTTAATACGGGCCAACCAGCCGGCTGGTGAATTATGCTAATGATGATTTGTGGCTGCGAGGCGCCGCTCCTGGCTGCGTGCCCCAGCGCCGCCTCCGTCTCCAGTGTCCGCGGCCACCACTTTCACAAGTCGCTGCTTCCCCAACCTGCAGGCGACCGTTGGGTACGGTAACACGCCGCCCAAAATTTCTTCATCTATTTAGGTATTCTCTTAACTATGTGAAATTCTGCAGGAAAATTTACATTTACCAACGGCTGAATGAACATACTTGTGGTGTCTGTTCGCAGTGGTGGAGTGACCGAGAGGTCTGAGTCGTCTTGCTGTGGAGCGCGCGATTGTGCGCCGTCGGAGTTCGAGTCATCCCTCGGGAATGGTTGTGGGTGCGTTGTACTTAGTGTTAGTTAAAGTGGTTTGTATGTCTGGGGACTGATAACCATAGCAGTTTGGTCCAGTAGGGTTAGTGGGGAGGGGTGGGAAATTTTGAAGCCCTTACTCTTACGGGAATTAGTTTCATAACTACGAGTTTGAGTACTGTGGGCAGGGCGAAGCTGGGAATTTGTATCTGACAGGAAGCGTGCTTAGGTAGTCCTTGCAGGTGCGGTGATCACTGTGTCCCCAGAGGTGTAGGGGTCAGCGCAACTGCCTAGGAAGCAGGAGACCCGGGTTCGAATGCCGGCTGGGTACACATTTTCAGCTTTGCCCAATCGCAGTTGATGTCATATATTCTGTGAATATTAAATAAAAACAACTGCAGGATCAGAAGTGACGTCTGTTCTTTCGGAACAGACACCACATGTACATATAGGGTTACAAACATTTGATTATTTTGGTGTCGGTTCATTCCGACAGGATGGACCGGGCACAGATGGAGGCTACGCGTGCTTGAACTGGAACTGAGTGACGGTGTGCATCGATGCGTATCTTTCTTTGATGGCCACGCTCGAATATACAGGGTATTACGAAAAGGTATGGCCAAACTTTCAGGAAACGTTCCTCACACACAAAGAAAGAAAATATGTTACGTGCACATGTGTCCGGAAACGCTTAGTTTCCATGTTAAGCTTCATTTTAGTATTTATCTTTACATGTAAATTGAAGTAATCCGTTCAGACAATTGTCAAAATACCCAGTTGTTTCGTAAGTATGTAATGTACTTTCTCGATTCACCGCCAGTTGGCCCAATTGAAGGGAGGGATTGTTGGTGACGTCTTGATTGAGCCTCATGCTCTTCCACCTACGCTCACTGGAGCACGTTATCATGATTTCATACGGGATACTATACCTGTGCTGCTAGAACATGTGCCTTTACAAGTAAGACACAACATGTGGTTCATGCGCGATGGAGCTCCTGCACATTTCAGTCGACGTGTTCGTACGCTTCGCAACAACAGATTCGGTGACCGACGGATTGGTAGAGGCGGACCAATTTCATGGCCTCTCCTGACCTCAACCCTCTTGATTTTCATTTATGGGGACATTTGAAAGCTCTCGTCTACGCAACCCCGGTACCAAATGTAGAGACTCTTCGTGCTCGTATTGTGGACGACTGTGATACAATACGTCATTCTCCAGAGCTGCATCAGCGCATCAGGTATTCCATGCGACGCTTAATTTCCATGTTAGAGCTCATTTTATTACTTCTCTTCAAATCACAGTAATCATAGAATGGAAACGCACAGCAATAGAACGTACCAGCGTGACGTCAAACACTTTGTTACAGGATACGTTCAAAATGTCTCCGTTAGCGAGGATACATGCATCCACCCTCCGTCGCATGGAATCCCTGATGCGCGGATGCAGCTCTGGAGAATGGCGTATTGCATCACAGGCGTCCACAATACGAGCACGAAGAGTCTCTGCATTTGGTAGCGGGGTTGCGTAGACAAGAGCTTTCAAATGCCCCCATAAATAAAAGTCAAGAGGGTTGAGGTCAGGAGAGCGTGGAGGCCATGGAATTGTCCGCCTCTACCAATCCATCGGTCACCGATGAGAAGCGTACGAACACGTCGACTGAAATGTGCAGGAGTTCCATCGTGCATGAATCACATGTTGTGTCGTACTTGTAAAGGCACATGTTCTAGCTGCACAGGTAGAGTTGAGAAGCGTACGAACACGTCGACTGAAATGTGCAGGAGCTCCATCGTGCATGAAGCACATGTTGTGTCACACTTGTAAAGGTACATGTTCTAACAGCACAGGTAGATTATTCCGTATGAAATCCTGATAACGTGCTCCAGTGAGCGTAGGTGGAAGAACATGAGGCCGAATCAAGACATCACCAACAATTCCTGTCCAAACGTTCACAGAACATCTGTTTTGATGACGTGATTGCACAATTGTATGCGGATTCTCGTCGGCCCACACATGTTGATTGACAAAATCTACAATTTGATCACGTTCGAGTGAAGCCTCATCCGTACTAAAATGAGGTCTAACATAGAAATTAAGCGTTTCCGGACACATGTCCACATAACATATTTTCTTTCTTTGTGTGTGAGGAATGTTTCCTGAAAGTTTGTTCAAATGTTTGTAAATCAATCGGACCAAACTGCGTGGTCATCAGTCCGTAGCTTAGAAACTACTTAAACGTAGGATAACTAACCTAAGGACTACACACACATCCATGCCGCAGGGAGGACTCAAACCTCCACGGCGAGCAACCGCGCGCTCCGCAGCGAGACCCTTTAGACCGCTCGGCTACTCCACCGCGGCCTGAAAGTTTGGCCGTACCTGTTTGTAACACGCTGTATACCGAGACAAAACTTTTCTCTGGACATCGATTAAATATTTGACATTAATAGCGCTGAAATGGTAATCGTCTGCTACCGTCGTCGCCTTAAACGCATGCTGGAATTATCACCAGATTTGCATGTTTCCTTCAGGGTGTTCCATTTTGTGTCGACGCAGGATGTCTTTCGGCAACGCGCCCAGTGCAGCAGAGACTGTTGTGACAGGGAGCCGGGGTGAGCAGCGCGGGATGAAGACGGGGCTAAGTTGGCGGCCGTGACAGTGGCGCAGCGATCGCAAACGGCGTCGATTTATGGCCGGGTATTAAATACAGCGCAGCGCAGCGCAGCGCGGCGCCGCGGGACGCACTTGCCGCCAAAAACCTCGATAAATCACGCTGCGGCGTGCTGCGGAGCGTCGCTGCGGCGCTGACGCTGTAGAGCTCCCAGGGAACGCGGCCACTTTCCCCGCACACTCACTTCAGTTTTATTACGTGCCGCTGCCTTATTAATCACACTAACCCTGTTTCCTCTCGGGCGGAACCTTGAGAATCTGTGCCAGGGTAACCGAACTGAATCCCGTGATTTGTACGTACTGAGCATATTGATGCGGGTATGGATAATGTCCTCTGCCGTGTCTAATGATAATGAGTAATTTTTGGCCCACTTTAGGTTACGCTAGTAACACTAAAAGTGGACCTTTGCGATCGTAATTTGACAGCTCGAAATTTAAATGAAAATAACGGCTTAAGTATTCATCTGACACGAAAATTGAATGACCGAATTTTTAGAGATGAAAATTCTCTACAACTTAGCTCCCTTATGTTTTTTTCATATCTCATATCGTTTGAGAGATATTTGCAATAATAACGGAGATTTGACACCCTGCACTGAATTAACGAAAACCAGCTGTTCGTAAATGTCACGTGACATTCCTCGCCTAGAACACACTCTCGCATACGCCATCTTGCGTTGCGTATTTGATGATTTTCTCATTGTAACTTACACGTTGTCATTTCAAAGCAATGGCGCACTGAAGAATTAACAAAAACACATCGTTCTTCGTACGATAAATAGTGTCTGCAAATGCCACATTAGCATCAGTTCACAACGGCCATCAATAATGTGAGATCAATGAGCCCAATTTTCGATTTATAGCCGTAGTGTAGTGGCCAAGGCGTTGGACAGTGACGCTGAGAGACAGTGGTTCTCAACCCGCCACTGCTTATATTTTTCTTTGCTAAAAGAATTTCAGACACTCTTATTAATTAATTTTTTATTATTTACATTATTATTTTTGTCCAAAATGTTGGCAAAATCTTATAAAACTACAAAGTGGGCCGTAAAACACGTCAGTGCGATTTTTTAAAAGCATATAATGTTTGGCCAGTCATTACTTCAACGCAGGGCCGATACTAGCACAAAAAAGATCAAAATACAAATAGGATCAAGCTTTCGGAATAAAACATTTCATGGAAATCGGGAAATACAGCAAACAGTCCCCTTTTTTACGTATTTATTCACCACGACCGATTCGAACTGCGTGGAAGTTCATCATCAGGTGGTATACATTTTATAGGTTTTTTTATAACACCGTGGGACTCGTTTGGTTGTAATGAAATAAATCGCAATGTGCGATCACTTATAGCTCCACTGTACTAGGTTTAGATGGAATACCAACATGCGGCGAATGAAAATTTGTGCCTGGCCGGGATTCGAACCCAGGATCTCCTGCTTACTAGGCAGACGCGTTTACCACTCCGCCACCGAGGACACAGTGAGTAACCCGACTGCAGAGAACTCTCCCTGCACACCCAAATCTCCTTCGCCACGCTGTCTCTTTCCTATTACCACAGCCTATTAAGCAGGATATCCCGGGTTCGAATCCCGGCCGGGCACAATTTCCATTCGTCGCATGTTGGTATTCCATCTAAACCTAGTACAGTGGAGCCATAAGTGATCGCAAATTGCGATTTATTTCATTAAAATGAACGCTGTAAAGTCGTCAAAAATACATAATTGTATACAAGCCGAGGCTGGGCTTCTGACAATTAATAGTGTCCCGATACCTCATGGTCTGTTCTCCCTGATGCGGGAATACAGTATTGTGGCTGCGAGCATCACAGAACAAATACGCTGTGGTAATAAGAAAAAGACAGCATGGCGAATGGAGATTTGGGTGTGGCGGGAGACGTGCAGGGAAGAGTCCTCTGCAGTCGGGCTGGTTACTGTGTCCTCGGTGGCGGAGTGGTCACCGCGTCTGCCTAATAAGCAGGAGATTCCCGGTTCGAATCCCGGCAGGGCACAAATCTTCATTCGCCGCCTGTTGGTATTCCATCTAAACCTAGTACAGTGGAGCCATAAGTGATCGCAAGTTGCGATTTATTTCATTAAAATGAACGCTGTAAGGTCGTCAAAAATATATAATCCTTTGGTTGTGGTGAGATAGAAAATGATGTGTGAGCTTTGTGTTTGGCATTAAATTATGATACTTACATGTATAAAACCTATTCTGAACCTCTACTTACTTACGATTTAAACATGTAAATATCGTAACATAGTACCAAACACGAAGCTCACACATCATTTTTTCTCTCACCGCCGCCCGCGGTGGCCGAGGGGACTGAGGCGTTTCAGTCACGGTCTGCACGGCCACTACGATCGGGGGTTCGAATCCCCCCTCAGGCATGGATATTTGTGCCGTCCTTAGTCTTAGTTAGTTCATAAGTAGTTTGTAAGTTCAGGGACTGATGACCCCGCAGTTAAGTACCATAGACTTTACAAACATTTGAACATTCTCTCTCACCACATTCAAACGATTTCCACAATGTTGTGAACAACTTATCAAAATGTATACCACCTGATGATGAACTTACAAGCAGTTCGAAACCTCTCGTGGTGAATAAATACGTGAAAAAGGTGCCTGGTTGCTGTATTTTCTGATTCCTTTAATCATCATATTCGCAGGTTCCACACTTCCAGAATGGATACAAGTTTCATATTTTTTCATTCTTCATCTCCCACATCATGGAGTTTTCTTATAACCGAAATTTGATCCTAGGTGTATCTTGGTATTTTCTGTGTTACTATCTGTGGTACTGAGCTCAGGTAAGTGCCGGCCAACCACCTTACATTTTGAAAAAAAATTGATACATATCTGCCTCTAAAGTATTTTGTACTTGCTGGAGGGAAAAACATCATATATCGTTTGCTTGTGACTGATGGTAAACAACAGAAAGCAAATTATCCGCCATCAGTAACAGACACAATATGACTTGAGCCTAACTGATTCATCTGAAACTCATCATCAACATCTAATCGTCTTCAGTGCAAAGATGCTTTCAGAAAGTTCTCCAAGCCACATTATTCTAAGGAACCGTCTTCATCTGTGTTTAAGATGACAACCTGCAACCCTCTCCGATTTTAACTCCCCGCACGTCCCTCGAAACCTAAAATCACGATTCTTAGAAGACTCAGAATGTGCCCTGCCAATTGGCTCCTTCTTTTAGTCAAGGTCTTACAGAAATTTCTTTTTTCAACAGTCATTTTTCACAGCCTTATCAAACATTAAGTCATTTACCTTGTTCCGAATCATAAGGAAGAACAATATACCGACGGATGAGAATCCTGAACTTCCTGTTTCGAAATTAAGAACCTGTGATTGCATTTAGCAATCTGTGCTCTTACGCATTGTTAAACAGCCGAAAATACTTCGAGAAGGAACCAAGAGTAGATACTAATATTCTGACAATGACAATACAGACAGAACATAGGGTCTAATTTGAGAAGTATGGACAAGGAAATTGTCCGTTTCCTCTCACAAAACAGTCGAGGTACTTCATTGAAGCCATTTCGTGAAAGAATGGAAAACATAACTACGGTTAACTGCAGTCACTCCCCATCTGAATTTTCCTTTGTTCTGAAAAAGGGTACTATTGCAACACGGTCGAAACGTTGATTATTTTAATATTCAAAAATATTATAAGATGATACGGCGGTATAACCAGAAAGTTTTTAAATAGCTCCATTTCAGATAATTTTGATTTCATAAAATATTGAAGAGACTTCTTGCTCAAGAATTAGTTCATCCTTTATCATTTTCTGTCGATGCCAATACCTAACTTAATGATCAAAATATCCACGGGTGTACTGCCGGTCTATAGTGTCCAACGGGCACAATATTTCGGCGATCAAACATGTCGCCATCATCAGGTGAACTGACGGACTGAGCTCCTGGAAACGCGCCGGCACGGAGATCCGCAGTTCCCTTCAAGCAGCCGTAGCGTGCGGATCTCCGTGCCGGCGCGTTTCCAGGAGCTCAGTCCGTCAGTTCACCTGATGATGGCGACATGTTTGATCGCCGAAATATTGTGCCCGTTGGACACTATAGACCGGCAGTACACCCGTGAATATTTTGATCATCAAATACGCCGGGAGAAACTGAAGAATCACACCTAACTTAATATTCGAAACTTCACAATTTAATTGAAGTCATTATATAGGATCTGAAATTTATTTTGAAGATTAATACTAAACCGTCAGGACTTCTTCCCCATCAGTTATTACCGAGATGAATGAAAATAAACCTAGTCAAACTGAGCTTTTTAGAAATCAAGTACTTACTATGTGAGATTACTTTCTAGTAATTTCTAGCTTCTTTATCGCCAACGGAAATGTACTTAAAACTCCAGAGTTACGACGCAGACAGCAGCAAGAAGTAGGTTTCAAAGACATGCATCTGATCTAGCAAAACCATTTCCCGAATGTAGAATATATTCTCTCTGCGATACAGTCAATCTTTTCTCAGTTGCTACGAAGTTATTAAAGAAGACGCCATCTTCGTTTTAAAGATACCGCCTGTCTCGTGAAATTGGACACATAACTGCATCCCTCACTGCTGGAAATATGTATACTCTTCAAACAAGTAGCATCTCCGACAAACTTTCAAGATAGAAACGTGCCTGGAGTTAAAGACTCAGTTGGCAGGACTGCACCATACAACCGTTAAGGTGCTGTATTTATACATAAATCTGCAAATGAGCTACACTAAGAGAGGAAAGGCAAAGAAGTCGTAGGAAATGGCCAACACGTAGGTTCGTAAGTATTACGTACAATTAAATTGTTCGATATTTTCTTGAAAGAACCGTTGACATTAGCAACAATTTCCTCAGTTTCATCTGTGTTCGTTGTGGAAAAACGAACTGTAATGTTATTATTTTTGTAGTATTTAGATGAAGACGGTTAGTGTCCTGTTTCTCCGCCTCAAAAGATAAAGTATCTGATGTGTATCAAGACAATGCTGCGATCTTTATTGGAATTATGAAAAGTTAAAGTGTACGTTCAGCTCCTTTTTGAATACAACTGTGCCAATAGGCAGCACGTTTGTTCATTTCAACGAAGTTTGAAGATTTTTATTTCTCTAGATATGTTTGTTTCGACAGTACAAAAAAACATCACAGCCTAAAGAAGTTTTAACTCCTAACACGAGAAGGTGTTGTTAGTTAACTCAGCCGTGGTGGAATGGCCGAGCGTTCCAAGGCGCCTAGCTGCTAATAGGTCGCTGCTCGCCGTCGGAGGTTCGAGTCCTCCCTCGGACATGGGTGTATTTGTTGTCCTTATCATAAGTTAGTTTAAGTAATTTTGTAAGCATAGGGAGTGATGACCAGAGTAGTTAATTATCCCAGATTTACAAACATTTGAGTTAACACAGCGGTATTCTAGAACTGCGCTAAGGGTTCAAACTCAAGGATTTAATATCAATTTTATTTCGCAATAGCGAATTTTTCTTAGCGTCACTTTATAAGGTATGGATGTTATAGCGAATGGTGACATATGAAAATTTGTGCCGGGCCGGGACTCGAACCCAGGTTTCCCGCTTTTCGCGAGCAGTAGCCGTAACCACCAGGCTACCCGAACAATACTCCAGGACCGTGCCAAACTTCCATATGCCACACTGACTGCACACATATGAGTCAACTACATTCATCCCTTAGCAGTCGCAGCTTAATCTCGTCATTGCCTCGCTTAGGCATCTGTTAAATAACTGTATGGTGACGAATTCGTCACCAATGACGATAACAGCGTAGGTTAAATAACTGTGCGATACGAGGTTAATGCCTCGTTGTTTTCATTCTCCGTGGTGCGGGAATGCACACAAAGCTGCGACTGCTAAGGGATGAGTGTAGTTCACTCATATGTGGCATATGGAAGTTTGGGACGGTCCTGGTTTCGTATTCGGGTAGCCTAGTGGTTAAGGCGACCGCTCGCGAAAAGTGGGAAACCCGGGTTCGAGTCCAGGCCCGGCGCAAATTTGCATATATCACAATTTGGTATAACATCCATACCTTATACAGTGACGCTGAGAAAAATTCCCTATTGCGAAATAATACTGATAAAAATAACAGCACTGTAATTCGTCACCAAGCAGTTATTCAAGGAATTAAATTTTACATCTGTTTTATTAGGTTTATTCTCGAGTTTTCGTAAATGTAAAATCGTTTAGGATATATAAAGTGTTGTAAATAATCGACGATTGCGCCCAGGGACTTCTTAGCTTAGTTAACATTACTTGCGATATATTAGAAAATAAGTGTTGTCGACAAGGCTGTCACAGTTTGCCTCAATTAACAGTGGTGCTCACTGGTGATAGTACCCCTGAGCCAGCAGGGGCTGGCTCGCCTGTTCGACAGTGGCCGATCTTCCTGGGAGGATCGGACAAGCGCAGGAGGTGGAATTGCTTGCCATCGAGAGCTCCGATGTTAGGCGGGCGAGGCAGCTCCGCAGGGAAATAGCGGGTAGATCGGGAGAGCAGGCCGGCGTCTGCTCTATTTGCCTGCCGGAGGGTCTCGTCCGAGGAGGAGGAGGCGACTGCCTGCTCTGGATGCAGCCGGCTGCAGGTGGAGGCTCGTGTCGGCAGCAACGACGCCTGCCACCTGGATTCAGAAATTTCTCGTTCCTTCAGGAGGCCGGCGGATTTGGTGGAGGCAGGTTGCCTTGTTCGTAGGTTGGAATCAGATCTATCGGTTTGTATCGTTTCCAGAAACAATCGCGCTCCTCCTGTTTTAAGTAGAGTAAGACACAACGAAAGGTTCAGGCGATTCTTCGTCGATCTTAGATTTGGAGTTCTCGACTTCCTCTATCAGTGGAGAAAGGCATGCTTACATAATGGAAGTAGTTAAGAGGGTGGGAAAATACATGTCCGTTTAAGGACATAGAAACCTCTCCTTAAGTCATAAAAGACGCGTTCTGAGTCCAGGAAGGATAATACCTGTCGAAACAGAATAGAGAAATTAAATGATGACAAAGTAACAGTTAAATGCAGAAGAATCGATGGAAATGTCGCAGAACTGTTCTGGCCTCTGTACAGTCAGAATTTTCTTTAGATAATCAGACTTGAGGACTTCCCACAGGCCGGCCGTGGTGGCTGAGGGGACTGAGGCGCTCCAGTCACGGTCTGCACGGCCACTACGGTCGGGGGTTCGAATCGAATCCCCCCTCGGGCATGGATATTTGTGCCGTCCTTAGTGTTAGCTAGTTCATAAGTAGTTTGTAAGTTTAGGGACTGATGACCCCGTAGTTAAGTCCCATAAGCTGTACAAACATTTGATTTGATTTGACTTCCCACAGCAAGTGATTGGACAGTGCCAGATCAGGTAATCTGTGTGGCCAGCTAGCGTCAACAATTACCTCTGTTAACAACTCTGTGAGGCGTGAAGCTTGTGTAAAGTGTTCCAAGGTACAGCCAGCTGTATGGGCAATAGCTCCAGCCTGGCGAAAGAAACTGTATGTCTTTTCGACTTGCGTTGATTCTGACAGAGTGTGAAATATAGACTTATATCTGACAATGTCGTATGTCATATGGCTTTAGCTACATCATCTCATTACGGATTTGTTGGTACAGTTGTTTGCATTTATTACAATGTGAAATACAAGCATTGATGGTAAAGTTGTATACATCTTTAGATTCACAAATAAGTTCCACAACGGCAGCGCAAGAGTTCCATACAAAACATTTTCATTTGAATACCCTTTGGATATCTCCAATAGAATGAACTATAAACACTGGAGATCCCTTATTGTGGGTTGAAACTAATACGTTTTGTGAGTTAACTTGGTCAGGTAATGTTGTTGAAGATAGGTGTTGTTACTATGAAGCTCATATAGTTTTACATCTACATCTACATGGGATACTCTGCAAATCACATTTAAATGCCTGGCAGAGGGTTCATCGAACCACCATTATACCATTTATCACCCATTCCATTCTCGAATAGCACGCGGGAAGAAAGAGCACCTTAATCTCTCCGTAGGAGCTCTGATTTCTCGTATTTTATTCTGATGTATTTCTACCTATGTAAGTGGGAGTCAACAATATATTTTCGCATTCGGAGGAGAACGTCGGCGATTGGAGTTTCGTATGTAGACCACGCCGCAGCGATAAGCGCCGTTGTTGTAATGATTCCCATCCCCATCCCTGTATCATTTCCGTAACGCTGTTTCCCCTGTATCGTGACAATACAAAATGAGCTGCCCTTCTTTGGACTCTTTCGATGTCCTACGTCAAACCCACCTGATAAGGATCCCACATTGGGCAGCAATACTCCAAAAATGGACGGACAGGCGTAGTGTATGCAGTTTCTTTTGTAGTTCTGTTGCATCTTTTAAGGGTTCTGCCAATAAAACGCGGTCTCTGGTTCGCCTTTCACACGACATTATCTACGTGTTCTTTCCAATTTAAGTCAAAAATGTGTTCAAATGTTTGTTAAGCTTATGGGACTTAACTACGGGGTCATCAGTCCCTAAACTTACAAACTACTTATGAACTACTTACGAACTAGGACGGCACAAATATCCATGCCCGAGGGGGGATTCGAACCCCCGACCATAGTGGCCGTGCTGACCGTGACTGGAGCGCCTCAGTCACCTCGGCCACCGCGGCCGGCAATTTAAGTCAGAAGTAATAGTAATTGCTAGGTATTTTGTAGAGTTTACGGCCTTCACTTTTGATTGATTTATCTTGTAACAAAGTTTAACGGATTTCTTTTCGTACTCATGTGGACGACTTCACACTTCTCATTATTTAGACTCAATTGCTAATTTTTACACCATACTGATATCTTATTCCGATCGTTCTGCAGTTGGTTTTGATTTCATATGATTTTACTAGACGGTAAATGACGGCGTCTTCTGCCAACAACCTAAGAGAGTTACTTAGATTTTTCCCTAAATGGTTTATGTAAATAAGGAACAGCAGAGAACCAATAACACTACCCTGTGGAACGCCCGATATCACCTATGTTTTAATCGATGCCTTACCACCGATTACTATGAACTGTGTCCTCTCTGACAGGAAATCCCCTACCCAATCACAAATTTGGGGCGATATACCGTAACCACGTAATTTGATTAAAAGCCGTTTGTGAGGTACGGTGTCAAAAGCCTTCTGAAAATCAAGAAATACGGAATCGATTTGCGAACCCTTGTCGATAGCACTCACCACTTCGTGTGAGTAAAGAGCTAGTTGTGTTTAGCATGAACGATATTTTCTAAATCCGTGTTGACCTTTGGTCAATAGCTCGTTCTGTTCGAGGTAATTCAGAATATTTGAATACAGGATATGTTCCAAAACCCTGCTGCAGATTGACTTCAATGAAATAAGCCTGTAGTTTAGTGGGTTACTCCTACTGCCTTTCTTGAATATAGGTGTGACCTAGGCAACTTTCCTATCCTTCTATGAGAGAGCGGTTGTATGTGGCCGTTAAGGAGCTATCGCTTCAGCATTGGCGTTTCGTATGTAGACCACGCCGCAGCGATAAGCGCCATTGTTGTAATGATTCCCATTCTCTGGTTCGCCTTTCCCACGACATTATCTACGTGTTCTTTCCAATTTAAGTCTGAAGTAATAGTAATTCCTAGGTATTTTGTGGAGTTTATGGCCTTTACTTTTGATTGATTTTTCTTGTAAACAAAGTTTAATTATTATCTAGAGTCTACTGCCAATTTTTATACTATGCTGATACCTTATTCAGATCGTTTTACAGGAGTACAGAAATACGCATTTGAGCAGTTAGTAATTTTAGACTACTCTGGCCGTTCAGAAGGTGCCGGCGGCAGGTTAGTCCGGAGCGGAGGGCGGCCGCGGCTATTGCAGCACTCAGGCGGCACTTTGCAGCAGCCAAATGACGTGTCCAGGAGCTGTCGCCGTTCCCGCGCCAGAACTCGCGGGCGCGCACAATGGTGCTCGAGGGCAGGACACCATTAGCGGCCGCTGATTGCCACAATTACGCTAAGAGCGAGCACATGGTGCCGCCTCGCGCTTCCGATTGCAGGCGGCGGCGGCCCCACAAAAGCTGCGCCACTCTGCCCGCGCGAGCGCTCTGCGCTGCCGGCAAAACAGTCTCACTCCCTTCCCGGACCAGTAATTATCTCCCCATGTGCGATACGCTGCCCCACTGCCTCGCCTGCACACGTTGCCAGTTCGCAACGCTAGTACCAGTGCGATTCTCCCGTGGGGTCTGCACTTGATGGTTCCTGCGCCTACGAGGTGCATTACAGTTACACCACCTACGATTTTTTCTTGTAAATTAACCCTCTGGGCCACACCACCAGGCTCCTACGTCTGAGCCACACCATAGGCCTCAGAGACCCACACGATATATAATAATGAAAATATGAAATTCAATGTCATTATAAGGGTGAGGGTCTAATACATTAAATAACCTTGAATAACATAAAAGGAATATATATTTTTTCAAGAAAGCACAAAACAAAATAACCTAACTCTCATAAATTAACCTCTAGTAGCCTAAACTTCATATAACGCAAAAAATCCATCATATTCGAAAACCACGTAGAATTAATAATGTTTAAAACTAAAATGGGTATCACAAAATTCAAAGGAAGATTCTCATACTTTATCGACACAATTTGGATTTTTTTTTTTTTTTTTTTTTTTTTTTTTTTTTTTTTTTTTTTTTTTTTTTTGGTGCTGACTACACACTGGCAACTTACAGAAATCACACTGAATTTTTTATTTCTTTTATTTTTTTATAGTCACAAAACTCACAGTAAGTTCTTTTGGGAATAGCTCCTTGCTCAATCTCTTCACGAACTACCTCTGCAGGTGGAGTCATATTTAGGCATCTGTAAATACTGTTCCGTAGATCACGAGGAATAGGTGTGTCAAGCCTAGCCTTCATCAAAAGTGCTGTAAGGTGTTCAGAAAGCGTCAATCGGGACAATGATTTTTTTTTTTTTTTTTTTTTTTTGTGGTTCTGACTACACACTGGCAACTTACAGAAATCACACTGCATTTTTTATTTCTTTTATTTTTTTATAGTCACAAAACTCACAGTAAGTTCTTTTGGGAATAGCTCCTTGTTCAATCTCTTCACGAACTACCTCTGCAGGTGGAGTCATATTTAGGCATCTGTAAATACTGTTCCGTAGGTCACGAGGAATAAGTGTGTCAAGCCTAGCCTTCATCAAAAGTGCTGTAAGGTGTTCAGAAAGCGTCAATCGGGACAATGTTGTTTTTTTTTTTTTTTTTTTTTTTTTTTTTTTTTTTTTTTTTTTTTTTTTATCGTTGTGTCTTCCTTTCCCTTGGTTTCTGTAAAGTTATGGTGGTCTCGGAGGCCTAGTTGTTTACATGAACGGGCCGACAGGGGCGGAATTGTTATGCACTGTACACTAGCTCAGAGACGACTAACTAGAGGAGGCTTACATGCGAGTCACGTCTCCTCCAGCCGTTTTGGACTGGGATTAGACAGGTCTGAGTGAGCATCTGGGCCTCAGAGGCCCATGGTGTGGCCGGCAGGGTTAACCACATTACATCACGATGTAATCTTCCTGCAACTGTAAACATTTTTCACAATGACGATGCCATGATATCTTGACCACCGTGAACGCTTTTTTAGGCTTATGGCTTGACGAATGGAAAATCGCTGATGAAATTGAGCTGACAGGCGCTTTGTTTCAGTACATAAGAGGGCATCCATGTCTCGTCCATAGTCACAGTCGATGAAAAGAAAATACCATTCTTGCCGTTATCACGCGTCAACATTCCCTTACGACATTGCCAGGCGCGCAGCCTCGCGGTCATCTGTCACCATTCGTGGCAACCACCTCGACGACATTTTTCGCATTTTCAAATCCTTATTCAGGATTATATAAAAGATCCCACGGAATTTCTAGCTTTGGATCTCAGAGCCCCTGACTGTTAATTTCAATATGATTTAAGAAAAATGCAACCAGACACTTTGACTGAAGTGGTATTGTATTATTCAATTAACCGGTTTTCGAACCTTTACAGGTTCCTCTTCAGACGGTGGATGTGTTACAGAATCATTTGAAGCTTGATGTTGGGTACTGGCTCTGTGGTGGGAAGATGGAAACACACTTCAATAAATCGACTTGCTCGTTCTTTTTGTATCTAAAGATACAAAATATTAATTCGAAACAAAGCAGTAAACACGTTTGCTTTCATATCTCCTGAATACGGCTTCTCGGATCCCAGATTCCCTACCTCAAATAATTCGGTGGAGCATTCTCTATGTCCTCTTTACAGTTACAAATACGTTTAAAAGACTTAGTCACGTTTGATGTAACACGACAATCTTACATTTAAAACCTTCAATTCCCGGTATTGTTGGTATAATTGGTTAGATTAGAATATAAATGTAGTAAATGAAAAAATTATACCTCATAAATGTTACAATGGGTATTTTGTTTCTTAGAGATAATTCATAGTTCAAAATGTAAAAATTCGGTACATCATATTCGTTATAAAAATCCTTAATATGTGTGAAGCACAAGCGAAATGTCACGAACAAAATGTACATTAGAAGAAAAGATTGTCAAACGTCTACTTTATGTTGCTCACTGTAAATTATAGCACAACAAGATGAAACAATTTTCTTCAAAAAATACAACTCTCTTTTGCAATCACAGACAAACTTGTCAGAGTATTAATCAAATTCATCTTCACGAGATGACTGCAACATTTTGGTGTCTTGCGTGTCTTCCATGTACCTGAGATTCCATTGTACGTACACCTTTGGTTGTATGTGGAGTTAGTCTGTTTCGTAATGGTGTATGAATTCGTCTGTGAGTTGATATATTCAAAGTTCTGGAAGCAAGTGAACACAGGAGTTGTTTACTACACAAGCCTTTCCAACCAACGGAAGGAGGTTTTGCTGCAAACCATAAAAGATTAAGCTAGAAGAAAGGTTTCTCCTGCACGAAATGTGCGTTGTTTAAGGCGTCAGTCTGTGGACTGGTTGGCCGTTCCTGTCGGAGGTTCGAGTCCTCCCTCTGGTATGCGTTGTGTGTTGCCGCTAGTGTAACTAATTTTCAGTAGTTTGTATCTCTAAGAAGTAATAATCATTGCAGTTTGCTCCAACAGGTTTACAAACATCTGAGCATTTATGGCAGTAAATACGGCAAAATTGCGACAGCAGTGCCACGCTCTTATCCTAAGACGTCACTGAATTTTACGATGTATTCTAGTCTGCATTTCGACGTCTTGAAAGGATTTTCCCCCAAAATGGGCAACTGAGGTGTGTCTCGCTGTATAAAGAGCTGTTGGCTATGATCTCGCTTGTCGGCGTTTCGGGATTTATACAGTTCATTCAGGGTTGGCGTGCTCCTGATGCCTATGCAGTTCTTACTGCTGTGCGGTATTGCAGGTTGCCTGAGATTCAGGCGGAATATTCCCAAACTTAAAGTAATTACATGGTTTAACCCGGCGTGAATGAGGTGAAATATTGTTACACCAGCTGTGAGGTGGGTATGAGATACCGGAAATACTGATGACGAATTTTTGATACTTTAATCGTGTATTAACTTTTTTTTTTCCTACTTGGGATATTAATAATGGAGTCAATTAAACAAGATGAGTAAAATACTGTGTTTGCAATATAAAATCTCTTTCTTTTTTTGAACTGGTGTTGACTTTTATCCGAATTGATCAGCAATTCTGTTTCGAAAATCCCTTGGCAGATGTACGTTTCTAGTCTAACCCAAAGACTGTCATTTATCACATTCAAACATAAATTAAGAATGAAATCTCGGCGGTTCTTGCTTGTTTTGTCAACTTTGTTATTTTCTCTCTCGACTGTGATGGCATTTACGACAGCCATATTGAGTACACCATAAAAAAATGTCATAGGCCAACGTTTGCTGTTGGGGGAAACATAAGTGGCACTCAATTCATCTGCAACATCGACACCAGCTTTAGTTGCCAATTTCTTCTTCACTGTCGGAGTCACAGGAACTATCACTTGAACAGTTTTCCAAAACATCTTTTAGTAGTTCTTGTAGCTGACGTTCATGTTCTTCGTAAGACATCTTGAGAAATATAAAATCTAAAAATAAATCAATAAATATTATTTTTAACTATATACCTGGTAAAATTGCAGGCAGCTCGAAAATGTGACACCGACTACGGGGTTGGTTATGATGTACTCTAGCCACGTCTGCACACGTGTATATCCCTCTTTCGCAGGCGCAACTATAAACTCAACACTGCATCTTGCCGCTCTCTCCCTTACCTCCAGCTACTGTGACAGCAAGATCTGTGTGCCAATAATGACATTCAATAATCAGCATTTAAAGACACCTAGGGTATCACATACCCGACCTCACTCACGCCGAGTTAAAGGGTTTAAAACAAAACGTTTCTCAATACGGTCATATTAAATCGTATTTTAGCATATATAGTCCTGTTAAATTTTTACGCTCATACAGAAACACTCGGTATAGCTTCGCAGCGCTTCTGAATCTCGGACGTATGTGTCAACGAGCATATTCGGCACATCAACGAGAACTTTGTAGCCGTACAGAATGTTTTTAGAGTATTTTAGAAACTGTAACTGTTAGAGATAGCGAGAATCATCGCAGTCAACTGAGGTTGAATGGGATGTTGCATGAATTTGTGAAATTATCTTAAAAAAAATTTTTTTTTCACTGTTGCATGTTTCGCGTGATTGTATGAGAATGTTAACAGGGAACCAAGTGAAATGGCGTAGACTGCTCTACGGACCAACTGAGCCGCCGCAAAGAATAAATGAATCTCCCGCGGAACGCAGAAGCGTATTCCAAGAAATTAAATAAATATTTGTGAAGGGAAAAAAGGAATGTGTCGCTGGGTTGTAAGTTTTTTAATATTTCCCATGTACGGTCGAGGGATAATCCATTCAATCAATTAGTTATTATATCTAAAGAAATTTGAATAGATGTGAGTTCGAGAACGGGAAGAAAAGATTACACATGACGCAACCATTGTACGATGAAGCTTTAAGGGTATGTTCGTAAAATTTCTTGTCGCATAATTAGAAGCGACCTTTAGTCATTTGTAGAGTCTTTTTGGTATCTGAAGTAGTTTCATACCATGAATAATTGATTACAAGATAAGCATTCTTGGACTTATATTTACGAGAATTTGCTCGTAAAGTGAAAAAGTATATTGTCATGAAGGATACGTTTCACGCATATAAAGTGCATTTTTTATCTGTTTGAACGCCTAAGGTGTAACTAATAACTTCTCTTAGCCGAGAAATTACGTACGAATCAGTGACAAAGGTTTTCAACATATAAATTAGAGCATACAACAGTGGATTTATTAAGAATTTGGACATAGCAGACGGTCCGAAATAATTTTATTGGAGTTGTGATTGGTTGGTGTTTGCAGATACTGTCGGAGGCTGCGAGTTGTCTGAAGTATCTTGGGGTGGACTGAGATCCACCCATATTTATTATTGATAATTGGGGCTTGTACTGCTGCTGTTCAATACATAGAAGAAATGTGAGATGTACATCAACGAGAACTTCCGTAACCCACAAGAAGATGGGTCGTGCTGGTCTAGCAGCAGCCCGAACCCGGTGTCGCGGCGAATGCACAACAGCTCCCCTTTAGCGAGGAGAAAGAAAGCGGGAACGGCAGGAAACAAAAAAGAAAACAGAACCAACAGTGCGAACGAGAGCGTCGAAACGGGACGCGACTAGAATCTTCAAATACAAAACAACGACAACGGCAGAAAAAAAAGTTGTTGTCGGAGACGGAGACAAAAACAAGTAAACACAATAGGGGGAGCGAGGCGGGAAGTAGTCCGGGAGTTGTGTGCGCATGCGCGGTCTGCAGAGGCCTGCAGATAGACGTGACGTGCTCGCGGGTGGCGGGTAATTGCCTGATTACAGCCGGGGCGCGGGTCGCCTTGCAGCGCCCTTGTAATCTGCCGCTGGACACAGCGCATTACGCTAATAGCTCTTCCTGAAGGCGCCGGCGCAAACACCGCGCCGAGACCGCCACAGCTAGGGTTACTCCAGAAGTTACTGCTCGGGCCGGCGGGAGCTATAGCGATTGCTGACGTACACCGGCAAGGGGAAGTACTCGACCTGGAGAAATAACTACGTTCGCTTTCCTAGGTAAAAATGGAATGGACAGTGTCTTGAAAGGAAGATATAAGATGAACATTAACAAGAGTAAAACGAAGGTAATGGAATGCAGTGTCAAAAAATCAGGCGATGCTGAAAGAATTAGATTAGGTAATCTATATCTATAAATGTGAATGTCTGTTTGGTGTACGTTTATTACGTCTGAACCACAAGATATAAAGAGCTAAAAAATTGAACAGTTACTAATATCTGCCCGGGGAAGGCTTTGGGCACGGTTTTATGGCGATCGGATAGCTATTTTGATGTCTGTTAGGAGTACGCTTATCAGCCGGCCGCGGTAGCCGAGGTGACTGAGGCGCTCCAGTCACGGTCAGCACGGCCACTACGGTCGGGGGTTCGAATCCCCCCTCGGGCATGGATATTTGTGCCGTCCTAGTTCGTAAGTAGTTTGTAAGTTTAGGGACTGATGACCCCGTAGTTAAGTCGCATAGACTTTACTAACATTTGAACATTTGATTTGCTTATCACGTCCGAGCGACAAGACGCAGAGACTTAAATATTTGTACAGTTACTAATTTATACCTGAGGAAGGTTTTAGGCACGATTTTATAGCTATCTGGTAGATATTTAGTAATATGAAGAATATAACGCGAAATGCGGAACAATAATTACTCTTTGAAAATTATATTTACTCTTTGAATATTGTTCTATTGGTTGCATTGTTGCTTGAGGATTTATAATGATAAAAGTTTGGAGTATATTGGGATGGAAAGTTATCGGTTTATATAAAATTCTATGTGTGTGTGTGTGTGTTAATATTTCGTTCTGCAACGAAAACTACAGAACGCAAACGAATGGTCCGTGTGTTATTGTTGTCCGAAGTCTCCCGTTGTACACCATAGCAGTTCCACGCCGATAACTATAGGAGGGTGGAAGATATGGTGGTTGTAACTCGTCAAATCATTAAAAAATTCGGATTGAAGGCCAACGATGACGTTCGCGACTCTATAGCAAGGAGGTTACATACAGCGAAACGTGATGCCACAGATAATACCTTTGATCTATGCGTGCTACAATCTCTTCGGCTCTTTCTCTGTAAGGATAACCATACGAATAAGGAAATATAAGAATAAAAAAATTAAAAAAATGTAATTAAAATGAATTTGAACATTACTCTCATCATACGTGTTGAGATATTGAAACACAGGCCATAAGGAATAATGTATGTATTATTTATTGTAAATCATTAAGCACTTAACATAATTTTATTTTTTTATTTGAATGTTGATTAAAATGTTTATTTCTAAAAAAGGTATTGTATTTCATTTCATCCTTCAAAACCAGTCTCATAGCACACTACTGAAAGATAGCTTATCTATCATAATCAACCAACACACGAGCAGAGCCACGGGTTTAAGCTAGTGAGACAATAAAAGTAGTAGATGAATTTTGTTATTTGGGTAGCAAGATAACGTCTGGTGGCCGAAGTAAAGAAGATATAAAATGCAGAATGGCTATGGGGAGAAAAGCGTTTCTAAAGAAGCGAAACTTCGTAACATCCAATATTAATTTAAATGTTAGGAAGTCCTTTCTGAAAGCATTTATCTGGTGTGTAGCAAGGTATGGGTGTGAAACGTGGACGATAAGGAGTTCAGATAAAAAGATGATAGAAGCTTTTTAAAAGTGGTACTACAGACGAATGATGAAAATTAGATGGGTAAATCACGTAAACTAATGAGGAGGTGCTTAACCGAATCGGGAGGAAAAGGAATTTCTGGCATATCCTGACCAAGAGAAGGGATAGATTGGTTGGACACATTCTGAGACATCAAGGAATTGTCAACTTAGCGTTAGAAAAAAGCGTGTTGGGTAAAAATCGTAGAGGGAGACCGAGGGACGTATATAGTAAGCAGATTCAAAAGGATGTAGGTTGCCAAACGTATTCTCAGATGAAGAGACTTGTACAGGACAGAGTAGCATGGAGAGCTGCATCAAACCAGTCTGCGGACTGAAGACCACAAAAACAACAGGTAAAAATACAATACAATGGTTTCGGTAGTGTACCAAATACTCGACCTGGAAAATAACTACTTTGGATTTCCTAGCTAAAAATTCTATACAGTGGTTTCATTAGTGTACCAACTCAGCGTAATACATAACGAAAACACGATCCCTTAAGGCAGTGATTGGCAATCGGGGACAGTACAAAACTAGCTGCCCTTCTCTAATCTTTCGTAAATCGTCCGTCGGTCCCACTTGGTGGGGATCTTACAGTGCGCGGCAATACTCCAAAATAGGACGCAGAAGGTTGACGTAGGCAGTTTCTTTTAGACTTGCGCATAATAGTTCGCGATCGGGAGCGCTCACTTTAGTTCGCGGCTCTGCCGCGAACTAGTTCGTTCTTTTAGTTCGTCCGTTCCCAGTGACGGCTGAGCGGCGTGGTCTGCGCATGCAGGTGGAGGGAGAAGTTCGCCCACCTAGCTGCTTCATGCGCTTGCTGCTTTAGCTGCTAACGATATCACGCAAGCAAAAACAAACAGTTTGTGGATAATTTCCCACGTTTAAGTTTAGAGTTATTTCTATATCTTGGCATTATGGAATTTATTAGTTAGATATTGCAGAGTGTAGAATATTTCAAAACAGAAATTTCGTAGCACTGAACTATGTGATCTTGGAGGCAGACGCTCACCTCGAAATGGCTCTCATCAGTAGAAGACAAACACGTGATTTTTAATTCTGCCGCGCGCCCTCTCGCTATTACACGTCGGTCTTCGGGAAAGAATCCAACGAACTTCTTAGATACGTTGGCATAATAGTTCGCGACCGGTAACGCATGTTTTAGTTCGCGAACGATTGCACATATTTTAGTTCGCGGCCGATCGCTTATATTTTAGTTCGCGACCGGTAGCTCTCCTTTTAGTTCGCAGCTGGGCCGCGAAGTGGGTCGGTCTTTTTAGTTCGTCCGCTCTTTTTGGCTTTTGCTACGGCTACTAAAAGAGCTCTTTCTTTTCTTGTCACAGCTTTTTTATATAATGATCAGTGTTGCCCAAGCGTGTTCTATTACCCGTATTTTTGGGCAATTAGACATCAAATACTTAAGCAAAAAAAAAAAAACAGTTATTTACACGAATGGGTGATACAGTGGTATTCAACTACTTTGCATACGGAATACTCGTAGTATTTTATTTTTAAAATGGATTTATTTATTTATTTAATAGGTCATTGAAGGAACGTTACCTACAAAATATGCTAAATGCTACTATTTTCGTGAATGAAAATGCACTTTTATGCATGACTTTTTAAGTTTTATAAAGTTTTGGAAGTTTTTCGGAGCGCGCGGTTTCTCGCCGGCGGAGGTTCGAATTTTCCCTCCGTCATGGGTGTGTGTGTCGTCCTTAGGTTAGTTTATCTTAGTTTAAATAGTTTGTGCGCCTAGGGAGTAATAAGCAAACAAGTTAATTCCCTTCGATTTACAAATATTTGCAATTGGTACGAAATTTGCATGTAACTCTTATTTTTATTTTTCAGTTTGAAAGTTCGTTGTTCCTTATAATTATGATACAACAAAACAATCTGAATCAAATAGAAAATGAAATGCATATAAACCCAAGGGACCAAACAGCAGAAATCATCGGTCCTTAGACCTACAAACTAATCAAACTAATTTACAATAGGGCTAAAACACACGCGTCTATGCCTGAGGTAGGACTCGAACCTCCGACGTGACTGGCCGCGCGATCCGTAACGTGATGCCCCAGACCACATGGCTATCCTCGCATCCAGTGGGCGTTGAAACTGATGTATGAGAGGTTTCTCACTGAAAAAATTGTTGAAATAGCAAGCAGAAAAATTTACTCGCTGGCAATAATATGAAAACAACACGACTGTTTGGTAGGCTAATAACTGAAATACATAGTTTTAGCAGACAAATGTCGCACAAAAGCATTTGGTCTAACGTAAATTCATTTTCTTTTCTCTACTACATAATTGTTATAAGCTGTTATTTCGTTTTCATTCGTTGGCAGTTCTGTACGCCGTCAGATTCGTCTTTCGCCTACTTCTTCTCAAATCGTATGCTCAGTTTATAGGTGTTGCGTTGTTAGTATTAATTTCAGTGACGTACTACAATAGTTACAACTTGAAATTCAAACGTCAGCTATCGATCGTGTATTATGTGCGGTCTTCTGTTGTGTTCACGAAGAGAAAGAATAAGAACTGCGCGGGTATCGTGTCCGCACCATTGCACTCGTACCCGCAGTGCCCGCGGGCAGACTTCTGTGCAGATCACGTGTCACCAATAATAAACCGGAAATATCACACTCTAGTTTATTTCGGAAATAACTCGTTGTAAAAATATCAAGTGCTTCAAAATAGAGCCCCATGAAAAATGAGGAAGATGATGAAATCAATATTTCTGATAATAACCGCAGCTACGCGCCTTGACTGAGTGTTTTCTTCGAATATAGCAGCCCGTACTGCTTCCACATATTGATCTGGTGTAGCAGCGGGTTGTGCATCCCCAGTCAGTCGTTTAGCAATCAGATGAAGCTGCCTGGCAGATTGACATTTTGTGCCGGAACTGGGATTCGAACCTGGGACCTTTCGCGAGTAAGCGGTCTACCGATTGAACTATGCCGGCACGCTTGACGGTCCGTCCTCACAGATTTACTTCTGCCAGTACCTTACCGCCTGCTTTCCCAGTTTCACAGAAGTTCTCCTGCGAAACGTGCAGGATAAGCACTCCTGGATGGAAGGATATGGTGTTGACATTGCTTAGCTACAGTCTAGAGGTTGTTTGGTAGCGTGATATTTACACTCTGCAGCGGAGTGTGCGTTGATATGAAACTTCCTGGCACCTTAAAATTTTCTGCCGGAACCGGGTTTCGTATCTGGAACCCTTTCCTTTCCAGGTGCTGGAGCGCTTGCCCGCGATCGGCAAACGTCTCAGGTTCGAATCCCGGTTACAACAAACAATTTTAATCTGCCAGGAAGTTTCATATCAGCGCACTCTCCACTGCGTAGTGGAAGTTTCATTACTGACCAGATGTTTTCGATAGACCAGAGATCTGGAGAACAGGTAAGCCAAGACATCTATGCAGTTCGCTGTGCTATGCCAAGTTTGGTCCCTCACTAATCCACTGCATTGTGGACGTCGGCAACTAGGATAGGATGGGACGACAACACACTGCAGTACTTCAGGAATGTGACGCTTTCTGGGTAGTGTATGGCAACGCGGAATTGGAATCCAACACCACCGCAAACCATAATGCTGTACGAGCAATATGGAATGTACATGGCAACAGTTCAACAGTCTGTCACCACGATAACTCCAGTCTCTAAATGCGACCATCGTCGTGCTACAGCCAGTATCAAGATTTGTCAGTGAAAACAACGTCGTTTCATTGCAACATAAAATCACGAACAGTTGTGGTTTTTACTCACCGGTAAAATCAGCAACGGGCAGTCCACTTCGTTGAAAACATCGTCAACTGATACGCACGGACACTACTCGTTGCGCAACAGACAGATTTGTTGTGGCGTGCTTCGCGATACAGCAGAGCAGTCCGTCACTGCCAATGCGTACGAAGTGCCTCTGCGAAGCTCTTACATGTGACTATTAGATTATGCTTGTAGATGTGGAACGAATCTTCAGTTTTATGAGTGAGGGCTGGGGCGGGGGAGGGATAGTTACGGAGAGATACTAAGGCTTGACCAATGAACGTAGATTCAAATGGATGATGGGGTTTTCTCAGGTAGCGTAGAGAGGTGTATTAGCCTATTCTTCGATGGAAACAATAGCAAGACTAACGAGGCTTACTTTTCGATGTATTCCTTCCAGTTGGGGGTGTGCACGGCAGTTACTGTCAGATAATCGGTGTTGATGACGGATCATATTGATGGTGATTTTATTCTACCGCTTACAAATTCTGGGGATCAACTGGCTGCTTTGGGGGCGGGGGGGGGGGAGGGAAGGAACGAAACTAATTTGGTCTTGCCGCCGCAGCAGAATAGCCGTGTGCATGAAGGCGCCTAGCTTCGATGAGCGCGGCCGTTCGTCGTCGGAGGAGAGTCCTTCCTCGGGCATGGATGTTTGTGTTGTCTTTAGTTTAAGTTAGTTTATAAGTAATTTGTAAGTTTAGGGACTGATGACCCTGCAGTTAACTTTAATAAGCTTAACAAACATTCGAAAACGTCTTTGAATGATATTGGTGAAAGAGCAGACCCTGCAACGTGACCTCCTCGTCCAAAATAACAAGCAAGGAAGAAATGTTTGAGATTTATCCGGACGTTAAAAGCGAAGTGGTCCAGAGCACCGTCATGTAGCAGCCAAATAACCATTCGAATCATGAGTGGCAAAGTGCGAGGAGCAGCACCACCTTCTAATAGGAAACCATGCTTACTGTAACTGACGCAGCATGGTACAACGCGTATTGGAGTGCAGTCTCTGTAACAAAGTTTGATTGCATAAATGGTCTGCAGCATGGAAACCATAAATGTCCTGACGTATGTTCATTAAACCACTTTTCCCATTAGTAGGTCGTGGGGTTTATTCATGTGGTCGTGTAATACTTCAAATCATCTGAGTAACATATCTGACCGGCTCGAGCTTCACGAGGAACGTTTTGTAGCCTGAAGAGTTAGTACAAATCCCATTCTAAACAAAAAACCAGTATGGCTAATAACGTACTGGGGGCGATCCGATCACAAGTCAGTCGTAACATTCGTTCGTAATTGCGATATGACAAAGCTGCGTCCTCTTTCAGTTGCGACGAGTGTCATACGAGTAGCCTTCCAATGATTCATTAATTCTCTGGTTGTAAGATCTTACTTTATTTGATTGTTTGTTAATGTGTGTATACGTGTTTGTAGTAGCAGTTTCTATTATACTATGTTTCTAATCTATATTTATTTCCTCAAGGGCACATTGATTATGACTTTGGAGATTGAGACGTTAGAGCTTTGAAGGAATTGATAGCATCAGCAGCTAGGTAGTTGAGCGAGATTGCATTTTGTAGACTATTTTATGTTTTTATCAGAAAAGTAGAAACACCTTTGCATTGTAAACCATGTACGACTATAACTAACAAGTTTCCACGCTGATATAGAAAGTTTCATTAACGCCAAGACTAAACACTACCACAAATTTCACTGAATTTACCATTTAATTTTTACAAAGTAATTGCTTTGTTTGAGAAAGTATAGTTCCTTTTTTATATGCGTGTTCCCTTTGCCGGTTTCAAAAGTCTTACTCGTCTAAGCAGTAGCTTATTACTTTAGTTTCATATTACATACAAGGTGCGGCTGAAAAGTTCGGTGAATGGTCCCATACTTCTCGAACCGCACGCGCATACACAATGTGGGACATGCCAACAAGTGCCCCTATCGTGCAAGGCACTGCAGTGAAGCGGTGGTACACGCTGCCACCCACCTAACAGGGTCAGTGTGAGAGCGCGAAATGGAGCAACGCGTCAACATCGAGTTTCGTTTCAAACTAGGAAAAACGGCGACGTGACTCGTGGGATATTAATGCATGTGTGGTGTTGAAGCTGTGAGTAAAAAGTGTGTGTCTAACAAGGAAAGTACTTATGCTGGAACAAATATATCTGTATGAATGTTTGGTTACAGTATCTCTACGTACACCTCAATGTGCTGATGGGTGTCGTTTTTATGCAATACTTTGCAATCATGTTCTAGATAGCACTGTAGATGTAATTGTAGACGCCATACGTAATGCAGATATATGAACTATAACTTATGTAATAATCGTCGTACATGTAACTTCGTAGGCTTTCCCGGCGTGACAAATGTTCGAAGTCTCTGTGGGTTTTCTGCCGGATAAAAAAATCAAACTGATTCAATATTTCGACGGTAAAGCTGTCCGTCATCTTCAGGATTCTGGTGCTGCTTAGTCCCGATGAAGACTGGTGCAAGATCGAAGTACCGCGTCCTATATAGGCGTCGGTCGCGTGCACGGCGCATGAGCCGGCCATCGCAGCTGCTAGCTCCTAGGCGGGGCTGGTGGAGCCGCCCCTAGTATAACAGGGCACAACGATATATCGCACCATACACTGATCAGTCCCAGGTACTGGAATCCGGGTCGAACATTGCTATTTGATATTATTTAATAATGGATTCCATGTTCTACTAAGAGGAAACCATTGTACATATTCTCTAGCGAATTGTCATCAAAAGCAGTGCCGATAGTTGCAACTTTAACCTTCTTCCCGAAATACTGTTGATATTCACTGCCAGTGCTTCCATCGCCTCTTCCCGCACTTACCGCAGCACTACCGCTAACAATGAGTTCTTCGTCATTATCATCCCTATTATCATCATTATGTGTCAGTGTTACAACAGTATCTAGCTTATGCTCATATTTCAGTACCATAACAGATAAGAGAAAGCATGCGAATGATTCATCTTCTACACTAATACCATCTTCTCGAAGAATGGTTCTTCGTAACTTCATCTCAACCAATCGCAATACTTTAGCAGGATTGATTATCAATCGCCGATCCATCTGACACTTCACCACAAAACGCAACTTCGGAGGCAGACTGCACCGTCCCTACTGGCGAACCGAAAGGTCAAAGTACAAAGTGGCAAGACACACGCAGAGTCCTCTAACGGACGACTGTAGAGTTTTGCAGATGCGGGAGTGTCTCTAGTGCAATAAGGGACCTTTACATTATCTCTCGTACAATTTTGATGTATATGTGTTTGTTCAAGCCCAAGTACTTTCCTTGTAAGTGGTTTAGGGACGGAAAGGAAGACGTCTAGCATGAGCCACGTGCGGATCGTCGACAATCACAGTCCTAGACAACATCGAACGAGCGCGACGGATGATTGTAATTGATCGGTGGCTGCCTTTAAGAATAATAGCAGACGAGTTGAAGAACAGCAGCGGTTGCCACCCAACAACGTGGGACGTCAGTGGTTCGGGCGATTCCACAATTGGATCGTGAAATTTTTTCCACTAATTGTGAGTCGCAGTACAAGAAAAGATTGGGAGGTTCAAGTTCAAGTCATTATTGATAGATTTGAAGCTTTGAATTAAAATTTGTGGTGCGGCCGGGAATCGAACCCGAACCTCCATGCTTACTAGGCAGACGTCTTAACCGTTAGAACACCACACCACTAACGATTAAGGCGCCTTGGAATAGTCTGTGTACGATTTCCCTCCACGTCACAAATTTTAATTCAGCTTCTTTGTTCCAATTATTACAATTTGAATTAAAATTTGTGACGTGGAGGGAAATCGTACATAGACTATTCCGAGGCGCCTTAATCGTTAGTGGTGTGGTAGTCTAACGGTTAAGACGTCTGCCTAGTAAGCATGGAGGTCCGGGTTCGATTCCCGGCCGCACGACAAATTTTAATTCAAAGCTTCAAATCTATCAATAATGTCTTTGACATATTTGAGACGTAAATCCGTCTCAGGGATTTTTTCATTGTAATCAAGTTCAAGTGTTAGCATTTCTATCGGACCAAACTGCGTGGTCATCAGTCCGTAGCTTACAAACTTCTTAAACCTAGGTAAACTAACCTAAGGACAAACACACACACCCATGCCCCAGGGAGGACTCGAACCTCCACGGCGAGCAACCGCGCGCTCCGCAGCGAGACGCTTTAGACCGCTCGGCTACTCCACCGCGGCAAAGATTGGGAACCACTGCTCTAATCGATCACTGCATATTGTACACGATGGAAAAATTCAAAGTGTATATTTCTCGTGATGACTTTAATGTCAGTTATATTGCAGGGCCATTGACTGGCTGGTGAGCTGCCGTTTACGCCATATGGGCCTGCCGTGGCGCAGCTATTGGTGGCGACCGGCGGCATGTGGCCTGGCGCTGCGTGCGGCAGGCGTCAGCGGCGCGGTAATCCCCTGGCGGGCGGCTTCTCGTGCGGCTTCCTCCCACGCGCACGCCACGCCGCGCCGCGCCGCGCCGCGCGCCGCCACGCTAGGGCTTCGCAAGGCAGCGGCCCGCGCAACAAGCGCGCTATCGACTGCCCCGAAATAACCGCCTGCCCCACGCGCGCTTTTCTCTCATTCTGACGTCACGCCAGCTCATGACTTCCATACGACACTGGATGACCGAGATTCCGAGGCCATTACGCACTCAGCTGTACGTCAGTCGACCTAGCAATCAGCGGTTACGTTACAAGCCAGAGGTACAGTAAAGACGTCTGAAATGTGAATAAATACCAATTCATTGTCACATTATTTTATATACTATTTCCTATTTTCAGCCCTGACGTCTACATCTACATGGGATACTTTGCAAATCACATTTAAGTGCCTGGCAGAGAGTTCATCGAACCGCCATTATCCTATTTATCTTCCATTCCATTCTCGAATAGCGCGCGGGAAGAAAGAACACCTCAATCTCTCCGTTCGAGCTCTGATTTCTCGTATTTCATTCTGATTGTCATTTCCACCTATGTAAGTGGGAGTTAACAATATATTTTCGCATTCGGAGGAGAATCTTGGCGATTGTAGTAGCCCACACCCGCAACGATAAGCGCCGTTGTTGTATTGATGTCCATCCCAGATCCTGCATCATTTCCCTAACGCTGTCTCCCCTGTATCGTGACAATATTAAATGAGCTGCCCTTCTTTGGATTCTCGTTGTCCTCCGTCAAACACACCTGATAAGGATCCCACGCCGACCGCGGCGGCCGAGGGGACTGAGGCGCTCCAGTCACGGTCTGCACGGCCACTACGGTCGTGGGTTCGAATCCCCCTTCGGGCATGGATATTTGTGCCGTCCTTAGTTAGTTCATAAGTAGTTTGTAAGTTTAGGGACTGATGACCCCGTAGTTAAGTCCCATAGACTATACAAACAAATCAATCAATCAAGGATCCCACACTGGGCAGCAATACTCCAAAACTGAACGGACAATACTCTAAATGAGCACGGACAAGCGCACTGAATGCAGTTTCTTTTGTGGTTCTGATGCATCTTTTAAGGGTTCTGCCAGTCTCTGGTTAGCCTGTCCCACGACATTATCTACGTGTTCGTTCCAATTTAAGTCTGAAGTAATAGTAATTCCTAGGTACTTTGTGGAGTTTCCGGCCTTCACTTTTGATTTATTTATATTGTAAACAAAGTTTAACGTGTTTGTCTTCGTACTCATGTGGAACACTTCACACTTCTTATTATTTAGAGTATATTACCAATTTTTACACCATAGTGATATTTTATTTAGATCGTTCTGCAGTTGGTTTTGATCTTCAGATGATTTTACTAGACGGTAAATTACGGCGTCTTCTGCAAACAATCTAAGATAGCTATTTAGGATTTCCCCCAAATCGTTTATGTAAATAAGGAATTGCAGAGGACCAATAACACTACCCTGTGGAACGGCCGATATCACCTCTGTTTTAGTCGATTACTACGAACTGTGTCCTCTCTGACAGGAAAATGTTTTAAAACCGAATCGGTTACGCGACCGGTTTCGCTTCATATAGGAGGATCATTGTGAATTGTGAAGTTAACGCATGGAGACACCCCCAACGTTCTTAGACCAAAAGTACAACCTAATCTAGAAGGGAATTAACAGTTAAGGAAATTTTTAAAAAAGATAACACATTGGGGCGAATATTGTGAAGGGTAAGGCACAATGGAATAGTTCCAATTGTATGCAAACATTTCCGATACTAGGCTGTATACAGCTTACCACGTCATACCTAGTGCCATTCCTAACTTAGCTAGAATTTTTCCAAGAAATGATGTTTCCTAGTAAAGCTACTTCACTATGACTCACTGAGTCTACACTAGTTGCCCTCAATCTTCTGCCAATTGATTAATTATTGCCTCTTTCCTTCGTGGGATTGTATTGTAGAACTATGAGTATTTGTGCGCTGCTCCATGCGTTAACTTGATAGTCTGTCACCTGATGCTGCTCCTTTAAATAGCTCTACGCAAGAGACAGTATACTGTAAGAAGAATAGAAGATCAATAAAATAAAATTTTAATACTTTCAGAATTCATCGGATGATGCGTACTGAATTAGATTAGAAAATGAGGCAAAACAAGTAGATGACTCCTTATTTTTGGGCAATAAAATAACTTACGATAGCCGAGGTAGACGAGATACAACATACCGATTTGCAATGGGAAGAAACGCATTTATGAAGAATAGCAATTTGTTAACAACATATGCAAATTAGAGTGTCAGAAAGCAATTCCTGAAGCTATTTGTCTTCATTGTAGCTTGTAAAAGAAACGTGATCCGTCTGCCGTGCTGAAGAGAAAGGAATAGTTAGTTACTTGTGGTCGTCAGTCCGGAGACTAGTTTAATGCAGGTGTCCACCCTACTCTATCCTGAGCAAGCCTTTTCATCTCCTAATAAGAACGACAGCCTGCTTACTGTATTCATCTCTTGGTCTCCCTCTGCGGTTATTACCCCCAAACACTTTCCTACGATGCTAAATTCACGATTCCTTGATGTCTGAGAATGTGTCCCACCAATTGGTCCCTTCTTTAAGTAAATATATGCCAGAAATTCCTTTTCTTCCCAATTCTGTTCAGTATCTCCTCATTAGTTACACGATCAACCCACCTAATCTTCAGCATTCTTCTGTAACACCACATTTCAAAATCCTCTATCCTCTTCCTGTCCGCACTGTTTATCATCCAAGTTTCAGTCCCTTACAAGGCAACACACCACATAAATGCCTTCAGAAAGGACTTACGTCTGCGTAAATTAATAATATTCCATGTTAATGAATTTCTCTTTTTCACAAACGTTCTTCTTCCCATTGCCATACTGCATCATGTGTTGCTTTACTGCTCAAATAAGAAAACTCAATTGTTAACTTTATTGTCTTGTTCCTAATCTAATTCATCGCCTGATTTTCTTACACTGCACTCCATTAACCTTGTTTTTCTCTTGTTAATGTTCGTCTTACATGCACCTTTCAACACACAGTCCATTCCATTCTTCGCAAACAGATCTCGACGCAACAAATAAAGCATTTCCTTTGATGATTTTCCCCACAACTCGTGCATCATTTCCGTGAAACCCTTCCTCACCCTTAATGTCAATAATACCAAACGAGCTGCCCGTCTTTTAACTTTTCTCTATATCGGACTCCACTGCCACTTGATGGGAATACCAAAATGCGCAGCTATACTCGAAAATAGAACCCACAAGTGTAAATTAGTAAGTTTCTCTACTGGAACTATTGCATCTTCTAAGTGTTATGAAAAAAGAATCCTTTGCTTCGCCTTGCCTACTACATGGTTTGGGTGTCCTTTGCAACTTAACCCTTTTGAAACCATACATTTTATGTTCGCCCTTAGAGACCAGAAGATGATGTCTATGTACATCGAAACCGGTCGTCTGTTATAAATGAAGACGAAATACCGCGATCTTGGCATTTCATTATTCACAAAATAAAATTAACAAAAAAAAAAGTTCAAATGTTTGTTAAGCTTATGGGACTTAACTACGGGGGCACCAGTCCCTAAACTTACAAACTACTTATCAACTACCTTATACTAAAGACGGTACAAATATCCATGCCCGAGGGGGCATTCGAACCTCCGACCATAGTGGCCGTGCAGCCCGTGATTTTTTTTTTTTTTTTTTTTTTTTTTTTTTTTTTTTTTTTTTTTTGGTAGGCCATGGGATTTTTTTAAGTTGCTTACATTAAAAATATATGTTTTCGTTTTTAACCAAACCTTTTGTAATGAAAAGACAAGTGAAATAGCAAATTAAACATCTTCTATGTTATAATTAATATGTGAACAATGAGCAACATTGTGCAACGAAAAGGCTTCTACATGGTAAATGAATGAAACAAAAGAAATGCATCTTTAGTCAGTTGTAATATATTGCTGTATTTCATTTTATGATTATTATAGGGGGCAACTGTTTTAAGAACGTAACCCGTCGACAATCCTTCACATGAGTATCCCAGTCGTCTTCTCGCATTCAAGGGCTGTAGCCTTTGTGCCGTTGGGATCAATCATGTTCTATGGGCTGCATCATTATTCTCTTCTCATACCTGGGACACCCCAGCTGGGCGGAGGGTTCGTGAACAGTGACCCTAAAAAGTTCGCAAAAGTGGTTCGGTAGGATGCTCTACGTTGGACAGTCGTGTGTGTTTCAAGCAAATATTGCCAGAAATCCAGGATGTTTTTGTCGCTATCTCGGTAAAGGTAATGTAGCGCCATGCCTTTAATCCAGTTGATTGCATTCGTCTTCGCTGGTGGAAAATAGACGCCATCAGGGTAGAAAACTTCGGTAGATAGGATCGACGTGAAAGGACGACGTAGAAGGAGGGCCAGCATTTGCCTTGTGAGCTTCCAACACGCACTCGCAGTGCTACAATTCAGTCGATGCACGTCGGTATGAAGGTGTGCACAATGTGGACATAAGGGGTAGCTAAGGGGGCGAATGGAATGTAACCGCTGACGATTAGGGAATTTTTCGTTCACTAATATGTACCACGATGTCCGTACTTCTGTCGGCAGGAAAGGTGAATGAATCGCCCGCCACACTCTTTTCCAGCAGATGTTCGGGTGTCATGACTGGAGCGCCTCAGTCTCCTCGACCACCGCCGTCGGCTAAAATTAACCCTTTGATTCCCAGTGTTGTTCCTGGACAACAACGTATTAAAATCTGATTTATAACGTATTTTGTGCATCAATCTTTAAACTCGCATGGTTAGTGATGAACCACATGCTTCTAGTACGACATTTTGTCGCTTGGTACGACGTGTAGCCACTTCTGAGGCATTAATTTATCCGTCTTGGAGGTTGTGTTGCGTTGGCGTCTTTATGTGGTTGTGAGTGTGAGCGTGAGTGTGGTTCAAGTTATTTTGCTTCAGTAGTGAATTGTTTGTCTTTGGTGCTGCGGCGAAGATTATGCTAGCATTATTGATCTAGTAGTGTTAACTATAAAGAAAATAACGTCCAAGTAATAAAGTATCTCGATACAAATGTCTGTGTTGTTCATGAAATACATAACATAAAAAGTCAGTACTTCGACCAAAAATTTTAAAACACATATTTTGATGTTCAGTGCAGTCTATTAATACAGAAAACACTGAATTTTAATATTTCTGAAACTGATTTCATAATGTGTGACTGAAAGGGTTAAGTTGTTCGTAATTCTTATTTCTAGATGTTTAGTTGAATTTACGGTCTTTGGAGTTGACTGATTTGTAGCGTGAATGAAGTTTTACGCATTTCTTTTACTGCTGTTATGGATGACTTCTTATTATTAAGGTCAATCGCTTATTTTTGCAGCATAGTGGAATTCTACCTCCATCATTTTACAGCAGCTTTTGATCTTTTGGAGTTGTTAAATTTAAAGAATACTTTTATTTTACTGTTACATGTTTTTCCAACGCAGAAAATCAAATTAAAATTGCTTTACAAACAGAAAATAGTCGAGGTTTATCGAAGAGAAAACAATGAAGTGGTAAAATTGTTCCTTTGGTGCATCGCTCTTAGAAGGAAAGTACATGGGCTCAAACAAACATCTTTTTGAACGATGCTTACAGGATCTCTACGTACACCTCAATGGGCTGGTGGATGTCGTTTTTCTGCAAAACTCTGCAATGATGCTTTATATAGCACTGTAGATGTAATTGTAGACGTCATACATAATGAAGATATCTTAACTATAACTTATGTAATAATCATCGTACATGTTGTCTAGCGTATTGTCATAAAAACCCATGATGATAGTTGCAACTTTAACCTTCTTCTCGAAAGACTGTTGGTATTCACTGCCACCGCTTCCATCGCCTCTTCCCGCAATTACTGTAGCACTACCGCTTGCAATGAGTTGTTCGTCATTATCATCCCTATTATCATGATTATGTGTTAGTGTTACAACAGTATCTAACTTATGCTCATATTTCTGTACCATAACAGATACGAGAAAGCATGCGAATGATTCATCTTCTACACTAATGCCATCTTCACGAAGAAGGGTTCTTCGTAACTTCATCTCAACCAATCGCAATACATCAGCAGGATTGATTACCAATCGCCGCCCCATCTGACGCTTCAAAAATCAAATGTTCAAATGTTTGTATATTCTATGGGACTTAACTACGGGGTTATCAGTCCCTAAACTTACAAACTACTTATGAACTGCTTACGAACTAGGACAGCACAAATATCCATGCCCGAGGGGGGATTCGAACCCCCGACCGTAGTGGCCGTTCAGACCGTGACTAGAGCGCCTTAGTCTCCTCGGCCACCGCGGCCGGCATCTGACGCTTCATCACACAAATAACGTCACAAAACGCAACTTCGGAGGCACACTGCACCGTCCCTACTGGCGAACCGACAGGTCAAAGTGCAATGCGGCATGGCACACGGAGAATCCTCTAACGGACGACTTCAAAGTTTTGCAGATGGGGGAGTATCACTAGTACAATAAGGGACCTTTACATTATCTCTCATACGATTTTGGTGTATATGTGTTTGTTCGAGCCCAAGTAGTTTCCTTGTTAGATACCGGAAACATAAGACAATAGTTGTGGTTTAGTGTTACATCGAAAAGTCGTCATGTTTTTATGCCTACATTATCTGCCTCTCTTCCATTTCTGTTCTCGTATACTGGTGGTGCGCTCGGTCCGCAGCTTGAGACACAACACCCCGTGGCATGACGGCGCGGCTGATGCATATCTGAGCACGGCGAGTGTGCGCGGAACTAAATGTTTATCAGCTCATTTGCATATCGCGGGCGGCGCCAAATCGAGTGCGCTGGGCCGTGACACCCGCCACCGGCAATTTTTCGGAGCGTGCCGATGCCGGGCATTACCGCAACACCCGGCCGCATGCGATAAAGTGCTTCCACCGGCCGGCCGGCAGCAGAGAGCGCCGAGCCGCTGTACGTGCTGTTCTGCACACAACACTGTCTGAACACTGCAACGGAAGCTAGCAGGTATCGTCACAAAATGTTGCTTGCGAAACGTCAGGTAGTATTTCATCAACTTCTGAAAATGGTGCGCGAAATGTGGTATAAATAATAAAATATGGAAACACTATATTGAGTAGAATATAGGTGATAAATGTCACTTTACTGTACCTGAACTTCCATATATATACGCGGTATCTCCACAAAGTAAGTTCCGTTTGGTTATATAAAACAAACGTGTACAGATACAGAAAAAATATTTATTGTACAAAAATATACAACTATTAAACTACTTTTATACATAGCTTCCGAAATTTTGTAGCCATTTGTCATAGCGTGGCAGAAGACTTTGTATGCCTTCTTCGTAGAAGGTTTCCGCCTGTGTATTCAACCATGTGGTAACATGTTCTTTCAGCTCGTCATCATCGCTGAAGTGTTGACCACCATGGACAGGTTTAGGTGTAAAAAGTAAGTCGCTAGGAGCGAGACTGTCGGAGGATGATCAAACAAGTCCCAGTGTGCCGCGGTGGAGTAGCCGAGCGGTCTAAAGCGTCTCGCTGCGGAGCGCGCGGTTGCTCGCCGTGGAGGTTCGAGTCCTCCCTGGGGCATGGGTGTGTGTGTTTGTCTGTTGGTTAGTTTACCTAGGTTTAAGTAGTTTGTAAGCTACGAACTGATGACCACGCAGTTTGGTCCGATAGATTTACAGACATTTGAACATTTTTAGTCCCAGTGAAATTCCCTATGAGTTGTTTGGTTACATTCGCCTTGTGAGGTCGGGCGGCAACGTGAAGGGGGGAAGAAGACTCCTTTCATCTCTTCTTACACCTAAAATCTGTTCTTGGTGGTCAACACTTCAACGATGCGGCAACCTTAAATGAAGAAGGCATACAAAAACGTGTCCCACGCTATGACAAGTGCCTACAAAATTTCGGAAGTTATGTAGAAAAGTAGTTGAAAAGTTGCAGATTTTTATACGATAAATATTTTTTCTGTATCTGTTCACGTTTGGTTTATATAACCAAACGGAACTTACTTTGTGGACATACCTCGTATAATCTCTACATTACCAGGAGCTGCAGTAATTGGTCGAGTCTTTTCGAAGATCTGTATTTACATGTAAAAATATTGATGAAACTTGAACAGAACCCTAAATTTACTGAATTTGGACTACGACCTCTGTTAGTATTATGAGTCTAGTAACGTGAAAAATTGGCGACAAAGCAAGGACAAAAGATTTTCTGTATTAGAATGGGCAAGATGTTTATCTGTTACAACACTTCATTCCGAACGAATTATGGAAAATAATTGACTCATCGACCATATGCTCTCGTACGGAAAATTTGGGGCATTGGTTATCTATTAATAGGTAAGTACCATTTTATAAAGTCTGGCAGGTGCAACTGTTAAAGTTTCGTACTGAATGAAAACAAAAAAAAAAAATGTTTCTAGTAAGACAAAAATGGGAATATCGAAGCAAATTGTGTGACTGGTTTGGGACGCTGGTTTCCTTTCAAACAACACCAACTGCAGCAACTGAATTTTGAAGGTTATGCCCGATATCTTACATTGCGTCACAATACAGCAGTGTTTTTCAAACTTTTCCAATATGCGGCCCCCTTCAAAGTAGAAATATTCTGGCACCCCTTCGAAATAAAAACATTTTGGTGACCCATGTTGTACAAAGCTTTTTATTGATTTATTTATTTATTTTATTCTAACGTGTTATTTTATTTTGACGTGATTTCAGTAAGAGAAATATTCTTTGCATTTGCATACTTTCGCATTTCAAACAAGACTCAGAAGCGAATTGTGCTCATTAAGAAATGTCCCACTGTATAGACAGTTTGTAAAGAAATAAACTTTTCTATAGTATTTTTCGGATTTACTTATTGTATGAATTTATTTTGCCTATCGATTGGGTCCATAAAACAGTTTTCACAGTTCGCGCTTATTCATTATTAATAAACTGTATTATAAAACAATCTACGATCTATTCAATTCATAATAAATGTGACACAAGGAACTCCGTACTTTTAACATTTATCTTAGGCGTACGTTATTTATTAACGAACCCCTAGTCATTTTACATTGCAAGTACTGCAGCCTTTGGCAAGACTTTGTCATTCCCCGCCCCTCTCTGAGGTCCTCAATTCACAGGTTGAAAAACACTGCAATAGAGGAACCACTTGTGAATGACAATTTCATGTCCAAGCAAACTTCAGTTTATCAGTAAAGGGTAATATCTACATGTCAGAGTATGGAGCAATGGAAATCATTAAAATGTTGTGCACGAATGAGGTGCATCAGAGTTAATGTTTTCTTTCAAAAGTCATGCGTCACATTTCTTCTGCGACAAAACTGTCACTAATACCTATTAGTTCGAAATGTTGCAGTTTTGGTTACTTTTTTAACCAGCAGCTAATGCAGGATATTTGATCTTCAAAGGAGATGGAAGCACCCCTTCATCGTAGCATACATGTTGGTGGTATAAGACAATTCGTGTAAAATGGTTTACATCATCAACTACGTGTGATGTGTCTGACAATGGTATGAAAATCAAAGTAGATAGCAGATAAATATTTCCGAATAGCTCTGCGTTGTTGCAATATGACGTATTCCATTGTTTTATTCCCTTATTCATGCAAAGTGACCGTCTGATAATGGCTGAGACTGTAAATCATTAGTTTCAGCGTACTTTTGCCTATGTCTGAAGTATAGTTTTGAATTAACTAATAAACATGCAGAAGGTACCTATTGCAATCTATCACATTATCTCTTGAACAGAGAGGCAGGGTGTGAAGAATATATTGCTTATACTGCTACCAGATTGAGTGCACTGACGGAACATTCAAACAGCCTAAGCGATATGATCGCACTGATACCGAATTGTATTTAAATCCGAGGAGTTTGTTGTTCATGGAAGTATGGTTTAGTCATCCTGGTGCACTTGGAATCACGCATGTACACAGAGAACTGTGTGGCGCAATCCGATGTTCTGCTGGTATCTGCATAATAACTGAGATCAGTGAAACCACGAGTAAGCAACGAGGTGTTCGAACCCACGCGTTACCACAGATCATGGGGATTGGACGACTGCACGCCTTGTGTAGCAAGATGTGCAGCGCTCTTTGGCAGATGCGATACATAGTTCGACGCTGTTGCAGATACATTCGTTTCGGAGCACCAAACGATACGTATTCGCATGTTGACTGAAGAGGACGCGGGGTTATCGATATGGGCCGAAAATCAATGGCAATGTGTCGCCTAATCAGACCATGGTTCGTGCTAACCAGATCGATGAGGGTATCTCGATACGCCGTCATTCAGGCAAAACACACACTCGCCGGCCGCGGTGGCCCAGCGGTCTGCGGCGTGCCAGTCACGGTCTGCACGGCCGCCTCGGTCGGGTGTTCGAATCCCCCCTCGGGCATGGACGTTTGTGCCGTCTTTAGTATAAGCTAGTTCTTAAGTAGTTTGTAAGTTTATGGACTGATGACCCCGTGGTTAAGTCCCATAAGATATACAAACATTTGAACATTTGCAGAACACACACCCTGTCATACATTCAAACAGTTAAAATGTGTTGTAGTTTTTTATGTATTTGAGTGGACTATTATCAGACCGGTGGTAGCAATGAAAATCACCGTAACACCTTAAAACTACGTGAATTTTTTGTGAACACGTACTTACTTTCATGCTATTTAGTTTCTTTCGGCATATACCTATGAAGGTCACAACACTAGAATCGCCTTGACCAACAAACTCATTTAATATCTATGAAACATACCAGGATCGCTACTTGGCGCCAGTTCCTAGTCCACAAACTATAGACCAATATTTTAGGGAAATCTGATGCCCCATATCTCATCAATCCCACCAAGGATTTCTAGAAGGCATGTGACGCAGAACCGCTGCTATACTAAGTTTCAAACTTAATCCCACACGGGATTAATCAGGTGACTATGATGTATTTGTTTATTACTGTTCACCACCACTAAACAATTAGAAATACTGTTATGGTACGATATAATCTAATACAAAAAAATGACAAATACTATCCTACAGTACAGTTGGCCTAAAGCGACTAATATACATGCAGACCTGTTGTCCGTCTATTTTCATTCACAAGTCCTTACTCCATACCTTTGACAGCACTGCTGTATTTGGAAGCTACTGTGTCTCACAGAATCACTGGGAACTAATTTCCGACATTATGAAGTAATATACCTAGAATCCTTCTTGGAACTAAATATGACAATGAAGTTTCGTTCTTAAGCCGTTGCCTGAAGCGAAATCCGATTTAATAAAGTCCTGTTATTAAATCTCTCTTTCGCTGACCACTGTGCTGCGAACAAAATGAAACATCAGGAACGATAAGAAACGACAGAGATTAAAAAGCTCATCGCAAACAATGATTCCATCAAACTCAGTATTGTCTTAGCAATACTTGGAAGCGAAACAGTATCTCGTTAACTGATTCATACTCTCACTGAACCGTAATTGCACATAAATATGGCATACTACTATCATTGCATAAATAACAGGTTATATGGGTAAGTTCATGTTACTAACACATTCGCCGTGAGACACCATCGTCAAAAAAATTGAGGTTCTACTGGTGGGCGAACATGTTGTTAACAAATAACTTCTGACTGCAACAAACGTGTTTATCATTCCACGTTCTTCACTTACGGTACAAATAAATAATTACGAATAATCCATCGTTATGTACAAATCAATGATAAGACTAACAAAAACAGTAATACACATTCTTACAAATTAAATTCTGCATGTATACAAATAAAAAATGATGAACTAAATTTGCTACAGTGGTAATTACAGAAAAAGTTGAAATATGCTTAACAACAAAAGGCAGCTTAATGAAGACCGAAATACATGTATAGCATTCGTGATACCATAGAAACTGTTCGACCGTTCTATGTGGACTAAGATGTTCGAGGTCTTGCGACACAAATCAATAAAGTGCAGATACACGAAAGCAATGTATAATAATATAAAAACCCAACCGATAAAATTAACAGTGACACAGCCAGAAAGACATGTTCATGGTAATGACGCTGTTAGCAACGTTGTGATTCACGTGTTTTATTGATCAACTGACACGACAAAGAAATAATGATTCAAATGAAAAGAATTAACATTACCTGACATTGCCAGTTTAGAAGGTGATGTGATAGTTTTATATTCTTCAAAATGAAATGCCAAGATCGCGAATTAATAATTTATTGAATGGCGACTTGTTACGGTAAATTGTGTCACCATCATCTGGTCACATATATTTTATATGCTGGTCATCTTATTAAAAAAATGGATATAAAATAATAGGTGCAACATAACACTTAGTCACCATATAAAAATACACAAATTGTAACATGACAGCTTACAAGATACAGTTTACAAGTATCTATTAAGCTGTCACAACTTATAAATATTGTTGATGATCAGGTGAAATAATTTTGAAAGCTAAGTAATGGCTATTCCAATTATTTTCACTCATCACATAGCTCACTTCAGTAAATATTTTAATTTTTCAGACTCTGGTACGGCGAGGTTTCAGAGGTCTCAGACAGTGAAGAGTCTGAACCTGAAACTGTGGGAGGTACAGCAGACACCAGCAATGACGAAGCACAAGAGTAGTGCTGGACCTCACAACATGAAATACACGCTCTAGAACCCGAAAAATAAGTTTCACAAGCTGAAGCTTTAATTGTAATGTAAAAGCGATAAAGCTCCACTTCGAGGAAAAGAGGACGTCTGGGATTGACCGAGGATGAGTTTGAAGAAGAGGAACCCACTTTGGATGATAATAACCACATCATGGAGAAAGTTGAGGCCTGCTTCTCATTGGCCACATTACACTGAAGAGAGGGAGAAGAGATGCAGATTAGAAAAATGCACTGGCAGAAGTCGAGTTCAATGTTCGAAATGCCATGTAACACTTTGTTTGAACACAGAAATCAACTGTTTTGATAAATTTCATATTAAATAATTTATTCTACATCTACATCTACATGAGATACTCTGAAAATCACATTTAACTGCGTGGCAGAGGGTTCCTCGAACTAACATTATACTATTTATCTCCAATTCCGTTCTCGAATAGCACGCGGGAAGAAATAACACCTGATTCTCTCTGTTCGAGCTCTGATTTCTCGTATTTTATTCTGATGATCTTTTCTACCAATGTAAGTGAGAGTCAACAATATCTTTTCGCATTCGGAGGAGAATGTCGGCGATTGGAGTTTCGTAAGTAGCCCACGCCGCAGCGATAAGCGCCGTTGTTGTAATGATTCCCATCCCAGATCCTGTATCATTTCCGTAACGCTGTCTTCCATGAATCGTAACAATAAGAAACGAGCTGCCCTTCTGTGAACTCCTTCGATGTCCTCCGTCAAACTCACCTGATAAGGATCCCACACTGGGCAGAAATACTAAAAAAATGGACGGACAAATTGCAATAAATTTTGTCACTTGAATGGTGTACTAATTATTTCTGACAGTATACTTTAGTTATATGTAACCGTAGCGACATAGTGGTGTCAAATGACAACATTATATTTTTCAAAAACCATTTTCTAAATTTCTTACTTTCTTCAGAAAATATGATGAGATTAATCATTTGACGAGGAAAAACACAATTTTTGTTTCATCGGGGAAGATAAAATAATGACCGAAAGGGATAAACAGCGAACTTAGAAATGCTAAAGAAGCGGGAACATCATTGTTCTTAGTGAACCTCACGATAGAGGATGTTGTTGGTTGATCACTAAACACTCCTGTAATATTGGCTCGGAATGTTATTCTCCTGATTTCAATATTATTTATATAACCTCCTTTGAAGTTTTCCCCTCTGCGGCAACTTCACACTGCGTGTGGTGAAATACCAACAGCCGACATGTCCAACAGGCGCACATCAGAAATGCTAGATGGTGGCTGAGGCGCTTTCCTGAGCACTGGTAAAGTTACCATTAGTTACTCTCCACGGAGCGAGTTAACCGTGACCGAGATATGGCCTAGGAGAATGGAAGGGAGGCATTTCCTGCGAGATGCGGCTGACGCAGATAAACTGGCCACATCCGGAAGACGGATTGTCGCGGAGCCGGTCTCATTAATCTGGAGTTGCTGACATGTCATGTTGCCGCCTCCTCCTGGAAAATCTGGCGCTCCGCGCGGAGCGCCGAGGAGTGCGGGAGGCAGAAAGAACTGCGAGTCTTTGGCGCCGTTTATTGGTTATTTATGTAGCTGTCACAGAAAGCGGCAGCGGCGTCGAAGCCGGCGTGATGGGCTGCGGAAGGGACGCCTGAGTGCAGAAGCAGCAAAGAACAGCTCCCGCCGTTGCTGTTGTGATGCGCAGGGAGAAATATGTCTCGGCTGTTGCCTTAACAAGAAAATCTACTTTAGCCATCCCCAAGCAGTAATAATGACGCTCAACTTACGGGAGACGTTGCTGCGAAACAGTTATCTGAATTACACGCCCCTTGGCTCACAATTCAGCGAAAGGAAAAACGAAATGAAAAATAAGAAATGCTATGTACAGCACTTGATCTTTATCCCACGGATGATAGGAAAATTATACAAACCATCCCAGTGCTGCATAAATAAAATGGGTTGGAAGCGTTCTCAGGATGGAAGGCGGAGCGGTGAAGGCTTGTGGGCGCCCTAGGAAAGGGTGGCTGACTGGCAAATAAAATATAGAATTGAAGTTAATATATGGTATATTCTGAAATACGGGATACATATTGGGACTCGCCCTGGGGTCGGATGCAATGAATGAATGCCAGTCTAAACGGATAAGAAAACGGAAAAGGTAATGGTTACGGTTCACACAGTTGGTGGCTGATACCGAACAGCCGCTAGGCGGGAGCGGACGGCATGCGGCCGTTCGCCCCGCACAGACGCTGAGCCTCTGGAGTGCGTCTGTTCTGTACGAGAACTCAAACTGAAGAGAGCGAAGGAACTGATTCTCGCACCTCTGAATCCTGCAGCAGTAGCACACGTGATCAAAAGTGGGTGTCTGCTATTGGCTCCACGGTAGTATGGAAACGTCAGTAGTTTCAGCACGGACGCCAGAAGGGTGGCGTGATTTTAGAATCAGCATTCAATACTGGTTCTAGCCGGCTCTGTCCTGCAAGGTGGACAGCCTTGGTCACGTTGTCAAGGCGTATGTCGCAGTGGAACAACACTTGTAAAGCTTAGGCGAAGTTTGAAATAAATTTTTTGAATTATTTCCCGAAACTATGTTACACTGGCTGGTCATCCTGTACAGCTGTTGCAGTGGGATACTTTCGAAGCACGGGCAGATTAATTTTTGTTAATGATAAATGTAAGCAACTACTGTGACTAGCTAAGAGACATATGCGTGTGCGGCACGAGGTCTGTATAATGTAACTACTGTCTGTTTGTAAACAAACCGTTCACTCCACTGAATTCATACCTTCATCGGAAATGTAGATAACACATCGAATTTTTTTTAAGTGGAGAGCAGAATGATATTATTTTATTGATTTGATACAAGAATCGTATCCTAAATCCTATGCAGAACTATAAACAAGGAAACAGAGGAAAAAAGTAACTCATTATGACAAAACACTAACTGTGTGTGCTTGGTTAGCGGCACGTTGAGGACTATCTTGAGCATCGCCCTCCAGAGCTTGGAACAAACGACGGTCTGTGGGGCCTCTATGGGCGCCTGATGTGTTGACTGTATAAGTCGCCATTAAAAACGGCCGATCGGCAGCGCAAAGTCAACGGCAGACGTGTGGCTCTGGGATCACGCGAAGCGCTGCTTAGCTGGCCGCCTCTATCGGGTGGCTTTCCTGTGCGTGCCGGCGCCCGATGCCTGGTCTGCACGTCCTTCCCAACACCTTATGTTAGACGATTTCTGGAATTATTATCGTCCTTCCCAACACCTTATGTTAGACGATTTCTGGAATTATTATATGCTAGGGTTGTGCGGCAAACAGTGTTGATTAGTTTCGGAACATCATTCTGTAGTATGTGAAATGGAAACTAATACAGCCGGCCTTGGTGGCCGAGGGGACTGAGGCGCTCCAGTCATGGTCTGCACGGCCACTATGGTCGGGGGTTCGAATCCCCCCTCAGGCATGGATATTTGTGCCGTCCTCAGTATAAGGTAGTACAATAAGTAGTTTGTAAGTTTAGGGACTGATGACCCCGTAGTTAAGTCCAATAAGCTTAACAAATATTTGAATTTTTTTTTTTTTTTGAAACTAATATAAACAAGTGTATTTTCGAGTCTGCACCATTACGTCATAATCTAAGATGGCACGAGCAATGAAAACTTTACCCGCTTTGTGTGTGTTACATCTATAACGTTCGTCTATTTAAGTAGTTCATGCACGCATTTCCACTGGGTGCTTCCTATCAAGTAACTTTACTATCTTATACTTTGCATAATTATAATACAGTCAACACAATAAGATTCGCAAACTCACTTTCCTTTGCTCCCGTCCGTGTCCGTACTCTGCACACACAGTAGAAGAAGAATGGGTAGGATTGAAGACAGAATAGGGAAGGCAGCAGAGGACAAAATAGGTAGAAAGGGAAGACCTACAAATAATCCTTGTATATCACAAGAAATACTAAATTTAATTGATGAAAGGAGAAAATATAAAAATGCAGTAAATTAAACAGACAAAATGGAGTACAGGCGACTAAGAAATGAGATTAACAGGAAGTGTAAAAGAGCTCAGCAGGAATGGCTAGAAGGCAAATGCAAGTCTGTAGAAGAATGTAAAAAGGGGGAAATAGATACAGCCTACAGGAAAGAAAAAGAAACATTTAAATGGAGATAAGAAAAACAACTCTATGAATATCAAGGATACTGATGGAAAACCATCAAGCTGAAAGGTGGAAAGAGTATATAGAGAGGCTCTGCAAAGGAAATGAAGTTAGAGGCAATATTGTAGGAAGGGGAGAAGAAATAGATGAGGATGAAATAGGAGATACTATACTGAGAGATGAGTTTGACGCCTGCCGCGGTGACCTAGGGGACTGGGGAGCCAGTCACGGTCTGCACGGCCACTACGGTCGGGGGTTCGAATTCCCCCTCGGGCATGGATATTTGTGCTGTCCTTAGTGTTAGCTAGTTCATAAGTAGTTTGAAAGTTTAGGGACTGATGACCACGCATTTAAGTCCCATAAGCTATGCAAACATTTGAACATGAATTTGAGAGAGCACAGAAAGATCGAAGTCCAAACAAGGCCCCTAAAGTGGATGACATCCGCTCAGAACTACGGAAGTCGCCGGGAGAGCCAGTCATGACAAAATATTTCACCTGGTGTGTACGATGAAACAGGGAAAATACCCTCAGACTTAGAGAGAGAGAGAGAGAGAGAGAAAGGGGGGTATAATAATTCCCATTTCAAAGAAATCAGGTACAGACCGGTGTGAGAATTACACAACAATCAGTTTTATAAGTCATGGTTGCTAAACTTTAACACGACTTATTTACAGAAGTATTGAAAATCTGGTAGAAGCCGACCTTGGAAAAGACCAGTTTGGATTCAAGATAAATGTAGGAACATGGGAGGCAATCCTCACTTTACAGTTTATCTTAGAAGACAGATTAAGGAAAGGCGAACCTACATTTGTAGCTTTAGTAGATTTGGAGAAAGCTTTTGACAATGTTGATTGGAATACACTCTTCAAAATCAAAAATCAACAGTAATAAACTGTAGGAAACGGAAGGTTATTTAGAATTTGAACAAAAACCAAACAGCATTTATCAGAGTTGAAGGGCATCAAAGGGATACAGAGGTTGGGAATGGTGTAAGACAGGGTTATAGCCATTCCCCAATGTTATTCAATTTGTATATTGAGCAAGCTATATATGAAAGCGTGCAGAAAATTGGAGAAGGAATTAAACTTCAGTGTGAAGAAACAAAAACCACGCGTTTTGCTGATGACATTGTAATTCTGTCAGAGATAGCAAAGGACATGGAAGAGCAATTGAACGGAATGGACAGTGTGTTGAAAGGAGCGTATAAGATGAACATTAACGAGAGCAAAACAAGGGTAATGGAATGCAGTCTTAGAAAATCATGCGATGCTGAAGGAATTATATTAGGTAACGAGTCAATGAAGATACAGAGGATATAAAATGGAGAATAGCAATTGGAAGAAAAGCGTTTTTGAAAAAGAGAAATTTGTTAACATTGAATATTACATTAACGATGAAAAGTCATTTCTTATCGCATTTGTGTGGAGAGTTACCTTATGGGAGAGAAAAAATGCCGATAGACAATGCGGACAGGAAGAGGATAGAGGCTTTTGAAACGTTGTGTTACAGAAGAATGCTGAATATTGGTTGGGTGGATCGCGTAACTAATGAGAAGGTACTGAACAGAATTGGGGAGAAAAGGAATTTCTGGCATACCTTGACTAAAACAAGGGATCGATTGGTAGGCCACGTACTTGTACATCAAGGAATTGTGACTTTAGCGTTGAAGGGAAGTGTGTGGGGTAAAAATCGTAGAGGGAGACCAAGAGAAGAATATAGTAAGCAAATTTAAATGAATGTAGGTTGCACCGTCTTTCTGCAGATCGCAGATTATTTCAAGCTGTAAATCGTAAATGATATTAGAAGCGTAGTACCGTCAATACAAGAATCCAGGCACAAAGTTGAATAACATGAATCATTTTAACAGAAGATAATATGAATCAGAAAAAGGCTGTTACTTTTAGAGAGATTATTTCAACTACTCCGTAGATTTAAAATTACATACGAACGTTATTCGACAAATAGATTGACTAGATGTCTAAAGATGTTTCAAAGTTAGGAATTAGTCTGCATCAAATATCGTTTCAAGATCGGCTCTAGAACTTCAGAAAGAAACTTGAATGTTCGGTAACGATCGTTCTAGGTGATTGCCCATGCGTGTATTTTTATAAAACTTTTGGATTATGGGGTCTGTGTTCTTAACAACAATTAGATTTAAGAAAGATATGTACGTAGATCGTTTGTTTATGATAGGACTTCTAAAGTTGAGGAAATTGCTATTATGCACGTAATTAAAAAAATGAAAAAAAAACTGTTGACGGGATGAACTCAATTAGCCACAAAAGCTGTGGACTGAAGATTTGTAAATGTGAAAACACTAAACATGAAGGAGATGGGATTAGCTTCTTTTTATATATATTATGATGGATATATACAGATTTTGGAATGTTTTAAAGTAAAACTTAAGATCGAATTGGAAACCGTCCCCCCCCCCCCCCCATCAAAAAAAAAAAAAAAATCCTTGTTTGATTCTAAATCAGATAACGACGTGGATTTTGATCCGTCTTCACACATCAGAATAACTTCTGAAAAGATACAAATTTGTAATCAGCTCGTAGACAACTGCAGTTGGCCACGGCGGATTAGCCGTGCACATTGGGGCGCCATGCTGCGGTGCGCGCGGCGATTCGCCGTCGGGGATTCGAGTCCCCCCACGCGCATGGGTGTTAGTGTTGTCCTTAGGTCAGTTTACCTTAATGTAAGTAGTTAGTAAGCTACGGACTAATAACCCAGCATTCGAGTCCTATAGATTTACAAAAACACGAACAACTTCATATAATTCGAGTTGACAGGCTGAGGTCAATGTATAAAATGTCATCCTACCGTTTCGTCTCCAGCTGCGGGAGACAATGATAGATGGTAACATTCAGAATGTTCAATGTGATGTGAGAAATACCGTTTAAGTTGACTATACATGCAACTGCGAGAATAAATTGTAGAGAGTACCCCATTTAATACAGCACCAAAACGCCTCTCTTGATCGCCTACGTTAGTTAGTAGTCTTGGGACTGATAACTGTAGCAGTTTGGGTCCTTAGATTCACACACCTTTGAACATTTGAAATCGCAAGACGAGAGAAAGTCGTGATTTTTATTTTTATTTAGTTTTAGATACACTCTTTATGTTGTTGTTGTTGTTGTGGTCTTCAGTCCGGAGACTGGTTTGATGCAGCTCTCCACAATACCCTATCTTGAGCAAGCCTCTTCATGTCCACATAAGAGCGACAACCTACATCTGTCTGAATCTGCTTACTGTATCCATCTCTTGGTCTTCCCCTGCGATTTTTTCCCCCTACACTTCCCTCCAACGCTAAATTCACAATTCCTTGATGTCTAAGAACGTGTCCTACCAATCTATCCCTTCTTTTAGTCAAGGTATGCCAGAAATTCCTTTTCTCCCCAATTCTGTTCAGTACCTCCTCATTAGTTACGTGATCCACCCACCTAATCTTCAGCATTCTTCTGTAGCACCATATTTCAAAAGCCTCAATCCTCTTCCTGTCCGCACTGTTTATCGTCCATGTCTCACACCCATACAAGGCAACACTCCATACAAATGCCTTCAGAAAGGACTTCCTTAGGCTTAAATCAATATTCGATGTTAACAAATTTCTCTTTTTCAAGAACGCTCTTCTACCCATTGCCATTCTGCATTTTATATCCTCTGTACTGCGACCATCATTTGTTATTTTAGTGCCCAAGTAACAAAACTCATCTACCTCCTTTATTGCTTCGTTTCCCAATCTAATTCCTTCAGCATCACCTGATTTTCTAAGACCGCAATCCATTACCCTAGTTTTGCTCTTGTTAATGTTCATCTTATATGCACCTTTCAGCACACTGTTCATTCCGTTCAATTGCTCTTCCAGGTCCTTTGCTGTATCTGACAGAATTACTATGTCATCGGCAAAACGCAATGTTTTTAATTCTTCCCCCTGAACTTTAATTCCTTCACCAAATTTCTCCTTGCTTTCCTTTATAGCTTGCTCAATGTACAAATTGAACAACAATGGAGAAAGGCTACAACCTTGTCTTACTCCCTTTCCAACCACTGCATCCCTTTCATGCCCTTCAACTCTGACAACCGCTGTCTGGTTTTTGTACAAGTTGTAAATAACCTTACGCTCCCTATATTTCACTCCTGCTTGCTTCAGAACTTGAAAGAGTTTATTCCAATCAACATTGTCAAAAGCCTTCTCCAAATCTACAAAAGCTAGAAATGTACGTTTGCCTTTTCTTAATCTATCTTCTAGGATAAGCCGTAAAGTGAGTATTGCCTCCCGTGTTCCTACATTTCTCCTGAACCCAAACTGATCTTCCCCGAGATCGGCTTCTACCAGCTTTTCCATCCTTCTGTATATAATTCGCGTTAATATTTTGCAACCATGACTTATTAAACTGATGGTTCTGTAGTTTTCACACCTGTCTGCACCTGCTTTCTTTGGAATGGGGATTATAACATTTTTCTTAAAGTCTGAGGGTACTTCGCCTGTCTCATACATCTTACACACCAGGTGAAACAGGTTTGTCATGGCTGCTTCTCCCAGAGACTTCAGTAGCTCTGAGGGAATATCATCCACTCCAGGGGCCTTATTTCGACTCAGGTCTTTCAGGGCTCTGTCAAATTCTTCTCTCAGTACAGTATCTCCTATTTCATCTTCATCTACATCCTCTTCCCTTCCTACAATATTGTCTCGAAGTTCATTTCCTTTGTAGAGCCCCTCTATATAATCTTTCCACCTTTCAGCTTTCCCTTCTTTGCTGAGAACTGGTTTTCCATCAGTGTCCTTGATATTCATAGAGCTGTTTTTCTTATCTCCAAATGTTTCTTTTATTTTCCTGTAGGCTGTATCTATTTTCCCCCTATTTATACATTCTTCTACATCCTTGCATTTGCCTTCTAGCCACTCCTGCTTAGCCCTTTTGCACTTCCTGTCAATCTCATTTCTTAGTCGTCTGTACTCCATTTTGCCTGTTTCATTTACTGCATTTTTATATTTTCTCCTTTCATCGATTAAATTTAGTATCTCCTGTGATATCCAAGGGTTTTTTGTAGGTCTTTCCTTCCTACCTATTTTGTCCTCTGCTACCTTCACTATTTCATCTCTCAATTTTACCCATTCCTCCTTACTCTTTATGTAGGACCCCCCCCCTCCCCCAAAAAAAAAAAAACCAAAAAACAAAAAAACCCTGAGTTGCATGTTTCATTCTTAATTTTACTACTCAATCCGTATTTCATTCATGCAGCAAAGATATGTCGAGGAGATACTGCCAACAAAAAACCGTAGATCTCGTGGAGATAGTGATCTTAGACAACCCCCATATTTCTATTGCTTTGACATGAAATCATTAATCCGCTCGACTCGTTACCACGCACAATACTACACTACGGTTATTTGTAATTTTTAACCATGTTGTGCTTATGAAGGTGACTGTGCGAACACTCATAAACGTACTGTACAAACACAGTACACGGAGGTTCTCTCCGATTTTCGGTTCATAATAATAAACACCGTAGCTTAGTTACACTAGGAATCAGAGCAAACATGGATATTATTCGTCAGCTCTGTACTGTCGCATCGAATCAGTTAGTGACTACAGACAGACAACACAATCTACGATTTCCAAAAATGACTGCAATATGGCTAGCGCATGAAGGATGTCGCCAGCTAGCAGAATAGGTAGGGGCATGAAGAGAAAGAGAACGAGGTAACTATGAAACAATGGTGCATTGAATATAGTACGAAGATTGTTTAATGGCAATAAAATCTATGTTGTTGTTGTTGTGGTCTTCAGTCCGGAGATTGGTTTGATCCAGCTCTCCACAATACCCTATCCTGCGCAAGCCTCTTCAACTCCACATAAGAACGACAACCTACATCTGCTTGAATCTGCTTACTGTATCCATCTCTTGGTCTTCCTCTGCGGTTTTTACCCCACACACTTCCCTCCAATGCTAAATTCACAATTCCTTGATGTTTAAGAATGTGTCCTACCAACCTATAAGTAATGAAAAAGAATTTTAAAACTTGGTAAAATTTAGTTATAAAGGATCACCTGGTATTCTTTTGTAATTTCTTGTAAGAATTAGTATACAGGGTGTTACAGAAAGGTACGGCCAAACTTTCATGAAACATTCCTCACACACAAAGAAAGAAAAAATGTTATGTGGACATGCGTCCGGAAACGCTTAATTTCCATGTTAGAGCACTGAAATGAGGAGTGACACATTGTTGAATGAACCATTCGCAGAAGTGTTACAAGCTTCCTAGGGTTTTATTTGTCGGACGGAGAAGTTAGTACTGCTTCCTCCCACAAGTCCCCTAAAACCTCCACATCCTTGCGGATGCTGTTGCGTAGCAGTTTGCGTTTATACCGCCCTACAGTACGCACGAGGTGCCGTAGTTGCTGTCCATGTCTTTATGGAAAGCATAGAGTTCTGACTAACCTGTTGTCTTCTATAGTTGTGTCCCCAGCGCAGAAGACAGAACACAGGTCGTTGGTTCTTGTACAGCATACAAGTGAGGCTAAAATACGTTCTGTAGAATGTAAGCATAAAAAGCGACACGCGAGATTTTTAATTGTCAGGGATGCCATTTATTAAATAAGTAATTAAATATGGCCGTACCTTTCTGTAACACCCTGTATATCTTTGAATTTGTAGAGGAACAGTTGCCCTCCACCCCTTGCCTCCTCTGGCGAACCTCGGAGAGAAACTCTCAGTGTGTCTTCAAATTTCCGCGCAGATAGCATTGGGACCCCGCAAGTGCTTACAAAAATATCTGTGCGTTTGCGCTTAGCGCCTCTACCGCGGCACCTTCACCCCAGCGCAAGCATTCGCCCGGTGGCTGGCGTGAGCTGATTCAGCCGTGACTCACGCACCTGTACGCGTGTCCGCGCTGACTCACGCATCACCTGTCAGTCCGCACCCCTGCCGGTCGCACCCTGCTAACAGGCGGCTGCCACGCAACGCAATGCCGCAGCACACCCTGGGGCATCCGAGCTGCCAATACAGGTGTACGTCATCTAATACTTCACGACTGGGGCTTAGATACAAGACAGATCTCACCTGGAGCAAACATTCAAAGTTCGCAGCCGGATGGAAAGAACACCTGTTTTATCATTGTGAGATATTAAGAACAAGTGAAATACGTGTCACGGTAAAGGGTGACTAAGAAGCTCCCACTGACGGCAGTGCAAGAGGGTATCCTATCATGCTACGGTTCGAAAGTGTACCGAATGACTTCGTGGCACAGATTGTCCCATGCAAATTGCCCCTTAAATTGCGATTCGCCGGCCGCGGTGGCCAAGGAGACTGAGGCGCTTCAGTCACGGTCTGCACGGCCACTACGGTCGGGGGTTCGAATCCCCCTCGGGCATGGATATTTTTGCCGTCCTAGTTCGGAAGTAGTTCATAAGTAGTTTGTAAGTTTAGAGACTGATGACCCCGTAGTTAAGTCCCAGAAGCTTAACAAACATTTGAAATTGCGATTCGGTAGTGGTTTTTGAAGGCTCTGGAAAGCAAATAAGTTCTCTCGGCACATAGTCCCATTCATGTTCAGCTGACGGGAAATATGGATGTGTTGCTAGCCACCGCGGTGGAGTAGCCGAGCGGTCTAAAGCACTTCGCTGCGGAGCGCGCGGTTGCTCGCCGTGGAGGTTCGAGTCCTCCCTGGGGCATGGGTGTGTGTGTTTGTCCGTAGGTTAGTTTACCTAGGTTTAAGTAGTTTGTAAGCTACGGACTGATGACCACGCAGTTTGGTCCGATAGATTTACAGACATATGAACATATATATGTTGCTAGCCAGGGCACTAGTTGCATTGCAAACGAAGAGTACATTCTGTCACGACAGGCCTGAGTAGATGTGCATTGTCCTCCTGAAAATGCAAGTCATCTTCCTGTCGAAAATTGGCAGGTCATTGATAAGACATTCTGCATTATAGCGAACTCTGGAAACTTTACCCTGCAGAAACTACATATGTGACCCCGAGTTGAAATGATGCACCCTCAAAATTCAAATGTTTGTTAAGCTTAAGGGACTTAACTACGGGGTCATCAGTCCCTAAACTTACAAACTACTTATGAACTACGTACAACTAAGGACGGCACAAATATCCCTGCCCGAGTGGGGATTCGAACCCCCGACCGTAGTGGCCGTGCAGACCGTGACTCAAGCGCCTCAGTCCCGTCGGCCACCGCGGCCGGCGATGCACCCTCCCATTTCCAACAAACGCACCGCTTTCCATTCTTCCGTCCCCACGCTCACACACCGTGAATCCACGAACTGAACCTATCCGTTGTGGGTGAATACTGTTCCGAATAGACAGAGCCCCACGTCTACGCCACACATGTGTCTACTGATGACAACACCCGCCGTTCCACCCACTAGTCGACAAGCACGACATTATAGTAGCCACCATTGGGGTTGACGTTGTGTCAGTGTAAGCCTGTCAAAATTTAAACGTATTATACTGCAAACATGTCTATGCCAAAGGGTCCCTGACTATATAACAGGTGTCACATGTGTCGTGATTTTCGTCCCTGTCTGAAGTTCCGTCAGTCGCTGTCAATGCTGTCGATCACGACGTGCTGCTATTGTAATGTGTATACTCGTCCGTAACCTGATCTACGGGTTTGAAAGTAGCGATATCCTATCGATAAAATTGTGTCCTATATGTGCATCAATGTGTAGAAGTGTCCAGTAAGCTTCGCAAAAACCCACAATGAGAACCCGTTCACAGCGCAGCAGTTGTCCAGGCGGAATGTATACTGGAATATCATTGGAGGCTACAATCTGTAGTGACAAAACAGCCGGAAAAGGTCTATTCTGCATAACAATAATTTTCTTTTCAATTCATGGTTACTTTCCAGGTTAAAAAATTGTGTTAATTTCAACAGGTTAAGACTAAAGTAAAAAACAAACAAATAAAATAATAAAAGAAGAGAGTCGAGTAGTAATTAGAAAGCGATAATGAACATGAATATCTTCGTGTTAATATAGAGAAAAGGTAAAGTTGCTACATTTCCAAACCGATATATTTTACGAATTCATGATGAAAGCTAAGTATACTGTCCAAACGTGTATAAAGATAAACCAGTGAAATATACCAATAATAAAATTCGTAGAGTACTTCGTTAATAAAAGAGAAATAAGACAATACTCGAGAGAAACATCCAATGGACTTGACGGTTTAATATGAACTTGGATTAATAATAATAAAAAAAGCATTTGAGAGACAAGGTTGAATAATAATCTATTCGTTTCTAAGGCAGAACCATATAACCCCAGCGACAATTTCCGCAATCATACCGTGCAATAAAATACTTCCGAATATTGTAAGAATTTCTGCTGCCACACGACAGTACGCTGAACAGATCATACCTTTCTTTAAAGTCAAAGCTCCAACCGTATAGCATCAAATCATAAAGAAGTAAAATGAAACAGAAATATATTACATCACACTAAAGAAGACACTTCCCCTTGAGCAATTTAACATCGCGCCACTTTTTGATCTCGACTTAAGCTTGTTGATACTGAACTAGTTATTCCAGTAATTACAAAGAAACTGAAGTAATTGTACAGGAACAAGGTGACATTTCAACTCGCAATATAGATGGTTATAAAAGAAAGCATTATTTTCTGACATTACACATAATTACCGTGAACTAATCACCAGAAAATTACGCATTCTAGAGATCAGATAGAAAACTGAATATGTACGAAAGATTGGTTATCTTAATAAGACGGACGATATAAGGAATATAAGGACAGTATGGAATACATACAACTGAGTCAGATTAGAATATATTAAAATGATTACCGCATACTTTGGGAGACGATGATATTCATGAAGTCGTAGAATTCAATAGTTAGTAACGGATGTAGGGCAGCGTCATAAAAAGAGAGGCACTGAAATGGGCCAAAGTGAATGATTAATAAGGTGATGTCACGTATTCTCACAAAACAAATTTTCTTTTGGTTTCTTAGTGAAGTTTACTGCAGACTGCACCTCCTAAAGTTTAGTAAAACATTGGTGTCCGCTAAAAAACTTCTTTGCTTCTATTAAGTGTAGTTAATGCGGAATGTCATGGTGCTGCTTACATGATATTTTGACATGAAGTTCTTCAAGCTGGTAAATACCCTAATCTGGCGTTCACTGGAACATACTTACAAATTTGTATTCAACTAAGGTCTTTCTTGGGAAAGCTCAAGACGTCTGGAACTAATCATGAATGCCTGCGTTCGATATATATGTAACATCCGTCGCTTTGATCACATTTTACCATCTTATATGCAACTATCCTGGCTCCGTGCAGACAAGCGCAGAGATTTTCATACACTCTGTTTCCTCTACTCTCTTATCAACGTACACTGTCCCTCATATCTTTCCTCGACCTGAACACTCTTATCTGATCAACATAACAGAACTACTCGTTCCTGTCAGAGCAAAACCCTTTCTGTCCCTATCCATCACTCAGCCGGTTTCTCAAAACCCTTTTCAGTAGCAGGAACCAGGCTCTGGAACAATCTACTTCAGTATATCAGAGAACTGAATAACACTGCCAGCTTCAAACGACAGTTAATGGATTATCTACTAAAGCAATAATTACGCCAGTCTTTAATACCTTACGGTCCAGGTACATCACATCCATTCCTCCTCCCAGATATTCTCTTACTGCCATTGCTCTCGCCAGGTACAGCTTTCTTAACTTCCTTTTGTCAGAATTCGCCTTGCCTTAACCAGTCTCGATATATTCAAAAGTACATTCTGTATCTGCTAATATCAACGTTGTTACTTCTATTATTACACCAACAGCAGCAGAAGTTGTCTCAGTGGTACTAGTAGTATTAATCCTATTAGAATTAAGTCAATACCTTTTATTTAGATCCTTTTACATGTAGTTAACTTCTATAAATTATGTTATTAATTCCAGAATGAAACTTCACTCTGCAGCGGAGTGTGTGCTGATATGAAACTTCCTGGCAGATTAAAATTGTGTGCCGGAACCAGGTTCGAGTCCCGGTTCCGGCACACAATTTTAATCTGCCAGGAAGTTTCATATCAGTGCACACTCCGCTGCAGAGTGAAGTTTCATTCTGGAAACATCCCTTAGGCTGTGGCTAAGCCATGTCTCCACCATATCCTTTCTTCCAGGAGTGCTAGTCTTGCGTGTTTGCAGGAGAGCTTCTGTGAAGTTTGGAAAGTAGGAGGCGAGGTACTGGCAGAGGTGAAGTTGTGAGGCGGCATCGTGAGTCGTGTCGGGATAGCACAGTCGGTAGTGTGCTTGCCCGCGAAAGGCAAAGGTCCCAGGTTCGAGTCCCGGTTCCGGCACACAATTTTAATCTGCCAGGAAGTTTCATGTTATTAATTGTTTATCTGTAAAAATCATTGGTATGTTATAGGTAACTCAAATGTAAAGAAATACTGTAAAACCCTGGTCCGATGTAAGAGAGGGCCTGATAGCCCTAATCTGATCAGGCTAAATAAACAAATAAATAAATTAATTAGGATATTGCAGATATCCAAATATTATCACTTTAAAGGCGTCGTTGCATTTCTACATCAGGAATCATGAAAAATTAACACTCTGAGTATAATACTTCGTAGATAGGCTTAATTAAAAAGACGTACGCCTCTGTAGTCCAGTAGACAGGGTGGTAGATCGACATGCAGGAGGCCCGGGTTCGATTCTCGGTCGGGCTGGAGGGTTTCTCCACTCGGGAACTGGGTGTGGTATCCTCCTCATCATCATCGACGCTCAAGTCGCCCATGTGACGTCACCTAAAGTCTTTCATCAGGCAGGCCCAACAGGACCCCAGCTGTGATCTAACGGTCATCAATGCCACAAGAAATAATCAAATAATTTTGATAAATTGCAGCCCCATAAGTTACTTTAAAATAATTACATTTTTTTAATCTACATTTCGACCACACTATGGAGGTCATCATCAGAAATGCAAAGTTACCACATGAGACTTTTACAGAAATGAGGAATGCTCATGTTGTATGAAGGATTAGAAAACAATATGCTAGTTATTGGATAGCAGTCTGAACAAATTTTTTTTTAACATAGTGGCAAGTCGCTATGGGCTGCCGATGTGCCAGCAGATCTGGCGGCATCAGGGAGTCTGATGCCACATTGTTGGCATATCGGCAGCCCCTTAGCTGCTTACCACTATGTTGAAAAAATTTATTTGTTCTGACTGCTAGCCAATAACTAGCATATTGTTTTCTAATCCTTCATACAACATGAGCATTCCTCATTTCTGTAAAAGTCTCATGTGGTAACTTTACATTTCTGATGATGACTTCGATAGTGCGGTCGAAATATTCGTAATTTTTCTTAATTATTTTAAAGCAACTTGTGGGGCTGAAATTTGTCAAAATCATTTTACGTCCAGTTGCTGCATATAAGGACATGTTCAAGATGGTAAAATAATCAAATAATAACTAAAAAGATGACTGTTTCCCTAAATGTTGTTTAAAGAATTGTTATATGTGACTGATGAAGTACTGAAAATACATCACTCTCTCATGGAAAAATCAAGCTGCTTTAAGACTGAAATTCACTGCGTAAATCACGTTGTTATTTAAATAGTGAGGCGACTAGTGTTACACACTAATGTACCAGTTTTCACTGAAGTAACATTTCCATATTCTAAAGAATAATTTCGAATAATTCATACATTGTCATCTTTGGGATAGTCTTTTGATAGTTATTATATCAGTATGCTGATGTACTACATATTTATAGAACATATAGCTGAATGTCTTAATTTTAACTGTTAAGAGTGAGGATATGGACGGAGTTTACCAGTTTTTCACTGTCCTAAACTAAAAAGCGAAATATTTTTAACTTGTACTTAGTAAAATGAAGTTGGAAATAACCAGTTAAAAATACGGTAAAACATTTCAGTCGCAGTGTACCGATACAAATACAGTAATTATGTTTTCAGCGCTAAAAATAAATCACAGTGTTCATTCATTCACAGTCTTTTATATGGGAACCAGATAATTCAATATTCTGGATATTGAAACTCATTTTGATAAATTGGTTTCAGTGAAATAGTACTGATGCATTGTTTTGTTGGCCACATGAAGAACAGTGAAACATTAATCAAAACTGAATTCAATTGAGCAGAAAAAAGTCAGTATATAATAATAAACTGGTAACACTCCGTAACACAATAAGCTATAAATTTCTTTTGCTGTGCTGACTTATTCATCGCAGGTACACTTTTGTTTCTTTCTCTTATGGTTGGCCTTTCATTGGTCCGAATGCAATCAAACTCTCCGCCCTCTATTATCGGCATGACCATTCCTCACATAAAGTTGGAATGTAGCTGGCGCCCAAAAACTAATGACATACAACTTTTAAACATTAGCTGTTATTCTAAAATATCAATCACAATTTTTGGCGTGTGCCTTATGTCACATACGCGACACAGTTCATACACACAGATGAAGTGAAAACCTGTGGCTACTACAGAATGAGGTCAGAAGAGAAATACTTCATTAACTCCCTAGAACTATTAATGAGTTTTAAACAGCAGCCTTCAAAAAGCTAAAACCTGGGATAGAATACACAAATGATTTCGGTTCGACTAAGTACTATCATGAACAGGTTTTCCAATGAATGTCTCTTACTGTGGTTGCAATACTGTCGCTGATACAAATTTTTGTTTACGTAGACAGCATTTTCAATGTATGCTACCTCTTCTATAATTTCTGTGTCAATAAATACTAAACACACTAAACAGTTCTGAATAAATATAACAGACAGTAACAAATATTGAAAACAGTCTCATGTCACTAAATACTTCGTTGTATATATGTTCACATTTTCCACGTATTCGTGTTTGACGGTTTTGTTGTCGCTAAGTAATGCAGCAAATACGTTATAAATGGCATGAGAGTTATAGATTTCTTGAGATGTCAGTCGCGCCAGTATTGTGTTTCAATCACGTTTTCCGGTGGTGGCTGGCCAACAAGGTCACTCGTATTTCGTCAACCGAAACGTGATACTGCGCGATATGAAGAGCTGCGAAGTGGTCTGACCTTCAATGTTCCACGCGCAAAACTATGCTACCTTGTCCATGTTTGTTGTTTGCCAATTCTCGTAAGAACCAATAATGTCTATTAGTCACTTTTCTAATTAACTAAAACAAATAAAGAAGCAATACCGTACTGATAATCTAGGCTTTATCAGAATACCACATAGCAAGATAGAGGCAAACAGAACGATAGAGATGAAGAGGAACATAATGAAAAAGAGCAAGATACAGATTAATCTATATATAAAAGGCTTGTGTGTGTACGTGCTGACAGACTTTTTTCCGTGACCACATACTGCCACCCACTCGTGGTTGTGCTGGTAGATAGCCCTTGGTCTAATGATGTTAGTAAGGGAGTTTGGTCGCGGTGCGTGGCAGTGGGTGAGTGTGACGAGCAAAAATTCTCAAAATATGCAATAAAACGATTTCGCATTGTCCGCCATGTTTAAATTTGGCAAACGAGTTTCCATCGGTTATTACGTGACAAAGAATTGCTTGCTTACCTCTTGATTTGGAATTTAATTCCATATTCGATGTTGTAGGCTGATATGGGAACGGAATCGAAACATATTTTCTTCTCTTTTTCTTTAAATGCTTCTTAGCAGCGATGTTTGAATTTGGCAAGAAACTAAATATGAATATCTATGGCTGGCATGCTAAGAAAACTGAAGTTCAACAGCCAGAGAGTATAGAGACCAATGCCGCGACACTATCTGATGTGAAAGGTGTTATCGTTTGACAGCTGGGTCAAGAAAAACTATGCGACGTAGTCCTATTCATATCCCGGCGGCCTCCTGTGATAATGTTGGCAACAGATGTTGAATAACGAGAATCGTCATAAGCCAATCGCGTGACACGCAAATATTTTGTCGTGAAATCAAGCATACAGCAAGAACAGCAGTATTTATCTACATTTTATGTGGTTCGGTCATCTTTGCAACGATTTTATATCGTGCTATTGATGTTGCCAACATAAAAACACGAGGCCGCCAGGATAGAAAGTAAAATTTTACCGAATCAGATACATCCGTTGTTGTCACATGTCATTATGATCAGCACTTTCACGCGAAACTCTTTTGTATAGAGTCTCATGATTCACACAGTCTTACAATTCATTCCAAATTCATATTCAAGAAGATATTTGTGAAAGCTGTTACAAATCAATATTCACACTTATCCAATATCGTTTTCAGAAATGTAATTTGCCAGCTGCTTTCGGCGCTGCTGTTGCAATGTGTAACAAATTTGAGAATAACGACGTATAATATCAAATATATAAGTTTTTAACTTCTCGGCACGTTTTCCTCAATACTTTACCGACGATCGACAGAGACAAAGGTGAAAATGCAGATAGGGCAAATGAATAATAGAGCGCTACACTACAGTCACAGTCATACTTCGATTGGTTGGTTGGGTGATTGAATTATTACTATTTCTCATCCCTACGATAGAAGTGTTTTCAGAAGTTTACTTCAAACAGAGAATTACACACCGCAATGTTAACTTTATGAACACAACATAACATTGAATTTATATCGTTCCGGAGTACGGACTTAATTTCACGTTTTGTATGAAAAACGTTATGAAAATTCATTGTTTTTGACAATTACTTCTTAAATTTGACATCTTAGCTAGGAGAACTGAGTTTATTGACAGAACGATCCAACAAGGATTCTGTTTTTGCTGACCTAGGTAAGGAATCCTAAAAAAACATGATATACACAGGCCCTTCTTTAACAACCGTTGCGAAGCACGGGCATACAAGCTAGTCTATTTATATTGCACTTCCTCAGTTTACGGTTATTTAAACGTTACTACATATTTCGATGCAACACCGACGATTTGCTCCACATTTGAAAGGTTACTGTGTTCCATGTGCAAATATTTTTTTAACACAACAACAAGAAGTATCTTGACTTCGAATTTGCATTGAGGTTATAATCGCGTATGTGCATTTGTATATAATTCTTAGCTCTACTTTTTTTCTGATTTGTGCCACAAGCGATTCCGATGATTTTGCGCTTTACTTTTACCTCTCCCTCAGTATTGATTTAAAGCAGTCAACAATCCGAAGATTGGTTTGAACACCACAGTGCTTTGCTAGGCATGGTCCTGTTTGGAGGTGGTATGCCGTTGCCTTCCTCCGACCTTCAAACTGACTTACCCAGCCAGTTATAGGGGGCCTACAGTTTAACGTGAGTTCCGAACCACGGTGCTACTCGGTATTTTTCACATGTGCAGTACTGCCAGAGGTGAAAGAAGTGGAAAGTGAAAGATAAAAATCCTAAGACAATGCGGGGATCAAACCCACGACCTTTGGATTTGTAGTCTGGCACTCTACCACTGTACAACCGAGGCGCACCTCGTCAATAAATTTCCTTCTAGAGTACTGATTAATGTAATTTTTCAGAATATTTACATACCTGACACAATATCTGACAACGTACTGTTTCAATTACACTGCTAGCTATACTAAAGCTCTTCCACATACAGCCATACATTTCAGTTACCCTTAAGTATATGTTAACTTTATTATTAAACGAATAATCCGAAACTCTGGGCACGGTATTAATTAGCGTCATCTAATTGCTTCCAGGGATCTCTACATTGTGTTTTTAAAATAATATATCACATAATTATTGACTGAATCTAAAACTTTAGACTGTTTTCACAAACTACGAATTAAGACAAAAAATCTCATGCTAAAATTTAAAACAGTATGAAAAGTATCATAGCTACAAAATGTATATTGTCGTAGGCCACATAACTGATGCCGAGCTAATTCCCGGAATTTATTCTTGCGATATTTGAGAATAAGTGCAGTCACAAAATTGCAGTAAACATAATTAGAACAGTTCAATTGTATTGTCTCTCTACTATGTGTTATACCCTAAATAAATTTGGCTACGAAATGTCTGGCTATTCTTGAAGCTTTTTGGATACCTCACTCCCTTTCATTACTGCGACTCTGCCCTCCTTCCCCCCCCCCCCCCTTTCCCTTACACACGAATCGGAATATCACTATGTCTCTAATTTCCAAGACAATAAAGTTAATTTTCTTTTTATTGATAGCAGCGCTATCTACAAATTAAGGTATCCAATGGTTTTTACCATAATTGACATCATTTTATTATCAAACCAATTACAGAGTCGGAAAGCTTGGCCTTTTAACTATTTAGCAACCAAGTCCCCGACACGAACGATGTGTATTTGGAGACGCTCTGGAAGCTTTTTGATACCCAGGTCGTACCACTCTACCGTCGATCGTGGAGGAAGAAGTCGATAGGGGTGTTCAGATCCGAGTCGATTGCATCTTCCCCACCCCCCCACCCCCAATCCTTCTCCGCCTCTCCTAAGTGGTGTTACAAGCTAGGCAAGTAATAATAGCAAAAAACTGGGAGCAAAATTTGGGCTATTCTTTAGAAAAAGAATTTACCGTAACAGATATCGTTGGATAAATTTTTAATATATTTTCCACAACGGAAGGCACTATCGATCTATTAAGAGTTTTTTACAATACATATTTTCCATATCAAGTGCTTTGCAATGAAGGTAAGGCTCGGTCCCACTGTAGAGCCAATTTGTAAAAAAAGGAAATAGTTATTTTGAATTTTTCAAGATAACATATTGCAAAATGTTCGAATATTTGTAATTCTTAGGGGACCAAACTACTTCGGTCATAAGACCCTAGACATACAAACTGCTTAAACTAAGTTAAACTAATCTGAGGACAACACACACACCTATGGCCGAGGGGGGATTCGAAACCCCGACGCGGGAGCCCGCGCGATCCGTAACGTGGCGCTCCAGACCGCTCGGCTACTCCCCCGCGGCTAACAAATTGCATCTAGATCATTTAGTCATGTAATGGTTTCACAAATTCGCAATGGCGGTGTTTTAAGGTCCACTTTAGGTCTTCCTGCAGTTTCATTTTTTGCAAATATTTCGGAGAAAAATAATAGCACTATAAATAATAAAAAATGTGGACGATACGATTACTACTCTACTATTGTGACAATATCTATGCACTCAACAGTATTATTCATTTTGGCCTTATTTTCACCAACAGCCACAATAACTTGATATTGGGTTTAGCTTTGACAAATGTACTCTCTCAGAGATATCTGCAGATATAACCCCGATTTGTGACTGTTTGTCTGTAACGTGTTCCCAGGTTTTTGGTCGCGCCGTTCAACCGAACGGCACCAAATTTTACAGACTTAATTCTTGGCCGCCGGCGATCAGAACCTCCATTTTTTCAAATACTTCGGACAACAAACAGGTCAATACCGTTAAAAATAGGCCGTTTGTCATTGCCTTTTGAAAGCAGGTAATTTAATTACTACTAGTGCCTTAACCGTTCATCTGAGAGGAATTTTTTGAACTTTTAGCTCTTTTACCTCTCTATTCTCATTATCTTTCTCCATTAAAATATTATCATCTGTCTTGCACTGGTAGTTTGTCTCTTTTTTAAGTTCATTTATTTATTTTTCGCCTTTACTGCTTTTCGTAAAACAATATGACAGAATAAAATCGCCATTTTTTATTTTTTATTTATTTATTTATTTATTTATTTATTTATTTATTTTTTCAAATACACCATACCATACGAAAGGAAAGTTGTAGAGAAATTATCTCCTCTACAAATTAATTTATTCAATTTTCGTTTGAGATGAACGGTTAAACCGTTATTTTCATTTAAATTTCGAGTTTTCAAAAGGCGATCGCAATGGCCCAATTTTAATATTAAGAGCATAATCTAAAGTGGGCCATAACCGTTATTAAGCTTTAAGTTTATTTATCGTGGACATGGTATTTTCGTTAAGACAACAAATAATCGAAGTTCAATTCAGAATTGATGTGAGGAAGGAATTCAGTTATTTTAATATGAATTTCACTTTCTTCAGCATAAGATTTTGTATTACGAATCCGCCAGAATTCATAGAAGGATTGTGCTCGTTGGAGCGGAGAAGCTAAAAGAGCAAGCAGAGGATAATGATGCAGAACTGGAATATGGGTATGGGCAGTTTTAGCTAAGGTATGATGGATTGTATTTATTTATTTATTACAACCTTTGAAGTAATTTTTCTGAAACTTAAGGTTTTTTTTTTTCTTTTCAGGGACACATATATCACAAACTATTCGAAAGATTGATATAAAATTTGACACACCTATTCTATTATATGGAAGCAATATTTAAGTGGAACACAATTTTAATCTAGACATTATAAATAGTTTTATGGTTGATAATATATTGATAAAAATGCGTGTAAGAATGTTCCAATCCAAAATGTCACAGAAAATAATACCATCAATTCAGCAAAAAGTTACTGCACCTAATCATACATTCATTACTGTAGATTACTTTGCCATAAAATAAAATTGCGAAATTTCTCTAGAAATAATGAAAAAGTGTACCTTAAAACATTTAAAATAAAAATTGGATCCCTATATATGAGTCCAGCTGTACCCCATTTGGAGAAACATGAAAATTTCAAAGAAAACGTAACTCCGGCTTTTCAATAGGAATGTGAAGGTAGTACTGATGTATGGTTGCAAAACTTGGAAAGTGACTAACCACATCAAAAACCAGCTCCAAGTTCTTATTAACCGTCGTCTCTGGCGTATTTAAAACGAAAGATGGCCAAATATAATGACGAGTCAAGATCTTTGGAGAGAGAGGAATCAGCAACCAATCAACATACAAATCAAGGAAAGAAAATGTAAATGGATTAGGCATGCATTAAGAAAACCTGATGAAGCTATTGTAAAGGTGGCGTTGGACTGGAACCTTCAAGCAGTTAGGAAACGCGGTCGTCCCAAACGCACCTGGAAAAGAACGATCCAGAGAGAAGCTGCAGAGGATGGGAAAACCTGGAGTGACGTAAAGAGACTTGCCAGAAATCGCATCACTGCAGAAATTTCCTTTCAGCCCTATGTTCCAGAGGGATCAACAGGAACTAAGTCAAGTATGTCATACATAAGTGTGCAAAATTTCAGTGAGATTGTTTGTAAATCTAACGGACTCAACTACATGGTTATTAATCCGTAACTTACAAACTACTTAAACTAAGGTAAACTAACCTAAAGACAACAGAAACACCCATACCAGGGGGGGACTCGAGCCCCCGACGGCGAAGGGCATCGCGTACCTCACCACGCGCCTCAAGGCACGCGGCTAATATGCCGCGGCTCAATGAGATTGAACAATAATGACAGAACAGTTTTGTGCATGGCTGTGAATCGGCGACTGTTACAATACAATTAAACTTTTAAGGGGTGGCCGTCATTCGCAAAGTACGAATATAATCGTAAGCAGGTTTCAATGCCGCTATGGCACCTTCTTCAGACGAAGATGAATATGTTAAAACTACACGTCAAGATCTAAGATAATACAAAATATATCTAACATAATGAGATAGTGATACTTAAAAAAGTAAATAATTGTAGCCAGGCGGAGCAGTCACTAGGGGTTGCAATGTCTGAGCTGCTAACGTCGACAGGTAACTAACCACTCATGTGTAACATACGCGCTTTGTACATATGCGCGGTTAGTTACCTGCCGACGTTAGCAGCGGAGACATTGCAACCCGTAGTGACTTCTTCGCCTGGCTACAATTATTTACTTTTTAAGTGGGACTATCTGATTATGTTAGATATTTTTTGTATTATTTTAGACCTTGACATGTAGTTTTAACATATTCATCTTCGTCTGAAGAAGGTGCCTATAGCGGCATTGAAACCTGGTTACGATTATATTCGTACTTTGCGACTGAGGGCTACCCATTAAATTTTAATAATAACAGAGATATGAATTTACAAAAATATCACTGCAAGACTGCCACCGACTCTTCTTAAACAGGCGCTGCTGAGAGCAGAGCCGTCGTCTGAGTGTTTACAGCGACCGTGTTTGCTTACGCATGCCTGTACGAGTTCCGTTTGCTCTTCAGTGTAAAAGAAATGAGTACTCTTGAATTGTTAGTTTTATCAGCAATGAAACTTCAGAAGTGCGAAACACGTGGCAGCAGTGTTGATCCAATCCCCCGACCATTCATGAGGTTCCGGTGCAGTGGCACAGACAAATATATACAGACAGGAAACCTCCGTAAGGGCCCGGTCCTATGCTCAGGGGTGCGGGGAGGGAGGGTTTTCAGCAGTTCCGTAAGATGTCCCATGATGGCGCTGCGGTCAGAAGCAGGTCTTAAAACTGGACAGAGCAGGCGGCAGGTAGCGGCTGCCCCCACCACCACCTCCCCTCAAACGCCAGCAAGCCAGACACAGCCGTGGTCTCGTGGCAGGCGGCACGAGCTCTCCCCTCACCCGCCCCTCCACGCTACCATCTGACGTGCGAGAGGCACCCTAAGCCAGCGATCCGCCTGACACCTGCTAGCATCTTACGGAACTATGAGGGAAGCGTAGGACAGTGGTTTAGGGGGGGCTGCTCCTCTGTATATGTTACTCTGTGGCAGCGGGCAGAGCGCGGCACTGGAGTGCCGTTGGCAGGCCACCTCGTCCTCGGCCTCGGCCTCGCGCCGGCTCCTGCGATCGATTGCCAGTTAAAACATGCGCCGGCCTGCGCTGGCCCCAGTTGATGCGGTGGCCGCCTATAACGGCCGCTTGTAAAGCAGCGGCCCGGCCCATAAACAAGGCAGCCGCGGGAGGCGCGAGCTGACAGGTGCGTGTAGCTCGCGCTTCCGCCGCTGTCGCCCCTTTGTCAGCCCGCCAAATAAACAAGCGCCGGCCGGATGTGACGGCTGCGAATGTCATTTGTCATCATCCACAATGCGCGGCCAAAAACCCGACCCCGACCCCCTGCCACCCTGCGCGGTGATACCGCGCCGGAAGCGCCGCTGTAGCGGATTACGCGCGGTCAGCTGCGCCCGCGCTGCCGACAGAGAGCGCCTCTCGTCCGGCTCTCCAGGATGGCCAGTTATTTGCTCATCGGTGCGGGGCAGTAGCTGCAGTGCGACGCCAGTGTTATTGTCCTACCCCATATCGAATTCAGCTTGTAGCGAGGTAGCCGTTTGACACAAAACGGTAACAGACGTATGCACCGTTTTCTACAACTGTTAATGCTTTTAGAAAAAAGTGTCCTGATGTAAGACTTTCATATAGACGCGACTTACCGTTGAACGTGAAATCCGAACCGCGTGTCGTATCTGGTGGTTGTGACTCCTCCATTGGGAAGTGAAGGCTAGGTTAAAACACAGACAGAAAAATCCGTGTTCCGACCGGTTTTCGAACCCGAGACCCTTCTGTTACCACTCAATTGCATCAACCCGAGAATTCCCCACTTTTTTTACGGATGAACGAGCGAGGTGGCACAGTGGTAACGCACTGGACTAGAATTCGGGAGAATGGTGGTTTCAATCCACCTCCGGACATCCAGATTTAGGTTTTCCGTGATTTCCCTAAATCACTCCAGGCAAATGCCAGGATTGTTCTTTTCAAAAGGGCGCGGCCGATTTCCTTCCCCATCCGTACCCAAAACTCCGAGCGTTAGCTCCGTCTCTAATGACCAAGCTGTCGACGAGACGTTAAACCCTAAGCTCCCTTCTTTTTATGGATAGTTCCTCCGCGCGGTTGCTCGCCGTGGAGGTTCGAGTCCTCACTGCGGCATGGGTGTGTGTGTTTGTCCATAGGTTAGTTTACCTAGGTTCAAGTAGTTTGTAAGCTACGGACTGATGACCACGCAGTTTGGTCCGATAGATTTACAGACATTTGAACATTTGAATTTGGTTCCTCCGGCCGTGGTATCGTAATGGTTCTTTGGTAACTCTTGAGTTGTTGGTTCACTTTTTTCCACTAGACAGAGCTTCGAGCCCTCTTAGCGAACGCAATGAGCCACTGCACGCTCGACAAGTTTCAGCAATGTAAATCCAAGTCAAAGAGATTCAAACTTTCAAATGTTTGTAATCCTATTGGACCAAACTACGTGCCGGCCGCAGTGGCCGAGGGGACTGAGGCGGGCCAGTCATGGTCTGCACGGCCAGGACGGGGGTTCGTATCCCCCTCGGGCATGGATATATGCGTCGTTCTTAGTATTAGTAAGTTTAGGGACTGATGTCCCCGTAGTTAACTCCCATAAACTCTACAAACATTTGAACCAAACTACGTTGGTCATCAGCCTCTAGACTTACAAGCTACTTAAACTAAGTTAAACTTAGTTTAACTTAAACTAAGTTAAACTAACCTAAGGTCAACACATACATCCATGCCCGAAGGAGGATTCGAATCACCGACGCGGAAGGCCGCGCGATCCCTAACAGGTCGCTCCAGACCGTTCGGCTACTCCGGCGCGAAGCGAAGATATATATATATACTACCTTAATTCCCGCTGCTTCGCATGCTGGTAGTCTGGATGGTTTGCATTGGTTGTATCTACTTATAAAAATAAATTTTCAGAGATTTAGCTTCAAAAATATTTTCCTAATCAAGTATTTCGATACAATTTGCCACACCCTATTGCACCATTGATGGCAGTGTTCAAAACATCCCGAAACACAATTTTTTCTTTCTAAGCAGGGTTCCAAATCAAAATTTTCTAATTTCTAGCATCAAAATGGTCTTAGTAACACCCTTAAAAGATTTTCCCTTAATTAACCCGCGTAAGGTTTGAATTTCCAAAAATAACAACACGCCCGTTTTTAAAATTCCAAACAAAAATCGAAATCCGAAGTTTTGTATTTATTTCTTCAAAAATGCCTTAATAGCAACGTATTTTCGAAAAACCATTAATCCGCTATTTCACCCTATTAGGGATGGGAACATCGAAAATCGCTTATGCCTACAGTGTAAGATAAACAACGACTACAAATTTCAAGTTTCTGTCGTCTGCAGATTCACTTTTCTGCGCCGTTTTCTGTCTTTCAGAATGGATCGACAACGCGAAATTTATTTATTGTGCTTTGCAATCTTTGTAGTTTTACTTTTCAAACTGCAATATGCACTTATTTTTTTATTCGTACCCTTGTATAGCTTCTATCGACTCGGAATTGCTATGGCGTACAAAAAGATATTTTGTACTACAACCACACAGAGAGATCGTCTCCAATGTGTAGTGTTTGCTGAGGAGCAAAATATTGACACCCACACGTAGAATTTTATATATGTCGGTAACATTCATCTCCCGTATCTTCCACCCCCTTATCGGTATCAATCCTGTAACACCATAGTGCACAATGGAAGACTGATACCTACTACCACATACAAACACTATTCGTTTGCAATGTTTAGTTTTGGGTGCATAGTGAAATATAGGCACAAAGACCTCAGTGTGTGTGTGTGTGTGTGTGTGTGTGTGTGTGTCTAGCTTCCACCTAACCTCCTAAATTACTGGAAGCATTTCAGCCGATGCGGTACAGAAATTACTCACTGGAAGGCAACAATCGTTTCCGGATTACGAACCACATGCGACACATGTTCAGAGGCATACGGGTCATGGCGCACGTCATAGCATTTGACACATCAGGTTTTATAAATTCCAGCGAACGTTTCAAACGGGTAGCGAGTTACATTTTCCGACCACTTTATGACTTCTATCTGTATATTTAAATACATGTAACTACTCGATAACGCATGACACATTTAATATCTTTTGTGAGTTTATTTCCACTGTTATACTAATGCCCAGTGTGGACACCGGGAGCAGAAAAGCGTGTACGGTATACAGGTTGTTTCCGCAAATTCGGGCAAAATTTTAGCAGGACTTAGAAGACCCCAAGATCCCCACCTCAGATTGTTCAGTAGAGTTAAATTTTTGCACGGTCTTGCACAAATACCCCGTGCGGGTAAGGTAACGATTACGTCACCCGTTCTTTGGGCCCGCCGTATTCTGGTGGCCCGGCTATGGATATGTGACGTCATAAACTATGAAAGTGCGAAAGACTTTTCCCATCTTGAGATAATTTTCCATATTTCCCCTTAACTAGCTCATCCCATATCAGCCAAATGTGATACACATATCCCTCACCGACGAATTACAATTGTTGAGGTGATAAGAACTACAAAAGTCGTTTAAGTTCAGGAGATATGTAATGAAAAATGTCATTCGCAAGAAAATGTACACCATACGTTGCGCGATTGAGGAGGCCTCATTCATCCAGTATTCGAGAACCAAAGCACTTAGCGACTTTCAAGAAGGGTTGCACTTATTATCAAACCTCTCCGGAAGTTTTTCGCAACTACAAACCCAGCAAGATAAGGCAATAATGAGTTTCTCGCTTACTGTTTTTTCCGCTTCTCACGCAAAGCATCTACGGCATTCGGGGTTACTGATAGGATTACCGATATATTTTACAGAGAATATGAACGTATACAGCTGAATGTACGTTCGAAATTATAAAACGACACATTGTCCACAAGATATGACGCCATAAACAGTAAGGTTAATGAAAACTGCTCCATTACACACGATGTTCCAATTTTCACATGCTTACGATTAACTCTATTCGCGACACATTCTGTAGGCTGTATATACACGTACCACTGAAAGTACAAATGTAACGCGCTGCGAAAACCACACGTGTAATGAACATTGGCAGAAGACGATAGATAGAGGGAGAATGGGATGTACTAACTTACGAATGGAATAAATAAATGACCGAAAAATCGACGGGTTCTACTGTTAATTGTAATAAAGTCAATAAAGTCTTTCATAAAGAATGACAGCTAACATATAAATGAAATATTACACAGACGAAGATGTTCAGATGTTTGGAAAGATTACGAGACTTAACTGCGGGGTCATCAATCCCTAAACTTACAAACTACTTATGAACTAACTTATACTAAAGAAGGCACAAACATCCGTGCCCGAGGGAGGATTCGAACCTCCGACGCGGGAGACCGCGCGATCCGCAATATGGCGCTCCAGACCGCTCGGTTCTCCCGCGCGGCGGGAGCTTTGTACTTGACACTGCAGGCACTCCAGCAAGAATGACGACCTACACAGACAATTTCAATAGAGCTCACACTGTAAAGTCAAATATACATTCTGGGGGTAAATATTCACTCAGATGTCCTTTTCGAGGGGCAAACCAGCCCCTGCCTTCATTCCGAAATTTATCTGAACAGTACAGTTCTTAATGGGTGCTGAATGTCTGTTCCAGTATTTGAACGAACTTAAACTACCATTTAGAGGTCTCCGTGTAACGTGGCTATTTTTTCATTTAAATGTCGTTACCTGAGGAGATAGAAACAAAATGACATCAAAACAAAAACAGAATTGTACGTGTAACATTTTCCTTTGTATTTTAGTATTTATGCAGCCTCTTTGTCTTGGAGTCCATTAAAATTACACCTAAGATAACAAGAAAATGTAGCGTTCTTTCATACTTACTGTTTTACTACTGCGAAGGAATGTGTAACAATAATCACTGACTCATGCTACTAGCAGAAATTTATGGTATATATTATGTTCATATTCCTATTCAAGCCATGCAGAATCGCCGCGTAGTCTAAAGCATCATGCTACGGACTGGGTGGTCGTTCCCGTCGGAGGTTCCAATCCTCCCTCGGGCATGGATGTGTGATGTCCTTATTGTAAGTTAGTTTAAGTAGTTTGAAAGTCTAGAGACTAATGACCATAGCAATTTTGGTCCGACAGTTTTACAATCATTTGAAAAAAAAAATTCCGATTCTGTTTCTTACGGTCAGCCGGCCGCGGTGGCCGAGGGGACTGAGGCGCTTCAGTCACGGTCTGCACGGCCACTACGGTCAGGGGTTCGAATCCCCCCTCGGGCATGGATATTTGTGCCGTCCTAGTTCGTAAGTAGTTCATAAGTAATTTGTAAGTTTAGGGACTGATGACCCCGTAGTTAAGTCCCATAAGCTTGACAAACATTTGAACATTTTTTTCTTACGGTCACGTATTATTCCGTGTACTGGATATACCATGCATCGTGGACAATAAGACAGTGCACTCATGTATTTTTCCTGTGCACACAATTCGTGAATTGGAAATACTAGAAAATAATAATGACGTGGAAAAATACGTATAAAGGTACTTGACAAAGGTAACATTCAGTAGCTTTAGAAAATTGTGGAATGCGTCTCACGCAAGAAATGAAAGACGTAAAAGTTTCAGTTTTGCACTGTCATTATCTCTTTATTTATCAGTGGAAACCTCTCCACAAGACTCTTCAATGTTGTGGGAGGGAAAAAAAGGTAATATCGGTAGTGCGGAGTATTTTCGCAGCTGCCACGCAATTCGAAATTCTGTTTAAATGTCGTTTAACATACAGCGATACGTGTTGTCGGAATGTAAGAAGTTAATGAATCTAGAAAAAGGAGAAATGGCCATTAAAATTAAAATAAATCCGTCTGTAACAGCACTTTCGCTAATCCACATTGTTTTCGAAAAATAAATTTCAAATGCAGTAGCTTTACGTACTTAAAAAAAATACTGACGAGTGATTATACAGCACAGACGCTCTCTACATACAACATGAGAGGTCGAATGTCTCCAGCACTGTCTTATATCGGAGGACAAAAATGTTCAAATGTTTGTATAGCTTATGGGACTTAACTAACGGGACATCACTCCCTAAACTTACAAACTACTTATCAACTTGCCAATACTAAGGACGGCACAAATATCCATGCCCGAGGGGGGATTCGAACCCCCGACCGTAGTGGCCGTGCAGACCGTGACTGAAGCGCCTCAGTCCCCTCGGCCACCGCGGCCGGCTTAGGGACTGGTGACCCCGTAGTTAAGCCCCATAAGGTATACAAACATTTGAGTAGCCGAGCGGTCTGGAGCGACATGTTAGGGATTGCGCGGCCTCCAGCGACGGAGATTCGAATCTTCCTTCGGACGTGGATGTATATGTTGTCCTTAGGTTAATTTAACTTAGTTTAAGTAGTTTGTAAGTCTAGGGGTTGACGACCAACGTAGTTTGGTCCCATAGGATTACAAACATTTGAAAGTTTTAATCTCTTTGGCTTCGATTTACATTCCTGAAACCTGTGGAGCATGATGGTTTGACCGGTGCAGTGGCTCAGTGCATTCGGTTCAGATCATAGTGTGACTATAGTTTTGTTTACGGCATGGAATAGACAAAATCTCTTTTGTAATGAAGATAAATGAATGGAAATATTTGCGGGTAATGAGTCCTGTAAGTAGACGGATACGATGAGAGGTTGTGTCAAAATTAACACAACACAAAACTAAACAACGTTCACAAGGTCAATGACCCACATTACAGAGACCTCCAATCGACAGAAGGGAGAGTTTCGCCGTGTTATTCTCGTGTTCTATTTGCGTACATTCATTAAACAGAAAGCATGCCAGCTGTCTCTTTGGCCTTATGAATATCGAATAGATTTTGATACCTTTGTGGAATCCCACGGTATTTGTGTTCAAAGACGAATTTTGAGGGGAACAGAAAGGTTCTTTTATGTTACCTCAGCGGAGGGCGCAGTCAATGGCATTTCCAGAAGGGAAACCCCGCTGCCGTCAATAGCCGGAATAGTCGATGCCGAAGCGGGCCGAAGTACACAGAAGTTGAAGGCGGCGGCCGCAGTGCTGGCCTTAATTGAACGGGGCGTGTTTCGTGACCGCCACTTCAAAGGCGACAGCCGGCGAGTCACGTGACAGTAATTGTTTTGGGCCGGCGGCCGCGTCATGAATTATACGGGCGGACATTAACGGCGCTATCTACAGCACAACATGACAACCGCGTCGCATCGCGACGACCAACAGGTAGCTACTGCCAAGGTGGCGCACGGCAAGGGGACACAGCTGGCCGACCCCGTGTTTGCGAAGTGGCTAGTGTCCGTAATTATTGTTCCCTTTATCTACTGAAAGGTACGGACAACTATACTTACATAGCGATTTAATATTCACAGAATATATGACATCAACTGATATTGGGAAAAGCTGAAAATGTGTACCCAGCCGGGATTCTAACCCTGGTCTCCTGCTTTCTAGGCAGTTGCGCTGACCCCTACACCACTGGGGACACAGTGATCACCGCACCTGCAAGGACTACCTAAGCACGCCTCCCGTCAGATATAAATTCCCAGATTTACATTATATGCTAGCTACATGTGTAGGAGAAGGAAAGAACATCGAGAGGCGGTCACAAGATCGAAGTTATCCCAGAGCGTTGTGCACATGACAAATCAAATCCCTTCGAAATCCTAAAACAACTAGTCACATCCGGATTCCACCACCAGTATAACTCAACACTTTGAAAGCCTCACGCGGTGGCTGAAAGCTGTTAAAGCAGTGGAACCAGGCCCTTTCTTACGTTAACTATATGACTGGTCCCCTTAAACTAGTCACAGCACCTACGTCATGAGGTGAGTGACGGTTAACACATTTATTTAATTTGTACTATCCTGGAGGTAGAGGTGGCGCTCCTGAGAAATACAAATTCTACGTATTGACTCCGTATGGAAATAATGACTCTGCAAGGTCCTTATATGATATGCGAAAAAGAAGACAGGATGAATTACCTAGGTTAACTCGATATCTTAAATGTCTTGGTTCGATATTTTTACTTGTCTACTGTATCGTCATTTCAAACAGTTTCCGAACGTACGAGGGCAGCTATATTTGTTACTTACATGATGCGTTTTGAGATACTTACTATGGCCACTAAAACTGGATTAATCTTACCGTGGAAAAAAAGCATCCTCATTCTCCACGTGTCAACGTTTCCGGCGTGTTTATCGTAAATATAAGATCACCCCCAACAGTACCTCTGGCATAGGATGAGTCACCTTTGGTAATAAATTTTAAAAGAAGAATTTTGCTTTCTCGCACTCTGCGGGTCGTTTACGTAACGTGTGTGTACCAACACGAGATTCTCTGGAGTTTAAGGTTCTTTAAATGTTTTAAAATTATCCGTCAGACCTCTACAGTGCACAGATAAATAAGCAGTTGAACTTCAAACGTTCTTAAAATGGTTATTTGTGGGTAAAAACGTTCTCAGTATTTTTAAATTATTAAAATGAGTACCGCTCATGCTGTCAACTAATCTCGGAGCCAGAAACGATCGTTAATGATAAAATTCCTAATGATAATGCATGATACTATTAGAACCCCGTAAAACGAGTTTAATTTGAACGGCTTCCTGCCCCGCCGTATCGCTTGATTTGCTCCATCGTTTCTGAAAAAAGTGAAAAAAGCTGCAAAAGGCTTTAAAAACACATAATATGAGCTGTTAAACCCCAGGAAATAATTTAATAAAACTACTAATCGGCATAAAACTCACAAAAATCCACACCTGAATCGAGATACAAAATATTCGATGACAAAGGAAAAAAAAATAACAAAAATAAAACAAATAAATAAGACACTAAACCGTGAGAGAGCATCACGGATTAAAATTCGATTCACATCAAAAGTAAGGTTATTTAAGAGAAACTTCACGTTTCAAAGTATTTAAAGCGTTATTACTACAAAGTCTTCGACCATATTAACATTTTTATATTTGCATTAAAGTAAAATTAAATATAACATCACTCGCAATCTCTTATTAGGTCGTTGACTTAAAATGTATTTCAACATACGATATAGGTTCTATGGGAAGTTTCGTATTAACGAAAATAACGTGACAGCTGACGCTGTAACTGCTGAACGTAGTATTCCGACGTATTGTGGTAACAAAATGAGATTGGTCACTAAAATGGAAGTCAATTCGTATCTGTAAAAGTTACGGACGTTTTACATTAACAACGTACTTCACTTCCACGCACACTAATTCCGAATCTCCGCTGTAACTGTTTTACCCTTGTGGAGGTAGAACATGAGCACCATTCCATTTGAACCCCATAAAACTGTAGCAAATGTCCTTCCAACTAACGGAAACGTTATTAATTTCTCTCATGTACTTTTACTTTCTGATTCAATTTTGGATGTACCTTCGTGTCTGACATGTAGTAATTATTCCACGTTTCATCTCTAGCGTTTCAACATTATTCGTCAGAAGTTTTTTTGGATATAGATAGGAGTTTGTGGCGCCAACTGAGCACAAAAAATGACATATTTTTCCAATATTATCATGCTCACGAGTTATCAGGGGTGAATCCTGAATAGGGAGTAACGAATTTTTACCTTGACGTCATCGTTCGGTACAGGTAGATATATACAGCACCAATTATTTTAAAAGTATCACTATAACACTTTAATTTACAAATCGTTAAATATTTCGCACGCTCACACTTGTTAATAGCCTAGCTCAAATCCGCAAGTAATCTGCGGTAGAGTTACACTTCTGTCAAGTTGAACGATTCCCTTCAGTCGTCGTTCATCCGATTTCTACAGAATATTTTTCGGGAAGCAGTGATGACAGATTCCCGATAACGACGGTACAATCGAAAAACGGTCATGCGGGAAACTCCCCACCTCATCACAACTAGGAGATGCCGTGTACCATCTCTCGTCCGTCAACTACACCACAACACGTGCGCCAGACAGCTGCTGTCTTATATAACTGTTCCCGATCGCAGCGCTGTACTCTAAATGTTTACAAATCTCTGTGTTTGCATACTGGCCTATACCAGTTTCTTTGGCTCTCCGTGTATATTGCTCCGTATTTTAGTTTCTGGGGGAATAATGTAGTATAAAACAGATAATTCCCGGGACATCTGCGTGTAATCTGTGTTACGCTTAAATCCGCATCTGTCGCTCAGATACAGTGCCCTGGAAGCAACCAGGGCAGACGCTGAGTAGGCACCGCGGGCCTCCGCCGCTAGCCCGAGGGGGGCCAATCCGAGGCCACAATGCAATCAGCGCCGCCATCTCCCGCACAATAAAGGGGCGGCCGCTTTATCAGGAAATGAAACAAACCAAGGCGCACGCCGCGTTCTGTCTGATTGCCAACTCCGGCAAGAATTACGACTCGGGGGACAACATCGCTCACCAGGTATGGAGCAAGCGCCGGTGACACAAGCGTTTCACGTCAGTTCATGTGCGATGTCGGTGTGCAAATATCCCACGCATCTGATTCACCTTCATAGTATTGATTATCTAATGCCTGAAGGAACTATGGTGAAATGAACAACTTACCTGAGTTACAGAATGGTCACAACATTTTTGCTACTCATTTTATACCTGTCTAAATTAGACATAAAACAAGGATTTTATGATGGGCTAGGTGAAACCCGGCATTTCCCGGGTATTTATTTATCACACTTCTTTTCTTCACTTCTCTCTCTCTGTGCATCTACTTCTCTACTTCGTCTCCTCCCACTGCCTCAATCCGTCTCCTCCCCTATCTCTGTCTACCTTCCCTTCTTAACTCAACCCGTCTACTCCGCTCTCTCTGTGCATCTCCCCCACCTTAAATGCAAGTATGTTAAGTAACAACATGATCGGAGAAAAGGTGACGAACGTGTACACTTGATGCCAAAAAAAGTGGGCCACCCCTGAATTCCCATGTGTAAGCTGCACTTGATTGTATGCATCCAAAACATTGCTGATGTGTTGCAGGTCCTATAATCACACCGCAGTACAGTCATTGTACTATACACAATGGGCACTAAAAGAAACTACTTGATACTACATCTCCATATGACAGTCAGTTCAAACGTAAACCAGTACCGTCATACAACAAAAGCGAGAAAACACTTTATTAGAGACGAGCATTCTTCGCAGTTTTTTTAAGAAATTTTCATTAATGATAGTGACAAGTCACAACACTCATTAAATAACATGACGAGTTTTTGGTTTGTAAGCTGGATTTGAACCTACTTTTAACTACAAAAAGCTTGTCTGTGTGATCTAGACTCGATTAGGCACAATGAGACATAAAATATCGACTCAATAGCCGCTTACAAGGGCGAATGTCTGAAGCTGAAAATAAATTACGATAATTTTAGCACTGCGCCAGGATTTTCGTGCATATATTGACCATGACAGAGAACCACTAAAGATATGTAATGCACGGAAATGTACAGGTGTTAAACGCCATGAGGTACGGTTGCAGTAATGGACGCAGATTAGAACCCAATACTTATATGAATTGATAACTATGCACAATAAGATGTTACATCGGTCCCCTCTTTTAATCATTGTATGCCAGAAATTCCCTTTGTCCCTAATTTTGTTCAGTACCTCCTCATTAGTTACGCGATCTACCCACCAAATCTTCAGCATAATTCTTTAGCAACACATTTCAAAAGCCTCTATCCTATTCCTGTCTAAACTATTTATCGTCCAAGTTTCACTTCCGTACAAGGCAACACTCCACACAAATGCCTTCAGAAAGTACTTCCTTACACTTAAATTAATATTTAATGTTGGAAAATTTCTCCTTTTTAGAAAGCTATTCTTCCTATTGCCATTCTGAACTTTCTTTCCTCTGTACTGCAACCTTCATATGTTTTTTACTGCCCAAGTACCAAAACTCATCTACCACCTTTATGGTTTCGTTACCTAATCTAATATCTTCAGCATCATCTGATTTTCTTAGACTGCACTTCTTTGCCTTTGTTTTGCTCTTGTTAATGTTAATTTTATACGATCTCTTCAACGCACTGTCCATTCCATTCAACTGCTTAGGATTTTATGGGGGACGATCTGAAAAAGCGACTTTTCCCGGGTATTTCTTTACTACAGTTAGTACTCCTCCGCCAGAAATCTTCCACTGACAGTGATGTTCCTTCTGTTTTGAAGGCATATGTCTCAAATTCCGTAAAGATCAAAATAAAACAGTAGACTGGTGTCGCAGTCTGTAACTACAGTAGCTCAGAGCATGACAGACCATGCACCGTAAGGAATCTTATGTTGACAGTGCTCTCTCTTGTTTTGAAAGTCAAGTCAGCAAAATTTCATCGCAATCTGTGAACGGAATGGAAGCCCATAAAATACAAATATAATCTGAAGTGGCGAAATATCGATCAGCTGTAAAATGCTTCAATCGGAGCACAAAAATGGCAAATATGTTCCAGTTTAAAGAACACCGACAGAAAATTTGGGAACCAGCTTCTTCAGTCCTCATCCCGCCTTCCTCACAAAAAATTTTGGCATGCCAAAATATTCGCAACTCGTTTAAAACGGAACCCTTTTGCCCATTCTTTCATCATAAGGAAGGTTTCATAAATAACATCTCCCTTTCCCTCTCGTACTGTTTCGTTTTCCTCCCATTAGCACTTTCTACTGTCTGTCCCCCACTGTTACTACTTTCATTCCTTTTTCTCCGTTTTGACTAACATCTTTCGTCGTTATCTATGTCCCATTATTTTTCTCTTACATTAATGTTGCCTCGTTCTTTCCCACTGTCTGCTCTCTCTTTCTTCAATCAGGATTATCTACTCGTTGAAACTATACTTGCAGATGCTATGCTAGAGCTTAGGATATTGAGGAAACCGGACAAACCTTTTGTTATTGACGTTCGCTGATTTGGAGGATCCAGATTCCCAAAGCTTTTATGTAGTATACATTCATCTATCGTTTTCATTGTCAGGTCTACTACTTCTTTTGCTTAAACTCATACTGTCTCGCGCCATTTATCTTCTATCCTCTCAACGTCTTTCTCTCATACTCAGACCGCCTCTTCTTTCTTCCACCAGCATTCTCCTAAAATCTCTCTGCACGCCAAAATTTTTCGTGATGAAGGCGGAATTAGGACTGAGGTAGTTAGTTACATCCTTTTTTGTCAATGTTGTTTAAGCAGGAACATATTTTCCTCTTTGTGCTCCGAGTGAAACATTTTGCAGCTGCATACCTTCTTTTACTTTTAACAGCAGTGTGTGCAGCGTACATGAAACAAATTCTGTGTATGAGTAAAGATGTGAAATTTTTTTTCTATCTCTCGATACATTTATAAACAAATAACGAAAAGAAATTCAGTAGCTTATGAAGAGGAGATACCAGACCTTACGATATCTCAATAGAATTGCTCACAGAATAGTGTCCTTGAAAAGGAAATGTAGGTATTTCACATTAGCCACATGTGGGCCGGCCACAAGGGTTCTTACTTTGGATATGAAACTAATAGTTGAAGAATACAATGCGAACTCAGTTTTAAATATTATTTCCATATCCCCTCTGAATTATAAGCTAAAATGATACATCTCTATAGTCTACACATATTAACACGAATTATTTACAGACGAATAGAAAAACTGGTGGAATCCAAACTTGGGAAAGATCAGTTTGGATTTAAAAGAAATGTAGTAACACGATAGACAATACTGACATCACGACTTATCTTTTCAGATAGGTTACAGAAAAAGGAAACTACGTTTTTAGCATTCCTAGATCTGGAGAAAGCTTTTGACAGTGTGCACTGGAACACACTCTTTCATATTCTGAAGGTATCATGGGTAAAGTACAGTGAGCGAACAGTTATATTTAACTTGAACAAAAACCTGTCGGCAGTTATTAGTGTCGAATTACATGAAAGAAACGCAGTGGTTGGGGAGGGAGTAAGACAGGTTTGAAGCCTTTCCCCAATGTTGTTCAATATGTACACTGAGCAGGATGTGAAGGAATGCAAGGAGAAATTTGGAGAGGGAATATAAGTTCAGGGAGAAGAAATAAAAATTTTGTGGTTTTGCTGATGACATCGTAATTTTGTCAGAGACTGCAAGTGATCTGGAAGAGCAATTGAATGGAATGGACAGTGTTTTGAAAGGAAGATATAAGATGAACATTAAGAAGGGAAACCAAGAGTATGTAGTGTCAAAAAATCAGCTGCTGCTGAAGGAATTAGATTAGGTAATGAGGCAATAAAGGTAGTACATGAGTTTTGTTATTTGGTTAGCAAGGTAACTTCTAATGGCAGAAATATAAAAGATATAAAATGCAGAATGGCTATGTCAAGAAAAGTATTTCTGAACACGAGAAATTTGTTGACATCCAATATTAGTTTAAATGTTAGGAAGACAATCTGAAGCCATATGTCTGGTGTGTAGCACTGTATCGTAGTGAAACATGGACGATAAGGAGTTCAGAAAAAGATGTGACATAAGATTTTGAAATATGGCGAATAATAAAGATTAGATGGGTAGATCATGTAACTAATGAGAAAATGCTCAAAAGAATTGGGGAGAAAAGAAATTTGTGGCATATGCTAAGAGGAGGGACTGATTGGTGAGATACATTCTGAGACATTATGGAATCTTCAGTTTAGCACCTGAAGTGTGTGCGGCGTAAAAATCGTAAAGGGAGGCCAACGGACGAATACAGTAAGCAGATTCAAAAGGATGTGGGTCGCCGTTCTTACTTCGTGATGAAGAGGCTTGTACCCTCTCCGGTAGCGTGGAAAGCTGCATGAAACCAGTCTGCGGGCTGAACACCATCGTGGTGATTGAGGCAGAATCTTAATTCATCAGTAAAATCAATGTTATTCCACTTCAGATTCAGCGAGCTCCGTCAATGTTTCCGGATTATAATGTGAAAGCACCGTGGTGGGTGACTGATGACCAGATACCTTATGCAACCCCATAGTGGCCCTGCATCCAGTATTATGGAAGACCCTAGTAGGTAGTTCTACTGCTGGTACACTAACCAGCTAGCTTACACCTCTGCAAGCTGGATGTTCAAATATGTTCGAATGTTTGTAAATCTATTGGACCAAACTGCTTGGTGATCAGTCCGTAGCTGACAAACTACTTCAATTAAGGTAAAATAACACACACCCATGCCCCAGGGAGGACTCGAACCTTCAACGGCAAGCAACCGCGCGCGCGGCAGCGAGGCGCCTTAGACCGCTCGGCTACTCCACCGCGGCTGCAGGTTGGAGACTACTGTCCTTCCCTACCCTTGGAGGTTGCCGACACATAATGTGCAACCATACTATTTAGTCGTCATCGTATTGGCTTGCTGTCTTGACCTCCGTTATCTGCCTATCTTTCACTTACTGATAATCTATAGAGAATGATTGCGGAATAATTATCTCTGGATACACAACGGGCTACTACACCAGATCAACAATGGCATTAAGTAGAAGCAGTATGGACTGCTATACCCCAGCAACAATTCCAGACAATTGTGATTCAACAGCGGTTATAGCCAGAAATGGTTTCAACACTCAGCACCATATTTCCCACTTCACACGGGACAGTAGATTCAATCATGTGGTCTCTCTACAATGTATTATAACTCTACATATACATAAATACTCTGCAAATCATATTTAAGTGCCTGGCAGAGGGTTCAGTAACCACTTTCATAACTTTTCTCTACCCACAATATTTTCTATGTGTTCTATCCAGTCAAAGTTGTTCGTAATTGTAACTCCTAGGTATTTGGTAGAATTTACGACCTTAAGGTTTGACTGATTTATCGCGTAATTGAAATTCAGCTGATTTCTTTTAGTGGTCATGTGTATTGCTTCACACTTTTCTTTATTTAGTGTCCATTGCCAATTTTCGCACCATGTAGAAATTTTGTCTAAATCGCTTTGCAGTTGCTTTTGATCCTCTGTTGACTTCACTAACCGATAAACGACAGCATCATCCGCAAACAGTGTAAGGGAGCTATTCAGATTGTCTCCTAAATCGTTTATAAACACGAGGAAGAGTAGGGGACCTATACGCTTCCCTGTGGAACGCCAGATATCACTTTTGTCTTACTCGATGACTTACCGTCAATTACAATAAAATGTGTCCTTTCTGATAGGAAATCGTGAATCCAATCGCACAACTCAAATAAGTTTGGCTGTGGTGTCTCCGGTCCTTCTTGATGTTGGATTTCGGATGTCGTGCGTTGAATTATTCGATAGTCAAACGTCGATACATGGCGTAGAGTGACGCGCAGTAACACAAAAATTTTACGCCCCGCCAGTCTTTTGTAAAACAAGCAAATCCTTACCAATCTAATCGGCTGTCATCGCAACATTCTACGGCTAACTGCGGCCGCGCTGCCACTCGGCTATCGGGTCGTTATTCATGTGGGACTCGTCGGGCGGCGGCGCAGAGTAAATTATGAATACGGCGACAAAGAAAGCGCGCGTTTTGAAAGGTAATTTCCCGTGGCAGCGGCGGCGCCGGTCGCTCCGGATATTCGCGCGTGTCCGCCGGGGGCAGCGCAAGGACTGGGGGCGGCGGGGGCGGCGGGGGCGGCGGGGGCGGCGGCGGCGTGTCCCTGGCAGCGCGCGCTCTCCTCTAATTAAATGTCAATGGGCACTCGCGCCGCGACAGCGCACGCAAATTGCTGGCCGGCCGGCGCGGACATGGCGGCCGCCTCAGCCGGCAGACCCCACCAATCACCAAGGCAGGGCGGGCCTGCACCGAGCCTACACACTGGTCGCAAGGAAGGAACAGGCCGACGATGTTCAACCGACAAATACGCACATCAAAAAACTGATACATCTACATCTACATCCATACTCCACAATCCGTGGTGGAGGATACACTATACCAATACTAGGCATTTCCTTTCCTATTCCACTCCCAAATAGAAAGCGGAAAAAAAGAATGCCTATATGCCTCCGTACCAGCCCTGATTTCTCTTATCCATAAATAAGACACAAATGTTCTGAAAAACGACCTGTGTTTCAACGGAACGTACGACAGCTGACTAGAACTACTCATAAAGAATTGTGCTGTATGGCTAAATTATGACTATAAGGCAATCTTCATGTCTGTCTGCCTGTCGGTCTGTCGCACTATATGTACGGGGGTTGGAACTTAAATAGCGATAACTTTTAATTCACAACCGATATACTCCGCAATCCACCGTAAGGTGCGTGGAGGAGGATACACTGTACCACTACTAGACATTTCCTTTTTTATTCCTCTCCCAAATAGAAAGCGGAAAAAAATGCCTATATGCCTCCCTACGAGCCCTAATTTCTCTTATCCATAAATAAGATACAAATGTTCTGAAAAACGACATGTGCTACAACGGAACGTGCGATAGCTGACTAGAACTACTCATAAAGAATTGTGATGTATGGCTAAATTATGACTATTAGTCAATCTTCATGTCTGTCTGTCTGTCGGTCTGTCGCACTATATGTACGTGGGTTGGAACTTAAATAGCGATAACTTTTAATTCACAACCGATATACTCCGCAATCCACCGTAAGGTGCGTGGAGGAGCATACACTGTACCACTACTAGACATTTCGTTTCCTATTCCACTCCAAAATAGAAAGCGGAAAAAAAGAATGCCTATATGCCTCCGTACGAGCCCTAATTTCTCTTATCTTGTCTTTGTGATCACTACGCGAAATGTAAGTAGGCAGCAGCAAGATCGTACTACACTCAGCTTCAAATTCCGGCCCTCTAAATGTACTCAACAGAAATTCACGAAAGGAACGTCGTCTTTCCTGCAGCGATCCCCAATTGAGTTGCCGGAGCATTTCCGTGACACTCTCGCATTGGTCGAACCTACCGGTAACAAATCTAGCTGCTCGCTTCTGAACCGCCTCTATGCCTTCCTTTAAACCGATCTGATGCGGGTCCCAAACACTTGAGCAATACTCAAGACGTGGTCGTACAAGCGTTTTATACGCGGGATGGGGGAGGGGAGGAGATACAGAGGTACAAATAATGTAGATGTCGTGCCTCATTCTGGCAGACCAAAGGTTACCACGGCAGCACATCACCGCCACTTAAGGATTTCAGTTCGGAGGAACTCTGACAAGAACACCACCGTGGTGAATAATGATTTACGTGCAGCAGCAGGGCGCCGTGTTTCGACTCAAACTGGACGTAGTAGGCTACAACACATTTACACTACCGGCCATTAAAATTGCTACACCAAGAATAAATGCAGATGATAAGCGGGTATTAATTGCACAAATATATTATACTAGAACTGACATGTGATTACATTTTCACGCAATTTAGGTGCGTACATCCTGAGAAATCAATAGCGAGAAAAACTACCTCTGGCCGTAATAACGGCCTTGATACGCTTGGACATTGAGTCAAACAGAGCTTGGATGACGTGTACAGGTACAGATGCCCATGCAGCTTCAACACGATACCACAATTCATCAAGAGTAGTGACTGGCGTATTGTGATGAGACAGTCATGTATCAGTGCAAGAATACAGGGTATTAGGTGTACTGATGTATGCTGCAATCTACAACACAAATTCATAATGTCTGGGTTATTGTACATCAATTTCTATTATCACATGCATCAAAGAGAACTGAAATATTGTTGTATATCTCTATTTCATTTTTATTTAAAGGGTCAGGAATCCCTTGAATCGTGGTGATGCGACACTTTTCTGATGTGTTAACACTGACGGAGATGGGAAGACCTGAGACACTGGTCACATCTCATAGACTGATTACCTAAAGATTGTGCTGAATTTCTCGGATTTTGGTGAAGTGTTGTGTAGTGAGTGTGGCGAAATCAAGGTACAACCACATTCAAACTTCGATGGATGAGCGGTCACTCACAATTATTCACATCGGACTTCATGTGCTGGGCGAACTGGTAGCACACATGGAGAACTCTGGCGGAACTAATATAAAATTTTAATGCTTGGCAAAGTACAAGTGTTTATGATCACACGTTGTTGTTGTTGTTGTGGTCTTCAGTCCGGAGACTGGTTTGATGCAGCTCTCCACAATACCCTATCCTGAGCAAGCCTCTTCATCTCCACATAAGAACGGCAACCCACATCTGTCTGAATCTGCTTACTATATCCATCTCTTGGTCTTCCTCTGCGATTTTTACCCCACACACTTCCCTCCAATGCTAAATTCACAATTCCTTGATGCCTAAGAATGTGTCCTACCAATCTATCCCTTCTTTTAGTCAAGGTATGCCAGAAATTTCTTTTCTCCCCAATTCTGTTCAGTACCTCCTCATTAGTTACGAGATCCACCCACCTAATCTTCAGCATTCTTCTGTAGCACCATGTTTCAAAAGCCTCAATCCTCTTTCTGTCCGCACAGCTTATCGTCCATGTTTCACTCCCATACAAGGCAACACTCCATACAAATGCCTTCAGAAAGGACTTTCTTAGGTTTAAATCAATATTCGATGTTAACAAATTACTCTTTTTCAAGAACGCTCTTCTACCCATTGCCATTCTGCATTTTATATCCTCTGTACTGCGACCATCATTTGTTATTTTACTGCCCAAGTAACAAAACTCGTCTACCTCCTTTATTGCTTCGTTTCCCAATCTAATTCCCTCAGAATCACCTGATTTTCTTATACTGCACTCCATTACCCTGGTTTTGCTCTTGTTAATGTTCATCTTATATGCTCCTTTCAGCACACTGTCCATTCCGTTCAACTGCTCTTCCAGATCCTTTGCTGTCTGTGACAGAATTACTATGTCGTCGGCAAAACGCAAAGTTTTTAATTCTTCACCCTGAACTTTAATTCCTTCTCCAAATTTCTCCTTGCTTTCCTTTATGGCTTGCTCAATGTACAAATTGAACAACAATGGAGAAAGACTACAACCCTGTCTTACTCCCTTTCCAACCACTGCATCCCTTTCATGCCCTTCAACTCTGACAACCGCTGTCTGGTTTTTGTACAAGTTGTAAATAACCTTACGTTCCCTATATTTTACTCCTGCTTGCTTCAGAACTTGAAAGAGTTTATTCCAATCAACATTGTCAAAGGCCTTCTCCAAATCTACAAAAGCTAGAAATGTAGGTTTGCCTTTTCTTAATCTATCTTCTAGGATAAGCCGTAAAGTGAGTATTGCCTCCCGTGTTCCTACATTTCTCCTGAACCCAAACTGATCTTCCCCGAGGTCGGCTTCTACCAGCTTTTCCATCCTTCTGTATATAATTCGAGTTAATATTTTGCAACCATGACTTATTAAACTGATGGTTCTGTAGTTTTCACACCTGTCTGCACCTGCTTTCTTTGGAATGGGAATTATAACATTTTTCTTAAAGTCTGAGGGTACTTCGCCTGTCTCATACATCTTACACACCAGGTGAAACAATTTTGTCATGGCTGGTTCTCCCAGAGACTTCAGTAGCTCTGAGGGAATATCATCTACTCCAGGAGCCTTGTTTCGACTTAGGTCTTTCAGGGCTCTGTCAAATTCTTCTCTCAGTACAGTATCACCTATTTCATCTTCCTCAACATCCTCTTCCCTTCCTACAATATTGTCTCGAAGTTCATTTCCTTTGTAGAGCCCCTGTATATACTCTTTCCACCTTTCAGCTTTCCCTTCTTTGCTGAGAACTGGTTTTCCATCAGTGTCCTTGATATTCATAGAGCTGTTTTTCTTATCTCCAAATGTTTCTTTTATTTTCCTGTAGGCTGTATCTATTTTCCCCCTATTTATACATTCTACTACATCCTTGCATTTGACTTCTAGCCACTCCTGCTTAGCCATTTTGCACTTCCTGTCAATCTCATTTCTTAGTCGTCTGTACTCCATTTTGCCTGTTTCATTTACTGCATTTTTATATTTTCTCCTTTCATCGATTAAATTTAGTATCTCCTGTGATATCCAAGGATTTTTTGTAGGTCTTGCCTTCCTACCTATTTTGTCCTCTGCTACTTTCACTATTTCATCTCTCAATTTTACCCATTCCTCCTCTACTGTTTTATTTCTCCCTGTTTCTGTCAATTGTTGCCTAAAGCTCCCTCTGAAATTCTTAAGAACCTCAGGTTTCTTCAATTTATCCAGGTCCCATCTCCTTATTTTCCTACCTTTTTGTAGTTTCTTCAGTTTCAGTCTACAGTTCATAACCAACAAGTTATGGTCAGAGTTTATATCTGCCCCTGGGTATGTCTTACATTGTAAAACCTGGTTACGAAATCTATGTTTTACCATTATAAAATCTATCTGGTATCTTCCGGTGTCTCCTGGTCTCTTCCACGTATACAACCTTCTTTTGTGATTCTTGAACCAGGTGTTTGTTATAACTAATTATGTTCTGTGCAAAATTCTACCAGGCGGCTTCCTCTTTCATTCCTTTTGCCCAGACCATATTCACCTACTATCTTCCCTTCCCTTCCTTGTCCTACTACCGAATTCCAGTCTCCCATAACAATTAGGTTTTCCTCTCCCTTAATTGTTTGAATAATTTCCTTTAGCTCCTCATAAATTTCTTCGATTTCCTCATCATCGGCAGAGCTAGTTGGCATATAAACCTGTACTACTGTTGTCGGTGTTGGCTTCGTATCTATCTTGACAATGATAATGCGATCACTGTGCTGGTCATAGTAGTTTACTCGCATTCCTATTTTCTTATTCATTATCAATCCTACTCCTGTGATACCCCCAATTGATTTTGTATTTATAATCCTATACTCACCTGACCAGAAATCCTGTTCATCCTGCCACCGAACTTCACTAATCCCCACTATATCTAACTTCAACCTATCCATTTCCCTTTTTAAATTTTCTAATTTTCCTACTCGATTAAGGGATCTAACATTCCACGCTCCGACCCGTAGAATGCCAGTATTGTCTTTCCTGATGATCACATCCTCCTGAGTAGTCCCCGCCCGGAGATCCGAATGGGGGACTATTTTACCTCCGGAATATTTTACCCGAGAGGATGCCATCATCATATGTTCATACAGTAGAGCTGCATGTCCTCGGGAAAGGTAACGGCTGTAGTTTCCCCTTGCTTTCAGCCGTTCGCAGTAGCTGTGTGGCAAAGCCACATTAGCTGATGTTACAAGGCCAGCTCAGTCAATCATCCAGACTGTTGCCCCTGTAACTACTGAAAAGGCTGCTGCCCCTCTTCAGGAACCACACGTTTGTCTGGCCTCTCCACAGATACCCCTCCGCTGTGGTTGCACCTACGATACGGCTATCTGTATCGTTGAGGCACGCAAGCCACCCCACCTCGGCAATGTCTGTGGTTCATGGGAGTGGTATGATCACACAGTGCAATCAATACTCCTAGCGATGGACCTCCGCATGTGATGAGCCTTGCATGTGCCGAGTTTAACGCCACTATATCAGCAGCTGCAACTGAAAAGGGTACGTGACCATCGTCCCTGGACTTTGGACAATGGAAGAGTGTTATGTAGCCCGATGATTCACACACCTGAATTCCTCGACATTTTTACTGCGGGACGGAGACACGTCGGCGGGGGCCCAATTTTGCTCTGAGGAACAATCGCTTTGCTGTCCAGTGTAGCTTGTGCAAGGCACCAAGACAGTCAAAACATATCATACCCTAGTTGTAGCCCACGTACATCTCTTCCTGATAATTTTGTTTTACAACAACAAATGATTGGACATGGCAAGAGTGTGGTGGAGTGGCTCGAGGAGATTCAATTCATGTTCTGGCCCGAACTGACCAAATTAGGACATGATCGAACACTTAGGGTTGTAACTGAACATGGCGTTAGAGATCATTGCCCCCTCCCTGGATTTTGCTGGAATTAGGAGACTTGTCTCTGCAGATGTGGTATCATCTCAATCCAACGAACTACCATGATAATGTTCCGGACAGTGAACTCTATACTACCTAGATGTTGTAGAGATTTCTTAGCGTGTTACTCTTTCTTCACTAATTACAACATGGAAGCTATGAAGTATTACAAGAAAACGAAAAGGAAATATGTTTCGATTCCGTACTTGCGCTTGTCTGTTACTTCGCATATTGACATAAATTTCAAATCCAGAGGAACTCGAACTATTATTTGTCACGTACTAACTGATGGAAATACATTTGACTAATTACAACATGGCGGACCATGCAATTACGTCTGCAAAACATATCAATGTGGAGACACGATACAGTTCTATTCTCAGACACCAGAGTCATACATCCAAGTTATATAGAGATCACTGTTTCCGGATGATCAATCTACATGTGCTGTCTCTTGTTTCGGACATGTTGCAAAGGCGAGACGCCATTTTTATCCTTCAGCCAATAGGAATAAAGACGCATACGAATTAAGGCGTTAGTTACCAGTGGACACTGGTATACATCAATGGGGAGGGTTGAAAATGTTTCCGGGTTGGGGTTTAAACCCCGCTCTCCAGGCTCACTAGGCATTTTCGCTATCCACTATTGTGCCCGTACAAGGATGTACAGAATTCGCTATCAAATGGCAAACGCCCCGAGTTTGTAACTCGGTCGACCACACAGTACTAATCTGCCAGAAATATTAGAAAAAAACCTCTCACTAGTCTTTATTAGAGCTTCTGTCACTGCTGAATCTTAGTGGTGTACTCAAAGATATTTTCACATGCTCTCTAAATGAATATTCATCTCACTATGCCTATGCCTAATATACAGGTTAAAAATTTCAGTATTTAATTATCAACAAATACTTTTTTCTGCGTCACATGTATATAGATAACTTTCGCGAAACAAATTAAATTTTATATGTTAATAACAAATTAAATTTTAGATATTAATAATGTTCAAATGTTTGTAAAGCTTATGGGGCTTACAAACTACTTATGAACTAACTTATACTAAAGACTACACAAATATCCATGCCCGAAGAAGGATTCGAACCTCCGACGCGGGAGGCCGCGCGATACGCAACGTGGCGCTCCAGACCGCTCGGCTATTCCGCGCGCCACATTAATAACGACAACGAGAACTACCCCTGAATACCTTACATCGGACCAAAACTGTCATCTTATCCACATATTGGTTGTATTTTTCGGAAGGATTGCATGTCAGGCACTGAAGCATTAAATTTCCAACTCAAATATCATTAATTATAGTTTACAGGAAAATCGCCATCTATAGGCCTCCAGTCGTGCTGCAGTTTGAATTAGTGGCTAGAACAGTTCATGCGGACGTAATATATGACGTAGTAGAATATCAGTAGTCCTAAAGGTTTACATGAATGTACAAGAAGTGCCTACACTTGCCCACTAGTGCGAAATCATAATTTTATTACCCTTAAATCTTGGTCGGCACGGTATACTGCCATAACTATTCTAGCCCCAGTTCGCAAATACCGAAGAACTGAAGGAGTAAACAAGTAATAAAGTTATGGAAATGAGGGGGTTGTAAAATTTTGTTGCCTCGACTGATGGATCTGAATAAACGCTTTCTCGCAGGGAGAATCGAAAGCAGTAGCAATCGTTGGTTTGGACTCAGACAAACAGAAATTTGCATCAATGAGACACAGCACAAATTTAGGCGGTATCCGTCAATGTTTGCGCTGTTATATTTAAAGTACGCAGTGATAATTGCAGATATTTTGATTTACGTGACAGATTTTTAAGAATCCTGTTATTTCGTATTTATTTCTAAACTTGCTAAGCCAAGAAAGATAGATAGCGAATGAAATGACTGATACATAAATATTATGCTGCGGAAACTGTTTTATAAATACAATTTCTTTGTGCACAAAAGTGTTTTTCATATGTGGCTCACAATACTTTTCAGTAATACATTGTCCATTAGTGAATATTTACAAGACAGGAGTGGGAAACATTAGATACAGTGATATGAATTTTCTAAAACAACAATTGGCTTAATGTCAAATTATCAACTCTGTCTCAATACCATTGCGAAATTAACAAGACGTTTACGCAGAGAACAGTAACAGCTGGTCACAACTACTAGTGACTGTCACTCACATACAAACACCCCGGAAGCGATATCAGATATCTAGATGAAACTTTATTGGGATGAGAGGCGAGGCTGTAAGATATTTTACTAAATGCATATTATCGACCACTAGCTGTTTATTATAGTTATATCTCCGGCCGGTGTCGGTTCTAAACCGTCTTCACGAAAGTAAGCTAAACAGACTTAGTCGATCCATTATCTGTTATCGTATTAATGCTGAGATGCAAGTCAATCAATAAAAATTCGTAAGATGTCACTAGACATCAATTTTTGATCAAGACTTGATTGACTTGCATGTCAGCATGGATAAGATAGCAGATAATGAATCGACGCAATGAGTCTGTTTTGTTTTCTTCTGTGAAGATGGTTTAGAACCGAAACCGGTCCAAATTTTAACTGTAATAAATAGCTGATGGTCGATAATATGCATTTCCTAAGATATCTGGATGAATAACTACACATTCAGTCCATTTTCTAACTGTACAATGCTAAAATAAAATTATTCACAGAATAGTTCTGTCAAAAATGAATGACACTCGCAGTAATTGACAAACCTGGGCAGACTGAGCGTGTTATAAAGATAATCACTACGCGCGGCATACGATAGTCAGTCAGTAAAAAAATCTTCAACTGAGGTAAACACGCCAATACCGTATTTACAAGCCTGAAAATTGCTTTACTTTACAGCTGACTCTGCCTATTAATTTAAACACTCGTCCCATTGTTTCGAGAAGACTCTAAAAGCCTGTGGCTTGGAATTTTTGTGGCAGCATTTGCCTCCAGTAGTGCAGCTCTCGACCTGTAACTTTACTTGGTTCCTTACACTACAGCAACCCACAAACACAGGTGTGTCGTAGAGAAATTGTTCAAATGTGCAAATGTCTGTAAATCTATCGGACCAAATGGCGTGGTCATCAGTCCGTAGCTTACAAACTAATTACACCTAGTTAAAGTAACCTACGGACAAACACACACACCCATGCCCCAGGGAGGACTCGGACCTCCACGGCGAGCAACCGCGCGCTCCGGTAGAGAAATATACAAATACAGTGCGCAGTACTGGTGTGTCTGCCTCAGTTTGTGACTCTCTTACTGATTCAACTCGTGAAACACGTCATACGGAGAACAAAGTGGGCTATCGTTCTGCTCTGAACTTCAGGTAAAATTTAGACAGATTAACTACAATGTATGATCGCAGCAATGTATGATCTAATATCAACTATACCTAAACTTTATGCACTGCTGTTTCAAACTCGATAAAATACAATGTAGTTCTTTACCTAACTTGAAGCAGCACATATTCGAATACCGTAACGAGAAGAAATTCAGATACTTTTGAGTGCAAAACGCAGGCTGTGCGGTATGCAAAAAAAGTATGCAGAATACTTTTTTCTAAAAATTGACTGACATAGCCGCTGCCAATGGTACATGGTTTATGGCTAGGATCAGTATGTCGAATATCATACACGCTAACTCGAGACGGTGATTAGATTTAGTTCCGGTCTAAACTTTAAGTCAAATGTCGGCATCATACATACTTTTCATCGATAGTAATATGTGACCCAACATCAACCATTTTTGTTGTTGTTTTGAGGGGACTAAACATCTAGCTCATCAGACCCAACATCAACCATATGGAAAGTTTATACAATGCGATTTTACCTCTGTTATAAAAAATATCGCGCTTAATTTGATGCTTCAAACGAACTATATCCTATAGACTAATGGTAAGAAATACAGCCGATTATGAACTGAAAATAGTACACTGTCCTCTGCACAAGAATCAAATTTTCGAAACCAACATATATTTCTCAAAATCGGATAAGAAATATTACTTAGCGGAAGGTGCCTGGAGTCTGTCAATTCCGTGCTGTGTATAGCAGTTCCACTAACTGATGCGGTATCACCTGCCAAAAAAAAAAAAAAAAAAAAAGAATAATTCGTCTCTCCGCATAGGCCACGGTATCTTGCACGGACTCTATATGGACGATAGATTTACGTATGTTTGGATATCTGGAAATGGACATTGTCCAGTTGTAAATCAATTGCAACCCTTAGAATGTATGCCTGTTTCTTCGTAATATCGTTTTCCCATGGTACAAAGAAAAAAGGATGGGGAGGGGATACATGACTACATATCCAAAATTAGAAGTAACACCTTAGTCGCAAAATGGTCTCCAGAATGAAAATTTTCATTCCGTAGCGGAGTTTGTGCTGATATGGAACTTCTTGGCAGGTTAAAACAGTGTGCCACTTCGAGACTCGAACCCGCGTTTTTTCCCCTTCACAAGAAAGTGGTTTTCCGACTGAGCTGCACGTAACGACCGGTCCAAAGAGTTGTAATTCCTCCGGTAGAATGTCTTCTCCATTCGAAACATCACAGGACTTCTCCTGTGAAACTTGCGGAACAAACTAGGATTGCTGAGTGGGTCACTACCTAGCCCGCGAATGGCAAAGGTACCGAGTTAGAGACTCCTTCCACCACATAGTTGTAATCTACCAGGATGTCTCAAAGAACGTTCCTAGTATTTAACTGAATTCGTGACAGTACTGTAAAAAGTTCAATGAAACCAAGTTTTACTAATTGTGTCAGTAACATTCACCGGGATGTACGGAGATAATATCGCTTGCTATCTAAATGAAAATTTGTCTCACCCTACCTCTATTCCCATTTGTATAACTCCATACTCAAATTTTTATTTATAATTAACAATAAATGCTTATTTCCGCTTCTCTCGTATCAGGACCACTTCCTAAACAGACAATAGTATGTGTGTCCAATAATTAATATACATTAACTACGATTGGGACCTTAACTGCTGACTCAATGTAAACCGTAGTTTTTGTTTCTAAACTAATAGTCTCGGCCCCATATATTCTTTGCATTCAGACATGGGAAAGAGAATGTTGCGTTGTTGCTACCTCCTGAATGACATCCATAGTCAGACGCAGGAATAGCGTACAACAAATTGCCGCCTTCAGTTGTTGTATACAATGCGTGTTCCACAAAAATGTATATCACTTGGTTCATAAAACCTTCCATTTTTGTGGACAAGCGACCATACGTTGGCATGTATGAAAATTTTTTTGAAAAGTCTGGTCGCAATTAGCTTTATTTTATATGACGCGTTTCGAGAACATCATCATCAGAAAAAGATTTTAAAAAACGATGGGAAATGCAAGCATCTTGGTATAGATGCCTGATTACAACTTAAAATATCATCATGGACGTCTAGTGACAGTGTTGAACCAGACCCACATGCCCATCGTTTTTTAAAATCTTTTTCTGATGATGATGTTCTCGAAACGCGTCATATAAAATAAAGCTAATTGCGACCAAGCCTTTTCAAAAAAATTTTCATACAAAAATGTATGAAAATGTCAGCTTAATATGTAAAAATTGTTCTTCTACTACTTTACTCAAGAGATATTAAGAAAATGTTCAAGTGTTTGTCACGCTTATGGGACTTAACTACGGGGTCATCAGCCCCTAAACTTACAAACTACTTATCATCTACCTTATACTAAGGACGGCACAAATATCCATGCCCGAGGGGGGATTCGAACCCCCGACTGTAGTGGCCGTGCAGACCGTGACTGGAGCGCCTCAGTCCCCTCGGCTACCGCGGCCGGCCTTCAAATGTTTGTAGAACTTATGGGACTTAACTAGGGGGTCATCAGTCCCTAAGCTTACAAACTACTTATGAACTAGCTAAGACTAAGAACGGCACAAATAGCCATGCCCGAGTGGGGATTCGAACCCCCGACCGTAGTGGCCGTGCAGACCGTGACTGGAGCGCCTCAGTCCCCTCGGCCACCGCGGCCGGCAGATATTAAGATATTCCATTATCACCAATTTTATGTTGTTATGAGATTCACAAAAATAATCAACCTCGAATTTTATATTAGTTCTATTCGTGGAAAGCAGATCAGTGCTTGAGGAAAATCATACGATTACCAATAAAATTAATTGATAAATAGCCAATTTATTCTATATATTTACAGCTCCATTTCCCTTATAATTTGGTTGCTTAGAGATATTTGATGGAGGTGTGTTAAATCACGCGCTCGAGTCGGATTCCGTAGACAGGAACACGAGCAGTCCTAGAGCAACATTGTGACATTCATTTCGCAGCAGAACTCCGAAATTCAGTCAGACTGCGCTGACAAATCTCGCCTCGCGGACAGATCTAGCCGCAAAATGAACATTTACAGAGGGATCCCAGAGTTAGAAACTAGGCGAGGAGAGCGAGGACAAACAAAAGGCGGCGGCGGACAGCGCGGGTGGAGACAGGAACAATATTGTGACTGCGGCTGAGCGGCCGCCCGCCGGTGCCGTATTTCCGCCGCGGTGTGCGGCCAGAGTAATTGCACGAGCTAAGAGCGCGCCCGGAACAGCTCCCCGGGCAGTGCTTGCCGCCTCTGACGTCACAAATCGCCCGACACGTAGGCAGCGCCGCGCCCAAAGGGAAACGCCAGCGCCAACAGCCGCGTCACCGGCTCAGCTACGTCATTACGGGAATGGCCCCTCTGGGCTATACATTTTACGTACCGAAGCTCCTACTAATCGGGACTGAATATGCTGATGAAATGGTTTTTCGTTTATCATGCGATGCCGAACACTGTTTAAAGAGTAAGAGCCCCGTGGCAGAAAACGGAGGTAACACGTGGAATTCGACACTGTTAAGCAGAGTGATAACATACTCTAGCTATTATGCAGCGCGGTTTCAAAATAGTTTATAAATTGAATTGACACATTGCGTAGACAACGCGAAACAGTATCCTCACAGGAACGTTTGCAAAGAGAGGGTTCTGTGGTCACCAACTTGGTCTGAAACTTTAATTCGACCACAAATTCTCCCAGACCGACTTTGTGAACTCATGTGCCTCGTATTTCCGTGAGATGTTCTGCCAGACATGCTGAATGATGGCCGCGCGGGAGTAGCCGAGCGGTCTGGAGCAGCACGTTACGAAGAGCGCTGCCTCCCACGTCGGAGGTTCTATTCCTCCCACGGACATGGATGTGCGTGTTGTCCTTTAGTTAGTTTAAGCAGTTTGTAAGACTAGGGACTAATGACTTTAGCAGTTTGGTCCAATAGGTTTACAAACATTTGACATTTGATTCTATTTTCCTAATTTCCGCAATTAGGATGAGACTGAGCCATATAGTAGTGTGCTAACGCATGTCCGAGCAGATGCAACAAGTTCTCGGTTACATGAGAGAATAGTAGTTATTTATGTAATAAATACTTAGTATATTGTTCTGGGTCGCAAGTGTCCGTGTAGCATAAACGAAACGTGAGGAGTGTCCCTCTAGTATTCAGTATATACATAAGCGTTTTGCGATGTATGTGTAATGAACGGTAATCAGCGACTGATCGTTATTAAAGCTGTATTCCTTAAGAGTGTGTTGCCCCTGAGTGCCCTGATGGAATGTCTCGGGTACTTTTATATTCGATGGAGGGCAGTTCACTTATGGAAGAATTAAGATGAGAAAGATAAACATGGAATGTCATGTTATATTTGAGCACAGCATTGACTGTGAACTGCTTTACACACTCACTCGATTAAATATCTTTATCTAACCTTCCAAAGTGTCATTAAATGTAGCGAGTATGTAAGATAGGTTTTAAGAGGTCTGAATGGTTGACATCAGTTTGTTCCAAGAATTCTAGCATAGCTCATCCCTCATCCTCGAAGGATCTGCTGAATGCATCAGAGTGATTGTACTACAGGCAGTGTACATTTGCAGTAAAGTATCTTAAGACAAGAAAGGGTGTAGAGAGACAGTATTCCCTCGCTCCTCTTGTTAGTGAAATTGGAAGTTATGTGTAACTATGCATCTCATGACGGAAGGGAAGAAGAAAAATTATGTTTTAGGGGCCCATCCACAGCTAGTTCTTTGGAGAAAGAGCTTACGCTCAAACTGTTTGCATAAGGATGTAGAACGAAATAGGCCGTTCACTTTCAAAGGAACCAATCCTACATCTGCCTGAAGTGATTAAGAGAAATCATGAAAAAGCTTAATCTGGAGGCCTGGAGGTGGGAATGAACCATTGGTTTCTCGAATTCGAGTCCAGTAGTAATTACTGTTCCATCTCATAATGCCTTACAGAGTATTTATGTATACTCATATTCACAGGAACATTCTCGCTTCCATTATCGTGTAGGCGTACCTCCATCCTGGTGAGCCTCTGCTGTTTACGTCTATCTGCCATCAGTCTTGTCTACTCCGCTGCTGAGTATTGTGCACCCGTCTAGTTGGAAAGCGCACATGTGAAGAAGTTGGACACGAAATTCAATGATTCAATGCGTTGCATTACTGGTACTATCAAATCAACTCCATGTTACAGGTTATCGATGCTAAGTGACATCTCTTCACCTCACCTAAGAAGGAATCAAGCTCTACTAAGGAAGCTAAGAAAATTTTTACATCACCCTCTCTGCCATTGCACAAAGTATTCATCCATCCATTACAGCAGCGACTACAATCAAGAAGACCAGTAAGTGTCACTGCGGGGCGACACACTGCTGATGGATTTGACCTAAATGGAAGCTGTAAACATGAGTGGTCAACAAAGCATTGGGGACAAGTGCCCACCATCTCGATCCCACAAAAAAGCCAAACGGTTTTGACCTACCGAGGAAATTCTGGTGTCGCATCAACAGGTTGAGGACTGGACATGGTTGCTGCAATTACTTCAGGTATATCCATGTATGTGCTTCGCAAATCGCGAAATTTCCCGACGTCTGCTGCTCCTGTAAGATGGACAAACGATCTGCAACACATGAAAATTTGTGCCGGACGAACCCGGGTCTCCCGCTTTTCGCGAGCGGTCGCCTTAACCAATCGGTCACCTGCGCACACTTCCCAGCCAAACCCAAACTTCCATGTGTTGCACTTGTCTCTTTTCCTCACATGCTCGCACACGTTATAGGGTGAGTCTCGCAAGAGGGAGAGACACAATTCTACCATATACATGGATATATTTACCTCTGCTGCGGATCACCGCCAACGTCTGTTACCTTGGAACAGACATAATAATAAACTTCAGGTACATGTGGGATTGGATCATTTCACCGATGTGTGAGTGTAACCTGGACGAACGGACGATAGCTGGTACAACGCTGTCCACTTCATTCGTACCGTAGCATCCCCGACGATTTGTTCTCGTACACACGGAGTACCACTGAATGGTTGACAAGAACGGACTCATATCTCATTATGTACAATTCCATGTTGTATAAAATTACCATACGACTAAATAAATAAACTTCAACCCTTCTAGGTTTTTATTGTTATGATAATCAATAGAATTTTCGAAAGAGTGGACCGTAGAATCGTAAGTGCGCTCTTCAGGGAAAGGCATCTTTATTGCGAAGTCACAAATAAATGTTTGCAACGATTTTACAGTGAACGCGCTGGGCACATCCGTCAGCAGCTGTGGGTGGGGAAGTCTTGTGGCAGTGTGCAGCCGGACTGCACGCGTCCATCGCTCTGTGCGTCGCAGAGGCATTCCGGCCGAACAGCTACAAGGGGTAGCCGGGTGTCGGCTTGTCGGTCGTAACTGGATCGCCCCCGGCAGACGGGCGGTAACTGTCGACAGACACGGAGCGATCTGGCGAGAGCCAGTGTCAGCCGCATTGAAATATTGACACCCTGCCGGCGCGCCTGTCAGCAAACACAGCCAATAACGTCAGCACGTCCGCGGCCAGCTCAGATTCCTCGCCGCCTGCTGGCCTCCGCTACACCCCCAGCTGTGATTCAAGTACCACCACTACGCCGGTGTACGCTGCCTGCTGCTGAGGGGGGAATTGATGCCACATCTTATTTTGTTGGTTTTTTTAATTATAATTCGCAGTATTAACATGACATTTTTCTCTCAGTGGATCTCATTGCTCATACGAAAATGATTATTTTTGTCTGCGGCAATGTATACACAATTTTTTTGGGAAAGGGGGCGGGGGTGGGGAGAGGAGGGGTAAAATATTTTCAAAATCCGAAATCAATTTTGGCCCACTTTAGGTTACGGTAGTAACACTAAAAGTGGGCCTTTGCGATCGTGTTTTGACAGCTCGAAATTTAAATGAAAATAACGGATTAACCATTCATCTGACACGAAAATTGAATAACCGAATTTGTAGAGGAGAAAATCCTCTACAACTTTGCTCTCTTATGTTTTATTCGTATCTCGTATCGTTTCAGAGATTTATGCACAAATAACGGCGATTTGACGATGTCTGTCTGGCTGTGAAGTGTTCCCACTTTTTAGTTCTAACCGTTTAACCGATCGGCACCAAATTTTACAGACATAATTGTTGGCTACCAGAGACCAGAACCTCGCTTTTTCAAATATTTCCGGCAGGAAATACGTTAGTAATACAAAAAAAAAAAAATCCGTTTGTAATGTAATTTTAATTGCCAATAAACCGTTCATCTGACGCGAAAATTAAATAAACGAATTTGTAGAGGATAAAATTCTCTACAACTTTGTTTCCTTATGTCTTTTTCATATCTCGTATCGTTTCGGAAATGTTAACAAAAAAAAAAAAACAAAAAAAAAACGAATTTTTTACACCCTTCATTGAATTAACGAAAAGCAGCCGTTCGCAGATGTCACGTGACATTCCTCTCCCAGAACTCTCTCTGGCATACGCCATTTTGCGTTGCGTAGTTGATAATTTCCTTGTTGTAACTTACACGTTGTCATTTCAAAGCATTGGCGCACTGAAGAATTTACAAAGCCACGTCGTTCTTCGTACGATAAATAATAATCTAGTGTCTACAAATACCATATTAGCATCAGTTAACAATGGCCATCGATGGCATGAGATTAAGGAACGGAACTTGTAGTTGTTAGCCATAGCGTAGTGGGCAATGCGTTAGACTGTGTCGCTGAAGGTAAGTGGTTCGGAACCCACCACCTAATTTTTCTTTTCCTAAAATGGTTTCACACACTCTTATTAATTAATTTTTTTAATATTTAGATTACTATTCTGGTCCAAAATGATTGCAAAAACTTATAAAACTACAAATCTAATGTGGGCCGTAAAAGACGTCAATATGATTTTTTATGACCGCTCAATTAGTAGTGTAAATTTACCTGAAGAGTATATCCATGCTATGAAACAGATGTGTGACATTTAATGGGCTCATATGAGGAACAGAAATCTTCATTCTTGGAACAGTCTATGGTTATCTGTTGCTAAATGACAAACTTGAATTGAAATTAATAATACAAACTTCTTGCCGCGGTGGAATTTACGAGCTCTCTAAGGCGCTTGCTGCACCCCGTCGGAGGTTCGAGTTCTCCCTTGGGCACGGTAAGTGTGTGTGTCCTTAGATTAGTTTAAGTAGTTCGTAAGCTTAGGGACTGATAACCTCGGTAGTTAAGTGCCACACATTTACAAATATTTGAACACTTGAATTTTTTCGCTAAAATTGATTATTTTTTATCAAAATCCGATCAACAAATGCTATTACATTGGCACAAATCAGCTCTATCTCTACCGTAAATATTACTGTAAGTAGTTTATATTAGTTTCTATAACTATTTTGAACAATGTAGCCTAAACATCTTAACGAAAATTTTACAAATGAAGTGTTAGTAACTATGTTCTTTGGTACTGTGTGGTACATAACCAGGCTACCTTCAAAACTGTAAGTAAATGCACCAGTACTCATCCAAATAATTTAATCCTAAATGATACAGAGTTAAGCAGCTATCTGTTCATGAACAGGATTGAATATTAATAAGCAACCTTTTTGGTACGCACAGCAGATGAACATAACCATACGGTAGCGCATTTGTAGCTGCAAAAAAGCACCTAATGATGGCAGCTTGCTGCTAATAAAATATTAGTAAAAATTATCTCATCAATATATCTTTGAGCAAATAAGGGATGTTCGACAATTCAACTTACTCACTTCTAGGAATTGCAAGTGTAGGAACTTAAATAGTGGCAACTATTTATTCACAACAGATACAAAAGCGGTACATGTTTGCACCTGTTACTGTCCTTCATAGTAACCCCCAGAGATGTGTACAACACGTTGCCACCGATGTGGAAGGCATAGTACTCCGTTAGTAGAGCCTGTTCTGTTGATGTTGTGAATGGAATTGCCTACTGCCTGTCGAATCTCTGGAACAGTTCTGAAGCAAATGCCACATAACGGTTCCTTCATCTTCGGAATCAAATTAAAGTCACGTGGATTTAAGTCCGGGGAGTATGGTGGATGGTACAGTACTTCCCGACCCTATAGACCGAATAGAATAGCCACAGCTTGCGCTTCTATGCGTCTGTGCATTCTCGTGCAAAATGATGAGTGGGTTACAGAGAAAGTATTGCTACTACTCTTACAAAGCTTAAGTAACTACAACGTTTATTTGATTCCGAAGATGGAGGAACCGTTTCGTGTCATTCGCTTCGGAAATGTTCCAGAGATTCGACAAGCAGTAGACCGCTCCATTCACAGGATCTGCTAACGGTATACTACGCATTCCACAACGCTGCCGACTGGTTCTACACTACACTGCTTACTGCTTTGAAGGACAGTAACAGGTGCAAACATGTAACGCTTTTGTATCGGTGGTGAATAAATAGTTGCCACTATTTAAGTTCCATATAAAGAGAACTTAGTAGGTAAAGTTTTACATAGTAACCCTTGTCCGGAAATCTCTTTCAATTGCGCTATGAGCACTTATTAATCTCTGATACAGTGAAACAATTCTGTCCTACAGTAAGCTCTTTTCTTTTCATACATTGGGACGAAGTACTACGTACCAAAACAACAGAAACATGATTAACTTAAGATCTGTGAGCACTTGACCAGTTGAAGAAATGTGTTCCAGTATCGAAGACGTACTTGCTGATAGCTCTTATGGTATGAATCACATGGGCCCTGTTTACTGAATATTTCTTTCTGTTTTGATCTACACTAAATCCTCTGAAAATATGGAAATCATAGTAGTGAAGGTGAATAGCTTCTCCTATTGTCGTTGGATAATTTTTCCGCACATTGATTCCTATGCGAAACTCGATCTTCTAAGAGTGTAACATGTCTTCTAAAACGACTTACGTCTATCAAAGGGCAAAACCAAGCCTATTTTCACCGCATACTTCTGTTATACGTCACCGTATTCCGCTATGTGAAATTCTATCTTAGAAATGTTCTCCAGGAAGTGTCATACCCGCCAAAAAGGACTATCGATATCAATACTTTTTACGTTATTTATTGAAGAAATGCCTTCATGCGGTTCCTAAAAGTTAAATGTGACTTTTAACGAATGTGTATGGTGACGTTTGCCAGAAACTACTTTACTGTAATGAAAAAACTTGCTACTGATGTCGATGAAACACTTTCATAATATCATGATGTTATGCAGACGCGCTGACATCAAAATATTATTACAGGAAAAAGTCATTGCACTAGGTACTATAATTGGCAGATGGTGTGCAAAGCGGGAAATAGGTTTCACAGAAAAAAGCAAATATGCTCCGAGTGAGATCTATGAAAGCTTTGTATGTGACAGGCACAGGGCGTGAAGTGAAAACAGGTAATTCGTTTTGAAAAGTGATAAAAAAATGTGTGGGGTAAAAATCGCAGAGGTAGACCAAGAGATGTTCAAATGTTCAAATGTTTGTATAGTCTATGGGACTTAACTACGGGGTCATCAGTCCGTAAACTTAGCCGGCCGCGGTGGCCGAGGGGACTGAGGCGCTCCAGTCACGGTCTGCACAGCCACTACGGTCGGGGGTTCGAATCCCCTCTCGGGCATGGATATTTGTGCCGTCCTTAGTCGTAGCTAGTTCATAAGTAGTTTGTAAGGGACTGATGACCCCGTAGTTAAGTCCCATAAGTTCTACAAATATTTGACCATTTTTGATCCTAAACTTACAAACTACTTATGAACTACTTACGAACTAGGACGGCACAAATATCCATGCCCGAGGGGGGATTCGATCCCGCGATCGTAGTGGCCGTGCAGACCGTGACTGGAGCGCCTTAGTCCCCTCGGCCACCGCGGCCGGCCCCAAGAGATGACTACAGTAAACAGATTCAAATGGATGTAGGGTGCCGTTTTTATGAGGAGATGAAGAGGCTGCTTCAGAATAGAGTAGGGTGGAGGCCTGCATGAAACCAGCCTCCGGACTGAAGACCACAACAAAATGTGGATGCGTAGATGTACTGAATCGCGGAGTGATGTACCCCTACTGTTTGTTCAGAATACTGGTGACAGTCCAGTTGGACCGGATCCAATGAGTTCCACAATACGGTATTGCCACTGGGTACGGTCTTGGAACCGCTGCGCTGCCTCCGCGGCTTATTTGTTTGTGTTAGCCGGCGCGCTGTAGCCCATAGACGTGACGTGTTTATCGAGGGCCGTGCTTCGGAAGCGGGCGACAGCGGCCGGATAAACAAGGCGACGCGTGACAATCTGTCGGCCATCTCGCGCGTCCGGAGCCATTAATCACAGCGGCTCTCCTTGGTCTGCTCCGGTCGGCTAATTAGCATCTGCATTAGCTGCCTTCCCCCTGCGAGGGCTGGCGTGGCCAGGCCTGTGCCCGAGCCCACCAAACACCATATCTTACATCTGGTCTGCCATTACAGACGGCGTTAATCCCACTGGAAATGTCATATTTGGTTTATTTCCACTGTTGGTTACCCTTTATCCGTATACGTCAGAACTGACTTTTCTTATAATTGGGACGTCAGTGAATATTCCTCACGCTGAGGATCTACATCTGTAGTGAGTTGCTAAGGGAAGCTTAGCAGTGGATACCCTTTATTGATGTGTATAATGAGGTCTGTAGGCGTTATGACTAACTGGTAACAAAAAAAGCTAGGACAAACACTATTCCGCGTGGCCGCGGTGGAGTAGCCGAACGGTCTAAAGCGTCTCGCTGCGGAGCGCGCGGTTGCTCGCCGTGGAGGTTCGAGTCAGTGGGGCATGGATGTGTGTGTTGTCCTTAGGTTTTTTCCCTAGGTTTAAGTAGTTTGTAAGCTACGGACTGATGAACACGCAGTCTGGTCCGACAGATTCACAAACATTTGAGCATTTTGATTCCGCGTGCACAAAGTACCGAACTAACCAATAACAAGAAAAAACTGTAAATTACCAGACTAAGAAAAATATATCATGGGTCCGATACCCGCTCCAGCTCTAGGATTTTCATCTGTTCACATCTTTCATTTCTGGCGATCTTTTAGATGTAAAAAATTCTGTGTTACTCCGTGGTTCGGAATTCATTGTGTAACTATAGTACCCCTTGGTCCAGCTGAGTAAGTCAGTTCAAACGTCGAAGGAAGGTAACTGCATATCACCTCCATCAGGAGCATGTATAACAAAAGCACTGTGGCGATCTAATCAATTTTCGGATTGATGGCTGTTTCCTCGCGTTCAGTTCTTCTGAATTTTAATTTAGGCAAGAATTTCTTTATTCGCGGAATTTTTATGAAAACACGCGGGACTAATGAAGATACAAATCAAGACGTACTTCACTCACAACAAACTGCACCAAGTTAAACCAGTACATCTACATCTACATAGATATTCTGCAAATCACATTTAAGTGCCTAGCAGAGGGTTCATTAACCACTTTCATAACTTTTCTCTACCGTTCCATTCTCTAATAGCGCGCGGGAAGAAAGAACACGTAAATCGTTCCGTTTTCGATCTGATTACTCTTATTTTATTGGGATAGTCATGTCTCCTTAAGTAGGTGGGTTCTAGCAAAATATTTTCACATTCAGAACTAAAAGTCGGTGATTGAAACTTCGCAAACAGATCACGCCGCAATGAATAACGTCTTTCTTTTAATGTTTTCCACCCCAATTCGTGCAACATTTCCGTGACGCTTTCCCGCCCGTAACGTGATAAAATGAAACGAGCTGCCCTTCTCTGAACCTTCTCAATATCTTCCGTCAGTTCCACCTGGTGAGGTTCCCACAAGGGGCAACAGTACTCCAGGAGAGAACGCACAAGTGTGATGTAGGCAGTCTCTTTGGTGGAGCTGGTGCATCTTCGAAGCGTTCTGCCGATGAAACGTAACCTTTGGTTCGCCTTCCCCACAATACTTTCTATGTGTTCTCTCCAGTCAAAGTTGTTCGTAATTGTAACTCCTAGGTATTTGATAGAATTTACGACCATAAGGTTTGACTGATTTATCGCGTAATTGAAGTTTAGCGGATTTCTTTTAGTGGTCATGTGTATTACTTCACACTTTTCTTTATTTAGTGTCAATTGTCAATTTTCGCACCATGTAGAAATTTTGTCTAAATCGCTTTGCAGTTGCTTTTGATCCTCTGTTGACTTCACTAACCGATAAACGACAGCATCATCCGCGAACAGTCCAAGGGAGCTATTCAGATTGTCTCCCAAATCGTTTATAAATACAAGTAATAATAGGGAACTTATAACGCTCCCCTGTGGACCGCCAGATATCACTTCTGTTTTACTCGATGACTTACCGTCAATTACAACGAACTGTATCCTTTCTGATAGAAAATCGTGAATCCAATCGCACAGTTGGGAAGATATTCCATAAGTACGCAATTTCATTAGAAGCCGCTTGTGGCGTACAGTGTCAAAAGCCTTCCGAAAATCCAGAAATATGGAATCGATTTGAGATCCATTGTCGATGGCACTTAACACTTCGTGTGAATAAAGGGCAAGCTGTGTTTCGCAAGAGCGATACAATAACGTTCGAAAACAATAACAAACACGATTGGAACAAAAAGTATCGATAGTAGATACAGGGTAGGAAACATTGAAGCGATAAAAAAAATAGAAGCATGAAATAACATACAAGGAGTAAAAGAATGTTGTGTGCATTTTCTCCGGATGGCGCAAAACGGAAGGCGTGGCCAGATTGCACAGAGCGTCAGAAAAACCATCATAAGTAACGAAAAAATTGTCGAATTTATATAAATCTGTTTGACGCAGGAAATACCAGGCATTTCCAATACGCTAAAATCTAAAAATCGAATTTTTGAGCCCAGTTGCCTTCCGTCTCCCGTTAACAGACGAAATGTATTGCTCGTGCAGCTGAGCCGGCAGTCCCTCAAAAACAAAGGAATGGACTCGCCCTGCGCACAGCTCGAGAATGCGTTTCTGCGCACGGGCCACGACGTCTTGCGCGAGCTAGGCCAGACGACCTCGACTGCCGTTTTAGAGTCTCAGAAGATGATGAATTTCAAATAGCTGCGCTGCGCCTGTCCTCCTAGAGGGAGGTGCACGAAATCGGGCGCTGGCGCCGGCACGTGCCTCAGCGAAGCAGGAGCCAGTTAGAGGCCTGATTCCGAGAAGTCGGGGCGCGGTGGCAGGCATTAATGTTGCAGGCCGCGTCCACCGTGAGGCAGCACGCACACGCCCTTGTCCGCCAGGCGTGTCGATACGCCGCGATCATGTAACGGCTGAGACGTCACGCCGAGCGCTCGCCGTTCCGATATTTTTAGAAATCGCTGCTTTATGCGGCACAGGTACTTTCACAAGTAAGCGCTGAAAGGCTTCCCGTGTTTTGAGAAACACGACTCTGGTCGGGAAAAACTTCACTGCTACCCTCAAGACCAAAACTATCGAAATATTTACCATCTCTAGCTGCCGAAATGCAACAGAAAACGGTTACACGATCGTGTAAAATCGAGGTTGCTTTATTCGCTCACGACGATCAGAAAGCGGCAGATACGGACTACCAGTTAGATCACAGTTTCGTTGTATTTTGGAAGGCGTTTGACACGGTTCTCCATCGTGTCCTAACGATCTAAATAAGGGTGTAAGAAACATAACAAAAAAAATGTTTAAATGTTTGTATAGTCTATGGGACTTAACTACGGGGTCATCAGTCCCTAAACTTACAAACTACTTATGAACTACTTATGAACTAGGACGGCACAAATATCCATGCCCGAGGGGGCTTTCGAACCCCCGACCGTAATGGCCGTGCAGACCGTGACTGGAGCGCCTCAGTCTCCTCGGCCACCGCGGCCGGCAGAAACATAACACCTACTGTGTGACGACTGAAGGGTTTCTAGCTGACAGGGCACGATATGACTTTTATTATAAACAGTATAGAACCGCAACCTTTGGTATTTTAAATAACTGATCTACTTTATAAGTTTAGAGGCTCTATGAGACATTTGAGGATGATTCTAAGACTATAGAGAAGCCTGTGATGTAAAATGTTACGTAGATTAAGTTATTATTGTGTAGACCAAAAGTAATCTTCTATATACGAGGCGCGTCCAGAAAGTAAGTTCCGTTTGGTTATATAAAACGAACGGGTATAGATACAGAAAATATATTGATTGTACAAAAATCTAAAACTGTTAAACTACTTTTGTACATAGCTCCCGAAATGTTGTAGGCAATTGTCATAGCATGGCACAAGATTTTGAGTGCCTTTTTCATAGAATGTTGCCGCCTGTGCAATCAACCATGTGGTAACATGTTCTTTCACTTCGTCAAAAATGTTCAAATGTTTGTTAAGCTTAAGGGACTTAACTACGGGGTCATCAGTCCCTAAATTTACAAACTACTTATGAACTAGCTACAACTAAGGAGGGCACAAATATCCATGCCCGAGGGGGGAATCGAACCCCCGACCGTAGTGGTCGTGCAGACCGTGACTGAAGCGCCTCAGTCCCCTCGGCCACCACGGCCGGCTCAGTTCGTCATCATCGTTGAAGTGTTGTTCACCAAGGACAGATTTTTAGGCGTAAGAAGAGCATTACTGTCAAAAGAATTTTTTTTCACGATAATGCCTGACCTCACACACCGAATGTGACTAAACAATTCTTACGGAAATTTCAATGGGACCTGTTTGATCAGCCTCCATACAGCTCGGACCTCTCTCCTAGCAACTTTCATCTCTTCTTACACCTAAAATCTCTTCTTGGTGGTCAACACTTCAACGATGATAAAGAGCTGTTACCACATTGTTAAATACACAGGCGGCAACCTTCTGTGAAGGATGCATGCAAAAACTTGTGGCACGCTATGACAAGCGCCCTCAAAATTTCGACACTTATGTGGAAAAGTAGTTTACGAGCTGTAGAATTTTGTGCAATAAAATTTTCTTCTGTATCTGTGTACAATTTCATTTTATTACCAAATGGAACTTACTTTCTGGACGCGCCTCGTATATAAATCAGAGTGTCCGTGTGTTTATGTGTAGGTATTGCATACAAATCTACAGTTTTCTTCCAATCTTTATGAAATTTTGTGTACGTAAGCTTGAATCCATGAGGACGGTCGCCGTAAGTGTAAGAATCACGTACAACACATAGTTCACGAGATATGAAGTTATAAACAATGCGATGCGCGAAAAACTGCTGCGCTGAGCGACAATGCTGCTCATTTTCTCCTAAACCACTGCACCGATTTCAACCAAATTTGGTACATATTTTCCTTACGTGAGATAACAACCGCTGTAGGACTAAGAACCAACACGTTTCAGGAGATATAACGTCATAAACAATAGGTATTGCAAGAAACTGCCACATAATGCGACAAGACTTTATATAAATACGCTATATGAGAATGACAGTACTTAGCGACTTGCAACAAACTTTAAACATAACTTCAAACCTTCATTAAACTTTTTTTCGTTGACAACCACATCAAAATAATGAAAGGGAAAAAGTTCCTCGCTTACTACTTTTCCGCTGTCCATGCAGCAAATCTTCGGCATTCGGTGTAACGTTGCAGTTTATAATTTCTACACTACAAATTGCAGTCGCAGGAACACATAAAAATAAGCGTACTTTAGAAATTGTATCACACTACGACACATACCTCAACTCATGAGCTGTAAGGTCAAAACAGCAACGTTCGTAGAAAACCGCCCCATCATGCATCACGTTTCAATCTATTACTTGTTTATAACTCTGTTCGCAACAGATTTTACCGAAATAAAGCACTTATAGAAATGAATATATAAATGAAAATTATAAAATTGTACAACCTATAATTCAATAAGTATGAGATCACAAGTACTGAAATAGGAAAAAATCTGAAACTTCCTGGCAGATTAAAATTGTGTGCCGGAACCGGGACTCGAACCTGGGACCTTTGCCTTTCGCGGGCAAGCGCTCTACCACTGAGCTACCCCGACACGACTCACGATGCCGCCTCACAACCTTACTTCCGCCAGTACCTCGCCTCCTACTTTCCAAACTTCACAGAAGTTCTGCGCAACTTGCAAGACTAGCACTCCTGGAAGAAAGGATATGGTGGAGACATGGCTTAGCCACAGCCTAGGGGATGTTTCCAGAATGAAACTTTCACTCTGCACCGGCACACAATTTTAATCTGCCAGGAATTTTCATATCAGCGCACACTCCGCTGCAGAGTGAAAGTTTCATTCTGGAAACATCCCCTAGGCTGTGGCTAAGCCATGTCTCCACCATATCCTTTCTTCCAGGAGTGCTAGTCTTGCAAGTTGCGCAGGAGAACTTCTGTGAAGTTTGGAAAGTAGGAGGCGAGGTACTGGCGGAAGTAAGGTTGTGAGGCGGCATCGTGAGTCGTGTCGGGGTAGCTCAGTGGCAGTGTTCGCCGGGCAGCCGTGCCGTGCGGACGTCTTGTTTACGTCCTCGCTATTTGGCAGCCGAGCGGAGTTACACGGTGAGTGCGCGCTTTTAGCGTTCATATTTACCTCCTAGAATGTCTTGCACACGAGCATAATGGATCGACCACAACGAAAAGACACGCTAAGACTGAGTTTCGACCCGAAATTTAGTAGACCAAAATCATTTGAAGTGGAATTGTTTGTTAGAGATGTTATGAAGATTACTATCGACGAACTGATAGGAATACACTTATCGATTGTCAGCAGTACAGTGTATTTAAAATTGATAAGCCCAGAAAAATGCAAGAAAATATTTGAATCCTGTGGAGGACGTTTACAATTTAAACATTCAGACGGCAATATTGGAGACGTTACGGTATCACGAGCTGGCATGGGTATTAAAACTGTACGTATCTTCGAACTGCCTTTCGAAATTTCTTCTGAAGCAATTAACGAACAACTCAGGGAATACGGCACAGTCATAAGTAACATCGCGGAACGATGGTCAGACTCTCACATCTTCCCGGTTTTAAATGGTGTCAGGCAAGTAAAAATAGATATGATGAAGCACATACCGTCTTACATTACAGTTTGTGGCTATAGAGCGATCGTAATTTACGACGGGCAACCACGCACTTGCTCTGGATGTGGTTCGACAGAACACGTTCGCGCGCAGTGTTTACAACGGCGCGTGACGCAGATACCGACCGGCGAGCAAGACAGACCTGGCGTCATGTCTGCGTTGCCTATTAGCTACGTAGCCGCCGCGCGAGGAAACATTGCCCCACAACAAACCTAGACGCAGCTCTGGAGGCCTACAACGATCTGAACGAACAGGAAACAGCAATGGACACGAGCACACAAGATTCCCTTCCTTCTACTGCCCAGGCTGCGGAAGAAGGTAAACAGACAGCCGTATGTGAAAACAGCAATAACGAGCCAAGTATGGAACAAATAGTAAAAGCAGACCTGACATCACCGTCATTACCAACTGAAACAAACGAATTAACTGATCATGAGTCTACGAAATCTCCAAAGAAACATAAAAAACGCCGTATTGCACGCGAAGGTGCCGAAGAAAATGCACGAATAATGCGCGAGAAAGCCGTGCAGATTCGCAAAACACTAACGGAAGGGACACCACAAATCCCTCCGGGAAACCTTCCAGCGCAAAAGAAAACCCGAGCACAGGAATCCGATTCTGACCAAATGCAAATAACGTCGAAAGAACATACAACAACCTATCAGGAAAGAAATCTTGAACATGGAAAAGACAGGGGAAATACGAACCCAAAAGCATGGTCAGATGACACAGTTGAGGACACTCGAGAGGAAGAGATGCCAGAGTCTCAGGAAAACACAGCAGCGGCGTCGTCTGATGTTTGTAGAGGCAAACCTGAACATCAGCAAAACACGGCTGCTACATCGGGTGGAATAGACGATGATCCAGAATACTTTTAAGTCATGTGTCTTTAACAACATTTAAGAGGAAGCATGACATCAAGTATGCCTGCACATGTGACATCGTTGCAAGCGTATCGGATTGCTACCGTTAATATTAATAAAATAAGCTGCACATTTAAATTAAAAAACCTTCAAGACTTCTTGTACGCCGCAGATATAGACATTGCGCTATTACAGGAAGTAACAGACATTAACCTGGAACGTATAACAGGATACAACACCTTAATTAATCCTGGTTACGGCAGTGAACTCGGGACAGCGATCATGACAAAAGAAGGTATCCTGACAACAAACGTCGAGAGGCTCACGAACAGCAGGGGCATAGCTTGCACAGTAAATAATACCAGGATCATTAATATTTACGCTCCTTCCGGAACGGGGAAAAAACACCAGAGAGCGGAATTTTTTAAAGAAGAAATAGTGCCACTCTTCATGCGCCGTCCCGAACAAATCATATTTGCAGGCGACTTTAACTGTGTCATAAACTCTAAAGATCAGATACCAAATTTCAATAACTGTATCGAACTTGCGAATATCATCAGAGAGGTCAACTTAATAGACACATGGGAACTCAAACATGGTGATAAGGCCGGTTTTACCTACATCACCAACCATTCCGCTAGCCGTATTGATAGAATTTACGTCACGCCGAATTTACAGCATCACGTTCTGCAAGCAGAACTATGGCCGAATATATTTTCCGATCATGTGGCCTACATATGCACCGTTAATCTACAAAAACAAGGAACGTACAGAGCAAAAGGACAATGGAAACTGAACGTCACACATCTGACAGATCCAGGATGCCAAGATACCTTCCAGAATACGTGGAGAGAATGCGAGAGAAAGTTTCCAAAGTACGACTCAGCCCTTAAGTGGTGGGTGAAATGCGCAAAACCCGCGTTAGTAAAGGCCATGAAACATTACTCTTGGGAGAAAGGTGTTTGGACAAAGAATACAATAGAATTTTATTATCAGTGCCTCAGAGATCTATACAAACAAGATGCTACCATCATAGAAAATTATACACAGATCAAAAGAATAAAGGCCACAATTTTAAGCCTCAAGCGAAAGCAGTTAGAAGGCTGCATAGTAAGAACACGACTACAAAATACAGTTCAACGAGAAACAACATCCATGTATCATATAATACAAGAACGGACAAGAACAAACCGGAAAATTTTAACAGAATTGAAATCAGTAGACGGGAACATTTTGACAACACAACATGACATACGAGAAGAAATCTATAAATATTTTACGACACTTTTAACTGACAAACCAGTGAATGAAGTGGCGCAACAAGCCGTCATCGCAAGGCTAACCGCGAAGTTAAATCCGGAAGAAGCGGCAAACCTGTCAGTAGATGTAACAGAAGAGGAAGTGGCAGACGCCATTCGAAGAAGCGCGAAGAATAAGTCCCCTGGTCCTGACGGATTACCAGCAGAATTTTATCATACGTTTGAACAACAGCTAATCAGCAAGCTGACGCTTATATGTAATGAAATTCTGAACGCCGGTAGTGACATGTTACTAGAATTTTGTGAAGGTATAGTGGTGTTAGTCCCTAAAACGCCAGGAGGGAAGACCGTCAACAACCTGCGTCCAATAACACTACTCAATACCGACTACAAAATCTTCACGCGCATCTTGACGCAAAGATTAACTTCGGTTATAACAACCATTACCGGGAAATATCAAACGAGTGTTGGGAAAAATAGAACCATTTACCAGTCATTGTGTGAATACAGAGATATTATTGCAACAGCAGAAGCTCTGGACATTCCAGGTGCGATAGTATCTCTTGATTTTGAAAAAGCCTTTGATAGAGTTAACCATTCATATCTTTTTAGGACCATGGAAGCAATGAACATTCCACAAAAAATTATCACTACAGCCAAAAACCTACTAAAGAGTTCCACCTCTCGAATATGTGTCAACGGCCAATTAAGCAGACCGGTCAGAATTATGAGCTCAGTACGCCAGGGATGCCCAATGTCCCTGATTTTGTTTGCGATAGCAATTGAACCTCTGCTATGCTCCCTGACGCAGGACCTCGCAGGGCTACATATACACGGCCGCAAAATAACATGCCAAGCGTATGCAGACGACGTCAGTTGCGTTATCACGGAAAGTGACGAACTACGGAAAGCGCTCCAAAATATAAAGACCTATGAAGAGGCGTCAGGAGCAAGATTAAACCGTAATAAATCGGGAATAATGAACATCGGCCGGGGATTAGAACATAGAGCCGACGAACAAATAAATTACGTAGGTACTATCAAGACGCTTGGCATCGAATACACGCCAAATATCCGCCGCACGGCTGCCCTTAACTTCAAAAAATTGTTGGCAAAACTACGAGCTGCCATACAGCAACACAGTTTACGTAATCTAAATGCCATCCAAAAAGTGCAATTAGCAAACACTTACATAACTTCTAAAGTTAATTATGTCGCCCAAGTACTACCAATACCAAAGATAATAGCTCAACAAATGCTAGCAGCACTCGGCCACTTTGTCACCAGAGGACAAATTTTTAAGGTCCAGTATGAGACCTTAACGCTACCTTTCAGGAACGGAGGCTTACAGTTGACACATATTTACAGTAAATCACAGGCGCTGTTCGTCAGCAAGTTCTACAAACAGTGGAAACAATCGCCCGATTCTCTTACAGCTCATCTTTTAAATGAAATGACACCGATTAGTATGGACGCACCCGTAGACGTGCATCACATCCCCAACTCGTTCCATCATATCAGACATTTTCTTATAGAACTGAGCTATATTCGACGAAATACTCCCGAGAAAGATCTATACAAAGTCAAAGAAATCTATCACAACATGACGAAAAACAAAACGAGAAACAGAATAGAGGAGAAGTACAAAGAATACAACTGGGAAAAGATCTGGGAAAACGTTCAAGACCCTTACTTACCGACTAACGTGCGATCGACATGGTACACGGCAGTTAACAGAAAAATTCCCACAAATTCAAAGTTGCATGCAATTCATCTCGCAGAAACGCCTAATTGCATCACCTGTAATTTAGTTGACTCAGAGGAACACCGTTTCACATGCGACGCTGTGAAAGACATCTGGACACTCTGTACAACGAAACTCGCAAGTGTACTGCGAACATCTCCCAGAACAATCACACCAGCTAGAATGCTCCACCCAGACGAAGTCCCCTACCCAAACACAAAACGAAGAGCAATAAACTGGATTAAAGGTCATACTGTGTACTACATTTTTTCAGAAAAGAACAAGACTAAAGAAGACTATTGGATTTATCTCACGACAGAACACGAAAAACTTACGAGAACTAAGAAATATAAAGACAAGTATGCGAATTTTCTACTTAGAACCATAACATAAGAAAAGATGGGTAGCACCCATAGAAGTATTTTTAATTTTCTATATTTAAGTTTTAACTCTTTTTTTTTTTTTTTTTCTTTAATGTCCTTAAAACTTCTGGGATTTCGTAAGGTAGTCCTGAGCTGTTGCTGGCCGATACTTCAAGGTATACTGAGAAGACAAACAAATAGAAAACGATAATTAGGAAACAAAGAAAACGAGTGAAACGGCATAAACTGCAGTAGCAGCCTTTACGTGAAGACAACTTTGAAGTACTCGGTAAGCCGAAACAGCGCATGTGCAACCATGAAAGTACATAAGAAGAAAAGGAACAATAATTATAATTTACCTGGAGACACATTTCATTCCTTTATGGAAGGAATGGGTTTTATAAACCCTACAAAGCAGGTCCTTAATTTGGTTTCAAAGGAATTAAGTTTTTCACGTCTGTTGATGAAGAAGCCAACAAGACAATTTGATTATTTTCTAAGCGTCAGTTTCATTTCGTAATCAATAAGAAGTTTCCCTTCATTTGCCAATGAATACACAAATATCAAAGCTACAGAAGCTAGCCGGAGAAGGCGATTTTGGCGAGCGGAAGGACGGGTTGTAGGGGAGGAAGGAGACCAAAAAAAAAAAAAAAACAAAAAAAAAAAAAAAAAAAAAAGTGGTAGAGCGCATGCCCGCGAAAGGCAAAGGTACCAGGTTCGAGTCCCGGTTCCGGCACACAATTTTAATCTGCCAGGAAGTTTCATATCAGCGCACACTCCGCTGCAGAGTGAAAGTTTCATTCTGGAAACATCCCCTAGGCTGTGGCTAAGCCATGTCTCCACCATATCCTTTCTTCCAGGAGTGCTAGTCTTGCAAGTTGCGCAGGAGAACTTCTGTGAAGTTTGGAAAGTAGGAGGCGAGGTACTGGCGGAAGAAAGGTTGTGAGGCGGCATCGTGAGTCGTGTCGGGGTAGCTCAGTGGTAGAGCGCTTGCCCGCGAAAGGCAAAGGTCCCAGGTTCGAGTCCCGGTTCCGGCACACAATTTTAATCTGCCAGGAAGTTTCATATCAGCGCACACTCCGCTGCAGAGTGAAAGTTTCATTCTGGAAACATCCCCTAGGCTGTGGCTAAGCCATGTCTCCACCATATCCTTTCTTCCAGGAGTGCTAGTCTTGCAAGTTGCGCAGGAGAACTTCTGTGAAGTTTGGAAAGTAGGAGGCGAGGTACTGGCGGAAGTAAGGTTGTGAGGCGGCATCGTGAGTCGTGTCGGGGTAGCTCAGTGGTAGAGCGCTTGCCCGCGAAAGGCAAAGGTCCCAGGTTCGAGTCCCGGTTCCGGCACACAATTTTAATCTGCCAGGAAGTTTCATATCAGCGCACACTCCGCTGCAGAGTGAAAGTTTCATTCTGGAAACATCCCCTAGGCTGTGGCTAAGCCATGTCTCCACCATATCCTTTCTTCCAGGAGTGCTAGTCTTGCAAGTTGCGCAGGAGAACTTCTGTGAAGTTTGGAAAGTAGGAGGCGAGGTACTGGCGGAAGTAAGGTTGTGAGGCGGCATCGTGAGTCGTGTCGGGGTAGCTCAGTGGTAGAGCGCTTGCCCGCGAAAGGCAAAGGTCCCAGGTTCGAGTCCCGGTTCCGGCACACAATTTTAATCTGCCAGGAAGTTTCATATCAGCGCACACTCCGCTGCAGAGTGAAAGTTTCATTCAGGAAAAAATCTGTCACATTATGCAACACATATTCAAGTCAGCTTAAGGAAATTCCTGGAAAGCTGACAGTAGTGTTGACGACTTTGAGCTCTGAACCGCACACGGATGCAGGCGATAGCAATAGACTTCTATAGAGTTATAAGGAAAGGAAGAGAATGAAACACAGTATATCCAAAGTATACCCATCATTTACGATAGATCTGGCGTTAATCTTCAAGAGACTGCTGTTTCCAGTGAGACTTGAATTTTCTAATACGATTAATAGACTACAGGGCAATCTATTCAATGCTGTGGAGTGGATTTGAATTTTCCCCCCAACACCGCCTCGTCAAGAACCGTAACAAAACTATGTTGTCTCTAGAGAAACAAATCTTCTTTGTTTTGCTTCATCTTTCCTTTAAATTGTTGGACGAAGTTTCTAGTGTGTATGTTTCGGAATGGAACACAGTATCCTATTTTTACATTGTTTCCGACAGAAAATTCAATTTTGCTTAACGAGTATTTCGCATTTCAGACAAAACTCAAAAATGAATTATGCTCATTATGAAAGGTTCCACTGTGTAAACAATTTGTAAAGAAGTGCATCATTTTGTCGAATATGACAAGATAATTTATTGTATCATGTTCTTTTACCTGTCGATTGGTTCTCGAAAACAGTTTTCAGACTTTGGGCTTATTCATCATTAAGACACTGTATTGTAAAACAATCTATGATTTATTAAATTTATAATGAATATTCCACTAAGAACTCCATAATTGTTATATTAAATAAATTTCACTTAGGCAAGCGTTTTCGTATTACTGAACTCCTACTTTTTCTTTATTGTGCAACTACTGTACTTGCTCCTTGGACGGCGATGCCCTGAGCAAAACTTTGCGACATCCCTAGGGGTCGCGACCCACAGGTTGAAAGACACTGTTTTAGAGAGCGGAACGTAAGTAAGTTAATACGTTGTGTGGGTGACATTCTTGTACAGTTGCCGGTTCACCTGTTTATTTTCAAACCGTAAAACGATTCATGTAATATCTTAAACGTATACAGTTGTTCATGAACATGTAACTGTAGTGTCGTGTCGCAGGATAGTCTTTGCGTTAACAAGTTCTTTGTAAATACTACATTTATAACATTGCGGTCATAGCAAGGATTGCACGTCCATAGGCAGTAAAATAAGACATAATGGGAAGAGGACGTAATGTTCAGTTATCTTCAGTTCTTGATCCATAATACAGCTTCTAATTGCTGTTCTTAAACCAACATAAAGTACGTAACTGACCCGTAATGTGACAATCTATTGCACGGCCACTACGGTCGGGGGTTCGAATCCAAATGTTCAAATGTTTGTACAGCTTATGGGACTTAACTACGGGGTCATCAGTCCCTAAACTTACAAACTACTTATGAACTACTTACGAACTAGGACGACACAAATATCCATGCCCGAGGGGGGATTCGAACCCCCGACTGTAGTAGCCGTGCAGACCGTGACTGAAGCGCCTCAGTCCCCTCGGCCACCGCGGCCGGCGGTTCGAATCCCCCCTCGGGCTTAGATATTTTTGCCGTCCTTAGTATTAGCTAGCTGATAAGTAGTTTGTAAGTTTAGAGACTGATGACCTCGTAGTTAAGTCCCATAAGCTATACAAACATTTGAACATTTTGACAATCTATTGAATGCCACATTTGAGAGGCACAAAAAGTTTGTTCGTAACGTCGATGGACGAAATTCCCAGGTCTTTAAATGGGAAATCTATGCGTTGTCCTGATTTGACAGAAATGACGGTTAAATTCATGATTGCAACATGACATTGCACACTGAAAGAATTTATTTACGATAAGCGCTCATTTTCAGATACGTAATTTTATTTAAAAAGATACGACGATCTACCTCTTTGCCAATACTGCAATATGTACTACAATAAACATGTACAACCACACACCAAGTTGTAGCCCGTGGTCAGCATTTCTAAAACGCGAGGCCAATGCGGCGTATCTTTTCACGCTGACAATTCCGGAAGAGGAGAATGAGTAACTAAATTTTGTTTTACGATACGCAGCATGTAAATATACTGCACGCTGCCCGCTATCACAAAACGATAAAAATGCTTTTTATGGTCCGAATAAATGTGGCGGCGCAAATAAGTGTGGGCGAGGTAATTCTTTTAAATAATTTATACTCGCCACGCAGATATGTGCAGTGATTAAAAATATGAGCATTCATCTACGTTCGCTGCTTTTTGTTCCGGGCGGAGCCGTTGATAGCCGCGCGGCAATTTATTCTTGTGTGCGAGCGCGCAAAGCGAAACACCGCCTCCGGCCCGGCCCCGCGGACGTGGACGAATTACAAAGGGCTCTTCCCCAAACACGACCCGAATTCGAAACGTTTCTTCATTTCGGTAGAACTGCAATCACCGTTCATTCCGCAGATTCTCGGGATGACGAACATGCCCCGTCCTTATTACTTTTCATCAAGTTCGATGACGACAGATGTTATTTCCCTACAGTCAATTCGCCATTCATTACGTATCTAAGTAAAAGGCTAAATACTGTAGTGAAACTAATTCACCAAACATCTATATAAATACTCTGCAAGTCACATTGAAGTGCGTGATCATCCAACCGCTTTTATGATGTTTCTCTATGGTTCCATTCCCTAATATCTCGAGAAAAAAGGGAACACAAACATCTTTCCGTTTTCGATCTCATTTCGCTTATTTTATTTTGATGATCATGTCTTCCTATGTAGGTGGGTTCTGACAAAATATATTCTCATTCGGAAGAGAGAGTTGGCGAAAGAAATTTGGCAAGTAGATGTCGTCGCAACGAGTAACGCCTTTCTTCTAATGATTTCCACCCCAACTCGTGCATCATTTCCGTGACAATATCTCCTCTACATCAAGATAATACCAAACTAGCTGTCCTTCTCTGTACTTTCTTTAAATAGTCTGTCAGTCTCACTTGATGGGGATCCTGCAATGCGCAATAATACTCCAAAATAGAACGCAAAAGTGTGGTGTAGGCAGTTTCTTTAGTAGAACTGTTGCATCTTTTAAGTGTTCTGCCAACGAAACGTAGTCAATTCATTTTCCCTACAATATTTTCTATGTGTTCTTTCCAATTGAAGTTGTTCGCAGTTGTTTTTCCTAGATATTTTGTCGAATGGGTTTAGGCCGATTTTTCATGTAAATGAAGTTTAATAGGATTTCTTTTAATGGTAATATGGATGAATTCATATTCCTCATAATAAGGATCGATTGACAGGTTTCTCACCCTGCAAATATCTTACCTAAAGCATTTTTCAGTTGCTTTTGATCTCTGGTGACTTTACTAACCGATAATTGACAGCATCATCCGCGAACAACCTGAAAGAACTACTGTGATTGTCTCCTAAATCGTTTATAAAAATAAGGGACAATAGGGGTACTATAACACTTCCTTGCTGAACGCCAGATATCATTTCTGATCTACTCGATGACTTTCCGACAATTGTAACGTACTGTGTCCTGTCTGACAGGAAATCACGAATCCAATCGCACAATTGTGGCGATATTCCATAAGCACACAGTTTGATTGGAAGACGCTTGTGAAGTACAGTGTCGAAAGCCTTCCGGAAATCTAGGATTAGTGAATCTGACATCCCTTGCCGATAGCATTCATCACATCATGTTGAGTAAAGGGCTGTGTTTCACATGAATGATTCTGAATCCGTTTGGACAAAGGGTAACTAGGTCATTCTCTTCAAGGAGGTTCATAATATTTGAGAAAAGTATATGTTGTAAAATGTTAAATGTGATGAATCAAAAAACATAAATTCACGTCATACTAAGAAAAAATCTTGTGTTGCGGTAGACAAACTGCATACAAAACAAACTTAAATTATTCAGATATATACATTTAATGAATGGGTTTGCCAAAATTGAGTCTATAAAAGTCGTTGACATTCAGTAGTTTTGTAATGTATAAGAAAAGTAACTTTATTCAACATTTAGCTTGTGTATAAAAATACAATCTATGGATGAAACTCATAAGACAATTGTGCAATACGATACCCAGTGTCCGTGCTTCGTGATGTTACCATTGCGAATGTTCTTCAGCCATACATGCATGTCTGAAGAACATTTTCATTGGTTATATCGTTAACCCTTTAAGTGGCACACACAGAATGCTCGCGAAGAGAAAAATATTAAGTTATATAAAATAGACACGTATGGCAATATAAACAATTTTACATGAATGTTTTCAAAATATAGTTGCTTTCCCGTAAGTAACATTACCCAAAAACGACGTATGGATGATAGTATATATACTCTTGGTTGTTGTTATTGTTGCTACAAAAATAGTTGTATTTTTCTTTACTTCATTGTAAATGTCTGGAAACAAGCCCTTTTTGGTACAAATCCCAATAAAAATGCCGCACTTTTTACGTTTTGCAGTCACGTACCCACGAAGACAAAGCCTACATTTTCTTTTCGGCCCATAGTGCGACGAGTAACCAAAAATGTAACATCGTAACTCATTCACTGGCATAGGAGATGGTGTTTTCTCCTTCTTCTCGACAGTTTGTCAGTTCTGCCAGGCCTCCTTTCCCTGTAAACATCAATCCATTTACAATGTTCCAAACAAGAAGTAGCTAACCATTATGTACAATAACTTACCTTCATGGCTTTCTCTGACAGTTTATACGCAGTTTCCTTTGTATTAGAAAAAATGCGCCACAAAATCGAAATAAACTGTTTCACCAGTAATTCATGCTCGCGGCTTCTTCTAAAGTTACAGAATATTGCGAAACTTTTCGCAAAAGATCTTGGAAAATCGCTGTAAATGAGAGCTTCAACGTTTGTTGCAAGCACCATTGCCCATCCGAGGTCGAATCTTCAATCGTGTTGTACGAAACAATGCACGACTTTGATGTTGCTTGAAAGCAACATTGTAAAAAAAAAGGTTTAAACACGGGCAATGAACATCGTATTTAAACGAAAGCAAGACAAGCACCATTTGTAACGTAAGTCTCTCCTCGTGCTGAATTTCCATAAATGAAACTATGACCACTCGTGCGTAACACAGAACGTGTGGCATATAAATATTTGTATTGGATCAGGAAGCGAGCACAGATAGCACAACTGTTAGCATGATCGCTGACGAAGCCGCAGTGGAGTAGCCGAACGGTCTAAGGCGCCTTGCTGCTGTGTTGTCCTTTGTTTAACTTAGTTTAAGTAGTTTGTAAGCCTAAGGACTAAAAACCAAAGACATTAGTACTATAGATATAAAAACATTTGAATGCTCACGAAAATCGGGAAGTAGTGGTTCGAACGTCGGTCTGGCACAAGTCACCAATAAGTTATACAACCTATGTAGATTCACATTCGTGAACACAAATACATTTCTTGGAACGGCGTAATATACTCAACACACAATTACTTATTAATGTGCTGCCTTTCATTGCATGATACATACCTTTATATTCACCCTCATAACTAGTGACAATTTCCAAATTAAATGAAACACCATCAGGAAGCAATAACTATGTTTCTGCCTTCGTAGACGTCATAATGCTCAAAAGACAGCGTTCAAGTCCTTTCTCTTCCTTACCCTATTCTTAACTCAGAATATCAAGACTCCAACAAAGAAGCCTATTTCCATTTTTAGTGAAGTCTACAAACATGTGTAGAAAATGATGAGACTTAATTTTTAAATCATAATTTACTTACACAACATTGTTGATCTCTTTTTGCCCAATGGTAAAGAGAACACTGTAGCCTTGCAAAACAGTGGACCACGGTATGTTGCTTATATTTTCGGTCAATTCTATATTGGTCAGTCTGGTTGGGCAGTAGGTACCTGCCTGAAGGGACAATACAGAAGTTTGGAAGTTAGTAAAGGTCATTCTACTTGTTAGTGAAACAACACAGTACTGCAGCTGGATAAACACATTATTTAAAGCACGACCCGTTTCGTAATTTTCCCTGACATCCACAGGTGGATACCTACAAGCAGTCACATGTTGCTCAATATAACGTATCCATTGACCTCTAGTATATCGACTTTAAGTCACTGTGGATAAGCACCAAGTCGATACCATGTTTCTGCAGGAAATCTTTGAGGCAAAAAGCAAAGTCCAGAAGTTAAAACGCTTTTCTACATAGGTTTTTTTCATATGATCCGGTTGACGTTGTACATGACATCCAAAAAATAATTTTTAGAAACCAATGTACATATTTTATTTCACCAAACTTAATACTGAATGACCAAACGAAGTTCTCGTACTTGCCCCTTCTGGATGCAGAAACTATTCTCAATACCAAGAACATTATGTTTTAAAGTATCCTACCGAAACCTCTTGCTGCTTATCTTTGTATTTTTTCATATGCCTTGTTAATATTAATTTGTATAATCACAGCTTTTTGGCATGCCCGCTTAATATCAGTATTGTATACCTCACTTTGCTTGTCATATTGGACATTTAAGTCAGTTACTATAGTTTGCTTAACCAGTTGCAAAATCTAATCTGTTTAACAACAGCTATTTCATTTTGCCTCATCTAACTTTTAAACCTTATTAGTTTCATATATTCAACCTGCTAGTGATTAGATCATTATGTTTAGCCACTTTCTATGGAATATGTCGCCGAAGTTAGTTGTTTACTTTATTTTTCTTCAAAAAATGTTCAAATATTTGTTAAGCTTATGGGACTTAACTGCGGGGTCATCAGTCCCTCAACTTACAAACTACTTATGAACTAAAGTATACTAAAGACAGCACAAACATCCATGCCCGAGGGGGGATTCGAACTCACGACGGGGAACGGCCTCGCGCATCGGAGCATAGCGCCTCAATGCACTTGGCCACTCCGCCGCGGCCCACACTGCGTTTTCAGCACACAATTCACGTGTTTTTAACTCTAAAACCCTCTTGTAAAATGACTACATCTTACGTAAATTTCAGGAAATAATAAACAAAACATTTTGACTTTCCCAGGGCAACGAAATTGTAACACACCTAAAACTAGGTCCATCCTAGTGGGCATGTCAACTGTCTAAAGATGAATTTCTAAAAAAATAAAAAAATAAAAAAATAAATAAATAAATAAAATCTGAAACCGGTCATGGTTTATAAAAATAAACTTTTTATACCAAATTGGTAGTTGGTCACTGTACTCTTCGTAATGAGGTAATCTGTAATATATCTTGTCGTTAATCTGGAAGGTCTCTACATCTACATCTACATGGGATACTCTGCAAATCACATTTAAGTGCCTGGCAGAGGGTTCATCGAACCACAATTATACTATTTATCTCCCATTCCATTCTCGAATAGCGCGCGGGAAGAAAGAACACCTGAATCTCTCTGTTCGAGCTCTGATTTCTCTTATTTTATTCTGATGATCATTTCTACCTATGTAAGTGGGTGTCAACAATATATTTTCGCATTCGGAGGAGAATGTTGGCGATTGGAGTTTCGCAAGTAGCCCACGCCGCAGCGATAAGCGCCGTTGTTGTAATGATTCCCATCCTAGATCCTGTATCATTTCCGTAATGCTGTCTCCCCTGTATCGTGACAATACGAAACGAGCTGCCCTTCTTTGGACTCAACTTGATCCGAGGTCGGAGCACCTAGCTGAGCGGATCCATTTTAACATTGTCGTAATAATATGTACAATAGCGGATATTAAAAAATATTGTACACGAGTAACCTACCATAAGGGAAAGTGAGGATCTAAAACGGGGGAAAGTTATAAATATAATCATCATACACTAAGTGAGGTTTCGCTAGTCCATATTGTACTTTACCACAGCCATGATAAAATACGTAAGAACAGGATTAAGGGTAAATTTGACTATTATAGTTAATATATATTGTGTATAATTAGTAGTTTTCGGATCACAGTTATTTCAAGTCTTGTACAACAGAAAAAAAAAAGAAAAATCCCGAAGATTGAATGCCATACAAGTAGCGGACACTAATGCTTTATACGAAGCCTTAACAGATGTCAGTGTTACTGGAAGACACGCCCGCACCTCCGAGACAACGGCGGCGAAGTCGAGGCGTTGAGTGGCGGGGCAAGCGCAGTGGGCGCGTGTTATTTTATATAAGCTGGTTGTTTGTGCCGAGGACATACCTGGAGGGTTTTGTTTTCGGGCGGATCTGCCGGCGCCGCGCCTCTGTAAACAACAACAGCGGCCGCCTGTCTTCCTTTATCGATTCCCGGATTACGTCACCTACAGCGGGCCACCATGCGAGCGATCGCTTCGAGGCCTCGCTTAATATCCGTCAGTATCGATCAGGAACGCGAGGAGACGCCTTCGCTCCAATGGAGTTAGCAAACTTCACTGCCACTTGCCCCTGGTTGTTTGTCGTTTGTTCGTTCGCCGGGCGATATTAAAACTCCCGTAACAGAATAAACTTTTGGCCCAGTATATACTTACTGACGAAGGCCTCCCTGCGTCCTCTCTGCTGTTAGTAGGTCGTGGGTGTAGGTTCCGCCTTCGGCTACACTTCGGATCACACGTAAAGACTTCTTTGTTTCCAAGATTATCTCACAGGGAGTTCCGTCACCAATGTAGTTGTCCTCGAAACCTATCTGAATTTCAGACACTGCTAATTTCGGCAATAGTTGATGTCTGTTGCAGTTTAAGACACCTTTCGTCTCGATTCCAGCATATGACACTTTGAAGTGCTGCCAAATACCCGCATGGAAATGGCCGTGCGCTTTGAGGCACCTAGCTGCGGAATGTGCACCTGCTGCGGAGATCGCGCGGCTGGCCCAGTCGGAGGTTCCAGTCCTCCCTCGGGCTGGGTGTCTGTTTTGTCCTTAGCGTAAGTTAGTTTAAGTAGTTTGCAAGTCAGCATTTTGGTGCCATAGCGTTACAAACATCTGAACATTTTCAATTTTTAAGACAATCACTCCACGGGAAGGAAAAGCATGTGTGTATGGCTCCTTACATCAATGATACTTAGCCGCGGCGGAGCTGCCGAGCGCATTCAGGCGCTATGCTACAGTGCGCGAGGCCATGCCCCGTCGGGGGTTTGAATCCCCCTTTGAGCATGGATGTTTGTGCCGTCTTTAGTATAAGCTAGTTCACAAGTAGTTTGTAAGTTTAGGGACTGGTGATCCCGCAGTTAAGTCCCATAAGCTCTACAAACATTTGAACATCAATGATATTTATGCATCTTTACGATCCTCAAGCCTTCCTCAATGGGTCCCACATCACCTATGGCCATAAATGTTTCTTTCTAATTGCAAACGCTGTTACAGGCTTTCTCAAACCGCTCGGAAACATGAAGCGTAACGAAAACATTCTAGATTCAGTCCTATCCCACACTATAGTGACAGCGCTAATATAGTTGGTTCGGCGTACATAAATGCGTTTTCAGAAATGACTGAGAGAGTGAGTATTCTGAGGTACAGATATTACTTTATTCTCGACTAACATATTGGAAAAATTATTTTGTAATAGTGAAGTAACTGTTTTCTTATATACATTTTTTACATATCGAAACTGTGTCAACATTACCAATTCCACAGATAAAATAAATGTCTTCTACTTTAGACTAATATGAGATGTAGTGAATATCAGCCGCGGTGGATTAGCCGCGCGCACTGGTGCGCCGTGTTGCGGTGCGCGCGGTCGTCCGCCGTCGGGGGTTCGAATCCCCACTTCGAGCATGGATGTTTGTGCCGTCTTTAGTATAAGGTAGTTCAAAAGTAGTTTGTAAGTTTAAGGACTGATGACCCTGCAGTTAAGTCCCTTAAGCTTTACAGAATTTGAACATTTTTGAATATCAAAGGTATCTAAACTTACCCATCGTTTACGGTACTAACACTTGCAGAAAATATCATAAGTGTCTCGAACCATTTTACGCATATGGTAATGATTACTTTACTTGGGATGTACACACACAGTTTAGTTTAATGGTTAGAACTAATTTGAGATATTAAAGAACAAAAAGTGTAGATGATGCAAGTTAACACATATTTAATAAAATTCGTAGCCATATACATAGTTACAAGCTTAATTATTTCATGCTTACAAAAGAATTACGAGAACGTTTGTTTATATTATTTCCAGGATGATAATTTGAGGAGTAATACTGTTCTTTAAACGTCGTTAATTGTCATACTAATCAGAAGAAATCTTCTTTGAAGAAGATGGCTTGAATGTTTCTTCAGCGCTGCTCGAGTTATAACCGTATGGAAATTAGATCAGCTGTCTCTAAATATTCAATAATACTGAGCTCTCTCATTATGGCTGAATAACATACCATATTCATCGTACACGACAGTATACAATGTGCTTCCTATTGACATTAATTCTTGCAGAAAAATTCCAAAAATTCAACAGACATGTTGAGTTTTGGAAATGATCGCCTCAATTACTACCTGTGCGTTATGCTATGGTCTGTGCACTGTATGCGAAGATTTAGGACGATATTGGTAGAGATTTCATTTCTCTATCCATTCTAACTCTTGGCATCTGCTGCATCCGTCGGGGTGCCTGACAAAGCGCAAGCGGAAGGAATGCTAAGAACGGTCGACGAAAGGCTTATGTTCTTTATGGTGTGTACCGCCGCTTTACTCTGACTAGGAGACTTGTGCTTTTGAGGGAGAGGGGCAGACAGGGAGAGAGATTTGTGGATAGCGATGGGTGGGGGGAGGGGGTGTTGAAGAGGGAGATAGACAGAGCGAAGAAGAAGAGACGAACGCCAGAGATCGTAGGGCGAGGGAGTAGAAAAAGGAGGAATTCAATTTCGGAAACGTCGATTCGCGGATTCACGATCCAATTTTCCGGCTGTGGCCGCGCCCGCAGCCTGCAGCAATGGCGGCCGAATGTCAAAGGTTTGCGCGGCGGCCGGTGGCGGCGCCACCTCCCGGCCTCGCTCTCTGCTGTTTCTCCGCGGGCCGCATTTATATTAGCTGCTTATCATAAGTCCGCCGTGTCCACCGCTGTTGTCGAGACACTCGCTGCAACGGCCGCGCTCTGCTACTGCCGACGCGCCATAGCTGCAAAAACGTCTCGCTTCCTCTGCTCCCTAAACCTTCAAACTGCTGCTGACATTTATACAGACTTCATTCCGAAGACTGTATCGCGTCGCTCCTATGGGTTTTGTTTGTTTGATGTAAAAACTGGAGTTTTGCTAGCAGTCTTTCATTTATTCTTATTTGCACTATTGTCTTTAGTAGACATGGCTGGAGTAAAAACAGCTGTAATGGGACCTTAGTGACAGAACGTAAGCGTAATATTAGGCTGAATTTATACACGAGTGGAAGACGCTTCAGAATAGTTTAGGTCTTGCAGTACATTACCTTATGAAATTCTACACACCTTACACATAACGAACACAATTTTTTTGTACGATACTTTGTACCTGTGACTTCAAATGGGTTATTTTGTCTCAGAAACGAAAAACAGAAATTTTTATATCGTTTATTGGAAAAAAAGAGGTATTAAATCATCCTTTGTAATATTCCTGGATGGAATTATATTAATGCCGAGTCATTTCCTTTTAGCATTACTGTAAAGTATTGGTTCTACTCAATGAATTTTTGTTTTCGTATGGCAAGTATCCTCGAGGTTTGTATTGTAATTCTGTTATGTTTTTACCAATGATACTAGTCAAAGTAATAATATTCTTTGGAAAATTCCAAAGAATATTATTCGAAAAATGGTGATAAGCGTAATGTAAGACAGATTCTGCAGTCTATAATTCACTCTGTAGCCAAAACTACACATCACAAACGAATAATGTTTGTATGTTGTAGTAGGTATGTCCCACTGTGCACTATGGCGGTATAGGGTTGATAACGATAAAGGGGTGGAAGATATGGGAGTTGAATGTTTCCGACTAATATAAAATTCTACGTGTGGGTGTCAATATTTTGCTCTTCTCATTAAACGAACTTTTACTGACGAATTTGATTTATGACTCATCAGAGTATTTCGAAATAAGGGCAGGCGGTCCAAAAAGTGATGGATTGTCATTATCACCCTGTTGACAGTCTTGTCATTACAGGCGAAGCTCACACTCCTATTGTTTGGATAAGAACGGGGAAGGAAATCGGGTGTGCTCTTTCAAAGGAAATATTTCGGAATTCACTTGGAGTGATTCAGTGAAATCACGGAAAAGATAAATTGGGATGGCCGGAGGACTTAAACCACCATCCTTTCGAAGGCGAGTCCAGTGTGGTAACTTCTGAGCCACATCGCTCGCATTGTGGCAATATTGAATCATAGACTCTGGGAAAGCCTTAAAAGAGGAGGATGTAAGCATCTGAGATATGGTGCTGTTAATGGAGGATGAAAAGCAGGCGCACAGAAAAGTAGAGAAGTAAGGATGTTCTCTTCGTAACTGTCGAGGAAATAAGCGTACAACTATACGAAGAGATAGAACAATGGGTAGTAAATCAAAACTTAAGAGATAATTTAAAGAATCCTTGAAAGTAAAATGGCTAAAGGAAACGGAGATTGAAGAAGAAGACGTGAATCGGTAACAGTGTACATCGTAACTCACGTTTTTATAAGAGAAATTCCCGGCTTTTACTTGCGTTTTTTTAACCACCAAATATTTTCGAAGATTGTGTCTGACGCAAAGACTAATTTATTTTTTAATTCATTTATGCAAACACACTTTAATGACGTTGCACGATCTTCTTACTTTTTCAGTCAAACTGCGAGTAAATTTTAGGTCATAATACATATTAATCAGTGTGTACTTTTAAATTTATTCTATCTATAGTTTATTTACCTTTTGATAGTACAACAAATCTAACCTACTGAAGATAGTGTATTGTGGTAATATACATGGTCCAGCCGAAAAATAAGGACTTTCTCAAGTTGGAACCGTCGAAGCTCATATCATGTACTGCTGAGTACCGACTATGACTCCAACAAACTTTACTGGTGTGTACACATGAATGGATATCACTAAGGCCTTCTGCAAGTCCCGATTTTTTATCTCATCCTACGAATGAACTCCGGCTTCTACTTGAGTTTCACTTCCTAAGACACAGTAGATATGCAGCAGCAACGATTGGGACTATCTTCCGTTCCTTCCAGTTCCTTTCAGTCTTGTAATTGGATCAACGTTAGAAAGATTCCAGGGAAAGTCACACAACTTATCATTATTTTCTTTAATACAGTCAGTAGTGTCACAGTAATACTCCTTTTGATGGAGGCACCACGAAATACTTAGCTCATTGAGGAGAGCTATAATCTCTTAATTTTCCGAGAATTCATGTACGTGTACGAATTAAGTGACGTAATACCTTTGCCTGCATAAATTTAGTGTAAAAGCGCTCATGATAAATTTTCAGAGACCTGAGACGATTTACAAACACAGAACACTCGACTCTTAAAACGAAGAATATAGGGCACCTGTGAAATACAACTCCTCTTAGAGTAAAATACTGAAGTAATGTCGAACTAACAGGAAGTTAATCGCGAATGTACCTTATGATGATATGATAAATGTATTCCACATAAGGTCAACTATTTAAGCATGTAAAATCTCTCCATTTCCCATGAGATATTGTAAAATAGCAAGACACAAACTGCCACTAATTTTACCAGTTCGTAGACTATCTTAAAAGTGAATGTGCTACTATTAAGACACGTAATGTGCATAAGCTGGTAGATAAAGTTGTCTAAAGACAATTTCTAAAATAAATGAGACGCAGTATTCTACGGAAAATACAAAACACCTTAAGTTTATATAGTGCCAAATACTGGCTACAGTGCTCCTTTTGGTAACAAACGTACACTAAGCCGCCATTTTAACAGTCCTGACATCCCACAGAGTAGCCTGTCGATGACTGGTTAGTGTGGAAATTGACCTGCTTTATTTTCTTTATTTTTCTATGCAGTTTTCTTACGAAACTATAAACATGCATAAATGGGTCCAGATATCAATTAGACGAAATGTAGTGACAAATGAATAAATATTACTCATTGCAAAGCAGATACTTAAGGGATCTAAGGCCATGTTGCAATTTAAGTTACATTTCAATAAGTACATAAAACCAATTAGCTTTGTAATAATCACAGGTTTCATATGAAAGATAAGCGTGGTAAAAAATATGAAAGACAAAAACTGATGCGACAACTACGCAACTCACTTTAAAGATAAATAAATATATGTATAACACAATTTTTTTCCAAACAATTTGTTACAACATATACAAAAAAAATTAGTAAAATTTTACGACCTGCTGGCAGATAGCGAACTTTCAACAATTTTGAAGATAATACTCTTAAGAAGAAGTTAGTAGCATATGATAAATGTGTAATTTACGTTTATGTTTACACTTCTTTTCCGTATTATTATATCTTTTAATGGGCTATAGTAAAAATATGTTTCGCCCCAAAAATCATCGCGTTCAATTTGCCCCAAACATAGCGTATGTAAAGCCACTCTACGAAATTTGAAGTCTTTGGGAAGTACGTGGGACTATCAATAAACCGTAACGGGAAAGTGGATTGGTAAAGTGTATTAGGTAAGCTAACTCAATTACTTCATGAAACAGAAATACTCAAAGATGAAGTCTTTCACTCAAGTGTTCATGCTACATGCAGTTACATGGTAGGAAGCTGTATCGTGAGCAATATATGCAGCTAAAGGTTGATACATATTCTGTTCGCCAGTCTCAGAAACGTCTGTCTACATGTTGTTGGCTGACGCCACTCGCGCATGGACAGACAGAATACGTCTGAACTCCTAAAGCGTCATTTACACGTTCTCTTCAAAGCCAAACCCAGAGAAAAAAGAATCGAAAACCATAAAACTGTAGTTCTGGGGGAGCTCAGCTCTCACCCGTTCTCCGAGTTTTCTCTCGATGCATCAGCCAAAGCTATAAATTTTATGGTCGTCCGGAGAGCTTTATGGTTCACTCCCGGAATGACATTCAAACGCATGGCACAGAAAGTTTACTGGCGAAAGAGGAACGAACAGTAAGAGGAACTGCAGTATGATGCGGCTTGACAGTTACCGAATGCGAATAGGTCACAAGTGGATATTTTTGGAAGCCTTTAATTCAACCGCAAAACGTTCTCTTGTATATGATAACAAAGTAGTGGGATAGTAATATACTTATATGAGAAGTCTGAGCCTTGTCGGTCTGCAGAAAATTGTGAGCTACATCGCCATTTATCAAAGAGACAATAAAACTTCACCTTCATTAAAACACGACATGTAAAATATAGCTCGTAAAATAAGCTATGTTTTCTTGCATAGGTTTGGAGGAAGAAAACATTTTTACAACGAGCTTTAGAATTGAAACAGATATGTTGGAGTCTTCGAGATTAATCTCTTTCAACTACTGCTTTGTAATTATTAGAGCTAGACCCAACCCTGCTGATTCTCAGCATTCAAGTTACCATACAAAGTGCTTTTGACCACAAAAATTTTGCATACTTCTATAAGAGGAATTATACTGCTAAATTAACTACGCGGCTAGTATAGTGAATGGCAAAATAGCGCAGTGAGTAACGGAATATGAAATTCACAAAACGAGCACATTCAGACGCGAATTAAATCTACTCGACCATCACAGACAGTAATATAAAAAACCGTACTAAGAAATACCGGATATTCATGTCAACCGAATGCACGTCATTTAGTCACTGAGAAAGATATTAAAACCTAAAATATATTGTAATGAAATAAAAGACGGCTACTTTTAAGTAAACCTGCAGAGTAGAACTTGGGGTAGTTTCTCAAAAGTTACTGCAGCACGGTGATGAGTGTCACTGTTTGCTTGCAGCAGCCACAATAGACGTGGTAAAGGAAATATGCGCTTTTAGTCATCTAACTTAATGTCGTCTTTATGAAAACGAGAGCAGATGAGCAGAATACCGATTTGTTGGCTGAAGCCGCGTGGAATGGCCGCGTGGTTTAATGCGTCATGCTACGGACTGGGCGGCTATTCCTGCCGGAGGTTCGCGTCCTTCCACGGGCATGGGTGTGTATGTTGTCCTTTGTGTACTTCGCATTAAGTAGTTTATTAATCTAGGGACTGATGAACATAGCACTTTGATTCAATAGGTTTACAAATATTCTGTAGGCTGAAAGTACATTTTTCCCTAAGACTTAACCCGTTGAGACCTGTTTTTTTTCCTGGAGGAAGAAAATAATTATAATTATTATTATTATTTGCTGTATTCCTCCTAAGTTACGTTTTTAATGATTTTAGAAGCAAGATTTACGCTGTTGCATGCATCTATTTACATATTACAAAATTGCATATACTGAAAAGCAAGGCTTCTTTTTATGGACTAAAATTATTAAGTTTCTACCACTAACTTTTGCACTAAATAAACTGATCATTCAATAGTTGCCATGCAAAATAATTACTACTACTTTTTAGTTGTACTGTGGAATACAAGTAACCCACAACTTGCGTGTTCTTTGAAGTTCACAAGCTGCTGCGTAGTGCATCACTGACTACTTGGTATTTTTATAGTGATCTTCCGCAGTTGACAGTAAGTGTGCACGGTGAAAAGGTTGAACACATATACATGTTGTTTCAACTGAGAAAAAAATGTTTCTGATCTATCTTAGACACTGTAAAAGCTAGGTCCACAATTGTAGCCAGAAGGTCTGAAAGGGTTCAGGTAAAATTTGAAAACCAGCACAGTAACTTCACGTTATCAAGTATCTGTTCCAAATTTTGATAGAAGTGGCGAGCAACAGGAGTAGCAAGTACCATTAACGTTCCTAAATTTGGAGGAAGAGAACTGTAGATTATATTACAGCATAAGAAACCGTAAGATGGTGCCCCTATTCATTTAGTTATATAAATGATAGTTATTGGTAGAAACCGACAACTAATGAGATAAAACGCACGCTTTCAGCTATGATAGACACCTTTTATCCATCTACTACACGTATGTAGGAGTTTACATTGCTCGCCAGACGTATAAAGCGAATATTCTATTATTTATCCCGCTGTGATTATATTTAACAAGACTTATGATTCTGATTCGGAACCAATACAAACATTTTTGCAAAATAAAAATAAAAGTAATAATCTTATACCTAAATCTGAATCTTAGTAACAGGTGATACGAACTGAAAGAGGATTTTTCTATCAAATGTTTCCTGTTCAGTTTCTGGTACATTCCCATACTTAAATAGGCTATTATTCTCATGAATTGCACAATATGCATTCCCAGCTTGTGCTGGAAAATTATGTAAAACAATGTAAGAATCAAAAACATGTACATGATGAAATAAAACGCCGTTGTTGTTTGATTTGACATTTTCATTTAATGTGTAATAGCCTTGTAGATACATTCTCCAAATACGATGGCATCATACATATGTAAATTTAAGGCTAAACTAACAGTGGCATGGATCATTTTCATTATTTTGTACAAATAACTCTTTCAGATTCGATTGACTCAATTCATAATGATTTTTTGTAATTTTTATTTTGTTATTCTTGGGTGCTGTGGATTGCCTGTGCCAGGTGTAGACAAAGAATGCTTTTTAAAGGGAGCAAATTCAAGACTGTGACTTTTTTCTCATTACTGTAATACACTTTTGAGTTAAACAGACGAGAATATGAGTAACATGTAATACTTAGTGGACATGAACAAATCTGTTTAGTTCTGAAATGCAACATTATTCCATTTTTATAGCACTATCGCGTCGAATTTAACACTAGACGAACATAAAAAGACTGTTTTATTTACCTATATCTAAAAGAAAGCGTGTTTACATTGTATTTCCTCTAACCATGATCGGTAATGACAACAGGTAAACCCTGCCCGCGGTGGAATGGCCGAGCACTCCAAGGCACCTTACTGTGGAACGCGTGTTTGCTCCCTGCCGGACGTTCGAGGTCTCCGTCGAGCATGGTTCTGTTTGTTCTCCTTAGGAAGAGTTTAAGTTAGGTCAGTAGTTTTTAAGCCTAGGGACTGATAACCACAGTTGTTATGTCCCGTAGATCTACAAACATTTGAACATTCTAACCTATTTCTGTTTTGATACAAACAATAAGACTGCAGTTTAACATTCATGGTTGGGCTCTAGTTCCTAAACTCTTAACAATAAAGTAAAATAAAATTTGAGAGTAGCGAGAATCGAATCTCGGTCATACAATTGATGATTTTTTAACCTACACAATACATCAAGCAAACACTGAAAATAACTCTGTGCAAACTAACTTATAGTTCAGTTATACAGTAATCTGAAATCTTTCGCAAGCTGTTTTTCTCTTCTTATGATTACTTTACGGGAGATGTTTAAGGAATTTTAGAGGTTTATCTACTGCTACTTCTCACATTCATAGAGACAAATCGTCACATCCGCTCGGCAACTTTCCTAGAGTACTGTTGCCCCTTGTTGGACCCTCACCAAGTGGGACTGACGGAAGACATTGACAAGATTCAGAGAAGGGCAGCTCATTTCCTTCTATCACGTTACTGGGGGGAAAGCGTCACGGAAATGTTGCACGAATTGGGGTGTAAATCATTAAAAGAAAGACGTTATTCATTGCGACGTGATCTGTTTGCGAAGTTTCAATCAGCGACTTTTACTTCTGAATGTGAAAATATTTTGCTAGCACCCACCTACTTGGGGAGACATGACCATCCTAATAAAATAAGAGAAATCAGATCGAAAACGGAACGATTTAGATGTTGTTTCTTCCCGCGCGCTATTAGAGAATGGAACGATAAAGAAAAGTTATGAAAGTGTTTAATGAACCCCCTGTCAGGCACTTAATGTGATTTGCAGAGTATCTATGTAGATGTAGATGTAGGACTGTAAAAACTGAAAATGAAAATCTTTGCTCTGTCATAAAATTATTGGATGAGTAACACAGAGATATAATTTTTGTTGGTCAATGCGCCCTACTCTCCCCAACCGCAAACATCTGACTTCGCTGGATATCGTTCTGCAAGCTTTGAGCATTTTTAAATTGATTAACCGTTGGACTCTATTAATTTTGGTACGGTTGTATTGTCGCTCCAGAGCGTCTATCCACATCGGTGAGCCGTACGATAATATAGGCAGTATTTCTCCTTTATAAATAGTTTGCAGTGCTGTAGCCCGCAGACCCCAGTTGAGTGTAGCTGATCTGGAAAGAGCGTTAATCAAGACCGTGCATTTATCTGTAAGATGTTGAACGTGTTTGTTGAATGTAAACTTACTGTCGATTATAACGCCCAGATATTTTTGACCACGTGCTTTTTGACTGCTGCAATTTATTGAAAGAGAGGGACCATCTCAGGAAAAAAATAGCTGCCAAAGGAGGAGGATGGCCCGTCAGTAAATATGACTTAGTACATAAATTCACAACAGACTTTTACAATTTTTGTAATTCAATAAGATTTCATGATGTATAAAATTGTTTGTTCCTTTGTAAACCCTGTTAACTTATATACTGTACTTGTGTTTGCAAAAATATTTGATGTAATCGCCTGAATCTAATCATCAAACATGTAATATTACTATGTAATGGAGCATGTTACATAATAAATAAATAAATAAACATTTGACTTTTGTTGTGTATATAATTGGTGAGCGCACACTACTCGAGCACGTCGTGAGTTCCGCACACCTCGGCGAGCAGGACGAGGTGAGGATAAGGTGGCGTCCAGCGTCCAGGAGGCGGGCGTCACGCAACAGGTCGACTTGCGAGGAGGAACAAAAGTGCGCGCCTAGGTAAATGGCGAGCAGGCGGCGACGTCACCTGTTGATCTGTCAGCCGCGGCGCGTGTGCCGGACGCCGCCCGCGCCTGCGACAAATAGCCGCGTTAGCCGCGCCGTTTCACGCCGGCCTCGCCTCTGCCACTCAGTGGCCGTCTTACAGCGCCAGGCTCTGCCTGCTCCCCGCCTGACCGCAGTCACTGAGCGCCCACAGCCCGACACAGAGCACGCCTTACCAGGTGGGTTTGACGGAGGACATCGAAAGAGTCCAGGGAAGGGCAGCTCGTTTCCTATTGTCACGATACAGGGGAGACAGCGTTACGGAAATGATACAGGATGTGGTATGGGAATCATTACGACAACGGCGCTTATCGCTGCGGCATGGGCTACTTACGAAGCCGCCGGCCGCGGTGGCCGAGGTGACTGAGGCGCTCCAGTCACGGTCAGCACGGCCACTACGGTCGGGGGTTCGAATCCCCCCTCGGGCATGGATATTTGTGCCGTCCTAGTTCGTAAGTAGTTCATAAGTAGTTTGTAAGTTTAGGGACTGATGACCCCGTAGTTAAGTCCCATAAGCTTAACAACAACTTACGAAGCTCAAATCGCCAACAAATGTTTGTATAGTCTATGGGACTTAACTACGGGGTCTTTAGTCCCTAAACTTACAAAATACTTATGAACTACTTACGAACTAGGACGGCACAAATATCCATGCCCGAGGGGGGATTCGAACCCCCGACCGTACTGGCCGTGCAGACCGTGACTGGAGCGCCTTAGTCTCCTCGGCCAGCGCGGCCGAAATCGCCAACATTCTCCGCCGAATGCGAAAATATATTGCTGACTTCCACTTACATAGTTACAAAAGACCATCAGAATAAAATACGAAAAATCAGAGCTCGAACGAAGAGATTCAGGTGTTCTTTCTTCCCGCGCGCTATTCCAGAATGGAATGGGAGATAAATAGTATAAAGGCTAGTCTACACGCCGACACTAGGTTGCGACACTCGTTTCACGAAATGAATTGCGCGCGCAGCTGGTTTCGTGTATGTCTGAAGACACGGCGCCAATATTATACAGTTCAGTTTCGTTGTTTTGTGAGTGCCGTAGTCGACGTAGACTGAAAGTTTTGGTACCTGTAAGAGTTCTGGTGGAGCTATTGCTCCTCTGTGTAAAGCCGCTGCATAAGACTAAACATAAAAAGGATAAGAAACGTGTTTGGGTTCGTGACTGGATTAAAAGAAAGACGTCAGCCCGGTTGCTCAGCGACCTTGATGAAAGAAATTGTAATTCAAGACCCTAGAATCTATTTCAATCAACTTAGAATGTCACCAGAGCAGTTTATGTTCCTTTTAAACAGAGTTAGTAAAGCAATAAAGCAACAAGATACTGTTATATGCATGAATCATTGTTACCAGAACTGAAATTACAAATTGCATTTCGTTTCTTGTCGTGTATTTGTCTCTAGAATACCTGTACCTTGTCCCCAAATCCACAATTGCCATAGTTATTTTGTATAATTATTTCGAATTGAATGTATTTTAGTCTGCAATTCACTAACCTCAACCCATCTATATTTAATTCACGAATAACTGCTTCAAGAGCACTACATGCCGCTGCTTATTCCTGAAATTTTCATAATTAAAATCGCTCAAACACATATCCATCGCATATATGTTCAAACACCCAATTATTTCTTCCGTTCCCTCCCTTATGTTGTATTTCGTTCTGTATTGGTTATAACGTAATCTAAAAACACGCGCAATCAGTTTCGTCAAAGTTGGGATGTGCCGAAACTGTCTAGTTTCGCCAACGAGTTGCGCGAACGCCTGCCGCGCATACGCACTGGCCAGTAGCGCAGTTTCATGAAACGTAGTGTCGTCGTGTAAACTAGCCTTAACGGTGGTTCGATTAACCCTCTGCCAGGCACTTAAATGTGATTTGCAGAGTATCCCATGTAGATGTAGATGTAGATTTGGACTGTTCTGGTTAACCCTTTGCGGACAACTGGTTTCACAGTGAGGCCATCTTTAATTTAATGCCTCAAAAGCGGCTCACCGGCTGCTTTATAAAGCCACCACGGCACTGGAGTGTGCTACCCTCTGTCGTCAAGAAAAACAACTCTCTGCCGGCATGGACACTGCGTTTACTTGGAAAGACAACAAAGGCATACAGCTGAGTAGTGTGTGCCGGTGTTAGCTGTTGCTGAAGATCGAAAGGTTATGTATATTGTGTTTTCCGCTGTATTATTTTCTGACTTGGCGTTGTTCTGGAAAGTTGCGAAAGGTTATGCATTGTAGAGTAGACTAATATTTAGATTGATCCATATCTTGCATATTTTGTATGTAAACACAAAAAGTATGTATGGTTTCACTACGAAACCACTGTGACACACCGATTAGTGAGGGCTGTTCTTTGTTGTAGATGTAGTACTATTGTGTTTGATCATGGTTTCTCGAGGAAGATTCAAAGCAAGTGAACTGTGTACCGAAATGCTGATGCAAATAGCTGATGACATACAAAGTGATACTGACAAGGAAAGTACTTGGGCTCGAACAAACACATATACATCAAAGTCGTATGAGAGATAATGTAAAGATCTCTTATTGCTCTAGCGATTCTCCCGCATCTGCAAAACTCTGCAGTCGTCCGTTAGAGACCTCTGAGTGTGCCTTGCCACATTGCACTTTGACCTGTCGGTTCACGAGTAGGAACGGTGTAGTGTGCCTCCAAAGTTGCGTTTTGTGACGTTATTTGTGTGGTGAAGCGTCAGATGGAACGGCGATTAATAATTAATCCTGCTAAAGTATTGCGATTGGTTGAGATGAAGTTACGAAGAACCCTTCTTCGTGAAGATGGAATTAGTGTAGAAGATGAATCATTTGCATGCTTTCTCGTATCTGTTATGGTACAGAAATATGAGCATAAGTTAGATAATGTTGTTACAAACTCATAATAATGATAATAGGGATGATAATAACGAAGAACTCATTACTAGCGGTAGTGCTACGGTAAGTGCAAGAAGAGGTGATGGAAGCAGTGGCAGTGAATACCAACAGTCTTCCGAGAAGAACGTTAAAGTTGCAACTATGATTACGGAAATCTTGAAATGTTTGTTAAGCTTATCGGACTTAACTACGTGATCATCAGTTCCTAAACTTACAAACTACTTATCAACTACCTTATACTAAGGACGGCACAAATATCCATGCCCGAGGGGGGATTAGAACCCCCGACCGTAGTGGCCGTGCAGACCGTGACTGAAGAGCCTCAGTCCCCTCGGCCAACGCGGCCGGCTATGATTACGGCTTTTGATGACAATACGATAGAGAACATGTACGATGATTATTACATGTGTTATAGTTAAGATATCTGCATTGCGTATGGCGTCTACAATTACATCTACAGTGCTATCTAGAGCATGATCGCAGAGTTTTGCAGAAAAACGACACCCACTAGCACATTGAGGTGGACGTAGAGATCCTGTAAGCAAACGTTCATACAGATATGTCTGTTCGAGCCCATGTACTTTGCTTGTAACGCTTCAATATCAGATAGTGACGATCAGATGATGACTACGAAATACAAAGTTCTGAAGCACCAAACCGACTTTGTTTTGATGATGAAACTGTACCACCTTCTGTAACTGAATGTTACCCTCCAAATGAAGATCAATATGTGCTGGAAGCAGCTGATGCTGCTGTTGTGTCGGAACAGTTCCCAAATAACAGGGGTCGAAAACAGTTTTGTGGTGATACAGGCAGTAATATTGAAGAGGACAGAGAAACAGCAATGACTTTTTTCTAACAATATTCCCTCCAGAGCTGTTACAAATGATAATGTGAAAAAAATGTTTTGCTTTGTACCACAAAATCTGTTGAGTACCGTGTGGCAGAACTTTAAGTACTGGACCAGTGGTTTCATTGCATAACCATGTGATATAAAAAACGTTAAACACTCGAGTATTTATATCTTAGTTTTATACATCACTTGTAATTATACAAAATAAATTTGTTTCAAACCTCAGTTTGGTTCCTTGGGCCACAAAGGGTTGAAGAAGGGCAGACAAGAGCTGGTGAATTTAGTAGCTGGGTCTGCTCTGGAAAATAAGAAACAGCTGAGACGCAAGCGATAAGGGTCGGAGGGTCCATTCATTCTTCCCCGACATAGAGGAGGCACTATGAATGAAACATGTCGATCCCAGCCGCGGTATTGTCCACTTCTTGACAGGAAGCGGCCCTTATTCTAAGCACTTACACAGCGTCAGTCTCAGAGAGGCACCATACTGGGGAGAGGGGATCTCCCGAAAACGTTGTCCTATTCTACAGTCACCTCAGAGACACATTACCAGCACTACATGCTCACACAGAATAACATATATACGAGGCCATAAGACAAGAGGACCAATCGACAACACTCAGTATACTAACAGATAAAATCTCGCACGCTACATACGACGAATAGAAACCATACAGAAGACAACAACGTATACAGCGAACAAACAGTGCATAAAATGTGCCAAAAGGGAACACGACAGGGTTAACAACCGGACCTCAACACAGACGCCACCACGGACCCGGACGCGGACAGTGATCATCATTTAATAGACAATAATTAGTGTAAATTTAGTAGTAACAACAAATATAAAAGTGTCAACGAACTGTCACTTTTTCTAAACGGCAAAACGGCACTATTAAACCTGTTAACAGATCCTAACAAAACAGAAGACAATTATAATCCGAATTAGTAGTTAGTGTAATATACAGATAATACTAATGATTGTAATGAAATTTCCAGATCACTGCTTAACTTTATTAAATAGCGCTACAGATGTTTCAACATTTTGTCATTATCATGCGCGTCTAAGATGTTTTGACGTTATATACTAATATCTGTCGTGACTGTTGTAGAAACTACAGTGAAATAATCAGGTATTTCGCAGTTGGATACGTTTCAGCTGCCATGCTTTATGCAGCTTGTTACGCTAAAATGTTAATTTACAGAAAACATATATTTTGCGTAATTAACAACAGTTCTGCCAAAAATGTTTAATTACACAAAATGTAAGTTTTCTGTAAATTAACATTTTAGCGTAACAAGCTGCATAAAACATGGCAGCTAAAAACGTATCCACTGCAGTTTTTACATCAGTCACGCCAGATGTCAGTACATAACGTCGAAACATCGTAGACGCGCTTGATAATAACAAAATGTTGAAACATCTGTAGCGCTATTTCATAAAGTTAAGCAGTGATCTGGAACTTTCATTTCAATCTCTTTCAACGACATTTATCACACTGCAGGCTCAACAATCAGGAAGTTAAAATATTAACGATGGTTGAGGGTTCACGACTTGATGGAAATGCCAAGTCCTTGACCCTAAACCGTCACAAAGTGTCGGACTCCATCTGCTAATAAATTCTCTCTCCTATCATCTTCTTCTATTAAATATAAATTCATGCTATTCTTTCACTATCTTTTTCAACGTAAACGACTGTATCTGGCCTTATTTTCTATTTATTCTTCTTAAATGGACATTTGGAATTTAATTAATTATTGTAAATCCCATTTACACTTTTATTTCATAAGTTAGTTAAGCTGTATATAGTCAAATTTAACTAGATATAAGAAGAAATTAATCAGTGTATAAGAAAAATTAAGTGTGTAAAATACGCCATGTTTTAGTATCCAGATGACAGGTAATTATAAACGATAGGAAAATAAAAATAAATACATAAATTAATTTTGTGTCTCGCGTTAACTATCTGGATAGTGTATTCTTCCGTCGTCCGAATTCCGACAGTCTTCTGTTTTGTTTCCATTCCATTAGTACAAACTCTAGCCGTCTTCGATTACCTTACTTACACTCTATCGAATCTGCACCGCGTCTTTCTAGTTGTTAGTTTTTCTGGGTGTTGTAATCATGAATAGGAACTGTGACTGCTGTGTGAGGATGCAGTATGAGCTGGTGACACTTCGCTCTCTGCTTTAATCTGTGTTAAACCCGGTTGCACAGCTTGAGGCTCTAGTTGAAGGGCGACGTTGGTGTTGGCCGGTCGTGGGAAGCGAACGGATGCCCAGCGTTTCCATTGATCGGCCTGCGGCAGCGACGTGCCCTGATGCTGCTAGCAATGAGGCCGTCACCGCATCTGTTGTTGCGTGGGAGGTCGCTTCAGTGCGTGGCAGGCGGTGGTTCGTCTTGCGAACAGGTTTGAGGCGCCATCTGTTCAGGAAAATGTTTCTGAGCCTGATGGTGTCGCTCATACCGAAGTGACCACACAGCCTGCAAGATTCGGGCTTTCACACAGGGTGGGTTTGCTCGTAGTTCGGAGCTCCAACGTTAGACGGGTAATAGAGCCCCTTAGAGAGACGGCTACCAAGGAGGGGAAGAAGACCAACGTGCACCCTGTGTGCATGTCGGGTGGAGCCATTCCAAATGTGGAACAGGGGCATCCGGATGTCATGAAGGATACGGGGTGCCGCCAACTGCAGGTGGTGGCTCGCGTCGGTATCAGTGATATGTGTCTCTGGTTTTGAGCGGCTATCTGAAGTAGTAAACGCTGCCAGTCTTGCTTACAAGATGAAAGCAGGGCTCATCATATACAGCATAGTTGAAAGGTCCGACTGTGGATCTTTAGTAGAGAGCCAAGTGGAAGGGCTGAATCGGAGGCTCAGACGGTTCTGCGACCGTGTAGGCGGCAGAATCCTCGACTTGTGACATCGGGTGGTGGGGTTCCGGATTCCACTACATCCAGGAGGCGGCTACACGGGTAGCAGGACCTGTGTGGCGTGGACTGGACGGTTTTCTTGCGTTAGAGGTCCTCGGAAACACACAGGAAGGGTTTCAATCTCAAAGGGCAAGGGACAAAGATAGGAAGAACATAGATAAAAAAAACCATTGGGCTTACATTTGTAAACTGTCGTAGCTGTGTGTGCAAAGTTCCAGAGCTTCAAGCGCTAATAGAAAGTATAGAATCTCAAATCACTATAGGTACCGAAAGCAGGGTAAAGGCGGAGATAAATTCAGCTGAAATTTTTACTAACGGACAAATAGTATTCGGAAAGGATAGGTTGAATAAAACAGATGGCGGCGTATTTATTGCTGTCATAAGCGGTTTATCTTGTAGCGTAATTGAAGTAGGTAGTTCCTGTGAATAGGTATGGGCAGAAGCTATACCTGAAATCAAGAATAAATTAATAATTGGCTCAGATGACTGGTCGCAGAAATGTTCAAAGAAAGCCTGGACCAAATTTCAGAAACGTTACCCAGACATACAATTGTAACTGGTGGTGACCTTAACGTGCCTTCGAAATGTTGGCAAAAATACATGTTTAAAACCGGAAGCAAGCATAAAAAATAGTTCGCAAACGTACTGAATGTATTCTCAGAAAATTATCTCGAACAATTAGTTCATGAACCCACTAGAATAGAAAATGGTTACGAAAATACACTTTACCTCTTAGCAACAAATAATCCAGAATCAATAAAGAGCTTCGAAACATACACATGGCTCAGTGAATAGAGTTGTTGTGGCGAAAATGAATATCAGATTTCCCAAATTTACCAAAAATAAACGAAAAATATGTCTTCAAGAAAGAGATAAAATGCGATTAACGCTTTCCTGAGTGAGAATCACCAGTTTTTCGAAACTAACAATGTTAGAGTACACCCGATGTGACTTACAATTAAAGAACTAATATGGACCACCATTGACAGATTTATGCCAAACAATGTTAACAAAAGAGGGATCTGACTCGCCGTGGTACACAAAACAGATTAAATCACTCTTGCAACTGCATAGAAAAACCCATGCCAAATTTAAACGGACACAAAATCCTTAACATTGGAAGTCTTTTGCAGAAACTCGAAATTTGGCTGGCACTTCAATGCCAGAAGTTTATAATACATTTCACAACGAAACCCTGTCACGTAATTTGGTAATCTGGTCGCATGTAAAGTATACTAGCAGTAAATCACAATCAATATCTTCACAACGCGATAGTAACGGTGATGCTACTGATGCGAGTTCTGCTAAAGCAGAATTGTAAAATGACATGTTGACCACAGCTGTTTACTTAATTAGCTCAAAGCTACCGGTTTCGGTAAATGCACTACACTCAAGCGGCAGCAGAGCTTAGCCAGTTGCTTAACATATCATGTCACAAAATTGAAAATTGGTAGGTTTGAGTTAATAAAGTAAACAGGTGTAGTCAACATGTAATTCTACAAATATTTAAAAGTTGTTAAACACCACCCTTTCACTTTCCTAAAACAGCATTACTTCACGAAAGAAGACAAAACAAATACTCCATAATTCGTACCAAGAACAGCTGCCAGCATGCGTAATTTAGAAGTTGATCCCCTTGGTGTATTAAAAATGTAAGTCTCCTGGTCCCGATTATATACGAGTTAGTTTCCTTTGAGAGCATGCTGATGCAATAGCCCCATAGCATACAACCGCTCACTCAACGAACGTTCCTTACCCAAAGACTGGAAAGTTGCACAGGTTACGCCAATATTCAAAGAAAGGCAATAGGAGTGATTCGCAAAATTACAAGCCTATATCATTGACGTCGGTTCGCAGCAGGATTTTAGAACATATACTATTCTCAAATATTATGAACTACATCGAAGAAAATGACCTATCGACTCATAGTCAATACGGATTCCGAAGGTATCGTTCTTGTGAAACTCACATGATGTGATGAGTGCTGTCGAAAAGGTATGTCAAACAGATTACGTATTTCTAGATTTCCGGAAGACTTTAGTCACTGTACCTCACAAGTGTCTTTCAATCAAACTGCGTGCTTAAGGAATATCGCCACAATTGTGCGACTGAATTCATGGTTAGCTGCAAGGAAAGACACAGTACATTGTAATTGATACATGGCGTTCCCCAGGGAAGTGTTATAGGTCCCCTAATGTTCTATATTTTTTAAACGATTTAGGAGAAAATCTGAGTAGCTCTCTTAGACTGTTCGCGGATGATGCTGTTGTTTATCGGTTAGTACATACACTAGAAGATCAGAAGTAACTGCCAATGAGAAATGTGTGTCATCCATATGACCACTAAAAGAAATCCATTAAATATCTGTCCAAAGTATAGACCGTAAATTCAACGAAATACCTAGGAATAACAAGCACGGAAAACTAAAATTGGAAAGAACACACTGAGTATTGTATGAAAAGCTAACCAAAGGCAACATTTCGTTGCTAGAACACTTAGAAGATGCAACAGTTCTACTAAAGAAACTACCTCCACCACGCTCGTGCGTCCTATTTTGGGGTATTGTTGCGCTTTGTGGGAACTCCACCAAGTGGGACTGACACACAATTTGTATAAAATTCTGTATTATCGATATATACGGGGAGAGTGTCACGGAAATGATGCACGAGTTTCGAAATCATTAAAATTAAGGCATTTTTCGTTGTGACGAGATCTATTTACGAAATTTCTCTCACCAACTTTCCCTTCTAAAAGAGAACATATTTTGTTACCACCAAAGTACATAGGAAGACATGATCATCAAAATAAAATAAGAGAAATCAGATATAAAACGGAAAGATTTAGTTGTTCCTTTTTTCCGCGAGCTACTAGAGAATGGAGCCGTAGACAAAAATCATAAAAGCGGTTGGATGAACCATGCACTTCAGTGTGACTTGCAGACTATTTATGTAGATGTAGAATGTCCATCGGGTGAATGTACTTTTAGTGAAGCATTGGAAATTGTAATTTTGCGAGTCTGAGAAAGAGTCTACAGTCTAATCTGATCCCATAACTATTAGAAGATAATCGTGCATATGTCGTAACGGAGTAAAAAATCGTATGGTGTTCGAATTTGAGATAAGTAGCTCTAAACCGTAGCGAAACATTGATAATACTGTATACGTACAAGATCTAAGAGGTAAAAACAAGAATCGAAGATTAAGAGGTGCTCGGATGAAAACAGGGTTACGAGAAGAAAACCAGTTCTGTGCCTTTACCAGTTAATCTAATGTATCGCACAACAGAACAGTTTTCCAAGGGAAGATATGAATACTTCCAAGATCGCCGGAAGACCATTATCTCCGAAAATAAGCAGAGGTGACATCAAATATAACATGAGACGTAAGCATGTACCTACGTGCAGCGTAGCAGAAGTACTAAGGGCGGCGGGACAGTGTATGAATGGGAGCGATTCAACAGGAATTGCAAGACTGAGAAAAGCTAGGTGAGCCTCTGAAGCGTTAAACAATAGACACGATTCAAATGTTCGTAAATATAATGAGCTTAACTGCTGAGATTATTAGTCCGTATGCTTACAAACTGCTAAAACTAACTTATACTAAGGACAACACATGCACATACCCGTTACAGAGAGAGGACGACCTCCCACGGCAAGCAACCACGCGCTCCGCAGTAATTCGTCTTAGAGCGCTCGGCCACTCCACCGCGGCGAAAACGATTCACTCTGCCACTACCTTCACGGTGATTTATTGAGGAGGACGCAGGAGTCGAAACAAGTCGGTTAAGTAGATGAAGCGGTGGGAGAGATTGCAGACTACCAGGCATACAGTAGGACAGTTCGGTCATTACCAATATTTCCTTCAAACCCGTAATAAATTCTTAGGTGTACATGCCACTGAGGAATGAGTCAGAAGAATCAATAGCTCGCACTTCACTTGAACCTGATTCGCTAATTACCGACAGATAATATTTGTGGCAACATTTTTGCAGCTGTCGGTTTCATTTCCACTACACTATGCGGCGAAGATGAGTGCATATTAGTGAATTACCAGAAGTTACCTTTGAGACCGGAATAACAAATGCTCAGTAGACCGTCTCCACGACACCGTGTTGAGTAACAAGCTCCTCTAACGCTGCCGCCCTGCCTGACTACGACTTGCCAAAAGGCGGGTCAGGCTCAACGTACTTTACGACATCCAGACACCTTTATGGGCAGTAACATCGGTCTCCATGACAACCGACAACACGGAAACATATAGTGCCCGGCAAGGCAATAGCAGAGAACTTTTCGGCATCCGACAGCTATACAATGAGGTTCTTCTTCCCATTCCGCGCGAATCAAATAGTTTGTCAAACGTGGAAGAATATGAAAAAGCGTATTTTGTGTGCTATGATTTTGTGGATGCTTAGTAGATATGGTAATATAAAAAAACATTCAAATACTATAAAGGAAACTAGAATACGGGATTTACTGCTAACTATGCGACCCAGAAATAAATAAATATCGAACGAGTTAAAGATACCTTTATTACCGTCATCAAAGAAACCATTTGTAAACGGATTTAGTTTCCTTGTCTCCCAATACCGTGACAGTTCACACGAATTTCGGACTCAGTGTATTGTTTTCAATAATTAGTATCCGTTTCAAGTAGAAAAACGATTGACAGAGACACCGTATAGTAAATTATCTGTATTACGTCTACCAAAAAATCGGTCCATAACCGCACAGCTACAGTAAATGACAATTTTAGCCAAAAAAAGTTTTAACAGTCCATGTTTGCGGTTGGTACAACAACCAGTGTATGATCTGAGATAAAAATTCAATCTTGTTGCGGATTGTTATGTTCTTCTCTGTAATCTGAAGATGTCTTCCACAGGTGATACGTGTCATTGAGATTCAAACAAAATAAAAACTTCCGCAGGTTAAACTGTATTCTTGCTTCATAAAAGTTGTTACGCTTTTTAACATTTACCTTATCGACCGTTTGTGGCTCATTTTGCTATAGAGACGTCATATAGGTGTTATTAGAGTTGGACAATGTGGAGTTTATGATGTAAGCTCATTCGTGCAAGCCTTCAGGGATTGAGGAAAATCGTAATTATGGTTTATTGAAGAGTTGTGAAACTTCAACTTCTCCCGGCGTTATGAATTCTCAAATATAACTCTCTACAAACAATTATTCGACCTGTCTTTAAAACAGACTGTATCATACAAATTTATGATAAATATACGGAAATGTTAAAAATAATAGAAAAATACAAAATAAACTCCTTCCTCTGGCAAACTTTGGTATTTAGAGTTAAATCCACGTTAATTTCGTAAAACATACAACTAAGAAAACTCCTACAATGCTCATACAAGTTACGGGTATGTTGCCGGGTGATGTCGTCGACAACCTCCGATATTTCGGCTGGAGGACACCCTGCCATTCTCAGGGCACAACTGCACTCAACGAAGCAATGTGCAATGTAATGCCTCGGTTTGCAGAGGGTAAACAAGGAAGATAACACACACAATACATGTCACTACAGACTCAACACAACCAAAGATGACCAAACATCAAAAATATCGATAGTGACTTAATCAATAAGTGAGGCAGCATTAATTCTGTCCCTCTGATTTTTGGCAAGGAACAGTGCCGGAATCCAAACATAATTTAAACAAAAACCACCATCTCTGATCATAATGTCGTTTGCTACTTTCAACGGCTTCTTTAATAACGCTATCCTAATAGGTGGAAATGCATGCCAGAATCTCTGTGTTGCTGTATTCCATAGGATGACAGTGTTCTGCAACACCGGATTTGTTTGGCTCTTCTAAGCGTGTGTAACGTGTGTGTTCAATACACCGGTCTTCCATAGCCCTGATTGTCTGACCTAGGTATTAAATTCGCTTGCTCATTGCTTCTTGCCGCGGCGGATTAGCCCCGCGTACTGGGGCGCCGTGTTTCGGTGCGAGCGGCCGTTCGCCGTCGGGGGTTCGAGTCCCCCTAGGGCATGGGTGTTTGCGTTCTCCTTAGGTTAGTTTACCTTAGTTTAAGTAGTTTGTAAGCTACAGACTGATAAACTAGAAGTTAAGTCCGATAGATTTACAAACATTGCTTCCTTGAGTGTAGCTGTGTCTTGAGAATAGAAGGGTGTGCTCCGGTCGAAATATCGGAGGTGGTCGTCGACGTCACCCGGCAGCATAACCATAAGTTGTTAAATTGTAGAGGTTTTCTTAATTATATATTTTACGAAAGTAACGTGCATTTAACTGTAAATACCAACAAGGTTTCACAGAGGAAGCAGTTTATTAAGTTTTTTCTGTTATTTTTAACATTCCCGTGTGTTTATCATAAATTTTCATGATACAGTCTGTTTTAAGGACATGACGAATAATTTGCAGTAAGCCTTAACCCATTTCTTCCCAAAAATAGAAATTGTGAAAAAGTGTTATATTTAGTCATCAGGTTCTCTTTAAGATAATTGAAATAACATTACAAATATTACAAACTAGCAGTATGTGTTGTAATTTGCGCCACCCATAATGCTGCGCTGTTTCCTAGTAAAAAAATAGAAAAATTTAGTTTTTGTGATCACATTCTTCTATGTGTTCAAACTGTGCAATATTGTCTGTTATATGATAACTCTAACTTACGTTGATGGTATCACTCATGAAATATTGAAAAACACTCTGTGTGGAGCTGAACTTGACATTTCTTGTGTATGTAGATCGTCTGACGTTTGTAAATCTTGCATCTTTTTACGAAGTGTTAAGGTAATTGTGAAACTTTAACACATGTACAGAGAGCTCGTTTGTTTGTTTGTTTGTATAATCTATGGGACTTAACTACGGGGTCATCAGTCCTAAACTTACAAACTACTTATGAACTACTTACGAACTAGGACGGCACAAATATCCATGCCCGAGGGGGGATTCGAACCCCCAACCGTAGTGGCCGTGCAGACCGTGACTGGAGCGCCTCAGTCTCCTCGGCCACCGCGGCCGTCAAGAGAGCTCGTGAATGCCTTTCAACACATATGTGGTGAGTTTTGTATAGTAAGTCCATTTCGACTGCATTTTGTAAGGCTAAATTTTGTGTTGCGTGTACGCAACACTGGGAAGAAATGGGTTAAAGTAGACTAATACGTTGCCAGTAATAACAAGAGCTCGTCGCAGAAAACTGCAGCACGTCGTTTGCCTAACATGGCGGTTGTCGGAGTTGCCGGCGGAGAGTCCCGCTAAAGCCCCATAATCAGAAGAAGCGGGCCGAGTATGTTTATTGCGATCATTAGCAGCGCGGCGCGCGCAAGAAATGTAATTACTGGCGCACTTGTTCAACAACTTGCGCCGTTGCCGCTGCCTCCGGCGAGAGCTGTGACGTCATGTTGCCGCCCTGGTGGGACCACTTCCCCGCGGGCCGCGCACCCTTAAAACAACTAAGCGGGCTTATTCAGGGGGCGGGCGAGTCCCCAGGGGAAGGGGTGGACGCCATTGACGGGCGGAGGGTGTGGGGCACGCGAACTGAAAGCAAGGCGGGGGGAGAATAATGAGATTAAATGGTTAATGGTGAAGGTTTAAAACGCAGATAAGAAAGGGAGGCGGCGGCGGTGAGAAAGCGCGGAATGAGAATGGCGGAGGAGCAGTGCGCGAGGGGTCGATGTTGCGGAGGTTAGTGCGGACCTCAGCTGTCATTACAAAATGGCGGCCGCTGGTGGGCGCAGATAAGGGAGCGCGTGCGTCACGCTTTTCCCGGCGGCGCCGAAAGGCCACTTTAAAGGGCAGCTACCTGCTGAGCCCGCGCCCTGCGTTTGTTTACTGTGTGGACGCGCTGATAAAGGGCCCAGACTCCTCGCGCGGGGTGCATTATAGTCCAGATTGTTTTGCTCCTGGACATGAATGTTGCGCAATATGAGATCATTGTGGGATTAGGTTAACAACCGTTTGAGTATCTACAGATTCTAGGGGAAAGCAATAGAGTAAACCTATTGTGGGTTCCTGGCCACTCGGGGATCAGTAGCAACGAACATGCCGACAGATTAGCCAGGATGGGGGCAGAGACTCCATTTATCGGACAGGAACATGTCCTGACAATCACCAAGGCAATGATCAAATTGGAGCTACGTAACTGGCTCAGAAGACAGCGCGTAGAACATTGGCCCAAAGTCCATCAACAAAAACATGGCAATGTAATGATGCAAAAGCCATGTTTTAAAAGAAGCACACCGGCCGCGGTGGCCGAGGGGACTAAGGCGCTCCAGTCACGGTCTGCACGGCCACTACGGTCGGGGGTTCGAATCCCCCCTCGGACATAGATATTTGTGCCGTCCTAGTTCGTAAGTAGTTCATATGTAGTTTGTAAGTTTAGGGACTGATGACCCCGTAGTTAAGTCCCATAGACTATACAAACAAACATTTAAAAGAAGCTCTGCAATCCTGGGTCTGAACAGGAGAGAGATTAGACTCATGGTTGGATTGCTGACAGACCATGGGAATTTCAAAAAACACCTACGTACAACAGAAGTGGACCCTAAATGTAGGATCTGTGATGACAGTGATGAAACTGCATCACATCTAATCTTAGAATGCATTGCATTGGAGAATAAAAGGCACAGAATATTTGGGACAACCAGACCCGAAGAAATTGTTTCTAATAAAGAACTGGTTTAGGGACTCCTTGCATTGTTCAAGGGCATTGATGGCTTTACTAGATATACAGGGAGCGATACCGCACAATAAACTTAGTTTCGGTGCGGGCAGTCGCGGGTTGGACCAAGACTCTTTTGGCTTCCCTGGAAAAATCAAATCAAATCAAATCACGAGATACGTCACACATTTGTGAGGTTGTGGCACCTGTGATAAAGGGGGAAGATGATCGTTTCCGTGAGAATAGCGAGTTTTGAGAACCTTTTGGGTTTCCCAGCCATACGGCTAACAGTTTGGACCCAGTGAATGGAATACAGGTCGTTAGGGAAACCCTAATCTACTCTGACACAGGAAACGGAGGTCTTGGATTAGCGAGGACGGCTATCCCAGATTGCAACTGAAATACAATATAGCCACACGCATTATTCTAAAAATCCATATAAAATCAGGAAATGATCATAAGGCAAATATAATTATATGAATTGATTAAGGAGACTTGGGAGAATCAAATGCCGTAACTACAATTTCATTATCCCTTGCAGATAAAAAGCCGATAAATTTCAGTATGTCACACATTTGTGAGGTTGTGGCATCAGTGATAAAGAGGGAAGCTGTTTGTTTCCGTGTGAATAGCGAGTTTTGGCAAGCTGTTGGGTTTCCCAGCCAGCCAGCTTAACAGTTTGGACCTAGTGAATGGAATACGGGTCGTTAGGGAAACCCTAATCTGCTCGGACAGGAAACAGCAGTCTTGGCTTAGCAAGGGCGACTATCCCCAATTGCACCTGAGATACAATATAGCCACACACATTATTATTATTGTTATTATTTTTTAATAAAGTCTATGGGGCTTAACTATGGGGTCATCAGTCCCTAAACTTACAAACTACTTATGAACTAGCTAATCCTAAGGACGGCACAAATATCCATGCCCGAGGGGGGATTCAAACCCCCGACTTTAGTGGCCGTGCAGACCGTGACTGGAGCGCCTCAGTCCCCTCGGCCACCGCGGCCAGCATTATTCTAAAAATCCATATAAAATCACGGAATGATCATAAGGCAAATATAATTATATGGATGGATTCGGGAGACTTGGGATAATCAAATGTCGTAACTACAATTTCATTATCCCTTACAGATAAAAAGCCGATACATTTCAGTACTATAATAATGATATTATAAGACTTATATTTGAATTATTGATACATAGTGTTTATCAGTAATAGTTTAATAAGCAAATGTGCAGCATTGCACCATGCTACCAATCTTAAAAGACGCACCACGTTTTTTCCGTATTCTTACAATAAACGTTGTTTACTCTTATTCTGATGTCGCGGTGGAGTAGCCTAGCGGTCTAAGGCGCCTCGCTGCGGAGCGCGCGGTTGCTCGCCGTGGAGTTTCGAGTCCTCCTGTGGCAAGGGTGTGTGTGTGTGTGTGTGTGTGTGTGTGTGTGTGTGTCCGTAGGTTAGTTTACCTAGATTTAAGTAGTTTGTAAGCTACGGACTGACGAACATGCAGTTGGGTCCGATATATTTACAAACTACTTATTCTGCTTTTCGTTGAAGTAGTAATAGTCTTGTGTCAGAACAGAGATTCCACCACAGTAACACAAAACATGAACCCAACAAAGAGCATTACATTTATATATGTTATATTTAATATTATTCTTAGTAACGTTTGTTTTATGTTGTGGACTGCCTCTTAAATATCTCATGGCCAACTAAAAAGAGTGGCTATGCAGCAGATAATTTATACATAAACAATTATATGTATTTGTGGACAAGAACTGAATTTATGTGCATAAAAAGCCATGATAAATTAAATATTAACTGTGTAATTACATTTCGATGGCGGCAGTATATTTGAACAGTGAGACACCACGCTTAATAGCTTGTAATTCTGTGATATTAAAATGCATAATATTTTGACAGGGAAATTGTATTTTAAAGATGAGGCGTTAGGATTCGCGGAAGGATACTATTTTCGGAGAAGGGAGAGCATGCTTCTCGAACGCTTGGGAGGGTACTCGTAACTTGGGCGTGGTGGTGATAGGTTGTCATTCTGGGCGGTCTGAAACCGTGTTACGAACCTGTGATTTGAATAGATAGGCATTTGTGGACTTAGAAAATTTACGGGGCTGTGACTGTAGAACTTAGTCCCTGCTTGAAAAGTGATAAACTATGCACGGTAGTAAGACTGTGGAACTGTGATAATTCAGCAATCGTGTACTCGTGTGATGGCAAATTGTGTTTTATAACAAATACTTTATCGCGGATTAACTTGGAACTGCAAAGTTCGATGGACTACTCTAACTTACGAGTGATAATTTGGAACTTTTACTCTCTCGAGTGCGTGTGATACATGTTGTGCTTTTCATGAACAATAGTTCGGGAAATATTTAGTTATTTACCGATGTATAAAGTAGGACCACCTCCGCGTTTCATGTCTAATAAGAGTAATAAACACCATTTATAAAGAGAATTACTTCGTGAGTGAATCACTTCTTTATCTTAGAATCCATTTTGTTGGTCATTCAGAGGTTTAATTTATGTTTGTTAAATATATTTTCACGGCATGATTTGCAGATTGATAGCTGGCTAAACTACAGATGAATTATTGATCTTGTTTAAACAGATTGAGTAGCTGTTTAGGGCGTAGAAGCTGACATACATAACTCACCACCATGAACAGAGACAACGAGCCATAAACCTTTTACTGCCCTGAGTTATGTATTGCCCAATTCTTATTGGTGAGTACCGATAGGAAGGTTACATATTAAATCTACATGTGACGATAAACCGAGAGTGGCGTTTGAGAATGTGCCCTATTTCTGATCATCATGGATGGAGGTTAATGACTACACGCATCCACGAATGAAGACAAGTGTCAACATCACTCATCGAAATGCTGTGTAGGTTTTGTGGTGCACACAAGCAGATTATAATAGGGGGAGATGCCCTTAACGTTGCAGAAGTGAAACACTGACGCCATTTTGTGGAGCCAATAACACTTGCGGTGACGAGTGTCTATTCATTGCATTATTAGTTGAAAGTGGTACTTCAGTTAAAAAGAGAATGAATAAAAAGATACCTGCGGTACCTGTGGATATGCAAGCAGAACAAATAAGTCATCACTACTTTACAGAGGCCAATTTTGTTGTTAAGTCTTTAATGCATAGTGTAGTTGATCAGCTACATACTTTATTTTTTTCCATTATCTCTCAATCTGATCAACATTTTAGCACAAATTCATTTGTAGCTACACGTGAACATAGTGTTACATATGCTAGTAGTTCGTCCTAGAAATTATAAATTGCTTAGTGCTACTGAATCAATTCGACAGTTAGCTGCATTCAGTTACTTCTAACATGTGCGTTTGTTTCCTTTAGTATTCCTCCTTTGCCATGTAGGAGTATTTAATCACATGAGTTGCATTATGAATTAATGGAGATGTTTCAGAAAATTATTAAGTGGTTCTCTACAAATGGACTTTCATTAATCTTAGATAAAACCCAGTATATTCAGTTTCATACAGTAAATGGCATGATACCATTAATAAATTTAAACTTTGAACACAAACCTGTAGCTAAGGTAGAACATTCAAAATTTTTAGGGTTTTGCATTGACGAGGGATTGAATTGGAAGAATCACATTGAATATCTGCTGAAACGTTTGAGATCAGCTACTTATGCTATCAGGGTCATTGCAAAACAAAATAATAAGACTAATTTCTGGAGCCCATCCAAGATCATCCTGCATACATTTATTTATTGATCTAGGGATCTTCACTGTAGCTTCACAATACATATATCCACTCATGAAATTTTTTATTAACAATCCGCTCCAATTCAAAGGTAATAGCAGTGTTCATAGCTACAACACTAGGAGAAAGGGTTATATTCACTATTCAAGGTTAAATATAACTTTGGCACAGAAAGGGGTGAATTATGCTACCACAAAAGTCTTCGGTCACTTACCAAGTAGCATCAAAAGTTTGACATATAGCCAACTAGTATTTAAAAAGAAATTAAAGGAATTTCTGAATGGCAACTCCTTCTACACTATAGATGAATTTTTAGATAAAACTTAAAAGAAAATGAAAATAAAATAATCCTTAAAATATTGATTGTCATGTATGGGCAACATTTACTGAATTGACACGTTCCACATCATTACTAAATGTCGTATATATGATCCATGGAACAACTATTAATCTAATCTGTCAGTGTAGTAGTGTTGGTAGCACTTGCCTTTGTGTGACAGTGTAGTCCAGCAGGTTTCTACAGCTCCTCTTGTCTTTTACAAGAATACACCACTTCGTGCTACGGAGATATAAAGTTTTTCTTTGTAAGAGGTAAGTGAAGATACTTAGTCTACAGCGATCTTGTAAATCAGTACCTAAGGGTGATTGAATTCTCTGACAAAAATATAATGTTTGGTACCACGAAGTATGCGTTGCTGCCTGAGGGTAAAAGTGCTTTTTTATGTGGAAGACGCCAGTGATCAAAATTGCACCAGAAAGTGATTACAATTGTACCTAATATGCAACATTTTCGATCGATTTTTCTCAATTCTGTAACCTTTTTTGTGTTTATACGAACATCTGTGTCTAACATTTGTGTTAAATGTTGATTAAACATCCAAGAACAAGTGTCATAGTTAAAGTTATTTCTTTCTCAATATATTTCCTGTTACAATAACATTTTTTCCGAAATGATCGCAATTATACCACCTTACCCTAGTAGAGCCATCTCCTCCTATTTTAACCTGATTTGGGGGACACAATAACACACTTCCTCTACGGTTTAAAGTGACTCAAATAAATGAAATCTCATTTTATTGTCAAAAATGTTTTTACTGTTAACGCTGCACCATACGTACATGAAATTAATCGTAATGATGGACCATTTCACATACATTATGATGGCTTACAATTAAGGTTATTGTGTCAATTTATTTGAGAAGAATTGAAAGGAAGTTTTCGCCTGATATATCTATTTCTCTCAATTTTTGAAACTAAGATACAAATACATAATAAAGTGAGCGGCACAGTGGTACAGTCACCATGTACCACTTTGTGATCTTTTATAGAAAATAATTCTATTTTGTTGGACACCTTAAACGAGTCGTTTATTTCGGAAATGAGGTCAGATTCTTTATATAAAGACAGATACCATTATTTATAACAGAGCGGTTGCATAGAGGTTAGCACTTATCAGACATCCAAATGCAATAAGAATTAACTGTAGACAACAGTTCTAAAGGTCTAAAGAACAATATAAAACAGAACGACATAATTCTAGACGTGCATTATAAAATATAGTTACGTGTGAGAAAACATAAATGGGAAAATTCGGTGAATAACTGATGCCTTGCTTGGTTCCTAAAATCAGAGCACCAGACAGAAAATATGTTCACATTGCGAGCAACTTTATTGGCGTGATCAACTGAAGAGTTACTATTAAATAGAATAAAATGTGTAAGGTGTGAATAGGTTTTGGTAGGACTTGAAATTTAGTTTTCTATTATTTTATTATCTCGTATCATATCCTTCTTAGGAAAGAACAGCTGATCATTACATACGAAGACAATGAAACTGGTCAAAACACTGTTAATGTGACCTGAGACTAAGAAATTACGGAAATAAAAAGAGAATTCATTACGGTCTCTAAGCTCCACTTAGGCAATTGCTATATATGGTTACCGTATAAAGAGTAATAACGGGGCCGGCCGTAGTGGCCGAGCGGTCTGCGGTGCGCCAGTCACAGTCTGCACAGCCGCTACGGTCGGGGGTTCGAATCCCCCCTCGGACATGGATGTTTGTGTCGTCTTTAGTGTAAGGTAGTTCATAAGTAGTTTGTAAGTTTAGCGACTGATGACTCCGCAGTTAAGTCCCTTAAGCTTAAAAAACATTTGAAAATTTGATTTAGTTCTGACGGACATCTAAGAAAGTGGCTTAATACCTACTTAGGAACTTCGTGTATTTGGTTTTATAAATGGAATATGTGATTTAATTTGCTATTAAGGTGCGTAAAATATAATTGTACCTATAAATGGTGTTTCAAGCGATCAGCTAGTTACAGCCATCTCAATACTGTACTAATAACTACATGCGCTTAACATTATATAATGCACCATACAATATTAATACGATATTGATATACATTGTATCCAACTATTGCTTCTGCCATTATAAATATTGTTTTTATACATTATATATTCTTACAGGTCTTTAAGTAATGAAGGAAGAGGACAGGAGATAAGGGAAGACAAGCAAGAGAAGAGAAAGAAACCGGCCGCATCTGAGCGGCCGAGCGCATTGAGGCGCTATGCTAAGAAGCGCGAGGCCGATTCCCGTCGGCGGTTCGAATCCCCCCTCGGGCATGGATGTTTGTGCCGTCTTTAGCATAAGGTAGTTCATAAGTAGTATGTAAGTTTAGGGACTGATGAACCCGCAGTTAAGTCCCTTAAGCTCTACAAACATTTGAATAGAAAGAAACATTTGACACGATGTGCTATAGCATAATATTGACGATTAGCTATACAAATTATAGTTTTCCAAATTCTGTAGGAAAGGAAGCGCACCGATATAAAATGAAAGGATGGCTTCATTAACAAATCATGACAATTAAGGAATCGATAGTGTAGCAATGGATATTACATTTTTAACGGGAGATCAAGGTTCAACTACAAAATGCAGATTCAAATAAGTGCATTCTGCTGTAATCATGTAGGAATGAACAGATTATAATTCAGTTCTGAATCAAATCCAACTTCGAATGAAGGCCACAGCAACATTAACGAAACTGATCATTTACAAATATCCGGGGATGGAAACGGATTTGGTAATGGGTATGTAGGTATATAATTGGATCTATTATTAATGCATCTTGAGAAGAACACTTTATGGTAACCTACTATGAAGAGCAAGGGCACAATGAAGAATAAGTACCGTAACAGTTTTTAGATTACTAATAAATATGTGATAGTGATCAAATGCTAAAATAGGATGACGTATGCAGCCATTCTTCCGTTGTGATATGATTTTTGGACTACATAATGGTAGTTAACAGTGGTATGTGTTTAGACCTTCTGGACAGTAACCACAGGATTTATATGTCTATTCTATGTATCAACACTCAGTTTGGTTTAGCATGAAACTTGAAACACGTATGAAGAGACTATATTTGCTCTGTTACACCAGAATTCAGAAACAGCTTTATAAAGTGAAACAACAAAATAAGAATATCGGAAAACTTTAATATCGTGGAAGGAGATTTCAATTTAAGCAGGGCTTCGGATCTGGCACTCAATTTATAACGATCAAGGCAGCGGCCTGATCCGTCAGAACCGGAAAACACGCAGGCAATTTGCTTTCCAAGGATAACAGCAGCACATAAACATAGAGAAACGAATATGCAGTAAGAGTCTTTCAGATGCTAGTAGTTGATCCGGGCTGTATCGAGAGGCGTTACACGAACAGTAAAAACAGTTTAACTGGAGCTTCGATAGCAAACATTGATAAGATCACATGTTAAAACGGTGTCGTCTACTTATCTAGAAATGCGACATCATTCTACTGTTCTGAAACGAAAGAACTATTAAATTACGATACAGGACAGTATACCAACTGACAGACACTTCCTATTGATATACAAAAAATTAATTCGGGCTTAAATTAATTAATTTAACAACTTCAAGGTATGCCATAAATCTGTTTCTACAGATCTTGCAAAATAGCTTCTTTCTTCATTATGGTGGGAAAGCAATTTTGAGTATGAGTAACGTATCAGCAACTGTTTACTGTGAGTCGATAGTGTGAAGTGGAGAGTATTTAGAATGATACAGGTAGTAGATATCAGAACTGCGTTTCAACTTGAATAATTATTTGGATATTGAGAGCAAATGTGGAACCAAAAACCGGTAGTACATTTTCATGTTTGGTGTTGCACGACTATAAATAATAAGCTTTGTATTAGGAAAGTGTACACTGAGCAAGCAACAAAGGAAACGTAGGAGCTCTTTTGAAAGGTAAAGTTGACAAGAAAAATGAAAATCCTGCGATGAAATGAGTTTTGTTTAGTTAAACGGTGTAAACAGTTTATGTAATAAAGTTTGTAAGATTAATATCAACAAAAATGAAACCTACGTAATGTAATATTACCCAATTAGATGCGGCAACGATATAACCGAGAACGGTACAATTGCGACGACATGTAATAAATGTTTGCAACTGGAAAGATTTTTTTTCTGAAGGGTAAAAATATTTTACGATAGTGAAACGTGACCGACTAACAGCACTAACAAGAATGGAATAGAAATGTGGATAGATTAGACACCTAACGACCCATTCAGATAAGAGAGAACGGAAGTTTGTGGCCCAACAGGAGTGAATGAAGGGAATGTTGCTGGAACATGTTCTGGGATATGAAGGAATATGACATATTGTTGTGGAGGGAGATATGGGATATAATTGTCGAAGAGGTAAGCAAAGGTTATAGTAAAAAATCACACTGAGATATTTATAAGGCTCAGTAGTCATGCAGAGATGAAGAGACTAGTATTACACAGGATAGCATGGAAACACGATTCTGATCAGTCTTTGGGATCAAGAGCACAACAGCGACTGAGTTGCTGATATACAAAATTTTACAGTTAGCTTTAAATTAGAAATAATAAATTTAGAACTAATAGTGTAATTATCATTGCTTATTGGTAATATCAAGATGGTTTTTATCTGTAATTAAGCTCATAGCTTGTTTTACGTTTTTCCTCGAGAGGTTGTTTTGACATTAGATTGGAACACTTAATTGTTGCTTTTGAAACAAAAGGAATGTCTTTGATATCGTTCATGTGAAACACTACTCGAACTTTACTCACACGAAGTTATGAGTGCTATCGACTAGGGTTCTCAACTCATTCCGTATTTCTAGATTTCCAGAAGGCTTTTGACACCGTACATCACAAACGGCTTTTACTCTAATTGCATGGTTATGGAATATCGCCCCAGATTTTTGACTGGATAGGGGATTTCCTGTCAGAGAGGACACAGTTTGTAGTAACCGATGGTAAGGAATCGACTAAGACAGTGGTGATATCCGGCGTTCCACGGGGTAGCGTTATTGATCCTCTGCTGTCCCTACCCACATAAACGATTTGGGAGAAAATCTGAGCAGTTCTCTTAGGTTGTTTGCAGATGACGCAATCATTTATCGTCTAGTAAAGTCATCTGAAGATCAAAACCAACTGCAGAACGATTTAAATAAGATACCAGTGTGATGTAAAAATTGGCAATTGACTCTAAATAAAGAGAAGTGTGAAATCGTCCACATGAGTACGAAAAGAAATCCGTTAATCTTTGTTTATAAGATAAATCAATCGAATTTGAAAGCCGTAAACTCCACTAAATACCAAGGAATTACTATTACTTCATACTTAAACTGGAAAGAACACGTAGATAATGTCGTAGGAAAGGCGAAGCAGAGACTGCGTTTTATTGGCAGAGTACTTAAAAGATGCAACAGAACTACTAAACAGACTGCATACACTACGCTTGTTCGTCCTTATTTTGATTATTGCTGCCCAGTGTGGGTTCCTTATCAGGTGCGTTTGACGGAGGACATCGAAAGAGTCCAAGGAAGGGCAGCTCGTTTTGTATTGTCACGATACAGGGGAGACATCATCACGGAAACGATACAGGACCAGGGAATCATTGCAACAACGGCGATTATTGCTTCGGCGCGGGTTGCTTACGAAACTCCAATCAGCAACATTCTCCTCCGAATGCGAAAATGTATTGTTGACTCCCACCTACAAAAACTTAGGAAAAATGATCATCAGAATATAATACGAGAAATCAGAACTCGAACGGAGAGATTCAGATGTTCCTTCTTCCAGCGCGCTATTCAAGAATGGAGTAGGAGATCAATAGTATAAAGGTGGTACGATGAACCCTCTGCCAGGCACTTAATGTGCTTTGCAGAGTATCCCATGTAGATGTAAACACAATTTTGGAACATGACTCAAAAATAAGTGATTGATGCGGCATAATACAAATAAAGCATTCAACATTGAAACGTATTTTCTGTAAAAGATTACAAACAACATGTGTATTTTCTCAGAATTACCAGTTAACCAGACATTTTTATTTATCAGCAACTTAGTGACATGATCCGTTAGTTTAAACTTAATTTTACTAACCGACTTAAAATGAGATAACTTATACTCACTGTTAATATTCTTAATATACTTTCTTATTATGGCACGGAAAAAACCATAGCTTTTAGTGAAGAAACATTTTTATAGCCTTATGCGTTATATAACTGTAAGAATGATTTGCATTCAGCTGAATGTGTTTGCTGATATACGATACACATCGGCCAATTCAACGATTTTTGTATTTAATTTGTAAATTCTTTTACTTCTGGTAATGCTGATGTGAAAAACGCCACATTTGGAATTCAAGATAAACTATCGGCTCCCCTATTACTGGCTGTGTAAGTAAGTTCAAAGGTCGGGGGGAAGGCTACAGCATACCACCGCTAACATGAGCATACCTAGTAAAGCACTGTGGCGTTCAAACCAATTTTCGGACAGACGTATGCTTTATTTCTTCAGCTATAGATATCAGCTCGCTACGTTTTTTCTTTCGAAACATACTTAACGTAGTTAACGTATAAAATATCTGTATATTAAAATGCGGTGCAAGGGCGTCAGGAAATACACAGATGTATTTGGTCATAAAAGTAGAAAACGCAGTGCTTCATGAAGCCATAAAATAAAAATATAGCGAATCGGCAGTAAAGAACTCAATCTCGTGGTCATCAAGGACTGTAATTTGCACTAGTGTGTAATGTTAAGTAAGGTAAAATCAAAGGAGCTCATCTCTAAGATTTCATACCTTGTTAGCGAACAAGGATATGATATACAGTAGCATAATCTACGCCAAAGCTATTTTTGTACCTGTTTTGAGCGGTGTAACCAAAACTGATATGATAAAACTTCTCATGCTATTCATTTTGTGAGAGCCTTTTAATCTCCAAAAGGCAACTGCAAACTACACCCATTTGAACCTACATACTGTTTTAATCTCTTGGTCTCTATATTGAAATTTTACCTCTTTCATCTTCTCAACACAATATTAGTTGGTATCTAATGTTAAATGGTTAAACCAAAATGCCTGCACAAACTTTATATAATTAATACCGGCAACAAGGTGTGCAAGATTTAACATATTTAAGGATTAGATTACTGCATTTAGCCAAAATAAAACGAGCAATGTTAAAAGAGTTATGTCTTTGAAAACGTTTTCAATAAAAGAAGGAACCAATTAATGTATGAGTTTAATGATACCTTCACGCTGTATTTCGCTACAATGGAATAGCAATTATAGTATCAAGTATTTGCAACATTAGGAAAACAAATAGATTCATTCACTAACTAAAATCGTAAAATTACTTTAATATATAGAGTAACCATAAACGTTGCAGTTTGATGTTCCTAGCAAAGTAACGATAAGCTTAACGGTATTAGTTGGGATATATAAAGGTAAACGTATGTTGTGATAAATAGGAACAACAGTAGTCATGCAGGACTGGAGAAGAAGACCAAAAGTTTACATTTAGCTTCTTGTGACGAAACCTTCAGGTGAAAAGTCCAAACGAGAATTGTAATGTCAGAAAGAGCTCGACATCTTGTGGAACACCCATCTGTTAGGTGGTTACAAAAGAAAATGAATAAAAGCAATTGGAAAACATTGTCAAAATGACTGAAAGAAAACGGCATTTAATTTCATTTAAATCAATTGAAATTCTCAGTTTATCTCTCAGTCTTTGTTTGTTGATAAAGCGCTAAACAGAATTCCGAAATGATTAGTAGAAACAATTGAAAATATAGATGCAAATCATTACTTTCTTATGACCACTAAAATTGGATATGTAACCACAATGGCGGCATTTTGATGCTACGCTTCGTAAATAATTTGTATAATAGGCTGTGATACTAAAATACAGAGGTTCTCCCAGGAACTAATGGATAAACCTATAGAAACGAAAGGCTTTCATGTTACTTGTTGTTCCTGCGAGATGTGATGCCCCTGCTTTCCATGAAAGAATATTGTTTCAACACGAAGGTGTACCACCCTACATGGATGTTCATGTTCGAGAGCACCTTACTAACACGTAGGACCATCATTGGAATGGAGTACGAGAATGAGCGAGGTGGCGCAGTACTGAAATACTATGCTCGTATTCGAGAGGAGGGCGGTTTAAAACTGCTTCCGGCCATTGTTTCCGCGATTTCCCTAAATCAATCCAGGGAAATGACGTGACGGTTCCTTTCGAAGGGGACAACCGCTTTCCTACCCAATTATTAAGAAAAAATTGATGTCCATGGGACGTTGAACTCAAATTTTTCTTACTTCTTTTGTAAGAAGATCACATCTGGATCGCCATTTCACACCTATGGGTATTTTCATCTACGGTTACATCACGTCTTTGCTGTATGAATACTATGTAGAAATGGATGAATACCTGATTCCCATGGTCCAGACAGTCTGTCTGTTGCTATAACAGACAATAGATATTTCTGAGAAAGTGCGACAGTACTTCATATGTCGTTGCCATGCATAAAACGAATCTAGCTATCGTCGCTTTGAACAGTTATTGTCAGTTACATCCTATGTTCATATAACACAATAAATACGGTTTTTCGGATCCTGGCTCTTCACCTCAGAATAATCTGTTGTGAACCCATTATCACATATTTCAAATTGACGCTGAGATTGGAAAAAGGTTATAGTTATAATTAGCAGTAACTTTACAATATTAAATTTGGTATTGGCAATAAGTATTTGCTACTTTTGTTACCCTCTGTGTCAAGTCATTATCATTTGATATCTGCTCAGTGATTACCGATATTTACTACATGAAACAGCTCATTCAATAATTTTATTACTAAATATGGAAAACAAAAATTAGTTACAGTGCTTTATTTGATAATTCCATGATGAACCATGTCTTCTGATTTATATGAAGCAATTCCGCACATTGAGACCGAGAATGGTTAATTCTGTTAATAAGGGAACCACTACAACGAACATTTTTGAGTGATACTGGACAGAAAATGTGATAAATAACTATCAGCTAGCATCACATTTTAACCAAATTTGTTTCCTTGGCTTTGCATTTCTTGTTGCATTTTCCATCATACAGAGTAATAAAAAGCCATTAAATGTAAGTAATAATCAGAAAGAGTATTTAGATACCATATAAATATTCAAAAACTGCTATTGTATGGGTCATGACGAAATGCGGTGGCAATGAGAGGGAAAGAAACGTGCAGTTAAAACATCAGTCACATAATTGTTGACCATGGTATTTGTACTCAGGCTTTCAACAGAGGTAATAGGGAACAGGTTAACAGTATGAAATGTCAGTAAACGTCACTATTCGACAGAAATTATAAGTGAGAAGAACATATTTTGGAACACATGGGTTCGCTGGGGGCGATATGGAATAAGTTTATAATCGTTTTCAGCCACGATCACTATTTATTTAAATTGATAACCGGTTTAGATGCATCATTTATTTTAAGATAATGATGGAGATCAGAAGATGATGCCCAGATTAATCGAAACCAGTGATAAAACTAAATTAATTGCCATCTTCGCTGAAAACCATAAAACTATTTTGGATCAATCTGGGACTTTTATTTCTTAATGGGCCTACAAAGTTCTTCAGTTTGTATTGTTGGTGTGACTATCATATGCTGTTCTTTCTGAGTACATGAATTTCTTATTTTATGTTAAAATATAATATGCAACACGTTTATTTGGCACAATTGAATTATTGTTTTAACATATTTTTCCTAAACTTTAGAGTTTCTACGTTTATGTCAGATGGACATGAAAATTATCCTAGATATATTATTCCTGTACAGGTTGCCTAGATTAACTGTGTTCGAAAAAGAACATGTATACTACAAATGTAGCTTTCTATATATATATATATATATATATATATCCATTTGAGAAAAGATAATTTGTTGATTTCTCGTCCTCGCTATAAGAAGCTAAATAAAAAGCGCACTAATATGGGACCTAATTCCTAAAGAACTGATAAACCTGAATTACCTTACTTTCTGTTTATATGGATCTACGTGATCACCTCAGCAGGTATTTCAGTGCAGTGCTTAATTAGAGGTATTTCCTATTAAAGAACGATGCAGAGTCGAGAATGTTGTTTTACTCGCCTGATTTAAAAATTGCTTTTTCTGTAGTTGTGTCGAAATGTAACAATGACTTACTATATAAATATTATACCTACCCAAATTATGTTACAACATATATCACATTATCCTATCGTGTATTTATAGTATACAGTAATACTCCCAATTCGGTAGGTGCGTAAGACAGAGTGGCACCAAATTTACAAGTTTTCCTCCACAGAACCTGCCATAAATATTTGCTGAAGTTATTTCTCTATAATATGTGTCTCTAAAACAAACTTGTAACTGTTTTTCCTATCTTTTTGCCCCATTTAAATAAAAATAACTTATACCTCATTCCACAGGAGTGAACAATTGTTTCAGGAACTCAACTTATCGATAAAAAATTACTACTCACAAATATGATCATTGCCAATTCAAACGATTAGCATATTGAATCTAAGGTGATTCGATTTTTTTTTTTAAATGATTGTACTCCTGTAACTGTTCCGTTAAAACATGAAAGATATTTTGACATCCTATTGCTATATTCACACGAAAATTCCTGATGACTGCATGAACTTTCCGAATTAATTAAACCACTATCTGCACTGCGTCGAAGTTTTGTTCTAACGTTATCAGTAATATCGAAGTTTCAGTTTCTGCCTATGATAATGTCTCGTAATCAGCACTCACTCCCTTCAAGACCTTACGTTATAATTGAAGCCAAAAGTCTCAATATAACCAGTGAGCATCAGTTAATAATAGCTATTATTAATTGATGATTTCCTGGACTCTACTTATTTTTGGAAACGGTTTCACTAACAGAACAGAGTCTTTTTAGCTCATTAGTGTAATTGGGCCTGTATGTATTTGCAGTTATTTTCTACTTTAATCGATACGTTATGACGGCCTGATTGTTATTACTTTTTTATATGACCTCATTGATTTTTATTGTACATTTACTACATTTGAATTCACGTTACTGTACAACAAACCTTCAGGAAACTGAAGAAACAGTAGCTATTCTCCCACAACGTTAAATGGTAGCAGTCTAGGGAGTGACTATTTCATACGCACCAATTTAGCAGAAAAGTAATACATGCGTGATATTCGTGGATATGTAGGAAAGATCATTCAAAATTTTGGGATCTAAGCTTTAAAAAATTATGCCCAAAAAGTTTTATTCAAGGAACATCACTGTTCCTTAGGTATTATTTGACGGGTATAATTCATGAACATTGGACTAATCTTTTTCTATTTTCCATATCTTCGCAGCAGGTTTATGGACAACCATGTGTTCATCCAATTCTCAGGGTTCTACTACTGCTGTAATTATATTTGAGTACAGACAAATGATTCTGAAGAAGCGATGTTTCATTTTCTGTTCACCGAAGTCAGCAATCGGGACACGAATCTTCCACACTTACAACTTAAGACGCCAGTATTTATTGTCATTGTTCCATTATTTTCCGAGAAAGCATTCAAATTTTTATTTTTTCGGCAAGGAACGTTTACAATCACTTCATCACAGCTAGTGATGAATGCAAAGGATTTCCAATAACAAAATATATGCAATTAGTACATTATTGTATCATCTACATTTTAATTGTTCTATTCAATTGATGGAACAAAGTTAGAGGGCCGAGAATTTCGTCACTTCTCTGCAGTAAATGTCGAACATCCATAATGTTTCCAATGCGAAGTATTCGTTATACGCTTGGTGTCTGCTGTAGTTTTCAATTGGCAGTACTAATATTGTCTCCATGAGTAATGTTGTAGCGTTCTGGCTGGTAGTTCTGGTGCAGACTGAAAGTATATCTGCAGTCTCTTCAGGTCTCTTCAAATTCAAAGTAGTCAGAATAAGTCACTAAGCATACATATTGAACAAACCATCACGTGTGGTATATGAAGAACATAGTAAGACACTTCTGACAAAATTCGCTGAATTTGTCTTCCACGTGACATAGAAACAAGGACCCATTTGACAAAAGCTGTTTTTCTGTCAAATATTTCCCTTTATATGACCTCGTCTTATTGTTGTTTTGTATACCAACAATTCGACAAGACTTACAAGGGGCTTCATCTGGCAACATACACAGTCATACTGTATATATTGTACATTCATACGCATTTAAAATGGCTACAGTGTAGAGCAAAAACAGCAGTGAAATATGCATAAGCCTAAGAGCGAGTACGTTTTATTTTTCTTTCTGTGACATACTCAAATATAATTTAGAGCCAAAAATATGATTAGTTTAATTTACTTGAGACCTATTAAAGTGAAAGTAAATATTAATGGAAAAAAACGAGCTGAAGAGTGCCTGCTGTAATTTTTTCAGGAGGGTTTAAATATCACATTTCGTCTCTCAATGAATTCGATTGTTTTGGAACTCTCATTCTGAAGGATCTAAATTTTATGTGACACAAAAAACAGGTAATTGATGATTATCCACTCAGTATTCGAATAAATACTCTCAAATGTAGTTACAGTGGGCAGCTGTTGGGGATAAGGTGGCGTTGGGGGGAATAAGTGCCCTATCTTGCCTGAAGACGCTTGTTATGGAGATGAATCAGCAGGAGAAAAATGTATTAAAATGGTGATCTCATTGCCACATCGTATCTACAGTATTTTATTTAATTAAAAAAGTTACAGAAATCATTTACGATTACCCATATATTTACGTCCCTTAATAAACAGGAATAAGTCAACATTTGTCACAGCACACACATACTATTTAACGTTAAATGTTAACTCATATTGCTCTGAGAAAAATAAAAAAGGAAATTATAGAACAATTTCTAAAACATAAGAGTATTCAATTAAAAATAAGAATATTACCGCAAAGTAGTGTTCGGTGCAAAGGATTTAAGGAGACTAGTATCTAAGAAGACCAACTAGTTTATTATTATTTTTTTATTTCGTGACATATTTTCGCATAGTATTTTCTGTGATGAATCGGATGGTAGCTTAACTCAGTATCAAAAACGGAGGAAAATGGTTTAGGAATTAGTTTCAAAGTGGTGCTTGCTTAAAAAACGACAATGACAAACTCCATCGGTAGCCAATCATAACACACGATCTTTTCCTGTTAATTTTGGTGCTGTGTGTATTAGCGCTGTGTGTTATTGTGTTTTTGTTCAGTTTCAAATAAGTTTTTCCGGAAAAACAGGAACTGTTCGTCCAGGAAGAACTTTGTGTTTGTGATGAAAAAGATAATTATGAACATTTAGAGCTGTGATAAAGATTATTATGAACATTTAGAGCTTAGTTCACGTGCTTAATTCTGTTTTCTCACTTTGCAAATGTTTGAAGTAATTGAAGTATTACTCGGTTTATTTTTTCAAGAGTAAGAAGGATGACTAATAGTTCAACGTCCCGTCGACATGATGGTCATTAGAGACGGTATTCAATAGCAATCACTTCTGAAACTCATGTTAATGCAACCTTCTCTTATGGATCAGTTAATATACGTTTCTCTTTCATCATTCAATAATTGTTTTGTTCAAAGTATTACAAATTTTCTGCTTTGAGCTTTTATTTCATAATAATTGTGAATGGGGTTATTCTTAAAACAAATGTAGATAAGCCTAAGATTGTTAATTACATTATGAGAAAAATATTCAGAGCTAATCTAGGAACTACAAGAAGACACTTCCGTTTAGTTTCGAAAGCGAACAATCCAATAGGTAATATGAAAGCCAGGCAAGTAAAGCATTAAACCCATATTCACGAATTAACTATTGATTTCTCCAATTTTTTCGTTACTGGAAGACATTTTTTTGCATAAAAAGGTGAGGTAAACATATCAGACGTTTGGATATTATACTAATACGCTTTTCAGAGTTCTGCCTCTCCTGTAAAGATGTGGAATGGTACTTTGCCAACCGCGGCGGAATGGCCGTCCGCAGGCGCCATGCTGCCGTGCGCGCGGCCGTTCGCCGTTGGAGGTTCAAGTGCTCCCTCGGATGTGTGTGTTGTTCTTAGGATAAACTAATTACAGTAGTTTGTAAGTTTAGGGACGGTCCAGCACTGGTCCCATAACTTTACAATCATTTGAAAATTTTTATGGACTATGACGATTTCGATATTAGGCTTCTCACAAGTTGAAAAGCTGACAAAACATTCAGTGAATTTCATTCAATGCGTATCGGAACTATGAGCTCATTATTTAAATTTATTGTTCGATGGCTTTCATTTTTTGAAAGGCACGTACAGTTTAATATTCGCGGTATTAGTAGCAAAGACGTAATAAATTAAAACCTCATTCGAATGAGGCGGTTTCTCATGAAGCGTGTTTTATGACCTCTTATCGCCTGTACTAGGTGCCATACTGCGATATCGCTATGCAATTTCGAATGTACAATCAGTGATTCATGTGCAGTTTGTCTATAAAATTTCTCGAGAATACAGTAAATTAGTACTGTAGCGTCCTCAGTCCCGGGCAACTTTTTTTTTTTTTTTTTTTTTTTTTGCATTTTGTTCTTTTTTATAATTCATAATATACCAAAAAGGCCTAAAACCGTGTTTAAAAAAATCCCCGCTTCGTTATATTCTACAAAACTTCATGTCCCCTCTAGGAGACATCAGGACTCTAGGTACCACAGCAGTCAGTCAGGGGTGTGGCGTTTAACTATGCAGTTTATGTTAACATGCTTTTATTTATTTATGTTAATAATAGTATAGGATGATTGTACATTAAAAAAAAAAGATTTCCATGGAAATTTCAGCGCACACTAGCCAACAAACTGACTTTCCATTTTGAAAGCCATTTTAGTATTGCTGCAGAATGAACAAGTGACTAGCTAAGCACGACTTTTCGGTTCTAACATGCTCTGCCACCTTCCCTTTTTGTGTTGTGATGCCTAGTACTGCGGCCAACATTTGAATATTGTCACCAGATATTGTTTTGTTTTATGTCCCCAACAGGGGACGAAGGGACTGAACAGGGTAGAAGGAATGCAGATTCCTTCCACATCCTTCTTCCTGCCTCTCCTTAATAGAAAATTTACAATTAAAACATATCTGAAAGCCAAGTGTGGTGTCAGTTTTTTTCGAACACGTCCGAAATAACAGAAACCACAAAAATATGTATATATAAAAATTATACTCTCAACCAGAATACTGTAGTTTTACCGCATGAACAGCGGAAAAGTAATAAGCTAGTAACCCTTTCCTTAGCCGGCCGCGGTGGCCGAGCGGTGTGCGGCGTGTCAGTCACAGTCGGCACGGTCGCTGCGGTCGGAGGTTCGAATCCCCCTCGGGCATAGATGTTTGTGCCGTCTTTAGTATAAGCTAGTTCATAAGTAGGTTGTAAGTTTAGGGACTGATGACCCCATAGTTAAGTACCATAAGCTCTACAAACATTTCAACATCTAACCCTTTCCTTTCACCATTTGGGGTTGTCAAAAATAAAATTTTTGGTTTGGATTTTAAGTATCAGTATCTGTAGTGTTTTCATTTTAAAATAGTTTATGAGTTTATGAAATAAAGTCTATTTGTTCGTGTGTAACGCGATAAGGCAGTTTTTCACACTTCTCATTGTTATTACGTCTTATCTCCTGAAATATATGTCTTAGGCGACCTTTAGCGTCACAGCGAATGAATCATGACGATAAGATATGTGTAACAAGGCTAGCTGACATTAGTCCGATGGAGAGCTTTGTCGCATGATTACACAGTTTTCCGCGCATTTAATTCTTTTATAAAGTCATTTCTCCTGTCCAATCTTTCTTAGGTTGATACCATACCCAAAGTGATTTTTCTCCTATTAGGAAGATACGAATGCATCTTTTCATCAATATAATAATAAAACTGTGGATTTTTATGAATCACAGACACCAAAAAGTAAACTCTACTTTATACAATACATAGTTGTACAAATTTTATATATATAATGAAACATAGCATGTTTCCTTATGGGAAATATGTGAACTTCCTGCATGCTTTGTTACGATTTTCACTTGTATTAGTTTGTAAACTTTTTATTGTATACCGTTTAATAGTCCTGTAAGCAATTTGTGCGGAATGAACTTTATAACGTTGAACCATTTTCTGGTATATCAAGAATAATTTTTATCATTTCGAAGAACAAATGCTGCAGTTCCTACTATAAATTAGCTTTAAATTTAGAACCCGTAATTCTATTTACGATCTCACGAATTTAAATAAGAAACGTAAATATACCTGATCGACTCAGTTTTATTTGCATACACAAAACAAACGAAATATTTGTGGATTACTAACAGAGTATGGAGCCGCTTAGCGAAATAATTAATGTGCCAGTAGTTCAAAACGTTCAGATGTTTGTAGAGCTTATGGAAGTTAACTGCGGGGTCATCAATTATGAACTAACTTATAATAAAGACAACACAAAAAACCATGACCGAGTGAGGATACGAACATCCGACGCGGGAGGCCGCGCTATCCGCAAGGTGGCGCTCCAGCCCGCTAGGCTACTCCCGCGCGGCAGTAGTTCAGTACTTTGGAATTTCACTGCGGAATTAAATGTACTTGACATGTTTGGGGGAGCTTTCAATATTATTGATTATAACGAATTCGAAATATTTAAACATTTCGAAGGTTTGAGGGCATCGAAATAAATCCAGTGGCAAAGATGAAAATCAGTCAAGTGGGCACGGGGCACTACAACCGAAGTGTGGTACAAAATTGGGTTGGAAGGAAAGCATGACGAGATGGCCTAGTTGGTTAAGGCGACCGCTGGCCCAAAGCGGGAAATCCGCGTTCGGATCCCGGTCCAGCACAAATTTTCATCTTTTCTATTGGATTTACTTAAGTGCCATGAAACGGTGGAAATGTTTAAATATTTCGAATTCGTTAAATTACGACCGTAATAATGTCAACAAATGGTGTCTGTTCTTTCGGATATGTCCCAAAAAACAGACACCATATAAATAGTCGTTCTTCGTTATTAATAAGACTTGCATATTTATCCTAACATATTCAACATCTATTAATCAGAACGTAGGTGGTTAAACTTAAGACGATAATTTCGTATATAGTCTACGCAACATAACTCTGAAAGCTGTTTAAGAAATGTATCATAATTATGTTGTCAAAAAGGCATGACTTACTACGCAAGGTTCTGAAATTGTCGCATCCAGAATCTTTCGTATTCTGCGTACCCGTATTAAGAGGACCGGTTAACGTATCTATTTGAAAAAATACAGCAATATAATTAACATAAAACTTTGTTTCAGCCGAAAATTAGAAATTAATTTATTTTTTATGCAATGGAAGAGAGAATAGCGTTTACTACTTCTGTGAAAATGTTATGTAACGATGAAGATAAGTGAAACAACAGATTAGTTATTAATTACTTTCGTATGGTATTCCAAGTGAAAGGAAATAGTTAAATGCATTACATTTTATGGTACGTCCTAACTCTTCATTTCAACGAAAAAACTCACAAAATAAAATACTTAAGAAATACTGGACTCCTCTATTGGGCAATTATGGTTCCGTACAATGTTACCGTTTAACCTGGAATACAATCCTACTAGATCTAGGGATCATTATTTAAAGGTTTGGTGGGCAAATATAGTCTTCGATGGAGACTTCCATGATTAAATGAACTATCATTTCGCTGTAAGTTGCCGGCAACTTGTTGTTCGTTAAACACACTTGTTGCTGTACGTCAAATAGTGCCACAAGCTGAAGAGTGGACCCACGAAATATTCTAAAATTTTTAGTTAAGAAAAACCACTTTCAACGAACAAATGGTTTTAAGGCGTGACTACTACAATGTTGGCCTGTTCTAATGACGTTAGACATGTAACTTGTAGCAGTTGCTATGTCATGAAAAGTGACCAGTGTCGGTTAAAAAAGATTTATCAATACGAGAAATCTCTTACTATTGTGCCTCAACAGAAAGAAGTCAAAAAATCGCTCAAAACGTGCACTGCTATTTTTATGTCGCCATACTGGTTTTTTTCCCATTGCGATACGTACAGAGTGTCCGAAGATAACAGGCGATCTGAATAACTGTATGTATTATGTACTATTATTTTTACTATTGTTGCATTTGAATAATAAACTGAAGGGTTTCTAACATAAGAAAGTGGAAGTAACCATACGAGCAGAAAAGTGGAGCTGCTCTATTTTCTAAATTTCTGGTACCCTGTTGAGCTAACAACGTATGAAAAGTGGTCACATTACAAATTAACAAGGGACAAATCCATAATGGTACACCTGAATTTACGTGTGGTTGAAGTGTTTTGTCGACTTTGCTACATTCACCAGTTTATTGAGTTTGTTAAATAACGCTTTTGAAATGAATGTTTATTAGTAAAACAATATATGAAATGAGTGAAAAGTCAAAACTTATTAACAATTATTTATTTTCTAGTTCCTTGTAGTTGTGCGACAGACGTTGTATTCCTCGTCCTCCAATCAGCACTCGCAACTCTTGAAGACGGAGCCAGGGTAAGACACAAAAATACTCTGCATACAAAATAAAACATAAACTTGCTCGAAAACTCTGAGATCTAGCAACGTATCTTACTGAAAAGAAAAGTCTCGATATCACGAGACTCATGAATATATTCACAAAACAGACATAAACGCATTGCACAGCAGACGAATGCTTGAACTGTACGAATGATATGGAGACATTTTTTACATAATAAAGGATATATTTGGGTAACACAAGTGAAAAATCTGTTTGACCTATCATGAGAATATGCACAGTATCATGTCAAAACAACGTAGGTGGATTCTCGAACGTTGGCGGCGGTACTGTAAATTCAAAACTATCTGCATCACAATAGTTTCGTTTTTCAATACCACAATAATGATAAATTATTTTTACACTGCTTTAGAATTTTAATATCCCACTATAAGCTTATTTCGGCCTTAGGCCATCATCAGGTGTTCTGTAAATTATAACATAATTACATAAAATATGTAATTATAACATAATTACATAAAATTTTACAATGTTTTACTTACATTACTTATAATATTGTTCTCGTTTATTTGCTGCTCAATTGATTTAAGAAGCTGATGTTATGCTTATCTATTGCTGCACAACAGAATGTGGCAGCAAATAAACGAGAACATTATTATAAGTAATGTAAGTAAAATATTGTAAAAATGTTATGTAATTATGTTATAAGAATATAAGTAACAACTGCTCCATATTATCCGTATTTACAGAACACCTGATGATGCTCGAAGGCCGGAATAAGCTTATAGTGAGATATTAAAGTTCTAAAGCAGTGTAAAAATAATTTATAATTATTGTGGTATTGAACATGTCGCTCAAAGACATATTATACACTGTGGGCCTCAAAGAACGGAAATTAGTTTCTTTATGTTGCTCAGTCCATTACCAAGGACAATTACACTGCACCATTATTTGCGATCTTGAAACCTAAGACAGTGAAACGGTATACCAGTGAACGAAAGAGACATCGCTCAGTAGATTAGTTAATTTCTTTATCTTATTTTTTCGCCTATGGGATAAATAAACTTAGTGTTTATGCAGTTTTCAACTACGTAATTTTTAGAATTACCGCCACTCATATTGCACCCAAATTAGTGACCCAAAAATTAGAGGACTTTGTGGATAACTTTTTCCAAAGGAACTCATGTCCGAGAGTGTCATACACGTCTGCTATGAGCCCTAATTTAACTCTGAACCACATCTCTTCCAGTATAAGCTCTTTGCCTGTATCAGGAAATGCAGGATTTTCTTCAATTCATGTTGCAGATTATATGACCGAAATTGTGTAGGGGACTTGGTTGAACCAGGTTTGTATTGGAACACATGTGAGGAAATTCCATTAAACGACATAATGCATACTTACTTATCTTTGACACTACGATCGTCTTCTACTTCAAGTTCTTTGCTCTCAGATTTTGGGAGGAGGTGTTACGGATCAGAACAAGCAAAATATGCAACGTAAACGTGGGCTTACCTTAAGAGCTACAAGCATTTCACACGTAGAAGATATGTTTTCTCGACTATCGAGAATGAAGAAGTGATCACACCTATTAAGGTATGCTTTTTTTAGTTCACATTTACTGGACATTTCTTCCTTGTTTTGACCCATACCACCTCCATCCAAAACAAAAGTAAATGATTTTAGATTTTTTAAGACCCACAGTCATTCAGAATTCTTTTGAAGGATTTGACCACAATTTGACAGATTTATATAGCTTTATTGTCACTGTTCAAAATATAGCAAACTAAATAAATCAAAAAGAGGTGAAATCGTTCAAAAAATATATGTCTTGCAGTAGAGAATATTCGTTTCGTACTATAAAAGTTGAATGATTTTATGATGTGGCATATTTTTCCAAATGGACAGCGACCCATAATTTTTAATATGCGAAGCTTACGTAGACCACTGTTTCCATTATAACGATATGAAACTTAAAAAAAGAAACTGACGATGACAATTATATCGTAGAAACCGGAATTTAAAAGAAATAATTATTTGCGATGAAGACCTAACAATCATTTACATAAAGTTTATGTTTCAGAAGTTAAAGAAATGCTAATAAACAAATATATTACTTCCTTCTATGTAGATCCGCGACAAGACCACAAGAAAAAAACCACGAGCATACAGTTAGATACATTAGATCCCACGCGATGCTTACTGGCAATCGTTTATCTCTGTCATTATGTGACAATGATACACAGAGTGCCCTGCATCACTCAGTAAGATTTGGCTTGAGGATGAATGGATGTAGCTATAGGTGTAGAATTTCAATGGGTGAAAGTTATAGACATGTAAACTATGTAAAACTTGATCTACTTAATTCTGTCTACACCTAATCGATATTCATTGGCCTATTTTGGAATACACAAAGTAAGTTTCTCTGGACGTACTTCTTAGTCTAGCGACGAGAGATTAATTTTTAACAGATTTATTCCTCTAGTGACGAGAGTCTGGTTGCGAATGCAGGGGAGCAACCATCAACCTGATAGTAGTGCTTATTTATGTGGTATAATATTGAGCGTGAAGGAATATAAATGCAGTTAGATTAGACAGAACGAGACGAGAAGTTCTAAACCGGAACAAATGCAGCATTACAGACGTAGTCAGGATTTGATTTCGGGGAGGCTTTTCAACAAATGAAGATCGTAAAAAATTAACGTGGGTCTTTTAATAAGATACGTAAAAATAGACATCCACGGCTGTAGGTTTGCTTCGGATGAAGAGTTGCACTATCATTCCTCGCAGTGAGTTAGATCTGTTTACTGTAATGGTGATCATTTTCGAAATAATGGAGGCAGAAAATTGTGTTCGCAGTTGATGAATTCGGATGGTTTCTGCTTCCTACGGTTATTTCTAATCTGTTTACGCACTCAGCAAATGGTTTTGTTTGCCTCTTCCCTCATACTTAAACTGAAACATAAGGAAACAGTTCCAGATCGTGATGTAGTGAACATCGTTCCTGAAGATCCATTAATTGCACACTCAAGACATTTATTGCCATCGAATACTAGCTTTTTATGTGAATATTGAACTGTTGAATAAGTAGGATAACGCTGAGTAGAGAGAAAGCAGTCAAAAATATTTTTTTTTTAAATACGGGACGATTGTTAAAGTTAGATTAGGGAAAAAGACAAGAAATCGGATCATCACATTGCATACATTAGCCGTTCCTAACAGTTTGAAAAGGCGGAAATTTGACAAAGATTAAATTTCAATCCATTTTAGACAATTTCTGCCCTTTATTTATTAGCGTTGTTAAAATTTCTGGAGGGGTTTTAACCCCTAAAACCATCCCCCGCTGGCTACTTGCTTTTTTTTTTTTTTTTTTTTTTTTTTTTTTTTTTTTTTTTTTTTTTTTTTTTAATGCCAATAACTGTTGAACCAATAGGATAACGCTGAGTAGAGAGAAAGCAGTCAAAAATAATTTAAAAAAATATGGAACGATTGATAAATATAGATTAGGGAAAAATAAAAAAAAATAAGAAATCGGATCATGACATTGCATACATTAGCCGTTCATAATAGTTTGAAAAGATGGTAATTTGACAAAGATTAAATTGCAATCCATGTTAGACAATTTCTGTCCCATTTTTTTTTCTTTTTTTTTACCTTTGTTAAAATTTCTGGAGGGGTTTGAACCCCTAAAACCACCCCTCCTGGCTACTAGTTTCTTATGTCAATAAAAAACTGTTGAATCAATAGGATAACGCTGAGTGGGGAGAAAGCAGTCAAAAATATTTTTAAAAAATAGGGAACGACTGATAAATGTAGATTAAACAAAAATAAAAAATAAAAATCGGATTATCACATTGCATAAATTAGCCGTTCCTAATAGTTTAAAAAGTCGGTAAGTTGACGAAGATTAAATTGCAACCCATTCCAGACAATTTCTGTCCCATTTTTATTAGCTTTTTAAAATTTCTGGAGGTGTTTGAACCCCTAAAACAACCCCCCCCCCCAGCTACTAGTATTTATCTCAATAATTAACTCTTGAACCAAAGAATAACGCTGAGTAGAGAGAAAGCTGATAAAAATAATTTTAAAAACTACGCAACGATTGTTAAATGTAGATTAGAGAAAAAGAAAAAAAAAGGATCATCATATTGCACACATTAGCCGTTCCTAATAGTTTAAAAAGGCGGTAATTTGACAAAGATTAAATTGCAATCCATTTTAGACAATATCTGTCCCTTTTTATTAGCTTTTTTAAAATTTCGGGAGGGTTTTGAACCCCTAAAACCACCCCTCCTGGCTACTAGTTTTTTATGTCAATAAAGAACTGTTGAACCAATAGGATAGCGCTTAGTGGAGAATAGTTTGAAAAGGCGGTAATTTGACAAAGATAAAAATTGCAATCCATTTTAGACAATTTCCGCCTCTATTTTTATTAGCTTTGTTAAAATCCCGGTGGGGGGGGTGGTTAAATACCTAAAACCACCCCTATAGTTACTAATTTTTTATCTCAATAATTAACTGTTGAACCAATAGGATAACGCTGAATGGAGACAAAACAGTCAATAATAATTTTAAAAAATACGGAACGATTGATAAATGTAGATTAAACAAAAGTAAAAAATAAAAATCGGATCATCACATTGCATACATTAGCCGTTCCAAATAGTTTGAACAGGCGGTAATTTGACAAAGATTAAAATACAATCCATTTTAGACAATTTCTGTCGGTTTTTTATTAGCTTTTTTAAAATTTCGGGAGGGGGGGGGGTTGAACCCCTTACAACTCCACCCCCCTGGCTACTAGTTTTTTTAAGTCAATAAAGAACTGTTGAACCAATAGGATAACGCTGAGTAGAGAAAAAGCAGTTAAATTAATTGTAGAAAATACGAAACGATTAATAAATGTATATTAGGGAAAAATAAAAAAAAGGGACATTACATTGCATACATTAGCCGTTCCTAATAGTTTGAAAAGGCGGTAATTTGACAAAGATTAAATTGGAACCCATTTTAGAGAATTTCTGTCCCTTTTTTATTAGCTTTTTAAAAATTTCGGGAGGGGTTTGAACCCCTGAAACAACCCCCCTAACTAGTAGTTTTTTTATCTCAGTAATTAATCGTTGAACCAATAGGATAACGCTGAGTAGACAGAAAGCTGTTAAAAATAATTTTAAAAAATACGGAATGATTGTTGAATGCAGAGTAGGGAAAAAGAAAAAAAAAATCGGATCATCACATTGCATACATTAGCGGTTGCTAATAGTTTGAAAAGGCGGTAATTTGTCAAACATTAAATTGCAATACATTTGGACAATTTCTGCCCCATTTTTATTAGCTTTGATAAAATTTCAGGAGGGGCCTGAACCCCTAAAACCACCCCCCTGGCTACGCCCACGGGCAGCATTCAGGTATCACTGGAGCTAGGAACAGGGCTGATTCTCGGCGCTGGGCAGGCGATCGTGGCGCGCTGCGGGCAGCGTACGGGCAGGGGCGGCGGTACTCACTGTGGCTGGTGACGGTCTCGAGCGGCCGGAAGGTGGTGGATGGCGGGGGGCTGGGGGGCGCGACGGCCGCCTCGGTGGGGCTCCCCGGCCCCGGCGGCTCGCCGCTCGCGTCGCCCTGCTGGTGGTGCGGGGGCGGCAGCGCCCAGCCGCTCGCAGAGCCGCCCCCGCCGCCCCCGGACCGTCCGGAGCCGGCGCCCGCCCCCTGGTACTTGTTGCACGCCTTCTTCACCATGTAGCAGCGCGGCATCTTGCCGACTGGCTCGCGCACTCGACGGTTCGCTCCTGCTGCTGCTCCTCCTCCTCGGTCAGCGCGTGAGTTCCGTCCGATCCTCCTCCTCCTCTCGAGAAGCCGCGACGTCCCGCTTTCAGGGGCTCGCGGTCGGGAATATCGCGGAATTCATACTCGGGTACAGAAAATGATCAAAATACTCTTCTCTGCTCTCTACTCTTCCAATAAACTCTCTAAAATATTTTGTATCATCTAATATAAACGGTTAAATATCAATATGCGTGTCGAAATATAATTAGCTTCTCTTCTAATTGTATTCAAATCTGAGACTTTAAATATTGCTTTCGTTGTCTTGAAGGTACATTAATTGTATCCCAGTAGTCGAAGAAACTGACCCTCCTTTCAAAATATTGCTTGAGGTTGTGTGTATATGTATATATATATATATATTTATATTTATCTCGTTAGGCGTCAGACGTGACAGGAGAGAGAGATATCGACAGTTATTGTACACAGCTGTGAGTAAATACGACGTACAGATAGAGATATACAGTCAGAAGCGATAGCGTTCAGTTAACAGTAGCACTGAAATCCAAGTACCGGCAGCAGTGAGAGAAACCGTTAAGAAAGTCAGAAGTGCTGCTCCTGAGAGAGAAGAGAGAGAGAAAGCTTTAAAGTGGGAGCGAACCGAAGAGCTGGCTCGGGCGGCGTCAAGACGGGAGGCGCATGGGACCTACCTTGTGTACACGAATGCAACAAGTTGCATCGCCGCCAACTTTGGAAAACCACCGCACACGCATACACTCCCGCAAAGTAGCGCGCCGTCCGACGACTCCCGAAAGCGAAGCACACGAGCTCACACTCCTACCAGAGGACGGCTCGGATATATATATTTAAACCGCAAGCAGCGTAATACCGAATGTGGCGCAGAAACGTGAAGGAATCTCTACGGAGAAAGCACATATCTCGGGCGAAATCCTACATTGCGAGGTGAACCGAAACAGGCGGTACTTTTTTTTTGACACAGAGAATTCTGCGCAGCGCTCCCGTAAGCGCTCGTCCCTTCCTCTTTAAAATGTCTCCCGCACAGTAGCGAACGATCTGGTCGACGAATCTCGGAGCACAGCCCTCATTTCACATAGCGTCTCTCATTTTTCTTCCTCTTCTTCTTGCTGCTGTTCCTCGGCTCCGCTGCGAAGTAGAGTGGCAACATGAAATGTTCCCGTCGCGCCGCGAGGTAGAGCTCTCAGCTTCCGTCGGTATCCGGCATCACATGGGTGGCGGGGCCGCACGAGTGCAGTCACCGCACCGCGGGTGGAGGTTTCCCATCCGGAAGGACCACACGACTCGGCGATCGGAGAATGCGGGGGGTCGCGCGCTGCGGCGGTCGAGGGAGTGGCTCGGCCGGTGTCGGAGACCTGTGGCCGCCGAGGGAACGGCCGTGGTCGAGGCTGGCCACCGACCGTCGCCGGTGCTGACACCTGTTAGCTGGCGCAACAATTGGTCTCCGCGGAGGCCGCAGCGCCGGCGACAGCAACAGTGGAGGCGGCAACAGTGGCGAGTCGGAGGCGGCGGCGGCGGCGGCGGCGGCGGCGGCGGTACGAGTCGCGCGCGCGAGGCCGGGGGCAGAGCTGGCGTGTGCGTCAGTCCACGAGGGCAGGGACGGCTACATGGCGAGTTGCGCGTTCGCTTGGCGTCGGCGGCTCGGATTGACTGGCGCGACGTCCCCCTCGCGCGCCGGACCGCGCGTGCCCGGCCGGGCCGGCGCCTGCGCATGCGCCCCTCGGCGCGCTACCCCCGCAGCGCTACACTCGCGCCCGCCGATCGATCCTCGGCGCCGTATCTGGCAACACCTGTTACCGCGCGCGCTGGCCGGCGAGCCTCGCTATCGACCGCCGCCGACGCCGCCGCCGCCGCCGCCGCCATCCCCCCGGCGCTCCTCGCCTCCACCCCGCTCCCCGCCCCCCGCCTCTTCTACAAACACACGGTGCAGTGTAAATCATACATGCAACTCACCCTGCCGCCAGAGCCGCTCCGGCGAGTGCCGACTCTCCTCGCTACGGCCCGAGTGATTATTCTCGCAAAAGCGGGTTTGCTGTTAATGCACGTATCAGTATACTTCCTGCCATGTAAATATTCTGCCGTTGCAGTACGTTCTTCTGAAGGTTCCGCTTAAAAATCACCGTAATGACTTAAGACGTTAAAATCAGCGAGTCAAGATCCTTTTAGTCCCCAGTTTACCAGGAGATCTCAAGGATTGTCTGGTCGGTAGTGTTTTGTTGCTCGTTTAACACCACCGAGGGGACACGTGCAGGGTAGTTGACGGTTAAACCTGCGAACGCGGGCAACAGTTACACGCAACACCTAGCATAAACAGCTGCCAAAATTAAAACCCGGAACAACATCCTCCAAAAACTCTGTGGCACTTCTTGGGGATCATCTGCATCCACTCTCCGTACTTCAGCTCTGGGTCTTGTATACCCAGTTGCGGAATATTGCTCCCCGGCTTGGTTAAACAGCACACACACTAAACTTGTGGACGCTCAGCTCAGTCACCACCATGCCTCTTATAACTGGCACAATTAGGCCCACACTGACTTTCTGGCTACTTAGCCACATACAACCTCCATCTTTACGGCGGAAAATTGCAATAGTATCTGAGTACAAAAAGCTGCAAAAGAATCCCCACCTCCCTGTGCATGAAGACATACCAAGAATAACAAAAGCAAGGCTTCGCTCTCGTCATCCACCCCTTGAGACTGCAAGAACTTTTGTGACCAAGAGCTTTAATACCGATGACCGCTGGAGACAAACATGGCAGATTAATACAACACCAGAACAACTGAAGATGCCGTGCATATCAACCAAGCCATCTGGCTTTGATTTATCGCGCATAGATTGGTCAGCACTTAACAGAATAAGAACCAACACTGATAGGTGTGCAGACCTTCTGTACAAGTGGAAGAAAATAGCTTCTCCAAGCTGTGACTGTGGCTCTGAAAAGCAGACTGTCTAGCATGTGGTTCAAGAATGTCCCCTGAGAGCTTTCGCTGGCGACCAGACAGTGTTCCTGATGGTTACGGTGAGATCACTGGACTATATTCATGGACTTGATATTAGATTGTAGTTTGTTACACGTGTAATATTACATGTATCTTTGTTATTAAAACATCAAATAACTGTAAATTTTGTGATGTAGCCATACGCTAAATAAAAAATAAATAAATCTGGCTATGTTTATTTATAAACATAGTAATTTTCCGTTACCTGCATCACTAAATTAATTCTCGATGTGTGCATACTACGTGTCTGAATATTTTGAATATTTGGTTTTACTACACATGTCGCTGCGCATTATCCCAATCAAACTATTGGCGGCTGCAATACGTTATTCTGAAGGCCCAATTAAACAGCATCGTAATTTAAATGTTGGTTAAAAGCGCGCAGTTTTGTCTCGAGTTTAATCGTCGATAGCTAAACGAAAAGGCATCATGTCCAATGATTGTTGTATGTTGAAATTAAACATAAATCTATCCATATCCACTAGATCTCGCTAAGAAAGAATTATAATTGCGGTAATCGTCTCTTGTATTACGAAATTCTTACAGTAATCGTCTCTTCTGTCACGGAAATCAGACTCATTGCACTCGTGCTAAGCCTTGAGTAACATAAGCGTGATACGCTCTGCATTCTAAAGACACACCTCGCTACGAAAGAAATATTTTTCTCGCATAATCGGTTTTGGCGTTCATGCACTTATCCGTACACCTCCTTCCATTAAATTTTGTGCTCTGCGATACGTTCTTCTGAATTTACCTCATAAAAAGCATCGTACCCGAAATCAAGGTTAAAGTCTAATGTTCCCTTACGAGTTTACTTATCTATAGCTAAAGTAAACCAGGAAACAGGATGTGAATCGGTTTTTGTGTGTTAAAATTAAACGTAAATACATCTCCAGTCGTATGCTCTAACTATGGATTAGTCACAAAACACTCGCTTTATGTCGGTATTACTCGGTTATAATTACGGTAATTGTCTGTTGTAGGGATCACGGAATTAAAGCTGGATGTGCTCGTTTACGTGTATGAGTAACATGAGCATGAGGCGATCTGGCGGATCAGGTCTCTCCTCGCTACGACCCAAGTGATTATTCTGGTAAAAGCTGGTTTGGTGTTAATGTACGTATCTGTATACATCCTCCCATACGACTATAAGTATTCTTCAGTTCCAGTAGGTTCTTCTGAAAGTTACGCCTAAAAATCACCGTAATGACTTAAAACGTTAAAATCATGATCGAGGTTAAAAGCTGGCTATTTTGTCTCCAGACAACATTCAAATGTTTGTATAGCTTATGGGACTTAACTACGGGGTCAACAGTCCCTAAACTTACAAACTACTTATGAACTAGCTAATACTAAGGAGGCACAAATATCCATGCCCGAGGGAGGATTTGAACCCCCGACCGCAATGGCGGTGCAGACTGTGACTGGCGCGCCGCAGACCGCTTGGCCACCGCGGCAGGCCCAGTTTACTCAACGACAATTAAAGGAATCCAGGATGCTGAACGTCGTATGATTTTGTATGATAGAAATAAACAGGAACATTTCTATAGTCACATCATCTGGCTATGTTCATTTATAAGCATAGTAATCTTATATTACCTGCATCACGAAATTAAATCGCGATGTGAGCATACTACGTGTGTGTTATTATACACAATCATACTTTCTGCGATTGCCGTAGGTTCTTCTGAAGGTTCCACGTAAACACCACCGTAATAGAATTCTGATTAAAAAATTCACTGTTTTGTCTCGAGTTTAGTCACCTATAATTAAACGAAAACAGCAAGCATGATGATCGCAACCACAGTCCACTGATCTAATTATGGTTCAGTTATAATACTTTCACTTGATGTAGCTATTATTCGGTTATAATTACGGTAATCGTCTGTTGTATAAATCACGGAATTAAAGCTCGATGTGCTCGTATTAGCTATATGAGTAACATGAGCGTGAGGCTTTCTGGTAACTGAGTCTCTCCTCGCAACGACCGAAATGATTATTCTCGCAAAAGCGGGTTTGGTGTTAATGCACGTCCCATATAAGTATTCTGCAGTTGTAGCACGTTCTTCTGAAGGTACCACTTAAAAATCACCGTAATGACTTAAGATATTAAAATCAGAGTATCGTGGTTAAAAGCTGGCTATTTTGTCTCGAGTTTACTCAACAACTGAAGGAATCCAGGAAGCTGAACGTTGTATGATTTTGTATGTTAAAAATAAACAGAAACATTTCTCTACTCACATCATGTGGCTATATTCATTTATAAACACAGTAATCTTCTGTTACCTGCATCACGAAATTAAATATCGATGTGAACATACTAGGTATGTGAGTACTTTGAGCGTATTGATGTTATTATTCATACTCTCCCAATCATACTTTCTGTGGTTGCAGTACGTTGTTCTGAAGTTTCGACTTAAACAGCATCGTCCTTTAGTGATCGATAGCTAAACGAACCAAACGTCAGCATGTCAAATTATTGTTGTATGCTAAAATTAAACAGAAACTTATAAATATTCACTCCATCTGGCTATCGTCTCTTGTGTCGCAGAATTGAGACTCATTGCACTCATGCTACGCCTTCAGTAACATTAGTTTGAAAGTAAAGTTCTATGTACTGACTTCGCTGAAAATCCTAAGAAGTTTTGGTCTTATGTCAAAGCGGTAGGTGGATAAAAAAAATGTCCAGATACTCTGTGACGAAAATAGCATTGAAACAGAGGATGGCACTCTAAAGGCTGAATTATTAACTGTCTTTTTCCAAAGCTTTTTCACAGAGGAAGATTCCTTCTCTAGATTGCCGCACAGATTGGCAGATATGGAAATAATTGACAGGACCTGATCGGATACCTCTTCGTTTTTGCACAGAGTACGCGAAGGAACTTGCCCCCCTTCTTACAGTGGTGTACCGTAGCGTTCCAAAAGATTTGAAAATGGCGCAGCTCATCCCCCTTTTCAAGAAGGGACGTGGAACAGATGTGCAGAACTATAGGCGTCTCTCTCTAACGTCGGTCAGTTGTAGAATATTGGAACATGTATTATGTTAGAGTATAATGACATTTCTGGAGACTAGAAATCTGCTCTGTAGGAATCAGCGTGGATTTCGAAAAAGGCGATCGTGCGAAGCCCAGCTCGCGATATTCGTCCACGAGACTCAGAGGGCCATAGACACGGGTTTTCAGGTAGGTGCTGTGTTTCTTGACTTTCCTAAGGCGTTTGATACAGTTCCCCACAGTCGTTTAATGAACAAAGTAACAGCATGTGGTCTATCAGACCCACTGTGTGATTGGATTGAGGATTTCCTTGATAACACAATGCAGCATGTCATTCTCAGTGGAAAGAAGTCTTCGGAAGTAAGAGTGATGTCAGGTGTGGTACAGAGGAGTGTCATGGGTCCGTTGCTGTTCACAATATATATAAATGACCTTGCGGATAACATCGGAAGTTCACTGAAGCTTTTTGCGGATGACGCTGTAATATATAGAGAGGTTGTAACAATGGAAAATTGTATTGAAATGCAAGAGGATCTGCTCGAATTGACGCACAGTGCAGGGAATGGCAATTGAATCTCAATGTAGACAAGTGTAATCTGCTGCGAATACATAGAAAGAAATAATCATTTATCATTTAGCTACACTATATCAGGTCAGCAACGGGAAGCAGTTAATTCCATAAATTATCTGGGAGTAGGCATTAGGTGGAACGACCTCATCAGATCAATCGTCGGTAAAGCAGATGCCAGACTAAGATTCATTGGAAGAATTCTAAGGAAATGCTGTCCGAAGGTTACAGTACACTTGTTCGTCCACTGTTTGAATACTGATGACCGGTGTGGGATCTGTACCAGGATTGGTTGATAGAGGAAGTAGAGAAAATCCAACGGAGAGTAGCGCGCTTCGCTACAAGATCATTTGGTAATCGTGAAAGCGTTACGGAGATAATCGATAAACTCCAGTGGAAGACTTTGCAGGAGAGACGCTTTGTCACTCGGTACGGGCTTTTGTCGAAGTTTCGAGAACATACCTTTACCGAGGACTCTAGCATTATATTGCTCCCTCCTACGTATATCTCGCGAAGAGATTATGAAGATAAAATCAGAGAGATTAGAGCTCTCACAGAGGCATAGCGACACAATCTTTCTTTTCGCGAAAATACTTGTCTGGAATAGGAGGCAGAACCGATATGGGTACTCAAGGTACCCTCCGCCACACACCTTCGGGTGGCTTGTGGAGTATAGATGTAGATGTAAATGTAATTGAAATCTAGGTTCAAAACGGGTTGTTTCATATGGAGTTTAGACTTCGATGGTTAAAGGAAAACAGGAGGCAGCCAGTGAAATGAGTTTTGTATGTTAAAATGTAGGAACATTAGAGACAATCCTCTTTTTACGGTTTATCTTAGAAGATAGAATAAGAAAAGGCAAACCTACATTTCTAGATTTTGCAGATTTGAAAAAGGCTTTTGACAATGTTGATTGGAAGAGACTCTTTCAAATTCTGAAATCAGCAGGAGTAGACTACAAGGAACTAAGTGTTATTTACAACTTGTGCAAAAACCAGACAGTAGTTATCAGAGTTGAAGAGCATGAAAGGGATACAGTGGTTGGGAAGGGTGTAAAACAGGGTTGTAGTCTTTCTCCAATGTTGTTCAATTTGTACATTGAGCAAGGTATAAAGGAAAGCAAGGAGAAACTTGGAGAAGGAATTAAGGTTCAGGTTGAAAAAATAAAACGTTGCGTTTTGTCGATGACGTTGTAATTCTGTCACAGACAGCAAAACACCTGGAAGAGCAGCTGAACGGAGTGGATAGTACGCTGAAAGGTGCGTATAAGATGAACATTAACAAGAGCGAAACAAGAGCAACAAAGTGCAGTCTAGGAAAATCAGGCGATGCTGAAGGAATTAGATTAGGTAACGAAGCATTAAAGGTGGTAAATGAGTAATGTTACTTGGGCAGTAAAATAACAAACGACGTTCGCAGTACAGAGGATATAAAATGCAGAATGACAATGTGAAGAAAAGCGTTTTTGAAAAAGAGAAATTTGTTAATATCAACTTTTATGAAGAAATTTGTGTGGAGTGTTGCCTTGTATGGGAGTGAAACACGGACAGAAAGAGGATAGAGGCTTTTGAAATGTAGTGTTACAGAAGAATGCTAAAGACGAGGTGGGTAGATCGCGTAACTAATGAGGAGGCACTGAACAGAATTGGGGAGAAAAGAAATTTCTGGCATACCTTGACTGAAAGAAGGGACTGACTGGTAGGACACATTCTTAGACATCGAGGAATTGTGAATTTAGCGTTGGAGGAAAGTTTGTGGAGTAAAAATCGCAGAGGGAGGTCAAGAAATGAATACAGTAAGCATATTCAAACTGATGTAGGTTGCCGTTCTATGAGGAGAAGAAGAGACTTGCTCAGGATAGAGTAGGGTGGAGAGCCGCATCAAACCAATCTCCCGACTAAAGACCACAACAACAACATGTTGAAATTAAACAGAAACACATCCACATTCACTTTACCTAGCTATTGAAACAGTTGTAGTTGCGGTAATGGTCCGCTGTATCACGAAATTGAAACTCATTGTGCTCGTTCTACGCCTCGAGTAACGTAAGTGTGATACGCTCTGCCTTCTAAAGACACATCTCGTTACGACGGAAGTCATCGTAACTGAAATCAAGGGTAAAGGCTGACTGTTCCCTTTCGTGCTTGCTCATCGATAGCTAAAGTAAACCAGGAGGCACGTGGTAAAATGATTTTTGTATGTTTCAAATAAACGTAAATGCAGCCACATACACTATATCTAATTATGGCTGTTATAAAACACGACCTTAATGTCGCTATTACTATGTTTAAATACAGTAATCGTCTGTTGTGTGGGTCGATGTATTCGTATTACGTGGGTAACCTGACTGAGAGGCGCTCTGGCAACTGAGGGCTCTCCTCGCTGCGGTGGAAGTAATTATTCTTCAAAAAGCGGGCTCGGTGCTGATGCACGTATCCGTACACATCCCACAAAATAAATTTTCTGCGGTTCTTTAGAACGTTCTACTGGAACAGCATCACAATGACTTAAAATGTTGCAATAAAGGCAAAAAGCTGACTGTTTTTCTTGGTTTTAACGATAACTTATTAAATCCAGACGTTAGAACTTGATTTGCTTTTGTATGTTACAAATGAACAGGAATTTAATCAACAATTACTTGTTTTCGCTATTGTTTGGTTATGAATGTGGTATTCATCAGTGGTATCACGGAACTAAAGTCGTTTTGTGCATACTGTGTGTATGAGTACCGGACTTTTGCGAATTCTCTCTTTGACCTAAATAATTATCCTTCCAAAAGAGGGTTTGGTCTTAATATTCGTACCTGTACACACTCTTTGTGGCTGCAGGACGTTCTACTAAAGGTTGCAATTAAACAGCATCGTGATGACTGCCGATGTTCAAATCAAGGTCAAAAGGTTTTGCTCGAGATTACCAACGATAACCAAAGGAAAACACGACGCAGGACGTATAATAATTTTTATGCTCTAAACACACAGCAACGCATTCACACTTACTTGTTCATGCTACGGCTTGGTTATAAAGTGACACTAGTCTGTAATTTGTATCACGGAATTAAAACTCGATGTTCGCATACTACTTGTACGAGTACCTTCAGTGTGAGTTGCTATGACCAGTCCGGTCACTTTTCTCTAGGGCGTAAATCGCTATTCTTCCAAACGCGTGTATCGTTTTAATACACGTATCTGTAGGAGAACGTATATTGTACAGAACACATAGAACATATCGTAGGGAAGGCGAAACGAAAGGCTACGTTTCGTTGGCAGAACACTTAGAAGATGCAACTGATCTACTAAAGAAACTGCCTACACTACACTAGTGCGGACTACTTTGGAGTATTGCTGCGCATTGTGGTGTCCACAGCAGGAGGGTCTCACGAACGATGTAGAGAAAGTTCAGAGAAGGGCAGCTCGTATGTATTATCTCGATATAGGGAAGAGAGTTTCAGGGAAATGATGCACGATTTGTGATGGAAATCATTGAATGTAAGGTGGTATTCGTTGCTACGAGACCTATTTGCTAAATATCTTTCACCAACTGTCTCCTCTGACAGCTAACCTATATTGTTAGCACCGAACTACATAGGGAGACATGGTCTTCATAATAAAAGAAGAGAAATCAGATGGAAAACGAAAAGATTTATGTGTCCCTTTTTCTCTCGAGCTATTAGAGTGTTGAACGGTAGAGAAATATAATCATGGTCTGACGAACACTCTGGCATGCACTTCAGTGTGACTTGCAGATGTAGAACAAAAACATTATTGCCAGGTATTCGTCTCTGTTATTTAGCGAACTCATGGAGGTACTGATCCATCTTTCCGGACTTATTATTCATCGTACTTGGACGCGGTAAAGATGCTGGCGTATTTCAGAACATTGTCAACGTAGCTTCGCTTTCTACCACGCCTAATAAAATTGTGAAATTGCATGAGCTCTTGGCATATTTTATAGGCATCAGTTTCTTTATCATTAGCCGCGTTCTTGAAGTGTCGGATATATTCGACAAACAGCAGTAATTGAAGCAGTCACTGGATCACCGTATTTGTTTCGTCACAAACACGACTTACGGCAAATGTAATGGGTATTCGCATGTAGTGTAAAATCTTTCTCACAGACACACTGTACTGAGAATGTGACTAACACAACCAAACTGTAAAAGTTCCTTCACAGAGAGAAATTTACGGTGTTTTGTGACTTTCTTGAATGTTATGGGTGACTAAACGGCGACTAGAAACAGAGGTTCGTGATCTCCGAACCAAGAACCCTTCCTGTACGTTCCCTACGTTAGTTAAAACATAATTATACCTCAAACCGGATATTAGGTACATATGTTCAAATGTTTGTAAAGCTTATGGGTCTTAACTGCGGGGTCGTCAGTCCTTAAACTTACAAACAACTTATGAACTATCTCATACAAAAGAGAGCCCAAACGTCCATGCCTGAGGAGGATTCGAACCTCCGACCGGGAACGGCCTCGCTCATCGAAGCATGGCACCTCAACACACTTGACCGCTCTGCCGCGGCTACATGCATATTTAATATGCATATCTACGGTTACTTGGAATCTATGGATAGTATTATGAAAAACACTTTCAAGGCTTCCAGGGATCATCCTCTTAGGACGTGTCGTAAAAATGTCAACGATTTGCCATGAATAGTAGCGTAAATTCGCCAATCCACATATTTGCTCCTTTTCATACAAAAATTATGTTTTTTCTGGCGTATCGTGATAAGAAATATAGATTTTCGAAAATGGGAAAAGGATTTTCTATAAAATATCCAAACAATATACACACAACATTTCAGTCACTTGTTAATCCCCAATATTCGATACCTCAGAAATCGCATTTTTACATGCGGGGTATTCGAACCTATTGCTATCGCGTGCTGTCGTGTACGGGTCAATAGAACCTCAAAATCTATCATTCTGCTCTCAATTTTGAATAAAGTTTCGATATGTTATCTACATTTGATATGCAGCTGTGTGCAACCTAAAATTAATCATACGAGAAGTGTACGCAACGTGTTTTTACGCCTGTAATCTCTTTACAAATGTTGCAACACCTCTAATTTGGAATGCTGCATATTAAGTGTAAAGAGTAACGAAAATAAAAATGACACCTTCATCGAGCGAGTACTTCAGTCTATAAGGTGTAAAAGAATCACATTTTTTTGTCAAGTACATTTTTCCAAATCGCATGGTAAATTTCAGAGCGGCCTGGACGTCGTCTTTCTACACAATACGCACTTTTGCTACCGTAATATCGCGGGTTTTAAATTGTATTTCGATAACAAACAACGAATTTCGAAAACATAAAAATGTGTTTCTAGGTAAATGTATACAGTTCATGTTCTAAATATTTGAACAAATTTCTATGACTAGCTATTTAGATATTTGCGACTCACGGTGCAAAAACGGCTAAAAATCGGCTTCTGTGATATTGTAAAAACTATGTCAAATTTCAAACTCTGGAGATTGGTATTGAGAATATCATCATAAAAACTTATGGTAAAAATATAAAAGACTTGCAATTAACAGAAAGTATCGAAAGAAAACATCCCCACAATTCGTGTTTATGGTACCTAAGCCGCTGTGGAGTAGCCGAGTAGTCTAAAGCGCCTCGCTGCGGAGCGCGCGGTTGCTCGCCGTGGAGGTTCGAGTCCTCCCTAGGGCATGGGTGTGTGTGTTGTCCTTATGTTAGTGTACCTAGGTTTAAGTAGTTTGTAAGCTACGGACTGATGACCACGCAGTTTGGTCCGATAGTTTTACAGACATTTGAATATGGTACCTAAAAAATCGTGGTTCTACGCGATTTTCTCAGGAACCGCCCATGAACAAATGGTATTTTGTAAGCCGTTTAAAGCCGACCATAGATCACACGTAATGTACGAAACCCAACCGATTTGCTCAATTTAGATGAGCTCCACGAGTGCGAAACTGAAAATTTTGAGGCTGTACTGTTTAATAGCTACATTATTCCCGCTCTTCTAATATATATGGAAATGATCCGTAGACCAACGGCTGTGCAAAACACTTTACACCTTAACTCAGTGATTAATAGAAACCGAGATATGGGCCCCTGAAGAATCGCAAATTCGCACCCGTCGTACGAGGTATGAATATATATGTGGCGTCTGTTCTTTCAGAGGTGTCATCGACAGTGGATTTTGTTCCTTGCATTATTATGTGGAAGAATGGTGAAAAATTGCAGCTGATAACAGCCAATTACGTTGAGTATCTAAAAATACCCCTATGAACCTCAGAAATTAACTAGGTGGGGTAGCTGCCGTGCCCTAACGATACAGATGGCCGTACCGTAGGTGGAACTACAGCGGAAGGGTATCTGTGGAGAGGGCAGACAAACGTGTGGTTTCTGAAGAGGGGCAGCACTTTTTCAGTAGTTACAGGGATGATTTACTGAGCTGGCCCTGTAACATAAATTAATGTGGTTTGCCATACAGTTGCTGCGGACGGCTGAAAGCAGAGAGAAACTACAGTCATTACTTTTCCCGAGGATATGCAGCTCTATTGTATGAATTTATGATGATTCCATTCTCTCGGATGAAATATACCTAAGGTAAAGCAGTCCCCCATTCGGATCTCCAGGTGGGGATTATTCAGGAGGATCTCATCATCAGGAAACATTATATCCCTCAGTCGGGTAGAGAGGTTAGAAAATAAAAGAAATGGCATAGTTTGAAATTAGATATAGTGGTGCATACAGACGTTCGGTGGAAAGAGGAACAGAATTTATGGTCTGATGAATACAGGATATAAATAGAAATTCAGTGGGGGGGGGGGGTATTACAGGAAAAGGTATTAATAATGTTCTTTATTTTTGACGACGTTACAGCGTTCATTTTTAATGAAATAAATCGCAATTTACGATCACTTGTGGCTTCACTGTACTAGGTTTAGATGTAATACCAATGTGCGGCGATTGAAAATTTGTGTCCGAGCGGGATTCGAACCCGGGATCTCCTGCTTACTTGGCAGACGCGTTGACCACTCCGCCACCGAGGACACACTGACCAACTCGACTGCAGAGGACTCTTCCCTGCACGTCTCCCGCCACACCCAAGTGAATAATAAAATAGTAACTACTGTAACTACTGTTACAGAGCAAAATCGTGTCAGAGAAACTTGTTAAAATCTTAAATAGCTCAAGCAATCGCCAGCCAAGCTGGACGGAAGCAGGTAATCAACTCTGTCGTAAATTCTTCGCTAGTCTCTCGACACGACAGCGCAGTGATTGTAGTCAAGATAGAGAGAAAGACAATACCAACCACAGTATTACAAGCTTATATGCCAACTATCTCTCCCGATGTTGAGGAAATCGAAGAAATGAGGTAAAGGAAATTATTCAGACAGTTAAGTGAGAGGAAAATGTAATTGTGATGGCTGATTGGAATTCGCTAGCAGGAAAAGGATGGGAAGAAAATGTATGAGGTGAATATGGACCGGGGGAAAGGAATGAAAGAGAAAACCGCCTAGTGGAATTTTGGGACGGAATATAATTTAATCGTAACTAACTCTTGGTTTAATATTCACGATAGATGCTTACGTACATGCAAGAGACCAGGAGACACCGAAAAGTAACAAATAGATTTAAATGGTAAGACATACATTTCAGAATCGGGTTTTAAACTGTAAAATATATCCAGTGGCAGATATAGACGCTGACCATATCGTACTGGTTATCAACTGTAGACCGAAAATGAAGAAATTGCAGAAAGGTAGGAATGTATGGTGATAGGACTTCGATAAAATGAAGATTCCTGAAGTTTTTAAGAATTTCAGAGGTAATTTTAGGTAACACTTGGAAGAAACGGGAGAAAATAAAACAATATAGGTAGAAAGGCAATACCTACAGAAGTTTCTTTGATATCACTGAAAATACTACATTTAATTGGTGAAAGGAGAAAGTATAAAAATGCAGTAAAAGCACCAGGTGAAATGGAGTAAACACAACTAAGAAAAGTAATTGACAGGAAGTGCAAAAAGGCTAAGAAGTAATATCTGGAGAGCCAATGCACGTCAATAGAAGAATGTATAACTAGGGGAAAATAGATACCGCTTACAGGAAAATAAAAGAGACACTTGGAGACCAGAAAAGCAGCTATATGAAAATGAAGAATTCGGATGGAAAACCAACTCTGAGCAAAAAAGGGAAAACTGACAGGTGGAAAGAAAGTATGGCGGAACTCTACAGAGGAAATGAATATCAAGATAATATTGTAAGAATGAATATCAAGATAATATTGTAAGAAGAAGACAGCAAAGGACCTGGAAGAGCAGCTGAACGGAATGGACAGTGTGCTGAAAGGTGTATGTAAGATGAACATTAACAAGAGTACAACAAGGGTAATGGAGTGCAATCTAAGAAAATCAGGTGATGCTGAAGGAATTAGATTAGGTAACGAAACAATAAAGGAGGTAGATGAGTTTTGTTACTTGGGCAGTTAAATAACAAATGATGGTCGCAGTACAGATGATATAAAATGCAGAATGGCACTGGGTAGAAAAGCGTTCTTACAAAAGAGATATTAGTTAACATCAAACATTGATTTAAGCCTAAGAAAGTCCTTTCTGAAGGCATTTGTGCGGAGTGTTGCTTTGTATGGGAGTGAAACATGGACGATAAACAGTGCGGACAGGAAGACGATAGAGGCTTTTGAAATATGGTGCTACAGAAGAATGCTGAAGATTAGGCGGGAGGTACTCAACAGAATTGGGGAGGAATGGAATTTATGGCATACCTTTACTAAAAGAAGGGATCGATTGGTAGGACACTTTCTTAGACGTCAAGGAATCGTGAATTTAGTATTGGAGGAAAGTGTTTGGGGTAATAACCGCACAGGGAGACCAAGACATGAATACAGTAAGCAGATTCAAACGGATGTAGGTTATCGTTCTTATGAGGAGATGAGGCTTGCTCAGGATAGAGTAGGGTGGAGAGCTGCATCGAACCTGTCTCCGGACTGAAGACCACAACAACAACATTTTAAAATTAAACAAAAAGTTATTCACGTTCACTTTATCTGGCTATTGAAATAGTTAAAGTTGCGGTAATCGAAGGATTTCCATAAATTAATTCACAAGCATCTAGACACCTTTCTGTTCAACAACTGGAACACAGTAAGTCTGAAATCATATTGCCGCTGTATGGATCACCACGTCAGTGTTTTACAAAAGACGGTAAGTTTCTGATTGAAATGTTTTCGGGTAGGGTAAGTGAACATACTGACTCTATCAGATGGCCTCAGACCACTGGATTTGTCCCAAGAGGTTCTCTAAAGGATTGAGTGCACCACACCAAGGTTATAGACCTACAGATCGTAAAGACTCGTCCTGACCTGTACGCGTGTAATAACGTAAGTTAATGAGTTACCTTGTAACATACTGAAACATATTCCTAATGTCTAGGACAGAACATCAAATAGTACGTGACATACCATCATGACAGGCTAGTGACTTTTACAATCTGCTGAGCTACACTGTAAAGTGAGACGTATACCTAACGTAGGTGCTGTAACGGAGCACTATTTTCAGCATGACCGTCATATATTTGTAAACAACTGTTAGGAATGTGTTATTAGTCCTTCAGTTGCTTGAAGACAGAAATCCGATCTTTGTTCGCGGGGGCAGTCGGAAGCCGCTGTGAGAACATCCTCTTCAATGGAAAGTCTGTTCTCTGATTTTCTTTCATGCTAACTGAAAATGAAAAATGTTCAAATATTTGTAATTCTTATGGGACCAACCTATGTTGGTCATCAGTCCCTAGACTTACAAACTATTTAAACTAAATTAAACTAGTCTAAGTACAACACATACATCCATGCCCGAGGGAGGATTCAAACCCCCGAGGCCGCGCGATCGGTAACTGGACGCTTCAGACCGCTCGGCTACTCCCGCACAGCACTTAAAATGGATCAAATATGCTAGACATCTGTATGGTCCATGTCTGTACGGTGTTGGTCAATTGGTTGTCACCATTTAACTACGGCTAAAAACTAATCGGATTTGTCAACATTTACCGGTGAACTAGTGTGCAGCTCATACTATTTGGGCATAATAATCGTAATTTCCCACACCCTTCAACTCCTGAGCACGTTACCATTTGTCACGGCATTTCACTCACACGCTGTAATGCAAATGTTAACCATACCGGACATACCGCAACAAAACTTTGGCCCCAGAAAACGCGGAACGTGTACTTCTGTCTGAGAACGCACTATTATCGTTTCGTGTCTGTCTCTTAGCGAGAACCGACATGCGTAACGTACTTTTGAAGTAACAACAAAGTACAGTTTTAATGTTATAAAAATGTTAACGTAATTTGAGGGCACGTTACACATAAACTACATATAAAACTGGAGCTGATGCAACTGATTAATAAAAGGAATATAAGTCCGCGATAAAAACAGCAAAAGATGGGTAATACTTGTCACAACTGGTATTCACATTTTATGCATAACGAAACAAGTAGTAAAAGAAACAAAATTCATATTAAGAGCTCAAATACTGTCTGAAGAGGTATAAACGCTTAAGTTCAAAGATCCTATACCCTTCCTAGGTAAGTATAAGGTAAAAGTTATGGTTTCTTTTTATTGTAAAATATTCTTAGAAATAGGTTAAAAAGAAAGAAACGTAAGTCAAAACAGAGCTAGCTTACTCAATACGTATATCTGAAAGTACACATTAAAGTCACGGTGTTGTTATATTCTACCAGATGACGTTTACCGAAGCACGGTTCTGCAATGGCAGATTTATTCAGCTGTTGTGAGGATGTGTGCTCAAGATCAAGGTGTACGGGCCGGCCGCGGTGGCCGAGGTGACTGAGGCGCTCCAGTCACGGTCAGCACGACTACTACGGTCGGGGGTTCGAATCCCCCCTCGGGCATGGATATTTGTGCCGTCCTAGTTCGTAAGTAGTTCATAAGTAGTTTGTAAGTTTAGGGACTGATGACCCCGTAGTTAAGTCCCATAAGCTTAACAAACATTTGAACATTTTCAAGGTGTACGGTGGGTACCGGCCTTACTCATAGCATGTCATCATGTATGAAGTCATCCAAGTGCTAGACAAGATATTGCTTATCTTGAGTCACCTGGCTGTGTTTCCACTACGGCATAACTGTTGGGACACCTTCATTAAGGCAGAATTGTTTACTAATAACTCTTTTCGTTGTCTATCAACATCTTGCTGCTGTACTTAGAAGGGATGGCGGAAACTAAATGAAACATGTGTTTTTGAGAGGGTGTGTGTTGTTATGTAAGTATTTATTGGATTAACTTCTCAGTGCGGGCCCAATTACCAGTATGGAGTTTTGAAATGTATCACAAAGCCAAAGCATCCTCTGCTGACGCAAGCTGTCCCGCAACTGTTGTGACTGGACCGTCATGTCCTGTATTCTGGTAGGAAACGAATTCTATTAGAGACATTTATAGGAATTTTGGTATCCACGTTAGTACCTCAATATCACGGAGGCAAGTCAAAAAAAAATATTCAAATGTTTGTTAAGCTTATGGGACTCGACTACGGGGTCATCAGTCCCTAAACTGACAAACTACTTATGAACTACCTTATACTAAAGACGGCACAAATATCCATGCCCGAGGGGGGATTCGAACCCCCGACCGTAGTGGCCTCGCAGACCGTGGCTGAAGCGCCTCAGTCTCCTCGGCCACCGCGGCCGGCACGTAGGCAGTTCATAGGCACATATGCCACATGAAAATGAACATTGCCCAGTTAAAAACGGGTACCATCACTTTCACACAATATGTGAGGACGCAGGATGTCTAGTCAGAGTCCTCTGAGCCTTTTCATTAGAGCCTGACCTCTAGATTCTTGTCCACATCATGCCGCCAGTTTTATAGTCGCTGTGCCTCACCTGAGCGTCCATGGTTATGCAGGGTACCGTTGAGCAGTGGTTCATACAACATCGGCTGCCTATGCTCCCCGGTCAAGACACCACTACATAATATAATCTACGCATTGTTCATTCATTTCATAGCTCGGCTGCTGCCAGTGTCCGACATTTGATGTGGGACGACACAGTAATCTGCAGATTGCGATTTACTAGTAGCGCAGACTTAAAGGAGTTACGACGTGTTTGGTGAACAATGTGGCAATGCCCCCTTGTGGTTGCCACACGAGATCGACGAAACTATACAGAGCGTACATCTGCGCTTACGTTCGCATGCAGTCAAACATATGGCCACTCACACATTAGAATATTCCACAAGTCTGGGTATTATACGATTTGAGTAGTTGGCCAAATGGAGACCCAAAATCAGGCCCCTTTCAAACTATTGGAGGGTATTGACAAAGCGAAACGGCACACATTCGGTATCCTTCACAATGCTCACTTAACCTTTAACCCTATACACAGGCCTTATAGCGAGTTTCTCTCCTGAAATTCGTCATGCATATTTGATCTGGTGTTTCTGAAGATATTTTCAGTTTTCTTGTTTCAGAATGTATGTGCAGTCTACCCTAAAGAAATAATTCATACACAATATGATCAAAAGTATCCCGACATCCCAAGCAAAACAGGTTTTTTATATTAAGAGCATTGTACTTCCACCTGCTGCCAGGTACTCCACATCAACCATTTCAGTAGTCATTAGACATCGTTGGAGAGTAGAATGGGCACTCCACGGGACTTACGGACGTGTCAGAAGTCTGTATGCGAGATTTCCATACTCCTAAACATCTCTGGATCCACTGTTCCAGATGTGATAGTGAAGTGGAAACGTGAAGGGACACATACAGCACGAAAACGTACAGACTGACATCATCTGTTGACTGACAGAGGCTGCGACAATTGGACAGGGTCGTAAAATGTAATAGGCAGGCATCTTGTAGTACCCGACTTATTGTCGGTAAGGAATGCAGTTGATTATCCCAAACAGTCCTGAATTTTTCCCCCGATTATTTCTGGTTTAAAAGAGTTTATTGCATCTGTAATAGATTGTTCAAATGTTGCAACATTGATTTAACACAACTTGCACCCTTAGTCTCGACGTAATAGGCCGTCCTTCTGACACAAAGTAAAAATGAAAACACTACTATTACATGTCAGATATGACATTTTAATTGTAAAGCCATCCATATGTTTCTGAACAGTAAAAATAAAATTGATGTGTAAGTAGTTACATACCCAAAATCATAAGTTACCTCATATGTTCTTTCTGAATCCCTATCTTCAAAGGTGACTAACATAGAATAACGTGCTAAAACAATGATTGTTAGTATTTGCATTTCAATGATCGACTTTCAAATGACAGTCCGATTTTGGAAAACGTGTTTTGTGCCAAAAGGAAACAACCAACTTTAAATGTTTAAGAAAAGGAAACACCGTCCTACTGAAAGGACGTCATGATCATGTGCGTTAACTCGTAAAAATGTGCGAAAATGTTAAGATTTATTCGCTTTTAGAACTGAAACCGCCTATTTCTTGCTGCAATTTTTTGATTTTCTCAACTCACTACGAAACCACTCAGCTAAGGAAACTATCAAATAGAAATTAATGTAATAAAACAATCAGCTGGAAAGAATAGTTACAAGAATGACTTAGTCACAAAGCTAAACAGAAAAGTAAAAATTAAAGTATAAAACCAGACACAAATAAACCGAATCATAGAAATAAAAACACCAAATACCATAATAACTACCCAGAACAATCAAAGAATATAATACAAAAGATAGTACAGAATGACACAGTGACCAACTCACACAGAAAGTTTGAATATACCAACTACAATGCAACATTGTAATGGGAGGTATATTGGACAAATAAGCAGAACGTTTTCTTTCAGATACAAGGATGACAGTAGAACCTGGAAGTATGAAACAAACCACTCCACATTTACTGAACACCTTTGAGAAGACAATCACAAACCATCATCCAAAGAAGAAGACATGAAAATAATTACAATAAACAACAGAAGGCACCTTCTAACACTTGCAGAAATGTATAGTATCTAAAAAAATCAAAGTAGAAAAGAAAATATTGGTAAATAATGAAGTACATATATCTAACTACTAACTACTTACAGTACTAGATGAAATAGAAAAAGAGCTCACTCCTTTCACTATATCATCAACAGCCACCAACCACAAAAACATTTAAACGAAGCTGAAATCATCAAAACACATACATACACACACAGAGAGAGAGAGAGAGAAATAAAAAATCTGCAACTAACACGTACACAAACACTCACGAAAACCTCTATCCGTCTGTTTCGTACAAACACAGACACCTAACGTACATAGCCAACATACACACTGTTAAGTTAGGAAGAGCTGGAAAACAAACGAATTCCGAAATAATGTGAAACGTTTACATAAATGTCCGTAAATCGAGAAAAATTAACCTCGCTTAAACTGCGGAGTTCTATGCCACTTATATATTTCGATCGAAACGAAGAGAATTGTTTATAAGTTGTGTATGTGACCAAAATGTAATTTGTAGATAAACCAATCCACTAATGATGCCCTGAAGTAGAAGAGTATGAAACGACTCTGCAGCATTAAAACAGCGTTTTCAATTCTAAAAACAAATAATTGGATTGAAGATGGCTACACAAACGAACTTTATTATGTTAAGATTTTTCTCATTTAAATCTTTTTGAAGCTACCATATAAGTCGAGAAGATAGCAACTTTGACTCTGGCAATGGTATATTCGCCAGTTGTTGTGGTGAGATAGAAGCATTTTATACTACCATAGTAGAAAACCTGTCGTAGACGACAGCGGTTGTGAATAGGAAGATCTGCAAAATTTCTTCCCAAAAACTCAAATGAACGTCGTCTTTACGATTATTTCACTGGGCTTACTTTAGTGTTAATTACAATAATCGAATAAAGAAAGAAACAACAATAAACTGAAAAAAATCACTACTAACTCGTTAAGTTCACTACTGTCACGAAGTCCAGTGACCTTCAACATATGCAAATCAGGGTTAAAAATTTGAACCGATTAGTTACAGTTTAAATTGTACAGCTGTAGCGTTTCAAAAACGTCTTTCACGGTCAAGAACATACGGCAGGTGCTTAAGTTTCATGAGACAGTCTAAAACGTAAACAAATATTATTTTGATGATCTTGTTATGGTGCAGCTTCTGTATCCTCCGTGCTTGCTGTGTTAGATTTATGGTTGAATCCACCTTATGCAAGATACCTTTTTGGTTTAATATCCAAACATGTTTCGGCACTTATTGTGCCATCTTCTGTGGGTTTCTGGCTTTTATTTTCTACAATAACATGTTACATATTTTGGTTATACAATCATTTGGACAAGTTCTTTGGTTTGACAATTTCGTTAGACGCATTAGGCCTAATTTATTCAAGGTACTAACATTGTCTCAGTCGCAGGATTTGCGTGTGCACTAATTGCCGAATGACAAGTTTACACAGTCTGTCATCTGCAAAGAACAAGACGTTTTTATTTGCGAAAACTAACTGATTTATTGAAGGACTACAATCGCCTGGAAATTATTTCAATGTGGTTGTTTTGGCTTACTTACATTTGAGCTGTGGTGTTGCTGCTTGCTTGTTTGTGGCGTGTTCTTATGTTATATCATCTTCAGAACGAATTTTGGTTGTGAAACAGCACTGTTTATATCGCCACTATTCTTGTTGTGGTGGCTGTATGGTGTTGCATTTGTTTGTGTGGCGTGTCTGTGATGTGGCGCGCGAGTTTTTAATGGTTTAGATAGTGACATTGTTTTGTGGCTGTATAGTTGTGTATGATTTCTTTGTGTGTGTGTGTGTTTGTGTGTGTGTGTGTGTGTGTGTGTGCACGTGCGTTAAGCAGAGAGAGAGAGAGAGAGATAGGTAGAGAGAGAGAGAGAGAGAGAGAGAGAGAGGAGAATATTGTGTGTGTATGTGTGTGTGGGGGGGGGGAGGGGCTTACAGCTGTAATGTAGTGGAATTTATTTGTATACTTCTTTTATGGTCTCAAAGAGTGTTTTATTGCATAGTGATGTATATTCATTTAGTAATTTCTTACCTTGGGCTATTGCTTTTTGATGTGATAATTTTCCTCTACCGTTAGTTTTTCGAATAAACTATTGCTGGTTTTGAGAAATTTTAGGTCAGTTGCTATGTTTGTTGGGGTGTGATTCTGTTTTATTAAATGCTTATCCAATGTTGAGTGACAGCTGCTACTTTTCAGTGCTTTGCGGTGGGCAGTGTATCCTGTTTTGAAATTTCTGCAAAGAAACAAGGGCTGAACATAGGATACAGAACGAACAACACAATACAGAATTGGGGTTGCATCGGGACCTGGCGACTTATTAGTTTTCAGCTATCTCAGCTGGTTCTCTACACCAGAGATTCGTATTACTATGTCATTCATTCAGAAGACTATGCGAGAGTTAAACGACGGTATTTTTGTACCATCGTCTGGCGTGAAAGATATCTTAAAAGTTAAATTCAGAACTTCAAGTTCCATCTGCTGTCTTCTGTCTCCTCTCAAAACTGATCAGCGACTGACAGAATTGACTCCGTCGACACGCTCATCGATTTTACATCGGGTCAGAGATTTCTTGGTTCCTCTGCAAGATGTTTTGCAAAAGTGTGACAGTGGTAGTCATACAAAGTGCGTCTGAAAAGTTCGGTGAATGGTCCTATATCTTACAAACCGCGCAGGCGAAGACGAGGTGCCCCCACATACACATTGACGGACATGTCAACAAGCGCATCTTGCGTGCAAACCATTGAAGTGAAGCGGTGGTACATGCTGCGATCAAGCTAACTGTATCGGTGTGAGAACTCGTGTCATTGCAACATGGAGCGCAAAATGGGGCAACGGAGCAAAGCGTTACCATCAAGTTTCGTTTCAAATTAAGCAGTGAATGCAAAGTGTGTGTTTTGAGTGGTTGCGGAGATCCAACAATGCGTGACCTTTGCGCTTCGAGCGATTCCTGACAGCTGACAACAGGTATACAACCGTTGTCAGAAGTGTATAGTAGCCAGTTGCGATTACTTTGAAACCCAGTAAAGGTATTTTGTTTGTAAGACTTCTTTCCTATTTTTTTCTGAAACCGTTATACCGAACTCTTTAGACGCATCTTGTAGTATTCTACGACGTCTCAATCTCTCTGCAGACCTTGGAATCTATGCAATGTTTCCCATACTGCACTTGCTGTTTAAGTTTCTTTTTTGTGCCAAGAATGCAATAGCCTTTGCTTCCACAGCATTATCCGAATACTGTTATTAAACTGCAGTCCGGCTTTTACATCGTTAATCCACTTAGTCGGCATATACTGTCTCGGCGCTTCATTTACAATGCTCTTAAACTTTGCCCATTATTGCTCTACGTTCGTCGTACCGTAACTAAAGGACGTCCATTCATTGTGTAAGTGGGATGCTAACAATTGATTGCACCTCTATCGCTGTTGTTTATACCTAGAACTACGTTGCACAAAAGTGGTTTCAGATATTAGAAAACAAAGTCCATTTCCTGTATTTATCCCATCCGAGACGACTGGAAGCTGTTCTAAATGCCGAAGGATTTCCTACACTGCATTAGGCACGGTAAACTCTTTGAGGTATTTTCTTACTATTGCACACTTGCAGTATATATAATCAGTTGACAGGCTGCATCATTATATCAAATCTTCTATTATGTAAGTATTCATATTCACGGAATATATGAAATTGATTACGAATGGGGAAAGTTGAAAAATGTGTACCCAGCCGGCATTGAAACCCAGGTCTCCTGCTTTCTAGACAGTTCAGCTGACCCTGCACCACTGGGGACACAGCGATCACTACACCTGCAATGACTGCCGGCCGCGGTGGCCGAGGGGACTGAGGCGCTCCAGTCACGGTCTGCACGGCCACTGCGGTCGGGAGTTCGAATCCCCCCTCGGGCATGGACATTTGTGCCGTCCTTAGTATTAGCTAGTTCATAAATAGTATGTAAGTTTAGGGACTGATGACTCCGTAGTTAAGTCCCATAAGCTATACAAACATTTGAACCTTCCCTGATTACTCAAGTACGCCTTCCGTCAGATACTATTTCTCAACTTTACCTTGCCCACTAGTACTCAATCTCCTAAGAGTAAAGGCCTAGGACTGCATCCGCACTGAAAAAACATCATAAAGGATCATTTGCCATCATCGGCATAAAACCGAAAGAAGAGACAATAAAGTATACAATATGCTGATGATAGCAATGATCCTTTCTTCAGTGCGGAGGCAATCCTAGGCCGTTACTCTTACTGGAATCGGTTTAAATAACTACGAGTTAGTTCTAGTGGGCTGGGTAAAGTTGAGAATTTGTATCTGACGGAAGGCGTCGTTCGGTAATCCGAGCAGGTGTGCTGCTTTCTGTGTCCCCAGTGGTGTAAGTGCCTGCGCAACGCGTAGAAAGCAGAAGACCCGGTTTCAAATCTAGGCTGGGTACACGTTTACAACGTTATTCATTCGCAGTTAGAGTCATATATTCCATGAATATGAATAGATAATAACTGCAGGATCATAAGTGGACATGTCTAAAAGAACAGATATCACATACATATAAGTCACACATAATAAATAATTTTTCTGAAATACATTAAGATGGCCTGAATGTCTGAAGATAGTCACGGCTGTAGGAAATGAAGCTCTTACATTGTTTTCATATGACATTTGACCAACAGGAATTACGTTTAATCATAGCCCTATCTTCTTGCTAAAATATAGGGAACGGAATGTTAATTATAACTTGTACGGAAACCCAACAACAGTTATAAAAGTCGAAGGGGTTGAAAGGAATCCAGTTGATGGGACGGGAATAAGACAGGGTTACAGCTTTCCCCAATTGCTGTTTTATATGTACATTGTACAAGCTGTGAAGGAAAATCTAAGAGAAATTTTGAAAACAAATTTGGTTTGGGGAAGGCTAAACACAACTTGGCACATTGCCGATAACATTGTAAATCCGTTAGAGACAGCAAAGCACCTGCAAGAGCAAATGAACGGAATTGACAGCGATTTGAAAGGAGCTTATACGGTCAACATTAGAAAGGAGCGTATAAGATGAATATTAACAAGAGGCGATGCTGAAGAAAGTTGTCTAGGTAACGAGACCATAAAAATTTGTACGTGAGTTTTGTTACTTGGGCAGTGAAATAGTGTACGTTGCCCACAGTAAAGATGATGTAAAACAAAGACTACCGATGAGAGGAAAAAAGCTTTCCCGAAAAAGAGAAATTGCTCATTATCGAATTTTAATTTAAATGTTATGAAGTCTTTTCGGGAAAGTATTTGCGTAGAGTGTTGCCGTTTAGGGGAGTGAAACATAAATTATAATTAGTTCAGACGAGAGGATAGAGGTTTTTGAAATGTAGTGCTTCACACGAATGTTTCATATTAGGTGGGTAGGCTGCATAACTAATGAGGAGTTACTGCATAGAATTGGGTGAAAAGAAATTTGTGGCATATCTTGACTAAAGGAAGAATCCGATTGGTAGGACAAATTCTTAGACATCGAGGAATCGTCAAACTACCAGTGAGGAAAGTGTGTGGGGTAAAAAATCACAGGGAGACTAAGAGTCAAATATAGTAAGCAGATTGAAGTGGATGAGGATTGCCATTCTTATGAGGAAAAGAGGAGGCTTCCTGAGGATGGAGCAAGGTGCAGAGCTGCATTAGACCAGTGTCCGGGCTGAAGACTACAACCCACATAACAACATGCTGCGTTACTACTCAATTTTGTGAAACGATTTAAAAGTAACATAAACCAAATGCGGTTTCAGACTAAACTTACGCACTGTAATATTTATGTTCAAATCAGCCCCATGCAATATAAATACGCGTTCCCCTGCAGTCATATTCAGAAATAAGGATTTCTATAACTGGAACTTGTATAAAAGGCATACATGTTTAACATTTCGTCCACTATACGACAGGTTATCACTGAAGTAGTTTGTTTATCAAAACAGCAAAAACTTTAATTAAGCGATCCGACATCAGATATGTAAACACCGCCAAAGAAACCTTGCTGCGAACGAAAATCAGCAATTTAGTGAAAGAGATTTAAGCGTAACATTTTAAACTGAAACCTGTTTACCCTTTCAATGTCCCTGTTCTGTCATGTGAAGTAATTTGCCGCAATTTGTGGCATGCATTTCCTCGACGCGAAAAAACCCTTTGTAAGTCTCTTACTGAAATAATTGTCACTGCATCAATAAAATGCCATAGCCACACTTCTGTAACATATCAGTTAACAGGAACTGACTGATGGACTCTTTTGCGAGAGTGCTCGTGTGGTAACTAAACTCGATACCGTCCAATTCTCTCTTTTAAAATCAACGGGCGTTTCAAAACCTATGACACATTCTATCTTCCTGTGATATGCACGTTTAACTTTTGTTTTATTTTCAGAATTCGTTGTCAACTGAAAAATATTTACGGCTGGACTGTTTTAAGTGAGACACAGTTTCTTTGTCAATAATGAAAGTTATAATTAGACTACAGTTTAATTTTGTTAGACTATATCTTCCTTCCAATTATTTATTTTTAGACCACTAAGCTATTTCACTTTCTACATTTATATAATATTACTTTCATATTACATTACCATTACTATGTTTTGTTCTGCTGTACGTTCTTTTACGATAGAAATAAGTGTTTAGCTTTTTTCCCTTTGCGGCCTCTAATTATTATTTTTACATTTCGAATTGTAGCCATTCATGAATTATGTTTTAGACTGCGATTTTTATGTTAATCAACGCTTCCTCGACTGTGAATCTCCACAAATTTCAGTTCAGCGTGAAATGCTCTTGATGATTTATATAGCCTATTTGGATTCTCTTTCTGATCCTTATTTATACACCTTTTTCTGGATCTTCCTTTTACGCCACTGCTCTTTCGAAGAACTACATTTCTGATGTCTCTAATATTCTTGTTTCCTTTTCTTTTTTTAGGTTATTGGAGTAGTTAAGTGAGATATAGTTTTTTGTCAAGAGTCAATGTTATAATTAGACTACAGTTTAATTTTGTTAGACTGTATCTCCCTTCCAATTATTTATTTTTAGACTACTATGCTATTTCACTTTCTACGTTTATATAATATTACTTTCATATTACATTACCATTTAAGTCCGTATTGTCCTTCCTCGATTTTTTTGTTCTGCTGTACGTTCGTTTTACGATAGAAAAACTTTACCAAATTAATTTTTCATATTATGCTTCGATTATACTTGCTTGTGTCTCGGGAAGATTGCTAGCTGTGCGCTTCATGTACCTCAAATGTCAACATCGGTTCGCATTTTCTCCGGTTGCAATCAATCAACGCCATTATATTTGTAATTTTTCATGCTATTGATTGCGTAAAAAAATATGGGATACTCATTAAAAAACCGCAAGTATGAGTTCAAAATTATATTTGGTTTTGTGGTTGAATCCGCATTATGCAAGACACCGTTATTTGTTTTAATACCCATACATGTTTCGGCACTTATTGTGCTATCTTCTGTGGTTTTCTGGCTTTTATTTCCTACAATAACATGTTACATATTTTGGTTATACAATAATCTGGACAAGTTTTTGGTTTGACAATTTTGTTAGATGTATTAGGCCTAATTTATTCAAGGTACTTGCATTGTGTCATTCGCAGGATTTGCATGTGTATTAATTGCGGAATGACAAGTTCCCACAGCCAGTCATCTGCACAGAACAAGACGTTTTTATTTACGAAAACTGAGTGATTTATTGTAGGCCTACATTCGGCGGGAAATTATTTCAATGTGGCTGTTTTGGCTCACTTAAATTTGAGCTGTGATGTTGCTGCTTGCTTGTTTATGGCATTTTGGAATAAACTGTTGCTGGTTTTGAGAATTTGTAAGTCAGTTTCTATGTCTGGTGGGGTGCGATTCTGTTTTATTAAATGTTCAGCAACTGTTGAGTGAAAGCTACTACTTTTTTTACAAAGATTCAAATCAAAAGTTTATAAATGTAAGGGATTTAACTGCTGCGGTTATGTTTCTAGGTTTACAAACTGCTTTAACGTTTGCTACGGGCAAAGGACACGCACCTCCGACGGTGAGCAACCGAGCTCTCTGCAGCAAGGCGCCTTAGAACGCTCGGTAACTCTAACGTGGCTTTACAAAGATTCCGTTGGGGCATAGGCGCTCCTTATTTAGCCTGTATTTATCGCGAATCATTCATCCAGCGCAAAGTCCCAAGTTACTGTGAATAAACAAAGGTGACTACCGTTTATAAGAAAGGTAAAAGAACGAACCCGCATAATTTCAGACCAATACCATTAACATTGGTTGGCTGCAGATTTCCCGAACATATTCTGAGTTGGAATACAATAAACCTCTCTGACGCGGAAAAGCATCTATCCGTTCATCAGAGCGGATTTAGAAACCACCACTCGATGAAACTCAGGTTTCCCTTTTCTCACACGATATCTTGTGATTCACGGTAACAGTCAACAAACAGTGTATCTAGGCGTTTGACAGAGCATCGCACTGCAGACTGACAATAAACCTACGGCTGTATGGATCAGGTTCCTCGATATGGCTCGAAGGCTTCTAAAGCAACAGAACCGCATACACGGCGCTCGAAAACGAGTGTTCATCAGAGACCAGGTTGTCGACAATAGTGCCGCTGGGAAATACATAAATGATCCAACAGAATGCGAGAACAGCAATCTGCGTTGTTTCTTGACGATGCCACGGTGTAGGGGAAGATGTACTCCTTGAATAACTGTAGAAGAAGTATGAATATGTCTTAGGAAAAGTTTCTAGTTTGTTTCATGAATTGCAACTAGTACTAAATGGAGAAAAATTTATGATGATGCAGATGATTAACAAAATCAGTCCAATCATGTTCTAAAACGGCATAAACTGTGTACCGCTCCACACAGTCGTGTCGATTAAATATTATACGCGGTGTATAACTGTGAAACACCGAACTCTTCGAGTGCCATGGTTACAGAAGCACCTTGTCGCGTTAGGCACTTTGTGTATTACCGTCAATTCCTGCGTTTCCTGCTACAGTCACGTATGGCTCGAGGAAATAACGAGTGCACTTACCTCTCCGTGTGGTTTCCGTCTCTGTTATCACTATATATAAACACGCGAACACGAGAAATCAAGAGCCGAAATTTTGTATTAACTAGCTTATATGCCCGTGCTTCGCAACTGTTGTTAAAGACGGGTCTATGCTTATAGCCGGCCACGGTGGCCGAGGGGACTGAGGCGCTCCAGTCAAGGTCTGCACGGCCACTAGTTATGCATTCTGGTTCTACATTTGTCCCCTAGTCACTCTTGCTTAGACAATCTGAAATTCCTGTCAATCTCATTTTTTCAGACGTTTGTACTCCCTTTTGCCTGCTTCACTTGCTGAATTTTTATATTTTCTCCTCTCATCAATTAATTTCAGTACATCATGTGTTATCCAGGGTTTTCTATTAGGCCTTGTCCTTCTGCCTATATGATCTGCTGCCTTCACTACCCTATCTCTCAGAGCAACCCATTCTTCTTCTACTGTATTATTCCCCCGTTTCAGCCAATCCTTGCCTAATGCTCCGTCTGAAACTTTCAACCACCTCTGGTTCCTTCAATTTGTCCAGGTTCCATCTCCTAACCTTTATACCTTTCAGCAGTCTCTTAAGTTTTAATCTGCAATTCATAACCAATAAGTTACGGTCAGAGTCTATATCTGCCCCTGGATATGTCTTACAGTTTAGAACCTGGTTTCTAAATCTAGTCCTTACACTTATAAAGTCAACTGGTACCTTGCAGTGTCTCCTGAACTCTTCCACGTGTACAGCCTTCTTTCGTGGTGATTAAACCAAGTGTTGGGGATCATTAAATTGTGCTCTGCGCAAAATTCTACAAAGCAATCTCCTCTTTCATTCCTTTTTCCCAGTCCATATTCACCTACTACATTTCTGTCTCTTTCCTTTCCTACTACCGTGTTCCAGTCTCCCATTACAATCAAGTTTTCGTCTTCCTTAACTTTATGAATAATTTCTTTTTTCTCCTCATACATTTCTTTGAGATCCTCATCATCAGCCGTGCTAGTTGGCATATATACTTGCACTACTGTGGTCAGTGTTGGCTTCGTGTCTATCTTTGCAACGATAATGCGTTCACTATGCTGTTCATAATAACTTACCCGCATTCCTATTTCCTTATTCATTATCAGACCTACTCCAGCGTTACCATCAATTGATTTTGTGTTGATAACCGTGTACTCACCTGACCAGAAATCCTGTTCATCCTGCCATCGAACTTCACTAATCCCTACCATATCTAACTTTAACCTATCGATTTCTCTTTTCAAATTCTCTAATTTACCTAAGCGATTAAGAGTTAGAACATCCATACTCCGATCCACAGAATGCCTGTTTTGTTTTTCTTGATGACGACATCCCCCTGAGTAGCCCCCGCCCGCAGATCCGAATGGGGGACTATTTTACCTTCGGAATGTTTTACCCAAAAAGACGCCATTATAACATATTCATACAGTATAGCTGCATTTCCTCGGGCGAAGTAACGACTGTAGTTTCCCTTTGCTCTCAGCCATTCGCAGTAACAGCATGGCGAAGCCATGTTAGCTGATGTTACAAGGCCAGCTCAGTCAATCCTGCAGACTGTTGCCCCCGTAACTATTGAAAAGGCTGCTGCCCCTCTTCAGGAAACACATGTTTGTCTGGCCTCTCCACAGATACTCCTCCAATGTGGTTGCACCTATGGTTCGGCTATCTGCATCGTTGAGGCACACAGGCCACAACACCTCGACAATATCTGTGGTTCATGGGGGTGCAAATTTCCTTCATTTTACTTGATTTTTATCACTGCCCTTGTCATTACCTCTATATAAGTATTTTAACACAATTTATTGTCTGATTCATAATGATGTGTACTTCTGTTGTGTTAATATTAGCAATTTTTCCATTAATATTACTTCCAAAGATTGCATGCTAGGTTAATCATTTGACCATAAAGGTGCTGCATTTTGTTCTTTTGAACATTAAATTTTTCATTGAATGTCTCTTCCGTATTTTATTGAGATCAACAACATTGGTGTTTATTTCTACATTTGCATACACCAAAACACTTTTTTACTTTCAGAATTTGGCACAATCACTAAATGATGAAAACTCTTGGTCAAAAAAGTATTTTATCGGTAGCTACACATTTCATATTCAGATGTTCACTTTGAGCATTATTTTAAATTGAAATCTTACATCCGCAGGTGAAATTTTCATAGGTGCAACAACTATTCAAATATTTTGTGACTAAGTCCTTTTAACATTTACTGATCATGCCAAATCCAAATGTCCATCTGCCCCTCTAATGGATGAATTTTTCATTATGTATAGTGCTTCAGAATTTTTTCAACCCAATTGAACTTTAAATTACTTTTTAATAGTACATGATTTTTGGTTAGCTTGAAAGTAGCATGTTACGTTTTCTAAGCAAGATGTCGGGCAGTTGAGATTTTCTAATGTTAGTTAAAACGCTCATTGCTGCTCTAAATTACTTTGTGAGTGGCCACCGTATTTGCGTAATGGAAATTTATCTAAATTCTCAGTTCTTAAGGGAGTAGCCAACGTTTTAACAAACACAAAATTAATGTTAGAAATAAATTAATAGAGAATCAAACATGGAATGGGGAGCATGAAATTATAAAGCAGAGGTTTAATACTTTAAATCATCATCTATTCAATGAAATAAACAAGCAAATAAATGCGAGAAGACGAAATTAATTACACACCTTGTACAATAGTGAATTAAATCATAAAGTTACTGCTCGTAATGAAATTGTTTGTGCCCTTTATGAATATGGAGGTAACGTGCGAGGACACTTGCAAACACACAATGGATAGATGAAAGCGCATTCATTCATTCAATACCAGACATGCGCATAATGCTTGTGGTACATTACTCATGCAGGAACAGTTTATAGCAGCGACAAACGAAGCGTCGGTGGCGTTTTGACGAGATGGTGGGTGTCTTGAAGCACAAATTTAAAAATCACTATGCACCAAACAAACTCATGTTCAAGGAGGCAGTGGCATGCTATTCTTAAGTACCTCGTGGTGTGCGCCCACGACGAATAGAATTTACAAAAAGATATTATTTCAGAATAAGCAAGTAAAGCACACATGAGAATTCATATAGAAGAAAGCTAGTATCAGTAAAAGCATGGCTGAGGCCGAAGTAACTACGGTTATGGAAGCAAGTGCTGCAATCGGTCATGCTAAATTAGGAAAGACAGAATCAAATCAGAAAATCTGTGAAATATTTAGCACATTTGCATATACAGACACAAAATGAAAATGTTAGTTAAAAACAGCAAGGAAATTCAAACATACTAAGTTTACACAAAGGCACACATGTATTCTAACTTGAGGAAAACTAGACGTAAAATCATCACAGGCATAAAAATGCAAATACTAAATTTACACTGAATTATTAGAGTTCTGTAAATTAAGAAACACTTCGCCTCGCATAGCGACAGAATTACTCAAGAAAACTATCACTGAAAAACCAAGAGTGCCTGATAACAAAGAAAGCAAAGTTCTAACATCATGTCGTCCCCTCAGCATGATTCGACGAAGTACTTACTTCCAGGGTCGCAGCAAGAGTGAAGTCTCGCGCCACGGGAAAAACCTTCACCCGCCACACACCGGATGTAGAGCGCGCTAAAGCCGATGCAGAGTGCGTTCAGAGCCTCCTGTTTATCAACCCTTGCTACCTGGCGAAGATAATTCCCTCTACAACGGCTCCCAGAGAGGTCTCTTGTCACCTCTTTCGTCCAATATTAGGTTGGTTCCACACTAAGAACACGGCCACCTCTCCATCTTGCCAGTCAGTCAGTATTAAAAGAAACCTTCCACATTCACATGAACACACAAGTTCAATCACACGATGGAAGCATATATAAACATGAGGCAATGATCATTAATAAACGGAATAAAAATAATTAACATACTAATAGACAATATTAATGTTGTAGAAACACTTTAGATTAATGAATAACTAAAAAATGGAACACGACCACACATTGAGTGGACGTGTTTCAGGCTCATCAGTTATATCATTACGTTATTTGATAATTTTTCATATTTCATTATTTGCTTATGCATTGGATTGTGTCAGTTCTCTAAAAATTAAAGCCCTTGTTACATTAATATATACACTTTGTGTGGCCATCATCGACACTATTATAATATTTTATGATATGTGTTACACTTGTATGTTTCAATAATTTTACTCTGCGACCAGTTTCGGTTTCAAAACATCATCGTGGCAGAAAAGGATTAGGACAGTAACTATCGTACAGTTGGTATATCAGAATTGAGAGTGTAAATTATTCTATTGATGCTTATTCCATGTTGTCTGGAGACTGGTTTGATGCAGCTCTCCACCCTATTCTATCCTGAGCAAGCCTTTTCATTTCCTCATAAGAATGGCAACCCACATCCATTTGAATCTGCTTACTGTATGCGTCTCTTGGTCTCCTTCTGCGATTTTTACCCCAAACACTTCCCTCAAACGCTAAATTTACGATTCCTCGATGGCTAAGAATGTGTCCTACCAAGTGATCCATTCTTTTAGTCAAGATATGCTAAAACTTCCTTTTTTCACCAATTCTGTTCAGTACCTCTTCATTAGTAATGCGATCTACCCACCTAATTTTCAGCATTGTTCTGTAGCACCAGAATTCAAAAGCCTCTACTCTCTTCCTGTCCGCACTGTTTATCGTCCATGTTTCACTCCTGTACAAGGCAACACTCCACACAAATGCCTTCAGAGAAGACTTCCTTACACTTACATTAATATTCGGTGTTAGCAAATTTCTCTTTTTCAGAAATGCTTTTCTTCCCATTGCTATTCTGCATTTTATATCCTCTGTACTGCGATCGTCATACGTTATTTTACTACTACCTTCATTGTTTCGTTACCTAATCTAATTCCTTCAGCATCGTCTAATTTTTTAAGACTACATTCCATTATCTTTGTTTTGCTCTTGTTAATGTAATTTTATACGCTCTCTTCAACACATTGTCCATTCCACTCAACTGCTCTTCCGGGTCCTTTGCTTTCTCTGACAGAATTACAACGTCATCAGCAAAACGCAATGTTTTTATTTCGTCACCCTGAACTTTAATTCTTATTCCAAATTTTTCCTTGCTTTCATACACCACCTGCTCGATGTACATATAGAAAAACATAGGAGAAAGGCTACAACCCTGCCATACCCCCTTCCCAACTAATGCTTCCCTTTAATGCCCTTCGAGTCTAATGACTGCGGTCTGGCTTTTGTACAAGTTGTAAATAACTCTCCTTTTACTGTATTTTACCCCTGTTGACTTCAGAATTTGAAAGAGTGTATTCCAGTCAACATTATCAAAAGCTTTCTCCAAATCTACAAAAGCTTTAATGTAGGTTTGCATTTCCTTAATCTATCTCCTAAGATAAGTGGTAAAGTGAGTATTGCCTCCCGGATTCCCACGTCCTGCTGAATCCAAACTGATCTTCCCCGAGGTCAGCTTATACCAGCTTTACCATTATCCTGTAGATAATTCCCATTAAAGTTTTGCAACCATGACTTATCAGACTGATGCTCCATTCGCTGTAGAAGGTGGACTGATGTAAGATCATGGTCACTGGAGTGTAGATCGTCTGATCTGCCATTGGACAGAATCTGAGGGAACAAAAAAACAAACTGTCAAGTCAGTGGCGGAAAATGACTCCGTTGTTGTACAAAAATGTGCCATTTTAACTGAATTCAAACGACATGACGTGTCAGATTGTAATGTACGTTGTACAATTTGACCCCTTGTACAGGGGCAACAGCTACCCCTTTGAGCGTTGAAATCTCGTGGGAGGAAGAACGGTCGGGAAAGACACCCGATCAACTGTAAGTGCCTCTGCATTCACTGGCACCTGTGGTGAAAGATAAAGGAAGCATAGTGTTATCTGAATCAGTGGTGAATCCAGAGGGAGGGGGGCTGTCGGGCTGCACCCCCCTCCCCCCGCAGACCCTTCTCGAACCTCCCCAGACCATGCTGTAGCCCCCTTCAGATCCTCTTCGAGCCCCCCCCCCCTCGAAATGACCTCAGCCCCCATCAAGCCACGATACTGACTACGCCACTGACCTGAATGAACACTAAATGCACAGTGATAGTAACTGCGTTTAGTGTGGTAATTAGAGTGACACATAGAGAATAAAGTGTCACTTTGACAAACATTGCCAATCCCACCTCAGTGCTGCCACCAATGTGGTTTATTCTTTAAAAAAAGATTATCCCCTGAAACAGGAAATCAGATTCCTTTAAATGTGTTTCTTGGAGGCACAGACAAACTAGCCCAGCCTGTGAGAGGAATTTTAGTTCGTTCACATGAACGAAGAAGCCTTTTAAAGTCAACTGTGAAGTCCATTAGCTACGGGTAAAGATTTCTTTCACTGTTTCTCAAGACTTTTGAGAAGAGCCAAAGGCCGTTGGTGATGGACAACTGGGACTTTGGGTTTACGCCTATCGAAAAACCTTCATTCGCAGCTGATTTCTGAATCTACTCATCTATTCATAGCATATCGTTGGAATTTTCACGATACGTCATAAGATGATGATCCTGGGAAACCTTGAAAGTATTATCCATAGTATTCTTCGGTGCCGAGATCTGTAGATTTACAGTTAATTGTACGTATGGACATCAAATTTGCACGTAATATCCGGTCTGACGTGTAATTATCGTTTTAACTAACTTCCCGAAAGTACAGATAGGTTTCTTGGTTCGGAGGTCACAAACTTCTGTTTCTAGTCACCCTGTACTCACCGACAACAGTTATAAAAGTCAACATTAATCGTAAAATTTAGACAGCGATGAAAATTTTTAGGTTTTGTAGTGTCGGTCACAGGTCGCCGTATAGTGTGTCTGTGACGAACATTTTACACTACCGGGTATATCCGACACATATTGCCGCAAACCGTGTCTATAACGAAACATTCTGAAGCTAAGATGTTATACCCGTTAATATTAACGTTAATCGAGGCAGAATGTAAAAAATTTGTAGTTCTGATGATAGACTTTTCACCAGAAGAACACAATCATGTACAAAGGCTATCACCATTGATGATGTAAGCAGTCAATACAGCGAAAGACCAACCAAAAGAGCAGCTACACACAACCGAACGATACAAAATTGTGTACTTCGATAACACAAGTGTATGGCGCTATGCAAATACGGTGATCCAGTGTATACTTCAGTTGCCGCTGTTTATCAATTATATCCGAAACTTCGTGAATGTGACCAATGGAAAAGAAATTGATGCCTACAAAATATGCAAAAAGTTCATGCAATTTCACAGTGTGCTTGGGCATGTTAGGAAACGAAGCTACGCGGACAATGTTCGAAAATAAGTTAGCAACCATACCGCGATCAAGTAAGATGAACGGGTACAGCAAGATGCACCAGAATATTCCATGACCGCGCTGAATAAGATACACAAGTTCCTATGAATTAAGTATTTGGTCTCCTGCGACGAAGAAATACACCGCCAATGTACAGATTGTGGATAACCAACTACAGACGAGATCCAAGATCAGATTCTAAGTGCAGTACTCCCCCTCAGTAGGAAACAACAATTTAAATATAAGCTGCGGCAGCAGTGCATCGAATGTGTAAGCTGCAGTGTGAAAATATGTACGGTCGAAGAAACTTACGAAATTTGATGTCAACAAAGATATTTGCAGATAACACTTGACCTTTTCGAACACAATAGCATCACGAATGAGCAAAATAGAATGAAAGAGAGAAAATTTTTGGGATTCGATTTCAGCTCAACCAAAAACTATGGGAAACGCTTCAAACAACACCAGAAAGCAACATTACAGAAGAAGTCGGCGGAATCTAAATTTTACCTTATTGAGAGCTGGTACAAACATTTCGGTCATATTCTGTAGTGATTCTAGCTGAGATGACTGAATTTTACTTCGATAAATTGATGCTGGGATTGTGCATTTCGTATACTATTGTTCTATGACCGTGTTGAAAATTAATCATGATAGTCGCCAAAAACTGCAAAATTATCGGACTTCATAAACATCGCAAAGATTTTTCTGCAGGCATTAAAATGTAATAAACCATTCATAGATACGAAATAAATAAAAGTTACACAGAGGATGTTCTAGTACAATCGCGAAACAAATCGCAACAATACCCGAGCATCACTTTATGAAGTACTGGATCTGCTGAAAATAAATAACTTTAAAATTAGTGAGAATGGGGAAGGGATTGTAAGTAAGTAAGATATTTCAAATTAACTGTGGGGGTTTATTGAAATTAATAAAAAACTAAGCTCACACTTACATTAATTACACCAAATCCTGGGACATGTCCTAGCACATGAAGGAGAAGAAAGTAAGTGACGAACAGTTCCGCTCTCTCCCTTCAGCGTGTTGCAAAAAAATTGAACGTGACAAATGTCATATGTTTATCGATACGCTGGCAGAGAGAGGACAGAAGTCAGCGACAAGCATCGCACAAGTTATTTAAAAAAAATCAGTTATGTATTACTACAGACCGATTTCAACCAAACTTGGTAAACATGTTCCTTAATATCAGGCAACAGTCGCTGTCGGGGTAAGAATCGCCTACGACACATACGTAAGGAGATATGACGTCATAAACAATGAGATGCACGAAAATCTGCTGCGTCAAACGAAAATGCTGCTCATTTTGTCCTAAACCATGTGAGATACCAATTACTGTTGGAGTACGAGCCACATAAGATACATGTTTAAGGAGATATGACGTCATAAACAATGAGATGCACGAAAATCTGCTGCGTCAAACGAAAATGCTGCTCATTTTGTCCTAAACCATGTGAGATACCAATTGCTGTTGGAGTACGAGCCACATAAGATACATGTTTAAGGAGATATAACGTGATAAACAATAAGAGTTGCAAGAAACTGTCACATAATGCGACCAAACTTTACGCTATAGGAGAATGACAGTACTTGACGACTTGCAACAAACCTTAAATATAATTTCAAACCTTTATTAAACTTTTTCTTGCAGACAACTACATCAAAATAATGAAAGGAAAAAAGTTTCTCGCTTACTACTTTTCCGCTGTTCATGGAGCAAAACTATGGCATTCGGTATAACGTTGCAATTTATTATATCTACACTACCAATTGGACTCGTAGGAAATTTTGCTGACATAATATACAATTAAAGCTGAATGTACGTTCGAAATTGTATCACAGGACGAAACGTACTTCATGTGATATGAGGACGTAAACAGTAACGTTCATGGAAAATCGCCCCATCAAGCATCACGTTTTATTCTATTACTTCTTTACTACTAAACGTGCTCGCTATAGATTTTACCGACATACAGCACTTATACAAATCAATATATTCCTGCAAAATTTTACAATTGTACAACATATCTATACTAACAATAAATTTGTAAATGTAGAGCTGTCACTGTCCGCTTCAATCTTCAAAACTACTGGCGAATTTTTATACGGTTTTCACAGGTAACAAGAGCGAAGATTGGTTCAGGATCTAGGCATGATATCATCAAAATAGAATCACGAAGTGTTTTCATAGCCCGTCGTGTCTGTCTGTTCATGTATTAGAAACCACTTCTCCAAAAGTACTTTGCGAATTCACATGGGGTTTACACAGGTAACTTCAGCGTACGTTGGGACAAGATGTAAACATAGTGTCATAAAAATCGGATCACGGAAAGAAGAACACTAAAATTTAACGTTTTTCATCGACAACCGTCATGTCTATCTGTCTCTTTCATCTCCAAAACTGATAGACAAATTTTCAGGGGGTTTTCACAGGAAACGTGATGGTATGTTGCGGTTACAGAAACGCTTCATTTCACAAAATCTGATCAGAAAAAGAAATATATCACAATTTAAACATTTCTCTGAAAGCAATCACATATGTCTACTTGTCTTCAAAAGTGCTAAATGAACGTTCATAGAGAATATCCTGGGGCAACATATAGGCTTCATTTTATCAAAAGCATATCAGGAAAGTAAAAGATATCGTAATGTAAAGGTTTAGGTGTATTTCATGCTTGGAAAGAACGGCGTAATGCAGCAAATAAGTAATAGATAGCGCTGCAGGTGTTTGTGTGAAGTTCGGAGCAGCGATCGGATTATTACCCTTTGAAAATACTATTTACTCTTTGACTTTTCAAATTTACCATATTTCTCAAAATCGTTTTCTTGGTTGCTATGTTCTACAAAATATGATTCAACGCAATGAATATAAAACTGATACATTCCTCGCCGTGTTTAATCAATATAATTACATAATGATATCACAGTATAAGGTATACGTGCAACTACTATGGAAGTTTAAGTCTCACGCTTGGAGGGACAATAGCGCATCAAACGGAAAGAGAGATAACCGTAAGAACAATAATTGTTTTCAGTGATATTTCTACTTCATTAAGGAAATACTTATTATTTATTATATTTCAGTTTTCCATACCTCAGCCCATTGTCTAGAGATATGAATGATAATGAAATAAATGTTTTAAATGGCGAATATAACTGATGTATGATGTAAGCTACATCATAGTCATGAAATTATACCTATTTCTAACACGTTTCGCAAACTTATTAAAAAAATTACTCAAACATTTTCATGCGGTTTTCATAGGAAATTTGAGCTAACATTGGGGCAACATATAGGTATGATTTCATCCAAATCAGATCACGGAAAAAAGATTCATCGCAATCTTAAGTGAATTCAGTAACTGTCTGTTCATCTATTAGAAATTGCTTATCTCCTAAACTACTTCACGTATTTGCATGGGAACGTCGTTTCATTAAAGTGTAATCAGGGAAATTGTATTAAGATGTAGGTTATGCTTGAAGTATTGATTGCGTAGTACAGCAAACAAGCGATAGAGGCGCTGTAGTGCACCAAAGAACTAATGAAAACCGCTGCTGCATATTAAGTATGGGGTAGTAAAACAAGGAAGCGAAAGTCTGTGAAAGAATTAAGCAATCTTATGTCTACGAATACAAACAAACATAATGTTACTGATTTCGCATTGTGTATAAAATACTTAACGACATTTCTTTGCTTATTTTGGCACGATTCACTTTTTGTATCAAAACCTTTCTTCAGATACATCGTTTCAGGCAATGAATTTCACTTACATTTAACATCTTTATGAAGATAGATACATCGATTCGGACAATGACTTTTACTTCCATTTGACGTCTTGGCTAGGACAACTGAGTTTATTGACAGAGCGATCCAACAAGGATTCTGTTTTTACTGACAAGTCCGGAACCCTAAAAAGCCATGATACTCACAGGCCCTCCTTCAACGGCCGTTGCGAAGCACGAGCATATCAGCTAGTAGTTGATAAAAGAATGACGCGTTATTGAAAAAGATTGTAGACATGAAGAGCAGTCTTTTCTGGTACAGTGGTATACCTGGAAAATTTCCGGCGTTCACCTGCCGTAATACCGGCTATTGTCGAAGACGTTGCCCAACTATATTTTCATAAATTATTGTAACATTACATACATAATAAATCTAATATTCACAGCAAAAATAATTGCTGTAGGCGTTAGTAAATTAGAAATACCTTCCGAACTACCAAATCTGGCTCAAGTCGTCAGTTGCCAGCAATCGTAAAAAAAACGAAAGCTTTCAGACAAATGACATATAGGGGAGGTCATGGGAATGGCGCTACCTTAAGGGAAACAAGTTCTTTTTACCTTATTAAAGGTGTGTCTTTATCGTAAAGAATAATACTACAGCGTCGCCAGCTAGTAGTACTTTATTATAATTTTTTAAACTTCTATTTTGTTAAGTTTTGTTAAAATATATTGTGAAAGTATACGCAGTGGCGCCATTACCCTGGGTTCCGGAGTAATGACGCCATACATTTGAAAATCAAGGATAAACCTACACGATGAGTGAGTAGTAGTACATAAGTGTTACAACCGTTGTAATTTATACTTATCACTCTTCTCTATTAGACATTTAGAAGGCTTCAAGTACTTGTCGATGTAAAATTGGAATAAAAATACATTTTATAATTTAGGTTTGATTAAGACACCGCAAAATGCAGAAATACGGTACAGTTTTTGGCACTTCAATCCTATTGCGTTCTCTAAATTCTGCAAGTCCAATTCCACAAAATGTATGCATCTGTATTACACATCATTTTGCCTAAATTCTCCACCATGGCGCTATTGCCCCAGTTGAAAAATATGGCTAAGAACATCAATTTAAAGACAAAGATTTTGCGAAACAATTAGGTTAGAGACACGAAACCGAAGCTAAATATTTACAGATTACGTTAATAGTAGTATTAAAAAGCACTGACAGCCTATTAGGTACTTATTTAAATAAAATACAGGCTAGAAAATTAGATCCAAAATGTCGAAATTAACAATTTCTTTGACACGATTAACACCTGTCAACAATAACTAACGGCGACGACAGGAATTAGTTCCGCGGTAGGTAACGAAGATAGAACACTGGCAAGTGTACTCGAGTGCAAACCGTTCGTCATAAAACTAAGATGGTGCGATTACCCAGGGTGGTGACGTTATCCTACGTTTCAGTACATGCACATCGGCCTCTGGAAACCAAAATTACCGTAGTGAATTTGCGGTGCTGACAAATATGAGCAAGCAGACAGCGACAGTTATTCACAAAGTCCACTGTCGTCTCCTATGATAGAAATCCGTCGCTTCTTTCTAATACTACTTTCGCGAAATGACACTTTAGAGAATACAACGTGATATTAGTGTGGTTTTACAGTAGTGGGACAAAGGTAAGATTGCTTCTTGTAAGCAGAGGATGGAAACATGACTCGTTGAAAAATATATTTGTCAGTGTTAGGTACAAGTTCGCCAGCCTACTGTAGTAATAAAGTTAGTCGATCACTGAAGTTGATAGCAGTAGTAAACATATGACACGGTGGCCTTTGTTACACGGTGGCCTTTGTTACACGCTGGGCAAGCCTTGCGCGGTACTTTAAACAGCCTGTGGAGCGTGTTTCTGGCTGGAATTCAACAATACTTGTTCATTGTTACTGATGGTTATGTGGTGGTTACCTGAGCAATTATTATTATTATTATTTATTTTTAATTGGCCAGGTTTACTGTGTTGAAAGTTGTGCGCGAAGGCCACCCATAAGACATTCAAGACAAAGTGTCCCGGAAGAAGTAAGAAGTCAAAGCTCAACTAAGCATCGATTACAACTTACGGGCACCCTGGTACCTCTCTTTGTTAGCAAAGTTATCAGTCTAACTCACATATTCATTACGTAAATTATTTTCATTTTTTATTTTTAGCACAAGTGAAAAAAAGTGCATATTTCGTATTTATCAGAAAATGATACTTACCAATAATATACCTGTGCGATTCATTGTTAACAATCCCTTGATGTTATAACAACATTCACGTGTTTCAGGCTAGTGGGCATGCAAAATTCGTCATGATAACAGTTCGATCAATGTGAAACACTTGAATTATCATTAAATCCTTCATCGAATGAAATCAAATTCTCAGCTGGACTCGTAAACATTTACATGCTTGTTATTAAACGATTTTGATTGTGGTAGACCATCTAGTAGTTTATTTCTAAAAGCAGCATTACACTAAGCCTGCTTAACTATTTTAAACCGCATTATTAATTCTATTTGACAGTTGTGCAAATGTATCAAGGTATACAAACAAACAATCGAAATTTTACTCAGCACATCTTCATATATTGTGAAACTACTTTACGTTTGCTACAGGAGACGTCTTTAACATTCAGATTTCTCAATATGAAGGAAGGGAGCAAAGCGAAAAACAATGAATAATGTATTTCATGCCCTACAGCCGAAGTATATTCTCGCTGCACTAAATCGAACGGTCGAGTGATTATTGCGTCTCATATTTCCACGATTCACGAAGTAAGTTGTGCTCTATTGGTAATCTGGCGCAGCGCGGGAGTAGACGCGAGGTCCCAGGCATCATGCTACGGACTGGGTGCCCGCTCCCGCCGGAGGTTCATATATTCCCACGGGCGCGGGTGTGTGTGTCGTGTACGTTGATGTAGTTTGTATGTCTGATGCCCATAGCAGTTTCGTCCAATAGTTTTACAGACATTTCAACATTGTATTTGGTAATCGAACGTACATTAAGCTATCAGTTTTTCCGAGTTCTTATGGAAGCCTACCATAAAGCAATCTGTTCAGAAACAATTTAGTAGCATTATAACACAATCAGTTTCACAATTAAATTTCCTACAACATTTTAAAAACAAGGATGCAAATAATGGTTCAGACTTACTGACAGTGTAAATTGCTAGCTGCAGCACACAATAATATCGTACCTGGGGGACGTTGACGTTGACGTATCAGAACGATGGGTCTACAAACTCTACAAAACCACATCTCCTAAAGGCAGGCAGTGATTCATCCGCTCAAATCCTCTAGATTCTGAGACGTAAAGTGGAGAAGAGTGCTCCCTCCATGCTATGAGTGGTTATTGCGACTCTTCCTCCACGTCATTCAACGAAGACAAGGTTCAATTTATCCAGACACTCAGTAAAGTTCCATATTTCTTATTACGCCCATCCTCCTAAGGAAGTAGCAGCTGCTTATGAGAAATGTCCGTTTTCTCTTTATGGTGATATAAAAGCGGGGATATCACTCAACAAACTGAGGTATATATATATATATATACAATATGTGACATCAGCCCCGAACCCGTAAGGAAACACCGCTTCCATATCACCCGCAGACGTCTTATCAAATCAGCACATCCGGTGAAGAAATATATTATAGACTTCGTTTAGTATTTATATACAGGGCTGTGAGGATGTGCTCCCATAAGCACACTGAAACCTCTTGGTTTCTATATCGCAAATGCAACATAAAGTACCAAGGTCAATTTAGGTGTTGCTGTACGGCACTGATATTCATAGAAATTTGCCTGCAATTAAATAAATTTGCTCCAACATCGACAACGATTCGGATTTAGAAGACGAAGACAGCTTAGCAGAGAAAGTCACGAGATGGGTCACACCAATTTGTCTCGAACTGTGTGTGAAGAGGTAGGTAGATGAGACTTTTTAAATTTCAACAATAATTAAATTCCCTGTGACATACCTTTTTAAATTACTAAAATGTCTCGTCTGAGTGGGCCATAGGAAAAATAAAATACTTTTTTAATTATTTTCAAGGAAAATATAAAACACTTGTGAATTATTTTCAAACACATTAAAAGCGATGTAGAAGCAAGTTGGCGTTTGTTTGCAGTATTGGCGCAGCGCAGCGAGTAAACGAATAATCTGATTTTGCATCCCGGATTTCAAATCTCTTAGCCTGCTAATATCTTTTATGCATTTCATACTATTTCATAAATGTTAAACGTTCAATTATGAAATTTAAATACGCGTGGACATTTCAGTGCTTCTGAATTTCTACAACAGCGATTCTAACCATCAACACATTCATTCGTACAGCATCGAGTCATTACTCCTGTTTGCCTCATAAAATTTCGGTATGTTTTATACAAATAAAAATCGACTGAGGACTCTTTCATTTAAAATTGTCGCCGTGGAGTGGTCAAGCGCTCTAAGTCGCCTTACTGCGGAGCCCGTGGTTGCTCGTTGTCGGAGGTTCGAGTCCTCCCTCGGGTATGTGTACGTGTGTGTGTGTGTGTGTTGTCCTAAACATAAGTTAGTTTAACTAGTTTGTAAGCCTAGGGGACTGATTACCACAAACGGTAAGTCTCTTAGATTTACAAACATTCGAACATTTTCATTTAAAAACACAAATTAAATATGTTTTGCAGTGGAAGATAATTTTCATTTGTATTGTTGCTCACAAATGCTTTCATAATATGAGCATGTTGAGAACATTATGATCTTGACGATTATCAGACGAAAAATTTAAGTTAACTTCGGGAAAATATTAGTTTAATTCAAAAGAATTATAGAAGTCTAAATACCGTACACTAATTAATTAAATTAATATATTAATAGCTAAACCGAACATATCAATATTACGTATAGAAACTGAAATCTTTGAATGCATATTGATGTAATAAGCAACAGTTTAACATTGCAAGGAATAACATAGAATGACAAAAGTCGGAACTAGCAAAGCTCGAATCCAGGTCGCAAAAATAGCCAACCATTCTCATATCCACAATGTTATGGGAACTTGATAAACTACAACATCAAATAGCTTATATTTCGCTTTTATTGTACTGGAATTCTTTGTTAGCGTTGTCTTCTTTTCTTTTCTTTTTTTTTCCAATCAGGTCAAATATTAGAAATATTAAATGCTCATCTACGGGTTTCATGTCGCATAGTTTGAGCGAAATAGTGCGACCTCCTCTTGTTAGACGATCCTTCACAGTTTCACTTTATGAAGTAGCTGAGGCTACAGCAGGTATTACTTCATGTAATATTTTGCAGCATTCTGCATTGTGCTAATAAATGTTTATCTATCATAGTAATACTAATCGGCTACAAATTTTATATTCAAGTCCAGTTACCACTAACTGTTCAGTCTGGACAACATCAAATTTTGTGCTTCGTTGATAATTACTATTCAAATTAGGCAATCAGATCTGCCAGTGAAAAAGCAGGAGATGAAAATGTCACCAAGAGTGGCTCTGCTTCGTGCTACTTTTTGGAGCATCTTCTGGCAGCTGTGGTGAAAGATAAAGGGAGCACAGTGTTAACTTAATGGACACTAAATGCACAGTGACAGTAACTGCGTTTAGTGTGGTAATTAGAGTGACACATAAAGCATTAAGTGTCACTTTGACAAACATTGCCACTCCCACCTCAGTTCAAAATGTTCAAATGTTTGGAAATCTATCGGACCAAATTGCGTGGTCATCAATCCGTAGCTTACAAACTACTTAAACCTAGGTAAACTAACCTAAGGACAACACACACACCCATGCCCCAGGGAGGACTCGAACCTCCACGGCAAGCAACCGCGCGCTCCGCAGCGAGACGCTGTAGACCGCTCGGCTACTCCACCGCGGCTCCACCTCAGTGCTGTCATCAGTGGGGTAATTATTCTGATAGAAGTGATAATCACTGAAACAGGGGTATTAGATTCCTTTAAATGTGCTGCGTGGAGGCACAGACAAACTATCGTAGCCTGTGTGAGGAATTTCATTTCGTTCACATGAATCCAGAAGACTTTTAAAGTCTACTGTTAAGTCCATTAGCTACCGGTAAAGATTTTCTTCACACTTTTGAGGAGATCCCCAGACCATTGGTGTTGAACAAGTGGGACTTGGTGGATCTCCAAGAAGGTTTACGCGTATCGAAAACCCTTCAGTCGCAGCTGTGAGCGCTATTTAAATTGCTCTTTGTTGATGTTCCACAGTAATGGACTTGGTGTTTGTGGCTCGTTTTCCCTGTTTTGGTTGGCACCGAAGGCTCTTGAAGGTCTGTACAAGTCGTTGCTGGTGGAATATTTTATATTCGTGTTCTGAGTTTCTGGCAGGCGCAGGTACAGCGGTCTGAAACGCGTTGGTAGCAGCAATTGCTAGTTCTATTTTTGTTGACATACTAACATTTATTATTGTGGACTGATTCACAGTGGATGCAAATGATGTAATGAGTCATGGAGGAGGCATGCTTTTAAACTGCTTCTCCGTATCAGACACGCGTCACGTAACTTTAATTTCTTGGATATTGTTCTCGCCTCTATAAGTGCAGCACTCAGTAGTCCATTGTGGATGTGAGTTGGCACAAGTAACTCTTACTGGTAGAGAGATGCGTTCCACACCTGTCTCAACAGCTGCCTGACCACAGTTCCAAAAAATAGCACGAAGCAGTACCACTCTGGGTGACATTTTCATCTTTTGTATTTTCACTGACAGGTCTGATTGCCTAATTTGAATAGTAATTATTAACGAAGCACAAAATTTTGATGTTGTCCAGACTGAACAGTTAGTGGTAACTGCTCTTGAATAAAATACTTGTAGCTGATTAGTATTATTATGATAGCTAAAAATTTACTAATATAATGCAGAATGCTGCAAAATAATACAGGAAGTAATACCTGCTGTAGCCTCAGCTACTTTATGAAGTGAAACTACGAAGGATCGTCTAACAAGAGGAGGTAGTACTATGGGTCCCACCGATTTTGCTCAAAACTATGCGACAGGAAACACGTAGATGAGAATTTTATATTTTTAAGATATTTCGCCTGATTGGGAAACAGGAAAAGAAGGAAATGCCCACAAAACAATACCAATATAGTAAAAGCGAAATATAAGCTAGTTGTTCCTATTATTTATCAAATTGCCGTAACACTGTGGATATGGGAATGGTATGATTCGATCTCCGGTAGGTCCGACTTTAAACATTTTATATTATTCCTTGCAATGTTAAACTCTTGTTATGACATTCAAATCTACATCTACATAAATACCCTGCAAGTCACATTGAAGTGCATGGCAGAGGATTTATCGACACGTTTTTATGATGGCTAGCGGGAAAAAGAAACACCTAAATCTTTCCGTTTTCGTACTGATTTTCTTTTCACGATCATGTTTTCCTATGTAAGTGGGTGCTAATAAAATATGTTCGTAAGCGGAAGAGAAAGTTGATGAAAGAAATTTCGCGAATAGATCTCGTCGCAACAAATAATACCCTTCTTTTAATGATTTCCACCTCAACTCGTGCATCATTTCTTTTTAGCACAAAACAAGCTACCCTTCTCTGAACATTTTTTTTCTAAATCGGCTGTGAGTTTCGCTTGGTGAGGATCCCACAATGGGCAGCAATACTCGAAAATAGGACGCACAAGTGTAGTGTATGCACTTCCTTTAGTAGAACTGATGCATCCTCTAAGTGTTCTGACAACGAAACGTAGTCTTTGGATCTCTTTCCCTGCATTATTAAAATTTAGGTTGTTTGTAACTGTTACTCCTAGGTATTTATTTGAATTGACGGCCTGTAATTTTGATCGATTTATTGTGTAAATGAAATTTAACAGGCTTCTTTTAGTGATCACTTGGATGACTTCACACTTCTCATTATTGAGGGTCAATTGCCATTTTTTGCACCATGCAGATATCTTATCTAAATTATTTTGCAGTTGCTTTTGATTTTCTCGTGACTTTACTAACAGATAAGTGACAGCATCATTCACGAACAACCTAAGAGACCTACTCAGTTAGTCTCCTAAATCGTTTAAAAAATAAGAAACAATAGTGCCCCTATAACACTTTCATGGGGAACGCCAGATGTCACTTCAGTTCTACTCGATGACTCTCCGTCAATTACAACGCACTGTGTCCTGTCTATCAGGAAATCACGAATCCAATCGCACAATTGTGACGGTATTCCATAAGCACGCAGTTTGATTAGCAGACGCTTGCCAGATACCCTGTCGAAAGCCTTCTGGAAATCTATAAATATCATAAGGAGCTAGTTGTTTTTTACAAAAACGTTATTTCCTGAATCCGTGTTGACTATGGGTCAATAGGTTGTTCTCTTCGAGGTAGTTCATAATGTATTCTAAATTCCTGCTCCAAACCGACGTCAATGATATAGGCCTTTAATTTTGCGGTTAACTACTATTTCCTTTCTTTAATATTGTGCAACTTTCCTGTCTTTGGTTACGGAACGTTCGCTGAGAGAGTGGTTATATATGATAACTAGGTATGTGGTTACTGTAACAGCTCTGAAAGGACACTAACTGGTTTACAATCGGGACAGGATACTTACCTTTGCTAAGTGATTTAAGTTACTTTAATAAACCAGGTGTATCAGCTTCTAAATTATGCATGCTGGAAGCTGTTCTTGATACTAATTCTGGACTATTTTTTCGTCGTGTTTCATGAAGGAATTTCGGAAGGCTGTGTTAAGCAATTCTGCTTTAGGAGAACTGTCATCAACAGCATCATCGTTACTAGCGCGTAGTGAAGGTATTGATTGTTTTACCGACAGTATACTTTATTCAATCAAACATTTCAATTTATACATGTAACATTGAAATACTCGGTTTAGTTATTAACACATTTAATTAATTGGTGTACCGTGTTTAAACTGTTAACTTCCATAATTCTTTTTCAATTACACTAATATTTTCCCGAAGTCAACATAAATTTTTCGCTTGATAGCCGTCAAGGACATAAAGTTCACAACATGCGGTTATTAAGAAGGCATTTATGAGCAACGTTACTTTAAAACTTATCCTGCATTGCAAAAGCAAATTTAATTTCTATTTTTAAATGAAAATGTTCAAATGTTCGTAAATCTAAGGCACTGAACTTGTGTGGTTATGAGGCTCTAGGCTTACAAACTAGTTGAACTAACTTTTTAAAGGAGAAACACACACACACACACACATTCCCCAGCAGTATTCCTACCTCCGACGGCGAGAAACCGCGGGCTCCTCAGCAAGGCGACATAGGGCGCGCGGCCACTCCACGGCAGCGTTTTTCAATACGGAGTCCTCAGTCAATTTTCATGCATACCAAACGTACCGAAATTTTAAGAGGCAAACAGGAGTAATGAATTGATGCTGAGCGACTGAATGTGTTGATGGCAAGTCTCGCTGTTGTTGTAGCAATTCAGGAGCACTGAAATGTCCAAGCGTATTTAGATTATATAATTAAAAGTTTAACATATACGAAACAATATGAAATGCATAAAGGATATCAGCACGCTAAGAGATTCAAAATGAGGGATGCAAAATCAGATTATTCGTTTACTCACTGCGCCGCGCCAATAATACAAACAGCAAAACTCCAACTCGCTTACACTTCGCTTTAAATGTGATTTGCATGTTTCACAAGTGTTTTATTTTTCCCTATGGCTCACTCCGGCGAGATATTTTAGGAATTTAAAAAGGTATCGCTCAGGAAATGAATTATTGTTGAAATTTAAAAAGCTCATATACCTACTTCCTCACACACAGTTCGAGACAAACTGGTGAGACCCATGTCGTAACCTTCCCTGCTGTCTTCGTCTTCTAAATCCGAATCGTTGTCAATGTTGGAGAAAATTCATTTCATTGTAGGCAAATTTCTATGAATATCAGTGCCGTACGGTAACATGTAAATTGACCTTGGTTCTTTATGTTGCATTTGCGATATGGAAACCAAGACGTTTCAGTGTGCTTATGGGAGCACATCCTCACTGCTCTGTATACAAGTACTAACAGAAGTCTGTAATATAGTTATTCACCGGATGTGGTGATTTGGTAAGACTTCTGTGCGTGATATGGAAGCAGTGTTTTCTTAAGGGTTCTGGGCTGACGTCACGTATTGTTTATATCTCAGTTTGTTGAGTGATATGCCCAGCTTTTATATCACCATAAGGAGGAATCGTACATTTCTCATAAGCAGAGCTACTTCCTTTGGATGATGAGCGTTATAAGAAATATGGAATTGTAGTGAGTGTCTGGATAAATTCAACCTAGTCTGGGTTAAATGACGTTGACGAAGAGTCACAGCAACCACTCATTGCGCGGAGGGAGCACTCTTTCCCACTTTTCTTCTCGGAAGATATAGGATTTGAGGGGATGAATCACTGCCTGTCTTCAGGAGATGTGGTTTTGTAGAGTTTGTAGGCCCATCGTTTTGACAAGTCAACATGTTTTCTTCCAGTTACGACACTTTTGTGAGCTGTAACCTGCAACCTGCACTGTCAGTACGTCGGATTCACCAGCTGCAGCCTTGTTTTTAAAATTTTATACAAAAAAATACTTGTGAAACTGTTTCTGTTATGATTATAATAAATTGTTTCTGAACAGATTGCTTTATGGTCTGCTTCCTGAAGAGCTCATCAAAATTTAGCCTACTGTTCGTCGTAGTATCAAATCAATAGAACACAACTGTGTATAATGGAAATATGAGACGCAAATTTGTTCGACGATATGCCCAATCGACCGTACGATTCTGTTCAACAAAAATACCCCCGCGGCTGTAGAGCACAGAAGGCATTATCCATTATGTTTGCTTTGCTCCCTCCCTGCATATTGAGAAAACTGAATGTTAATGACGTCTCCTGTAGCAAATGGAAAGTAGTTTCACTTGGTGTAGCGGGGTTTTGTATCTTCTTCGAGTTGTACCTATGAAATTGTGTGTTTCTGGCGTTCCTTCAGATTGGCCAAAAATCGTATTCGTTTGCGCGCTTTAGCGTCGATACCACTCGTTAGGAAAGTAAAAATTACTAATTAATTTTGTAGAAAATTTCTTCTTCCATTTATTTTTACGGTGTGTTCTTCATGAAAAATAGGCATAGTAAATAAGATGTGTGGGAGAAACTACTACGAACGAAAACTTTAATCTTTTTGACATTTTTAGTACCCTACGCCACGCACGTTTGGGTGAATTGCGGAGTATGTATGTAGATGTCATAGAAGATCGAAAATTTTTAATTTGCATCCCAAAAACACGTAGAACCGTTACGGAAAGTACCTTCGAACTTGTCTATGGAGAGCACTGCCTTGAACTCCCATTAACTAAACTGGGTTCATACTTTGATACTTTCTGAAGGTATCTTAAAGTTTCCACAGTAGGTTGGACCTTAGTACTTACAGTTACGCGATCAAAATGAAATATTACCTACTATATGCTGGGCCCTAGCTGTAAGTTCTCATTACATTAACAATTTAGTTCGTGCTTACTGAACTCAAGTTATTCAAATTTCTCAGTTATTGTTACTCGATAAATGCTACAGAGACTCTGCAAGATCATAATGCTGAAGCCCAAACATATTGACCATCACAGTTATTTCCACAATTGCTTTATAGAATTCCATAATTATCTACAGCAACCCTGTCATTTATGCTTACAACAAGTAAGAGACTACAAACGACAACTTATACACTGCATGATGATAACTGAAATCACAATTGCACCTGCAGTCCTACCATAATGTTCAATAAGGCGAATCTGTTACTGCAAGATTCGGGAAACATGTTCAAGATGAAAGCATTAAGATGACTAAAAAATTAAATTTATTTTTAAAAAAGAAGTACACTACTAGAAAGACTCTCACTCAGATAATATGCCATTATAACTTTGGATTACGGAGAAGGACAAATATTATTTGAACTCACAGCATGCAATATACTGTAATTTTCATGAACAAGAGTCGCATACTACTATAGACAAAATCATTCGTGTGGCGAAAGATACTAAACTGGGAATCTGGACTGCAGCAACCACAGTGGATTATTTTAGTTGCCTAGAGATCACAGATCAGCAAAACGCTTGAGACACATTTTTCTTTATTAATCAAAACTAAGATGTCTGTAACGCGTACCACAGATGGTGTATACCGTACCATTGTGACCACATAATGGAAACTGCACATATGCATTTACTATAACATGACAAAAATATTATCGGTATGCTGAACATTCGTATGGAAGACGTTTAACAAAGCTGTCTTCCTAACAGGAAGAAAGTGATGGCATTGGATAAGAACTTCAGCGAAATTGGGTAGTTCAGCCTATGGAAACTTGGTCAAGTACCACTAAAAACAATTGTTCACAATGTTAAATTTAGGACAATGGTTTTAGATCGTTTGAAAGAAAGATTGTAAGTAAGCATCTGTTTATTTCAGTGTGTATACGCTAAAAAGAATACACTATGGAGAGACACTAATGGAACAACAGTTATAGTCTTAACGTAAAAAATCAGTCCGTTGTTGCTTTTACTAAACGCATCGGTTTCTGCTGTAATTTATTTCTTGTGCTTTTAGTAAAACTACAGAGTCATTTCCGTTTCCTCTATTCTTCAATGTTCAGGTTTCATCATCTTTTACTATCTGCGTAATGAAGACTAAACGTTTGGATCAATTTGTACCTATATTTGAAACAGATGTAGAAAAAAGGGGAATGAGTTTCTTCTTTGCAGAAACTTTGAACGTCTCCAACACTAAAAGTGATCTTTCTGAATTAATTTCTATAAGATTAAGTACGGAATAGAGCTTACTTCGGCACTGAACTCGTAATACCTAACAGTGATTACCCACTGCCATTGATGTGTCTTTTGTTTTACATATATGCACGCAATTTTGCTTCACAATGCACTGACTGATGAGATTGAAAATCGAAATTGAAACATAAACGTAATTAGCAACACTAAAACACCGAACTATTACCGTCATACAATAAGTTTGAGGCCAACGTAACTAATAATAATAACTAATACTGAGTGTCGTTGCTACTATAGTACTTTTAACGACATTCAAATCGAAGATTATATATTTTGTTGAAGACACTAAGTTTTATTTGACAAATTGTAAACCTCTGTGCATTTGACACAAATGACATAGGAGTCTCATATCGCAATTTGTATCTCTGAATCATTTATTATTCTTTTTGCTACTGTTGTACTTGCAGATCATCAACTACGTGGCAGAGACCTGTAAGAAAATTTCTTGCCACTGCAAAATGATATCTTCCATCTGTAGTTCCTACACAAATTCACTTCACAGTCCATAATTTGTGTGTTTTGTAGAATGTGACAAATTGTTTTTAATTCCTTCCAAAATACAAAAACGTATTTGTATTTATCGCGAACAAAATAAACGTTTCTCCGTGCATCGAGCCTTTGTCTTGATACTGTCCTAGTTTCAGTTACTCGGCAAAATATACTACGAAGGCTGGTTTGAACGAACTCTGTTCTATTGATTTACTGCAATTTATCAACCAATGATTCAACGACAGCTACTTTGGTATCATTACAACTGGTGCAGTATGATTTTTCATTTCGTGTTGCCACTCTCAGTTAGAACTTTGAATTGAGTACTTCCGGAAGTGGAATATAATTCACCAAATGGAAGCTTGACAGCCTGCGAAGTACAAAGCCCTTATTTATCTATACTGAGAGAGGAAGGACAGTCGCTGAACAAATATATTTTGACAAGGCATGATTGAATAACGTTATCATTTAGCACAGACGTCGTATGTTATACTCTTTCGTCTATATAAAGGGGTGAATGTGATGCTCTCACTGAACACGCTTCTAGAAGACGAAAGGCGCGCGAATAAAAGTCATAAAAACTGATACATCATTCCATAAAAATGTTCACCTCGGCTCTAATTTTCCGAAAAACTCATCGACAGCACAATAAAAGAGAGATACAATTGGACAGTCATCAAAAATGTTTGTAATTCTATGGGACCGAACTACGTTGGTAATCAGTCCCTAGTCTTAGAAACTACTTAAACTAAGTTAAACTAACCTAAGGACAACACACACATCCATGCCCGAGGGAGGATTCGAACCTCCGACGAGGAAGGCAGCGCGATCCGCAACGTGGCGTTCCAGAGCGCTCGGCTACTCCCGCGCGGCGACAGTCATCTAAAAATAGGTTTCTCTGTCGAAAACAGTTAACTGGTATATTTTTTACCGAGTACCACGGAGTGACTGGTTACTCCAGTCTCTCGTAGAATGAATGGTCCTAGAACCTAGACTACCATACAGCCTGATACTAAACATAATCAACAGCAGCATAACATTTCCCGTAGGTCGAAATATCCCGAAAAAGTCGACGAAAATTCCAGTCAGCGAAGTTACTTATTGTTGAAGTCCTATTCCGCTCCCCGAGTACTGCCCTGTACAGTAGCTACAAACGTCACTCGTATTGCTACTTTGGTATCATTACAACTCGCAATATGATCTTTCATTTCGTGCTGCCACTCTCAGTTAAAACTTTGAATTGAGTACTTCCGGATGTGGAGTATAATTCACCAAGTGGAAGCTTGAAAGTCTGCGAAGCACAAAGCCCTTATTTATCTACACTGAGAGAGAAAGGACAGTCGCTGAACACACATATTCTATCAAGGCCTGATTGAATAACGTCATCAGTCAGCACAAACGTCGTATGTGATCCTATTTCGTCTATGTAAAGAGGTGAATGTGATGCTCTCACTGATCACGCTTCGAGAAGGCGAAAGGTGCGCGAACAAAAGTCCTAAAACATGATACACCACTACATAAAAGCGTTCACCTCGGCTCGAATTTTCCGACAAACTCATCGACAGCACAATAAAAGACAGATACAATTGAACAGTCATCGAAAATGTTTGTAATTCTATGCGACCGAACTACGTTGGTCATCACTCCCGAGTCTTACAAATTACTTACGCTAACCTATGGACAACACATACATCCATGCCCGAGGGAGGATTCGAACCCCCGACGCGGGAGGCCGCGTGATCCGCAACGTGGCGTTCCAGATCGCGCGGCGACTGTCATCTAAAAATAGGTTTCTCTGTCGAAAACAGATAACTGGTCTATTTTTTTACCGAGTACCACGGAGTGACTGGTTACTACAGTCTCTCGTAGACTGAATTGTCCTAGAATATAGACTACCATACAGCCTGACACTAAACATAATCAACAGGACAGCACAACATTTCACGTAGGTCGAAATATCCTGAAAAAGTCGTGTGTGATCCTATTTCGTCTATGTAAAGAGGTGAATGTGATGCTCTCACTGATCACGCTTCGAGAAGGCGAAAGGTGCGCGAACAAGAGTCCTAAAACATGATACACCACTACATAAAAGCGTTCTCCTCGGATCGAATTTTCCGACAAACTCATCGACAGCACAATAAAAGACAGATACAATTGAACAGTCATCGAAAATGTTTGTAATTCTATGGGACCAAACTACGTTGGTTATCAGTCCCGAGTCTTACAAACTACTTAAACTAAGTTAAACTAACCTAAGGACAACATACACATCCATGCCCGAGGGAGGATGCGAACCACCGACGCGGGAGGACGCGCGATCCGCAACGTGGCGTTCCAGACCGCGCGGCGACTGTCATCTAAAAATAGGTTTCTCTGTCGAAAACAGATAACTGGTCTATTATCACAGAGTGACTGGTTACTCCAGTCTCTCGTTGAAAGGATTGTCCTAGAACCTAGACTACCATACAGTCTGATACTAAACATAATCAACAGGACATCATAACACATAACATTTCACGTACGTCGAAATATCCTGAAAAAGTCGACGGAAATTCCAGTCAGCGAAGTTACTTATAGTTGGCGTCATATTCCGCTCCACGAGTACTGGTCTACGAACGTCAGTGGCATTGCGCAGTGCGGCCGACATTTCAGACGCACGCAGGGCGCGGCGCGGCAGTAACAGGTGGCGCTGGGCACGGCACAGCAGCAGCAGAGGCCAGCTTACCTTGGAGCAGCAGCAGCATCGGGAGCAACAAGTAGGCGCCGCCGCACGTGCGGCCTCCAGCTCATATCTAACAAGTTGCCGCGCGCCGCCCCGCCGCCATCTTGCGACAACTCACGCAATTACGGCTCAATAATGCAGGGCGCGATATCGATTTCCGGTGGTTCGGCGGCGCTGCAGGGGCGGCGCACACGGCAGAGCCGCTCGCCCGCTCTAATGCAGTCGATACTAGAAATATCGATCGGCCGGCCTGACCTTCCCTCGCCGCTGTCGTCACCTACTACCCCATCCCCCCTCGCAGCGCTACTCCCGCGCGCGCGGCTGAACTCCGGCAACCGAGCGTTTGCATAGCTCGCCTGTCAGTTAACGCAGCACCGAGTCGAGGGATTTTGCCGACCCGTGAAGAAATTCTAAGCGCCGCCCTCCTTCTCTTTTCCATGTACTTTCAGACACAGGCACCCTACTCATATTGTTATTCATCCGTGACGTTTTATTTTCTCACATCACAGGTACTCGTATACTCTGTGCAATGCAGTAACAGCTGTAGAGCTAAATAAATGTTTGGTAACATTTGTGACTATCATCTGAACCCTCGCATGATGCCTTGGGTCTTTTTAGACCCCAAGGGCCGGCCGCGGTGGCCGAGGGGATTCAGGCGCTTCAGTCACGGTCTGCACGGCCACTGCAGTCGGGGGTTCGAATCCCCCCTAGGGCATGGATATTTGTGCCGTCCTAGTTCGTAAGTAGTTCATAAGTAGTTTGTAAGTTTAGGGACTGATGACCCCGTAGTTAAGTCCCATAAGATTTACAAACATTTGAACTGAGGCGCTCCAGTCACGGTCTGCACGGCCACTACTGCCGGGGGTTCGGATCCCCCCTCGGGCATGTATATTTGTGCCGTCCTTAGTATTAGCTAGTTCAGAAGTAGTTTATAAGTTTAGGGACTGATGACCCCGTAGTTAAGTCCCATAAGCTCTACAAACATTTGAACATTTTGAGACCCCAAGGCTCATTTTACTATAAATAAACAGTTTTAATGTGGGTGGAGAAAACTCATCCTTCAGATATGCTATCCTCGGACTTTTTATTATTACTGGGTAAAATATTTATGGTCATATCTCATTTTGCAGTACTACAATTTGAAATTTTTGCAGTGGGGTCAGAAATACCCCAGGTATACAATAAGTGATTTTCAATGTCACATATAAGTTTTGTTACGAAAATAAATCTTGGCAACAATGTACCTTATAAACCGTCATTCATTTGCACATTGTTGTAAACAATGAATAGAAAATACAATTGCGTGCACTGTTGCGACAAATTCACAGTTTGGAATTGAGCTTTGTGCAAAGAAGACGTGGTGTTATAGTTTATTCGTAATGGATGGTGATATACATTTTCAAGGGCTACAGTCTCAAACAGGCTTTGCAGATTTACAGCAGACTGATAATGATAATGAATCAATTTTTGGGAACGAGGATAGTGATTCTGGTGGGGATATGATAGAGGAAGATGTCAGATCGGAGGTGAAGTGAATGTGTGTGACTGTGAAGAAGATAATGGCATTCAGGTAACTAGTGCATCTACTTTTGTGTCTACAAGTGGGCAGATAAGATATAACACAGCACCATCTGATGTGCGCAAGCAGGTTTCAAGGAATGTAATAGGCCTATGTGAAACTGCGCATATTCCACGTCACCTAAGACCACAATTACAGACAAGGGCAGACTGTTTCAGACATTTTATCACCAATCACGTGCACAGTGCAATAGTAATGCATACTAATTATCATGCAAAAGATAATAAAATTATGTACCAAACTCCTTTACGCTGGACTGATCTGTGTTGACAGCGAGAGCGAGTAGGAGTGCATTTCTAATAAAATTCCATCAAAATGGTATTACACATAATAGAAATAAATTATATTATTAGTACATAGTCTGTGGCTTACGAATATTTTGTGTTAAAATAATTTTTGGAACCAAACTAAACAAAACATTTTCCATATTTGAAACAAATGTAGTAAGTAATTACAACTTATATGTCACTTAATTATATAAAGAAATTTTGAAGTAGTATCAACTTTGTGCATATGTTTCTCAATAAATTATATTTACTTTTTATGGACATATTTCAAATTTGATCTTCATAAAGTCGCCTGTATCACTTTGGGGGGGGGGGGGGGGGGGGGCAAAAAAGACCCCAGGCATACAATACGTTTGTCTGGAGGTGATACTATGCGAGCGTTAATAGCTGCTACCGTAATTTTGTCGTTGGCAGAGTGGTAGAATTCCCGCCCCCGATTCCAGAGGTCCTGAGTTCCATCTCCAGTTATACCTACGTATTTTCTCTGTCACTTTTAACTCTGTTCTCCTTTGTCAGTGTTGATGACGTGAAAAATTCCAAATACGCGTTTAAACTGTAGGTCCTCGTATAACTGCCAGGGTAAAAATATCGGGGGAAGACAAGAGGACCATGTCTAGCAACGCACAGTAGTGTTCAGATCAATCTTCGGATTGATGACTGCTTAACCATAGACTCTCAATACCGAAATATAAAAGGTAGCCTCGGCGAAGCGGCCGAGCGCATTAAGGTGCTATGCTCCGATGCGCAAGGTCGTTCCCCGTCGGGTGTTCGTATCCTCCCTCGGGCATGGATGTTTGTGTTGTCTTCGGTATAAGTTAGTACATACGTAGTTTGTAAGTTTAGGGACTAATGACCCCGCAGTTAACTCCCTGAAGCTTTACAAACATTTTATAATCTATCTATATCTATATATAAAAGGCTTGTGTGTGTACGTGCTGACAGAGTTTTCTCCATGACCACATACTGCCACCCACTCGTGGTTGTGGTGGTAGATAGCCCTTGGTCTAATGATGTTAGTAAGGGAGTTTGGTCACGGTGCGTAGCAGTGGGTGAGTGTGACGAGCAAAAATTCGCAAAATATGCAATAAATACTCTTAGGAAAAGCTATATACTCTGTGACTTACGAACTTTACGGTACGAGTCAAAATCTGTTTATTCTTTCAATCGTCAGACAATGCGTCCTTTCAGACTTTAATAACGACAGGAATATCAAATACGCAATTTTTTAAATAGATCATGTTTCGTCAACCAGACATTACCGACTATGAACAGAGACACAAAACAAAGATAAAAATACAGATAGACTCAAAGATAAAAATACTCGTGGAACATTGATCACTGACGTGGAAGCGTGGTGGAAACACAGACATACATTAATGAATGTCTCTTAGGCCATAGATATTGATATGCCTGTGCCAGTAAGTTCACTGGTCTATGCTAATCAGTGATCTCTGATACATATAGCCGCGACACTCTCTGCTGTGAAAGCTGTTATCGTTTGACAGCTGGGTCAAGAAAAACTATGCGACGTAGTCCTACTCATATCCCGGCGGCCTCCTGTTATTCAACAGATGTTGAATAACGAGAATCATGTGACATCGTCATAAGCCAATCGCGTGACACGCAAATATTTTTTCGTGAAATCAAGCAAACACCAGGAACAGCAGTATTTATCTACACTCTATGTGGTTCGGTCATCTTTGCAACGATTTAAATCGTGTTATTGATGTTGCCAACATAAAAACACGAGGCCGCCAGGATAGAAAGTAAAATTTTACCGAATCAGATACATCCGTTGTTGTCACATCTCATTATGATCAGCACTTTCACGCGAAACTCTTTTGTATAGAGTCTCATGATTCACACAGTCTTACTATTCATTACAAATTCCTATGCAAGAAGATATTTGTGAAAACTGTTACAAATCAATATTCGCACTTATCCAATATCGTTTCCAGAAATGTAATTTGCCAGCCGCTTTCGGCGCTGCTGTTGCAATGTGTAATTTTATGAACACAACCTAACATTGAATTTACATTGTTCCGAAGCACGGACTTAAATTAATTTCACTCTTAGTATGAAAAACTTTATGAACATTCATCGTTTTCGACCATGACTTCTACTTAAATTTGACATCTTGGCTAGGAAAACTGACTTTATTGACAGAGAGATCCAACAAGGATTGTGTTTTTGCTGACCTATGTCCGGAACCCAAAGAACCAATGATATACACAAGACCTTCTTTATAAACCGTTGTGAAGCACGGGCATATAAGCTAGTAGGTATATAAAAGGTAATAAGACAAAATATAAAAGAAGTTACAGACAAAGCAGAAGAGCGCGGCAAGAGTGAGAGGGATCTGAGTGGTATTAATGGGATATACAATTCAAAGGCAAAGCAGAGAAGACCATACATTTTCCACCTGTAAACGCAGACTAAACACAATGTCTGGTTTCAAAAGGCCGTGGCATACGCAGTGTGCATAGTTTAGTTCTTTTTCTCAACTGCACTGCTCCTTTACGTACAGGAAAGGTTAGACCACCATGTGCACATATTTATTTATTTACTGTAAACATTTTCTCTTGTGTAGAGATATTGTAGCTTACGGAGGTATTTTTCAAGAGTGTTGTGTAGGTAAGCTGGCAATGATGCCACTAGCAAACATCAATATCATGAAACACGCACTCAAGACGACAATCTCCAGCGCTTCATTTTATATCAGTCTCAGAATACCGTGTCTAATTTGCAATTAGACACTAGGACACAGTACGTGGTCATTGACGGAAAGTCATCCAGTAGAACAGAAGTGATATCTAGCTTTCCCCAGGGAAGTGTTCCTTGTATTTTTATAAACGATTTAGGAGACAATGTCAGCAGCGCTTTTATACTCTTAGCGGATAATGCTGTCATTTATCGGTTAGTAAAGTCAGCAGAAGATCAAAAACAACTGGAAAAGATTTAGGTAAGATATCAGCATGGTTTTAAAATTGGCTTTTAACCCCTAATAATAAGTGTGAAATCATCCATATGACTACTAAAAGAAATCTATTAAACTTCATTTTCACGATAAATCAGTCAAAGATACAGTCCGTAAATTCAACTAAATACCTAGGAGTAAAAATTACGATCAACTCAAATGGGAAAGAACACATAGGAAATATATCAGGAAAGGCGAACCAAAGACTACGTTTCATTAGCAGAACACTTAGAAGATGCAACAGTTCACGTCCCATTTTAGAGTGTTGTTGCGCATTGTGGGGTGCCCACCTAGTAGGACTGACGGACGATTTAGAGAAAGTTCAGACAAGGGCAGCTCGTTTTGTATTATCGCGATATAGTGGGGAGAGTGTCACGGAAGTGATGCACCAGTTAGTATGGAAAACATTAAAAGAAAGGTGTTTTTCGTTGTGACGAAATCTATTTGCGAAATTTCTTTCGCCGACTTTCTTTGCCGAATGCGAACGTATTTTTTTAGAACCCACCTACATAGGGAGACATGATCATCAGAATAAAATAAGAGCAACCAGATCAAAAACTGAAAGATTTAGGTGTTCCTCTTTCCCGCGAGCTATTGGAAAATGTAAATGTAGAGAAATAACATAAAAGCGGTTCGAAGAACTCTCTGCCATGCACTTCATTGTTACTTGTGGAGTATTCATGTAGATGTAGATGTAGATTCTGGAAATGATTTGCATTTCAGGCTTTGTTCCACCTTCGTTTTTGTCGTACTTCCATATGGGACCATATTAAAACTTAAAATTTTCCCTCCTGTAAAACCTGGGCTGGCACGGTCAGCCACATTCTAATGGCGACCCTCCACATACAGTGATTCCTATACGAATTAGGTCTACATAATAGTCGTATGCTGCAAGTCCTTTTCCTCACGCTTTCTACCATCCACTTCACCTCCGACGACCTCACAACTAACTGGACGCTCATATCCTATCCTTCCTTCATCTTCATGTACCAGAGATTTATAAAATCTAACTAATATTACTGATGTACGCTTCGCACCAGATATTTCCTATCTGGATATCGCAACAATGCACGGTGTCGATTACTGGCGTTAAGGGTACCGCGAGACTACTAAATTCATAATCTAAAACAAGTTAAGAACTCGTGACAAAAATACAAACCATCTATCTCTTTGTTCAGTGTGAACTGTGCTTAGCAATGAATCACAAAAATCAACATTTCTTTAACATATAATTTTCTTCAACTTAATCTCTGTTATTGATATAACTGAAACTCTGTCTCTTGAAACTGTCCGTATTGGGAGCGGTGTCACCATTAGGTGGAGTTTTTATACATTTAAGAAATTATTTATGTGTGTGAAGCCATGCACAAAGTGTTTGCTGTATGTTGCTGTCTTTCTAAGCACCCGACGTCACAGATAAAACTTGTTTTAAGGAAATCAGGTAGTGCTGCTTTTTTGTGATTATACCAGGAGAAGTATGTGCCATCAGTATTAACGAACGTCTTGTGACACACTCATTATGGAATAAGCTCGTGACAATTCTCTCTTTGTGCTTGCTTGCACAATTACACTTCGGGTTCCATAGTGTAATATCTACGAGTATTTTACATTCATCTGTTACCCGCAGCGATACTTAGATTCCAGTTGTATGATTATCACCTCAGCCTATAGCGTCGAAAGGTAGATAATAATTAAATCAAACTGGCAGCAACTACCTTACAGCTCTGAGAACCGCCAGAAATTAGCATTACGATGTGTTAGCTGAATGGACGTCATCCATACCCATACATCATCAATTTTGACAACCAGTCTTCCTCAGAACCAATTATAGTTTATCATGTAGATGTAAAAGTGAAATTCGAACGGCATCAAAGGCTAATGGAACCTAAGGGCAATAATTAGCAGTCTTTTGCAAACTGAATGTATATTTTGATTAAAAAATCATATTTCTATCCGCCTGCTAAATTTACACATCCTAAATTTCCAGGTGACTCGATCTACAATTAAAATTGCAAATGTTACAATCATTCAATTGGAAACTTACATCTTTTACATCTGGTGTCTATACAGTAACATACGTCGATACCAAGGGGATAGGAACATACGAATCATTGACGGTACCTAATGCGAATACATGAATGACACACTTCACTGGAAACAAAAGATGCATTGAACAGAAAATAATGTTCATATTGTCTAATAAAAAGTTACTAACTGCAAAAAAGCTTTCAATCTACTTATTATTTCAACACCAACCGCTATAACGGATAAGAAGGGAAAGAAGGACATTTTGTTTAACGTCCTGTCGACAGAGTCGTTATCAGAATCTGATCTTTCAAGGATTAGGAAATAAAAGACTTCATTTATACAGACACCGTCGTTACTGTTAAAGGAATAACATTGGAAGAAGTTGAAGTAAAGTGAAAACTGAATTAGATATATTGGGAAATTACTGTGAAGAAAATCGCTTGCGACTTAATACGAAAAAAACTGAAGAATGTTTAATAGACTTGTGTAATATAGAGTCATGAAGATTACTGGAATGTAAATACAGAGGAGTTAGACAACGTAACTGTTCCAAAACAAAATATTTGGGATCGAAGACGGTCATTTAAAATCACTGAACTGGTCTAAAAGAATAAATAAGTGCAAGGAACAATACTATAAGTAAATTAACTGGCTCCAAAAGAGGAGCGAAAAGTGATGATCTGCAGTCATCAGCAATAGAACTCAGTTTTGCAACGGGAGAATGTGCGACACCAGTATGGAAAGAGTCTTTTCCACTCCAAACAGGTAGTCGTTGATCTAAGTGAGACTGGCAGGATTCTCCCTGGATATTTTAAACCGACACCTGCCCTCAAAAGTTTTCTCGTTCCGGCCATATCACCGTCAAATATCGGACGAAGATTAACCAGTGAAGTAGAGGGGTCAACCAACCGACCGATGGTACTTAATGTATTATCAATGTACAGTGTCAATTCTAGGTATAGCCTTACTAGAAGGCCTCCACGAATATGTATCCAAAGTAAACATGGTTAAGTGGGTGAAGATGACCAATTTAAATGTGTAAAGACACAAACGAGTGAATATTTACTAATTCTCCCCAGGATGGAGGTTGTATGGGCAGTGGAGAATCTATTATTGTGCACTCAGAAGGCCATTAAACTGCTGAGATTTGCAAGAAGTTTATTTTAAATGTTTTTGGCTGGATACGATACACAAAGAGAGAAAATCGGCTATACCTAAGAAGTGTGCGCCTCGGTTGCACAGTGGTAGAGTGCCAGACTACAAATCCACAGGTCCCGGGTTCGATCCCCGCCAGGTCCTAGGATTTTTATCTGTCACTTTCCACTTGATTCACCTCTGGCAGTATTGCTCATGTGAAAAAATACCGAGTAACACCGTGGTTCGGAACCCACGTTAAACTGTAGGTCCCCCTATAACTGGCTGGGTAAGTCAGTTCGAAGGTTGGAGGAAGGCAACGGCATACCACCTCCAAACAGGACCATGCCTAGTAAAGCACTGTGGTGTTCAAACCAATCTTCGGATTGTTGATTGCTTTACCTTTTACCTACGAGGTTTAATAAATTTATTCCGCTGCAAGACAAGATGACCAATGTTTTCCTGCAAAAGTGAAGACGGATCGATGATTCTACCGAAGCCTACTTTTCTTTATCTGAAGCAAATCAACGTATACGTTAACGCTTGGCAGTCTTGCCTTATACTGAGATATGCGTATTAACAGCTACGGTAATTAATTCTGAAGCATTACAAAATTTACTTTATTTTCAGTTCATCTGCCTCGTTTTCATTTCACTGACACTTGCAAATGACATAAATAATTGAAATTTCTGCGCACACACACACACACACACACACACACACACACACACACATATATATATATATATATATATATATATATAACCCCCATGAACCACAGACATTGCGGAGGTGGGGTGACTTGCGTGCCTCAACAATGCAGATAGCCGTACCATAGGTGGAACCACAGTGGAGGGGTATCTGTGGAGAGGCCAGACAAACGTGTGGTTCTTGAAGAGGGGCAGCAGCCTTTTCAGTAGTTACAAAGACACTAGTTTGGATGATTGACTGAGCTGGCCTTGTAACATCAGCTAACATGGCTCTGCCATGCAGTTACTGCGAACGCCTGAAAGCAAGAGGAAACTACAGTCGTTACATTTCCCGAGGAGATGCAGCTCTAATGTATGACTATACGATGATGGCGTCTTCTTGGGTAAAATATTCAGGAGGTAAAATAGTCCCTCATTCGTATCTCCGGGCGGTGACTACTCAGAAGAATGTTGTCATCAAGAAAAACAAAACAGGCATTCTACGGGTCGGAGCGTGGAATGTTCTAACCCTTAATCGCGTTGCTAAGCTAGAAAATTCAAAAAGAGGAATGGATAGGTTGAAGTTAGATATGGTAGGGATAAGTGAAGTTCGGTGGCAGGATGAACAGGATTTCTGGACAGGTGAGTACAGGGTTCTAAATACAAAATCAGTTGGTGGTAACGCAGAAGTAGGTCTGATAATGAATAAGAAAATATGAATGCGGGTAAGTTACTATGAACAGCATAGTGAACGCATTATCGTAGTAAAGACAGACACGAAGCCAACACCGACCACAGTAGTGCAAGTTTATAAGCCAAGTAGCATGATGAGGATATCGAAAAAATGTATGAGAAGATAAAAGAAATAATTCAGATAGTTAAGGGAGATGAAAACTTGATTGTGATGGGAGACGGGAACTCGGTAGTAGGAAAGGGAAGAGAAGGAAATGCAGTAGGTGAATATGGTCTGGAAAAAAGGAATGAAAGTGTAGAGCGCTTGGTAGAATTTTGCGCAGAGCACAATTTAATGATCACCAACACTTGTTTTAATCATCATGAAAGAAGGCTGTATACGTGGAAGAGACCAGGAGACACTGGAAGGTACCAGATTGACTTTATAATGGTAAGGAATAGATTTAGAAACCAGGTTCTAAACTGTAAGACATATCCAGGGGCAGATATAGACTCTGACCATAACTTATTGGTTTTGAAGTGCAGATTAAAACTTAAGAGACTGCAAAAAGTTAGAAAGTTTAGGAGATGGAACCTGGACAAATGGAAGGAACCAGAGATGGTTGAGAGTTTCAGAGGAAGCATTAGGCAAGGATTGGCTGAAGCGGGGGAAAGTAATACAGTAGAAGAAGCATGGGTAGCTCTGAGAGATAGGGTAGTGAAGGCTGCAGAGGACCATATAGGCAGAAGGACAAGGCCTAATAGAAATCCCTAGATAACACAGGATATCCTGAACTTAATTGATGAGAGGAGAAATTATAAAAATTCAGCAAGTGAAGCAGGAAAAAGAGAGTACAGACGTCTGAAAAATGAGACTGACAGGAAGTGCAGACTGGCTAAGCAGGAGTGGCTAGAGGACAAATACAGAACCGTAGAAGAATGCATAACTAGGGGAAAGATAGATACCGCCTACAGGAAAACAAAAGAGTTATTTGGAGATAGGAAAAGTAGCTCTATGAATATCAAGAACTCAGACGGAAAACCAGTACTAAGCAAAGAGGGGAAAGCTGAACTGTGGAAGGAATATTTAGAGGGCCTATACAAAGGAAATAAACTTGAAAACAGTATTCTAGAAATGGAAGACGGAATGGAGGAAGATGAGATCGGAGATATGATACTGCGAGAAGAATTTGACAGAGCGCTGAAGGTCTTTTGAAGAATCAAAGCCCGTGGAGTAGATGATATTCCGTCTGAACTGCTGATGTCATTAGGAGAGCTAGTCATGAAAAAATTGTATCACCTGGCATGCAAGATGTATGAGACAGGGAAAAATACCCTCCGACTTCAAGAAGAATATTGTAATTTCAATTCCAAATAAAGCAAGTGCAGACAAGTGTGAAAATTACAGAACTATCAGTTTAATAAGTTATGGGTGCAACATACTAACACGAATTATTTACAGACGAATGGAAACACTTGTGGAATCCAACCTCAGGGAAGATCAGTTTGGATTTAGGAGAAATGCAGGAACACGAGAGGCAATACTCACATTACGACTTATTTTAGAAGATAGGCTAATGAAAGGGAAACCTAGGTTTTTAGCGTTTGTCGATTTGGAGAAAACGTTTGACAATGTCGACTGGAATACAATCTTCCAAATTCTGAAGGTATCAGGGGTAAAATACAGGGAGCGAAGAGTTATATTCAACCTATACAAAAACCAGACAGCGGTTATTAGAGTCGAAGGGAAAGAAAGCGACGCAGAGTTTGGGAGTAAGACAGGGTTGTAGCCATTCCCCAATATTATTCAATCTGTACATTGAGCAGGCAGTGAAGGAATGGGAGGAGAAATTTGGAGAGGGCATTAAAGTGCAGGGAGAAGAAATAAAAACATTGCTGTTGGCGACGACATAGTAATTCTGTCAGAGACCGCAAAAGATCCGGAAGAGCAATTGAATGGGATGGACAGTGTCTTGAAAGGAAGGTATAAGATGAACTTTAACAAGAGTAAAACAAAGGTAATGGAATGTAATGTCAGAAAATCAGGCGATGCTGAAGGAATTAGATTAGGTAATGAGACAATAAAAGTAGTAGATGAATTTTGTTATTTGGGTAGCAACATAACTTTTGATGGCCGAAGTAAAGAAGATATAAAATGCAAAATGGCTATGGGAAGAAAAGCGTTTCTAAAGAAGCGAAACTTGTTAACATCCAATATTAATTTAAATGTTAGGAAGCCCTTCCTGAAAGCATTTGCCTGGTGTAGCGTTGTATGGGAGTGAAAAGTGGACGATAAGGAGTTCAGATAACAATATGATAGAAGCTCTTGAAATGTGGTGGTACAGACGAATGATGAAAATTAGACGGGTAGATCACGTAACTAAGGAGGAGGTGCTTAACCGAATCGGGGAGAAAAGGAGTTTCTGGCATATACTGACTAAGAGAAAGGATAGATTGGTTGGACACATTCTGAGACATCAATGAATTGTCAACTTAGCATTGGAAGGAAGCGTGTGGGGTAAAAATCGTAGAAGGAGACCCAGGGACGAATATAGTAAGCAGATTCAAAAGGATGTAGGTTGCCGAACGTATTCTCAGATGAAGAGACTTGCACATGACAGGGTAGCATGGAGAGCTGCATCAAACCAGTCTGCGGACTGAAGACCACAAAAAACAACATAATGCGACATTTATAAGGTGTTTTCTTTACATTTTGTACTGTTATAAATCGCTTTATATTTTCCACTTTGCCCATTTCGGTGTTGTTGTGATTGTCAATAGGTCTGCGTAAACAAATATTACATAATTTTTTTACAAACATTTTTGGAAAAGGTAATACAAAAGGATAATGTTGGGTACAGTGCACCTATTAACTCACGAAATTTGTATTACACATTTGCTGTTAACTTGAAGACGGATTTGTAGCCGAATGGCTATCGTTAAGTAAATTTAGAAATATTAAAGCAGCGATTTGGAATTAATACAAGTTATATTATGTCATTAAGTGACATATTTAATATTGCAAGATCCAAATATTTCAAAATAATTGAGGAAGTACTGGACATAAATGGGGAGAAAAAGGATTTTGTGGCATATCTTGACTGAAGGAAGGGTTAGATTAGTAGGACACATTCTTAGACATAAGGAATCTTTAGTACTGAATGGAAGTGTGTGGGGTAAAAATATCGCAGAGAGCCCATGGGGCCAAAATTGTAAGCAGGTTGAATACATTTAGTGGGAAAGCGTATCGTCAGTGTGCTGAGTAACTCAATGTAAAATATGAAGGGCTGTACGTGTTACTCCGAAACATTGCCTGAAACCAAATTTGCTCAGTCGTAAAATCTGCCATCTATCTTGCGTTAGAGAGAATACAAGCGTCCAACGTCGACGAGGCGTGGACGTACATATTGTAGCCTGCTCATGGTATCACCGTCACCCAACACTTTGCATAGATGCCCTCTGGAGCAGCACACAAACTGCTGACTTACTGTGCCGTTTCCGAGGTTTTTCGTTCCCAGGCGCCGACGATAACAATCTCTCATCTGTCAAATGCCCTACGGAGATTTCTCCATCGCCACGTATTGTCACAGAGATGATCTCCCATCGGTTTTCCTCTGCTGATATAGTTTCCTTTCCGTGTCAAGTACGAGGCACTACAAAGTATCAATCTTCCTCCCAATGGGCAGCTGGCATTATGTTACAGCTCGTCTGTATAGGAGCATCACGTCCAAGAAATTATTGATGTATTGCCCTTTGGGAAGAGAGATCACTCGAGACAGAGCACAAGTTCAAACACTATGTCGTTACGATGTTTGTGAAGCTTAATGGACTTAACTGCGGGGTCATCAGTCCCTAAACGTACATTCTAGTTACTACAGACGACACAAACATCCTTGCTCGAGGGGGCATTCGAACCCCCGACGGGGAACGGCCTCGCTCATCGTAGCATAGCGCCTCAATGCGCTCGGCCGCTCCGCCGCGGTCACTATGACGTTCTTAGAGGTAACCGACCCAAACCCGGTGCAATCTTCACGGGTTTAGAAGAAACTAGGGGTGTGTGTCACGGAAATGATGCACGATTTGTGGTGGAAATCATTAAAAGAAAGGCGTTATTCGTTGCAACATGTCCTATTTGCGAAATTTCCTTCACCAGCTTTCTCTTCCAAATGCGAAAATATTTTGTTAGCACCAACATACATAGGAAGACATAATCATAAAAATAAAATAAGAGAAAACGGAAAGATTTAAGTGTTTGTTTATCCTGCGAGCTATTATAGAAAGGATCTGTAAAGAAGTATCATAAAAGCTGTTCGATGAACCCTCTGCCATGCACTTCATTGTGACTTGCAGAGTATTTATGTAGATGTAGATGTTACGAGGAACGCAATTTAACCACTAGATACGTCGCACTGTGAAAACAAAGAATGGAGCTTAATGATACAGTCTTCCTATTACCAAGATGTATCATGTGGGATATCTTCTCAGATACAAATCCGGTTCTAGGAGTACTTCAGCAATTCGAAGAAATAATCAGGGAGTGTTCTGCAACACGATCCCTTTATAAGTAGAAATACTCTGGCTACTCCCTCCCCGTTAGGACCGTAACACAATTATGCATAGTATTAAAAAGGCAATATCTTTAATTTCAATTCTATTGATGCAACTTTCTTGTAAAGTAGAATATACAGTGTTACACAATAAAAGTTTTGGTACATTTTTCGGGATGGAACACGTCATGTTAACACATGAATCCCTGCATAAGACTACAGTTTAAACACCGAGTTCATCACAGGGTACATAAGACTCACAAGCGAATTATGCTATTTATGAAGGTCGCAGTCTACAGCCAATTATCAAATGAGTGGATCTTTATTTTTTTACAAATTATTCAAAATTACCTTTTTCTCAATTTAACTAGCAACTAGTTACCAAAAAAAGTTTTTAAGCTTCATGTTTATTCCTAGTTAACACGGTATATTTATTTTATAACAATCTGAAACTCATAATTAATCTTAAACTAGAGTAACAAAATTAAAAAAAATGTAAATCTAAGGGACTTAATTGCTACCGGCGCGGTGGCCGAGGGGACTGAGGCGCTCCAGTCACGGTCTGCACGGCCTCTACGGACGGGGGTTCGAATCCTCCCTCGGGCATGGATATTTGTGCCGTTCTTAGTATTAGCTAGTTCATAAGTAGTTTGTTAGTTTAGGGACTGATGACCCAGTAGTTAAGTCCCATAAGCTATACAAACATTTGAACTATTGCTGCGGTTATCAGTCGCTAGGCCTACATACTACTTAAACTAACTTTTGTTAAGAATAACACTCACTCCCATGCCCGAGGGAACATTCGAACTTCCGACGACGAGCAACCTCGTGCTCGTAGCAAGGTGCCATAGAACGCTCGGCCATTCAACCACGGCAAATAATGCAACAACGCTTTTATTTGTACATACAAAACATTTTTAACAGAAAGCTCCAGCGTCTGGTAGACTTAAGCAACGTCAGCTATACTCAAAGAGTGGGGCCGACAAAAGTGACACAGTGTTGACACACTACTCTCATTCGGCCATCTACATAAATGTTTCCTGTGATTTCGATAATTGCTCCAGACAAATGCCGAGATGATTGCTTTGAAAGGTTAAGACTGTATCCTTTCCATCCATAATAAAACAATACGGGTCTTGAGCTCCGTTTGTAACGAAACACGTTGTCGACGACCTTTAAACCCTACTTTTATTCCTGTCTCTTTTCAATAATAAAGCACATACTAGTAGAATCATTAGTAATCCAAGCAGAACTACAACCGCACATTTTGTCACAAAAACACCAATATTTCACAACGAACTAAAAATCTACAACGAGAAAATCCTATAGCAGGTACAAACTATATACATCCGAGTCTGGCTGTAGTAAGCACTATAGTTTGCACCATACATCGACGAGATTTTATACAGAAGTATCAGCCACCAAAACAGCATTAAACACCTGCAAGTCCTAAAAACATACCTTGAAGGAACTCTAGAACAAGATATATTGATACGACCATATTAAAAAATTATAAAATAAGTAAATAAAAATGAAACTATCTGAAAGAGAAAATTAAGACTGCACCAGTAAGTTCAAATCACAATGAAATTTAATCATACAGCTAAACAACTTAGTTACAGTATAAAGTAGATACCGCTATAAGCAGTCAAAACAATTCTTAATAAATCCAGCAGACAGCCAGATTTACGCCACAATAGTATAAAAACACGACTGAAAATTAATGAGTAAAAAATTGTAGTGTACAACTAACTGCAAAGTCACAAAACTGTTTATTGAAATTAAGGGCATCTTAATTTATTTCGACGTCCAGAAATCACACTCAGAACATCGCATTACCCACGAATTTTGCAAAAATTGCATACATTCTCATTTAATTATAATATAGTGGTGCTATAACAGTCATGAAAACATAATATAAAGATCATAATTCCCTGTTTCAAGTGTGAGTGGGACAGTACGGCTCGTGACAAACATCAGGAGCAGAAACTGTGGCCGGGACCATCGGAACTGATTTCAAGGGACCAAAATATCACGTGTTCCCTTGCCATCTCTGCACCTAGAATTGGTAATAATGAAACCGGTCAGAGGAAGTCACAGGTAAGAGGTCCATGCCTAGTAAAGCATTTAGATGCTCTTCGAATTGACGACTATCCTAGATACACACTGTTGGCTTCTGACACAGTTACCAGCATGTACATATTGATGGATATAAGTTTCTACGTGTTTAGAATTGTACCGCGTACAATCCTGTATTGATACTACACAGTATGTCCAACAAGGTAAAACACTTTTATACAATGCCAGTGTAATCAGTGCTATTATCACATCACAGTGTGAATGCAACAAATATGAGTACTTACAAGTATTTAATACTCTACAAGTCTACCCGATTTCTTTCCAGATGAAAATATATTATGTTGTTATTAGTTAAAAAGACGTCAGCTTCTCTGTGAAAGAAAAGCAGCTGTTGTGGTCTTCTGTCCGCAGACTGGTTTGATGCAGCTCTATATGCTACCCTGTCCTGTCAAGCCTCTTCAGCTAAGAATACAAACAGCAACCTACATCCTTTTGAATCTGTTTAATGTATTCGACCCTCGGTCTCCCTCTACGATTTTTACCCCACACACTTCCTTCTAATGCTAAGTTGACGATACCCTGATGTCTCAGAATGTGTCCCACCAACCTACCCCTTCTCTTAGTCAGGATATGCCAGAAACTCCTTCTCTCCCAAATTCTGTTGAGCACCTCCTTATTAGTTACATGATCTACTTTTCATTATTCGAAAGTTTCTGTCATCTTTTTGTCTGAACTCCTTATCGTCCATGTTTCACTGCAGACAGCAGCTATAGCCCCTATTAATAATTCTTAGTGTTAAGTGATATGGCAAGCGGTTAAGAAAAGACAAACAGTTTATACATAATGGAGAGCTACACGAAAGTGGTGTAAAACATAAGAGATTGAAACATTCGTAGGTAATGTGCATGCAGAAGACTTACTAGCAATTCTAGAGCGCCTGAGAGCACATGAGCACATTAGTATTGTACAAGTATAGTATAGTATAGTATAGTACTCACCAGTCTAAGAAACGCGTTTACATGCATAGTACCATATTTACTATCCATCAATTGTACTGCTATACATTAACTGTAATCCATATTGTGACTCGAGTTGCATGAGAAAGAGCAAAGAATGACATTTAAACGTTTATAGTCATGTCAGTGTTCTATGTTGATCTAACAAAGGAAATTGGGTGATTTGCACAAAATCATAGAGCAGACAAAGAATAACTACAAATACATAACATTGATTGGATCGTAATTTTATTTGATACTGATTCGATATTCTAATATGATGGATTCCGTTTGTTTTGGAAGCGTGTGTGGTAAATAATTCCTGTTTATCCACTCTCTCACTTATGGTTGTTGAATGACAATATGGCCGAAGAAACATGGAGATCTGTGGTACAACGCAAACCTGACCTATATCTTCACCAAAGACATTGCCTCAATCAAGATGTGGACTGCGAGATTTAGGATACTTCATTCCACTGTAGGAGAATGTAACCTCAGTAAAATTGTCATCTTTCATCTGGATTTCTAAAAGGATTTGTGAATGATTAAAAATATAAAACTTTAAAATACATTTCCAAACTGGGTAGTTTCCATTACCAGAACATTAAGTTGGACACTGATATAAGACATTATAATTTAACAGCAGTCATACTATTTACTAGAGACTATATATTTTCAGTAAACAAGTGTCACCATTCCCTAGATGAAATGGTGTTAAGAACACATACCGTATTCTAATTTAAAAGCTGAGTAGTTCCGCGTACTGATATTCTACACAAAACAACTACGGAACTTAATTCAAAGGAGTTATTCAGGACAAGGAGCAGCAAATCATGTTAGCCTACTTGTCGATAAAAGTATCATGACTATACGGCACACAAATATCATTTTCTAAATTTATATTAATCTACTGTGGTAAAACTTGCATAATGCTATGCTATATGATATGTACTTTGTACAAGAAATTTTATAACGTTCTTATAAAGATCAGATAATGAGGCCATAAGTTTATCGAAACCTGTCATCGTAATAAAAATGAAGTCAGTTATCTTGGTTTAAAACCATTGTGTTTACGAAACTGAGTAGATCGTCCCGAGGCACACAACGTGTGCTCCATACATAATATTTATAAACCTGTAGTAAATGTTATACTGAATACATCTACATCTCAAGCTATGGATTCCTTGACAAAGAGAGTTACGGAAAAACAACTATAATATTCAGGTCGTAGAGTAGTTTGGCAGTCAGATTCAAAAGCCGTATATCTAAACTGCCTCAACAGCGTTCCTTGATAAGAAAACCACCGTCGATCTAGCAATTTCCACATGAGTTCCCGAAGGGTCTCCGTAACATGCTACTACAAGTAACAAATAAAACAGCCCGGCTCTGAAATGCTGCTTTGACTTCCTTTATTCCGACCTGGCGTCTTCAACAAAGATGAGTCTAGAGGGACACTTTTGTTCTGTACATGCTCTCGTTTTCAGATGAATCACGTCTCCTCCAAGTTCTCCCAACAGATCGAGGTAATTTATGTGGGCTGAAAAAAGCGTTCCCATCACACTTCCTTGGGACACTCGTGTCGATATCCTTTTCTCTGATAAATACTCGCTATCGCAGACAATGTTCTGAGTACTATTACTTCATCAGTCTTCGAGTCACTAATCTATCTGTGAACCTATTCAATATGCTTGTACCTTCATTAGCTGTCTGCGGGGCGCGCTGTGTCATACGCTTTCCGGAAATCAAAGTTTGGATTTTGTGCTGGGCTCGAAATTCACGGTAAAAGCCAGTTAAATATGGGTCCAGCACCGTAAGATAATCTTTGTAAATGGAATTTGATTGATTCGGACCTGGCGACGTATTTTCGTCCAAATTTTCTGTAACGCGATGTTTTAAAATGCTGCTTTTCATTTTTTGTATTCCATTTCCACCACACTGATAACTGTTTATTCCTTTTTCAACCGAGTGCAACAGCCTTTGCTTCCAAAGTATTTTATAAAGTTTGTTCTTAAACCACAATAGATCTTCCCCGTTGTTAACCTACTTAGTCGAAAACTAACTGTATTTCACTAGAGGGCGATTTACAATGCATTTAAACTTCGTCTATAATTCCTCTATTTCTATCGTGTCGCAAGTAAATGATGTCCATTCAAATTAAATTGAAACTTCCTAGCAGATTAAAATTGCGTGCCGGAACCGTGACTCGAACCTGGAACCTTTGCCTTTCGCGGGCAAGCGCTCTACCGACTGAGCTATCCCGACACGACTCACGATGCCGCCTTCAACTTTACTTCCGCCAGTACCTCGCCTCCTACTTTCCAAACTTCACAGAAACTCTCCTGCGAAACATGCAAGACTAGCACTCCTGGAAGAAAGGATATGGTGGAGACATAGCTTAGCCACAGCCTAAGGGATGTTTCCAGAATGAAACATTCACTCTGCAGCGGAGTGTGCGCTGATATGAAACTTTCTGGCAGATTTTTCCAGTCATATTCTTTATGGTATTCTAACAGCTGCTGATCAGCTCGCTCTGACAGACAAATTTCTCCTAGTCTTTTTTAACTGAGTTCCTAACATTGGTAACCAACGTTATTATGACGACATCCTGATCACTAATCTGTGTAAGTACATTGAAATTCTCGATGGGGGCAGCACTAAAAAAGTCTCATTGCGTACGGTCTGTCGTTTTAGTTGTTTAAGACAGACATTGGGAAACGTGTTCAAGAGTAGTTGAAATGTTCTAAAATTTTTAATCCTGAGAGACCAAACTACTGTAGTCATCGGTTGCTACACTTACAAACTGCTTAAACTAAGTTAGCCTAAGGACAACACACACACCCATACCCGAGGGAGGACTCGAATCTCCGACACGAGCGGCCGCGCATTCAGTAACGCACGCTCCAGAACGCAAGGCCCTTCCTCCGCAGCAAAAGAAATTCCCGAGTTTGCTTGTCAGTACAATCTATACTGCTTAGGTTTACGTCATCTACAAGTACCGCATTTATGTGAATGATTAGAACTGTCACGTCCATTGATAGCGGGCAGCCCGTGTACAATACTACAGAATACTGGTTGTGGTGTCTACAGTTAGATGAGTGACAGGTGGGGCTTTTGTATATATACTAATACTAACGGATAGTTTGGTCATACATATCGTCATATAAAATATCTTTAATGTTACTCTTATCTCAAGAGTTTACTGCATTTTGATACTTTGTGAGATACCATCCCGTCAAAGATCCTTATCTCTACAGCAACACCAATCTTGACAACGAAGAAGATTCCACAAGATTAATTAAATGAATGCACAACAAGACACTACCGTTGTCAACGTCCTGACTGTGCGACGCATGCCACATCAACTGTGTATTGCTACATAAGACCTATTCCTCGATTTGGTAGTAAATTATGTGATGCCCCTCTCTCCCTCTGTTTGTAGCTCTACTACAGATGTTTAATTGTGATCGTTTGTGTTGTGTGATGATGATAAATGTTTGATACAAAATCTATAATTTAGTTAAAAATTTAATTACAAAACACTGTTTATAGTTGTAAAATAGATACAGTTCATGAGTTTTGACGTTGTATCATTATACGTTATGAACAACATACCACAGTGGTTTTCTTGTAATCTCTATGTATCGTACCTGTTAGATTATGTGGCAGACAGAGACGCAAAATGTATGCTAGCTACAAACTGTAAGGGGGGGGGGGGGCAATTACGCAGTTACCGTGACAACTACACAGCAAAGTTGACATTTTCATCTTGCTATAAGAGACTGTCCGCTAAACCAGGTTTCTTAAATAAAGAGTGTGGCTGAGAGAAGGGTTCACAGATATGATTTGTCAGTGAAGAACAAAGCTACAATTTTGAAATCTAAACATGTACAACACTATTGACAAAGCTGTATTAATGGTTTATTTCCAAAGGGCTGCGCGGGTTAGGAAGGTACTTGGAAACTGTGATTGGGTGAGTTGTAATGACAGTAACATACCGAGTTGTTATTTAAAGGCTTAAATAAATGAATTGGCTTAGAAGTTATTTCACTTCAATGTGTCCAAGAAATGGGCGTGGCATGCGAAGAAGCTGAAAAATGTTATTGGACAATGAAACATTGGACAATATTGCGGCAGCTAAATAACTGATTTGGCTTTTATGAACAGTGACATACCTGATTACAGGAAATGGGCATCTCGTAGAATGGGAGGTGGACGAGATGGGGTGTCTTAATGAAGTGCGTGGGAAGAACAGTGGAAGAAGGGAGGGAAGTTTAAGACCATAGTTTACCGTCATTTGTATTCTATTCCTTTCTATGTGTCAGTTTTGTTTGTGTGTGGTGTAACTGTATAGGTGTCGGGATAGAAATCAAAATTATTTGGTTTCACTATCCAAAATGGTAGAATTTTTTTATGTTGGTTCACAACAGTCAGTGATCTTCTTTATGTAGTTGGTACTGTAGATGGAACGTTCAATTCAGAAGTTGAAGAAAGGCAAGAAATTATAACTTCCAGAAGAATCATGCAAATCAAAGGACATAGGTGTTGAAAGTTCTCTTCATGATGTATCATTGACAAGTCTAGGTTTGACAGAAAAGGTAGGTTCAACTAAGAGATCGGAGAACGGCGAAGTACCTCTATTTTCGGTACGTTCTCTTTCCAAAAGCACATAGGAACTCAAACTAATTTACATGACCTCTTCATTCTCGGTGGTCAATAGTTAGCGAGATCTGTTGCTGGTTGAAAATCGTTACAAACCTTTTTGTATTTTAGCTCATAGAAATCAGATAAGTATGAGAATACCTACTTTAGCACTCGTTTCTTAAAAGCCACAACTACTGATGAAAGTGATAAAAGCGTAACAATAGTTACGTGGAACTGTAACGAGCGATACTGCGAGATATACAAAGGCTTAGAAACGAACCTCAGCCATACAATAAATGTCCGTCCGCTACAAGTGACAACAGCACTCACGACCCCTGCCAGAGCAGATAGGATCATATTTAAGAGGCAGCTATTTCCAGAGGCAGACGTTATCTAAACGAACATCTCTGCGTTGCTTCTTTGGAGGAGATCTTAACACTGGCTAGAGAGCCGTTTTCATAGAGACTGCTAAACAACTACTTGTGTTAATAGGAAGTAATCCAAAAAGTTAGTAGCATGTTCCGTGACATGTTGATTGATTTTCGATAAAGTAATTCTGTTACACGACAGGTTGTCGGTGGTAACGAAACCTTAAACATTCCTTACTGTAATCGACAAAGGGAAATGATTATAGTTACGATTTCCAATTACATACTGCAGATACAAGTACGAAACAACTTTGAATGCACATTCTTAATTCACTGGGTCATTCGTTCACTCCCTCTCAAATAATTGAAAACTATAATAATACAACAAACATTTGTAGTTTTAAGAACGAGGCTGATTTGTTTCACGGATTAAGTTGCACTAACATACAATTAGTTGTTAACATTATTGATGCATGATATAACTTCAGCAAGAGACAATGTAAAATAGCTTATAAATTATAGTCACCTTACTATGCCGCGTTGGACTAGCCGAGCGCTGTAAGACGCCTTGGTGCGGAAGCGCGCGGTTGCTCCCTGTCGGAGGTTCGAGTCCTTCCTCGGGCATGAATGTGTGTATTGTCCTTATGTCACTTTAATTAATTTAAGTAGCTTGTAAGCCAAGGGTCTGGTAACCACAGTAGTTAATTCCAATAGATTTACACAAACAAAATTATTTTCTATCATTACAAAACCACAGACGTTAATCATAATATTCGTATAGCGTATAGGCTGAGTAGAGAACAATGTGAATATGTGAGGTAAGCATATAACGTATTTATGGATAGTTTATTTCATGTAATGTTATCCCACGAACTCCAAATAACTTCTTACAAATTGGGAGTAGCCGAACGTTTCGTTTCCTTACGCTGGCAACACGGCATCATGGCACTATTGTTTCATGGCAAAGCCTTCAGTTGTGTGTTTCATTTTGTTTTACGCACAGCTCATTGATTACAATGAATTACGATTGATTAGTATCTATAGTTTCATGTAACAGTGAATCAAGGATAACAGTGACTTTCGTAACCTAGATATTGCCTTTACATCTACGAAATGTAATATTAAACCCGAACGGAAGAAATAGGTAGTGAAATATTATTACACCGAACTATTCTGCCAATGAAACTGAAGGTCCAAAACACAGATTCTGAAAAAATGCAGCTCTAAAATTGTCTCCAATTCTGTCTTACACTTTAACTGATTTGAATGTTCTTAAAGTCTTTTTTTTTTTCATAGGAGAGTAAGTAATGCCTTAAACTAAAGAGAGACCATTAAGTGGACGATCACCTTCGAACTTTTTAGGAAATACCGCATCATCTACAGAACTGAAAAGTTCTACAATACCTTTACGAAAGCGAAGAATATCTATATATCAAATGAAAGAACTTTGGAGAGCATGTTGAGTGGTATAAATAGCCTACTGAGCACAGAATATAGACTGAAACTGAACGAAACTAACACGAGAAGTATTTAGCAGTAGAAGAAATAATAATGATAGACTTAATTCGCTATGTGTCCTGTCAGTCGGAGGTCATAACTAGCGTTGTCTTCTGTACTTTATAATAAAGAATTGTACATAATTTTGGTCCACTTTTCTCTCTCCTTGATAAGATTCAAGTATGTAAAAATACTTCCTTTTCATTGTATGTAAATTATTAGAAAATCACAATAGCGTATGGGCTAAGTAGAGGACGATTTGAATATGTGAAGTAAGCACATAATGTCTTTGTCGATAGTTTATTTCATGTAAAGTTAGCCGACGAACTCCAAATAACGTCTCCTTACGCTGGGAACACGGCATTGTGGTATTATTGTTTCACGGCAGAGCCTTCCTTTGTGTGTTTCATTTTGTTTTACGGACAGTTCACTGACGGCAATGAATTACTTTTCATCAGTATCTACAGGTTCCTGTACCCGCTAGGATAGCCGTGTGGTCTAACGCACCGCTTTCCAAGACGGAGAGCGTACAGGCCGCGGTTCGAATCCTCCCGGCGGGTTAACGAAAGGGGTCAGAGTGCCGGCCAGCATGGATGTGATTTTTAGGCGGATTTCCACATCCCCCGAGGTGAATACCAGGATGGTCCCCAAGTCCCGCCTCAGTTACACGATTCGCAAACATTTCGTAACACTTTACACTTTCCCACACATATACCACTATACGCAGACGTTTGATGCACATATTTCCTCCTGAGAGGGGGGCATGGGGTGGCGGCAGGAAGGGCATCCGATCACCCTGTAAATATTATCACATGCCAAATCCGCGTTTAACACAGTGACGACCTTGGATATGTGGGAAAATGGCCAATGAGAGAGACAGACAGTATCTATAGTTTCCTGTAAAAGTGAATCAAGGATAACAGCAACTTTCGTAAACTAGATATTGCCTTTACATCTACGAAATGTAATATTAAACCCGAACGGATGCAATAGGTAGTGAAATTATTACACCGAAATATTCTGCTAATGAAACTGAAGGTCCAAAATCGAAATTGATTGCAGAAGTATAAAAGTCAAAGTGAAATCGTACTTAGCGTTTGGGCAATTAATTATTCACGAAACCAATATAGTAACTAAATGCAAATAATGTTAACCTACATTTACAATTTCTTAGGCTGAAATAGGATAGGTGAGTGAAAAAATTCTTTTATGGAAGCATGAATAATGTGCTGTACTTGTTTGGCGAAAGGGCTAAAAAAAAATTAAAAAAAATTAAAAAAAAAGTCTACGGTGTTTGCTGTTTCGGTATTTTAAACAACTGTACTAAGTTTCTAATCTTTTAACATGCAAACTGTTTTAGAAAAAATGTTTGTAAAGCTTATGGGACTCAACTACGCGGTCATCAGTCCATAAATTTACAAACTGCTTATTAACTAGCTTATACTAAAGACGGCACAAACATCCATGCCCGAGGGGGGATTAGAACCCCTGACTGCAGCGGCCGTACAGACCGTGACTGAAATGCCGCAGACCGCTAGCCACCGCAGCCGGCACTATTTTAGAATTCAAGTATAATCGGATAAGCGGGATAACCGTGACACTACAGAGGTCGTACCTAATGCAATAAGCTGCTCTTGCCCCATTGTAGATCTGAAACAACTCTTAATTCTCGCAAGAACGTTGAATGACCACAAAATGTTCAAATGTTTGTACAACTGATGGGACTTAACTACGGGGTTATCAGTCCCTAAGCTTACAAACTACTTATGAACTACTTACGAACTAGGACGGCACAAATATCCATGCCCGAGGGGGGATTCGAACCCCCGACCGTAGTGGCCGAGCTGACCGTGACTGGAGCAGCTCAGTCACCTCGGCCACCGCGAATGACCACATTGCATGGGCGACAGTAACAACCGAAGTGCAGAAAATCAATGAGGATATTATGTTCCTTTCTAATAATTTTGTGAATGAAGACTGTTTCGGTAAATCATCTCTGAAAACAATGTCAGAGATGAGAAATCATGCATTTCCTCATAGTTGTGATGCTTCAAAATCACTTAAATGTTCTCTAATTACAATACCAAGCTTCCTCAAATAACAAGCGCCAAAAGATTTGCCTCCGAGTAAGTCACTATGACCTCTCGAAGCTGAACCTATTTTAGCGAGAAAAATAATTGCAAGTGTTACGCGTTGTAGCACTACGATCCTCTTTTGATCTCGTCTTAAGCAGTCCTAACTACACCTGCTATTGAGAAATAATATTGTGTCAAAAAATTGCGCGAAAGAGCGAGGCCGAGAACGACACAACACTATTCAGCAATATTTATGCCCAGAACAGATCAGTTGATACTTCTCCCACGTATTAAAATATTGACCCTTGATGATAATGAACCCGCTTGTATTGTGATGGCAATCCTACGTTCTGCAAATATTAAGTGAATCTGTTGCTAAAGAAGTAAAACTATAACCAAACAAATAATTACCCATAATGAGTAGTACGACGGCGGTTTGAAAAGTTCTGGGAATTACCACGAGAGGTCAGCGCTAGTGCAACGAGGTGTTCACGTGATATCCATTGGACAGTTATCTGTAAACACGTGCCACGTCACTGCTCTTGGAAGAGAGCCGTGGCGGTGGCGTGGCTCTGTCCCCGTATAGTGATTTGCGATGATAGAAAAAAAAATAATAATAAAGATTGGAGCAGTGTTTAAGTGCTTCGTAAAGAAAGGTATGAAAGCAAACGACATTCATGTCGGTTTCCAGATTACACCGGAGGACTCTGCACCTTCATATTCAACTGTTGCCAATTGGACAAATGAATTAAAATTTGGTCGGGAGAGCTTAGATGACGATTCGCGCAATGGTCGGCTAAGATGTGTCACAACTCCAGAATTCGTTGCAAAAGTGCACAAAATGGTCATGGTGGATCGCCGATTGAAAGTGCGTGAAGTTCTTAACGGTTGCCAGATGTCATCTGAATGGGTATATCACCTATTAACTCAAGAATTAGAAATTACAAAAATTATGTGCAAGATGGGTACAGCGACTCTCGATTCTGTGTCAAGAAACGCATGAGAAAGCACATACCTAAACAATGTTTGACCCGTTTTAGGAGAAAAGAACAAAATGTTTTGCAGCGGTACGTGACCACAGATGTAATTTGGGTGCACTACTATACCCCAGAGACAAAACAACAGTTAAATCAGTGCAAACATGTTGATTCTCAGTTACCAAAGAAAGCAAAGAAATTCTTTCTGTTGGAAAGGTTGTAGCACCAGTGTTCTGGAATGGGAAAGGGATTTGTTTGAAGATTATCTCCCCACTGGGCAAACAATTACTGGAGAACACTGTGGTAACCTACTAATCTCAGCAAACGATACCTGAAAAAAGGCCCGGTTTAGCAAGGAAGAACGCAATCTTCCATCAACACAAAGCAGGCCCGCACACATGGATCGTCGCCTTGGCATAATTACGCGAACTAAGCTATGAATTGCTGTCACACCCGCCTTATTCATCTTATATTGTAACGTTACACTTCAGCCTCTTCCCAAAACTGTAAATAGTTCTTGCTCAACGAAGATTCATTTCAAACCAAGAGCTGATAGTCAAAGTTGATAACTATTTTTCAGGCATGGAGGAATCGAATCTTCGAAATGGGATCAAGGCACTGGAACATCGTTGGACCAAGTGCATTATCTATCTTCAAGGAGACTATATTGATAAATAAAAAAAGTGTCAGTGATGTAAGTACTTTTTCGTATTCCGTTCCAATAACTTTACAAATCACTCTCGCAGTTCGCTTTGATAGTATGTACGTTTTATTACCTAGCTTTAATTATCACTATAGTCTGTTTGGTCAATGAACAAAGAACAAGGTCACAACCATAGTAGTCCTAACTTCGGCTTGAGTGCAAGTAGAAGAGGTCAAGAGGGAATTATTTTATATAGCCAATTACCGACAAATCAAGAATATTAGAAATATGTGGAAAATAGCGACGGGAGGAAGTGACAGATAATATGTACGCATGTTACGAAGATAAGGAATGACACCTATCAGAGGGATTTGTAGGGGTCGCTAATGACGAGGAACAACAGAAACAAAAATACACCTAAGTGAATCAGACATTCTGAGTTGAGGAAGTTACTACAGGAGACGATACTGCATCGTGTTGGATCAAAGCAGTACAACTGTAATGAAGGAAGGGAGAAAATAGTCAGTTTTACTCGATGTAACAACATTATAATAACTGGGTATTATGTGTGTAGATTTCATTTCGGCCGCAGTGTGATTGATCTCTTAATTAAACTTTTCAGTTGTAACTTCTAATGCAGAATACGCATAATGCTACACATATTCTAAGCCCACAATATTCGGCCTATCTTTTCATTCATTTATTTTTTATTTACACATATAGTTACACTTTTAAGTGAATATGTAAATATGTGAATAGATGTCATACGAAATACAATAGGCCTACAGTACATTTTGAGAACCTGATATTTCGAACAAATTACATTGTCATTTATTTTGAATGTACGGTTTGATTAAATCCTGTGTTGAAAATTAAAATGAAATATTCAGTTTCAGACTCATTTATACCTCTCGCCAAAAGTCTCGTAGATAGAAAATTTCACTTCAAGTACTGTGAAATATTCTTCAGAACGTCGGTGGAAATCTGAATGAAAATCAGGGTAATTTAACACTGATAACAAAGCCATCTATGGTTTCGTAACCAAATATTAAAGTTTTTCTTATTGCTATATTCTAATCCAGTTTCAACAGCAGAACCTCAAATACGTCATTCTTTCCGTTACTCACTGTAATTCCTTAGCCATATATATGAAAATAATTTTTTCAGTTCCTTTCACTTTTTCAAAGCCGTCTCCATGTAATTAAACAATCTCACATCAATGAAGTATCCATAGTTGGTAACCAAGAAATACGAGTTACATCAAAAACCTAACTCTAAATGTCGTAGATGTGAGTGAAAGTCGTAGTACAAACTAAATACGTTATCAAAGATGAAAGGTAATTGTCATCTACATAGATTTTCTAAATGGAGGAATCTGTAATATTTAGCATCAAAAAGTAATTAACACGACGCGGATGTTGACTTGATGGGTACTTGCGCTTTAGCCCAACTGTTGCTTACTACATTGCAAACCAACTGTTGCTTAGCACGTCTATAAAAAAATCCTCACGATTCTGAGTTCTGCTTATTCACCACAATACATAAAAACTGAATAACACTGCAAGTGCATTCAAGGAAGCTGTTAGACACAATCGTATTTTTGCACTTTTCAATATGTAATGTCGTAAATGTACGACTTACATAATAATCATCACAAATACATGTCTTCCATATAAAAGAGAAAACTATACATGGCTTAAACATTGACTACTGCCTAGTCCACGAAACACGACATTCATAGCTTATAACCTGCTTTACAGTAAAATCAAAAGTTTAATTGTTCTGCGGGAAAGGTGGCACGGAACTGTTATTTGGTAAAATTTTACGACGCTTCTCGCCGGATTCCATGGCTTATGTTGGCAACAGATGAACAATGAAATGTAGAATTGCGTTAATATTTTTCACGAGTTACAGAGTAAGTGTTATTGCTGATCGTTTCACTCGCAGCAAAAGTGATACTGTACGTGCTCTATGGTTGACACGTTCTTGTATGTACCCTTGTCAGATCAGAGAAAAATAATTTTTATTTTAATTGAAGTTGTCAAGACAAAACATTTATTGGTCATCTGAGTTGCCGCCATTAACCAATGGTGCCAACATAAGCACTGAAGCCCGGCGAGAAGCGTCGTACAATTTAACCCTGTCATATTATTAACTTCATAAACAAAAACAACTAATGGTACTTACCTCTTCTTCGCAGACGACTGCAACGATGAATAGCGTGGCCATTTCCCTGTAGTCGACCGGTATGGTCCATCTGCTCGTCGAACAGACGCGAACTGTTCCGATGTGAAACCACGTTTATCACTTGAGAAGCCATTTGTTGGCGGACTGATAATAAACATTTGCTACAGGTTCAAAGATGCTCTGCGTGCCAACCAGAGATGCGGTACATTCAGCGACACTATTTTATTGAGTTCTTAAGCGAGAATACGATCTTGGATCGCTTTAGTAATATTTCTTACATTAAAAAAAGAAGACTCTCCGATTGAAAGAGCTGCAGACTTCAGGCACGCACAAACTAAGAACATACCGATACAAATTTCCTACATCGCTCTCACTAGGAGCATTAATGTTAATTATCTACTAACAAATTATTAAAGAATTGTCTCTCTTCACCCTGTCATTCATCGATGACAACTCTGATCTTAATAATTCGAATTCTAGATGTATCCACAGCTGATTAGTATCCTGTAAAAATTACATACTCTCACGTTAAAGATCTACAATCAAATTAATAAGTAACTGTATCTTTTCATCCCGTCACACTACCATCGAAGACAATTTTGAACTTAATAATTAAAACTTACAATTTAGCTACAGCTGTTTTATACCGTGAAAAAATTGTTTAAGATTACAAATCGCATATATGATAACAATTTGCAGTTCATCTCATTAAATATCATTAATTGTATACAGCCGACTGCGAGATTTAGCACGTTATGCATTTAATAATCAGAACTGAATAATGAGCATAATCTACGTGAAGTGCATGTACATCTACAACAACGACTAAAGCAACATCTATTATCCTCAACGCTCCTTGTGGTGTACGGTGAGGTGTATATCCACATTTCATGTTCCAGTCGCGTATGATTCGCGAGGAAAACGACTGCCAATAAACCTCCATGTGAGGCTCGTCTCTATAACTTCATGCTCATCATCATTTTGTAAGATATTTGTTGAAGCACTATATTGGTTGCTTTTTCAAGAAACAAACGTTCTCAGAACTTCGGTAGTAGCTCATACCCCAATACAGAATTTCTCTCTTGCTCCGTCTGCCCCTGGAAATGTCAGATCATCTGCGTGACACTTTAGATCTTAAAAATTGAACCTATATCGAATCATGCTGTTCTCCTTTAGATCGCATCCATCCTTCTCATCTGGTTTAATTCTTAAATGACGAGCCATTTTCAAAACCTGTTTGAACAAATGTTTCGAAAACTACGTCCTTTGTCAATAAGCTAAAATGTTTAAATGTTTGTAAATCTAAGGGACTTAACTGCTGTGGTTATCAGTCCCTAAGCTTACAAACTACTTAAATTAATTTACGCTAAGGACAAAACACACACACACACACACACACACACACACATATATATATATATATATATATATATATATATATATATATATATATATATATGCCCGAGGGAGGACTCGAAGCTCCGACGGAGAGCAATCGTGCGCTCTGTATCAAGGCACCTTGGAGTGCTCGGTCAGAGACTACATATCCAAGGGATTCTTCCAATGAATTTCAGTCTGCAAGATATCTTTCAGATGAGTAAATCTTCATGGTCGTTCCAATTGATGTCGTTTCTTATAAACACTCCCAGCTATAAATAAAATAAACTTCAGCTTGGAGGCCGATTTGAAATATTTACTTTACAGAAATTCACATATCAGTTTCGTTTCCATGATGGAACATCATCAGTGCAGATTTTAAGTCATGGTGACTAATGTGTACCAGGAAGACATTTTAATTATTTTAAGAATATGATCATTACATGTTTTATTCGGTGTACATGAGTGATCATGACTTAAAACCTGAACTGATGATATTCCATCATGGGAACGAAATCGATATTTTAAATTTTTTGTAAAAGAAATATTTTATGTCGCCCGCCAAGCTGAAACTTCTTATTTTATTGCAATATTGAGGTGGGCTGACACAGTGTTAAGTATGAAATCAAATTACAAGAACGCACCAGTTATTTTGTGAAAGTAACAGGTTACAGCAATTATTCTGCAATTAAGTAATCGTATAATAAAGGTTGTTTCTTTCTATGAACTCGCAATACTTTTAAATCTGTTTATGTTGAGGGTCGATTACCACACCCTTCATCAAGCGTAGAAAGGTTGTCGACCATCTTATCATTTGCCACAGTTTTCCAGTATTGCGACTTCTCGATATATTATAGCACTCACTTTGTTTTCGATCAAATGTCTGTAAATCTATCGGACCAAACTGCGTGGTCATCAGTCTGTAGCTTACAAACTACTTAAACCTAGGTAAACTAACATAAGGACAAACACACAAACCCATGCCCCATGGAGGACTCGAACCTCCACGGCGAGCAACCGCGCGCTCCGCAGCGAGACTCTTTATACCGCTCGGCTACTCCACCGCGGCACTTTGTGTTCGCTAGGAATTATTTTCACATGATAGACATCTCCGTCGAGAATGAGTAGCTGCGTTCTGTGTGCTAGTAACTCTTCCGTCTTGCCATACATTTGTTCTGTTGTTCCGTGCAGTTGTATTTTGTATACTGGGCAAACGTAACTAGCCGTATCGAATGCCTTCCGGATGTCAAGGAAGGGACATGTACTTGGAGACGTACCTATTTACCGTTCTCTTGATATCATGAGCTACTAGTAATAAAGCAAACTCGGTTTCACATGACTGTTGCTTTCTGAACCCATGTTGGTTAATTCATACAATTTCCGTTTTTAAGAAATACCATATTACAGGAGGGACAAGGTCCTAAATCCAACAATAAATCCATGTCATTAATATAGCCTTAGCTTTTTGCGCATTGGTTTGAGCACCCTTATTGAAAACGAGAACACGCAATGCGGTTTTCCTTTTCCTCAATCTTTATTAACGCTTCCCACCTCTAGGAACCTACAGTATACTGCTTCCAGAAGGTGCGCAAAATACTTCACATACTCTGTGCGTAGGGGAATTGGTGTCCCACCGCCGGCCGCGGTGGCCGAGGTGACTGAGGCGCTCCAGTCACGGTCTGCACGGCCACTACGGTCGGGGGTTCTAATCCCCCCTCGGGCATGGATATTTGTGCCGTTCTTAGTATAAGGTAGTTCGTAAGTAGTTTGTAAGCTTAGGGACTGATGACCCCGTAGTTAAGTCCCATAAGCTATACAGACATTTGAGGCCCAATGGCCTCTCCTTAGTTAAGTAGGATCAGAATTGTTGGCTCTGCCATGTGTACACTATGAGGATTGAAATGTTGGAACCGTGAAACCGCTGATACGTATATTTACAAAAATGTATAGTTTTTCTATTTAATGTCAAAATGGGATCTAACTGCAGTGGTCACTGGTCCCTAAACTTACAAACTACTTCAACTAATTTATCCTAAAAACAACACACTCACACATACATGCCCGAGAGAGGACTCGAACCTCCGACGCGAAACTGCCGCGCGCACCTTAGCGCGTACGGCTATTCCTCCGCGGCTTTCTATAGATGACAATATGCAACAGATTGACTGTGAATACAAGTTGTTATTAATACTTACAGTTTTCAATAAAATTGTGTAACTTTACCACGGGCGTCAGAATACGCCTTCAGAGGTCTGTATAAAGGCTTTTTATTCCTTTTAGAATTTTCACATATGTATTTATTTATTTGTATTTATACCTTACGATCATTCTCTTCTACCAGCATAAACAAGCGATGTAGCATTCCAGACCTCTATCAATTTACATCTTCTTTCTACGCTTTCAAGAGAAATATCAATTTCTTGCTGCACAGTATTTCGCCGTTGCTTTGCTGCCAGGATGAACGGCGGAAAGCTTCATACCAATATCTTGAAGTCGTGTGCTCTGTCCTTTCAACGGGCACGGTGGTGCAGTGGTAACATCAGGACTCTTATACGGGCGAAAGGCGATTCAAAACCGCTTCGGGCAATCCAGATATAGCTTTCTCGTTATTTCCCTGTATCGCTCCAGGCGAATGCTCTTTCAAAGCGAACGGCCGATGTCCTTCCCCATTCTCAGCCAAGATCAATCCGAGTGTGTGCTCCGGCTTTAATTATCACGATGTCGACTGTACGTTAAACACCAGATTCTACGATTTCATTCCGATTAGTACCACACGAGCACATATTAACGAAAATGGTAGCATACAAGTGTTGATAGCTTAGACAAACCATGGCATCCTCAGAAATCAGTTATCTACTGATGCAGCAGTAGCTTCACTCGGTGTACTTGCTTCACTTGCTGTACATGTTGCATTTTAATCACTAGACAGACGATACCAAACTGCAGATGACGCAATTATCTGTAATTTATAACTGTGGGATAAGAGATGTAAATCTTTCCAGTGAGAGCTTGAAGAAGTTGTAAAAACGTTGGCGAATAAGACTATGCACTTTAAAACGCCCCAGAAAAGAAATAGCCTTCGAATACAACAAGTAATTGTCTGTACTGGAATCTGTCAACTCATCCAGTTATCTGGATGCTCCAGTCTGTAAGGATGTGAAATGGAATGATCATATTGCTCCAGTTGATGGCAGTATTATACTGGCAAAAAGCAGTCTATGAAGGAGACTGCAAACAAGACATTTATGAAAATGATTCCCAAATAATTCTCAAGTGTGCTAGGAGAATTCCAACTAGAACTAACAATAGATGCTGTACATAAATAAAGGTCACAACTTTAGTTTGTCTCATGGGAGACGATGTGTAAATGCTTATCAGATCTAATGGGCAGTCTCTTCAAAACGGATGTCAACTGGTATGCAAAAGTCTATTGAAATTCCTGTTAAAGGAGTACTCTAACACAACTATAGAGTTCGCCTATGTAGTGGCTCATTACTCACAATGCACGCATGGACGTTTAAGCTTTGAAATTTCCCACACTTCTTATGTGAATGAAAGGGAAGAAGCTGCAACATGCGGTAAATTTGAAAGTTCATATCACCTTGTTTTGCAGTATATGGGTGTAGATACTGACTGTGGAGGTTGAGTGTATGACTGACATCGAAAATGACAAAATGATATATGAGAGTAATGTCGCAAGCACCAATATGTAAAATTTCTTTCCTGAGTACGAATTCATGCTGATGCTTGGTATTACCAGACTGTAAAAACCTGAAGAAATCGATTTAATTTGTGAAGATGAACGTATGTGTAATTGCCACATTTTACTAGCTAACATATCTTTAATCTCCAAGGTTTCCCATATTTACGCTTGTTGACTCCAAATGAATAACTTATCCTCTTGATAATTCAGAATAGTCTGTACTGCAGTCTGTCAACTCATACAGTTATCAGGGTGCTCCAGTCTGTAAGAATGTGAAATGGAATGATCATATTGCTTCAATTAATGGTAGTAGTATTTTGCCCAAATAATATATAGTACAAGCGCACTGTGACAAATTTGGAAGTGGTTTCTGACTCAAATTATAAGTTGTAATAAAAAAGTGCCACAAATTATGTCAATATCAATTATCAACAAATAGCAGCCATATTAATAAGGGATATATGTGTAACTATTTGTATCAAACGGAAATCAAATAACAGCACAATAAGAAAGAAAACCGAATAAATCTATATTCATATTGTTTGTACAATTACAAAATAGCCTCTCATAGTCACAGTTCACCTATGTACTTCATCATAAAAAATATTCTTAGCAAGCAGCAACAGAAAATCTCTTTTGACAAGATATTGGGATCACTTACTGCAGTGAAAATAAGTAACACAAAATTAAAATTTGTCAACAGCTATATTCTACAGTGAAGTGATATACACAATAAACATCTAATAAAAACGAATTTTACTTGTCAGGTCATTACTTCAGGCAAATATTACTTCAAACTGGAACAGCACAATACCCAGTATGAGCTACAAACGTTGTATATGTGACTGTATGCTGGAGCCTGTTGTGAGTAAATGTCTTGTTATTTAAATCCAAAAATTCAATAATCAGTATGGGTTTTCAGCAAATAATATATTTAGTAATGAGTAGAAAACACTTTAACATATCTAAAATCAATTAACTGTTATGGTAGATGATGACAAAGAAAATATATTTAGTCCTTATTTCCAAATCAGAAAACACTAAAAAACCATAGAATTTTTTCAGATTAATTACTTTACAGAACTAGCATCATATCCCACAGAAAAATCTCTTGCTAATAAGAATGAACGACATCACAATTGAAACTAGATATTAAATTAACATATTACAGTTGAATACAGAAGTCATAAATACAAGTGCAGCAAAAAATTAGATCCGCAGCCTAATATCTACAAGTAAGTAGCCCAGCACACATGATAGGAAGAGATTGCATGATTGTCTAGTCACATACAACGAGTTTGAAAGTAGTTTAACAACTAAGTGCATAATAAGACCTCATGACACTTTTGAAGTCATCATCATCCAACAGCTAGATTTGATTAATCCAATACTGTTAACCTTCACTTTAAAATCCCAAAATATCTATTAATGTGGTAAAAGCACCTCATAAACGATCAAGAGATGAACCTATACATGAATAAAGAGACAGTCTTATGCTAGAAGTGCCCCATAATTTTCGAATTTTTAATAATAACATCTACACAGAGACCGATGGACGTACAATTAAGAGCAGTCTTGCTGGAGTATTAGCAGATATTTAAGCTGAGCATCTGGCAATAAATTCTTATTATCTTTTAATCCATTGTGACATTGCCACAGTGGGGGCCATAGTTCCTGTACAATGGTTTTCCATATAACTTTTACCCTTATATATATAGATGTATATAAATTTTACAAGGAATATATAGTTTAAATCCTGTATAAATTGCTTGTAAAATTTACATTTCATTTGTACTCATAATCTGTTATATAAAGAGAGTACTGTTCATGTGTTAATTTATGGTAATGGATTAGTAAGATGAATGTTTCACACCATTATATAGAATGTTATTTTAGATTCGATGTTAACTCTCAGTTTCATCACCGCAAAACGGAAAAATAGCTTTATTGTAACCTTGAGCTAACCACAGTTCTATTCATCTAATCCTAATTTTACTCAGTGTACAAAAGATCTCTTCTGATCAGAATGGCACACAAATAAAACCTCATTCACTAGTTTACAAAAATAAACTTTATATTATTTATATATACATTTAGTTTCAATTCTTTCTTCTGTTGTTTAATAATTAGTTTTCATTAGTGGAGCAAGGAATATTTTCCTGTATATTAGATGAAACAAATAAAATGGTAATCTCAATTTTCTTATAACCAGTTACATACCTGCTACAATTGGCATTTAATTACTTATTAAAACACTCCACATATTATTTGGAAGATGTTTTGGTGGGTAGTGAAATATAAAATCTTGTATTGGTGGAAAGTCACAATTAAAACACTAAAACAGAAATAAAAGAAGAACCATCATAGCGCACATTTAAGGCTCAGCACCTCCATAAAATTGATTAGATTTGTCACGATTACTGAAAAGGTTTCTATGATTGCTGCTGGAGCATTCATAAGTGAACTTCCTGTTTATATTGATATCTATCTATTTATAACAATCGACTAACAACAAGTACAATTTATAAGATTTCCATTTTATCTGTTATTTAATTTTTAATTAGTCAGAACATTAAAAATATTTTTAAAAACTTATTATTGTAAAAGAACAATCAGCTACATTTCAGGTAAGTGCACGATTCATTTCCTTTAGTTCCTATATATGTTTTACAATAGTAGCTCGAGGTGTAGGTGAGCCATATACATACTAGTAACTGCACCTACTACATACATAAATTTAAATGCAATATACTGTTCTGTATATAACGATAAAACGAAGGGATATTGAATGAAAGATAACAGCTCCTACACACGTTTTCATAACTACCTAAAACTAACAAATGTGCTTCGAAGTACACAGCAATATCAATAGCTCAAGATCTATATGAGCAGTTTGAGTAGCAATAACAGTAATCACTATATATCTAACATTACACTGTCAAAAATGTATGACAAAGAATTCAGAAAATGATTTACATACTACCATCAGCAGTTAAGTACTAAGTAAACACTTTTTTGTATTCTTTTAGCAAATTATCAAATAACAAAAATAAAACTGTTTCTACATGTCTTTATCACGTCAACATTATCAAGATTGTGACCATGTACACAGTAAAATGAGTGGCTCAAGGGCTAAGTAATTAGTCTAAACAATTACAATTAAACATGATGCTGATACAATAAGATCGCTACCTATGTTGAGTTAATTTTTGGTTTGTTTTGATACAAATTATAAAATTTCCAATTAATAAAATTGTGACTTATCCCTTTATCTTAGTTGCAATGTTTCTTTAGTTCTATTAACAAACATCCATTTTTTCTGGGAGAAGCGCAAAAGTACAGTTAATCTATTTCTTGGTTTGTTCAAAATGTTCAAATGTTTGTATAGTCTATGGGACATAACTACGGGGTCATCAGTCCCTAAACTTACAAACTACTTATGAACTAACTAAGACTAAGGACAGAACAAATATCCATGCCCGTGGTGGGATTCGAACCCCCGACCGTAGTGGCCGTGCAGACCGTGACTGGAGCGCCTCAGTCTCCTCGACCACCGCGGCCAGCTCTCGGTTTGTTCTCCAGTTCCTCCACTACACAGCAGTATCTGTAGCTCACGATCTGGATGAGAAATTTGAGAAGCAGTGACAGTAATCACTATATATCTAACACTACACTGTCAAAAGTGTATGACAAAGAATTCATAAAATGATTTACAGACTACTGTCAGCAGTTAAGTACTAAGTAAACAATTTGTCAGTACTTACTGTTTACATTAAATATTGAATATGGGTTTTTGTTTAACTTTTTTCTATTCTTTTAGCAAATAATCAAATAACAAAAATAAAACCATGTATACATGACTTCATCACGTCACGATTAACGAGATTGCGACCATGTACACATAAAATGAGTGGCTCAAGGGCTAAGTAATTAGTCTAAACAATTACAATGAAACGTGATGTTGATACAATTAGATCACTACCTACGTTAGGTTAATTTTTGGTTTATTTTGATACAAATTATAAAATTTAAATTTAATAAAACTGTGTCTTATCCCTTTATCTTAGCCACAATGTTTCTTTAGTTCTATTTATAAACATCCATTTTTTTCTTGGGAGAACCGCAAAAGTACAGTTAAACTATTTCTCGGTTCGTTTTCCAATTTCTCCACTCCCCACGTGTCTATCGTCAGAAAAGTGTTCCCACCGTCCGTCGGTTTCATACCTTGGCCGTGCGGCGACCAACCCGGCAGCGGACAAAAGAACAAGCGATAGGCGAGCAGAGCACCATAGCCCTCCCATAAAGAGGACCGTTTCCTCCTCGAAATGGAACGCATTCAAAACTGACGATTAAGGGGGTGGGCGAGAGGCCGGCGGGAAAGGCCTTTCTGGGGAGATAGCGTGATGTACGGCCCCGCGACAATGGCCACGCCCAAACACAATGCCGGCTCCGGCGCGGCCAGGTGCTACAATCAGGCCTCGCAGCTACAGGTAACGACCGCAGATAACAAACGGCCGACGGCGACCACTCGTTGCTGCTGACCCGGCGTGGCGCACCAGCCTTCCGGATTGTCCTTACAATCCTATCTCAGGCGCTCTCTTTCGGTTCCGGGCCACGACAACTATAGGACGAATCCAAATATATTTTTTACCGCCAAACCATCAACGAAACTCAGCACAATCTGGGGGTTCTCTCTAGCAGTCATCCTATAATAATCACAGTTGTTGGTTTTATAACAAGCTATGTTCAAAATCTGAAGTACAGGCTTTATTAACACAATTTTAAACATGGCCTTATATGCAGCAACTGCAGCAATAGCAGATCGACAAGTTGCTTTAAAATAATTGAATACCTCCCTGGAATAAGGATGTAACCATCAAATCAGTAAGTTTTCAGGAGAGAGGAAAATTGTTTGTGGGGCCTATTTTGTGAAATTCAGTATTGTAATTCGTTGCATATGCAAGTTGTAATGTTTATATGACTTTTAAGTAATTACAGTTCTTTCTACCACTCCCAAACAAGATACTTAGCTTTTCAACATTACGATGTATGGGGGTTCTGCTCGCTGCAAAATTAATCACCTGGGGCGTCGTGGTAGAAATAAATACTCGTAGGTACAATTTTTCACTTCTTCTTTAATATCTAATCAAACTGCTTCTCCACCAAAACATTACAACTTCATACTTGCGTACTCAAATGCAATAGAACTTAGCTGACAGAACTTCCATTCTAAAACAACAGACTGACATAGCTTCCAGAGCACTTTGGGAAAGCCAGAACTCGAACTCTCTCACGCAAGGCAGTGAGGCAAATGTATAACATCGACATTGCATTGTGCATTGTTTATAACAATTGAATATACTAATTTACAATTACCAAACACACAAAGAAAACATTTCAAGTACACAAAAATAATCACAGTATAATATGAAAACTATACATACAATAACTTTAGATGGTGCATATCTTTTTAAGTCTTAATCGCGGTACTTGCTGTTTGACAACAAAGTGCGATGTTAAATGTCAATTAATTTGTTAATGAGTACATCATACATGTTCCTAACATATATTGAGCTATCAAATATATTTGCAATTCTGAAACTATGTTTAAAATCACACATCAGTCCATATATACATCGAATCATAATATTTAAATCTCGACTATTACATTAATTAACTGGTCAACACAACATGTTTATGAGCCCAACATATACACAATGCCATTTATTTTCATTTACATAAAGTTTCTAAAATTCGTCTATCTAGTTCTTGAAATAATGTACAATGAAAAAACTATTGTTTATAGAACTGTCTGGAAAGCATCGAAACGAATCTCTTAATTAAAGAGCTCTATCACTTGTTTTAATCACAGTATCACCAAGACACTCTCCTACAGTGATTCCTAGGCTGGCTATTTGTTTGTATCTTCACACGCAACATATATCACTATTAAACTACACGATTCCGGGTCCGACGCAGACGGTATCATACGATAACATTGAGATGAGAGGGTCAGCAGTATCATCACAAAGTGTACAAATGTGTTCAGCTATTAAAAGCAATATTTTATTGTTTTAAGGTTTTACAAATAACATAATAATTAGAAGTGATACAATGGAAAAACGTTGTATGATCAGCAATATATTTTGGAGTATTTCTTACATGTAACATAAGAGAAATATTGTACATGCACTTGGAATTCAAATTAAAGAAAGTAATATTATAATATAACAAAGAAAATAAAAAATGTGAATGAATATGTCAGCAAAATACAATTACATCAAAATATTTCAGAATATAGACATGAAACTTCAGTTTAAGCATGATTTTACAATGTTATAGTGGTTTGTAGGTCTCATCATTTAACTTGGTTTGAAGTGGAATTGGTATGCTGAAACCACATTCAAAAAGTCACATTGTTAAACTCTAATACTGTCTGTTCCAGCGTTATTCCATGAATGGAAACGTTCAGCTGGTTGTAAACCAGATAGATGTTCAAATATATGTCACAAGATGACACCACAGCATAGAGACATGCAGATACATCATATTTCAACTGAAATCACACTTTTCGAAAATTTGTGGGTTACATCCTTATTCCAGAGAGGTATTCAATTGTGACCTGCAACTGTCAACATTATGCGTTATGAAAAGTTGAAATAGTGCAAAGAAAATTTTAAGCAGCTATATTTTACACTAGTTTATATAATGAAGTGTTTTGTAATTATTTTTGCGTGTTACATACTGTCCCACTTATACTTTTCACCCTAAATATTGAGGAACTACTTTCACAGATATGAACGTATGGCAGGGGGCTTTAAAGAGTAACGAAATATTATTTAGAACTCAAATAGATACATATATCCAAATGGATGTTTCACAGTGTTGGTATCACTCGTAATTATTTTGAATTCATGTACTTTGTTTTTCAAGAGGAATTGAACATGTTTTTAATCTTATGGGTACATATTTTAAGGGTCTGAAAGACGAGATTTGCACTTATGGAATCATAAGTGAGAGGTACAAAATCGGCTGTCTGGTCCAGAGTCCATCGACATCTATCTATACTTATAAAAAAATCAGTACAAAACCCCCAGATTGTTTTTCAGATAAATTATAATATTACAATACATAATAATTTCTAACAATACAACTGAGCACCTATAGTAAACCTCTCTTGTTTTTATTAAAAATAGTTTATTATAATATTTTTAATATAAAAACCAGACACATATGTAACTACGTGTACAGTTAACAGATTTACTTTAACCAGATTTTACATGCTTTGGCTTTGTATTAACTATTGTATGATGTTTTTAAAATACCAGTCATAAACAAACAAACCGTTATTTTAAAACTTTACATTGTTGCATATTGTTCTTTTTCACAAAAGCTGTAAAAATATAACATGCATGTAACATATAGAGGTCGCCACATTCCTAACTGACGTCTGCTACGACCTGCCCACTTCACTAGCAATAGTATTGCATCTGTGAAAAATGTATTACATACAGTCTGTGATGGTTAAACAATTCATATGCGTAGCACATTAACTTAAAATAATTATGGTATGTAAACTACATCTTTTTGGCTTTTTCTAATTTGTCAGTGTTATATTTCTTGTAATGTATTTATACTGAGGATGACTTCTTGTTATTTTAGCATTGATAATGGCAAGTCACCTGCCAAAATATAGATCTGCAAAATAAAGCGGTTTCTTACAAAAATAACGAGTGATTGCTGCCAAACATCAATTTGAATGTTATAAATACAGTGGTGGGCGCAAAAACACCTCCTTTATGGAAGTCAATCTGGTATACATATATATAATTAGGTTACTCTTTCAAAACGCTGTAAAAAAAATAAAAAAATAAAAAATAAAAACCCTGGGCAGAATGACATTAAATTGCAACGGAATATTATCGGAGAAATGAGCAAAGGTAAGGCTGCCAACTTTCCCAAAACTCAATGTGGAACATTTCGAGGATGTGAAGGCGGACTACTGTCGCGTGACTCATTGAGGCAGTTATTTTGAAACCAGGAAGGAAATTTAGGCAAGCAAAGTAGGCCTACTTATTTACTTTTAAAGTAACACGTCTAACATGAGCGACATTTTCTCTGTAATTTTCAATCCTTATTTACAGTTCCTAAATTTTTATTTTGCTCGTATTTTGAATTTTAGAGTCTGACAGTTATTACATATTCTTTCTCCGTTGCTTTTTTTTTCATATCACCTTCGTTTTCTGTACTACTTTTATTTGTTCCAGCTCCTAAAGCATCGTGCTCCACATATTTTGATAAGTAGCTTACTCAGCCCAAGGAATTACGTTCTGCAATAACCTCGAATAAAATTTGATAAAAGCTATAGACGTTCTTTCGTTGATATGTATAATTTAATTGTGCTTTACCACATGCAATGCTCCTCGCTTTCTTTGGTGGATTTTTCAAAATTTCGCCACATTCCTGAAAGAAGTAAGATGAATGATGATATTGTATTTGCATTTCAGATTTTAAATACGTTTATTTACAGACTGTGATAATAGTACATCATGTTTGCCACCTTGATCACCGAATAATATTACATTAAACGTATTGATTCGTACTTAAGAATGCACAGAAAATATGCCAAAAACAATTTTTAATAAGTTATCCTATCACGAAATGCAGTACTTTACGCGATCAGGCCCAGAGGACTGAGGACTGTCAAGATCAAGGCTCACCAGTCTTCTTTTCTGTTGGTCAATTTTCTTCAGCCATCCAAAGCTGCTAACTGCATTAAATCCTTCCTTGTGTTGTCCATCCATCTCTTCCTAGGTCTTTCTATTGGTGTCCTTCCCTCCAAGAACAAGCGGCCTGCTACTTGTGGATAGCGGTTCTCGTTCATCCATTCAACATGTCCCAACCATTTCAATCGTCTGATTCTATTCCTGCTATGTTATGGTCAGTATATTGGTTATAAGTTATTGATTATGCCTTCTCGTCCACTCCCCTGTCAAATCATCTTGTATCGTCCCACAGATATTTCTGAGCACCCGCCTCTCAAATATTAACAACTTATTTAGATCTTGTTTACTTATTCTCCAGCGTTAGTAACCGTAGAGAACTACAAATGTTCAAATGTTTGTTAAGCTTATGGGACTTAACTGCGGGTCATCAGTCCCTAAACTTGAAAACTACGTATGAACTAACTTATACTACAGACAGCACAAACATCCATGCCTAAGGAGGGATTCGAACCCTCGACAGGGAATGGCCTCGCGCATAGGAGCATAGCGCCTCAATGGGCTTGGCTACTCCGCCGCGATGTAGAGAACTACAGGGAGAATCAATGACTTATATAAACGTATTTTTAGTTCTTTTGACACATTCCGAGACTTCATGACATTATTCAATGCAAAGAGGGCCCTTTGTCCAGCTTAGATTCTTGCTTTTATTTCTACTTTACTTGGTGTTACTTCTGATAAAAATGCACGAAGATCTTTAAAATCCTTTAATCTTCTGTAAGTAGTTCCATTTATTTGTATTTGTAAAACATCTGGTAAGCGGTGTCTTCCTACCACCATGAATTCAGTTTTTGAATAATTTATTTTAGCTGCGGTGGAGTAGCCGAGCGGTCTAAGGCGTCTCGCTGCGGAGAGCGTGGAGGTTCGAGTCCTCCGTGGGGCATGGGTGTGTGTGTGTCGTCCTTAGGTTAATTTACCTAGATTTAAGTAGTTTGTAAGCTACGGACTGATGACCATGCAGTTTGGTCCGATAGATTTACAAACATTTGAACATTTTTTAAATTTATTTTCAGGCCAAGTTTCCAGCTGAAGCTTCTAGCGTTCACATCATGTTCTTAAGTTCATAGTGGGACTGGAGCATTATTACAATATTATCAGCATTGGGTAAGTGGGTTATATTCCATTCACTTACTAAAAGACCTGAGTGATTTTTGTGGGTGATCTCTCTCATGGCGTTTTCAAGAGCTATGATGAATAAACTTCGTGATAATCCGTCCCCTTGTCTTAGGCCAGTAGCAGCTTAAAACAAAGAAACTTCCACTCCTAGCGAATTTCTCATTTTGAAATCGGCAGATGATATTTGCCGGCCGCAGTTGCCGAGCGGTCTGCGACGCGCCAGTCACAGTCTGCACGGCAGCTACGTTCGGGGGTTCGAATCCCCTGCCCCCCCCCCCCCCTCTCCCACGGGCATGGATGTTTATGTCGTCTTTAGTATAAGGTAGTTCATAAGTAGTTTGTAAGTTTAGGGATTGATGACCCCGCAGTTAAGTCCCTTAACTTAACAAACATTTGAACATTTGAGCAGATGGTGTTTATCGTCCTTTTTTTTCTTTTGTATTTAATCTAAGAAGACTGTTATGTGTTCGTAGATGATGCATTGTGAACTTGACTTGCAAGCAGAATGACATAGAGTGCCGTACACAAATAGTTTCGGCTTGTGTTCTTAGACCAACAATTTTAAAATTACTGGAATGCAGGACTGCGGGACGCTTTTACCATTTTGCGGGACCCTTTCAGCAGTTATCCCCATGCGTGATAACGAGTCCAAATGCAGGAATGTCCCGCAAAATTTAGGACGGTAGCCAATCTTAGGTAAAGGTATGGCAGAAGTAAGATAAATAGTGTGAAAATTGATCGGTAACTGGCGTTACAAGCATCATAAATTAATAGTGATCGACTACAAATGACAAACAAATGATACAACAATACCTAATATGTAAGTTAGACATTAAACAAACTGTACTACTCAGTGTGGATGTGTGTATAGGTGCAGTGTTGTTTACATAAGCGCATTCATACGGCAAGGTCATATTACATCGGACGGTAAAAATGGTTCTGAGGCCAAAAACAGGAGAAAAAGCACCAATCAAAATAAAATCGGATTTTTAATATCCGTGCGACTGGCGCAAGACATGTTGAAGATGCTGTCCACCGTTTTCTGCAAGTTGGAATCGAAGTGTTTACGGGGTCACGTTTAGAATGTGTTGCGCAATCGGAACACTAAACACATCATTGAGACATCGCCACAGCCAGAAGTCACGCGGATTAAGATCGGGTGATCGGGACGGCCAGGCTGTAGGGGCATGGCGGCTGACAATCCTGGAATTTCCAAAACGATGCTGCAGGAACTGCTTAACTGGATTTTCAGTGTTCGAAGATGCACCAACTTGCATAAAAATGATTCCATGGAAACATCTATGCTGCCAGAGAGCTATAATGACGTGGAAGTGCAAAAGACACTCACAGCGCTTATCATTGGTGGTACAGGTAACAGCAGCGGAAGAACTTGTATCTTCGGATAAATATGGACCTATGATAAATGATGCTATAATGATGCTCCACACAGTGACCTTTTCGGGATGAAACAGTACTCGTTTATTTGAGTGTGGATTTCCTTTTGTCCATATTCGATAATTGTGTGTACTGACATGTCCTGGGCCATTCATCATCCACTTCCATGAGAGCAATAAATTCTACAGCAGAAGTCTCTCTATCTGGCAGTTCAATAGGAAGCAACCTTTGCACATGGGTAATTCTGAATGTATAGCAAAGAAGGATGTTTCGTATTATTTTACCCAATGTGCTCACAGGTTTGTGCACTGCTCGGATAATTCATCGTGCACTACACGTCTGCACGCCCCCCCCCCCCCCCCCCCCTCAACTCCTCCTGCATTGCTGTGGCCACTTCTTCCACTCACATCGTATCAGGTTGCCCATCAAAGGCACCAGTCCTTTCGAATTTCTGAATCATTTCTCCAGACACAAATAATTCATCGGGCCAACGTCTTCCTTCTAACCCTTCACTGTCCGGAACTTGTGCTCAGCGTCTTGTGTGCAGTCATCATTCTTGTGAAACAACTTTACAAGCAGAGCGCGATGGCGAACGTCTCAGACACCAAATGAGGAAGAGCCGTGTACCCGCCGTCTTTATACCAGCTTCGTGCGCAGGACACGTCATTTCATTTACGTATTCTGAAACATACAGTGCCATCTACTGCTCTGACTGCAGCTACGGAAACCGTATCTCCCGATACTTTTCATTGCCACCCATTAGCAGATTAAAAGTGTACGAATTTCTGTCTTTTAACCCTTTGCAAACGACAACCTTGTTGGTTTGTCGGCGGCTGTACCGTCACTTTAGCATACAGCAGTAAGCTTATGTACTCGCTTTTTTTTCCACCTGTAACTGAGGCGATGCCGGTACCGCTGCTTCGTTCTGTGAAGGAACTGTCGTCCATTGTGAACAGTTGGAAGCTCCTGTGTTTTCTGGAGGTTTTCCTTACATCCATAACAAATTAGTCTTGAGGGGGAAGTAGATAAGCTATTGTAATAGATGCAGTAACTCGAGAAGTGTCTACATCAACATCTAAATACATACTCCCCAATCCACGCAAATGTGCGTGGCAAAGGGCACTCAATTGCTTTTTTTCCAGTTCCACTCCCATATAAAACTAGGGGAAAACGATTGCTTGTATGCATTTGTACGAGTCACAATCTCTCGGATATTATCTTTGTGATCATTACGCGAAATGTAGGTTGAGAGTAGTAGAATAGTTCTGCAGTCCGCCTCAAATTCCAGCCCTCTAAAGCTCTTCAACAGTGTTTCTCGAACAGAAAAGTTCCCGAAGGATTTCAGTAACACTCGCTTTCAAGCAGCACACTACTAATGCTGTATTCTGACAACACACAGTTGCAGATTGAAGCTCACTCTGTCCGTCAGATCATTTATAGAAAGTAATAGCGGTCCTACCCCACTTCCCTGAGGCACTCCAGACGATACCCTAGTCTCTGACGAACAATCGCCTTTGTGGTCAACATAATGGTTTCTGTTACTTGTCTCTTCAAGCTACTCACATATTTGGGTAACTATTCCATAAACTCGTACCTTCATTAGCAGTTTGAAGAGCGGTATCCTGTCAGACGCCTCTCGATGTATAGAGATATTCAGTATGCTTGTTGCCCTTCATCTACAGCTCACAAGGTGTTATGAGAGAAAAGGGAAAGCTGAGTTTCCCACGATCGATGCTTCCTGAATCCGTGTTGATGCGTGAACAGAAGCTTTTCCGATTAAAGAAAATTTACTACATTAGAACTGAGAATATGTTCAAGAATTCTAAGGGAAACTGATGTTAATTATATAGGTCTGTAATTTCGTAAGGCCTTTCTTTTTTTGTTTTATTTTTATTTATTCATTTATTTATTTATTGTTTTGTTTTGCAAGATACTTGTTTGCTTTCAACCCTCTCAGTTGCTTCTCTACACCAGTTATGCCTATTACTACGTCCTCCATTTGGGAGTTATTGCGAACATCATATGAAGGTATGTCTGCAGGGTCCTCCTGCATGAATGATATGTTAAATGTTAAATTTGAAACTTGTGCCTTCATTTTGCTGTTTTCTATCACAACCGTAGAATGATAAAAGGGGGGCAAGATAGAGGCCTTTGATCCTCTTACCGATTTAACATCAGGCCAGAATTTTTTCGGGTTCTCGGTAAGATGAGGTGTCTCTGATTCCTTCACGAGACATTAACAAAGATCTTAATACTTCAAAGCAACTACTTGACTTTGAGAAATTAGTCTCGTTTCTGTTGTGACACCTTTCGAAAACCATATTCTTCGCAGGTCACGTGAATATTGTTTCGAAACAGTAGTTCTAACCGTGTCATAATCTTTCTCATGTACAGGCCCGACGGTTAATATTTTTTAAGAGTGGGTAGTTTTCCAAAAGTCGCCTCCCCCCTTTCTACCCCGTCCCCCGATGTCAGTAATCTGTTGTTGTGGTCTTCAGTCCGGAGCATGGTTTGATGCAGCTCTCCACTTTACTCTATCCTGAGCAAGCCTTTTCATCTCGTCGTATGAACCGCAACCGACATCCATTTGAATCTGCTTACAATGTGCGTCTCTTGGTCTCCCTCTGCGATTTTTACCCCACACACTTCCCTTCAATGATAAATTTACGATTCCTTGATGTTTAATAATGTGTCCTACCAAGCGATCCCTTCTTTTAGTCGAGGTATATAAAAAATTCCTTTTCTCACGAATTCTGTTCAGTACCACTTCATTAGTTACGAGATCTATCCACCTAATCTTCAGCATTCTTCTGTAGCACCATATTTCAAAAGCACCTATTCTCTTCCCGTCCGCACTGTTTATCGTCAATGTTTCACTCCCGTACAAGGCACCACTCCACACAAATGCCTTCAGAAAAGACTTCCTTACACTTAAATTCGATGTTAGCAAATTCCTCTTTTTCAAAAATGTTTTTCTTCCCATTGCCATTCGGCACTTTGTATCCTCTGTACTGCGACCGCCGTATGTTATTTTACTGCCCAAGTAACAAAACTCATCTACCTTCATTGTTTCGTTACCTAATCTAATTATTCCAGCATCACTTGATTTTCTGAGTTCGATTATCTTTGTTTTGCTCTTGTTAATGTTCATTTTATACTCTCTCTTCAACACACAATCCATTCCATTCAACTGCTCTTCCAGGTCCTTTGCTGTCTCTGACAGAATTAAAATAAGATCAGCAAAATGCAATTTTTTATTTCTTCACTCTGAACTTTAATCCCTATTCCAAATTTTTCCTTGCTTTCCTTCCCCGCTTGCTCGGTGTACAAATTGAATAACATCGGAGAAAAGCTACAACCCTGTCTTACTCCCTTCCCGACTAATGCTTTCCTTTCGTGCCCTTCGGGTCTAATAACTGCTGTCTGGTTTTTGTACAAGTTGTAAGTAACTCTCCTTTCCCTGTATTTTACCCCTGCTGTCTTCAGAATTTGAAAGAGTGTAATCCAATCAATATTGTAAAAGCTTTCTCCAAATCTACAAAAGCTAAAAATGTAGGTCTGCCTTTCCTTAATCTATCTCCTAAGATAAGTTAGTATTGCCTTCCAGGTTCCTACGTTCCTCCTGAATCCAAACTGATCTTGCCCGAGGTCAGCTTCTACCAGCTTTTCCATTATGCTGTAGATAATTCGTGTTATAATTTTGCAACTATGACTTATCAAACTGATCGTTCTGTAATTTTCACACTTGTCTGCGCCTGATTTCTTTATAACGGCGATTATTACATTTTTCTTGAAATATCAGGGTATATCCCCTGTCTCATACATTTTATGCACCAGGTGAAATAGTTTTGTCATGGTTGGCTCTCCCAAAGACTTCCGTAGTTCTGAGGGATTGTCATCTACTCCTGGAGCCTTGTTCCAACCTAGGTCTTTCAGGGCCCTGTAATATTCATCTCTCAGCATAGTATCTCCTATTTCATCTTGATCTACTTCCTCTTCCTACAACATTGTCTCGTAGTTCATTTCCTTAATAAAGCTCCTCTATGTACTATTTCCACCTTTCAGCTTTTCCTTTTTTGCTGAGAACTGGTTTTCCATCTGGGTTCTTCATATTCGTAAAGCTGTTTTCCTTGTCCCCAAATGTCTCTTTTTATTTTCCTGCAGGCATTATATACTTTTCCCCTTCTTATACATTCTTCTACAGATTTGCATTTGGCTTCTATCCACTCCTGTTTAGCCAGTTTGCACTTCCTGTAAATTTCATTTCTTAGTCGTCTGTACCCCATTTTGCCTGTTTCATTTACTGTATTTTTATATTTTCTCCTTTTATCAATTAAATTTAGGATATCCTGTGATATCCAAGGATTTTTGTAGGTCTTGCCTTTCTACCTATTTTGTCCTCTGCTGCCTTTACTATTTCATCTCTCAATGCTACCCATTCCTCCTCTACTGTTTTATCCCCCCCCCCCGTTTCTGGCAATTGTTGCCTAAAGCTCTCTCTGAAATTCTTAAGAACTTCTGGTTCCCTCAATTTATCCAGGCCCCATCTCCTTATTTTCCTACCTTTTTGTAGTTTTTTTCAGTTTTTGCCTACAGTTCAGGACCATAAGTTATGGTCAGAGTCTATATCTGCCCCTGGGTATATCTTACAGTTTAAAACCTGGTTACGGATTCTATGTTTTAACATTATAAAATCTATCTGACACCTTCCGGTGTCTCCTCGTCTCTTCCACGTATACAACTTTCTTTCGTGATTCTTAAACCAGGTGTTTGTTATGATTAAATGATGTTCCGTGAAAAATTCTCCCAGGCGACTTCCTCTGTCATTCTTTCTGCCCAGTCCACATTCACCTACTATTTTTCCTTCTCTTACTTTTACTACTATCAAATACCAGTCTCGCATCACAATTAAGGTTTCCTCTTTAATTGTCTGAATAATTTCCTTTAACTCTTCATACATTTCGCCAATCTCCTCATCATCGGCAGAGGTAGTTGGCTTATAAATCTGTACTACTGTTGTCGGTGTTGGCTCCGTATCTATCTTGACAATGATAATGCGATCACTGTGCTTCTCATAGTAGTTTACCCGCATTCCTATTTTCTTATTCATTATCAGTCCTACTCCTGATAATAACCCTACTGATTTTGTATTAATAATCCTGTACTCACCTGACCGGAAATCCTGTTCATCCTCCCACCGAACTTCACTAATCCCCACTATATCTAACTTCAACCTACCCATTACCCTTTTTAAATTTTATAATTTTCCTACCCGATTAAGGAATCTAACATTCCACGCTCCGATCCGTAGAATGCCAGTATTGTCTTTCCTGGTGACTACATCCTCCTGAATAGTCCCCGCCCGGAGATCTGAATGGGGGACTATTTTACCTCCGGAATATTTATCCGAGAGGATGCCATCATCATATGTTCATACAGTAGAGCTGCATGTCCTCGGGAAAAGTAACGGCTGTAGTTTCCCCTTGCTTTCAGCCGTTCACATTAACAGGATGGAAAAGCCACATTAGCAGATGTTACAAGGCCAGCTCAGTCAATCATCCAGACTGTTGTCCCTGTAACTACTGAAAAGGCTGCTGCCCATCTTCAGGAACCACACGTTTTTCTGGCCACTCCACAGATACCCCTCCACTGTGGTTGTACCTACAGCACAGCTATCTGTATCGTTGAGGCACGCAAGCCACCCCACCATGTCAATGTCTGTGGTTCATGAGGGTGGGTCAGTAATCTCTAAACGCAAAAATTCGTACACGTACTTGACAAAGACTGTTATTTTAAAACGACTGTTACGAATTAAGAAAATATTAATGTTTTGTTAGAAAGCTAAGATGCTGTACTACCACGTGTCCAAAAATCAGATCTGTAAGCTGTATGCTTTCTTCAAAAAAAAAAAAAAAAAAAAAAAAAAAAAAAAAAAAAAAAAAAAAAATAAAATAAAAATAAAAATAAAATAAAAATAAAATAAATTAAAATAAAAATAATAATAATATAAAATAAAAATTTTCTCGTGTCAACAAGGATTTATGGAATGAACAACTTATCTCATCTAAAGATTAAGAGTGGGAAGCGTTATGAAAGAAAAAAACTCACGCAAAATGATAATTAGGAATTTTGAATTTTCAAAAGCAGTGGAAAACACTTCAGGGGAAAAAAGTTGATAAAACAATGTGTGGTGGTCTTTTATTCCGTCGGCATTTCCATTTTCCCAGCCCGGTACAACTTTTTTTTTTTTTTTTTTTTTTTTTTTTTTTTTTTTATTGGGTACACCTACCCCCGTATCCACTTCAGCCGCCAGGCCTGTTCAGGTATGGTGCAACATTAAGATGAAACACAAAGTTACATTTGTTCCTGCTACAATAACTATAATGAATTGGTTAATAATTATGTTACAGCATAATTGATAGTTTTTTTTTTTTCAGACACTCCATTGAAATCTGGAATACGATTACTGAGTCATCTCCTGAAGCATGTAGTTTGCAAAGAATCACATTGACAATAATTTGACCAATAAGATTATTCGCCCTGTCGATTAAAATTAAATTCTTTTAAAATTTTACGCAGTATTCTTTTTTTCCATCATTTTAACATTTAGTTCGGTAACATTTCACAAATTCACTCAACAGGTTCATCCTCCAAAATCTGTAACTCTCTAGTATCCCTAAGGGGATGTCGGCGTCAATACGTTGAATGCCATTTTCGGTGTTATTTGGGAATTGCCGTTGAAAGGAAAGAGATCTTTCTAGCAGTGAGTTTGGAAAGTGCATTATTATTTTTAGTTGTATAGCACAAGAACGACGCAAAGAAAACTGAGAGAAGGATAATTAATTTAGAACAACAATGAAACCAGCTCCGGTACTCAGTACTTTTCAAGGTGGTATGGTCCGATACGAAGCCAAGTAAACACAGTGCTAATTAAAACCCTTAGCCGCTCCTACGATTTTATCGCGACACTCGTTGTTGGTTTAGGTCATAAATGAATAAATAATAATGAAAAAGGCAACTAAGCCATTTATCATGGAAATTAATTATTCATATAAAAAGGGAGAAAGGAGCAAGATACTGCTGTGGCGTTTCTGTCAAAGATATAAAGAGAACAGCTGGAAGGTCAAGTGTTCAGCCTAAGCTATGGTCTCTGATAATCAATGTCGTTTAAAAATTAGAGCGAGAAATGACATTATGGTGCACACGTAAGAAAAAAAAAAAAATGAGACTCCATCACTAGACTAGCGACAATGGGTGAACCTCTTTTAGAATATTAAACTGTCTTCTCTCTTTCAGGAAGCACATTCTTAGACGCACGGGATTGACCACGTGGTTCTAGGTGCCACGTCAGATACTGCGCGACAGTTCCCGCCGGAAATTCGAGTCGTCCCTCGGGCATGGATATATATATATATATATATATATATATATATATATATATATATATATATATATATATATATATACTTCGTACGTGCAAGCAACTATCCCTGGCATGCAGGCATAATCTGCTTTAATCGCCGAAGCCAGGATTTCCATCGGTTGTTATCCTATGGCGGCATCAGTCGAACCGAGAATAACGTGCCTACATTGAGTGCCAGGGTTGGAACATACGTAGTGGCAACACTATTGTAGAGGCACTATGCAATGTAATCTACTGTTGTCGCTGATAGCACACGTTGTTAACATACTTACCTTAGCTTCAAGCAAATGGACTCGCGCGTCCCACATCCCCAGCGTGCACACAATCGGGGGATACAGTCAATTGTGAGCCAGCGGTCTAAGGTGACGGTGTCACTATGTTTTTGGAACAGGAAAAACGAAGTTGGATCAAGATTTAATGTGCTAGAGATCGTACAGCACGAAAATCTCATGGAGGTCTTCAAGAGGCGTATGGGGAATCTGCATTACCGTACAGAACAGTAGCACGTTGGGTACAATTCAAGCTGTGACTCCTCTGTTTGGTCGATGGGACACCATACTCCCCGGACATAAGTCCTTGTGACTTTGATTTGATTCCGAAGATGAGGAAACCACAACGAGGAATTCACTTTAGAACTGTAGACTGCTCCATTCGCAACATCAACAGAACTGGATCTGGTAACGGCGTACTACGCCTTCGACATCGCTGTCAACGGGTTCTACCAGCACCCCCTATAGAAGAAAGCCTGCGCACGACGTCACGACATGGCCGCAGTGAGAGGCTTAGAGTCCTCTGAAAGATTGTAAACATTAGCAGTGCACGCTTTTTATAGTGCATTCTTTCGTTTAGGTGTGTATTTATTACATAAATTGGTGTTGTGTACGGTGTGATCGCTACACTGGACGATTTGTGTGCGTGAGAACAACGTGTGATCTCTTTTTTACTGACAAAAATGCCGTTTCGGTGTTCTGTGCCGAAATGTAGAGGAAATTACGACTGTGGCCCAAAAGTTACCGTCTTTAAACGTCCTGAGAAGAAGAACTGGATATCAAGAATTCCCAGGATAACTTGGTTCCTTCTTCAAGTTAATGAGTAAGTTTTCGTTTTTGTTTAACCTTATAAAAGAGTTTTAAGTCATGACTGTTTACCGTTAGATATTGCGATTCATTTTATTGATGTAACCACCCCCATTAGCTTATTCTTCTCCGGACATTTAAAGACGGTACCTTTTAGGCCACAGTCGTAATTTCCTCTACATTTCGGCACAGAACAGCGAAACGGCATTTTATCAGAAAAAAAGAGACCACACGTTGTTCTCAGGCACACAGATCGTCCAGCGTAGCGATCACACCGTACACAACACAATTTACGTAATAAATACACTGCTGAACGAAAGAATGCTCTATAAACAGCGTGCACTGCTAATGTTTACAATCTTTCAGAGGACTCTAAGCCTCTCACCTCTGCCATGTTGTGACGTCGTGCGCAGGCTTTCTTCTATAGGGGGTGCTGGTTCTACACAACGCTGGTGACTACTTCGAAGGACAGTAATAGGTGCAAACATGTAATGCTTTTGTATCGGTTGTCAATAAATAGTTCCCACTATTTAAGTTCCAACCATCATACAATAGTGTGAATCACAAATGTCCTACACGTCTGTCTTTGTATTAGTTCTGATAGTACACATCCGGTATTTCGCTAAAGTGATTACAAAAAAGTGGATGAGAACTATGTGCATACTTTAGTAGTCCTACGTTTCTAAATGCAAAATAACTTTGTCTTTCAAATAGTATTGCAATGTAGACTTATACAGTGTGTCAGTAACGTCGTGGTGCACGTAAACGAAACAACATGGAAATATGGAACTTTCACCAAATGAAAGGGGTACTCTCCAAGCTTATTTAACGTAGTATACATTCATGTGGCCCCGACAACAATGAAATGAAACACGTCGCAACAGCGGTCTGTAACGTCACTGTGAAATATCCTACTGGTAACAGAGATAGAGAATCTAGGTGGATCAAGTCCGGGATTTTGGTGTCCATGCATCAAATCCCCTCATTGTTATCCATCGCTGCAGAAATGTATCCAAAAACTCAAGAACAATTGTGGTGCGGTGTAGATGAGCGCCGTGTTAATGGAACGTGACACCTTTACCTCCATCTTGAATTTGTGGGTATGTATGCTATTATATGTCTAGATACTTGTCTGACGTCACTGTTTGCTCAGTAAAGAAATACAGGTCCATCATGCATGAGGATACATCAGACGTTCCTCTTAGGGGAGTTTTATTCAGTATTCAATGGGATTTTCAACAGCAGGCCATATTCTGATGTCATAGCGATGAAAGTATCATGTTTAGTCTGTGTCATGATCACGAAACAGTACCATCTTTAGGTACTGTTCATCGTTGTAAATCTCGTGAAGCATATATGAAGCAAATTCAAATCGTTTGAGCCTTGATGCACGGATAGCGTATTACAATTGAAATCTGTAACCCGTGAAATGGGGACGTAGGTAGCGATTTCGTGGGGTTCATTAGGTAGGAGTCATTCTATAGTTTTGTTACTAACCAAAGGCATACCAGACGTTTTTCGTCCAACAAAACGCAACTTTCTTTGAACTGCTGATCCGATTATGTAGTACTTGTTCTATGAGGTGAGACTCTGGTGGAACACGACGATACTCAAACTGTACACGTATTACGGATTAATTTTGAGAGTGTACATCCGTGAGCAGAAATTTAATTGCACATATGTTTTTCCCCGTTTCTTACGGAGAATTCTACAACAACAATGTCAGCTTTTAGCAGTCTTCAGGTCAGAGGGTGGAGCTTAAATATTACAATGTAGGAAGACGTTATTAAATTATTAAATAATAATGAAATTTGGCATTTATAGAAGTACTACGAGATACAATGTATATTTTATTTAATGCAACAGTAATTTCTTCACCCGGGCAATTTTAAGAAGCTCTGAAAAGTGAAAATTATCTGTAGATGGAAAAGGCAAGTATATAGCATCAATTTTTAGTCTTACCATTTACATATTCGTTTATTGGATATATACAGAAAATCCTTCAGACCTTGTAATCCTTATGACTCCCAGCATCCTGTAACACACATACACTTCATAGTGCATCATCTACTGTGTACCACAAAGCAAACAGGTTACGAATAAACAGCGTAAATCAGAGATTACAGAATTTATATAATGGACAAAACAGCAGAATGAAGAGAAAGAGAGGAGCAACACTAAACTGCAATGGAAACAATTGGCCACCATGTTGCATATTTGTAGAGTTCATAAGTACTTGTGTGTAAACTAAAATCTAGAAAAAAGCTTTTTGTTTTATATACTAGGAATAGTGTGATCTACAATATTTTCAACAGTAAGCGCAAGATTCCACCTTTTGAAGAGATTAGCATTTATAAGCTCTTCTACAATATGTGCTGCAAGTTATATATACGTCAGTCAGTAAGGAAATTGAAGAATAAAAAGCTAGGACTCCATCTCTTACTCAAAAACCTATGAATTAATATCAGTTAAGATAAAAAAGAACATTCGGGACTGTTGGCTGATGATGAGATAATAAATTGTTTCAAACATTCCATAAGCTCCTTGCCTTTTGTCCCTCTCCCACTCATATTCGTTAGTTGTTTCAGCTATATAATGTAGCAGTATGAATCGGCACGCACTTGTATATCGCTTTAGCTCCATGTTGTATTGGAGATCGGGACTACGCCTGGTCGAGTTTATAATTGAAAGTAATTGTTTATCTACTAACAGGCGTCATTTCTTTTTTATTATGCGACCGGTTCGGCATTCCATTAATACTGAAACCGGTCGTATAAATAAAACATAAACTTATCGGCTGTTGGTGGATAAGCAATTACATGGAAATATCATTGGTGTATTAAGTTTCTGCCCTGTACATTATTGTACTTCTAAATCAGCAAATCTCCTTGTGTGAGGTTTATAAAATTTATTTGTGTAGCTCAATGTAGATAAGACATTTCAAACCTTTTGAATAAAATCTCTATATATCTATGAACTCTTTCTGATCTTGTGGTGAATCCATTTTACGTATTATCCGAGAATGGCCCAAAAAGGATATTTACGGTTCCTGGAGTACTTTTATAAATAATATTGCCTAACGTCAGTAATTTGTAAGTTTTTAATGTGTCTATATTACACCATGTGCGGATGATTTCTTATAAAGAACAATTTTATTGCAGCTTTTAACTGTCGAAATATCTCATTCATTGAGATCTGAACAGGGATTTCGAGTCTTCATATCGTACAGCAAATATTATTTAAGCTAATCTATGCATATAATAATTTTGATTTTTATTTACTGTAACTAATACTCGACACTTATATCGATAGTTTACAGGGCCACGGTCATAAATCCAGTATTATTTATGAAGTATCAAATGTCACTTTTTATTTATATTTTTTTTCTTTCACTCTACACATATGACAACCAGTATAAGAGCTCGGAGGCAGTGGAGCAAACTCAATTAAATGAATAATGAAGCTAAGTTGTACCCTTCAGTTCCAAACTGTCTTAACGGTTGTGTTAAACAGAGACATAAAATTTATCATGAACCTCGAACCACGGTACATCTAAGAATTTTCACATAGACGAGACATTTGGAGACGTTAAAGTCCCAATGTAAAATCATACAAAATTAATGTTTCATTTAATATTAGAAAAAAGTCTATTTTGGAAATACCAACTTTATATTTATTTAGTTATAAAGTTAACTGTAGGGTTATAATGTACGAGGGCTACATGTCAATTTATAATTGCCAAATCTTCATATATTTGTAAAGCAAAGAGACCAAATTGCTGATGTTATCGGTTCCAAGATTGATCAACAACATAAACTAACATGTTAAGGGCAACACACACACACACACACACGCGCGCGCGCGCGCGAGTGCATACATTCATTCATACATACATACATACATAAATAACCTACGGAGGTGTCGAACCTCCGACGAGAGCGGCCGCGCAATACGTGACATGTCGCCTCAGACCGCGCGTCCATCCTCCTCGTGGCTTCTAATTATCACCTTGTAATTACGTAATCCATTTTTTGTTTGTTTTCACATTCATCTACGTGTCTTTATTTCTGGTGCACACTGAAATTCTCGCGTCGCTCCACCATTACACAATAAGAAAAACAAAATGATTCAACCTCTTAGTAATTGTGCCACTTAGTTTTCGTTGTGTTGAGATTCTGTCGCTGAGGGATTTCAGTTTTTACCAAGAAAGTAGACGAACATCGAAAAAATTAAAGGAATATATAAAAAAATGTAAACAATCATTAAGTAACGCCATTTAATTGTGATTATAATTATAATTTTATATCTACATCTCGTGTACTGGCAGCAAATATGAAAACAATGGGTTTATAAATTCTAATTAGAATCTAAATAATAATAATGATAGAAAAAACATACTGTATGCTCTAATATTGTAATGTCTCTGTCGTTAAATTGTACTTTTCACCGCACAGATATCATCAGAGTAGCGACGGTACCTTCATTTTACGATGACTTTCTTAATTATTTTTTAATGTCTCTTAGTAGATTTTGAGGTTCAATTATTTTCATTCCGTCTGTACATTTTCTTCTATACTTCAAGGTTAATGTTGTAATTCCGTGCTTTGCTTAGATTTCCGGTTAATCCGTATTATATTTTTAAAGTTGTTAATACAGTGGAATACCAAAACACCATTCATATCTCCTTATTATCTTTGTGTTCGAGATTAAGTAAATTTTGTCAGTTGGTCGACGAAAGTATTTCCGGTCTGGTATAAAATCGATTTTTCTCAACTGCAGTACTTAGATCCACAAATGAATTGTTATAAATATAGCGAACGAAAAGACAATACTCAAGGCAATATACGAGTGAAATCTGCATATAAATAATGTGCTCATACAGTGATCGCAGAATCATACCACGAAACGAGAAAAATCTGCGCCGCTACCTGTCGACTGCTTCTGTTGGGTTTTCGTAGTTAAATCATTTAAACACGTGATTAACATGTTTTCAATAACATTATACCTGTTGTAGGTAGTTATATAAAGTTAGACTCTTTGTATAACTGCTTATGAATTTAAATGTATAATAATTCCACAGTGAGTGCATTCAATTAGTTAATAATTTTCAGACGCTTTAAACAGTTTGCCGTATGAATAATTAACGTAATCGATTGTGTCTCGTTTTGTGGGTGGACTCATTTCATATAATATTATGATTGTACTTTTCGGCATTTAAATGATGTAGAAAATTAGCGGGGGAATATTTGCCGTTATGTCACAAATGCAACTCGTAATGTAATATTAAAAAGCATTGAAGCTTGTTATTCTCTGGTCAAATAAGGGAAATACGGCAGTTAACAATATCCACTGTGTAGGAAATTTGTGGTAATGTTTAGCAGCGTAATACTTTGTAATGCACGCGGAGTTGCGGCCATAGACGATAATGGTCATTGCCGATGAAAGAGCTAAAATCTAAGACTGTGCATACTCGCCCATTAATATTTTTCATAACTACCTATCTCGCTCGCGTACTGCCTCATAGGCTGTGACTCTCCGTAGCTGTGGTTGGTCAGGATAGAGACGTAATGTTTATGCTGTAGTCGCCTGTATCTAATTAACGCAGTATGATAGTTCGGATTAGAGAGAATATATCAGATTTTCAGAAATAAGATACATCTACATTTACACTGCACGCAATCTGTCAGTGTATGGTAAACGACACTGTCACTTCCAGTTTTTTTTTTTTTTTTTTTTTTTTTTTTTTTTTTTTTTTTTTTTTTTTTTTGTTACAGTCGTATTTCGCGGGAACAACGATTGTGAATAGTCGCCTGTGTCTGTTCGAATCTCTCTACGCATTCGGGGAATTTTCGCGAGATATACGTGCGAGGAAGCAACATATTTTCTTCTAGGAACCTATGCTCATGATACGGACATCATCTGATCTTATTGATCCAGCTTGCCGTCACGTTTCCGCGCGTACTGTATGTACATGAAGCACGCAGCTCTTCGTTGGCTCTTTACTAATTCCTCTAATAATACCGTATGCTATGGGTCTCAAACTGAAGAACAACATCCAGGTTGTTGTTGTTGTTTGTTTGTAAACCTATCGGACCAAACTGCGTGGTCATCAGTCCGTAGCTTAGAAACTACTTAAACCTAGGTAAACTAACTAAAGGACAACACACACACACCCATGCCCCAGGGAGGACTCGAACCTCCACGGAGAGCAACCGCGAGCTTCGCAGCGAGACGTTTTAGACCGCTCGGCTACTCCACCGCGGAAACAACATCCAGGTATCGAGATCTTTCACGTAGCTCTTTTGGTCCACTATACTTCCTGCGCATTATTCTAATGAATCTGTTTGCTTCTAAGTACCTGCGATTAGTTTCATGTGGTCCTTTCACTTGAAAGAAGACCATCTGTCGTCTTCCATACATTTTTTATATGATTGTAATTTATTTGATGTCGCTAGATTAGCATTTTGTTAAAACTAGAACCCCACTCTTTTTAAGGCATGAGAAATAGCATTTTTATTTCATGTTTTAAAATATTAGTTACTGAAATGTTAATTAATATTGCTATGATTTTGTTATTTTAATAATTTATTATTCTGGTTTTGAACGTGGCTATAAGTACGGCTTCTCCGCTACGCCACTGTCACTGTGAGAATGTGTACTTGTTACAATTTTAAATGGATGTTCGAGTATCTAATGGCTGTCTGAATGTGGGTGATAATAGCTCGCTTTGTATGGTTCCCTCTGGCTCAGAGTCGATAGTTAGTGATTACTTACCCCTGCTACCCATGCAACCTAAGTTTCTATACCCTTTCGTCACAAGCCAGTCGACGAGCCCTTTCCAGGGTGAGTCTCGCCATCTTCTCTCCCCACCACCGCTGGGTTTTGCCGGTTTCCGGTAGCTTTTTCGCGCCTCCTGGCCGCTCGGTGTTCACTTTGCGCTGGGATCGTGGTGAGGTAAGGTTGTTTCTGCTCTTGTGTCTGTGAAGATGGTAGCGATTCGTTGTCTAGCATGTTTAACTTAGACTCTTGAACTCAGATTCATTTTTCAGAATATTTTTCCCGATCGTGCGCGGAAATGTGTCCTAGTTTTTCAATCCAGTGATTTCCAAAAGATAAATGTGGTGTATTACTAGTTGCAGTTTGATAACAGCCTGGTATATTCAAACCTTTTGTAATTATGTGGCGGTGTACGAACTCTTTAAATTCTTTCCAGCTTTGTGGGACCCGATTTCTAATAGACGAAATGTTCATTTTTGTACAGTGCATGTAAAATTTTTCTTATCGTTTCCTTCCGTGAGTGATATGTGTTCCACGTGGTTGCTTCTTAGAAAAAAACAGTCAGCTTCAACTATTGTTTGTTCTATGCCCATCAGGCAAGTAACAGTGAGTGTATCCTTCTGATTTCGACTCACATTTTGCGATCTTCTCTCCCCGCCTATTTTAATTTTCCTGCTTCTTCTCTGAACTTGTATTATGCACTCAGTCTTGTCAGTAATTCTCTCCCAGCCTTGTACAACCTCCTTCAATAGCTTGCTTATGAAATTTTGTGTATTTCTAAGGGTTGCATGCCGTAGTTAATTTACTTTATTTTTTGTAAATTGAATTTATACATTTTTATCGTGTTTCGGAACCACTTGGGTCCGAACTCCGACTTAAGGGGTTTGCAGCTAGTCACCTGAATTCCCGCCACTTATCATAGAACCTGTGCCTAGATAGTTTACTCCCAGATTGAAACTTAACAGTCCACCGTGATTTTGTGTAATAAATCCGATTTTTAGCCTCTTCACCTTCAGTGGAGTGCGATTATGTAACGTAGCCGTGGGTCGCCGTTAGCGTGTTTGCTCGCTAAATCCAACTTAACTTTGCTATACTCACGCACCATCTCAAATCAGGCATGACAGACCAGAACCATCTTCGCAGTTTTATTGTATATTGTGTTGTGTGATACCTCCTGGATTGCTGAATTTCGCCTACGATAACGGCGCCTGCTTTTGCCTCGCTTCAGCACGTTGAATTTGGTGAGTTTCGCTGTTGCATTGCGTGTGTGTGAGCGAGTGAGTGTTGTTTGTAAATCCTCCCCCCAGTACCGGGTTAATTCTGTATAATTTATGTTAAATTCAATCTTGGGAATCGTCAGTATTAGATTATGTAAAGGAGATGCATTTTTATTGTATTAACGAAATTGGTTCATTTTGCTTGCGTTCGACCTGAATAACCAAGTTAATTTCAGTATAATTTTGACTTGCCTATAAATTGTAGTTTTCTAGCACCTTCCCCCTTTAGTTTAATATTGTTTTTCACCAATGCTGAGAACAAGCTCAGATGCAATTTTTTATGTTTAAGTTCCGTTGCGCCATAAATGTTTTTCTTTAGCCACCTTTATGAAATGTCTTTAATTGTGATGGCTTGTTTATTAACGTGTATGTGTAATCTCGTGTGAGCTTCTACGTATATTGGCCACTGTATCGTTAACTCCCTGTTATTAAATTTAAACCAAGTCAGTTCTCAAATTAGGTCAAGGAACAATGTTTTGCAGCAGGGGGTAGCCGGTAGTTCACACGGACCATCTGCTAATTTTACTGCTAAAATTAAACTTTTTTATAACAGTAAACTCTTATCTGGGTACCTCCTACCAGAATTAAGGCTTTACTTAGTACAGTGGCCTACTTTTACACTTCAAACCGTTCCTCACGCATGGAAGTAACTGCTTCTAGTCATAGTTCTACAACTGCATCATCTCACAATAATGGGACTTTTCGCCAGTTTGTGAACAATGCCTTTTGAGGGGCAATAAGCATGCCATTCACCATTCTTTGTATGTTTTCACTCACATCGATACAATTTTTAGCGTTGCTTTTCTCTGCATATAACAGCATCATCGTCGAAATATTTCTGTGTTAGCCATTACATAATTAGGTCATCACGCATATTGTGAAAACTAATGGTTCTATTACTTTCCTGTCAGATGTGACCAAACTTACATTAATGCGTGCTGATTCCTCTCTATTTAGGATAATATAGTGTTCCGTTTGTTAGAACCCCACTGGACATACGTATGGACAGAAGTGGGCACACCGTGTGGGTACCTTCAGTCGGTGTGAAGCCAATATCTCGCGAACGAATGAGGTATTGTTCTGCTATAAATTTCAGATTCTTGTATTTTCTCTGCCTTTCGTCCCGCAGTCGCAGGGTCATATTTCGGATTTTACACGTTTGTTTTTAAGGGGTGAACGAATGCCATTTCTGTAGCCAGGGTATGCATTCCAGTTGTCTGCATGTAGTGTTGTACTTAAGAAAGTGGGTGCAGATTTCCTAAAAATTTGCAAATCACGTAATTTAGATGGGGCAAATGTACCATCCAGCGGGATGTGGAAAATCATCTGTTAACCACATCATGACTCGCTGGTATAATTCTCAAATGAATTTCTTACACCAAGACATATACTATAAACCTGTATCTATAAATATGGATTTGTGTATGTATGTAGTTCCCTATGTACTCTAAGACGGCCGGAGCAAAATTGACGTTCTCCAGGAAATCTTGCGGTTAGCACTAAGGATGATCCTGGGAAGTTTGGTAGCGGGTCACACATTATATATTTTATATCTATATTTATCTATATCTATATTTATATATTTATATCTATATCTATATTTATATATTATGTTCTTGGTATAGTCTATATCTATAAAATTATGTGTGCATTTTTACGTCTGCAAACTCTCCAAAATTTATGACAACACTTTCTCCAATCTGATGTTATACAGGAACTGTGACAATAACGGAACAATCCATCTTTCTTCGAAGATAATCAAACTGTAATATCAGATGTATCAAATTTTATTTTCAGAGTAGTTATACTGAAATCAGATGATGAGTTTTATAGGGCCGGAACGCCACGTTTCAAGCGATCAGTGAAACGACAACAACTCCTGTGCTTAGCACAGGATGCAGAAAGAACGTCTGTAGCAGCAGCAAGTACGATAGTTTTGAACCTCTAGATCTCGTTAACGAATAATCATACAGAAAAAATTTCAAGGTTCCTTATTAACATGGTATTAAGAAAATGTGGTAACAATGTCGACAGTTAACTGTGAATCGAAATTATACACGTGTCCAGCTCAGCAATTCGTTGTTTGTGTATCCAGAGATCGACGATTTCGGGTATACATTGATAATGGACAAAGATTTTCGAGAACACAAAATGGCAATTAGCGATGAATGTCTTTAGAGTATACAATAAAATTTGAGCAATTTACTGTTTAGTATAAGTTGAAAAAAAAAGAAAGAAAAGAAAAGAAAAAACAACTGAAAACCATATTTTCTATTTTGTGCACAAATGCTGCATATTTGATAATGCCCCAATATATTGAAAACTTGAAATAGTTACTCGAAAATATCATACTAAGCACATATGTTACAAATTTCGAGGATCTGACATAGATATAAATAATGAAAGTTGTTAACTACACAAACCGTTGTCCCTATACATAAAAATTGCTTATAAAATATTGTTAGCAGTGAGTACTCTGTGGATGTGTGGATGTTTTCTAAGAAAACGTAACTAGAATTGTACAGGACGAAATTCTTAGATTGTAGGGCATCTGATAAAAGAGTATAAGGATTTAAAAACACAAAATTAATTAGTGTGAATCACCAGTTACTTATTATCATTATCGTATGCTTCTTGTCAGCCAGCATATTAAATTATTGTTACTACAGTTCATAGTACTTTCATTCAGGGGATTATATATAGGATGTCCTGTCACAGAGCCAGGTCTAGTGATTGAAGTAATTTTAGTCCTGCTTCATTTATATTGTGAAGACCAGCAAACCCCTTGCAGAAAGAACGCATGTGGCAGTCTATTGTTATGTGGTCCACAGTTTGGGTGTCTGCTCCGCAATCACATGACTCCTCTAGTTTAATTTCCCATTTATACTTCTAGTAATTGCATCTACCCACTCCTGTGAGAAAACTATTCAGAAGAGTCCACTCCCTGCGAGGGAAGCTCATGCCAACAACTTTAGTGGAAGAGTTGGGAATGAGGTGTTCGTTTCGCCCTTCAAATATGTCCCATAAGGCTCAGGTGGTGATGGGTGAGAAATCCTTTGTTATCAATTGAGAAGCTAGTGTAGAGGTGGCTCTCTGGACAAGTCGGCTGTGGTTTTGTGGGAGATATTGCGTGATCGGTAGCTGTAGGGTAGATAATATTTTCTTATACTCTATGATGACTGCATCTTGGCGACGAATCTCTGAGGGAGGTATGTGGCACAGAACTGGTAAGAGGTGTAGCCAAGAGTGTACCACTATGGTCAATATGTCATTTTACAACTATCATAAAGCTGTTAAACCCCAACTGTTAACCTTTCTACATTATCTTCATGTCTCTATTAAGCTTATAGCAGACATTTTGTAGGGCTATGGGTCCATAGCTCTCAGATTGCTCTGGGCTTTTACCTGGTTTTTAAAGCGACTACTATTTTTGATCTTTTAAATGCCAGTTTTAAATATCAGTAAGTACTACATAATTTTACTTACTAACAAAAATAACAAAGTTGTGCCTAAGTTCAGGATTATTACGTTAATATTAACGGTACATGAATTTTGAGTAGGGACAATTTGGCACCCGTGGTTGCATTTTATATATTGTAAGAGATAAAATATTTATTTTAAAAGTCTATTTAATAATATGTTACATTTGTATTATAAGAAGCAATAAACAAGTGTATGCAAATACAGAAATACATAAACACTCAGATAAGGACGCTGCGGCCGTCAGCGCCTATAACAGGTGTCTCGCGCAGCCGTTGGATTGGTTATTGTAGCTATAATGGAAGCCTACCACGATTTAGGTGAGTTTGAACATTGTGCTAAAGTCGGCGCACGAGAGATGGGACATTATCTCCGACTTCGCGATGAGGTGGGGATTTTCTCGTGGGACCATTTCACGACTGCACCGGGAATATCGGGAATCCGGCAAAACATCAAATCTCCGACATCGCTGTGGCCGGAAAAATATCCTGCAAGAACGGAAACACGACTACTAAACAGAATAGTTCAAAGTGACAGAAGAGCAACCGTTCCGCAAGTTTCTGGGCCATTAATAACTGTCGGCTTACGATCCATTCAGCGTCCTCGGTATAGGCTTTCCCAGTCGAAAGCTCTCTCGTGTTCCCTCTATGACTCCACGACAGAAAGCTTGGGCCCGTCATCATCAATATTGGACTGTTGATGACTGGACACTTGTTGCCTGGTCTTATGAGTCGCGTTTACAATTGTATCGAGATCATAGCAAGTGCAGAGAAATGTGAAAATTACAGAACAATCAGTTTAATAAGTCATGGTAGCAAACTACTAACACGAATTATTTACATACCAATGGAAAAAATTGTGGAATCCGACTTCGGGGAAGATCAGTTTGCATTTATGAGAAATGTAGAAACACGGGAGGCAATACTCACATTACGACTTATCTTAAAAGATAGGCTAAGCAAAGGCAAACCTACGTTTTTAGCGTTTGTACATTAGAAGAAAGCTTTTGACAATGTCGACTGGAATACATTCTTTCAAATTCTGAAGTTAGCAGGGCTAAAATATAGGGAGCGAGAGATATATTAAACCTATACAAAAAACCAGACAGAAATTATTATAGTCGGAGGGCAAGAAAGGGAAGCAGAAGTTGGGAAGGGATTAAGACATGGTTGTAGCCTTTCCCCAATGTTGTTCAATCTGTAACTGAGCATGCACTAAAATAACGCAAGGAGAAATTTGGAGAGGGAATTGAAGTTCAGGTAGAAGTAGTAAAAATTTTGCGGTTTGTCGATGACATAGTAATTTTGTCAGATCCCGCAAAAGATCTGCAAGAGCAATTGAATGGCATGGACAGTGTCTTGAAAGAAAGATATAAGATGAACATTAACAAGAGTTAATGGAATGGAATTTCAGAAAATCAGGCGATGCTGAAGGAATTAGATTAGGTCACGAGACAACAAAATTAGTAGATGAGTTTTGTTATTTGGGTAGCAAGATAACTTCTGGTGGCTGAGGTAAAGACGATGTGTGGATAGGGGAAGAAAAGCATTTCTGAAGAAGCGAAATTCGTTGACATCCAATATTAATTTAAATGTTAGGAAGTCCTTTCTGAAAGCATTTCTTTGGAGTGTAGCATTGTATGGGAGTGAAACGTGGACGACAAGGAGTTCAGACGAAAAGTTGATAGAAACTTTTGAAATGTGGCGCTACTGAAGAATGATGAAAATTAGATGGGCAGATCACATAACTAATGATGAGGTGCTTAACCGAATTGGGGAGAAAAGGAGTTTCTTGTATAGAGTAAGAGAAGGGATAGGTTGGTGGAACACATTCTGAGACATCAAGGAATAGTCAGCTTAGCATTAGAATGAAGAGTGTGGGATAAAAATCGTAGAGGGAGACCGAAGGACGAATACAGTAAGATGATTCAAAAGGATGTAAGTTGCCGAACGTATTCTCAGATGAAGAGACTTGCACTGGACAGGGTACCGTGGAGAGCGGCATCAAACCAGTCTGCGGACTGAAGACCACAACAACGAGGTAGACGTGTACCGATATGGAGACAACCTCATGAATACATGGAACCCTGCTTGTCAGCAGGGCACAATTGAAGCTGGCGGTTTGTAGCTTGAGTGATTTGTGACACCTGAAGCGTCTAGATCACCTACGTCCATTCTTGTCCATTATGCATTCCGACGTACATGGGCAACAAGACAATGCGACAGCCCACACGTCCAGAATTGCTATAGAGGGACTCCAGTATCAGCAGGTAAACTCCTCCGTTGGGCACGAAGATCCCCAGACATGAATATCATTGACCATAGCTGAGATGTTAAATAATAAAATAGTACAGTCAAGATCGCAAGTTGATCTTTTTATTGGCAACCGGTTTCGGTGCTACAGGATCATCAGGCCTTTGGCACCTTACTGATGGACGATGGAGATGGCCGGAGAAGGCGTCAACTGAATATTTTATTATATAACATTTTAAGATCGTTGGTTCCGAAAATGCTTTCAAAAATATCTGGAATGCCTTGGAACACGCTGTTTACAAGAGGGCTTCCCCGCGTCGTACTGTTGGAGACTTATCGACATCTATACAGGACGCGTGTTGTTAACTGTGTCCAGCAGTAATTCAGCTGTCAGTAGTGTTGCGGCACTAATTTATATTAGGGAAGTGTTCTAGTTTCTTTGACAATTATGTAACTTTCAATTTACAAACATATTAGAACTTGAAACTTCCCGGCAGATTAAAATTGTGTGCCGGAACCGGGACTCGAACCTGGGACCTTTGCCTTTCACGGGCAAGCGCTCTACTGACTGAGCTATCCCGACACGACTCATGACCCCGCCTCACAACAGGTACTGGCGGAAGTCAAGTTGTGAGGCGGGGTCGTAAGTCATTTCGGGATAGCTCACTCGGTAGAGCGCTTGCCCGCGAAAGGCAAAGGTCCCAGGTTCGAGTCCCGCTTCCGGCACACAATTTTAATCTGCCAGGAAGTTTCATATCAGCGCACACTCCGCATCAGAGTGAAAGTTTCATATTAGTACTTTTTTTCCGAACAAGCTGCTCATCAAAGAGTTGAAGCACGAAGTTTTTATAAGAGAAATGTGGACTTTGACGTAGCGTTCACTTTCATCAAGATGGAATACAGACCATTTCAGTAGAGAGAAGCAGGGAAACCTGCAATACGTCGAAACTTTCCGTTTGCTCTTCGGGTGGCTGTTCAAGACTCCTGGCATGACGTCATGTCGTTTGGCTATGGTAAGATACATTTTTGACGAAAGTGAACGTGAGTCATTCTTCCGTTTTGATATTTCATTTTATGTCGTGTCCGTAGATATTTGAAAATTTGTGTGGTAAGTGGTGACATGTTTCCTACACTTTTAAGGCTAGCACAATTGACTTTATCTATTTGACGAATGGGATAATAAATTACTTGCAATTCCATGTAAATATAAATATGAATTGTTCCAAGTGCTTATTAGATAGGAACAGTACTCTGAAATATTCAGAATGAGTGCATGATTTTTTGGAAAAAAAATTACAAGATTTTTAACAAATGTACGAGAGATGGAACTTAAATAGTGGCAACAATGCTTTGGACTACTATGCAATGGAATCTACTATTGTCGCTGATAGCACACGTTGTTGATATGGCTACCTTACCTCTGAGTATATGGTGTCGTCCGTCTCACGCCATCGGCGTCCGCACAATCGAGGGAAACATAGTCACTTGTGACCGAGCGGTCTAACGTAACGGTGACACTATGTTTTAGGAACAATGAAGTTGGAACAAGATTGAATGTGCCAGAGGTCATACAGCACGACAGTGCCATCAAGGTCTTCAAGAGGCGTGCGGGGAATCGGCATTACCGTACAGAACAGTGACACGCTGGGTAAAAGCCTTCAACGAAGGTCGCCAAACTCTGGCAGACATGCGTCGGGCAGGTCGTCCTAGCGTCTCTGAAGAAGAAGAAGAAATTGCGACCTTAGTGGGCAGTGATCGGCGCCAGACGATTCGTGAGTACTGATGAAACTTAAATCGCTTAACCTAAGTCTTCCGGCTCAGATTGTATACTGATTACGTTCTTCTGAGAATAATGTGATGCAGTAGTTCCATACTTATACAACGGCTCGCTCTGTAAAGGATCTCCACCCATATACTTGTAAGTTGCTCAGGTCAGACCGATATCCAAGAAACAGACCAATCAGTGACTTCGATTTGCAACATAGTTTTGGAACATTTACTGAATTCGGACGTTACCTCGAACAGAACGATCTAGTGACCCATAGTCAACACGGTATCAAACAATATCGTTTTTGTGAAACACAGCTAAGTCTTTACTCACACGAAGTGAAGCCTGCTATCGACAAGAAATCTCAGATCGATTCTATATTTATATTTTTCCAGAAAGCGTTTACCTCAGAAACGGTTTTTAATCAAATTGCGTGCTTACTGAATATCGTGTGACATATGGTAGGATTGGTGATTTGTCAGCGAGCTCACACTTTTTAGAAAATGATGAAAAAGCATCAGCTAAATCTGAGGCGACATCTGGCTATAGACTTTGGGAGAAAATCTGAGCAGTCTTTTAGCATACCATCAAACTGCACATCAACGGGGATACAATACTAATATGCTGTGAATATAGATAGTTAACCCTAATTAATGAAATCTCCGAAGTTCTCTACATGAGTACAAAAAGGAGTCCGCTAAATTTTCTTTATAAGAACAATCAATCAAATACGAAGGCAGAACATTTAACTTCATACCTAGGAATAACAGTTACGAATGACATAAATGGGATATAATTTGTGGGAAGGAGAATCAAAGACGATGTTTCATTGGCAGAACAGTTATAAAATGTAACAAAGTTACAAAAAAAGGGTGTGTATAGTACGCTTATCCGTCCTATTTTGCAGTATTGCTGTGCGGTGTGGGATCTTTATCAAGAGGGAGTGGAGAAGGACATGGTAATAGTACAAAGAGGAGCAGTTGTTTTTGTATTATCGCTACATAGCGGAGAAAGTGATGCAAGAGTTGAGGTGCAAATCATTACATGACGTTTTCCGGTGCGGCCACATCTACTTACCAAATTCCAATAGCCTAGATTTTCTTCCGAACGGAAATATATTATTGAGTGCGATGTACATAGGTAGAATCGATCTTCAAAACAAAATGAGAGCTCCAACGGAGAGATTTAGGTACTTTTTCTTCCAGCGTGCTATTTGTGAATGGGATGGGCGATAAATAGCATGAGTGTGGTTCACTGCGCTCTCTACCAGGCGTTTCAGTGTGCTTTACAGAGTAACGATGCAGATGTAGATTCGAAATAATTTACAACAAACTCCAAAATAAACCAATACAGCCCCGCAAGCGAATGAGCCGTCTCGATGCTATCTCCTGTGTTGGAGGGAAGTAGTCTACGGCCAACCACCAGAAGCGAGGCCCTCTTCTGGCAGCAGTGAACCTCAATGAGAATCTTGGCTTGCTGAGGCGTAGCTGGCAGTTCTCCATCTCGGTCTCGCTGTCCAAGTAGGTCATGCGCATCACAATGAGCAAAGCAGGCCGCACCACGTGACTGCAGGGGGCGTGCCCTTGGAATAACAAAACTTCGGTCATTGTATCGCAACAACGTCACAGTCTTAGACGTGAGCTGCCACTTACCGGAATGCAGTTCATGTGGTAGTTAATGATTTAGCCGGCCGCGGTAGCCGAGGGGACTGACGCGCTCCAGTCACGGTCTGCACGGCCACTCCGGTCGGGGGTTCGAATCCTCCCTCGGGCATGGATATTTGTGCCGTCCTTAGTATAAGGTAGTTCATAAGTAATTTGTAAGTTTAGGGACTGATGACCCAGTAGTTAAGTCCCATAGACTCTACAAACATTTGATTTAGTTAATGATTTAGCGTAACTCATAGCACATAAAGCCTGTAGCTAAAGATGTTGTGGTCCTGATCTACAGTCAAAGGAGTTATATGATGCAGTTCTCCACGCTCTCCTATCCCGTGCAAGTCTCTTAATCTCCTCATAAGAAGAAGATTCATTTGATTTCATACATGCGGTATCCATCTGTATTCTAGTTACGCTTGCTTATATAGCCTTACATTTGAACCGAATAAGGTGGCGCTGTGTTACTGAACTCGCATTCGAGAGTTCGGGCGTTAGAATGCACCTTCGGCCATCCATATTTATGCGTTTTGCAATTTACGTCAATCACTCTACGCAAACACCAGGATTATTCATATGAAAATGCAAGGCCTATTCTCTTCTTCATCTCTAATAATCAAGCTGGCGACGGTAAATTAAACCGTAAGCTTCCATCCTTTAGTGTCTTCTGAAGGCATTTCTGATTAGCCCTTTTGCAATTTTTGGCAGTTTCATTTCTATTCATTAGTATTTCCCCTTCACCTGTTTCATTTTAAGAATTATTTCTATTTTTCTCTTTCAGCGGCTACATTCGGTCTATCTTGTGCTATCCACGGATTTCTACAGGGCTAATCCTTTCACCTGCAATATTCACTGCTCTAATTGACCACTTAAAGTTACCCAAGAGGTCTGTAGTTCTTTCCCTTGTTTTAGTCCAAGTTGCCTGATACTAGGCAAGCGTAAGTAGGAAACAGATGTATAGCGCCTGAAGGAAAACAAGTAACTTTAGAAAGGGAGACGAAGCTGATAGGAGGGAGGAAAATATAGAAGCCATATACAAGGGAAATAAGCTGGAGGATAATATTATAGAAGTAGAAGAGGAGGTATATCGGGATGAAATGGCGGATATGTTATTGAGAGAAGAAATTAGATGGGGTTTGAAACATGAATATAAGCTACCGGAATAGACGACATTCTCTTAAAATTATTGGGATACTTACCGGAGTCAGCCATTACATATATGATTACACCTCTTGTTCAAAATATTTGATAGATGCTTAATATCATGGTTGAAAAATACTGTCAAAAATTATTTATAGAAGGGAAATATTTGTACGTAATATCCCATTCTGATATATGTAGGAACATTGGGGCAATATTTACCGTAAAACCTATCTTCGAATATAAAGCGAAGCTACGAAAATTTTTGTGTATTGCAGTTGTGCACTTACGAAAGTCTTTTCTCTTTGTGGACTGGAATACTCTCTAGTGAACCTTTTATGTATACAAGAGCACATGGACTGGAAGATTGTTTACTTGATTAGAAGAGGTACAACGTGTACAGAATCCAGATGCCAGTTGTGAGAGTAAAAGCTCAGAAGGGTCTAAACAAGTGTTGTATCAGCAAAAAATAAAACAATCCAAAGAAAATACGGACAATATTATAAACATAGGATGTACTATGGACGGCAACAAAAACTATAGAGGGTAATGGAAAGTCGTCTAAGTAAATCAGGTGATGCTGAGCAAATTATATGAGGAAATGATAAACCACAAGAAGAGTTTTCTTATTTGGGCAAAAAATTACTAATAGCAGCTGAAACAGACTGGCTCCAGCATTAAATAATTCCCGAAAAAGCGAAATTCAAGAAGGTTTCTTTCTGGAGCGCAAAAATTGTACGGTATTCAAACGTGTACAAGAAGAAAGCCTGATAAGAAGAAAACTGAAGCTTTTAAAATTAGGTGATATAGAATAATACTGAAGTTGAGATGGGTTAGTAGTGTGGAGGTACTAACAGAACTGTAAATAAAAGAAATTCCTGATACAACTTGACTAAAAATCAGGGATTATTTTAAAGTAAACTTTCGAAGAAGCAAGCGATCATCAGTTTAGCACTATACACAAGTCCGTGAGATAAAAATTTTAGAGGTTTACTAAAAGGTAAATATTAAAAAATTGTACGCGTATGCAACCAGGTATGAGAGTCGGCGACGGTCGATTGTTCGGCAGGAATACACCCTGCCATTCTCAAGACATTACGCCGAGAGAAATTAAGGACTTACAAAAGGTAAATACGCAGGTTCAAATGGATGTATAATACAGTTGGCAGTATTTATCTCGAGATGAGGAGACTAGAAATAGACAAGTTAGCAGGAGACATGTATCAAATACGTCTCCACACTGAGAATCACATCATCAACATCTATCTACTGTGTTATTTTTTATTTCATTTTGCGGAAACCCAGACCATCGCAAATAGAGCCATTTACAGAATGACTACGATCTCTACACAGTGAACAGAACAAGCAGAAGGTTATCTGTGTATACTCCCACGCTCAGGTTACAAAGTGCGGCTCTCTGCATTCTAGAAGATCGACGATTAACAAAGACCTAATCTCAGGTTGTTCCGTGCAATGGGTTTTCTAATCTGACGAGTTGTTATTTGCATTTTCTGTTAAAAAGCTTTCGAAATATGCTCCTACAAAAGATAGTGGAGGATTAGATTGGTAATTTATGAGGAGGTACCGAGCGGATTGCTATTCGTCAAGAAAATGTAAATACCAACCCGGAAGAGAACCCGTATCCTTACTATTTAACAACGAAACGACGTAGTTCTCAACTTGACATCTCTTTTGCAAGTGATGACTAGAGCTCAGATTTTTATGGCAAGTCGTATTTTTTTCTGAACTACAGGGCGAATTTAAGAACAATTTATACAAAAATCTATGCATTTTAGTGTAGAAAAATGTATTTTTATTGTGCGTAAAAAGTCATACTTCATCATACTTAAGTAATAGGTCATATTGCCGGTAACGCTCATTATAAAAGGTCATTTTTCTCCCAACTTTTTCCAAAAACGCATTTATTGCTTTGCTCGTATCTTTCGTGACTTTGGAATAAGGAAATGAACATGTTACTACGAGACAATGAGCCGTATTAATAAAAGATAGTATCTACTTTATACTTTGGATTCAGAGAACATGGTCAGGTTCGCATGAATAAAGCGAATCAGAGAAAATACTTCAGCCGAGTATGTTTCCATTGTGAATAAAAGGGTGGGGGAAGTTGATCACAACAGAGAACATTCTCCGATTTCGTATGAATAAAACTATAGAAGTTTCTGACAACCGGAGAACATTCTCCGTTTTGTGAAGGGAGCTCTCTAGCATACTTCAAGCTGAGAAACTTCTATTAAGGTTACGTTTTACTCTGGTTTATAATACAAAATGACTAAATTGGATTTTTTTAGATGGCGATAAAGTTCCTTTCTATTTATGAGAGGAACCAAAAAGTTTATGCAAATAAAAACATTTTGCTGACGATTCTCTTTCTTCAAAAAATCATAAGCGTGAAACTTCAAGCATATTATATAGTGACGAGAGCGATGTCAGAGGACATAGAAATGAAACACGTGGATTCAGCTGTATGTTTTACCCGTTTATTTGTAGTGCATATTTACTGTTGAAAACAGCTATAAAGTAAACTAATATTGTATGTTTTAAATACGTCTATTAATAAGGCCTTATTACTCTAATTCCAAATAAAGTGCATCCCAGGACTTCATAGTCTGTATCACAAAATGAATTACTTCAATGCCGGGTACTGAAGTATTGTTTTATTGTACTGCTCTTGTTCAGTGTATCCAAACCTGTTGGCCTATTTAAGATAGTAACTTCAGTTACGTTAGACATAAGTAGAAACGAGAGGAAAATAAATAACCGATTAATTACATATCTAACAGTCTGTTACTCGCATGGCCTAACGCTTATGAGCAGACCACTGGTGACATATTTTACAAAATAAATATCTCGTGTTAGAAAGCGCTGACAGCGTTCCACGTTGAAACAGATGAAAATGTGCTGTATTCTTAAAATTGCTTTCTCAATTTGTGCTGACCAAACTTCAATAACAAAATAGGTTCTCGCATGACGACATATCTGTAACACCATCAGATGAATACATTTTCGTAAAAAGTCTATGTTTAGGCGTCACAATATGCTGCTGCACAACAAACTAATATCAAAACATAGTACAGTTCTTATTGAGCACATAGATACCTAATCCATTAGTATACACTGAATAATTTGGGTGATAGGGTTAGTTTGAAGAAATATACAATTGAACAGCTTTTCTTTGCCGGTATGACACACGGAGAACTTACTCAAGAAGGAGAGCTAGCGAGAATGAACTTCCTGTTCAGGGCATAGGTTTCGAAGTTTTTATTCACACGGACGACTTGCAGAACGTTCTTTTGCTCAGAGACTCTTCTATGGAGCATGTGCTCTTTCTTATTCATACGTCCAAATTTTAAAATGATATTATGTAAGATTAACGGATTAAGTAGTACAAAGCTTTATTATTCAGGTGTGTAGTAGAAAAGCAGTGAACCACAAGAGTCGTTTCGCGGACATAAAACTCTGTTGCCCATAGTTGACAATGCGCTCTCACAGTCAACAAACGCGTATTTTGCCACAATAATCACAGGTGTTCACATTAACCAGTTGTTCAACACGCCTAAAGCAAAGTGCTCCGACGGCGTGAAGTTGCGAGGATTTGTTTGATAATTTGGAGAGACATTCTTTAGTACTGATTGGAAAATATTATTTGTAAACTGTGTGAAGTTTAAGTTAGTTCAGAGAAGCACTTTATTGTGCAACAACACTGTAATACCGCCTAACATAGCAGCTATGTGAAACGAAGTGCTGAAAATAAAAGCAGACAAACGACGTTATTTGATCACAGACAGATCAGTCTCGAACCATGCACTCATTCTGCATAATTGCAATCATTCTGGCATAATTGTCGAATTTGGGGTACAAAGTATCCAGATGAATACACTGAATTTCAGCATGATTCCCCGAAGGTAAATGTTCTGTGCCCCATTATGCGTATGAAAAGTGTAGGGCCACTCTTCTTCTCCGAGAGTGCTGTCACTGGATATTCCCACTTGCACATGTTTCAGCCTCTTGAATGTGTTTCCGGGTACTTCACTGTGAGCTGGGTGTTGCCTATCCATAGGGGCCGCTACATGGTCGGTATAGCACTTGAACTCGCCATGTTTACGATTAGCGTTGACTATCGGCAGATTACCAAACTACTCTGTGGCGGTATACATGAAGAAAAAACTTTCAGGGTTTCTCTTCAAAATGGCATATTTATTAGATGTGTACAATGGTTGGTTCTTGTGCAATAAATAATTGAAAGTGTTCCCGAACTTTATGTGAATCCTGTATTACAGATATTGTTGTTGTTCTAAACGTTGATGGGCCTGGAGATACGTTCCTACTAACGTGTGAAGCTCTCCAAAGAGTAACCAATTCGACGATTGCTAATTGGTTTGACAACTCTCTGAAGCTGCTGTGACCGTATGGTGTGGAATCAGACAGCGTTTTGGACCTTGTAACAGATGGTGCTCCATATATGGCAAAAGCAGCCAAAGGGCTACAGATTCTCTATACAAGTACGGCGTACGTCATTTGCCTTGAACATGCGTTGCACAGAGTTGCCGAAGAGGTGTGATCAAAATTACCCTGACGGGGACAAATTACATTCCTGTGGCAAGAAACTATATGTGAAAGCTCCGCTTCGGGTGCAGAAATTCAAGGAACAAGCACCTTCAATGCCCCTCGCACCTAAACCTTTTCTTACGCAATGGGGTTGTTGACTTAATGCTGCTGGGTATCATTGCACCAACTGCACCCAAATATAGACAGTCTACTGTGAAAGAAGTTTTTACAGGTACAATGTCTGGAAACTTGGCATACATCGACGCTAATTTTCCAGCGACATTTTTGAAGGATCTAATGAGAATTATTCCTGTATTACCACATCCCATCGCATATGGACCCCACAATGATGAGTAACATTTCTAGCTTATGAAGATTTGGAGAATACTTTAGACAATGTTGAGTGAAATACACTCTTTCACATTTAGAGAACGTAAAGTTATTTACAACATGTACATCAACCAAACAGCTCTTACTAGACTTGAAGGGCATGAAAGAGGGAGGTTAGGAAGAGAGTAAGACTGAGTTGTAGCCTTTCTCTAATGTTTTTCCGTTTGTACACTGAGCAAGCTGTGACGAAAAGCAAAGAGATATTTGAAGAAGGAATTAGTACAGAGGGCGAAGAAATAAAAACGTTGCGTTTTGCTAATGACACTGTAAGTTTGTCAGAGACAGCAAACTACCTGGTAGAGCAATTCAACGGAATGGATAGTGTATTTAAAGGAGCGTATAAAATGAACAACGAGGGCAACTAATATTCGGCTAATTATTCGGTATTTGGCCTGTCGGCTACTTTTTATTCGCCCGAATACCAAAATCAGAAATAAGATTTTTTTTAGTCTGTTAATTGATAAAATAACAGGTACATAATCAACTTATGAATTATATTCAACAAAAAGGAAGTCTCAAATGAAACAATTAAAGTCTATGCATCAACGCTTTGTAATTAAAATTTAGAGGTGGAAGATTGTAGTGCAAAACAGTAATTTTTCTACATTTTTAGGCAGTAGTTTGCTCCTTTTCGTAGACATTCTCAGCTTCAGAGAAAAGACGCTCAGATTAAACACTACTTCCAGGAGGCGACAAATATTTTGCTGCAAGATTTTTATCTTTCCTTGCTTTCCGTCATGTGTATGGTTTGTTTCGATGTGATATATTTTTAATACTTAAATAAAGGTTATTTAACTTGCAACTATATTTTTTTCTTTCGAAGCAATGTCTAAAAGATTGGTTTAGACTCTCTTCTTCGATTCTCGTTCTCTTGCCCTGAGCAAGGGACGTACTTACTCTAACGCCGCTGCTCTTTTCCTGTTGTTTAGGCTGTCAATCAAAATATATTATCTTACTTCTTCTCTTTGTAGTTGACTGGTGAAAAGCGTGTTCTGTATTAACTGCTTTAATAGCATCAGTCAGTCGTTTTTAAAATATTGCTAACAGTAAATAGAGAATGTTATCATCGAGTTAACAGAACGTAAAAGTACATGTTAACTGCAGCTGGGCAAAATGTGTCACAGTTTTTTTCCGAAAATAATTCCGTCACCGCAAGGTACATAGATTTGCATACACTAGCGAGAAACAAACACATGGATACAATCTTTCCCGCCACAAGGTAGATGAATAATTTTGCATAATATACGGTTATTCGGCTATAAAGGCCACAGACTATTCATTATTCGGCTTGTGGCCTTATATACTATTCGTTGCAAGTCTATTGTAGGTACATAATTTTCTGTTGAAGTTGAAACTCGTGTGTGTGTTTAATTTTTGGTTAAAACGGAACCTTATCTGCATTCAAAGAAGAATGTGTCACTGATCGTGTGTGGCGTGACTGTTACAGTTAAAATTTGTCATCAAAACAATGTGATGACCCTGTCTATTAAATAAACTGATTAAAGTCTGTCCTTGAAATGTATTAAACACGTCTGGCATTGAACCTAGGAAAATTACTTGTCATTGTTTGGAGCGCAACAGATAACACAGTAAATGAATACGAACTTCATGAGAGAATTTTAATTAAAAAACGTGACACAGTCCTGTGATCGAGATAAACGCAATGTCAGCTAAGGTTCTTTCAAGATTGTTTTTAGGCGTACACAGTATACTAGTGACCAGTCTATATTCAATTCAGCTGCGAGAGCCAAGAAACTTGTCTATCTGATTACTGTTGTATTTCGTCAGGTTTGTATGAAACGATATTTTATTCAGAAAATTCAATAAAATCAGTTAGTCATCAATGTCACTGAATCCGATGATTAGCATTACACAACAATCAATACAATGTCACAATGATAATTACGTAATTTTGAAATCTGATTATCGTTAGAAAAAGACAACTCAATGCAAAATCTTTCTTTCTTGCAAGCCAAATACGTTTCTCTATAACTATTAAGCATATTAATTAACCTAACAATGTGATCTTTCATCAATACAACAAATATATCGGTTAATGAATTTCACTTTGACTACCTGTGTGTTACTTTTACTCACACTAGTTATGCAGAAGGATCTATCTCTATTCTCATCAAATAGGAAGTCAATGACTTAACTTTGTCAGAACATGATAACACAAAACAAAATTAATCTTCAGAATGATGAAAAGGAATGGGAACTGGTAATCGACTTAATGTTAAATAAAAACTAGCAACTTTTGTTAACTAACTTCATTAATAAGAAACGCTAAGCACGTACTACAACAACAGTCATACAATACTACAATTACAATAATAAGAACAGAGAATTTGCCATTTCTTACAAAGAGCAAATGCGTATTCATAGCTAGTGATACAATGGTCTCCACCACAGAGCAGACTTTCGTCCTTCCAAAAATAATTGAACAGAAAAATTAATGCATTGCGGCTGCCTAAGCTACAAAAGCAACTAGCAGACTGCGTCTGCTTCATACAGCCTCATCTGTAGACAGACTGCTCGCCACTTGCAGACTGCCTTGCTCGCTACTATTCTGGTCAGATATAATGCATACTCTCTGACTTATGGGAGAGATGACCAACTTGTCCGTATTAACAAGAACGTTGAAAAATGAAATCAGAGTATCACACAGAATTGTAACATGTGAACGTACAGCTGAAATACCAATAAAAATGTGCCCAAAGCAGAAAAATAACGAAATTCAAATGAAAATGTGTCCATGGCAGCATACGTGTACTCCTTTAAAGTGACAAATCTTTCGAGGAAACGGTGCACCAGTAAAGTGATTATTTTCCACTCCTCTAACACCAAACAATTATATAATAATGGAAAGGGCAGGATGGAATTAATAATATAGTAAGAACAGTTTACAACTCACCGCAAAGACGTGGCGACGAGCTGCGACAGGCACAAAAAAAAAAAAAAAAAAAAAAAAATATTCAAATGTTTGTAGAGCTTATGGGACTTAACTACGGGGTCATCAGACCCTAAACTTACAAACTACTTACGAACTAGCTTATACTAAGGACCGCACAAATATCCATTTCCGAGGGGGGATTAGAACCCCCGACCATAGTGGCCGTACAGACTGTGACTTACGCGCCGCAGAACGCTCGGCCACCGCGGCCGGCGACAGGCACATACAAAAGACACACACATACAACACCTTCAGCTATCGGCCATGGCCTTCTTCAGAAAATAGAACACTCACGCAATCACACAGGCACAAACAATTTGGTTTCTTTAACCGCTCTGCATATTGAAGATAAAGTGACATCCTGTTAGAGCCTACGGTAAAAATTCGGGTGATGTGCGAGTCTTCGGTGAAACCGGCTTATTCGACGCATAGATTTTCTCTGGAAGGCGAGCTGGGAAATCAAGACATACGGAATCGATTTGCGAACCCTTACGGCCTCTGTTCGTAATTCGAAATCTGGAATATTGGTTCCGTCTTCTTTGGTGAATGAGTTTCTAAAAGCTATGTTTAGTAACTCTGTTTTAGTAGCGCTGTCATCGGCAGGATCGCCTTTACCATCACGTAGTGAGGGTATTTTTTGTGTTTTGCTCCTAGTATATTTAACATATGACCAAAATATCTTTGGGTTTTCAGTAAAATTTCGTGAAAGAGTTCCGATGTGATAAGTATTGTAGGCATCTCGCATTGAGATCCTCGCTAAATTTCGAGCTCTGCCTATTGGGGGTAAAGTTACATCCAGTGAGAGCCTACGGTAAACTGCGCGTGATGTGCCAGTCTTCGGTGAAACCGGCTTGTTTGACGCATAGATTTTCTCTGGAAGGCGAGCTGGGAAATCAAGACATACGGAATCGATTTGCGAACCCTTGTCGATAGCACAAGAGCTAGTTGTGTTTCTCATGAACGATATTTTCTAAATCCGTGTTGACCTTGGGTAAATAGATCATTCTGTTCGAGATAAATCATAATATTTGAATACAGGATATGTTCCAAAACCCTGCTGCAAATTGACGTCAATGAAATAGGCCTGTAGTTTATTGGGTTACTCCTACTGTCTTTCGTGAATATAGGTGTGACCTGTGCAACTTTCCTATCTTTTGGTTACAGATCCTTCTTTCAGAGAGCGGTTGTATATGGCTGTTAAGTAAACATCTTTCGCTTCGTCATAATCAGGTAGAAATAGAATAGGTATACAGTCCGGACCAGAAGACTTGTTCTTGTTAAGTGATTTTTAGTTGCTGCACTACTCCGACGATATCTACATCTACCTTACTCATTTCGGCCTCTGTTCGTAATTCAAAATCTGGAATATTGGTTTCGTCTTCTTTGGTGAATGAGTTTCTAAAAGCTATCTATGTTTAGTAACTCTGCTTTACTAGCGCTGTCATCGGCAGGATCGCCTTTACCATCACGTAGTGAGGGTATTGTTTGTGTTTTGCCCCTAGTATATTTAACAAAATGTTCAAATGTTTGTATAGTCTATGGGACTTAACTACGGGGTCATCAGTCCCTAAACTTACAAACTACTTATGAACTAACTAAGACTAAGGACGGCACAAATATCCATGCCCGAGGGGGGATTCGAACCCCCGACCGTAGTGGCCGTGCAGACCGTGACTGGAGCGCGCCAGTCCCCTCGGCCACCGCGGCCGGCTGTATATTTAACATGACCAAAATATCTTTGGGTTTTCAGTCAAATTTCGTGAAAGAGTTTCGGTGTGATAAGTATTGTAGGCATCTCGTATTGAGATCCTCGCTAAATTTCGAGCCGGCCGCGGTGGCCGAGAGGACTGAGGCGCTCCAGTCACGGTCTGCACGGCCACTACGGTCGGGGGTTCGAATCCCCCCTCGGGCATGGATATTTGTGCCGTCCTAGTTCGTAAGTAGTTCATAAGTAGTTTGTAAGTTTAGGGACTGATGACCCCGTAGTTAAGTCCCATAAGCTTAACAAACATGTGTGTGTGTGCTAAATTTCGAGCTCTGCCTATTGGGGGTAAAGTTACATCCAGTGAGAGCCTACGGTAAACTTCGCGTGATGTGAGAGTCTTCGTGTGAAACCGGCTTGTTTGACGCATAGATTCTCTCTGGAAGGCGAGCTGGGAAAAGGTGTGCGGTCGGGCCCTGCGGTCGCTGGGTCACATTGGCTGTCTCGCCGTTGAGGGGTCTGCCGGCCCTGAATGGCGCCATCTCTGCGCCATCAAATATGCACGACCCGGCTACAAAGGCGCCGCCGTGCCGGCGACGGCGACGGCCGAGCAGCGGGTGTCGCTGGCCGCTCACTTCCGAATCCAAACACGGCGGCCGCCCGCCGCGTCGATTACACTGTGTCGACTCTGCGCGGTCGATTGTGCGTGTCCGCCGTGACCCGATCGGTGCGCGATTACTCTTCTGGTAACCCGTGGCCGCCAGCCCATTCGTTACCGCGCGTTCAAAGGCACGTCGACAGCTCGCTGCTGGCGCGGCTACAAAAGACGTCGTGTGCCGTCAATACGATGAGAGCCGCAAGCCTCACTGAATCAAGCGAGTATTTCTTTAGCGGAGAGGTTCTCCACTTCTGTAGTACAGAGCCATTTGAAGATAATGAGCAACAGTGTATAAAGTCAACGAAAATGTCTCTCCTGTTGCTGATAAAATAACAATTGTTGTTTTCAAGGGTGAAATAGTGCAGATTGATACTCTGTAAACGTCGATGCCGAGGCAGTATCAAAACTTTCGTACGACGCCAAAAAAATAAAAAGTTTATTTTATTAAAATAGTAGTACGTACAGCTAGCAACAAGGAAACAGGACAAAACATAACAACAGTTGAATATTGAAATTAAGCATAGAGTGGGACCAACCGAAGATTTCTCTGCTAGAAACAGTATGGGTAAATTTATGTTTATATTTGATTTATTTTTAAAACATTACGAACGTGACAAGTATAATTTTGGGAACTACTGTTAAATAACAAATCCTAGTTGTTATCTTCATTTGAACGGGATGTAAATGATCGATTCGCCATACTAATTAAACATGACAAGTATTTATTTTTAAAGACAATGCAAATTAAATACAATTGCTAATACACCCAACATATTACCACTGTCTTATAGCGTACCAGTTATTAGGCACTTAAACAAACTACAGACTACAACATACTTACATCCAAAGATTAGAAAAACAAAAAAAACAAAAAAACAAAAAAACTAGAATAAAATAGAAATAAAATAAAAATGTGACTGTTGCCATATTTCTTGCATTTTAATCCAATTTCTTTGAAACTGAATTATACTGCCGGGAAAAATATTTTGTTCTTACATTTTGATCATGCTGACAAACAAAAGCAATTTGATTTTATCCATTAGAAAATGTTTTCTTCTGAAAGCCTGCGACTGTGAGATAATTAGAATTGTTTATAAATAACAATACTGCTTCCAGTCACAATTTTTTATTTATTTAGCACAAAGCGTTTCAAGAAATCATTCCGATCTTCAAGTGCGTTTTTTGTGGTTTCATATTATTTATGATGATTTGAGTGTGTGAGTGCCTGCTTCATTCTGCTGTCGTTCCTGTAATATATAAAAACGCGCGATTTTACTTTATGGAGTTAATGGCGGAAGTTTTTGAAAAGCTTTTTATTTACAGTTTCGTTCTGCTCCATCTGTGGCAGCTCTCACACATGTGCGACATCACATATAATATTTTTGCACATGCGTACATCAGTTGTCACAAACATACATACAAATAAACAGTTACATATATGTTCTAAGCTTAAGTTTACCAAAGATACATTTTCACGTAGTATGCTACAAAGGAATCCTTAGCTGGATTTTATCAAAGACGATGTATCCATAGAGTATACTGCATTTTTATAGAGGATATTTTACTTTTGTTCATTATCCTTATTTATGCATATTTACAATGGTGCTACATTTACACTTATTAACATTTTATTAGAATATGCAGTCGAATCATCGGAAAACATTTCCGGATTCACTTTCCACTTTTTCGTTTAATGCGTAAAGAACAGAAAATGAACAAGTACAAAAATTATGCGTTCAATGAAAATTATATTACATCTCACTTTTACAGAATAAAAACTCGCGAGTAAAATAGTTCGTTTCGTTTCTATCATTTTTCAATTGCCACTGACCGGCCCAGCAGAAATCACTACTAGTAGACACTTTGCAGGGAGCCTGTGATACGATTTTCTATCACTAAAAATTAATCCTGCAATGCGAAATTCGAATTTGAACCTATGAGTTTCTAGAGCTACATAAATACTACACTCAACAAATAATATACTTATAAGTACCCATCTCACAAATATATATATGGAACTTATAGACGATGCTCCATAATGTATTATTTTGTGTACAATCTGAAAGGTCGTTTCTAAGTTGACAATAGGTAAAATTATTAGTGAGTGTTTGGTTATTAATTTTTTTATTTTATATTTATCACGTTCCTTAGTACCGATCTGAGGCACAAGTTTCCGTGGTCATCATATTGCAACAAAATAGTGATAACAGATAAAGTGAAACGATTAACACACGACAGATCTCAGCATAAGTGAAAACAACGTAACATTGAAATTAGCATAATTTTTAAAATTTTTCTGGAATTCCTAGACAGAATAAAAAGAACGATCCATGACTTCTGTTTAGCACTGAAGGTACGGGTTTACTACTAAGATTTTTAATTCTTGAGACAGTTGAAACGTGTACATAGAAAATGTATATTGCTGGATTTGTAAGAAAATGTCTAATATTGTGCCTCATATTTTGTGTCGAGTAACTTGCTTGCAAGAAAATGTATAATATTGCTTCTACTGTGTGTGTATCGATATGTGTACATAAATCTGTGAAGTTTCAAGTTTGGCAATTATGAATCGCATAGCATTGTAGCTCGTGCAGAGAGACAGAGAGAGGGTCTTGTGGTTCAGCTCGTTTAGAGAGCACTTGAGTTTTGTGTATGGCTCCGATGTAGAGCAGAGGCTGCTGTGCCAGCAAGTTGATTTGATTGTATTTGGAATATATTGAATTGTACCACCGCTGTAATGAAGGTTATTGCATTTCATGTCATTATCAAAAGGTTGTATCATTTAGGTAATGTAATGGTGATTATTAATAATAAGTAACAAAGTTGACCTTTCTTTCCTGTTTCATTTATGTAGTTAGAAGATTAACCCACTTCCTTTATTTGATAATTAGTTATTTGTGGATTTAAAGTTCAGTATTGATTTTGGTAATCCTGTTGAACAGATTTCTTTATGGATATCGTAGTAAATGATTGTTATGCAACACTGCAGTTAATTGAGTATGATACTGAATTTTGATAATTAGGTACTGATCTGCATAAAATTCTCGTTGTCAAACATTAAGAAAGTGGTTTGTGTTTTTAATATCTTTCTCGCAGTCGAATTTTTTTAGTATCGTCAGTCTGTGTTTCAAGCAGGTTACATGTTACAGTTGTTTTCTTAAAAGATCCGTTGCGCACATAATCAGTTTAATGCACTGTTTCTTATTTAACAGTATATACATCAATATCAGGGCCATAATTAAACCAAATTACTGTGTTAATGGACAATTTGTTGTCTGATTAAACGATAGGTTCAACTTCAAACAACACACACGAAACCTTTACAGTTTATTACAGATTAATGCGTCAGAATACAGCACACCTTTCTGCACAAGCGTCAAGGAGGTGTGATACACATACAGACTCGATTTCTGCCCAGTATTCACCGAGTAAAAGCTGCTAACTCTTGGGGCTAACGAAATAAATAATATTCCTGTATTTTCCTGTTCTTCGTGTACAGTGAGGAGACAATGAAACTGATAAGTCTGCCCGATACTGGGCAGCGCCGACGGAAGCAAGCTGAAGTGCTGCAACACGACGTGGCAGGGACTCCACTAAGGTCTGAAGTGGTGCTGCAGGAAACGTGGCACCATGCATCCGACAGAGGCTGATTGTCAGCGCAAGCAAAACGGAAACAATCTGAACAATAGGGAAGCAACAAAATCTCCAAAACTAGTTCTCAAAAATATCTCCCCGATAATGAGTTTCCAAAGTATCTTGGTGTCACACTGGATCGCGCTCTCTCCTTCGGGAAACACCTGGAAGAAACGGAAGCCAAAGTCAACACTCGCAATAACATCTTTCACAAACTGTGAGGCAGCAGATGGGGAACACGTGCTCAAATGTTCAAATGTTTAAGGGGCTTAACTGAGGAGTTATCAGTCCCTAAACTTACAAACTACTTATGAACTACCTTATGCTAAAGACGACACAAACATCCATGCCCGAAGGGGGATTCGAACCCCCGACGGCGGACAGCCACGGGCACCGCAACACGGCGCTCCAGTACGCCGTGGCGAACATATGCTCCCACTCTGAGATGTTATGCCCTAGCACTCGTGTACTCTACCGCCCTTCTTCATGGTTGAATAGTAGCAATGTAAGCAAACTAAGCAGACTACACGAAACCATGCGTACTACCAGCGGATGCATCAAAAGCACATTGTACAATGATTACCTGTGCTGGGTCACATTGCTCCACCTCTGCAACGAAGAAAATTCTGCTTGGTCCGACAGTTGAAGAGGATGCAAAGTGATCCAGACCTACCAGTGCATAAGGACATTCCTCATCCATCACTAAGAAGCTTCGTCCAGGAAGCCCCCACTAGTCTCAGCAGAACAACTACAGGACGCAGATTTCAATATCACTGAGCAATGGCGGACGGACTGGAGCACTGTCAACTTCACAGGTCTCTGGCCCGACCCCACAAAAAGACCCACTCGTGTCGAACTCCCCCGGGTACAATGGAAAGCGCTTAACAGGATCCGAACATCACGTATAGTCTGTTAGGATTCTCTGTACAAGTGGGGCACATCGCCAAGTCCTCCATGCGACTGTGGTGCTTTGCGTCCGACAGTACATCATATTGTGTATGACTGCAACATCAGGTCGTACCCAGGACCAAAATCAGACAGATGCTGCAGTTCATGTCTGAATGGTTTAGACATTAATATATAAGGACCCTGTTCGCTGCACATTTTTCTTAATTCAGTTAACATAAATTGTGTAAATTTACTACTCATTTCATTGTTGTTTTTCTAATTACTTATTTTATTTTCTACCTTGATGTTCCTTTTTTTGTGTTTCAGTGTTCATTCAACTGAACGATCTACAGTTTTTACTGGCTGTTCATATAGCATTGTGTTACAGAGCCTTTTTAAAATTCCACTGCATCACACATCGTAACGGACTTTTTACTGTATGTCTGTATAATTCTTTTGTAATTAATCCACTTAAATTTTGATACAAGATGTTTGTTCTCTCGGCTTCCCACGTGGAGAAGTGTCATTGTGTAATGTATCTTACACGTCCAAGTGTTTATGTCATGGACAAAAATTGAAGGCCGACTAATAGGTGTCCGCACTAACAAAGTGTACACAGTCGAATTTGGAAAAAGTGGGAAGTGATTGACAATAAAATAAAAGTCCGCAAATATTTGTATTACAAGTCTGTTGTCGACAAACACGCGGAAGAGAAAGTATACGCCATAAGAAACTGCAAGTAATAGACAATAAGCTGACAATGGAAATATGGAAGGAAGGAAGTTTGGGCGTTTAACGGTGCCAGCCGTGACGTAAACACTGCCGAGCCCCACGAGGAAAGCACGCCGCTTGTGTTGTCAGCAAGCAGTGTACAAACATGCAGCGCAGAAACAAACAGCCGTGACGAGGAAGACAATTATGACAACAACGTAACTACTGCCAAACTCCAACAGGAAACCAAACACCATACAGAGCCGGCGAGTTTACAAATGTGTGTTACGGAGCCGCACAGCAACACTTCGGCTTCGGGACTTGGGGATCCGAATACGCAGCCGTCAGTACGAGAACAGGTACTGATGTCCGACGACTCCCTGGAACCACCCACTCCGCCATCTGCTATGGCCGTCAAGACAAACAGACGACGCCAAACCAAGGTGAAACAGAATCTCTCGGCGCCTCGTAAGAAAACTAAAAATACGGGAGATCCTGTCTCAGGAGCTGCCGCTGCAGCGGCACAGTCTGTCGGTGCGATGGATACGTCTCCACCACCTGTGACCTCCAATGACGCAGACTCAAGCTTATAAGTTTCTAACGTTGAATATAAATAAAATCAGGTCTGATTTAAAAGTAGCTCTGTTAAAACAGTTTATATATGCGTCCGAGGCCGACATAGTTCTTTTGCAAGAAGTGTATCTGTTCAACCTACACATCGCTGGTTTTAAGACTATTGCAAACACAGCCAACACGGAAGGCACAGGCACTGCCATTCTCTCCCGTGAGGGAATTCCTGTCCACAGCGTCGAGACTCTGACGTCGGGCAGAGGCATAGCTTGTCAAATTTTTGACGTTGTTCTTATCAATATTTATGCCCCATCCGGTACTTCCAACAGGACTGAAAGAGCCAAGTTTTTTAAGGAGGAGATAATTTATTTGCTACGACGAAACCCATCTCAGTTAATCGTTAGTGGTGATTTTAACTGTGTACTCAATAAAAAAGATCAATCCCAGAATTTTAATTTTTGCAAGGAACTGTATGACTTGATCCACAATATGAAGATGAAGGATGCGTGGGAATTGAAGTATCCCACATTGGTAAAATTCACCTACTTCACTTCAACTTCCTGTAGCCGCCTGGACCGAATGTACGTAACCGACAATATTTGCCATCGCTTTCTTGACGTCGACGTGATTCCGGCCAGCTTTTCGGATCACTGTGCCCTCTCGGTTACAATTAATCTCGACAAACAGCCGTGCCACCGATTCAAAAATCCATGGAGCCTCAATGTTTCCCTACTTATGGATGATGAATTGGAAGACCTCATCCGAGCGACGTGGACAGTCTGTCTGCAACAGTGCAGTAGATATCCCAGCAAGATAGCATGGTGGGCCTCTGTAGTGAAAAGGAAGATGCAACGAACTCTGAAAAACTATGGATGGCAAAAAGCCCAGGACACCAGGCGGACGATTGACTTTTACGAGACGGTATTGCGTGAGTTGTACTCGAAAGTGTCTTCTAGTAACAAGTACCTACAGGACATCAAAAAAGTGAAGGCCAAACTAATAAGCATCAAGCGTCAACAACTTGACGGCTTGAAGGTCAAAGCGAAAACCACTTCGATTAAGGCCGACGAAGTCACATCGTTGTACCACCTGCTTAAACACCGTCAAAATCGCAAGCGGGCTTTTATAAATGAACTTAAAACGGGTGATGGGACTCTTCTTTGCCAGCAGAGAGACATACTGCACGCCACTCACCGATACTTCAGTGACATCTACTCGCGACCAGATAACCGTGACAGTTTCGCCGATGAGATCGTTCAGACGATAACTCCTGTCATCACGCACATTGAAAACTGTGCGATCGTGGAAGATTTTGAGGCGGATGACATCCTGGACCTGATTAAGCGTTCACCATCTCACAAATCTCCCGGGCCCGACGGGCTCCCAAAGGAGTTTTATGTGCGCTTCTGGCCGATCATAGGACAAACCTTTACGGAAGTTGTGAATGAAGTGATGCGGGGTTATGAAATTCCGTCACAACTAAAGGAAGGCAGGACAGTTTTGATACCAAAGTCGCACAACCGTCAAGGTCTGGACAATTATCGTCCTATAGCTTTATTAAACTTTGACTACAAAACGTTCGCTAGGGCGCTCAACAGCCGATTAACACCTGTGATAAAAAACGTCATCAAGAAGCATCAGTCCTGTGTGCCTGGCCGGTCAATCATGACACCCGTCTCCGAATACAGAGATATTATATCTATCGTGTCGGTGACCAACTTGAAACTGGCACTCCTGTTTCTTGACTTTTGTAAAGCCTTCGACCGGGTAAGACACGACTATTTGATAGCTGTCTTATCACAATGTGGGCTGGACAACACAGTAATAAATGTTGTGAAAAACTTGATAATAGGAATCACAACAACGATCAGTGTGAATGGACAGCTGACGCAGCCCATTGAGATTCAACGAGGGATTCCTCAGGGGAGCCCCCTCTCCATGATGTTATTCGTCCTGTCGCTAGAGCCGTTATTACGCTCAATTGACGACCGACTGACTGGACTGACGTTAGCAGGAACATCCATCGCAGTTCGTGCTTACGCCGATGATGTCGGGGTCTTAATACGAAATGAAGATGAGATTACGACTCTCAAGGGGATAATTGACGACTACTGTAGTGCTTCAGGTGCAAAAATCAACGAAAATAAATGCACCCTAGTAAACATCCAAGGATTCGATTCAGTTAATGTCTCGTGGACGAAAGCAGAAGACAATCACAAGACCCTCGGGTTAATTATTGATAAATGCCCACTTGCGATGTGTGCCAAAAACTGGCATCAGGTCATAGGTGCCATGCAAGGATCAGTTTCTGAAAACGGTTGGAGATCCTTAGATCTTATCCAACGCATTCGTCTCCTCGACACTTTCGTCTTCAGCAGAGCCTATTATATGGCACAAATATTTCCAGTCCCGAGGCTACAGGCGCTGCACGTAGCGAATGTCTCCAGAAAATTCATCTGGAAGGGTCACTTGTTTAGAGTGAAATACAGTGTGATGACCTCTCCCAGACAGGCAGGAGGGCTTCATGTACCCGACTTCGAGAAGAAGTGCACCGCCTTGTACATGAAGAGGACCGCCACTATGTTGAAGCAGGAACCTCACAGTGTCACGAGTTGGCTCTTCAAAATTCTGCGACCAGTCGACACTCGACCTCCGATTGATGTGGGGAAACTTAATTCAAATTTGGAACATATCCGGCGATTTTATCTCGAAATGAGCTACGTGGGAGACCACATTTTAAACCGCACATTTCTAACGACGAAATATCTCCTCGAAAAAATGAGTCAGACACCAACTCGTAATCCAGTGGAACTCAAGTACCCAGGAGTAGAATGGAAAACGGTGTGGAATAACATCAGCCTCCCGATTCATACATCCGAAGTGGCATCGACGTGGTTTAAGGTAGTGAACAACGTCCTGGCCACAAATGAAAGGTTACACCGCATTGGTTTAAGTGTGACTGATAAATGCACCCGCTGTGGCCTGATCGACAGCTTACGCCACAGGTTCACGTGCGGCGGCCATCTCACTAACTGGAGATGGGTCCAGCAACGGCTGGGACTGTTAACACGCAGTGCGGCTGCAAGTTATTCCCCTGACATACTCCTCTGGCCGGACAGAAAATTTTTTCCAGCAACCAAAAACAACACCATTATGTGGATGTTAGGGCATTACGTAGCTTACAACGTCAGCTACACCAGCGAGGACAATCTGATTAGCTTTGAAGCCTATATGAAGACAGCGCAGTGGCACACTAAAAAATACCCTAATGTGAAAAAGTTCTACGGCAACATGTTAGACATCATATTTGAGAAACAAGGAGTAGGTTAAAGTTCAACCACGGAGAATGCACTCCCCAGTATCAAGGAATTTACTTAAGTTTTTTGTTCAACACAGAAGATGATAAGACAAATTGTAAAACTTACCTTTATTTTTTTTTCTCTGTGTGTGTGAGTATCCTACAGTTGAATAAACAAATAAAAAAAAAAAAAAAAAAAAAAAAACGTCCCGTCGACAGCGTGTTCATTAGAGACGGGATCATAATATCCCAAATTTACGTTTTCACACTAGACGTAGCAAATCTTCACAAGATTCAGACATTATTTTATTGCAGATGACAACGATATCTGTATGTAATTATGTAGAAGGGGACCTACATGAACAAAGACTGTAAAAAAGGGTAAAAACCAAAATAGGACATACAACTTTTATTGGTAAATTTACATACATCTACATCTACATAGATACTCTGCAAATCTCATGTAAGTGCCTGGCAGAGGGTTTATTAACCACTTTCGTAACTTCTCTCTACCGTTCCATTCTCTAATAGCGCGCGGGAAGAAATAACACCTAAATCGTTCCGTTTTCGATCTGATTTCTCTTATTTTATTGGGATGGCCATGTCTCCCTAAATAGGTGGGTGCTAACAATATATTTTCCCATTCAGAAGTAAAAGTCGGCGATTGAAACTTCGCAAACAGATCACGCCGCAATGAATAACGTCTTTCTTTTAATGATTTCCACCCCAATTGGTGCAACATTTCCGTGACGCTGCCCCCCCCCCCCCCGGTAACGTGATAAAACAAAACGAGCTGCCCTTCTCTGAAGCTTCTCAATGTCTTCCGTCAGTCCCACCTGGTGAAGGTCCCACAAGGGGCAACAGTACTCCAGGAGAGGACGCACAAGTGTGAAGTAGCCAGCCTCTTTGGTGGTGCTGGTGCATCTTCGAAGCGTTCTGCCAATGAAACGTAACCTTTGATTCGCCTTCCCCACAATATTTCCTATGTGTTCTCTCCAGTCTAAGTTGTTCGTAATTGTAACTCCTAGGTATTTAGTAAATTTACGACCTTAAGGTTTGACTGATTTATCGCGTAATTGAAGTTCAGCGGATTTCTTTTAGTGGTCATGTGTATTACTTCACATTTTTCTTTATTTAGTGTCAATTGCCAATTTTCGCACCATGTAGAAATTTTGTCTAAATCGCTTTGCAGTTGCTTTTTATCCTCTGTTGACATCACCAAACGACAGCATCATCCACGAACAGTCTAAGGGCGCTATTGAGATTGTCTCCTAAATCGTTTATAAACACATGGAAGAGTAGAGAACCTATAACTCTTCCCTGGGAAACGCCAGATATCACTTCTGTTTTACTCGATGTCTTACCGTCAATTACAACGAACTGTGTCCTATCTGATAGGAAAACGTGAATCCAATCGCACAAAAGAAATTTCGTTAGAAGCCGCTTGTGGGGTAGTGTCATAAGCCTTCCGGAAATCCAAAAGTATGGAATCGATTTGAGATCCGTTGTCGATGGCACTTATCACTTCATGTGAATAAAGGGCAAGCTGTGTTTCGCAAGAGCGTGTTGACTATTGGTTAATAGGTCGTTCTCTTCGAGGTAGTTCATAATGTTCGAACAAAGTAGAATATAGTACCAAAATCAACTTACGAGGCGCAACCAGAAAGTAAGTTCCATTTGGTAATAAAATGAAATTGTACACAGATACAGAAGGAATTTTTATTGCACAAAATTACACAGCTCTTAAACTACTTTCCCACATAACTGCCGAAAGTTTGCAGGCATTTGTCATAGCGTGGCACCAGGTTTTGTATACCTTCTTCATAGAAATCTGCCGCCTGTGTCTTCAACCAGTTAGTAACAGTTTCTTTCAGCTCGTCGTCCATAGCGAGAGCACTAATTGTAAACCTACGATTTTCCTGGATCTTGTCCACAGTCGCGTGAACTAGTTCTTCTGTAACCAAAGGAGGACGCCCACTTCGTTCTTCATTGTGCACATCACTACGCCCGCCATTGAACTGTCGGACCCATCTTCTCACCATCGAATCACTCATCGCATTTGGTCCGTAAACATCGCAAATTTGCCGATAAATTTCACTTGGTTTCACTTTCCTTGCATTCAGAAACCGAATCACCGACCTGATTTCACAGGCGGCCTGATTTTCAATCAACACCGACATTTCAAACAAGCACAACAAAGCGTACGCAACTGACAGCGATCTCCAAATAGCACACGTTCTTCTCCTTGATACACATCATCTACAGCGGGTGTGCGGAACTGCAATCGCAGCGCTGCAGCGGAGATAAATTTAAACGGAACTTACTTTCTGGACGCGCCTCGTAATTTGCTCTTCAAAGCAATAAATAAATTAAAAACCCACTGATGATGGCACAGAGGTTCTGAAACATGTTTGCGTTTAAAATAAAATAGTGTTTTGCACATCAGGCGGACATCTTACCCAGAGACTGATGACCTTTGTAGTTTTGTCCCCCTTAAACATCAACAAAAAAAAAAAAAAAAAAAAAAAAAAAAAAAAACGATACTTCTCCTAGGGTTGATACGTTTGGTCCAAAATGCTAAGAATTTCAGCTATTTTGATTACTTCCTGGAAACCTGGAAAATTTTTTTGCAGGGATTAAGTAGAATTATTCGATATATGACGAGTACGGCTTCCCCTCCCCAATATGGCGGCTAACGAGACGCTGCGACCAGCAGATTAGAGGCAGGTGCGGCGACCGGGCCGTGTCACAGCGCGGCTGTTTGCGCTGCTGCGGTTATTAAAGCTCAGTTTTATGGCCTCGCGATTGGTAATCTAGCAGTTATCACGAAATCAATACGTTGTTATCGTCCGGCGCGCGCGGCCGCAGTCCCGACCGGCGGCCCAGCTGGGCCCTTCGTTAAAATATATTTCGTCGTTTATTTTCTAATCTGCGGAAATAACGAAACCGGCTGCCGCTGACCAAAATGCAGTTTTAATGATGAGATTAACATGCAGCGACTTCATTCGGCGCCAGTGCGGTTCCGCGTGGTCGCGGGCCGCCATGGACACGTGCCCACAACGCAGCCCCGGTGCGCTCGCTGTACCGCTGCCGCTCCGCTAAGCCGTCGGGAAACGGGCTGGGGATCGACTGTCAACGTTGACTACGCCGAGCGTACCGGGCTGCTGAATGCTCACAATGTGCACGCCGAACTCGTGCCTTGTACGAGGGTAAGTCAATTATTATCCGTAAAGTAGTTATAAAATTTTAATGTAATAAAATACGAAACTTACCAAAACATCATTTTTCGACATAGTCTCCTTGATTCTCAATGCACTTCGTCCATCGCTATACAAGCTTCCTTAAGCCCTCATAAAAGAAAGTTTTCGGTTGAGCTTAGGGATGGCGGTTATTGCGGAACAACCGGTTTTCGGTTATGCCGGTTCTTTTCATCTCCGGATTAATCGCACTGTAAAAATTGCTCAAGATAACCGTTTTTTTTTTAAATAACCGGTTTTCGGTTATTTATTGCTATTATTTCCCGTAGAGTTCCACCAAAACATATTTTGCGGCCGAAACAGAAACCGTAATCGAATTTTCGGTTCTTCTAGTTTCGGCCCAAACCGAAACTTGCGAAATTTAGTTAAAGTTTAGGTAAATTTACGTTATACGGCAAATCACTAGTCTTTCAATATTTTGCAAGATCCCCTCCCAATACCAATCCTTCTTTAGTGTGTGTAAGCTTAGCCAGGAGGCCGTAGAAGACGATGTACGAAGCATACAGATTTACTGGCCTAGTATTTCCATCCGGCAGTTGCGAATATTGAGCCAACCACTCCGTAACTCGTACTTCTGAGCCAGCGCATATGAATATCTAACGATATATTCATAAGTTACAGTCAGTAAATGAACTTCAATCAGTGCTGCAGAAGTATTTCGAAAAATAAAGTCACTGTTCCGACTAACAGTATGATTGTTGTCAGTGTAAATTTACGCAAATTGAACTAGGAAAGCTGTGTACCATATGTTCAAAGAATGTTCAAATGGATGTGAGTTCTTATGAGACCTAACTGCTTAGGTCATCGGTCCCTAGACTTACAAACTACTTAGGCTAACTTAAACTAACTTACGCTAAGGACAACATATACACCAATGACCGAGGGAGGACGGAGGACTCAAACCTGCGACTGAAGCAGCCGTGCATTCCGTAACATGGAGCCTCAGACCGCACGGCTACCTCGCGAAGCACCATATGATCAATGTTACCTAAATCCATATTGGTTATTAAAATGCCCCTCGCTTTCAAGGAATCACATTAATGAAACTTGTTAGTATAACAATATGATAATACATTAAAAGTTATTCTTCCAAGCTTATAGTAATCACTTACATAATAGGTATATGAATCGAATTTACCTTCTCTTCCAAGAAACATTTTAGATGCTTTCTCCTTAAACGACACAGAATCTTTGTAGTACCTCCACCCGTTTTCAGCTTTTTAAAGCAAATGGAGCATTTTACTTCGTGAAGTACTTCCACACTCGGGATGGTGCCATTTAAGACACAACCGATGTCTGGCGACGACAGCAAGGAACTGCCCCATGACCAGACGGAGGCAAGTCTAGTACACTGCCGGTGCATGCGCGTCGTCTAATAGGCCACGCCACACGGCAACAGGTGCATCGATGCCTCAACTGCTGCACCAGTCCTTAAGTTCTTATGCCACGCGATTGTTGCGCGTTTGTGACTGCCGGAATTGTTCTTAAATTATCACTGATCACTTTTCTTAGTTACTGCGATAACCTAATACTTCACAGCAGTGGAAATTTTAGGAATTGCCCCAAATATTAGGGTCAACTAGTTTTAATTTTTTTAAATTATTTACAAAAAACACATTTTGAACCACTACTACAGGAAGTAGTCGTACCGGATTTTTTACCCGGTTTTTGGCAGTACTAAAAAAAACGTTACAACCAACACCAAATAAACCGGTTATTCAAAACTAAAATACCGGTATCGGTTTTAATCGGTCGGTTTTTCCCATCCCTAGTTGAGCCGCGAGCCAGGAATGCACCGCTTCCTTCACTGCTTCGTCCGAGTCAAATCGACGGCCCCTTAATGCCTGTTTGAGTGGACCAAACAAGTGAGTGCCAGGAGAGGCAAGGTCGGGACTGTATGGAGGATGATCCAGTACTTCGCAGTGTGGACAGCAGTATGCGAACGGGCATTGTCGTGCAACACAATACCTTCTGACAGCAATCCTCGGCGTTTGCTTCGAATTGCAAGCTTTAGCCTGTCAATAAGCATCTCACTGTAACGTACACTATTGTTGTGCCCATTTCGCCATAATTTTCCAGTATAGGACCTCGTGCATCCCAAAAAACCGTAAGCATCAGTTTCCTTGAGGACGGTTGGGTCTTGAATTTTTTCGTGCACGGCGAATTTGGATGTCTCCATTCCATACTCTGCCGTTTACTCTCCGGCTCGTAATGATGGATCCATGTTTCGTCACCAGTAATGATTCTGTCTAAGAAGTTGTCCCTTTCGTTACCATAGCGATGCAACTGTTTTTTGCAGATGTCGAGGCGCGTTTGATTATGCAACTGTGTGAGTTGTTTTGGGACCCATCTTGCACAAACTTTACGAAACCCAAGTCTGTTGTGAATAATTTCGTAGGAAGAACCATGACTAATTTGAAGACGATGAGCCACTTCATCAATAGTTAAACTTCAAAGAGAATCATTTCACGTGATCGCTCAATGGTTTCTTCATTTGTGGCGGTAAACGGTCGTCCGTCTTCTTCAATGTGCTTAACACTCGTGCGACAAATTTCGGAATTTTTCAATCCACTCGCACACACTCCGTTGTGGCAAAACACTGCTCCCGTACTGTACTGAAAGTATTGTATGAATTTCGGCCTCTGATACACCTTCCGCCCACAAAAAACGTATCACTGAATGTTGCTCTTCTTTGATGCAAATAGACAGCGGAGCAGCCATGATTAACAGCACGGCAGCGACAACGAAACTAATGCAGCAACTTGAAAATTGCAAAGATATAACAACAAATAAACAAAGCAGCGTCACCAACGTAAAAGTACAGTACTACCAACATAAACAAAAATATAACTAAATTGCGGATAATAATTGACTTAATCTCATAATATTTCTGGCTTACAACCATCATATTCAAATTTGAGAATCGCTTCCGTGAACCAGGTTAGAACAAGTGGCCGACATGATACAGGTAGTGCGAGAAGCATAACAGGGGCTACCAGTAGGTTCCGCTCTCGTGGGAAGAAATGTAGAAAAGATCCCCGAGTTGCCTGTACCTCACGCTGATTAGCTGATGTATAGGGCGGTCGCCCACCAAAATGCGATGGTGTTTTAATAAATATTTGATAAACTAATTAACCACTCCTACTTAATCATTTATTTTCTTTTAATCGCCGTAGCCTCCACGTGGGGCATGCGATCACAGGGCTCTCCAGCGGCATTATCGTACCAGTGGCGTATTTAAGGGGATGGGGGATTATGGTCTTACTCCCCCCCGCCCCGAAGTGTGAAATGATACTATACACCTTATAATATCGTAATATGTAGGCGACTCCATCCGGAATCTGATGCAGAGTGACCAGATTAAAATTTTTAAAATTGGAAGAACCAGGTTTGGCCGCAATGAAATCTTTATTTTTTTATATACAATACAGATTGATTTCGGTCAGTGTCTGACCATCCACAGTGCATGAATCCAAGCCCTGTGGGCCCACAAAACTTGCACTTTGCATATTTACATCAAGTAGGCAGTACATCAGTAGAAAGTCAAACATGTTCTTCCAATTTTAATAATATCGTAATACTTGGCCTATAGATTGAAAGAAGGGTTAATAACATCTGCACCTCACATGAGGCACGTTTTTAAGTAAGCTCTGTTTGAACAGAAGTACACAACGATAGGTTATTTCAGAAAAGTAAATTTATTTTCACGAAGTACATACATTACTTTTCGACATAGATGCCAAGTTTGTTCAAATCCTCATCATACCTATTAATTTTGACAAAATTGTCAGTAGAAAAACAGCGATCTATCTGTATTATCAATATGCAAAAAACAGTCTTGATCGCAGAAATTAACAGTTTCAATTAACCGGTTTCGACCTGATGTAGGTCATCTTCGGAATTACAAATAGCCCATGTGGCCAGTGCTGTACTCGGCTGGGCTGGGCTGTCCTGGGCTGTTCTGCTGCCAACAAAATGTTTAATGTCAGTTTCCTGAACTTCTGTCTGAAGCATCACGTGTTAGGTTTTCTTTATCTGCTAATAATGGTTTTGAAAGAACCTTCTAGTTCGTCCAACAGCTGAAGCTGTACGAAAACTGGATGCTACCAATCTTACGTCAAACAGCCTTTCAATTTTAAATAGATGGACATCACGTTTACATGCAAACAAATCCAACTCTCGGCTGGTCTTTGGGGAGGCTTGGTCTAGAACATCAAGTTTGTCACTGAATCCTTTAAATCGATTGATACTTGTTATTTTCTTTACTACGTCATCTACGCAAAATTCAAGCCTATTATTACAACAATGACAAACAAACCTGTCTTTAGAAATAGTCTCAAGTTGATATTTTCGTTCTTACATCATTACAGCTCCGTCAGAAGCAACAGAAAATAGACTACGTTCTAAACATATCCCGTCTAATTTGTAGTTTCTAAGATCTGAATAATCGCACGCATAATGGTAAGAGACGTCACACCTTCGGGCTAAACTAGATCCAAAAATTAATTTACATTGGTTTCCATACCCGGTTTTGCTTGAAGTAGTTAATTCGTCAATAATGACTACAAAGTTATCATCCGCTGGTACTATTTCCAGTACAATAAGTTTTTTTTTTTTTTTTTTTTTTTTTTTTTTTTTTTTTTTTCTGCAGTGATACTTTCAACAATGTTCACACGCCCTTTATAAGAATGTAAAATTTACCCCTTACTTAATGCACTGAACTCTTGAACATCGTTTTTTGATTAAAAGCTTTTCAAGGACTGGCAACCTGATAAGCCAAGCGAAATTTTCTCGTGTAAATTTCGTCTCTTTTAATACAAATTTGACCAATGTCTCTGTTTGGAAGTCGGCAAAAAATTTTTGCAGCTGGCACATGCGTATCATTCTCATTACGTCAAAATAATTTTTTCCCAACACTTTTTGTGACCAAGCTCCAGTTTAAAAAAAAAACTTGTTATATTGAAACCAGTCCACTGATTAGACATGTTCACACCAGGTTTTCTTTCTTTTTTCCTTTTTTAACACCGCAAAGAGAGCAAACTTTTCGGCAAATGCAGCGAGTAATAAGTGAAAAGGACAAGGGCACCATGTTGTAGCTGAATAAATTGAAAAGTTGCTTCTGGCGGGAGGCGTGCCAGAGGCAGTCCGCGCAGCCATTGTGGTAACCGTGGACCAGTCACTAACTGCCTAGTAAGCAGGGGACAGGTATCGAATCCCGAATGCGTAATATTTATACAAATTTCCCCGTCGATCTAGTTGAAGGTCCATTGGCAGCGAATGACGTGAATTTCTTTGTGTATTTAACGTCTCTGGTGACGCAGTTAATTTCCCTATAAATCTGACAGGAAGACCGTATATCATGGAAAATTCACGATAATTTCATGAAATTTATAAAAGCAGTAACGCGAGATGTTAATAAACGTCAGAACATCTACATCTATATGCATACTCCGCAATCCACCGTAAGATGCGTGGCGAGGATACACCGTACCACTACTAAGCAATCCTTTCCTATTCCACTACCAAATAGAACGAGGAAAAAATAATGCCTATATACTCCCGTACGAGCCCTAATTTCCCTTAAAAATGTTTGTATAGCTTATGGGACTTAACTACGGGGTCATCAGTCCCTAAACTTACAAACTACTTATTAACTAGCTAACACTAAGGACGGCACATTTTCCATGCTCGAGGGGGGGATTCGAACCCCCGACCGTAGTGGCCGTGCAGACCGTGACTGGAGCGCCTCAGTCCCCTCGGCCACCGCGGCCGGCGAAGCTGAGTGTAGAACCATCTTCCTGCCGCCTACTTACATTTCGCGTAATGATCAAAAAGGCTAGTTCGTAAGTAGTTCATAAGTAGTTTGTAAGTTTAGGGACTGATGACCCCGTAGTTAAGTCCCATAGACTATACAAACATTATTTTACACTCAGCTTCAAATTCCGGCCCTCTAATTTCCTAAACAGAATTTCTCGAAAAGAACATCGTCTTTCCTCCAGCGAGGCCCATTTGAGTTCCCGGAACATTTCAGTGACACTGGCGCATTGGTCGAACCTACCAGTAACGAATCTGCTCGCCTCTGAACTACTTCTGTTTTCAACATTATTGATAAATATGAAGCATTGAATTAAAATTTGTGGTGCGGCCGGGAATCGAACCCGGACCTCCATGCTCACTAGGGACACGTCTTAACCGTTAGACACCCACACCACTAACGATTAATGCGCCTTGGAATAGTCTAACTACGATTTTCCTCCACATCACAAACTTTAATTCAGCTTTTGTGTTCCAAAGATAATTGCCACTACTGCCAAGACGCCTGCCTAGTGAGCATGGAGGTCCGGGTTCGATTCCCGGCCGCACCACAAATTTTAATTCAATTCTTCATATTTATCAATAATGTCTTTGACATATTTGAGACGAAAATCCGTCTCAGGGTTTCTTTATATGTATTAAATTGATACTTCTGTGTTCCTTTAAACAGATCTTCCGCGGGTGCAAAACACTCTATCAATACTCAAAACGTGGTCGTACAAGCGTTTTATACGCAATATCCTTTACAGATGAAGCACATCTTCCCAAAATTCTCCAAATAAACCAAAGCCGGCTGTCTGCCTTACAACTGCCCTTACATGTTCGTTCCATTTCATATTGCTCTGCAATGTTACGCCTAGATATTTGAACGACGCGACTGCATCAAGATGCTCACTACTAATGCAATATTTGAACATTATGGGATTGTTATTCCTACTCATGCGCATCACCTTACATTTTTCTACATTGCGGGATAGCTGTCATTCATCGCACCAACTAGAAATTTTGTCTAAGTCATCCTGTATGCTATTACAGTCAATTGAAGATGACACCCTCCCATGCACCACAGCATCATCAGCAAATGGCTGCAACTACAAGTTACTCTGTCCTATCACAGTCCCCTGGGGCACGCCTGACGATACACTCGTCTCTGATGAACACTCGCCGTCGGTACCAACGTACTGCGTTCTATTACTTAGGAAGTCTTCCAGCCAGTCGCAAATCTGTGAACCTATTCCATATGCTCGTATCTTAGTTAATAGTCTACAGTGTGGCACCGCGTCAAACGCCTTTTTGAAGTGAGAAAAACACAATCCCCCTGTTGCCCTTCATCCATAGCTCGCAAGATGTCATGTGAGAAAAGGGCAAGCTGACTTTCACATGAACGATGTTTCCTAGACCCGTGCTGATTCATAGAAAGAAGCTTTTCCGTCTCAAGGAAAATTACTATATTTTAACTGAGAATATGCTCCAAAATTGTACAGGAAAATGTTGTCAATGACACTGGCCTGTAATTATGTGGGTCAGTTTCCTTTCCTTCCTTATAAACTGGAGTCATTAGGAACTTTGCGCTGAATTAAAGATTCTCGATAAATTCAAGCTAAGTAAGGGGCCAATGCCGCAGAATACTCTTTGTAAAACTGAACTGGTATTATATCCAAACCAAGAGACTTTTATGTATTTACCTCTCTCAGCTGCTTCTCTACATCGGTAATACCTATTACTATGTCTTCCATTTCGGAATTTGATCAAATGATGATACATTTGTGCGATCCTCATGAATTATTTATGAAAGGTTAAATTTAGAACTTTAGCTTTCCGTTTGCTTTCTTCTATTACTGCCCCGGAATGATCAACGAGTGACTGGATAGTGGCCTTTGACCCACTTATTGATTTTACATAAGCCCAGAATTTTTTCGGGTTGTCCGAAAGATCTTTTGCTAAGGTATGGCTGTGGTAATTATTGTATGTTTCGTGCATCGATCTTTTTATAGACACACGAATCTCTTCTAACTGTTGCCTGTCATCATTTATGTGTTCCTTTTTTAACCGAGAGTGCAACAGTCTTTGCTTTCTCAGTAGCTTTCTAACATTATTATTATATCACGGCGGACCTTTTCCATAATTAATCGATTGTACAGGCATATATTTCTCTAACGCTTTATGTTCAATGCACTTAAATGTAGTCCACAATCCCTCTACATCCATTTTACCGTAAGTAAACGATGTCCATTCTTTTTCTACGTGCGATCATAACAATTGCTTGTCGGCTCTTCTCAACAAAAACACGCTTCTACCTTCTTGACTGGTTTATGAACTTTGGTCACAATCGATGCTATGACGATCATGATCACTCACTCCTGTCTCTACACAGACATCCTTAATAAGGTCAGGCCTGTTCGTAGCTATAAGGCCTAAAATATTTCCAATGCGTGTCGGTTGCCGGTTTAACTGCTCAAGACATAGAAATGAGTCAAGACTTATCTGTAATTTGGTCACTTTATACTCGTAACAATATGTTACAATGGTAAACTGATAAAACAGCTGTAGCTTAAACATTTAACTTCTAGCAGTGTTATCGGACCTTTCATTACAATGTCTTCTGTGTATTGACTGATGATAGTTGCGGAATTGAAAATTATGTCTCTTCTGTCGGACATGTCCGAAGGAACAAACACCACACATCTGTTGATAATCAATGTAACATGATTTCACACTGAACTAGTTGTAGTTTTTTCTTCTAGGCACTGTTCCTATAATGTATACAAATATAAATTAGGAGAAAATACTGTCGTGTAATTCAAAAACTCAGTCAAATTGTTTCTAAATCTATAAAACATTCTGTAAACTCCACCCTATCGCTCTCCAGCTCCTCGCCTACTAAACAAGTTCTAACATATGCAGAGACATAGTGGCTGAGAAACTGAAATGAAATTATTGATATTAATGTAGTGCAGTTTGCAAAGAGAGCATTTTATTTACAAGTTTTGTTGGATTTCAAATATTCCGATTACCTTAGCGAACGTTCAACAGCCCTCTGTCCGTAGGTTGTGGGAATGTTGTCACTACTCTAAGGATATTTTAGGCCTGGTTAACTAATGAGCGAAGAAACAAAAGCGCCACCTGCATTCTCTGATATGTATGCGGTGGGAGGAAACGCTATTCTTATATACTGCTATCTGCCTGACGAGACGTAGTAACAGAGGGTAATTTCGTATCGCAAACGTAAACGGAATTTTGAGCAGGAAACGAGACAGTCTTGTCGTAAACTAATTGAGTAAATATGCTGAATAAATTGCAAATGGGAACAGCAAGTAAGATAGCACTGTAATTCAGCAAATGGTACCACTTCAGGATTAATATGTTGGTGGTGGTGAGACATTGTATTTGGTGACCCTACTCCGGGAAAGCTGCAAAATACGTACAATATCCTGCCGATATGATGATTTGGATCCCAGATTGAAAAACAGAAACCGTTGTAGATAGTGCCTGCGACCGTGATTTATCATGATACTAATTTTAAATTGAGTTACGGGAAATATTGAATAACAGATAGAAAACCATAACAGATAGAAAACCGAAATTCGTAAAATTAAGAAAATAAATTATTGCAAATTCGGGCATCAAATGTAAACATTACCTGACTAAAGGATGACTTTTGGGTGTATGAGTTAATAGCGGAACTAAGCGAAACCATCAAAACGGCGCACGAATCCCAAGTCTTACCAAGGAATTACTGAGCCTTTTACTTGAAATGATGAACTAGGTACCAAATTAGAGCAAGCTGGTGAATTTAAATTATTTAACTGACAAATTGCAGTCATTAACACTGTCGTTTTTACAAAAAGAATTTATGAAGCCCAGAGCGGTTATCTTGCTGATGCTGCTAGGGAGAAGCAACAGAACAGACCATAAAAAAGATCTTATAACACTCTCAGGCCCATGATAATAATGAAAGGGCGAAATAAAAGTAAGTCGTTGACCAAAGAGTCTTAGAAAATGAATATCTGTATGGCCGAAACGACCGTACTGTTACGGTTGCCCGAAGCAAAGAAACAAGTAGTTTGTAAGCCTAGGGACTGATAACCGCAGCAGTGAAGTCCCTGAGATTTACAAAAATTTGAACATTTTTTGACGGAGTTTTATAGTCTTAACACGTTGGCTGCCGCGATGACGTCAGAGGCGCGCCAGAACCGCCTGCTGTGGCCGCTGGCGGCCACACGACAGCCAACGTGTTAATGTATTCTGCTGTAAGAGCTACTGGTTTGATTAGTGAGCACGCATGACTTGAAACATCCTGACATGAACGAATGCATGAACATTTCAGACATGAAAGAAAATTGTTTCTTAATAACTATCTTAATGGAATTGAACAAATACATTTGAGTACATTAAGCTACACGATATGACTTAATTCTTATTCTTCCTTAACATTGTTAGTGGTCACATACATTGATAACCCATTGTCGAATGTTTTTATTAAAAACTTGAAAGAATAAACTAATGATTATTGTAACACTTTGTGTTTAACATTCAATGGCATCTTGTTTGTTAAACGTTTCTACAGAGGTAGAAGTCTCTTCCATATTAATATGTGACATAAATATTGTTGTTTTGGATTCTTGGTTTTCCGGAATCTTGAGGAGGTTGGTAGTTCACTTTACTTTCACCAAAGGTAAGTTGGCTGCGTGGCCGTTGATACGCAACAATCAATTGGCTCACGGCTCTCGCGCTGTTGTCATTGTGACTACGGATAGCCGCGCACCGTGTCTTGCGTTCGTTGTGAAACGTTTATTTAGCGAGTGATTGTGTGGATTTGCTCAGTTTTTTTCAGATAGACTCGCCTTCACTGTAGACACCTATTCTTCCACAAAGTTGAGTATCACAGAATTCTTTTATTTGCACTTCATTTCCTTCGGTTTAAAACACCATTCGTCGACAGCAGCAGTATTTTCACTGTCAGTTTGTGACCTATTGACGGTATTACTTGTAGCTTCCAATGTCGATTGTTCACAGCAGCGAGTGTGGCAATGGACTACGAATGTTTATTTGGTTCACAAAAAATATCTACAAGTTATTAGCGTTTGAAGGTCACAGCAGGGTGATCACTTTGTGAGCCTTTAATGTTGCTCGTTTATTAAATGCGAATCTTATTCACTTAGCACCACAAGCTTTTGCTGTATATATCTGACTTGCGGCTGGTCGGAAATAGAGTTTGTGCACTCTAATGTACTACTGCACTGTCATTTAAGTGACGAAGACATTTTGTTCGGTTTAGAAATATTTTGCCTGTTAATAGTGTTCCTGCTTTCATTTGTTGACTTAAACACGATATTCTTTTTTAGTTCGCTGTAACCTAAAATAACAGGTGATGAAGTCACACGCCAAATATTTTTTCATAGTGGGCACGCCTTCTTGTAGGAAGTTCGTAACACAATTACAGTAACATTATAGTTACATGCAGTAAATTATTCAGTTAAATGCATGGTATGAGATGTTTACACCACACTAACTTGTGGTTTCATCATGCATACTTACGCTAATAATGACAGTCGTTTTGGATAAGGGTAAACCTTTAGTCAGTAATTCCTTACGTAATGAGAGATTTATTTAGAGGTGCAGTTGGATACTGACCAATTCATTTCAAAGGTAATTCCTTGTATTTCTTGTTACGACAATATTTGGGTACTTTAACTGTAATTGGTTTAAAGTAAACGTCATTGGCAACGATCATTAGTCGCAAGATAAATAGTGATTCGTAAGCTTCTAGGTAAGGCACAACACGGTGCTTTAGTGTAAATGTAGTGCCGCGCAGGAGTGGACGTGCTTTCTACGTTACCTTGCTGGGGAGTGCTTATCTGTTCCCCGTCGGAGGTTCGAGTCCTCCCTCGGGCATGAGTGTGTGTGTGTGTGTGTGTGCGTTGCATAGTTTAAATAGTTTGTAAGTCTAGAAACTGATAAACACTGCATGTTGGTCCCCTAGCTTTACAAGCTTTATAACATTTGTGAAATGTTCTTTACAAAAACATTGTTACTCCTGTGGCTTTTACGAAGTGCTGAGTTGATTAATGTAAACCGCATGTGTATTTGTTAGTATATAACTTGACATAGCCTAGTAAAGTTGGTTTCGTTTGGCTGGTTGTTTGGGACCGGGGATAGTTGATAGTTTTTTTCTCATTTGTAAATAGCACTTAACTGCTTGTTATTCGATCTGGGCTTCCCAAAATGTCAGATATTCTAGGCGTATTACACAGTTCTCTATTAGTGCATCCAGAATAAGGAATATGCACAAATCGGATGCTTCCTAAATGCATACCGATACTTGTGTCTGAATCCGAATCGGCTTTGATCTACTGCCAATTGCTAATAGTATGCGGCAATTTTGAACAGGGACTGTATGTGTGACGTTCATCTATTCAAACCGACTGTGATATGACATTAATGCATGCGCCTGTATCTAATAAGGACACTCGCAAATATTATATCATGGCATTGCATGGATGTGGTCTTTGAACAACTCGACCCTGGTATTTATACCAACGTTTTGATTACTAATGTTATTGTTGTAACAGTTGTTATTTCGTCAGGGACTCTGATCAGCGTTTTGGTATCTAGTAAGATATCGATTGTCGTAACGTCTTATAGTTCCGTGTGGGGCTATTTGCTTACGTTATCCCTAACATGTGTGCCGTATTGCGTCTGTTTCTGGCGTGGCAGCGCGACAGAATACTTTACAGCGGATCAGCTGAAGTGCTTTGATTGTTGAGAGCGGCAAGACTTTGTGTTGCATGGTAGACGATGTGTTATCAAATACGTAGATCTTTATAAGCTTTTTGTTGTTATTCTTTTCCGGTCTATCCTCGTAAATGATGCCAAGAGTGTCGAACAGAGAAAATAAGTGTTCTAAATTGTTTTGCGGAACATGATTAAACTTGCTTTGATGCATATGTTTATTACTTCTTCGGTTGATATGGATTCGTCCTAGAAACGCGTCTTTTCTCTAAATATTTTCTAAGACTAGCCGATTACTCATTAAAAGTCTCAGATTGTTTTCTTTTCGTAATCTTTATTGTGTGTAGGTTGACCAATGTTCTGCTAGAAAAACATTTTCAAAGTCGTCTACAGTGTCGCAGTACCATTAGCGCAACTTCCATCGTTTATATATCTTGAGATGGATTTCATATTTTGCCTCTAGGTTCTCGGCAAAACACCTCTGAACGATCTGATATTACTGGCAGAACTATCTGTCCTTCCAGTAAGAATACTTGTAATTGTCTATGCTTAAAAAGACTCAAATATACTAGCATAGACGAAATAGTATGTTCATAGAACACGTTGTGACTCACATTAGAAGAGCGCTCTAGGTCGAAATTTGTGCATTTACCTAGTGGCGAACTGTCTTAATATTCCAGAATGAAATTTTTCACTCTGCACCGGACTGCGCGCTGATATGAAACTTCCTGGCAGATTAAAATTATGTGCCGGAACCGGGACTCGAACGTGGGACCTTTGCCTTTCGCCCGTGTTCCGAGCCCCGGTTCCAGCACACAATTTTAATCTGCCAGGAAGTTTCATGTCTGAATACTGATTACTATCTACAGAACGTATACCCCCCCCCCCTCTCCCAATGCCTGTAAGTCGATGGGCGTTAACGTCTAAGGTTATCAGTCCTTAGGCTTACAAACTACTTAACTGACTAAACTAAGGACAACACATGCACGTGGGAGGACTTGAACCTCCGACGGGGAGCAACTATGCGCTCCGCAGCAAGACGCCTTAGAACGCCCGGCTATTCCACCGTGGCAGGTATACTGTTACATCCGTTTACTTTAATGTTCTGTATAGTGTTTTTCTTGTTTTGTGAAGATGTACCTGCCATCTTCCCTCACATTGTCTCTACTCCGTTCACCGAAACGAGAGACGTAAACACGGTAAGGTGCATGAACAGAGCGCTGCCGTCGAGGGGTGTACAAGGCAGGGGCGCTAAGTCAGCCTGGCCGTCTCCGTACCAGAGTTGATAAAGTCTAAACACATCGACGGTATGTTGAAGAAAGAACTTTTAGATGTAGTTAAAAGTCACAAGACAGCGCACAACGAATAAGCGATACATGAGTTGGCGAAGATTACAGGGAAAACTGTTCTTAGAATTCCTTCGTACCACAGTGAATGAAACACCATCTAGTTAGTGTGTGCCAGAATCAAACGCTAGGTTGCAGCGAAAAACAAAACATACAAAATTTCGAAATTTAAAGAACTGCAAAAAGAAGCATTAAGAATAGTGACTGCAGGAGATTGGAACAAGTGCGTCCTCCGTGTCGTAGAAAAAAGCTGAAAGTAAAATGTGGAAATTATAGAGAGGAACGGTTTGTTATAAATCTCAATGAGAAAAGTTCACGTTTCGCCGTCGTTTAACAATATTATTACTGGTATTGTTATTAAAAATTGTGTTTTAATGGAGCGTTTTGTTAGTAACCTGAATGAAAATAAAACTAATTCGGGAGAATGACCTCAGTTTCATCGTACTTTTAACATAATTGTAACTGGCTTTGAATCTTCAATGGCGTCTGTGGTTTTTTTACGCTTTATTTCGTTACATTGTTGCCCAGGTTTCTCAGGGTCTGCTGCGACGTCAGCTCACTGTAGAGCTGGGCAAAACGGTTATTTCCGATATCAGTTATAATGGTTATCGTTATTCTTTTCTATCAGTTAATTTTAACGGTTATAAATAACTGCACGGTATTTCTCCAACCAACGACCTGTACGTTGTTTCCAAACTAACTTCCAGATGGCGTTGCTACAGTTTACCGATACTGCTACTAGGTAGCGCTACTGAGCAGTTATCGGGCAGTTATCGTTATAAGTATTCCGTGAATTCTACTAGGTAGCGATACTCGACAGTTATCGTTATCGTTATTAGTACTGAGTAGTCAGTACTCAGTAGTCAGTAGCCACTACTGAGAACGGACAGTTATTTTTATTAGCACTCAATACTCTGAATAGACAGTTATTGATATACGTACGTAGAAATACCAGTACCCGACAGTTATGGTTTTTTCTACTCAGTACTAATAACGATCTATCGGTATATAGTTTATCTGGTGTAATTAAAATTGCGATTGCTGTGTAATGGCAAAAGTTATCGTCTGAATCGTGCAGTAAACACGTAATGCCCAGTGTATTACATCTGATATATGATGGGTACTGGTCAGAGGCGTGCAGCGGGCCTGCGCTACCCGCCCGGGCTCGTAGCCGCGCCTCCCGGGCGGGCCTGGCCACGCGCTGCCCGGCCTGCCGGCACCAGCCCCACCGGACGGCGGCGGGCAGCGCGGGTACCCGGACTACCCGCCGAGCGTCGGTCCGCCCGGCCGCCCGTGCCGCTCGCGCTCTGCTGCTAGCCGGGGCAGGCGCCCGCCAGCCGCTACACTCTTAGCGGGAAATACAGTGTTCCGATTTTCACACTGTGAAAACTGTACACGTTACAAACGACCATCCCACATCAGTTTATTAACTTAGTTTTTTCTTACAAGCTTTTACTTTCCTTGGAAAAATAACAGGTCTGCTTTTCATTCCGCGTGAGTTTTTAGTTTCATAATGCTTTTCACTCGATTCTAAAGAAACTATGGGGTTAAAAAATCTGATTATTGGACATCTGATAATACAGCAACTTAGCTTTCTAACAAAGCATTCAACTTTTCATTTAAAAATCATGTATTGAAAAAGTTAGGTAGCGGGCAGCTTACTGACCGACGCATTTTAGAAGACACATTAACGCGAGTGTAATAGACCTGTCTCAAATCATGAGTAATTCAAATTTTCAAATGTTTGTATAGTCTATGGGACTTAACTACGGGGTCATCAGTCCCTAAACTTACAAACTACTTACGAACTAGGACGGCACAATATTCATGCCCGAGGGGGGATTAGAAACCCCGACCGTAGTGGCCGTGCAGACCGTGACTGGAGCGCCTTAGTCCCCTCGGCCACCGCGGCCGGCCATGAGTAATTGCGAGTTAATGAGCAGCATCAGTGCTGCGATAGCAAGTATACGCATTCAGCGTGTGTTCGAACAGCGTTTCTGTGGACATTTCGCTAAATTGCTTAATGTTTCCTTGCTGCTAAGAAAAAATAAGTAAATAAATATAAATAAGAATAAACGTTCAGTTGCAATCGAGGTCATTAGAAACGATTAACTGGTAGAATGTTGGAAGGTACAGCTTACGCTTAACCACTCCAAGGGAAGTAAACTAATTACTGTTCTTCGATACAGGATACCATTGTTGTTGTTTTATTTTATTTTATATTTCCCCCTTTTCCCTCTGGCTGGGGGTAGCTGAAACCCCAAGGGAGTCACCACTATTCGAGAAGTGACATTCAAGGTCGCAGTTATCAGTTTTGTATCGCTGGACAGTCTTTCATGTATCTTGAAAACACTTGGGATTTTTCCTCACTGACGGAATTGTCAGTTGCGAGGAAAAAAAAAATGACGTGCGCAGTAATGAACCTGGTAAAAGTAGAACGTTCAATTTTTGTGGTGCAGAAGCAAAACGGTAGCCGAATCGGCTCGCGCCGGAAATATTAAACATGTTGAAAGTCTTTGGCTTCGCGTTAGCCGGCTCCAGCAAATTTGTAGGTAGTTTTATACTTTGCTCTGCATTTACTTACACAGTGTTTCACTTCATATTAAACTAAGTGATGCCTCTAATATAAAGAACACGATTATTCCTTAAGTCTCTTGAGTTCCTTGTTGCTAGTAAGTCTACATATTTCATGTATGTAACAAAAAATTATATGCCCTACGATGATGTGATATTTAATTTTGTTCAATGTTGTCCAACTAATTATCTAAATTCTGCCAAGGTGAACAGGAAATCTTTAAAAAGTCATTAGTTTGTCGAACACGGTATTCGTCTGCTATTCTTTTTACATTCCTAGAAACTGTTGAAGGATGAGGAAGAACGCCTTTGGCACTTGCAGTGGGGTACTGTGCTCCTATCCCCATCAGAGTCTGTGCGAGGTCTCGAAATGCTTCTCCCACAACTATGCTGAAGGGCCGCAAATCTATTGCACACATTCTTACACATTTCTCCAGCATAAAAGATTTTGCTGACCCTGGAATATTGCTACAACCGTTCAAATCAGTATTCAGATAAGCTTTGCAGCTATTCAGGTGCCGTAACAGCGTAGTGGTACTGCCATCACGGAACAACAATAATTTACGGCAGCCATTACACTCTGCAAATCCCACAGGTATATTTTCATTACCTATAATCAACATAAAACGCTCTCATACAATGCTGTCTCCAGATATCTTTAAACGCTAGTAGATTCTCTCCGCGAGTTTCGTGGAAACGTCGTTTTTTTTTTTTTCTTCCTCGGATCGTCTATTCCTTGCACGTTGGTACGATCTGCCCTTTTCGCTATTTATTTCAGACATAACGATAGATAACTTATATATTGCTATGTAGATAACATACAAGGTGCGTGAAGCCTACGCTGCAAGTATTACGTCTTGCTCAGAACTGTCTGCATTCCCCCGCTCGCAGCGCCGCCTGTAGCGCTGTTGCACCGAGCCCGGCGGGTACCCGCTCGCCCGGCAAGTGTCGGGACTCGACGGCGCACCGCAGCTCGCTCGCTGTGTACAGCGGTACACTGCGGCCCGACTACCCGCGGTGCGGGCAGCAGAGCGCAGCGGCCGGACGCAGGCGAGCTCGGGCGGGTAAATGTGGCGCTCTGCACGGCTCTGGTACTGGTGTTTAATACGCTATTACATGAAATCTGTGCCCTGTAATCTACAGTTATCCATTGCAATTGGAAATGTAGCCTTAATTTTCGAAGCTACTATGAACAGTGTAGCTATGAAGTGAGAGTGGATTATTAAATATGCGCTTAAACGTGTGTGAATATTGCAGTTAAAATTATAAACATAACGTTGCTTCAATAAGTGTTTTGTGGAGCGTCTTTAAATGGAACATAAAATTAAACGTAATGTGATCGTTTCGTTTATTCCTAATAAAGTTCTATATTGAATTTGAAAAACTGCTTGATTTGTGGAAAATTTTCTTTAGTTAATGACAGCATCTTGGTTTGTAAATATGATTGTAACTGCGAAGTACATATCTCCAATTATGCACAACGGGTCAATTGAAGACTGGGATACCACCCATCGAATTTGACGAAAAAGATCATAAAATTTATTTGGGAATACAACTTGCTACTAGGATGTAACAGTTTGCTTTAATAATGTAAACAGGCCGAATTTCGACATTTCTGTAGACCGTGAAAGTGAATGTATTAGCTCCACATGTCTAGAACGTCATTACTACAGTTTTAGACCAAAATCAGAATGGACCACACTGAACATGTCAATACTGCCCAGTACATGTAACTGATATCTGAAATTATCGGTGTTTTAAAATATTAAATCTACTGCAAACAGGTTATAAGTCGTAATTGTGAAGACCAAATCCTCAAAGCTGCAATGCAAAGTGTACTAACCATTGCTCCAGTACTATCAAAAGTAAACTGTTACAAATGTGCATTTACAAGTATACGCCTACTACATGCGAAATCAGAAACTTAATGGTGTTGTGATAAGTGTCAACAAAAAAGTATACATATATATTTCCATATATTGTAAGAGAAATCCCATTTCAGAAAACTAAAAGATTTATGTGAGCTTTGGAAAATGCTTGATATCTTCGGCTATTGACAGGGTATTCAATTAAATTTTACTTAGGGTATGGTGTGCTATATTGGTAACAAAATGTTCACTTTACAAGGGAAATTACTGACAGGACAAGGTTACCTATAAGATCCAGTCAACAACAAAGTAGGAACAGTATTACTTATTTAACTCTCAATTTGAAAATTAATTCTGTTATTCTATAGGCCTACGATTGAGTTTTAAAAGAGCATTCAATGGTCATTGCTAACACCAGCATATTACTCTGGTGAGACCGTAACTTTTACCACGACAGTTATTCATTTTTGTGTGTGAGGATGACTGCTTGTTGCATACACTTATCAACGTCTTGAAAGTGCTCTCTCTTGTTTTCAACAGTATTGCAGACAGAATTAGGTTCCACCTGTCAGGTGCTACATGTTTCTTTCTTTATTTTATTCAGTAATGATTTGTGTGAACAAATAAAACCAACACAGCATAGATAGCCACTGTAAATGAGTATAATTTTCATAAAGAAAATCTCACATGGCAAATTAGTACACTTGGCAGAAAATTCCTCTGTGTCACCCTGTATGATGAAAATCCTTTCTGCATCAACACAGTTGCTATTAATTCATAAAATACCACCAACTACGTGTGTCCCAGTTATTATAGCAAAATATTTAGGTTTCTCCAAGAAGTGCCAAATTTGACATTTGTCACCTACGTGTACGTTTAAAGGTATACTATATGTAAAATCAGAAACTTAATGGTGTTGCGGAAGTGTCTTCCAGTACAACGCCAAAGTAGACATACATATTCTCGTATATTGAGAAAATTTAAGCATGTTTTATTTGAGCTTTGGAAAATGCTTGATATCTTTAGCTATTGGCAGGGTATTAAGTTAAATTTTACTTAGGGTATAGTGTGCCATGTTGGTAATAAAATGTTCACTTTACAAGGGAAATTACTGACAGGACAAGGTTACATATAAGTTACAGTCGACAACAAAACAGGAACGGTATTATTTATTTAACTCTCATTATGAAAATTTATTCTGTTATTCTATAGTCTTACAATTGAGTTTGCAGCATACACTTACCATTGTCTTGAAAGTACTCCCTCTTATGTTTAACAGTATTGCAGTCAGAATTAGGTTCCACCTGTCAGGTGCTACATGTTTCTTTCTTTCATTCTTTTTTTATTTTATTCAGTAATGACTTGTGTGAACGAATAAAACAACCAACACAGGCTAGATAGCCACTGTAAATGACAGTGTAATTTTCAAAGAAAATCTCACCTTTCAGAAAATTCTTCTGTGTCATCCTGTATGATGAAATTCTTTATGTATCAGCACAATTACTATTAATTCATAAAGTACCACCAAGAACTATGTGTGACACAGTTATTACAACAAAACATATAGGTTTTCATTGAAAACATTCCTCCATGAAGTGCTAAACTTGACATTTGTCTCCTAAATGTGAATAATCTTTTGTATAATATTTGTGCAAACTGATGTGGTCAATGTGCCGTAGAAAGTTTTTTTTAAAGTCTCATGCTAAATAATTAAATCAAAAGCTACCATGTGTACCTGAAGAATACTATATGAGAAGGCTAGACACTGTCACAATTATTTCACAATAATGCCTAAGAGAAAAGTCTCATCGAGCCACCCAAATAATTTGTACTCTGAAGCTGACATGAATAAGATATGGTAGGTTTTTTTTTTATTAGAGATGTCTGTGATGCAGCATTGGTACTTAATAATAATGAAGCCACTAAGGTTGAGGTACTGGGCATACTAGTACTTGCAGATGGTTCAGATTTGCTTTAATATTTTACACCACCTGCAATATTTAAAAATGAGAAAAATGTCTAAAAATATAACATTCATACTCATTAACTGTGCTGTGCAGTGAATGTTTTCTCACAGAAATATCACAGTAAGCACTTTTTGAGGAGGATTGAGTGTTCTTTATTTATTTATTATTATTTAATTTACTGAATGATGTGTTTAACATCCGAAACATGCACTAATAAAAATAATGAACTGTGTGATCCTGTTCTATGTAAACCAGCACTGCCGTTCTTTCTCCTGCTTTTTATTAGACAGCAATATCACCTCAATACAGACACATTTGACTAGGCAACAAGTGAAGACTTACTGTCTGTCAGGAATTAAGGCACTTAAAAATGTAACAATATCCAAACTGTGTTTATAATGTGGGATCATCAGTTGGGTTGAACCTTGACTCCTCCAAATCAAATTGAGCATTTCAAACACACCAGTGTTACAAATAAAGGAATAAATATGGTTAAATGCTATTAGATGGGGCACAAACTGTGACTGGACTAGGATGGGATCAGTTCAGTGGAATCATCAAATAACACAAGCATCAAATATTTATGTTTATCTTTTTATTTAATTAGAGGAATGGCTCACAATTATATATAAATTGACATAGTAATAGCTTAAGATATGTTACACAAACTACTGAAGGGTATTCTATAAGGATATGACAGGTGGGCGGCCAGGGCCTTTATGAAGGAACCATCCTGGCATTTGCCTTAGCGATAAAGGAAAACCATAGAAACAACATTATCAGGATGGCCGGACAGAGCGAATCCCAGCCTGTCGAATATGAGGTCAGTGCCTTAACGGCTGTACTTCCTCATTTGGTTTGTCCCTAGTATACAAATTATTTTGTTACATAATAATATTGAAATAGTTTTTCTATTTATAACAAAACACACTGACTCTAAGATCTTACAACTGTGAAATGTACAAATGTTATATAAGATCCTTTTATTACTTCCCATGACACATCACTACACTTCCTCATTCATAGATATTTTCTATTTGATCCATGTTCCTTTCAGTCTGCTACACATGGGATAGTAGTTACCTGAAACAGAAGAACAGGAAACCAAAAGCAGAAACATTCTTGTCTAAACACTTTACAAGCAATGCACATAGTGTAAGAACATAAAAACTGGCAGCAGCTCAAAATGAACACTCATTATTTGTAAGTATGTTCAGTTTAACAGGAATGTTTTCAATTCTCTAGTCAATAAGATAAAGGCCTAAGCTTCAAACTCATTTATTAGAGCTGATAAAATGTGAAGCACAATCACAATGTGAGTCCATTATCGAAAGGTACTGATCAAGTTGTCTTCTATCCAAATTCTGGTATGATTATATGTGAGATGTTATCTTTTGGGCACTAGTCTATTGGTTGTTTCTGTAGGGCCCTTTGTGTGACACAATATATTGCCATTGTGGAAGACATTCAGAACTTCATCTTTTGAGCAGTTATAGATTTAGGGTTAACATTTAAGTACACTAAATAATTGCAGCTGTATTCTCAGCAAAACGTTTCCTAGTAAATCATTCCATATATTTTACTTAACCCTGTCCCCAAAGATATTCGAAAGCTGGTACTGCAAACTGTTACTCCGTTCTCAACTATTGTTTCCCACCTACATTTAATGCCTGATTTGAGAGAGAGAGAAGAAAGAAAAAAGAAAAAAAAGAAAAAGGGTGTACATATACATTTAAATTACGACTTCCTTCCTTGTAGACAGACTAGCCGAAATTCGCAAATAAGTGTTAATGCTGACAGTACATTTTCCAAAATGCACATTACATATTTCAAAGAACATCAAAATAAATTTTTCCTTAGATTTGAACCCATATCTAAAAAAAGGTAACAAAACAAGATGATTGCTGCTGTATGTCTGAGTTACCATCCATGGCCATCCCACAACACAAGGTAAGTTAAACCTTTTTCACACTTTGTGGCTCATAGGACGTAATGATCTGATGACACATACTATCACCACTTAAGGAATCTATAAGCATTTAAAGGCGCAGTTTTAGAACCACAGTTGCAATAAAGATGTAAGTCAACATAGGCATTATGAACATATACCTAGCAATAACTTAAAATGTGTCACAACATTCAAAAATATAAGAAAACACTGTGACATGCTGCTGTCGGTGACACTACTTCAGCCATGTCTGGAACAATGAAAGTCGACATATGTAATTCATGCCACAACTATAAAACCATTTTAGGATAAAATGGTTAATATGGCAAACAAGTACCCAAACTGGCCTCACCTTTGTACTACGAATTCTCGTATGATGCAGGATTTCTGCAGCCATTCTGAGAGAAAGATGCAACACAACATATGTAATCCTATAAATGTAACCCCATTTTAAGAAAAATATTTAATATACAAAAATGTGAGTGTAATGCACACACTTTATTCAAAATTCTCACATTATAACATCTACTGGTGGTGACGAAAAACCTGCAGATGTAACTGAGAAAAAAAACTGCAACTCAACGTATTTAATACTACACAATGTAAAAAAGTGAAAACAGTACACACCATCTTATTAATGCTGCCACTTTATAAAAATGTGACCTCTACTGGTGGTGACAGGCTTTGGAGCCATTTCTGAAACAATCCAATCAACATAATTAATACTGCAAACATAATAACCTATTTTTAAACAAAGTGAGAACAGTACTCAACTTATTCAAGCTTAAGTTGGAAATCTTTTGTAAATAATTTTAGGAGGTGCCCATCTATCTTCTTCTTCTCATTAATTCCAATCCTTTTGGGGACAAAGTCTGTAATGGCACTTCGTCCATTTGCTGCCTTGAGGTGGATGGAACAGGTTAGTCATCTACCATACTGGTAGACTGGTGGGGTCACCTCCATCAGCAGTTCCTCTGCAGGGCTGGTTTGACACGCAGGTAAATGGGTTTCACATCAACATAAGAAAATATTAAGTTGACTATGGATATGGGATAAAAATTAAAAGGTGTCTTTCATTCTGCTGCAAAAAATTTCAGTTTAGTGCACACTGTTCTTCATGAAACTTGCAGCCTGAAATTTAGTTCATGGAAAGTTACAACTGATTCAGTTTTCTCTTGCTATACAAATGTATAATAGAGTGCCTAATAATTGCAGACTTCTCATAAATACCGTACCTTTTAAAGAGATGCTGGTGTGTAATTAGGGCCCCTAATCTGCAAATACTTAACAAGACATTCACTGTAGTCATCTTACTATTAATGTTTAAATTTTTTGTTAAGTTAAAACTTAAAATATTTGTGGAATATGGTAGAAGACTTAATTAAAAATAATAAATATTTTTAAATTTGCCAGGAAACTCTGGATTAGACAGCAATATTCTCGTAACGTGGGGAATACAGCCCCCTCCCCCCCCCCCCCCCGCCCTTCCTTCATGTAGTGAGTAAAATATATACCGTATGCAGGAATTAATGTTGCCCGTACTTTGTCTTGGCAGCTTAGTCCATAATAATAATCAGTTACGCTAAGACAAGCAAGTTGCAGTCGCCTCAAAATAAACACGTTGAACCGGTACATGTATATTTTCACGAAAATGCGCCTTTTAACAAATATTTAAGCAATTAAGCGTTCTTTAAACGCTCCTCGGAGTGTGAGTCCCATCAAAAATTGATTAGAAAGGTACGATTTCTGTTCTTCTACCTTCCCCTCATTCCTTAACGAATAAATGGCAATAATTGACGTAAATTTGTTTACAATGCATTGGCAGCAGGACACGTTCTTCCTCGTAATACTATAGAATATTAATTATAACGATTAGAGTGTGCATATTTATTCTTTTATTTAGAAAATTTATTAATCCTGTCATACAGTATTATGAACCTTTTCACTGGCTACAAAAATTAGTTTTATTTTTTATTATTTTTGGAGAATTTCTCCATAATTCTAAAAGTCGGCAATCGAACGAAATATGTATCCTCTCTGGGAATATCATGACCAGCCAAATACTCATAACGATACTGCCAGTGAAAATTAACTGCCACTGATATTTCTAGTCTACTATTCTCAATACTCGATACTCCCTAAAGCGTCTGCAGTTATCATAGTACCTCGAATTCGCATTGGTCACTCCATGTAATTAGATACAAGATTTCCATGAGAATGTAGTACACACTTTCACCAACAGATGGATAATCGTTAAACAGTTATTACCCATGATTCTTATGCGGTTAATTCCAAGGAATATAGAACTGACCAGTATTTGGACAGGACCTCTAGTCGATACTGTGGTCGAATCGTTTCATTAGAACCAACTTTTGTGAACAGATGGCGCTACGCAGTACGCACAGTTATTATGATAACTGCAATTATTTGATGGGCGGTTATTACAATCACGGTTATTCATAAATAATTGGTTAATTCTATCAATTATCGTTATTTTGGCCCAGCTCTACAGCTCAGCAGCCAGCCAACGCCGCCAGCTTCAGAGCGTGCGCCAAGGATTTCCACACCCCTATGTATCACGTGAACGTCGAATGCTTTCTCTGGAAACTATCGTAGTCACTCACATGATACTGTTTACGTTTCGTCCCAGGTCTCGGTGAACAGACTTTAAGTCCCTAGGTACATCTGTTAACTGTATAATGGCGGTACGTTGCCATTTAGATGGATCATCTAAATATTTGTCTTAACGTGTGCTAATTCGTCTTGAATCAATCGACTGTTCCGTGGTTCCATGACGACAGAACACTCTGGCAGCAACTTAGAACGGATTTTCCCATCATAATAGTGATTATTTTCTTACACTGACCTCCTAATCATAAAAAATTAATTTTGGGGTGAATTACTTCACAAAATAGAAAAGTACTTAAATTTAAATGAGGAAGAACACACATTTTTGATATACATGACAGTGCTAATTGATGCAGTATTATGTGCAACTTACTTGGTCAGTGCTTATCAACGACTGACTTAATAATTAACAACCTCATATATTACTGCTCTCAGTCAAAGAGCACCTACACATAGTTACTCTAGACATGAATTTACATTTTTGATACTTGTATTACATAAATCAATGAAAAAATTAGTAAACCATAAAAACCTTTTCTTTTATGAATCATTCTATTACTATCAGTATAAACTCCTTGTATTACGTTTCCAATTCGGTTTCGAGAGTTTCCTGAATTGTTGTGCCAAAATTTGTCAACTTTGTTTGACTTCCCCTCATTTCTGTTTCTTCTTGGTTAGTCAAGTGAGTCACTGAAGTTTTAATGTTATCCTTTTCAAGAAACAAATTGGCGATATCTTGTGTTAAGGTGTTAACAGTAGTCAGTACGCCCTGAACACTCACCTGTTACTAATTGTTTCATGCATGTTACTTCTACAGAAATGGATTCATATTAATTCTGTACTGCCCCCATAACGGTAGCAGTTACTTGATTCTTTAAAGTGATTACTGTCATGACTGTTTTGTATGTGTTCCACGTATGACAGTAGGCTTTTTGCATCATCTTTGCTATGTGAGTTGACAAGTTTTGTTGTTTTGCCTCAAGTGTAGCGGATTTAGTTTCAAATCCTTCTTTCGTGATTAACCTCTGTGAAATGTCGTGTTGCTGGATCTCGAGTTTAGATAACATCTAGGTCGTTTCTCGTCTGCTGTGACAATTTTTTGCTGTTGGTGAAACAACTGCGTACTGTAATTTGCTGATTTAGATTGAAAAACAATGATTCATATCTCTCTAAATATGTTCAAATGTTTGTTAAGCTTATAGGGCTGAACAGCGTGGTCATCAGTCCTTAAACTTACAAACTACTTATAAACTAACTTATACTAAAGACAACTGTAACATCCGTGCCTGAGGGAGGATTAGAACCTCCGGGAGGCCGCGCGATCTGCAACGTGGCGCTCGAGACCGCTCGGCTACTCCCACGCGGCGTATCTCTACATCCATGAACTGGATTTTGTGTTTTCTGACTCCATGGCTGTAAGATGCCTGCTTGTTTATACCATTCTCAAACGAAGATAGAATGAAATGTTTTGTTTACAACCCGTTACTGTGAAGCAGCAGTCGGGACAGATATGCTACGATTGACTGTTGTTTCTCACTCATAAGATATGGCGAAAAAGATAAATGAGGATCGCTTCTGCCATTCCACACTGATTGCAGCCATATTCGACATTTACGAATCAGTTCACTAATTAATGATTTTTACAAAATAAATTTGGAAAATTTTTTACACTGATTCTGAAGTTAGGAAAAGCTCTGCAATTAGGCGATAAGCTACAAGAAGGATGGCAAGCATCTAATCAGAGTAGTAATATGGTTTGAACTTTCCTTTCGTCGTCCTGCTATGTTTTGAATGCAGGCTGGCGTACAGAATTTTTCTTTATTACTTAAGACCAGGTTACCTTTTACAAATTTTTGTTTCCTTCTTTCGGACGATTATTTTCATTTTTCATCCAGTGTTGTTGTTTATGAAAATGAAAGACAATAATTAGATTCTCAACAGCGGAGTGGAAAACAATAGTATTTGCAGTTACGAATAACTTCAGCAGTAAATATTATTACTGTTATAATTATTATATATATTGTTACGGTGGTTCAACAATGGTATTCTAATTGCGTATTCTAAACGGAATTTGGAGCATGAAATAAGAAAGTCTTGCCACAAACAAAATTCTGGATAAAATGCAAAGGGGAATGGCAACGCAGATAGCACAATAATTCAGCACGGTACTTACTTCAGCTTTAATTTGGCATTAGTGGTGCGATATTGTAGTTGGTGATCTTGTTTCAGGAAAGCTGATAAATAAATACAATAACCTGCCGAGATGATGATGTGGATGCCAGATTGGGTAAGAGAAACGTTTTACTCAGTGCTTGGGACCGTGATTTGGTATGATAGTGACTCTGAATTGAGTTACATAAAATACTGAATAACAGTGGAAAAATCGGACTTCGTAAAATTTACGACATTAACGAATATCAACATCGACTGATTAAGGGATGAGTTTTTAATGTATGAGTTAATGGGGGCACTAAGTCGAACCACCAAAATCGCTTCCAAAACCCAGATCTCGCTTTATTAAGCAATTACTGATCAGTTTACGCGAAAAGGAGAACTAGCTACCAAATTAGAACAATGGTGAGAATATAAATTATTTAGGTGTCATACGTCACTCTTGAGCACTCACGAATGCATGAAGTAAACCAGCAGGTAAAACTCTGCATTGTATGCACATCGTTTTCCTAATCCACTCATCCCACTTTCTGCTCTTCACTAGATGCGGAGCGTACGTGAACGAACAGTTCCAAAGGAACAGTTCCAAAAAAGTGAACTGATGGCGAGGAACTGCATACGAGGAACGGCACTTAGTCGTTCATTTAAGCGCTCGTAGTCGGTTCCGGTACGAAATGGTTGCCACGACTACTATTTGCAGGCAGACCGCACAGCCGGTCCCGTTTCGGTCATTGTTCGGTAATGACCTGTCGCTGTTTTGTTCACAGCACTCGCCTATCCTCATAGAGTTGCTGTCTCTTCTTGAACATTGAACTGCTGGTTCTTCGCGTATTTTGTTCAGCGTCGATGGTCACTAATTTACATCTTACTGGTATTTTATAATTTTGTAACTTAACGGGTATAAAAATTGTTCTGTATAATACTAAGTTTTACAGGCATCATGAAGCCAAATCAGTTTGGCTGCAATTTCCTTGTGCTTTGCGTTAAAAATGAAGAACAAATAGTGCTGCGTGATACCGGTTGAGCTAGGAAAAGGGATTTAGATTTAGAAATATGTAAACTGCACTAATACCGTATTTACTTTTATCACAAAAATTATTGCTCAGATTTTATAAACCAATGACTTAGTTTCTAAATCTTTTGATTAGTAAACTAGTTCCAAAAAAAGTTAACCAGTTCGCCCATCTCCACTCTTCATCTGGTCGAATAGCTGTATGTACCACATAAAATATTCAACACAATATAAATAAAAGATAAAAATGTACATAAAACTGTTTAACCATATTAAAAAGTCGTAATAAAAGTGAGAGATAGTGCCCGTCTTCCTCCGGAGCGCACGTTCTGTTCGCCGTTGGATGTTCGAGTCCTCCTTCTGACATCGCTCTGTCTGTGTGTGTGTGTGTGTTGTTCTAAGCATAAGTTAGTGTATGTAGTTTGTAAGTCTAGGGCCTGATTACCCGGCCGTAGAAATAAGGGTTCCGCGTAGCGTGCAGCCGTAAAAAAGGATTCCCTGCCAGAGCTAGCGGACGCTAAATGTGTTTCTTACGTGACACAGACCGAAATCTTCATGTATATTCCATGGCTCGCAAATGGCCGTTTATTCGCACCATGTTTCTGGCCCTCGTGTGCATCCGCATCAAATCTCGACTAGGTGGATTACAATTAAGAATTGTGGCGTCTGTTCTTTCGGACTGCCTTGACTAGTAATACCCACACATACGGATAATAATAATAAACAGTATTTCATGTTGTCTAAATTCTACCAAATGTGTTTACAAAGTAACAAAAAAATGGAAATGAGCGTATGGCTTTCTTCTTTCTTGGCCGGGAGATCCCTTACGGGATTGTTCGGCCGACTTAGTGTAAGTCTTTCTATTTGACGCCGCATGGGCGACTTACGTACCAATGATGTTGATGATGATTAGGACTACACACAACACCCAGTCCCCTGCCGAGAATCAAACCCGGGCCCCCTACTTGGTAGTCAGCGATGCTGCCACTGAGCTACGGAGGCGGACAAAGCAACAAAAATAATTATTTAATGTAACTGGTATTTATTGGTACGCAGATTCTTTGTTAAATATCTGAACTCTGCATTGTCATATAACAAGGGAGGTAAGAAGTCATAGCTACTCAAACTGCAGTAATTCAAAATTAGGAATTTACTTGAATTCTCTGGTAGAAGCAGCAAATGACCAAAAAATTATTGTTTCGAGATAACACGCGAAATAGTGACGCAAAGAATAACGTTATTCTGTTGGGAAGTTTCGATTTCCTCTGTTAACAACACGGTCGACCTCATAGTTGCACTCATTTTACCGCTAAACGGCAGTCGTACTAGGCCTTTACTAGAGAGCCTGTATTCGCTCTCTAGCCTGTACCCTCCGCAGCGTATCGTTGTCTAATACCTTCTTTAGATATGAAAACATTCACTTTCTTTAAGCACTATTAACGGCTCTGTAAATACAGATCACGCACTTTTACGTGGCCCCCTGAGTGGAGAATGTTGGGTGGAGAAACTTGCATTCAGCTCATAGTGCATTGGCTGTTACGACAAGCCTCGCCTCTGTCTCCCATTCTACCCAGCTAACGGCCTATAGCATTCAGGTTTTTAAACAACATGCCACGGGTTAAATCGTCACAGAAGAAACACGAAATTAAGAATCACTTAAATGTTTTAGTAATCGAAAACTGGAACTTACGTCTACAAAATATGAATATTTTAAGGGACTTATAAAAGGGTGTAGCAACGCTTTGTGCCTCTTTTCAAAGTCGCAGCACTGAATAACAATCAGAACTACATTCCTTCTACCACTTTTAATGACAGCCTTCCTTTTTTCAAGGAGTCGTCGGAATATAAGGAGCTATTTTAGCAAATAACAAAGTGGAAGACAATAAGTAATACCATACACAAATAATTGACGATAGCTACGGTACAATGATGCTGTTGCGTAGCTAAGGTTGGTAGAGACCATAAACATTCCGTAAACACACGAACTCAGCCGTCGTCCGCCGATCACAGATGGGTCATATAAAAAAATGTTTGTGACCTGTACACCATTTTATTCTGTCCACAACTAAAGTAAAGCCCTTCGTGAATAGTATGTTTCATTAGCCTAGTTGCGTAATTAAACTTAAACAATGGTACTTTAGTCCTTATGTAATCCCGTTATTTCGTAACTGCGATATTTTGATTTTACTGCTGACAATATTGTGGGCCGCGGTGGAGCTACGCTACGATGCGCGAGGTCGTTCCCCGTCGGGGGTTCGAATCCCCCCTCAGGCATTGATGTTTGTGCCGTCTTTAATATAAGCGAGTTCATAAGTAAGTTTAGGGACTGATGACCCCGTAGTTAATAACCTCTAAAATCATTTGAACATTTGATCCCCTAGTTCCACCCGTTCTATCTCTAGATGGTACCTCCCGCATCGGATAGTTGTCTTGAATTTGAAAACCTCTTTTTACCACTCTTATCGGCTGCGTTCGCCCTTGATTTTTGTTATGAGCAGATCAGTGGCAAAACCTCTTTCAAATTATACGTCATTGGCCTCCTTGTATAATTGATATTAAAAATCGGTACTTCAGATATTGTGTTCACATATTTAAATAATGATAATTATAATTCGTGTCGCTCACTGTCCTGCTGAAGGTTTTTCAACTGGACGACTTGCGTCTTCCTCAACCTACCACAGTTATCTAACCGGGGAAAGTGGGCTCACTACGTGTAGTTTGTGGTGACTTCTCGTATCTTTCAGAGGTGAAAGCTCGATTATAGCGCAGACTAAACTTTTCTATGATATGACCTGGTTTCAAACCGCCCCCCTCCCCCCACCATTCCCTTCGGTTGCCAGTTACGCGCTTTACCCCGGACCGCCACGCCCTACATTGTTTAAGGAATATATGTTACATGTAGTTTCTAAATGATAAGCCAAGATCGGAAACTACCAATTTATTAAGTGACGACCGGTTTCGGTGCACTATGTTTTTTTTATTTAAAGTGACTAATTGCAATGTTGCACTTTTTATTTTATATCCAATTTTATATATATACAGATGATGGTGACATAGTGCGCCGAAACAGGTCGTCACTTAATAAATTGGTAGTTTGCGATCTTGGCTTATCATTTGGAAACTATAAAACGAATTGATCGCCTCCACACCAGACGATGTCAGGTAATCTTAATATGTTACATGGTTGAAAACATTAAAAACAGAAACGGTATAATGACGGACACGAATTCTTCCTTGCTGAAGACTACAATTTCGGCTCACGCTAATGGATTTTGGCATCCTAACAGAAATGGTGGGATTTACCTTCAGAAAACTCTCTAACTTCTCTCTACCTACCACAGCCATAAACGGGCTGAAAATGTTTAGAATTTTGTTTATATGCAGCTCTTGTAAGATTCAGACTACTGCCATAAAACATACGTGCTAGCTTCTGAAATCTGCAGTTTCAGCCTCATGCTGAACAGTGATTCTACGATATGCGACTCCTCCTCTTCTGTAGTATCTATTGGTAAGTTCTGAAAGTGTTCTCTTCCCACTGGCCTTATAGATTTCCCCGATTTGTAAGTTTTAATGGCATCTTGTACGTGCTCTCGTGTCGCTGTGTACCCATTCGAAATTATTTCACACTTTCTTGAGAGTAAAAATAATTGCTGGTTGTAGAGGCAATGTCGCTCAAGTTGACCGACATAAACCTCACCAACAAGTCATATCGTAACTTGCAATTTAGTTGAAACATGGCAGTGCTGATTACACATCGAATTGAGAAATTGGTTTCCTGTCTGTAAACGAGTAATACGAAAAAAGTATTCTACGAAAGTAATACCAATACTCACACTTAAGTTAAATCACATTGTGATAAATACGAGCAATATCATTAAAATTTTCAGAACATTGTTGTTTCTAGCCGGAAGTAGTCGAGAATGGCTGACTGAGAAGTATTAATTTTTAGTGATGTGTGGAAGATTGTAACACGAACCAATCCACCACAGGACGAATATTTTAACACGATATCAAGTGACGGGCTTGTCTGGATAACATAACAGGAAGTCGCACTGAAAAAACTCTTATTATTTAAATGTGTTTGTGTGATTGCTTAGTTCTCATCTAAGTGATTACAAATTTCCTTGACTGTGAGTGCGCGTATGTGCCTGTTTCGTTCAACTGTATAAGAGCGGAATCATTAGTCATTGCATTTTGAAACGTTCTTGAAATTAATTGTGACCAAAGCATGAGAAAATTACTGATAAACTTAACATTTGTCGTGATAACAATAATATCTGAAAACCTGACAATGAAGGCAATAGTAAACTATATGTACGACGGAAATTAATTATTCCCGTTGCGAGAGACTGTCAAACTGAAGGAATTTATTTTCTCTAAATGTGCATCCAAGGCATTTAGATATGATATTTTCCAGCTCAGATCGAAGTACCTGGGAGGCAGATTGCTTGCCTTACTTGCTCAAGGTAGCCATTGGGTTTTACTCCTAACGATTGAGTGACTAACCGGTGGATTTGGTAGTCTGCCGTCTGTGCACGAAGGTGGCCACGACGCAGAATATATCCGAGATGCCCATGGTATTCCATAGTAACTGGTATCCCTAAACTCAGGACCACTTAGTTGGTCACTCATACGTTGCCCGTGGTACAAGAACTAGTACATGACTAGAGGAACCCACACCACTGTTGTTCATACTGTTTATGGACCATATACTGAAAAACAAAAGCCTGGAAGGTTGAGATTAAAATAGGCGGAAACGAAATAAACAGTTTGGCAATTGCGGACGGCTTAGTTGTGATGACAGATTCGATTGAAAGGCTGCAATATAGTGTTTCAGAGCTAGATCAGAGATGCAAGGATTAAGGTATGAAGCAGCATCTCCGAAACGGAACTAATTCCTGTGGGAAAGAGATTTATACAGATTAAGTACCTAATAAAAATACCCACATTAGAGCAGGTGAACAAAAGTATTTTAAACAACTAAGAAACTCTTCAACAAAAACCAAATCGATGAAATAGAAGCGTATTTCAGAACACATGAAATTCTAGAATTTTATGAAGCTTTTAAAACACAAATATCCGAGTTTAAACCTATGAAACATAAAAGAGGGCGCGATGGGAAACTGAATTTGAATGACAAATCATATGCTGCAGCTTTTGGAAATTACTTCTTGTCCCTACTGAATGCTAAAAATCCTAATAAAAAGCTTCACTTCTATCCTAATGTTTCTCTTCCAAATAGTCTCCCTCTCACATTAGATGAAATCACGGAATCTATACAAGGCATGTAAAAATGACAAGTCTGGAGGTTAAGCTCCCATCTTGGCTGACATATGGAAATAAGCAGATCATAATACAATAAAACATCTCCATGATATATTAGTGAATATCTGGGAAATAAAAGCTCCACCTTCAGATTGAACCGTAGCAATTAGTCATCCATTAAAAAAAAGGCGATAAGAGTTTGCTACCAACGACTTACAAGATCGTTTCCAGACTGTTTTTAAAGAGAGCTGAATCAGTCGTAGAGCAACAATTCGGCGAATATCAGTCCGGTTTCAGGACATCGAGATTCAGTGGAGAGTAGATCCATAATCTGAAATCTGTTATATGCCAAAAGCTTCTGATTCAATTGCTAGAGAAACAATGAAGCATCTGATAACCGCCACATTAAATAACTCAGTATCAAAGGTCAAGTTCAGAGGCGAACTATAGGAACCATTTGAAATTTGTACAGGAGCGAGACAAGGTGGCATGCTCTCTCCATTGCGTTTCAACTATGTCCTATAAAAGATAGAGAATGGAAAACAACCGTATCACCACGTTATGTAATTCAAATTGCACACAAACGAGATGGCCGAAATCTAAACTGCTTTGCTTTTTCTGATGATCTGGCACTTATTGCCAATGATACTGACGGAGATAAGGTTCAAGCCCAGCCTAAAATCAATTGTCGCTAAAACGGGCCTAATAACTGAATTCATCTCAAACATCAAACACTGACCTCCTATCATTGAAATACAATGAGAGGAAATCAAGCAGTCGCAAAAAATTTTAATACCTTTTGGAGCTAATTACACCTGACGTAAAGAAGATGCAGCTGTGGAAAGTAGGTGTACTAAACTAGAAGTTGCTTCTTATATATGCAAAGACTTATACAGAAGAGCCTGTCTTCAAACCTAAAACTTTCTCATTATAACACCGTAGTTACACCACTTAGACCGTCAGCTTTGTATGCATCATGTTTAAATGTGAAGAAGACTGATAACCCCGTAGTTAAGTCCCATACATATATATATATATATATATATATATATATATATATATATATATATATATATATATATATATATATGTGTGTGTGTGTGTGTGTGTGTGTGTGTGTGTGAAGAAGAACATTGAGGCAGTATTAAAGTATGTGGTGTGGAGGGAGACGTGCTTTAAGACAGTCCGTATAGTCACTTCGGCTGCAACGCTGTGTTAGCTGAGTGGTCTAAAGCACTTACCTAGTTAGTAGGAAGTACAAATCCCGACCACAGGGAAAATTTTAATTCAATGTCTCTCCTTATATTTAATAAAGAAGAAAGGTCCACTGAAATAAAAGAACGGATATTTTTTAGGGAAATCGTTAGCCCTATCAAGGAAAGTGCATAATCTCCCCGAAGACAAAACTATGAATAATTCGAACATAGATAAGACATTGTTACCAGCATGAGGAAGAGGAAAATATTTTTTATCAACTGGAGAGAATGAACTCCCAAAGTCTTACTCATCGGATACACTCAAATTTCTAAAACGAAATCTTATTCCAAATGATCAAGCCAAGTTAAAAAGGATTTACAGGAAGCAGAAATTTTATTTGAGGACATTGAGGACACAACTTTTCAAAATTACTAAAACCTTACTACGCCAGTTGCACGCCCTGCATGGAAATAGTCAGAAGAAAGAAAAGAAACACAGTCAGCCAAATTGAAATCTACTGAAAAGAGAAAAACACAATCAGGGAAGAGGTACTACTCACTCCGTGAATAGATGTAATGAAGTTTAATAACAATTTTGCCAACATCTGTTATCGTGGGATTCTCTACTAAACGTCAGAAAACACAGAAAACGGGTGCGAATTAAATATAGCAGAATAACTACGGCATAATTATCGAGCAGTTCATGCACGTGTTCGGAAGACAAAAAGCTTTTACAGAACACTATGTGACGAAAGCACATTCTGTTTTATCTGAAATGCAAACAAATGTGGAATCTTTTACTCCACCCTATACGACCACTATGTACAAATATCAAGTTCAGCTACATATTTCAATAAAATTCGGTGAACAATACACACACAACATCATAACAGAGTGTTATGAATCCATGTTCTAGACTGTAAATTGCGAGCGTGAAGGTCGGGGTGAGAGTTTAAAATAGAGAAAGTTTAATTTTTAAAACTCACAACCACCAGCTGCGAACCAAATTCCTAAACATGCAGAAACACTGGAACTGTGATTGCGAGTGTTTGACTCGTTTTCTAGGGGATGATATCACACGTTCGCAGCTTTCCTTCTCTGCATATGATTAACAAAACAAATTCATAATAAAATCAAGTTCATGAGAGAAAAGGGTGTACTAACTACTATTTTTGAAAACACGTGAAAGTTCACTTTATGTTGTTTATTTTACAATATTTGAACCCTGTGGCTGATACGTCTGTACGTCGACACATTTACCAAATAAAGTTATAGCTCGTGAGCCCCCAGACAAAATGAATATTTGTCGCGAATTGTTTTCACACCACGTGGCTGTCTCAAACACCGTTTTTGTTCATGCCTATGCGACGACACGTTTTACGTTAACAAATCACAGTCACTTTAATTCAATGCGATGCACACCTTGTTTCACCGGCTAAATATTCACAAAAACACAGTAGCACTCGATTTAACTTGGTACAGTCTACGACGAGCAACCACACGTGGCGATTGCCACAGACAAATCTCAAGTCACCACCTCGAGATCCACATGCCAACTGATGCAGAGCGACGCCGCCCGGCCAGCTCACCACATGCTCCGGAGTCCTCACTTCCTGCCCGCGCGCGCACACATGCCAAAAGCTCAACTGCTGGGGTTTTTTCCCCTACGTCATCAACTTCCGCATGTGAGCTGTTCTAACCGATTTGCCAAAGTACAGCGCTCAGCCAATACATTTCTAAAGCTTTACTTAAAATCAAAATAATTACACTACACATTAAACAAATTTCTTATTATGTTTTTATATTGATTTAAACATTTTTGCACTATTTATTAAAATCGTGCAATTTCTTATATCATAGATAAGTGATTTAACTGAATACTTCAAGATAAAATACATAAGATTGATTGAAAATAAAATGAAAAATAGTTAATATATTATTTTTATAAACAAACATTGTCATGCTAGTTGTGTAACTGTCTTGTCTTCGTTGGCAATTTATTACTTTTCATTGTCAATTAAACATATTACGTTAGATGTGACTATATCAGCTAATGTATTGTTTATTTATCAACAGGCTATTTTGTAATGAGGGCCTTAAAGGTTCCTACCTGCATCGTATTACTTCAAATGCCAGTAGTATTACAATATTTGTGCATTGCACTGTGCCTGGCACTCGCCATTGTCCCTCTCTCCCCTCACCGGAAACGAACTGGAAAATCCTAAGTTGGAACAAGCCACCAACGTTGGCCTGCTCGCTGGCCTCCCGTCAGCTACAAGCACACAGCAAATCTCAGCGTGGAGAATTTCTACCTATGTTGTCACCCAACTGTGTACATACATTGCTACCATAATTATTAAGATTAAAATTGTGTAACATTTAGTGCATTGGCATGGTCAATGTTTGCAGTGAACTTCATACTGTTTAATTATTAAATGCTATTGATTACCGGTTTTTGTATTAGTCGGTAATCTCACAATACCCCCACTTGCGGCATCCAAACCATGTGCAGGATGGCGCAAGTAGCACCAAAATTAATACATTCAAATCAGCAAAGTTTTAAATTACAAAATTATTGAATCGGATTGGCTCAAACACTATGCCAATTATGACCTCAACTAATGCAAAAAATAAATAAATAGATAAATAAAAAATAAAAAGGGCAGTGAGAAAATTTCCCAATATTTGTACCATTAAGATCACTTGTAGTGTGTGCATATTTTTAAGAAAAGAATCCTTATAACTAATTACATCCATGAATTTTAAGTGTGCCTGTTGTTTATATGCAGAATTGGCACCAAATTTATAATAGTATTAACCTTTAGTCTTTAGAGGACCTTGTTCTACATGGAAAAACTAGAATTATCACTATAAAAAGTTTTGACGGTGTACACTCCACTTGTTTAAAGGAAATCTCTCACCACTTTGATACTGAGAACACCAGAGTCATCGATGCAGCAATTCTGGTCCATGGTGTACGGTTCTATGTCTCCGTCATTTCAACCAACATGCTGTTGCAGCTTAGATTCATGGCACTGGATCAAGCGTTCTTGTTCACACACGTCATATGCACCCTACATGGAACAGGAAGAGCAGAAGGCACTCATGAGTCAACATAGACAAAAGTTTGTCTGGACACCAGAATTCGGTTGGACTAGTATCCCACCCCTCTGCCATCCAGGCTTGGTGCAATTGAAACTAAGCATTGAGACATGTACAGTAACATGTAAATCAACAGAATTAAGAACTGAAAGTGGCTGGTGTTACTCATTATCAGATTAACCCAAACCACCATGCATGCACTCTCATCAGCCATAGCTTCAGATGAAACAGACAAGAGAATATGTGGCCTACTTGGAGTATTACTCCATCAAATAAAAAAAACAACCTGCCTATGTCAAATATATCTTAAGGCTCAGATAATACTACCAAAAGAATGTTATCATAGAGAATTTTCTCTTCCATCATAATGACACCTACAAACATAAATGCAAATCCTACCCCCTCACACCAAAAAAAGTTATTTTTGCTGGTGTGAGATTTAATTGGCCCATACTATCCTAAGTTAATCCTAGCACGTCTATACTTCACAGTAACTACAACTCCTGCAGCCTGTGAACATCAATTGAATACAATATATATTCGTCCTCTAGTCCTGATTTCAGATTAGTATGCATCAACAAAAAATAAAAACAATTTAATTATCATTCATAGAATTACCTAACTAAATAGCTTCACTACTCATACATAAATTATGATGACACAATAAACACACTATCCCTCTCAGCTGCTGTTTTTAGGAATGAGTCCTGGCGACAATTGCACCTTTCACCAACACATATACATAAACAACAAAAATAAAGCAAGGCAAAAATAGAGAATAAACCAAGTCAAAATAATTATCAAATTGTCAAGTTACTCCACAAAAACTCTTAAATCTAGACATACGTAAGTCACAGAAAATACATACAGATCCTAAACCTAATATTCACATGAGGCTGCAAACTGGCTTAATCCAGTTGCTTATATAGCCTCAACTCAGTAATATTTCTTAACACCAACGGTTTTCCAGACTTGGGGTATTCCAACAGGTAAGCATTTGGGTACGGACATGCTGCTACCCGGAATGGCCCATGATATAATTAAAAAAGTTTCTTTATTTCTCCATCAATGTCACTAGACTTTTCTTTAGTTTTCACTAGTACTAGGTCATTGACTTTGTACTTAGTTGGCTTGTACCTACTGTCATGTCTCTTTTTTCTCTGTGCTGCTGCCTTAGCCATCTGCTCGGTCGCCAGCTTTATACGGTCCTGTGGTGTCACCTGATCCCCTGGTGGGAAATCTACAATCTCACCTATTAGATTTGGTGCCTTTTTGCCCATCATTATCTCATATGGTGTATATCCTGTTGCTTTACTTTTAACACTGTTCATGACATCCTCAAAAGAAACAATGTACTCTGCCCATGATTTGTGGTTATTACTACAGTATGTTCGGCATAACCGTCCCAACTCGCGCATGTATCGCTCGGCAGGATTGCTCGCCGGATGGTAAACTGAAATTTTTATAAGTTTTACACCTGACTGTTGCATCAAATCTTCCCATGCCTTAGATGTAAACTGGGAACCATTGTCTGACAGCAATGCCTTAGGTTTTCCATGTTTTTTGAAATAATCTAGCTCTAGCTTACGGATTATTGTTTTGCTGGTAGCCTTCTTGATACCGTATAGCCTTACATATTTTGAAAACACATGTAAGTATGACATATTTTTGTCCACCCCTACTTGCTGGTAATGGTCCAAAAAGGTCAATTGCCAACAACTCACCCACACCCTTAGGTAAAATGCTTTGAATTTCACCTTGGCTAGACACAGTGATATGCTTCACACGCTGGCATTTATCACAAGCACCTGTTTCCTAACACTTCTATCCATATTGTTAAAAATAACATAATACTGTAATATTTCCAAACACTTTTGTGGTCCATAATGATCATGTGACAAATGTATACATTCTATCAATGACTGGACATGTTCCTCTGGCCAACATACCCGCCATTCTTCTTTGTCAACATTCTTTCTCCTAAACAATACCCCCTTATAGATCTTGTAATATTTATCTAATTTTTCGTACCCTTTTGTACTCATGTTTGTTTTGACCAGTTTGAGAATCGGGTCAGTGTTCTGTATCCGTCTCATGTCCTTACAGATGTCCCTAATATGTTTTTCCCCATCAACACCTTTCATGTACATCATGTGGAATTCAGTGCCTTCACCCTCAAGTTCTATAGATTCATCCCCTTTAATAGGCAAACGGGACAGGCTGTCAGCAACTACGTTTTCAGTTCCCTTTATATATTCTATCTTATACTGGAATTGTTGGAGTATTAGTGCCCAATGTGTTTTAGTAACTTACAATCCTGCAAATAGCTCAATGCCTTATGGTCAGTCATAACAATTTGTAACCCTACCCGTCCTACACCACCGGTTAGAATATGATAATTAGAAAAATGACCCGTGTGCCTAATTATCTTAATTTGGTGGAAAAGCTATCGGTAATGAAGCCGATGATGTAGTGGAGGCTATAACCGGAACGTTGCTGCACCTCTTTGGTAAACAACAACGATCGATAGGAATAAAGAAAGTGGAAGGTAAAATTTGGAATAAAATTATTAATGTTTAAATGAAAAAAATTGCGGAACAAACGGAACACAGGGATTAATTTGGAAAAAGTGAATAACTTATTGATTTACGGTCGCCAGCTCGATGTTCGAGCAAATAATTTGGTGGGATGTCAATAATAGCAGAATTAATTAACAAACGTGAAAAATTACGTAAAATTCGGGTGGGCCGTGAATCACAGTATGTGCATCAAATCCGGTACAAAAGACACTGAAAATATACTAATTACTGAGAAATAGTTTACTAACACAGGGATTCAATGTAAGACAGCGAAATGCAAGCCATAGCCGCGCAAATGCAACATGTAGCAAATCATGCAAAACTCTCACCTTAATACTTATTATTTACAGCTTCAAATAATTAATTGTTTATATAAGTACCAGAACTTATTCTACAGTGAGTATGCCATGCGCTTTAGCAATAATCAAGTTGTAACTGAACTATTAACTATACTAATGGCAAGCTCAAAAAATTAATTAATGACTTGTCGTGCTAACACTGAATATTTAGAAAAGAACCATTTAACCTTCTGATTAACTTTTGCTCTATCTTTAACCGGGAATTATTAGCATTCAAACACTTGTAAACAATTACTATTCTCACTAGTCAGTACTTGCAAGTTAAAACAAACTTTACCTCAAAAAAATACACAATGGAAAACAATTAATCTTTTACACTGTTAATGAAATATCTTTTGAAATTGACAGTTAATCTAGCAGTTTCGTTCAACTTAGCAAACCTCTTGATCAGCAACACTGGCATAAGCTACGTTTAGTAAAACTTTTCTGAACACATTTTTTATTAACGACTGTCACATTGTCTTTAATGACTCTGATTTTTAGTTTTCTATAACTTTGTGAATATCCTCGGAAAAACAATGGATGAGGAAGGAACCTGTCTGGACAATGACTATGGGTAACGATTTTTAAACACAGGTTCACAAATAACAGTGTTCGCTATTGAACAATCATCACTAATACGCTGGTTAGCAGTACATGCTAAGACAAACTGGACAGATCTTACTGAATTTGATGCGCGACGTGGTGCTGCTGATTGAAGACTGTTGGCACTTAACAATTGGCAAATACAGGCTCTTCTTGGCGACGAATGTTAATTACAATTTAGGGCCCACAGCATTCCTCTTGATGCATTTATTAATTATTTAAGCTGCGGCCGTATGAATAAATAATATTGCCTCTTCGCCGTCTCCTCCACTAGTACCGATCCACGTACATTTTCCGTACACCACTGAGCACACAATGCGTCTGTCCGCCGCTACTTCTCAACAACGACTCGTTCTCGCTGTGCGCCTCTGCGCTACCAGCGATAAAAAACTCCCTACTCAAAGATGATTCTATACAATAGCAAAGCCCTTGCTAACCCAGCGTGTCTACTACATTTACAATATTTTTGACATATATGGAAATTAGCAGGACAATGCAAATATATCACAGAAACTAAATATACAAATACACAATAAATTACAAAAAAATACAAATAATGAGGAAAAATACATAAAGCATCGTTTTATATATATCACCCTGTACGCACACATGACTGGAAAGCACCGTTGGTCACTGTGTTGTTGTGTCACATATGCCCCACGTTTCATTGGTCTATAATGTCTTATAGATCCAAGGAAACGTCCAGACTCAAACAAACAGTGATCAAGGACATGCAAGAAAAACACAAAACAAATCAATTTAGTCAACACTACATCAAGAGATTATCACACAGGATCATATTCAACCGTGTCCATTATTATCATCTACTCATTAAATACAGCTCTTAGTCTAATTAATTACATAGGTTGAAATCGCTATGTCCTCACACAATAACAAACCAGTACCTTTCTCAAAAAACGTTCTCACACAGCAAAATTATCTGTGTCCTTCCTCACTAATTATTAATTAACCGAAATACTCCATTAACCAACTCACATAGGATAAATCACTATGTCCTACACATTATTCAATTAACACCCAATTAAAATCTTATTCACACAGCATAAAATTATCTGCGTTCTCAAATAATAACGCCAATCATTTTTTCTTTCAGGCACTGATTTGCTGCTCAGTACTAAATTTCTCGTACGTCCTCATGACCATTGAAATTATTGGCATCAGCACTGTGTTGTGCCCCACTTTCATTTTATTTCTGTGCCCGCATGTACACCATGTCCAAAGGCACACAACTTCAAATTCAGCTTAACTTGATGAATAACTTTGATTCAAATTTTGTAATTTTTTTTTCGGTCACCTGCAACTTAAACAGTCTAAGTACATCTGAAGTCACCAACACTTCATACAGTTGAATAAAACAATCATTCACAGAAACATTTACTATACATACTCTAATTAAGCACTTAAATTTACTAATTACGTTAATGAGAGGTCACTGAATAGTTTGCTGCAATCATTTTAAGCAGTCCATACTTAGTTTCAGTACACCTATGCAAAGCTTAGTCTATAATCATTTCGCTAATGATCCTTCACAAATTACTTTTCTTTATTTACTGGTTAATTATCCCTACTCTGGTATGGTTGTAAATCAGTGATGTTCCGCAAACCGAATTTTTTACCTGATTGCGGATACACCAGATAATAAGCATTAGGGTGAGGAATACTTTGAATTTCAAACGGTCCATTATAAATAAATTTAAATTTTGCAATCTCATTATCTATTTCACTAGATTTCTCGTGCATTTTCACGAGAACCTTGTCATGAATTTTGAATTTTATTGGTTTCAAATTCTCGTCGTGCCTTTTGATCCGTGCTTGAGCACGCTTATTCATTTGATCTCTCAACATTTCTTTCTTCCGCGCGAGATTTAATTCTTGCCGCGGTGGAAAATTAATGAGTTCCTCCACTACACTTTTCGGTCTCATTCCTAGCATAATCTCATAAGGAGTGAACCCAGTACTTTCGTGGGACAGCGAGTTCATCTTCACTGTCACTTTCGTCCGGTCGTATCACGTCTGCTTTAACCTCGCACACATTGTAATCATCTGTTTCGCTCGTTAATGTCGTTCGGTCATCAAAACGAGCAAGGACTCCCGACGCATCACCTCCGGCTGCCCGTTCAACGTGGTCGCTTACGTCGCAATCGAGAATGGCATCGATACAAGCTTTCTTTGTCGACACTTCCCGTGTCCCTTTATCTTTCCTATACTCAATAACATCATCATTATCTCCCATTATACATTCATTAACTTTATCCATGTTACGTGACACTTCTCTCAGAGTGCCCGTTTCTTTCAAACAACTTTTTTCAGTATTGCAATGCTTAACTTCATCTTCCTTTACTGTAAAATTTACTTTCCTACCTTCCCTTTTCCATGCTTCTATACCTTCATACATCTTACCAGCTTGTATCAGCCAATCCCGGTTATCGACTTCCAGATAGAACACGCTAGACATGGCATTTGGCACTTTCGTGACCGGAAGCTGCATCGGAATCTGCGCCGGCCCTTTATGTTGCCGCGCATCATCCTTTGCCGCTTCGATAACAATCCCGACTTCGCTAGCTACTACATCTGATTCTGTATGCGTACGAAGTACATTCCTTTCGTGCAGATGTTCGCTCCTATTTTCTTTCGCGTAAACTCGCTCGCAGTCGTTTATATCATTTAGGCGGTTGCCGGACACTTTGTCATTATTCTTGCAGCAACCGTTCCTTTGTTGATGGGGCCGCACCTCGTTACCCGCAGCAGTTTGCCCCTCTACTGTTGCGGCTCCTCGTTTTTTGGGAATCGATCGTCACACGGATATGAGTGGTGACAACCTCTCCCGCGATGGGCGCCTCTACCTCTACCTCTGCCCCTTCCTCTTCCTCTATCCACTTGTGCACACCGTACTTCGAACTCGTTAACCTGGTTGTTGTCATACTTCGGGTTACCGTAATTATTTTTATTTTGATTGGAGTTATTGTTATTGTGGTACCGGTTGTCATTACTCCGATACCACACATCCATGTCGCCCACTTTCCTTAAGAAAGAAGCTTTGTCTTTCTCGCCCATTAAGTAACCGCGAACACTCCACGGTAACTTTTCGCGCAGCACGGTCATCGTGCTTCGCTCGGACATTTGACCTTTTACATGCTCAATTTTCCTGCACAGATTTTCGCAGTACGTTTTCATGTCTGTATCTTTACACGGTCGGTACGGAGGAGCGTGCATAAACTCTTGAAGTACTTCATCCTGTTTTTCTACGGACCAGTACTTCTCTTCGAATTTTGCCAAAAATTCCTCTAACGTCCTACAATTATCTGTCGCATTCACAACCCAGCTACTAGCGTCACCACTCAATCGGGTTCTAGCTATTCTGATACGCTCTTTCTCAGGTAACGCAGAAGGTATAATCTTTCTGCACGCATCCATGAAAATCACTGGGTGCACGTTACCTTTCGGGTCGAATTTTTCGATTTCCAGGCTCACATGGTTGGGATACACGCCACCTAATGTGAACGTGGCAGCCAAAGTCTTTACGGTTTCTAAACTCTTTACTTGCTCTTTAATTTCTACCAGCTTTTGATTAACGTTAGATTCCAAAGTCTGAGCCTTATTTTGCACATCAGCATTGACTTTAATTACCGTTTCTTGTAATTTCGTTTCCGTCTCGTCCTGAACCTTCACAATTTGTCCCTTTATGTATTTACAGAATGATTCAGTTCAGTACGTATTTCCTCTTGTTTGTTACTGACAAGCCTTACTTCACGATCAACTTTAGTTTCTACCTCTTCGCGAATCTTTTCTGCCTTTTCTTCTATACTCTCATTTATTATCCCTTCCAGGGACCTAAACTTTTCAGTTAACTGATTATTCATGCTGTCACAAAGATACTCTTTCCGCTTTTCAATTTCATTAGTCATTAACTTCTTTACACATTCTAATTCGCTATTAAACTTTTTATCTAAACTCGTTATTTTACTGTCCATCTGTTCAGTCAGAGTTTTCATTTGTTCACCAATTTTCGTGTCCAGAGAATTTATTTTACTATCAAAAGCTTGGCTCAGAGACTGAACTGATGAGTCTATTTTGTTATCTAAACAATCAATTTTGCTAGCTAACGATTTATTTGATAGCTCTGTTGCATCTATTTTGTTAGTTACAGCTTTATTTGATAGATCTATTGCATCTATTTTGTTAGTTATGTCTCCAGCTAACGCTTTGTTTGATTGAGCGAACGATTGATGTGACTGACTGATAACTTCACTAATCCTTTGCATCCACATATTCGGATCAAATGGTAAATTTGACATTGGCTCTGGTTTCATTTTCAGACCCACAGTATACTTAAAACTCTCTGTGTATGTTTCATCCGTATCCTGCTCACATTCTGGAATTTCCTGCTTTATTGTCACATCGCCTACATTTTCTGTTTTCACGTTGAAATCTGTGTTACGGTCGGCGTCTGGCTCACCGCCAAACAATGCGGGAGCCGGCTCCAGCCTTTGTAGTGGATGCCCCGCCTGCATTGTCGAATTCGATATTGTTGCTAGGTCTACTGTTTGTTCCGGCATTTTCTTTGAAATTTCACAATTTATTCAAATCCTAAGATCACGCGACTCAGGACGAGATAAGTACTGTCCTGTCCACTACGGTCGCCACGTATAACCCTACCCGTCCTACACCACCGGTTAGAATATGATAATTAGAAAAATGACCCGTGTGCCTAATTATCTTAATTTGGTGGAAAAGCTATCGGTAATGAAGCCGATGATGTAGTGGAGGCTATAACCGGAACGTTGCTGCACCTCTTTGGTAAACAACAACGATCGATAGGAATAAAGAAAGTGGAAGGTAAAATTTGGAATACAATTATTAATGTTTAAATGAAAAAAATTGCGGAACAAACGGAACACAGGGATTAATTTGGAAAAAGTGAATAACTTATTGATTTACGGTCGCCAGCTCGATGTTCGAGCAAATAATTTGGTGGGATGTCAATAATAGCAGAATTAATTAACAAACGTGAAAAATTACGTAAAATTCGGGTGGGCCGTGAATCACAGTATGTGCATCAAATCCGGTACAAAAGACACTGAAAATATACTAATTACTGAGAAATAGTTTACTAACACAGGGATTCAATGTAAGACAGCGAAATGCAAGCCATAGCCGCGCAAATGCAACATGTAGCAAATCATGCAAAACTCTCACCTTAATACTTATTATTTACAGCTTCAAATAATTAATTGTTTATATAAGTACCAGAACTTATTCTACAGTGAGTATGCCATGCGCTTTAGCAATAATCAAGTTGTAACTGAACTATTAACTATACTAATGGCAAGCTCAAAAAATTAATTAATGACTTGTCGTGCTAACACTGAATATTTAGAAAAGAACCATTTAACCTTCTGATTAACTTTTGCTCTATCTTTAACCGGGAATTATTAGCATTCAAACACTTGTAAACAATTACTATTCTCACTAGTCAGTACTTGCAAGTTAAAACAAACTTTACCTCAAAAAAATACACAATGGAAAACAATTAATCTTTTACACTGTTAATGAAATATCTTTTGAAATTGACAGTTAATCTAGCAGTTTCGTTCAACTTAGCAAACCTCTTGATCAGCAACACTGGCATAAGCTACGTTTAGTAAAACTTTTCTGAACACATTTTTTATTAACGACTGTCACATTGTCTTTAATGACTCTGATTTTTAGTTTTCTATAACTTTGTGAATATCCTCGGAAAAACAATGGATGAGGAAGGAACCTGTCTGGACAATGACTATGGGTAACGATTTTTAAACACAGGTTCACAAATAACAGTGTTCGCTATTGAACAATCATCACTAATACGCTGGTTAGCAGTACATGCTAAGACAAACTGGACAGATCTTACTGAATTTGATGCGCGACGTGGTGCTGCTGATTGAAGACTGTTGGCACTTAACAATTGGCAAATACAGGCTCTTCTTGGCGACGAATGTTAATTACAATTTAGGGCCCACAGCATTCCTCTTGATGCATTTATTAATTATTTAAGCTGCGGCCGTATGAATAAATAATATTGCCTCTTCGCCGTCTCCTCCACTAGTACCGATCCACGTACATTTTCCGTACACCACTGAGCACACAATGCGTCTGTCCGCCGCTACTTCTCAACAACGACTCGTTCTCGCTGTGCGCCTCTGCGCTACCAGCGATAAAAAACTCCCTACTCAAAGATGATTCTATACAATAGCAAAGCCCTTGCTAACCCAGCGTGTCTACTACATTTACAATATTTTTGACATATATGGAAATTAGCAGGACAATGCAAATATATCACAGAAACTAAATATACAAATACACAATAAATTACAAAAAAATACAAATAATGAGGAAAAATACATAAAGCATCGTTTTATATATATCACCCTGTACGCACACATGACTGGAAAGCACCGTTGGTCACTGTGTTGTTGTGTCACATATGCCCCACGTTTCATTGGTCTATAATGTCTTATAGATCCAAGGAAACGTCCAGACTCAAACAAACAGTGATCAAGGACATGCAAGAAAAACACAAAACAAATCAATTTAGTCAACACTACATCAAGAGATTATCACACAGGATCATATTCAACCGTGTCCATTATTATCATCTACTCATTAAATACAGCTCTTAGTCTAATTAATTACATAGGTTGAAATCGCTATGTCCTCACACAATAACAAACCAGTACCTTTCTCAAAAAACGTTCTCACACAGCAAAATTATCTGTGTCCTTCCTCACTAATTATTAATTAACCGAAATACTCCATTAACCAACTCACATAGGATAAATCACTATGTCCTACACATTATTCAATTAACACCCAATTAAAATCTTATTCACACAGCATAAAATTATCTGCGTTCTCAAATAATAACGCCAATCATTTTTTCTTTCAGGCACTGATTTGCTGCTCAGTACTAAATTTCTCGTACGTCCTCATGACCATTGAAATTATTGGCATCAGCACTGTGTTGTGCCCCACTTTCATTTTATTTCTGTGCCCGCATGTACACCATGTCCAAAGGCACACAACTTCAAATTCAGCTTAACTTGATGAATAACTTTGATTCAAATTTTGTAATTTTTTTTTCGGTCACCTGCAACTTAAACAGTCTAAGTACATCTGAAGTCACCAACACTTCATACAGTTGAATAAAACAATCATTCACAGAAACATTTACTATACATACTCTAATTAAGCACTTAAATTTACTAATTACGTTAATGAGAGGTCACTGAATAGTTTGCTGCAATCATTTTAAGCAGTCCATACTTAGTTTCAGTACACCTATGCAAAGCTTAGTCTATAATCATTTCGCTAATGATCCTTCACAAATTACTTTTCTTTATTTACTGGTTAATTATCCCTACTCTGGTATGGTTGTAAATCAGTGATGTTCCGCAAACCGAATTTTTTACCTGATTGCGGATACACCAGATAATAAGCATTAGGGTGAGGAATACTTTGAATTTCAAACGGTCCATTATAAATAAATTTAAATTTTGCAATCTCATTATCTATTTCACTAGATTTCTCGTGCATTTTCACGAGAACCTTGTCATGAATTTTGAATTTTATTGGTTTCAAATTCTCGTCGTGCCTTTTGATCCGTGCTTGAGCACGCTTATTCATTTGATCTCTCAACATTTCTTTCTTCCGCGCGAGATTTAATTCTTGCCGCGGTGGAAAATTAATGAGTTCCTCCACTACACTTTTCGGTCTCATTCCTAGCATAATCTCATAAGGAGTGAACCCAGTACTTTCGTGGGACAGCGAGTTCATCTTCACTGTCACTTTCGTCCGGTCGTATCACGTCTGCTTTAACCTCGCACACATTGTAATCATCTGTTTCGCTCGTTAATGTCGTTCGGTCATCAAAACGAGCAAGGACTCCCGACGCATCACCTCCGGCTGCCCGTTCAACGTGGTCGCTTACGTCGCAATCGAGAATGGCATCGATACAAGCTTTCTTTGTCGACACTTCCCGTGTCCCTTTATCTTTCCTATACTCAATAACATCATCATTATCTCCCATTATACATTCATTAACTTTATCCATGTTACGTGACACTTCTCTCAGAGTGCCCGTTTCTTTCAAACAACTTTTTTCAGTATTGCAATGCTTAACTTCATCTTCCTTTACTGTAAAATTTACTTTCCTACCTTCCCTTTTCCATGCTTCTATACCTTCATACATCTTACCAGCTTGTATCAGCCAATCCCGGTTATCGACTTCCAGATAGAACACGCTAGACATGGCATTTGGCACTTTCGTGACCGGAAGCTGCATCGGAATCTGCGCCGGCCCTTTATGTTGCCGCGCATCATCCTTTGCCGCTTCGATAACAATCCCGACTTCGCTAGCTACTACATCTGATTCTGTATGCGTACGAAGTACATTCCTTTCGTGCAGATGTTCGCTCCTATTTTCTTTCGCGTAAACTCGCTCGCAGTCGTTTATATCATTTAGGCGGTTGCCGGACACTTTGTCATTATTCTTGCAGCAACCGTTCCTTTGTTGATGGGGCCGCACCTCGTTACCCGCAGCAGTTTGCCCCTCTACTGTTGCGGCTCCTCGTTTTTTGGGAATCGATCGTCACACGGATATGAGTGGTGACAACCTCTCCCGCGATGGGCGCCTCTACCTCTACCTCTGCCCCTTCCTCTTCCTCTATCCACTTGTGCACACCGTACTTCGAACTCGTTAACCTGGTTGTTGTCATACTTCGGGTTACCGTAATTATTTTTATTTTGATTGGAGTTATTGTTATTGTGGTACCGGTTGTCATTACTCCGATACCACACATCCATGTCGCCCACTTTCCTTAAGAAAGAAGCTTTGTCTTTCTCGCCCATTAAGTAACCGCGAACACTCCACGGTAACTTTTCGCGCAGCACGGTCATCGTGCTTCGCTCGGACATTTGACCTTTTACATGCTCAATTTTCCTGCACAGATTTTCGCAGTACGTTTTCATGTCTGTATCTTTACACGGTCGGTACGGAGGAGCGTGCATAAACTCTTGAAGTACTTCATCCTGTTTTTCTACGGACCAGTACTTCTCTTCGAATTTTGCCAAAAATTCCTCTAACGTCCTACAATTATCTGTCGCATTCACAACCCAGCTACTAGCGTCACCACTCAATCGGGTTCTAGCTATTCTGATACGCTCTTTCTCAGGTAACGCAGAAGGTATAATCTTTCTGCACGCATCCATGAAAATCACTGGGTGCACGTTACCTTTCGGGTCGAATTTTTCGATTTCCAGGCTCACATGGTTGGGATACACGCCACCTAATGTGAACGTGGCAGCCAAAGTCTTTACGGTTTCTAAACTCTTTACTTGCTCTTTAATTTCTACCAGCTTTTGATTAACGTTAGATTCCAAAGTCTGAGCCTTATTTTGCACATCAGCATTGACTTTAATTACCGTTTCTTTTAATTTCGTTTCCGTCTCGTCCTGAACCTTCACAATTTGTCCCTTTATGTATTTACAGAATGATTCAGTTCAGTACGTATTTCCTCTTGTTTGTTACTGACAAGCCTTACTTCACGATCAACTTTAGTTTCTACCTCTTCGCGAATCTTTTCTGCCTTTTCTTCTATACTCTCATTTATTATCCCTTCCATGGACCTAAACTTTTCAGTTAACTGATTATTCACGCTGTCACAAAGATACTCTTTCCGCTTTTCAATTTCATTAGTCATTAACTTCTTTACACATTCTAATTCGCTATTAAACGTTTTATCTAAACTCGTTATTTTACTGTCCATCTGTTCAGTCAGAGTTTTCATTTGTTCACCAATTTTCGTGTCCAGAGAATTTATTTTACTATCAAAAGCTTGGCTCAGAGACTGAACTGATGAGTCTATTTTGTTATCTAAACAATCAATTTTGCTAGCTAACGATTTATTTGATAGCTCTGTTGCATCTATTTTGTTAGTTACAGCTTTATTTGATAGATCTATTGCATCTATTTTGTTAGTTATGTCTCCAGCTAACGCTTTGTTTGATTGAGCGAACGATTGATGTGACTGACTGATAACTTCACTAATCCTTTGCATCCACATATTCGGATCAAATGGTAAATTTGACATTGGCTCTGGTTTCATTTTCAGACCCACAGTATACTTAAAACTCTCTGTGTATGTTTCATCCGTATCCTGCTCACATTCTGGAATTTCCTGCTTTATTGTCACATCGCCTACATTTTCTGTTTTCACGTTGAAATCTGTGTTACGGTCGGCGTCTGGCTCACCGCCAAACAATGCGGGAGCCGGCTCCAGCCTTTGTAGTGGATGCCCCGCCTGCATTGTCGAATTCGATATTGTTGCTAGGTCTACTGTTTGTTCCGGCATTTTCTTTGAAATTTCACAATTTATTCAAATCCTAAGATCACGCGACTCAGGACGAGATAAGTACTGTCCTGTCCACTACGGTCGCCACGTATAACCCTACCCGTCCTACACCACCGGTTAGAATATGATAATTAGAAAAATGACCCGTGTGCCTAATTATCTTAATTTGGTGGAAAAGCTATCGGTAATGAAGCCGATGATGTAGTGGAGGCTATAACCGGAACGTTGCTGCACCTCTTTGGTAAACAACAACGATCGATAGGAATAAAGAAAGTGGAAGGTAAAATTTGGAATACAATTATTAATGTTTAAATGAAAAAAATTGCGGAACAAACGGAACACAGGGATTAATTTGGAAAAAGTGAATAACTTATTGATTTACGGTCGCCAGCTCGATGTTCGAGCAAATAATTTGGTGGGATGTCAATAATAGCAGAATTAATTAACAAACGTGAAAAATTACGTAAAATTCGGGTGGGCCGTGAATCACAGTATGTGCATCAAATCCGGTACAAAAGACACTGAAAATATACTAATTACTGAGAAATAGTTTACTAACACAGGGATTCAATGTAAGACAGCGAAATGCAAGCCATAGCCGCGCAAATGCAACATGTAGCAAATCATGCAAAACTCTCACCTTAATACTTATTATTTACAGCTTCAAATAATTAATTGTTTATATAAGTACCAGAACTTATTCTACAGTGAGTATGCCATGCGCTTTAGCAATAATCAAGTTGTAACTGAACTATTAACTATACTAATGGCAAGCTCAAAAAATTAATTAATGACTTGTCGTGCTAACACTGAATATTTAGAAAAGAACCATTTAACCTTCTGATTAACTTTTGCTCTATCTTTAACCGGGAATTATTAGCATTCAAACACTTGTAAACAATTACTATTCTCACTAGTCAGTACTTGCAAGTTAAAACAAACTTTACCTCAAAAAAATACACAATGGAAAACAATTAATCTTTTACACTGTTAATGAAATATCTTTTGAAATTGACAGTTAATCTAGCAGTTTCGTTCAACTTAGCAAACCTCTTGATCAGCAACACTGGCATAAGCTACGTTTAGTAAAACTTTTCTGAACACATTTTTTATTAACGACTGTCACATTGTCTTTAATGACTCTGATTTTTAGTTTTCTATAACTTTGTGAATATCCTCGGAAAAACAATGGATGAGGAAGGAACCTGTCTGGACAATGACTATGGGTAACGATTTTTAAACACAGGTTCACAAATAACAGTGTTCGCTATTGAACAATCATCACTAATACGCTGGTTAGCAGTACATGCTAAGACAAACTGGACAGATCTTACTGAATTTGATGCGCGACGTGGTGCTGCTGATTGAAGACTGTTGGCACTTAACAATTGGCAAATACAGGCTCTTCTTGGCGACGAATGTTAATTACAATTTAGGGCCCACAGCATTCCTCTTGATGCATTTATTAATTATTTAAGCTGCGGCCGTATGAATAAATAATATTGCCTCTTCGCCGTCTCCTCCACTAGTACCGATCCACGTACATTTTCCGTACACCACTGAGCACACAATGCGTCTGTCCGCCGCTACTTCTCAACAACGACTCGTTCTCGCTGTGCGCCTCTGCGCTACCAGCGATAAAAAACTCCCTACTCAAAGATGATTCTATACAATAGCAAAGCCCTTGCTAACCCAGCGTGTCTACTACATTTACAATATTTTTGACATATATGGAAATTAGCAGGACAATGCAAATATATCACAGAAACTAAATATACAAATACACAATAAATTACAAAAAAATACAAATAATGAGGAAAAATACATAAAGCATCGTTTTATATATATCACCCTGTACGCACACATGACTGGAAAGCACCGTTGGTCACTGTGTTGTTGTGTCACATATGCCCCACGTTTCATTGGTCTATAATGTCTTATAGATCCAAGGAAACGTCCAGACTCAAACAAACAGTGATCAAGGACATGCAAGAAAAACACAAAACAAATCAATTTAGTCAACACTACATCAAGAGATTATCACACAGGATCATATTCAACCGTGTCCATTATTATCATCTACTCATTAAATACAGCTCTTAGTCTAATTAATTACATAGGTTGAAATCGCTATGTCCTCACACAATAACAAACCAGTACCTTTCTCAAAAAACGTTCTCACACAGCAAAATTATCTGTGTCCTTCCTCACTAATTATTAATTAACCGAAATACTCCATTAACCAACTCACATAGGATAAATCACTATGTCCTACACATTATTCAATTAACACCCAATTAAAATCTTATTCACACAGCATAAAATTATCTGCGTTCTCAAATAATAACGCCAATCATTTTTTCTTTCAGGCACTGATTTGCTGCTCAGTACTAAATTTCTCGTACGTCCTCATGACCATTGAAATTATTGGCATCAGCACTGTGTTGTGCCCCACTTTCATTTTATTTCTGTGCCCGCATGTACACCATGTCCAAAGGCACACAACTTCAAATTCAGCTTAACTTGATGAATAACTTTGATTCAAATTTTGTATTTTTTTTTTCGGTCACCTGCAACTTAAACAGTCTAAGTACATCTGAAGTCACCAACACTTCATACAGTTGAATAAAACAATCATTCACAGAAACATTTACTATACATACTCTAATTAAGCACTTAAATTTACTAATTACGTTAATGAGAGGTCACTGAATAGTTTGCTGCAATCATTTTAAGCAGTCCATACTTAGTTTCAGTACACCTATGCAAAGCTTAGTCTATAATCATTTCGCTAATGATCCTTCACAAATTACTTTTCTTTATTTACTGGTTAATTATCCCTACTCTGGTATGGTTGTAAATCAGTGATGTTCCGCAAACCGAATTTTTTACCTGATTGCGGATACACCAGATAATAAGCATTAGGGTGAGGAATACTTTGAATTTCAAACGGTCCATTATAAATAAATTTAAATTTTGCAATCTCATTATCTATTTCACTAGATTTCTCGTGCATTTTCACGAGAACCTTGTCATGAATTTTGAATTTTATTGGTTTCAAATTCTCGTCGTGCCTTTTGATCCGTGCTTGAGCACGCTTATTCATTTGATCTCTCAACATTTCTTTCTTCCGCGCGAGATTTAATTCTTGCCGCGGTGGAAAATTAATGAGTTCCTCCACTACACTTTTCGGTCTCATTCCTAGCATAATCTCATAAGGAGTGAACCCAGTACTTTCGTGGGACAGCGAGTTCATCTTCACTGTCACTTTCGTCCGGTCGTATCACGTCTGCTTTAACCTCGCACACATTGTAATCATCTGTTTCGCTCGTTAATGTCGTTCGGTCATCAAAACGAGCAAGGACTCCCGACGCATCACCTCCGGCTGCCCGTTCAACGTGGTCGCTTACGTCGCAATCGAGAATGGCATCGATACAAGCTTTCTTTGTCGACACTTCCCGTGTCCCTTTATCTTTCCTATACTCAATAACATCATCATTATCTCCCATTATACATTCATTAACTTTATCCATGTTACGTGACACTTCTCTCAGAGTGCCCGTTTCTTTCAAACAACTTTTTTCAGTATTGCAATGCTTAACTTCATCTTCCTTTACTGTAAAATTTACTTTCCTACCTTCCCTTTTCCATGCTTCTATACCTTCATACATCTTACCAGCTTGTATCAGCCAATCCCGGTTATCGACTTCCAGATAGAACACGCTAGACATGGCATTTGGCACTTTCGTGACCGGAAGCTGCATCGGAATCTGCGCCGGCCCTTTATGTTGCCGCGCATCATCCTTTGCCGCTTCGATAACAATCCCGACTTCGCTAGCTACTACATCTGATTCTGTATGCGTACGAAGTACATTCCTTTCGTGCAGATGTTCGCTCCTATTTTCTTTCGCGTAAACTCGCTCGCAGTCGTTTATATCATTTAGGCGGTTGCCGGACACTTTGTCATTATTCTTGCAGCAACCGTTCCTTTGTTGATGGGGCCGCACCTCGTTACCCGCAGCAGTTTGCCCCTCTACTGTTGCGGCTCCTCGTTTTTTGGGAATCGATCGTCACACGGATATGAGTTGTGACAACCTCTCCCGCGATGGGCGCCTCTACCTCTACCTCTGCCCCTTCCTCTTCCTCTATCCACTTGTGCACACCGTACTTCGAACTCGTTAACCTGGTTGTTGTCATACTTCGGGTTACCGTAATTATTTTTATTTTGATTGGAGTTATTGTTATTGTGGTACCGGTTGTCATTACTCCGATACCACACATCCATGTCGCCCACTTTCCTTAAGAAAGAAGCTTTGTCTTTCTCGCCCATTAAGTAACCGCGAACACTCCACGGTAACTTTTCGCGCAGCACGGTCATCGTGCTTCGCTCGGACATTTGACCTTTTACATGCTCAATTTTCCTGCACAGATTTTCGCAGTACGTTTTCATGTCTGTATCTTTACACGGTCGGTACGGAGGAGCGTGCATAAACTCTTGAAGTACTTCATCCTGTTTTTCTACGGACCAGTACTTCTCTTCGAATTTTGCCAAAAATTCCTCTAACGTCCTACAATTATCTGTCGCATTCACAACCCAGCTACTAGCGTCACCACTCAATCGGGTTCTAGCTATTCTGATACGCTCTTTCTCAGGTAACGCAGAAGGTATAATCTTTCTGCACGCATCCATGAAAATCACTGGGTGCACGTTACCTTTCGGGTCGAATTTTTCGATTTCCAGGCTCACATGGTTGGGATACACGCCACCTAATGTGAACGTGGCAGCCAAAGTCTTTACGGTTTCTAAACTCTTTACTTGCTCTTTAATTTCTACCAGCTTTTGATTAACGTTAGATTCCAAAGTCTGAGCCTTATTTTGCACATCAGCATTGACTTTAATTACCGTTTCTTTTAATTTCGTTTCCGTCTCGTCCTGAACCTTCACAATTTGTCCCTTTATGTATTTACAGAATGATTCAGTTCAGTACGTATTTCCTCTTGTTTGTTACTGACAAGCCTTACTTCACGATCAACTTTAGTTTCTACCTCTTCGCGAATCTTTTCTGCCTTTTCTTCTATACTCTCATTTATTATCCCTTCCATGGACCTAAACTTTTCAGTTAACTGATTATTCACGCTGTCACAAAGATACTCTTTCCGCTTTTCAATTTCATTAGTCATTAACTTCTTTACACATTCTAATTCGCTATTAAACGTTTTATCTAAACTCGTTATTTTACTGTCCATCTGTTCAGTCAGAGTTTTCATTTGTTCACCAATTTTCGTGTCCAGAGAATTTATTTTACTATCAAAAGCTTGGCTCAGAGACTGAACTGATGAGTCTATTTTGTTATCTAAACAATCAATTTTGCTAGCTAACGATTTATTTGATAGCTCTGTTGCATCTATTTTGTTAGTTACAGCTTTATTTGATAGATCTATTGCATCTATTTTGTTAGTTATGTCTCCAGCTAACGCTTTGTTTGATTGAGCGAACGATTGATGTGACTGACTGATAACTTCACTAATCCTTTGCATCCACATATTCGGATCAAATGGTAAATTTGACATTGGCTCTGGTTTCATTTTCAGACCCACAGTATACTTAAAACTCTCTGTGTATGTTTCATCCGTATCCTGCTCACATTCTGGAATTTCCTGCTTTATTGTCACATCGCCTACATTTTCTGTTTTCACGTTGAAATCTGTGTTACGGTCGGCGTCTGGCTCACCGCCAAACAATGCGGGAGCCGGCTCCAGCCTTTGTAGTGGATGCCCCGCCTGCATTGTCGAATTCGATATTGTTGCTAGGTCTACTGTTTGTTCCGGCATTTTCTTTGAAATTTCACAATTTATTCAAATCCTAAGATCACGCGACTCAGGACGAGATAAGTACTGTCCTGTCCACTACGGTCGCCACGTATAACCCTACCCGTCCTACACCACCGGTTAGAATATGATAATTAGAAAAATGACCCGTGTGCCTAATTATCTTAATTTGGTGGAAAAGCTATCGGTAATGAAGCCGATGATGTAGTGGAGGCTATAACCGGAACGTTGCTGCACCTCTTTGGTAAACAACAACGATCGATAGGAATAAAGAAAGTGGAAGGTAAAATTTGGAATACAATTATTAATGTTTAAATGAAAAAAATTGCGGAACAAACGGAACACAGGGATTAATTTGGAAAAAGTGAATAACTTATTGATTTACGGTCGCCAGCTCGATGTTCGAGCAAATAATTTGGTGGGATGTCAATAATAGCAGAATTAATTAACAAACGTGAAAAATTACGTAAAATTCGGGTGGGCCGTGAATCACAGTATGTGCATCAAATCCGGTACAAAAGACACTGAAAATATACTAATTACTGAGAAATAGTTTACTAACACAGGGATTCAATGTAAGACAGCGAAATGCAAGCCATAGCCGCGCAAATGCAACATGTAGCAAATCATGCAAAACTCTCACCTTAATACTTATTATTTACAGCTTCAAATAATTAATTGTTTATATAAGTACCAGAACTTATTCTACAGTGAGTATGCCATGCGCTTTAGCAATAATCAAGTTGTAACTGAACTATTAACTATACTAATGCCAAGCTCAAAAAATTAATTAATGACTTGTCGTGCTAACACTGAATATTTAGAAAAGAACCATTTAACCTTCTGATTAACTTTTGCTCTATCTTTAACCGGGAATTATTAGCATTCAAACACTTGTAAACAATTACTATTCTCACTAGTCAGTACTTGCAAGTTAAAACAAACTTTACCTCAAAAAAATACACAATGGAAAACAATTAATCTTTTACACTGTTAATGAAATATCTTTTGAAATTGACAGTTAATCTAGCAGTTTCGTTCAACTTAGCAAACCTCTTGATCAGCAACACTGGCATAAGCTACGTTTAGTAAAACTTTTCTGAACACATTTTTTATTAACGACTGTCACATTGTCTTTAATGACTCTGATTTTTAGTTTTCTATAACTTTGTGAATATCCTCGGAAAAACAATGGATGAGGAAGGAACCTGTCTGGACAATGACTATGGGTAACGATTTTTAAACACAGGTTCACAAATAACAGTGTTCGCTATTGAACAATCATCACTAATACGCTGGTTAGCAGTACATGCTAAGACAAACTGGACAGATCTTACTGAATTTGATGCGCGACGTGGTGCTGCTGATTGAAGACTGTTGGCACTTAACAATTGGCAAATACAGGCTCTTCTTGGCGACGAATGTTAATTACAATTTAGGGCCCACAGCATTCCTCTTGATGCATTTATTAATTATTTAAGCTGTGGCCGTATGAATAAATAATATTGCCTCTTCGCCGTCTCCTCCACTAGTACCGATCCACGTACATTTTCCGTACACCACTGAGCACACAATGCGTCTGTCCGCCGCTACTTCTCAACAACGACTCGTTCTTGCTGTGCGCCTCTGCGCTACCAGCGATAAAAAACTCCCTACTCAAAGATGATTCTATACAATAGCAAAGCCCTTGCTAACCCAGCGTGTCTACTACATTTACAATATTTTTGACATATATGGAAATTAGCAGGACAATGCAAATATATCACAGAAACTAAATATACAAATACACAATAAATTACAAAAAAATACAAATAATGAGGAAAAATACATAAAGCATCGTTTTATATATATCACCCTGTACGCACACATGACTGGAAAGCACCGTTGGTCACTGTGTTGTTGTGTCACAAATTGTCTCATGACCTTGCACGTAAACTCTGAATTTTAGAAAACCCCAAACTATAGCTAAAAGTTCCTTCTCCAAAATACCATATCTCCGCTCATGTTTTGATAGGACCCTGCTTGCAAATGATATGCTTCTGTGTTCAATCTCACCATCCACTTCTTTTCTTTGAAAGAGAGCAACTCCTATTCCATAGTCTGAGCTGTCTGTGGCTAAGTAAAATGGAAGAGACATGTCTGGGTTATATAAGAGTTTGCTATTGCACAGGCTGGTTTTGATTCTTTCAAAATCCCTATCACATTCATCAGACCACACCCAGGACACATTTTTCTTTAATAACCGTGACAAATTTGGAGAATTCAGGCTTTGATTACTTATGTATTTTCTGTAGAAACTAGCCATGCCGAGAAACGATTTTAACTGCTTCCGGTTCTTAGGTTTTGCACATTCTGCTATTGCCTTAATCTTATCCCCATTAGGCATAAATCCTTCTGAAGATAACACATGACCTAAAAAGTTTATTTTTGCTTTCACAAATTCACACTTTTTAAGCTTGAGTGTCATACCCCCTGCAAGTAAAGCTGTAAACACATCCTGCAATAAACGGTAATGCTCCTTCCAAGTAGCTGTAGCAACCAATATGTCATCCACATAAATTGTAAGCCTTCTCATCAGTTCATCTCCCAACACATAACTCAAAGCTCTAATGAAAACAGCAACAGAAATACACAAACCAAAAGGAACAACCTTATATTGATATGCCCTGCCTTCAAATAAAAAAGCCGTGTATTTCCTGCTCTCAACAGCCAGCGGTACCTGCCAAAATCCGGCAGTCCTATCCATGCTGGTCATAAGGTTCACATTATGGAAACCTTGAATCAGTTCATCCATGTTCTCTGGATGATCTGTTTCAGGAACTATAATTTTGTTCAATTTTCTGGCGTCTAACACTAACCGCACAGATTTGTCCTTCTTTTTTACCACTACCATGGGAATGCTGTACTCGCTTCTAAATCTTTCAATTATGCCCCAGTCCAGCATCCGTTGTAATTCAGTTCTGACTGATTCCCTTTCAGATATGGCTATAGCATAAGGCTTAGCTTTAACTGGTTAATGTGGTTTTACCCTAATTTCATATTCAAAATCTAAGATTTTTCCTGGCTTTTCAGAAAACACATTCTTATACCTAGACAATAAATAATACAATTCCCCCTTTTGACTTTCACTTATCCCCTTTGTCTCATCTACCTTACTCCGTATTTCTTCCTCAACTTCAGCTTCATTCATAACACATTGTGCTATCTGTATGCATGCCATCAGATTCTTTTCATCTACAGAGTTCTTAAATTTAATCTTCTTCATACGACCCCCTACATTCAATTTTACAGTCTTGTCCTTATAGTCTAGTTGTGCACCAAATTTGCACAAAAAATCATTTCCCAACACTAAATTTAAGCAAAGTCCCTTTATGACAAGTAAACCTTGATTAAACAATTCACCCTCAATCATCAAATCTAACACTACTTCCTTATTCACTGGTTTGCTATAGCTGCCAGTAGCATTCTTTATCCGTACCCCAGTAACTGGAAACTCTACTGTCCCTGTACTCTTGATTTGATTGTAGAAATCCTCTGAAATACCACTAATTGTACTTCCAGTATCAATCAATGCAGTTTCACAGACGCCTTCTACCTTAACATTTATAATGGGCTGTACATTTTCAATAACATCTTCCTCAAGTTCATTTTCTGCCAACAAATCCTCCTCAATTTCTTGCATACAGTTCTTAACCATAGTATTTATTTCCCCTACATAGCAATATGGTTGTATGTCCTCATCATGTCCAAATATTTCACTGAATGCTTTCCCAAATTCTGGGTTTATTGCACTCAACTCCCCAAGTTTCCTTGCATACCCATATTTCTCTTCTACCCATGTCACTGGCTCCACTGATTTTAAATGTCCAATGAATTGGACCCAATCATCTGGACCATATTCACTTACTTCTTTATCAATCCACCCTGCTCCTACAACATCACAATCCATTTCCTTACAATTTTCATTGTGGTATACTACAAAAGTTTGTACACTCTCATTATTATCTATCCCCTCCTGTAATACACCAATTCCTTTATCTACTTCATTTTGGTCTACAGCACACATGCCTAGTCCCCTTAATTCATTGTATTCATTCTCCCCACTCACTAAGTCTTTTACCAGGCTATAGTAAGTTTGATCCCTATTACATTGCTTCCCAAGTCGGTCCAAATACTCATATTTGTGTAATAGCCAATCATCTGGTGCCCACTTCCTAATCCACTTTATCTTCTCAATAATACCTCTGTCCTGTCCCAACACATCATCAGTTACAGGTGGGTGTACATCAGCATTGACAATTTCACCTACTTCAGAAACAGTCACACTTCTCTCATTATTCATACTAGACCCAGTGCCATTTAATGTTTTTACTGGATCACATTTAATTTTTTTAAATTCAGAACTCCATTCACTCTCATTCATACATTCCACAACATCTTTGCTGGCTCCAGTACTATCAATATTTACATTCATACTTTCACATTCAGTCAACACTTATGCCTCTGATCTATCCAAAACTAAGGCTAACCCAACACTGTTGTCATCCTCCCTACGTTTGTTATTGAATAAATGTCGCACATCATATTCCCCTTTACTGTCCTCATTCCTATCCTTTCTCCTCCTGTTTGCCTTTCTTTTGTCATGCTGCATGAACCAATCCCCAAAAATTTCCTCACTACCTATATCGGCATCCATCTGACACATACTTTCCTCTCTTTTCTCCCTTTCTTTGTTTACTCTATTTATGTTTTCTTCCCTCTTTTCTTTATCCTTGCCTTTGTGAACTCCTACTTCCTCTTTCCTATCATCATCTCTGTCCATGTGACATAGTATTTCCTCCCTTCTCTCCCCATCTCTATTCGTACTGTAATTATGGTCATTAGATCCCCTGATATCCCATCTTCTGGTCCTGTTATTAGAATAGCTCCTTGTCCCAAAACGGACCTCATTTGGAACAAATCTTAGTTTCCCTGATTCTGTCTCTGATTTTCTCTCCTACTGTTATCCCCGTTCCTATTTCCACCTTCCAGCCTTTGATTTCTCCTATCATTTTCCCATGTTTCCCTCTGGTTTCTATTATCCCAGTTGTCTCCTCTGTTATTGTTACCACTCCAATTTTCATTTAATTTCGGCTCCCGCTAATGGATTTTGGCATTTTGGCATCCCAACAGAAATGGTGGGATTTACCTTCAGAAAACACTCTAACCTCTCTCTACCTACCATAGCAGTAAACGGACTGAAATTGTTAAGAATTTTGTTTATACGCAGCTCTTGTAAGATTCAGACTACTGCCATAAAACATACGTGCTAGCTTCTGAAATCTGCAGTTTCAGCCTCATGCTGAACAGTGATTCTACGATATGCGACTCCTCCTCTTCTGTAGTATCTATTGGTAAGTTCTGAAAGTGTTCTCTTCCCACTGGCCTTATAGATTTCCCCGATTTGTAAGTTTTAATGGCATCTTGTACGTGCTCTCGTGTCGCTGTGTACCCATTCGAAATTATTTCACACTTTCTTGAGAGTAAAAATAATTGCTGGTTGTAGAGGCAATGTCGCTCAAGTTGACCGACATAAACCTCACCAACAAGTCATATCGTAACTTGCAATTTAGTTGAAACATGGCAGTGCTGATTACACATCGAATTGAGAAATTGGTTTCCTGTCTGTAAACGAGTAATACGAAAAAAGTATTCTACGAAAGTAATACCAATACTCACACTTAAGTTAAATCACATTGTGATAAATACGAGCAATATCATTAAAATTTTCAGAACATTGTTGTTTCTAGCCGGAAGTAGTCGAGAATGGCTGACTGAGAAGTATTAATTTTTAGTGATGTGTGGAAGATTGTAACACGAACCAATCCACCACAGGACGAATATTTTAACACGATATCAAGTGACGGGCTTGTCTGGATAACATAACAGGAAGTCGCACTGAAAAAACTCTTATTATTTAAATGTGTTTGTGTGATTGCTTAGTTCTCATCTAAGTGATTACAAATTTCCTTGACTGTGAGTGCGCGTATGTGCCTGTTTCGTTCAACTGTATAAGAGCGGAATCATTAGTCATTGCATTTTGAAACGTTCTTGAAATTAATTGTGACCAAAGCATGAGAAAATTACTGATAAACTTAACATTTGTCGTGATAACAATAATATCTGAAAACCTGACAATGAAGGCAATAGTAAACTATATGTACGACGGAAATTAATTATTCCCGTTGCGAGAGACTGTCAAACTGAAGGAATTTATTTTCTCTAAATGTGCATCCAAGGCATTTAGATATGATATTTTCCAGCTCAGATCGAAGTACCTGGGAGGCAGATTGCTTGCCTTACTTGCTCAAGGTAGCCATTGGGTTTTACTCCTAACGATTGAGTGACTAACCGGTGGATTTGGTAGTCTGCCGTCTGTGCACGAAGGTGGCCACGACGCAGAATATATCCGAGATGCCCATGGTATTCCATAGTAACTGGTATCCCTAAACTCAGGACCACTTAGTTGGTCACTCATACGTTGCCCGTGGTACAAGAACTAGTACATGACTAGAGGAACCCACACCACTGTTGTTCATACTGTTTATGGACCATATACTGAAAAACAAAAGCCTGGAAGGTTGAGATTAAAATAGGCGGAAACGAAATAAACAGTTTGGCAATTGCGGACGGCTTAGTTGTGATGACAGATTCGATTGAAAGGCTGCAATATAGTGTTTCAGAGCTAGATCAGAGATGCAAGGATTAAGGTATGAAGCAGCATCTCCGAAACGGAACTAATTCCTGTGGGAAAGAGATTTATACAGATTAAGTACCTAATAAAAATACCCACATTAGAGCAGGTGAACAAAAGTATTTTAAACAACTAAGAAACTCTTCAACAAAAACCAAATCGATGAAATAGAAGCGTATTTCAGAACACATGAAATTCTAGAATTTTATGAAGCTTTTAAAACACAAATATCCGAGTTTAAACCTATGAAACATAAAAGAGGGCGCGATGGGAAACTGAATTTGAATGACAAATCATATGCTGCAGCTTTTGGAAATTACTTCTTGTCCCTACTGAATGCTAAAAATCCTAATAAAAAGCTTCACTTCTATCCTAATGTTTCTCTTCCAAATAGTCTCCCTCTCACATTAGATGAAATCACGGAATCTATACAAGGCATGTAAAAATGACAAGTCTGGAGGTTAAGCTCCCATCTTGGCTGACATATGGAAATAAGCAGATCATAATACAATAAAACATCTCCATGATATATTAGTGAATATCTGGGAAATAAAAGCTCCACCTTCAGATTGAACCGTAGCAATTAGTCATCCATTAAAAAAAAGGCGATAAGAGTTTGCTACCAACGACTTACAAGATCGTTTCCAGACTGTTTTTAAAGAGAGCTGAATCAGTCGTAGAGCAACAATTCGGCGAATATCAGTCCGGTTTCAGGACATCGAGATTCAGTGGAGAGTAGATCCATAATCTGAAATCTGTTATATGCCAAAAGCTTCTGATTCAATTGCTAGAGAAACAATGAAGCATCTGATAACCGCCACATTAAATAACTCAGTATCAAAGGTCAAGTTCAGAGGCGAACTATAGGAACCATTTGAAATTTGTACAGGAGCGAGACAAGGTGGCATGCTCTCTCCATTGCGTTTCAACTATGTCCTATAAAAGATAGAGAATGGAAAACAACCGTATCACCACGTTATGTAATTCAAATTGCACACAAACGAGATGGCCGAAATCTAAACTGCTTTGCTTTTTCTGATGATCTGGCACTTATTGCCAATGATACTGACGGAGATAAGGTTCAAGCCCAGCCTAAAATCAATTGTCGCTAAAACGGGCCTAATAACTGAATTCATCTCAAACATCAAACACTGACCTCCTATCATTGAAATACAATGAGAGGAAATCAAGCAGTCGCAAAAAATTTTAATACCTTTTGGAGCTAATTACACCTGACGTAAAGAAGATGCAGCTGTGGAAAGTAGGTGTACTAAACTAGAAGTTGCTTCTTATATATGCAAAGACTTATACAGAAGAGCCTGTCTTCAAACCTAAAACTTTCTCATTATAACACCGTAGTTACACCACTTAGACCGTCAGCTTTGTATGCATCATGTTTAAATGTGAAGAAGACTGATAACCCCGTAGTTAAGTCCCATACACACACACACACACACATATATATATATATATATATATATATATATATATATATATATATGTGTGTGTGTGTGTGTGTGTGTGTATGTGTGCTTTAAGACAGTCCGTATAGTCACTTCGGCTGCAACGCTGTGTTAGCTGAGTGGTCTAAAGCACTTACCTAGTTAGTAGGAAGTACAAATCCCGACCACAGGGAAAATTTTAATTCAATGTCTCTCCTTATATTTAATAAAGAAGAAAGGTCCACTGAAATAAAAGAACGGATATTTTTTAGGGAAATCGTTAGCCCTATCAAGGAAAGACAAAACTATGAATAATTCGAACATAGATAAGACATTGTTACCAGCATGAGGAAGAGGAAAATATTTTTTATCAACTGGAGAGAATGAACTCCCAAAGTCTTACTCATCGGATACACTCAAATTTCTAAAACGAAATCTTATTCCAAATGATCAAGCCAAGTTAAAAAGGATTTACAGGAAGCAGAAATTTTATTTGAGGACATTGAGGACACAACTTTTCAAAATTACTAAAACCTTACTACGCCAGTTGCACGCCCTGCATGGAAATAGTCAGAAGAAAGAAAAGAAACACAGTCAGCCAAATTGAAATCTACTGAAAAGAGAAAAACACAATCAGGGAAGAGGTACTACTCACTCCGTGAATAGATGTAATGAAGTTTAATAACAATTTTGCCAACATCTGTTAACGTGGGATTCTCTACTAAACGTCAGAAAACACAGAAAACGGGTGCGAATTAAATATAGCAGAATAACTACGGCATAATTATCGAGCAGTTCATGCACGTGTTCGGAAGACAAAAAGCTTTTACAGAACACTATGTGACGAAAGCACATTCTGTTTTATCTGAAATGCAAACAAATGTGGAATATTTTACTCCACCCTATACGACCACTATGTACAAATATCAAGTTCAGCTACATATTTCAATAAAATTCGGTGAACAATACACACACAACATCATAACAGAGTGTTATGAATCCATGTTCTAGACTGTAAATTGCGAGCGTGAAGGTCGGGGTGAGAGTTTAAAATAGAGAAAGTTTAATTTTTAAAACTCACAACCACCAGCTGCGAACCAAATTCCTAAACATGCAGAAGCACTGGAACTGTGATTGCGACTGTTTGACTCGTTTTCTAGGGGATGATATCACACGTTCGCAGCTTTCCTTCCCTGCATATGATTAACAAAACAATTTCATAATAAAATCAAGTTCATGAGAGAAAAGGGTGTACTAATTACTATTTTTGAAAACACGTGAAAGTTCACTTTATGTTGTTTATTTTACAATATTTGAACCCTGTGGCTGATACGTCTGTACGTCGACACATTTACCAAATAAAGTTATAGCTCGTGAGCCCCCAGACAAAATGAATATTTGTCGCGAATTGTTTTCACACCACGTGGCTGTCTCAAACACCGTTTTTGTTCATGCCTATGCGACGACACGATTTACGTTAACAAATCACAGTCACTTTAATTCAATGCGATGCACACCTTGTTTCACCGGCTAAATATTCACAAAAACACAGTAGCACTCGATTTAACTTGGTACAGTCTACGACGAGCAACCACACGTGGCGATTGCCACAGACAAATCTCAAGTCACCACCTCGAGATCCACATGCCAACTGATGCAGAGCGACGCCGCCCGGCCAGCTCACCACATGCTCCGGAGTCCTCACTTCCTGCCCGCGCGCGCACACATGCCAAAAGCTCAACTGCTGGGGTTTTTTCCCCTACGTCATCAACTTCCGCATGTGAGCTGTTCTAACCGATTTGCCAAAGTACAGCGCTCAGCCAATACATTTCTAAAGCTTTACTTAAAATCAAAATAATTACACTACACATTAAACAAATTTCTTATTATGTTTTTATATTGATTTAAACATTTTTGCACTATTTATTAAAATCGTGCAATTTCTTATATCATAGATAAGTGATTTAACTGAATACTTCAAGATAAAATACATAAGATTGATTGAAAATAAAATGAAAAATAGTTAATATATTATTTTTATAAACAAACATTGTCATGCTAGTTGTGTAACTGTCTTGTCTTCGTTGGCAATTTATTACTTTTCATTGTCAATTAAACATATTACGTTAGATGTGACTATATCAGCTAATGTATTGTTTATTTATCAACAGGCTATTTTGTAATGAGGGCCTTAAAGGTTCCTACCTGCATCGTATTACTTCAAATGCCAGTAGTATTACAATATTTGTGCATTGCACTGTGCCTGGCACTCGCCATTGTCCCTCTCTCCCCTCACCGGAAACGAACTGGAAAATCCTAAGTTGGAACAAGCCACCAACGTTGGCCTGCTCGCTGGCCTCCCGTCAGCTACAAGCACACAGCAAATCTCAGCGTGGAGAATTTCTACCTATGGCCTAACTATAAATGTTTTCACCCAACTGTGTACATACATTGCTACCATAATTATTAAGATTAAAATTGTGTAACATTTAGTGCATTGGCATGGTCAATGTTTGCAGTGAACTTCATACTGTTTAATTATCAAATGCTATTGATTACCGGTATTTCTATTAGGCGATAATCTCACAAAATCAATCAATAGAAAGTGAGATGACATACAGATATAAACTTGCATCACTCCAACCGCGGGGGGAGGGAAACTAACCAAGGTCGTATGAATCTCATCCTCGAGGAGAGAAGTCGCTACGTTGTTCGCATGTAAATATATAATTGTAACTAGCAACAGAGAGTTGGTGCGCCACGGACGTAAGTAGGATGGCAAGACCGTATGCAGTGTAATTGGTGTCGCTGAAAGCCAGCATTTTGCGCGAGGCGCTGTATTACTATTATTAAGGGCGTGTAAACATCAACTTTATTGTCAGGTGAAACAGACATAAGAAACCGGAACAATGTGACGTAACCACGCGACCGTTATACAGTTTCGACATAATGCTCAAAACGTGCGTCGTGTTTGGCTGTAAATTTTCGCATCATAGACAAACGTCCTGTCCGTGTTAATTGCGGGCATCCGCAAACAAATGATCTTATTGTAAAAATATAAATAAAAATGAATTAAAAAAATCGCTGCTACTTCAATAAGCTTTAATTTTAAAGCACTACCAATTTCGCGACCTACAGACGCATCATTATTTGCTTATAAAACTTTTCACAAAATCATGTCTGTGCCTTTTAACCACTCCACAACGTTCACGTCAGTTTATTAAAAAACTGAACGCTGCTACCTAATGTTCAAGTTAAAATGATAATATAATAAACTGACGTGAACGATGGGGAGTAGAAAAAAGGCACAGACATGAGTTCTGGAAGCGTTTTATAAGCACCTGATAATGCTTTTGCAGGACACTAAACCGGTTGTGTTTTAGTAATAAAAGTTTGTTGCGGTGAGAGTAGACTTTTTTACAAAACTTATTGTCGTTTCTATCGGCTACGTGGAGGTGTAAGGATTCATTCATAGGTGCGTCTTTTCTCAGTCAAGATAATGTTTGTCTGTGGCGCTCAAGTGAAAGATTATCTGCTGTAACAGACATTCAATCTACAATTTTTAGTTACTTTCCCTTCATTTGAAAGAGTGCGCTTTCATGTGCCCAGTGTGGCGATTCTGTAGTTTAACGAAAATTGTGCCGCAAACGTATGTGGCACTCTCCAAACGACAATAATGATAAATCTGAAGTATAGAATTAAAATTTGTGATGCGGCCGGGAATCGAACCCGGACCTCCATGCTTACTAGGCAGACGTCTTACCGTTTTTTTTTTTTTTTTTTTTTTTTTTTTGTTTTTTTTTTTTTTTAATAATACCACCACACCACTAACGATTAAGGCGCCTAACGGTAAGACGTCTGCATAGTAAGCATGGAGGTCCGCGTTCGATTCCCGGCCGCATCACAAATTTTAATTCTATGCTTCAGATTTATCATTATTGTCTTTGACATATTCGAGACGAAAATTCGCCTCAGGGATTGTTTATTTATATTCATTGCCCAACGTTCACATGCACGTTCATAATAATATCTCACATGCATAACACTGCTCTTCACGTTCTAAAAGGTTATTCAAGGTGCGTTTTCGAGGCTCTGACGCCAGAAGTAAGGCACGTTAAACTTTTATGTTCAAATGCACGGTCCGAGTGCCGACGGATTTAGCGACTCCCGTTTAAATAATTCTTTGGCGTGGCGCTGCAGCAAGGCATGGCATGATAGTCGTCGTCAGAGGCGGAATTTTGCCGGCTGGCTGGCAATTTCACACAGGAAATTAGTATAGTTTCAAGCTGGAAGTTCCGCACTCTTACGGATTTAACCCTGTAACATTCTCAACAAACTTTTTATTTTATTTTTGGCTACTGAGTAAAATCTGGGCCGGCGTTTTGCGGTAATTTCTTCCCTCAAACTTTCTATAGTAGCCGGAAAGTCTCTCGCTCTCCGCTGGAAACCTCTAATAAAATTTATTGCGTGTTAGAGAGGACGAATTCTATTGCAAAAATAGCAGTGGCTTGTTTCCAAAAACAGCACATGAGATTGGAAGCTTCTGCTGTATCTTCTCGTCGCCGGATGTTACCCTCTAATAGTCGTTACATTCCGTATTGTAATTTTTAATTTTTTTTATTTTACCCGCGGCGCTTATACTGGATTTAGCCTTAGGGAACCTATTTGCCGCGGCGGAGTAGCCGTGCGCAATAACGCGCCTTGCTGCGTTGCGCGCGGCCTTTCGCCGTCGGAGGTTCGAGTCCTCCCTAGGGCGTGGGTGTATATGTTGTTCTTAGGTTATGTTAGTTAAGTAGTTTGTAAGTTTAGGGACTGATAAACACTACAGTAAGGGCCCATACGTTTACAAATATTTGAACATTTTTGAACTTTTTGTTTCGTCAAGAATACCTCCGGATACCATAAACTCTACCTATGTATAACTATGAATATGTTTATACAGGTTACTGCAATATATTTCCAAATTTTAACCAATTTTTCAAATTAATCCTGTTTACAAAACTTTCGTAATAGTAATGAACTGTAGAATTGTGCTATCATTACGTTTTTAGAGGGATTTTCCAACATTTCCTGAGATTGTTTGAAATATGTTAAACAGTTTGACATAGTCCGTTTGTGGTAAGACTTCACGATTGCATTATAAATAACAACTTTTAATTATTTAAACAAACCAACACTGCTCTAATCGTAACTTGCATACACATCTAATCTCTTTTTTTTCTTTATTATGTAAACATTTGGTACAATTATTAGAGCCGGCCGCAGCAACCGAGCGGTCTGCGGCTGCACGTCCGCTGCGATCGGGGGTTCGAATCCCCCCTCAGGCATGGATATTTGTGCCGTCTTTAGTATAAGCTAGTTCATAAGTAGTTTGTAAGTTTGATGAGCCCGTAGTTAAGTGCTATAAGCTCTACAAACATCTGAACATTTTTTGAAAAATTATTTTAATTTATGATGAATAATCTGTTATGTCTATTATTTGTGAAAATTGTACATTAATGTTACGGAAAAGGAATGGAATATTTCAGAAACGTTCAAATTTTTGTAATGCTTATGGGACTTCACCACGTAGTTATCAGTCCCTAAACTTACAAACTACTTATGAACTAACTTATACTAATGACAACACAAACATCAATGCCCGAGGGAGGATTCGAACCACCGACGCGGGAGGCCGCGCGATCCGCAACGAATTGAATATTTAAATTGTGTCAACTTTATTCTATAACATTCTGGAAACCAGAATTGTTTATACTGTATAAACGCGCGCGTGATGGCACACTAGTAGTCATGAAAAAAGTAATAATTTTGGGATCCGAACTACTGAATAATACAAAACCAACAAACCCGTGTAAAGAATCGCTATGTAAAGAATGGTACTAACGGTCGCAAGACAGATTCTGATTACTTTACAAGTGAGTTAAAACGTGAAAACTTTGACATACAGCAAGAAAACCTTTACGAAACGTTTGAAATTTATTTTTTGTTGGAATTCATTAAGTTTTCCGTTGAGTCAGACTACCAGAAATTTAAGAGATTTTTCTTTTCCATTTTTCTATACATTCAGTTAATTTACACAAAGGAGTTAATAGAAATGAAAATAAAATCGGAAGTAATAATATTCGTTTGATTTCATTCATAAGTTGACAATTACTGCTATTTACCTGTGGACATGTACGTCAAAAATTAATTTTATACCACGGGCCCAGGCCCAGAATTTGTTACGGCTTTAAAGCCACGTAAAGGAGAATTGTGTAGGGTCAATTGCCAATTTTTTCACCAGCAGATAACTTATCTAAATCATTTTGCAGCTGTTTTTGATCTTCTGGTGACTTTACTAACCAATAAACGACAGCATCACCCATAACATTTTTAGAGAGCTCCTCATTTTGTCTCGTAAATGGTTTATAAAGATAAGGGACAGTATGGGCCGTATAAAGATAAGGGACAGTAGGCGCCGTATAATACTTCTTTGGGAAACGCCAGATATCACTTCCGTTGTACTCGATAACCTTCCATCAGTTGCAACGTACTGTCTCAAATCCAATCGCACAACTGTGGCAATATTATTCAAAACGAGCTTATATGCCTGTGCTTCGCAACGGTTGTTAAAGAGGGACCTGTGTATATCATGTTTTTTTTAGGGTTCCGGATGTAGGTCATGATCCTTGTTGGATCGCTCTGTCGATAAACTCAGTTCTACTAGCCAAGATGCCAAATTTAAGTAGAAGTCACTGTCGAAAACGATGAATGTTCATAGAGTTTTTCATACAAAAGCTGAAAGTAAGTCCGTAATTCGGAACGATGTAAATTCAATGTCAGGTTGTGTTCATAAAGTTATGACTACTTGGCGTAAACTTCTGAAAACGGTTATATCGCTGAGATGAGAAATAGTAATAATAATAACAGCGCCACCTATTCGCTCTATGGTGTAGTACTAAACTGTTTATCTGTGACAGTAAGTATATGATGAAGTACCGTATTAGTACGTATGTTGCAGTGTTGCACTGGGGATAGTTATTGTGTATGCAGTGCTCCCTACTATCGAAAATTCTACGAATGCTGAAAGTCTGGTAATTCAATCAACACAGCAGTTCATGTCCAAATAAGACGTCATGTTGGTGACAATATGCGATAAAGTAAGTCTGGGTAATCGTTGAAGGAATGGCGTCAGCCGATCGTCTGTATAGAACATTCCAAAAAAATATAGTATTTCCAGTGAAGTTGAAATAGACCTTGCGTAATAGAACTGTATATTCAGAAGTCGGATTATAGCTCTAAGAACAATTGTCTCTAAAAAAAAGAAAAGAAAAAAAACCGTCTTTAGCTTAATGTAGTCCGCACCAAAAGTAAGAAAATACAAATTTTAATCACAATATTGTACTGAACAATTATGAAAGCAGAGAGGTTTCTGATGAGTTCGTCGCTCCCGTGTTTATATTATCTCTATAGACAGGCACAGAGCAGAAATATCTCTGGAGTGAGCATTCAGATGAGCGGAACAGATTTTGTATCCTCAACGTTAAGGTGAAAATGTCAACCGACATTGGGAAAAATCTACAAATCGCTGACTTTATATTGGTGCTTTTTTGTCCGGTTAAGAAGGATGACCATGTGTAAATGGCTGTTTTAGCGACGCTTCCTCAACTTTCTTATTGCTTCTCTGACAATTTTATTTAGATATTATTTCATGTTATGTGGTTGCTCTGCGAAAAGGAGGTGGAGCTTCTTTGCAGCCAATGCGATACAAACGAATGGAGTGGATTTGTTTCAATATCACGTGGTAATTCCAGCTTAACGTTGAGAAAAGCACAGAACGCAACGCTCACTCCATAGATATTGATAGTCTATGTATAATTTAGTGGTTATACCCGTCGAAAGATGCACTTCTTTTCTTTCCATGACATTGCAAAGCATATGGGATACAGCTAGGAAGCAAAACAATTTTTTTGTGCTACCTGGATTAATTTTTACTTGCAATGGCAGCGGTTTAGATTGCTATCGTTGGCAACGAACTAATCGCTTTAGAAGGAGGATTAATTTACTGACCAGAACAGCATAAATTATTTATTTCATCGTGAACCTATAGAATTATTCCTCTCATTCTACGTGACTGATTTTTGAAAAAGCATTCAACAGCCGTTGCCAACACAAGCACACAACGCCGCCGCCGTAAGTAAAATTGTACCCCTTGTTGTAGTGTATTACATCATAGTTATGAGAATGAAAAAAAGGCAGCAACGGTATATTTAGTTATTTGGTGTACTACGTAACTAACATCGCCTCACATTGTCCTTTCTTGTACTATGGCGTTTTCGTGGCATTCCTAAACAGAACGCACTCAAAATGTCAGGAGGATACACCGAAATCAGAATGGGAACTATATAAATTCCTTTTTCTTTGCATAGAATTCTTATGTAAATTAGAGCAACGATAGACGTGAAAGAATGTCGTTATGTTTTAAATTCAAATGTCCCCTGTCAAAAGAAGCGAAGAAATGTCGTTAAGCTGTGGATATACGAAGTGAAATCAGCAAGTTCCTGTTCAATGTTTGTTTGTATTTGCAGAGATAAGATTGTAGCTCTTAATTCAAAATACTTCTGTTACTGAGGGAATACACACAACACGATCATCTATTGTTTCTATGCAGCACTACAAAACCAACAGCTCCTTTACTTGTTTGTTGCTGTTCTTCGGCATAACCATCGAAAAGAAATAGAAAATAAAAAAATAAAAATAAAAAATGCAGCAGCGCCAACTATTAATTATTGGTGCACAACGTAACTAACAGGGCCTCTATTTGTTCTGTACTGTACTACACCGTTTTCAAGGCATTTCTAAACAGAATGAACTCTGGATGCTATAAGTACGCACCGAAATCAGAAAGGGAACTACATAAATCAGTGTTTTCTTGCAAAGAATTCTTAGTAAATGACAACGTCGATCTAGTAAAACAATTATTTTTTTGTGTCGTACCTGGGTTAAATTTCACTTGAAGTGGCAACGGTTTAGTTTGTTAACGTTGGCAACGAAATGTTCGCTTTAGTGGGATCATTAATTTTCGGTAGGAGCAGCATTAATTATTTATATCATTATCAACACTAAGAATTATTCCCCTCATTGTACGTGACTGCCGTAAGGAAAATCATAGCTCTTGTTTCAGTGTATTACACCTTAGAAATGAGAATGAACAACGCAGCATCGCCATCTATTAGTTATTTGGTATACTATGTCAGTAACAGCACCTCTATCGGGTCTTTGATATACTACGCTGCATTTCAAATGTACCATACACCAGAAATTACAAATTACAATATATTTTATTCCCCTTATCCGATTTTGATGAAATGAAGATTATATGTTACGCCAAGGTACTCTTAGTCGACCTATTAAACCCTATGAAAGATCGTGTAGTACTCTTGGAGATTTGCTGTACTACACCATACTTACAAGCTTAGTATACACATAAAACTTCAAATTACGATATATTTCCCTCCTGTGATCCAATTTTGATGAAATTAAGCCTATGTTACTCCCCAAACTATTCTCTATTTACCTGTGGAATCCCATTAAAGTTCTTGTAGTACTTTTGGAGATTACCTTCAACAAACAGACATACACGGTACCTTTTAAGCAAATGATTAAATTATGATATCTTTATTTTCTCTGATCCGATTTTCATTATTGAAGCCTTTATGTAACTGCTCGATATTGTAAATTTACGTGTGAAAACCCCGTGAAAATTTGTCGAGTAGTTTTTGAGATAAACGTGTCCAAAAAGACAGACATGATTTGATTGATTTGATTTGATTCTTTCAGGGAAGCCAAAACAGTCTTGGTCTAACCCGCCACTGCCCGCACCGAAACTAAGTTTATTGTGCGGTATCGCTCCCTGTATGTCTAGTAAAGCCAACCAATGCCCTTGAACAGTGCAAGGAGTCCCTTTACCAGTTCTTTATTAGACACAATTTCTTCGGGTCTGGTTGTCCCAAATGTTCTGTGCCTTTTACTCTCCAATGCAATGCATTCGAAGATCAGATGTGATGCAGTTTCATCACCGTCATCACAGATCCTACATTTAGGGTCCTCTTCTGTTATTCCCATTGTATGTAGGTGTTTTTTGAAATTCCCATGACCTGTCACCAATCCAACCATGAGTCTAATCTCTCTCCTGTTCAGACCCAGGATTGCAGAGATTCTTTTAAAACAAGGCTTTGGCATCATTACCTTGCCATGTTTTTGTTGATGGACTTTGGTCCAATATTCTACGTGCTGTCTTCTGAGCCAGTTACGTAGCTCCAATTTAATCATTGCCTTGGTGATTGTCAGGACAGGTTCCGGTCCAATAAATGGAGCCTCTGCCCCCATCCTGGCTAATCTGTCGGCATGTTCGTTGCCACTGATCCCCGAGTGGCCAGGGACCCACAATAGGTTTACTCTATTGCTTTCCCCTAGCTCCACCAGAACCCTGTGACATTCTGCAACAATTTTAGACCTTGTTGTAGGAGCTGCCAGTGATCTCAGGGCTGCCTGGCTGTCTGAATAGATATAGATGCTACGATCTTTGTAGCACCTACGCCAATTCTCCTCCACACATGCCCTGATGGCAGTGATTTCGGCCTGGAATACTGAGCCTAGTTTCCCTAGAGAGATGACGCCCTCCAGTCTTGGCTGCACCCCGTATACCCCGGCCCCAACGCCTTGGTCTGATTTCGACCCGTCAGTGAACCAGACAATATCCCCTGTACGGTGTCGAACTATTTTCTCCCACTGCTCCCTACTTCCAATTGTTATACTGAAAGGCTTGTTGAAGCAGTATGGGGTTATAATATAGTCGGTTGGCATTTCCCCAACCTTTCCTATATTTACCTCACTCACTATTTTAGTGTGTGATTCTGGATATCCCAAAGAGTTCCAGTTGTTGACAGATTTGAGTCTGTAGGCACCAGCTGCCGCCTCCATCTTGACCCAAAGGTGTAATGGGGGCATATCCAGCATGGTTTCCATCCCAGCAGTTGGTGTGTTGCTAATTCCGCCTGTTATGGCTAAGCAGGCTAGTCTCTGCACCTTACCAAGCTCCTTAGCAGCAACCTGCTGTTCTACCTTCTTCCACCACACGACCGCCCCATAGGTGATCCTGGGTCTAATCACTGTGGTGTATATCCTGTGCATACCCTTGGGGCTCAGGCCCCAATTTTTGCCACAAGCTCTCCTTTGCCTTGGAGCAAATATTCCTAATGTGAGGGGTCCATGTCAGTTTCTCATCTAGGGTAACCCCTAGATATTTCACTGTCCCCTTCACAGGTAGCGCTTCATTGAAAAGCTTTAGATTCCAACCTGAGTGTTGGATATGTTTCCTTGTGAATGGTACAACAACAGTCTTCTTACGACTAACTCCCAGATCCTGTTTTCTGAACCAGTATTGCACAATGTCCAGATCACCTTGTGCCAATTTTCTTTACTGTGTCAGCAAATTTGCCAAGTATAAATATGACAAGATCATCTGCGTATCCTTGGCAAAAGTACTGCCTAGAGTTTAATTCTCCAATGAGATCATTCACCACTAGATTCCACAATAAAGGGGAAAGAACTCCACCTTGTGGGCAATCCCTAGTGGTGTTGATTACCATTTTTTCATTCATCATGGTAGCTTCTACCTTTCTTCCACTGAGCATGGCCCTAGTCCACCTACATATTGTGGTCCCTAGGTCATGCACCTCTGCTGCCCTAACCATGGAATCAAAGGTCGTGTTGCTAAAAGCCCCCTCAATGTCCTGGAAGATACAGAGGGCAATTTCCTGAAAGTGTAGTGCTTCCTCCACCTTCCCAACGAGTTGGTGGAGAGCTGTTTCATATGGTTTACCTGGCTGATATGCATGTTGGTTTAAATGTAGAGGAGCCCTACTTAACCTCCTTTCTCCAACATGCACATTAATCAGCTTTTCCAATGTCTTAAGAATGAAGGAGGACAGGCTGATTGGTCTCATATCCTTTGCCTTGGTATGATCAATTCTCCCTGGTTTAGGAATGAAGACAACCTTCACTGCCCTCCAGGCATTGGGAATGATTCCTGCTGCTAGGCTAACCCTGAATAACCTGCATAGGAATCTAATAAGATTTTCTCCCGCTTGTTGCAGGAGAGCTGGAAATATTCCATTGTGGCCAGGTGACTTGAACGGTTGAAATGTTCCCACCGCCCATCGGACCTTACTGAATTCGACACACTCCTTGGCCAGATCCCAGTCCTCTTTGCGAATACCTGAGAACCGTTGTCTCTCAGGAATCACATTCTGGTCTGAGTTATCCCCCAGAGTATATTGAGGAAAGTGAGTCTTGAGGAGCAGTTCCAGCGTTTCATGTGCTGTCTTTGTATACTCCCCATCCTCCTTCCTCAATGTTCCTCCTGGATTAGTTGGTACTCTAGTGAGGATTTTATGAAGTCCCGCTTGAGCAGCCGTGCCCTCCACTTCCTCACAGAATATCTTCCAGGATTCCTCCTTTGCCCGTCTGATGGCAAGGTTGAATTGACAAGGGCCTCACGATACTTTGCCCATTGTCCTTTGCGCCTCGCAAGGTTAAACAGTCTTCGTACCTGTTTCCTTTGCATTTCCAGGTTATTATTCCACCAAGGCACACTCCTATTTGTGCACTTCTTAGTGATTGAGCAGTTGTCCTGGTATGAGGTCACTATAGCAGAGGTTACGGCCTCTGCTACTTCCTCAAACTCTGCTGGATTCCTTATCGAAGTTTTAATTTCCGATAGGCTGAAGTCAAGATCTCTCCTATATGTCTCCCAGTCCGTTTTCCTGGGATTCCTATAGGCCATGGTCTGTCTGGTTCCCATTTCAACCTTGAATTTAATATACATGTGATCTGATGAGGATGGCTCCAGGACCACATGCCACTGTTTGACGTAACTGCCCATCATCATGGAACCAAAAGTTATGTCAATTACTGCTTCCCTTCTACTATTCCTGAATGTAGGTTCATCATCCCTATTCAGGATCTCCAAGTTGTTAGATAGGAGAAATCAAGAAGGTGCTCTCCTCTACTGTTGGTGTCCTTGCTGCCCCCCGATAGATTGACAGGCTTCCGTCAGTCTCCTCACTTCCAAAGGAAGGTATGCCGAGGCCGAAACAATTTCCTTCTTGATGCCTTCCTCACGTTGCTGCATCCTGATGGTCACCAAGTCCCTGGAACAAAAATCCATCATTGGTATGAAACGTATTCCATTTCTAACATAAATACATGTTCTGGAGTTTTTTAGATTTCTAGCATAAATCAGCTTACCTCCAGTACCACCGAGGCCCGATACATCCCCTGATGGTCACCAAGTCCCTGGAACAAAAATCCATCATTGGTATGAAAGGTATTCCATTTCTAACATAAATGCATGTTCTGGAGTTTTTTAGATTTCTAGCATAAATCAGCTTACCTCCAGTAAGACCGAGGCCCGATACACCCCCTTTGTATAAATAGGGTTCTTGTATCAGGGCCACGTCCACCTCCTGTCTACCCAGGCGACGGCTCAGGGCAGCAGTGGCCCCTTTACTGTGCTGCAGGTTTATCTGCAGCACTTCCAGTCCCCATCTTGCTGCCATTATTCCTTTAAGGTCTTTGATTACCCTGACGGCGACCTGCGAGAACCCTAAAAACAGTTTCAGGCCTCGCATTGCCTTCAGGGACTTCTCTCCGACCTCCACCACCAGGGTTCGTCCTTCTGGAACGACCTTTTGGTTATTACCCTCCAGTCCTCTGTCGAGACTTTTGGGTTCTGGACCCTTATTGTCTAGAACAAAGTCTTTGGAGGGACATCCTTAAGGATCTTTGGTACCCATATTGATACCTTTGCAGGCTTCAGAAGTTCGGTTGCTGTCTTGACCAGCAGCTTCGCGTCCTCCCATGGGGATATCATGGGCACCTTTTCCTTAAGCCATTCTGCTGAGTGCTCCCCCTCGCAGACAAAAATGAGGGCACCGCGATCTAGATAGACCCTCCTGAATTTGGGTCCTGAACCAGCGTCTCCCCCAATCTCTTCAAAGAGGGCCATCTGCACGAGCTGCTCCTGCTACAAGGTGATGCTCACCAGTGGGTATCCTTCTTGGACAACCGCCATTCTAAAGACCGAGACTGCAGTACTATAGGTCTGTTTCCCTATTTCCTGCCTCAGCCTTTTAGGATCACGTTTGTCCAGAGAGGAGGGAGTCTTAGATTCCTCCCTAACCCTCTTGCCACGTGTCTTTGACGTCGAAGGGGTCTGTGTATCCCCTTCAACCTCATGTAGTTTCTTTTTGGGGGTCTTGGGCTCAAGCCCTTTTGATTCCCTCCACTTATGCTTAGGAAGCCATTCTTTTCCTTCCTTTTGCTTCTGTTTCTTGAGAAGTTTCCTCCTCTGAGCTCCAGACAAGACCTTAATCCTAATCTGGTCCAACTTCTCTGTTACGGTTCCCACTTCTTGCTCAGGTCTAGACCCTGATTCAGAAGTAGGAGTGCACTCCATCGGTCCTGATCCCGATGTCTGAGCACCTGAGGTCTCAGATTGCCCCTCAGATTCTTTTAAAATACTTTCTTTCTCCGTGTTCATCTTAGTCCCACGAGATTTGGGGATTTATATGGTCCACATCACGATAACCCCGCGTGGTGCAAGGCTACTTACTCAGGGAGGTCGCCCGGTATCCCTGAGGCTCCGTTCGAGACACATCCACCCATGTGCCACGCACCTCTCGGCACGGATCGCATCACACCTTGGGTTGGGAAAGGAATTGGGAAAGGACTGGGAGAGGATAAGGAAGACGGGACGTTGTGGGACACTCTTAGTCTGATCCATCAGCTGAGGCCTTTCCGGCAGTAGGTTCTCTACTTTCGGTATAGCCCTCTGCTTCACGCGGATACGCAAGCCTCTCCACCCTCACGGACAGTGCTTCGTCAAGGTGGTGTCCCCCGGAGAGGAAGACAGACATGACGGTCGTAGATAAAAAATTTCAAATTACGATTTTCTTTTTTTTTTCGTGATCCGATTTTTATGAAACGAAGTTTATATGTTGTCTAGACTTACGCTCAAGTTACCTGTGCAAACCCCATGCAAATTAGTGAAGTTGTTATGAAGATAAGAGGTTTTTAAATAGTTGAAAAAACAGACACAACGGTTATTAAAAACATTGAAATTACGACATCTTATTTTTCCGTCATCCGATTTTGATAAAATTATGCCTAAATGTTGACCCAGACGTTTCTCGTGTTTTCTGTGAAAACCGCATGATGATTCGTCCAGTAGTTATGAAGATTGAAGGGAACAGCGACAGGCCTACATTTACAGATTTATTATTGGTATAGATGTTCAAATGTCTGTAAATCTATCGGATCAAACTGCGTGGTCATCAGTCCGTAGCTTACAAACAACTTAAACCTAGGTAAACTAACCTAAGGACAAACACACACACCCAGAGCCGGCGCAAGCCCAAATGCCGCCCGTGCGAGCCGCTAAATTGCCGCCCCCCTCCCCCGTTTTTTTTTTTCACACCGATTGTCGAATATTATTTAAACAAATCTGTAGGGAATACCGGCAGTCAGTTTTTACTTCTCCGAGCTACCTAGGTTTCTGCCAATGAGTGGCCAGTCTCAAAGTTTTTAATGTGTGCTTCTATCTAACCGTCATGTTTACAATTACGTTCGCCGGTCGCGGTGGCCGAGCGGTCTGCGGCGTGTCACTCACGTTCTGCACGGCCGCTGCGGTCGAGGTTCGAATCCCCCTCGGGCATGGATGTTTGTGCCGTCTTTAGTATAAGTTAGTTCATATGTAGTTTGTAAGTTTAGGGACTGATGACCGCGTAATTAAGTCCCATAAGCTCTACAAACATTTGAATATTTCACAATTACGTTCAGCATGACGGTATATATGTAAACATAAATCAAAGCATTGAGAAGAGCCGCACTCTGCCCGAAATCTATGAAGATCTGGAAAATAAAAACAAAAATTATGACTGATTAGTGACATTCTCTTCAGATTTGTACAACAATCGCTGGGTACCAGCTCAAAAATTGAGTCAAACCTGATTGAGGAAATCTAGTCAGATTTAATAAGCCTTGTGAATTTACAAAAATGTTCAAATGTGTATGAAATCTTATATTACTGTAGGATACACTGTACAGGAGTTGAAGTCATTAGATTTGAGCCACGTGAAATTGCATTTCAGACCGAATTTCACTACAGACAGATGAAACGGTCAAAGAATGGGGCGGAAGATAATGGAGAGAGGAAGAATAAGGAGATGGAGTAACATAATAATGCAATAAATACACACCCGGGTATCGACGGTTAGTAATGCTAGTCGAAATATATTATCTCACTGTATTGCGGTTGTTCAGCCGGCCGCGGTGGCCGAGGTGACTGAGGCGCTCCAGTCACGGTCTGCACGGCCACTACGGTCGGGGGTTCGAATCCCCCATCGGGCATGGATATTTGTGCCGTCCTTAGTTGTAGCTAGTTCATAAGTAGTTTGTACGTTTAGTGGTTGATGACCTCGTAGTTAAGTCCCATAAGCTTTACAAACATTTGAACTTTTGATTTTTGCGGTTGTTCATTTCAAATAACTAACACTCGACACCTGTCGTAATTTCGTTTCTGATTATGGAATAAGGGGCAACATATTAATCATCGCCGTATCACGTCACTTTTCTGCACTTTATTTTCATTCTAGCTACTGAGACGACGCGTGCTTATTTGCCGAGTTGCCAATTTTTGAAGTAACAGATCATAAGAAAAATTAATTTTCGTATTCTGCAATCTGGAAGGAGACAAATTCTAATCTATGAGTAACATGCATGCGCAATACTAATTGTATGTTATATGAAAAGCACTTTCCTATTACATCTCAAGTTGCAAGAAATTCGGACGCACCAATTATTCTGTTCTTACGAAATGCAATGAAATTGCTTCTGACCAATCTTGACTCCCTCGGCCATCTACCGAAACAAATTCTGCAGTTTTCGTTGTAGAGAACGTAACAATACGTATTGCCCGGAAAGGAAAACTGGTGACGCGGCAGTGCCAGCAACTTCTGTCAGTCACGTGACGAGGTACAGCGAGGCTACAGTTAAACTAGCGCCCAAGAAGAAGAAGCAAGAAGCTCACAGCAAGTATGTGGTCGATGATATGGAAAAATGTATTATCTGGCAGTAATTTGTATGGCATTACGAACAATAGAAAGAAATACGAACTTTGCGAAAACTGCACCAATTTTGTAAAACAGAAATGAGCTTCAAAGCTGGCAAGGAAACCCTTAGAAGTAATGTTCTGTCTATGGATTTCCGTTTTACAAGGTGTCAAAATTAACGTTTTGTTTTGTGCGGACAAGAGGGCATTGTTGCTAAAAGACCATACCTCAGGTTTTCAGCAGAATCAGACCGATCAGTAGTTTACTTAGATGAAACATGGATTCACAAGCTTTATACAGTAAATAAATGTTGGCCAAGTGATAGTGTGGTAGTAGTATTGTCAAACAAATGTGCTGATCAGAGTTTAATTGTGTTCATGCCTGCGGAGACAGGTATTTACGGGCTCAAAAACCGAAACGTCCGACTATCACTCAGAAACGGATAGCAAAAATGTTCAAATATACGTCGAAACCCAACTTATGATAGGCTTACTACTAATGTCTATATCCGGTGTAATTACTCGCAGCGTATTTACTCATTCGGAATACTTCTAGCCATTGTAGGTGTTGGACATGTTTGACTGTAGTAATGTTCAACCATTTTTTTTTTCATAATGCGGGAAGAATGAAACACTTGGAAACTGTCATTGAAGGGCTTAGAAAAATTGCTTCGGACTTAACATGTAACCACAGTATCAAACATTGCATTCGAATTTACAAATTAGATTTAGTCTTCTGCAAAATTAGTTGTGAGTAAACGCACGGCGCGCAACAGGCTGGCAGCGCTCCACTCAAGATCACTGACCGGAATTAAGCTAGCACCCCCACCATAAAAAATCAAAAAACCATTTGTACCAGAATTTTGTGCTAATTTGTTGCTCTATTCAAACATTTTGTTCGCGAGCCGTTTAGCCGGAAATCGAAATTTAAGCTAGCACCCCACCTCTGAAAATCACATTTCCAAACAAAATTTCGGAATTACAACCACGTGGGAATTTTGTGCTAATTTTGTGCTCTTAAATGACGCAAACCCCAACCTTCCAGCTGCATTATTTATGTAAATAATAGCAATTTTAAGTATTTTCGCGCCGCGGGATCAAGAGTAAAGTACCTCAATGGAATTTGTTGCTCCTAGTTTCACAATGCCAAACTATAGTTTCAATTATGTGCTTTTAAGATATCCAGGTCCCGAATTTTGTGCTTGACGAGAAATCTGAAATTTCGGACTTTACTTCATTTACTCAACGCTCGAGACAAGAGTAAAGTGCACTCTTTGACAAAAAACCTGGCCGCCGGCCGGCCGCCGCTGAGCCTAAGTCCGAGCCGATCGCGACATGGGACAATAAAAGTGGCCGCGCTGATTCGCTCTGAGTCCAGCTATCTGCACAATCTGGCAACACTGCAGACTGCGGGAGTTCATACAGTACTTCTTCTGTGCAGTTAGAAGATAAATGGGTCAGCTACATCCGTGGTCTTGCGGTAAAGTGCGCGACTTGCATGTTCAGTACTCGCCATCGAAACCGACTGTTGACAAAAATTTTAAATTCATGTCACTCGTCCATGCTGATGCCACATGTGTAAGGGGAGCATATGTGTTACGTATTTCATTTTTTGGTATACTGGTAATAACATTTCGGCCCAATAACATTGCCACCTCTGGCCGCAGCACTTGGCAGAGCTCTCCGCGGCCCACTCGCCGGCAGCAGCGGTGGCGGCGCTACACAGCGCTGCCTCGCCCTCTGCCCACAGCGCCTGCCGCCGCTCATCGTCCTGCTGTAGTGTTGCTGAGTGGTGATCCATAAAAAAGGTTGCGATTCGTATTTCACACAGGATATAACGAAGCAGACCACCTATTTTGAATGATGAGCATATAATACATTAGAGAGGCAAAAAATTGTAATTGTCCAATCCGATGGCACTCTACGATGGTTAACACTTATTTGTGGTTTAAATCTCGATCCTTTTCCTTTCAGAAAAGCCTTTCATGTAATTTGTTATTGTCATCAGTTCATATGTTTTCATCAAGACACAATATGTAACTCACTGAAATGTTTTAGTGTCGTTGTTTCATTCCTTACGGTAAATGTATGAGCTAAATTATGTGAATACGTTTCAGTGCACGTTCTAAAGCAACACAGGCACACTGCAAGGTTCGTGTCTTCATGTCTCATTTCTACAGGAGATATTTCGCATCAATGGAGGTGAATTCGAATTTCTTCGAAGGCGTTTGTATGGTGAAGCAAAGAAGACATCTAATACCATTTCCATAATTTGAAGTCGACCTTTCTGAACGACTTATTGTATAAAGCTTTTCTTATGATTCCGATAAAGAGTTTCTTCTTGCAAGCTGCAGCGTATAAAGTAAAATAAAACGAAATTCCATCCCCAAACGCAATTTCTCCAACCAGGATTAGAACTGCCGCCTCACACCAGGCTTGCGTCAGAAGACACAAGTAGAACCACACAGCCAAGCACACAGTGCCGCATATTGCCCTCCGTCTCTCACATACTCAATACTGAGCCTCTAACGCATCGCGAAAGATAACCTGAAAGTCACCTACACAAATAACTACATTCCTTGAGTGCAAAAGATAAATTTCTGTCTCTCATTTGACGTGGGCATTACACATCATGAGTCATGAAAGTAGAAGAGGAATGTTAAGTGAACTTAGCGAGACAATTCAGTACCACTTGCGGAAGTAACTGCACTATCACAGTGTTGCCAAATATCAGCAACGATGTTGCCAGTTCTTAGCTGTACTAGGAAGACCTGTGTAGCGATAAGCGACGCGAAATCGCGTATGTCTCATGCGGGCTTCTAGAGGGGAGTCGCGCATTTCGGTTAATATGCGGCGCTCTCTCCTGATAGTTTCCGTCGTCACATTTAGGATGCAGATATTAAATTCGTCCAATGACGCCGAAACTAACGTTTAAATTTTTTGAAGCTTTACTGCATTATGATATTTCAGCAAATTACTAGAGAAGTTAAAAATACTGATATTGTGCTTGCAACATACGGTAGATCAAAGACTGAGATACGTAAACATGCATCACGATTACAGTTTCATCCCCCCCCCCAAAAAAAGACTAAAACAATTGCTTTGTTACATTTCCAAAAAAGCTAATTTTTTTTATGAATAGTTACTGGAAATCAATGATGCCCCATCCGTCTCGAAAAACTTTGCAGCTAGAAAGCGACTGCGTTTCAAAATGCAGCCTTACGACTGTGCAAGTAATATTTCATGTCTTCTACGTGAATACATAATTGTGTTGGTTTGCTTGAAAGCCAGAAGAAACGTGTATAACTGACTATTTGTGCAACACAGTAATTATTTCATTTGAGTATTCAGAAGACTGAATATTTAAAATTACGACCGTGACCACAGAAACTAAACTGTATATGTGGGAAATGTGCAATTCTGAGGTATATCCTCTGCAAACATATACATATAATCTGTAGACTACTGAGCAGCTTTTTATTTCGTAGTGTTACAGCCTTGTTGGGCCAACAAATGATGATGAGAATCCAAACCCATGTGTCTGATGGATTTTTCGAACGTTGCAACCTATGACTTGCATGTGTTGTTGCGTAGTATCTGTGGTCACGATGTTAAATTAACAAAAATTGTTACAAACGTTTTACCTACTTTCTACTATGGTACTATTTTTCGTCAGACCACACATTCTTTCTGGTCTCTTGGCCACATGGGAAAGAACGCTTTTGTAACGTAATTAATGATAATAATGATAGTAATCAATGATGTTTACGGCGTTACAGCAGAATGATGAAGATTACAATAACAATAGAAAATGCCGATCTCTTGGTTGACTCACTGCAATGAGTTTTGGTATTTCGTTGCTGATTACCATTTAGGACATTTTTCAGAGGAGAAAAATAGACGTGAAGCCACACACATCACTAGTACAACGATACCTCACTAATCAAATATGCTTGCTGTAGATCAGAAAACGAGAACGGCGCCACCGAGCTGAAATGAGACTACTCGTTCAGTTATCTGACATTTGTTGGCAGTTAATACACACAGTCCCGACATAAAACACAAAACTGTTTGCAATTTAAGCAGGGGTAGACCTTTCTGCGGTCGAATATTTAATTCAGGGTAACAGAGTCATTTAAATGCAATGACTAATCTCATATCCTCATGAATATTGGAAAATACCTCGAATTCTGAAACTAAGGGAACGATCAAAGTTGCCTAGTATCGTAACCAATACTGCTAAGCTATAGGAAGAATTTCTTGACCATCTCATAATATCCTCATTCCTACAAACAGCCTGCTTCATCTGGCTTTTATCCATGCTGCGCTGCAAAAGCCCATTCTAAGTAAGGCTTCAGTCCGACAACATCATTGAAAATGCTGATGAACAGATGACTTACCTTCATCAACTTCTGGGGAGAATTTCTTTTAACGAAACGGATAAAGTGTGAAATGACTACTTTCTCCAAATTTCCCACGAATTTTTGTCCCAAATTGGACGTATAAACGTTCAATCTTGTCATACGCGGCTCACATTTCAGGAATATCACCAAAATGAGCATCTGGCGGGTACCGTCCTAGAGCAGCTATTACGCAGGTTTTTACCGATAATCATAAAATTGACCAGACGGCTTTTGCTGCAGAATATGGTTAATTCTATTACATCCGCATACCCTTTCCCAATAAGAAACTGTTTTCTTCGTATAGTGATGCCCCTGTTTAGGTGAATTATAATGTTAGTGTTTAATGTTGCTTCAGAAGTACTTTTTGTCTTAAATATTTATATCTTTGCAGGTGATTCAAAGTAATTGTAATAATTCGTTTCCCTTCAAATTACTCCATTCGTTCGATCTATTATTTGTAAAGTAATTGCAACCGACAAAAGTGAAATTGTCCTATAAACCAAACCGTTTGGTTATTTCAGGTCTATCGTCCATGGGCAGTACTAATATTGTTCGTAACCGTAAACAGTTTGCCCTTGCTGTTCATCTCCTTAATATTGTTAAACACATATTTTCCCTATTATTCTCCTCGTGATGTGGTTGAACTGCTGTGCTTTATTATTGTTAGTATCATTAATTTTTATTTCAAGTTGATCTCTGAATTTTATTTTGTATTACCGTTACATTTGTTTGTTCAATATGTTTCACAATATTGAAAATCAACAAGTTCTCATATCCATTAATATAAGCGAGTTAGAGCTAATGTATAACGGTCATTATTGTCTCGTTCCATCCGTAAAAGTTCCTCTGAAAATCTGGAACACTTCTTTTAACACCCTTAATTTGAAACCGATACGTAGGCGGAGGACATTCACGGATTGCTCATTTATTAACGTCATTCATAATAATAATTTGGATCAAGTTTATTTACAAATTTTGTACTCAGTCCATTTAATTTTTATAAAATTACAGCCTTGCGCATTCTACGGCATCTGTTCAAAATCAATGAATAAGAGATACCTCAATACTTTTATTTACTATCTTTTAACAAGCAACAGTGCAATTGCTTTCCCTAATGTTGTTTTAAACCATGGCACAATTCATCGATCAATTTTAATCGTTGTAACATGTGTTTATTAGGTTGCTTTATTGTCTATTTTGTTTTTGTTACAAATTTTACATTTTATACTAACGATAGCCAGAAACTTAATTAACGTAACTCAGAACCGCGTGATAATGCAATATTTACTCGCATTCGTTTTTGCTTCGGAGCGAGTTGGTGCAGTGGTAACACACGGGACTCATATTCGGCTGCACGGCGCATCGAACTGGCCTTCGGACATTTGGATTGGAGTTTTCCATGATATTCCTAAATCAGTCTAGGCAAATGTCGGAATGGTCCCTGCGGCAAGATACGGCCGATTTCCTTCCACATCCTTATCATGACAATCCGAATTTCTGCTTCGCTCTAATGACCCCCTTGTCGAGGGGACGTTAAATCGTAACCTTCCTTCTTTCATGTCTCGTGTGCAATAGATCTTACTTTGTTCATGTTCCCGTGTGTTGGTACAAATTTTGCAGTTCATTTCAAACCAACTTCCCTCTGAACAAGAGACCTTGAACTTTCAACTTAACATAGAACTGGATGACATTCCATTTCTTAATTGGTGTGTGGTGTAGGGCACTTTTTATACAACTGCTGTTTCCGCGTGTTTCTCTTCCAGTTGTGAATGGTTCGCCGTTAAAACTATATCTGGTAAGACTTAGTGTGAGTTCATATCGCCCTATCTTTTTTACCTTCACGATCTTTTCGTGACTAATACATAAGAGGGGTTAGGTGAAATAGAAATAAAACAAATGTATCGAATGTCTCTGTTGTATTCTCATAAAAACGTTTGAAATTGAATGAAAAATTTCACACATACAAAATTTGAAAAGTGTAAAATAATCATTCAAATGGAAAATGCATATAAACGTGGGTTTAAAATAGACTAAGACGTTGTCCACTCGATAATTGCTACCGCGTTAAGGATAGTTCCAATAAATTTTCGAATTTTTAAGAGCTCGCGCGTCTGGAAACGGAGAAGGCGGAGCGCGCCTGCTGGAGGGATAGTTTTCGTTCTGAACAGAGGAAGCCATCAAACGGAGCCTAACAGATGTTCGGTAGACCTCTTGGAACGTACGCATTTTGACTGTAACATAAGAAATAAATGAAATTCACGAATTGCATTGAACATTGCAGTGGTTAGTAAATTAATGTCGTCCGCTTTCTGCGACGACACCGATCGACGTGAGATACCTGGCACCTAAAAGTCACCATTACGTTTGTACTTTGAAACCTATCACCGCGCTGTAATGAACACACTGCAATTAAAACTATGTCTGCATCGCATACGGCCACGAGACAACGTAACATTTTATGAAATCAACGAGGCAGGCAACAAAGACAGCAACTCATCAAGGAACGTGCTCAAAAAATTCAAATGGAACGCTATTTAACGTATCAAGATGTTCTGTCAATAACAGGATTCTTGTAATTTCCATATTGACCTGCGGACATTTTATTTGATCAGGAAGCAAACTCGAAGGAAACTGGACAAAATCTGAGTATTTAGGAAGACTTTTCTGCGACAAATTGTGAGTCTTACTGTTAGTTAATGGAGTACAGTAAACATAACTATAAGTCCTGCATATGAATCAGCCATAAACCGAGAACCAAAACTGGTAATACGCTCAATGAGGTATTCTTTGATTTTTTTTCAATAGCTGGCCACGTGACATATTTGCAATTTGGAGAGCACAGTATCTCGAGCCTGAGTGGAATTACGGATCCGGATCCTAACATGCAGGACGCCAGCTACAAAAACTCGTTCATCAGGCCATCAATGTAATCAAGATTTTCCAACGTCATAGTAGGACCTATTGTTTCGCAACTTCGGCATCATGTAGCTCTGTGTCTGATATGTAATTCTGCACTCAGTTGACTTTTTCTTGTCACCTACATTAAATATTTTGAAAAATTAACATCATAATATGCTCATTGTCGTAGTTAACTGAATTTGTGTTCAAGAAGGTCGTTTCATACATTAACTACTCCTACTCTCTTTCACATTGCGAGCAATCTGCCTCAGCTGTGAGTAAATCAATGAGGTAGGGTTTATAGCAGTAATTTCTAGCTGTATAATAGCCACTTTCTGAAAACCTATCCAATTTAGAAATCGGGTCCGTTTTGTTGCAAAAGCTGGATCTCATCATTTCGTTTCGTTACGTCTTAAATTTATGCGCTTACTGTCAAACAAAATTACCCGTGCCAACTGTCTCCTGGAAACCTCATAGCAGATGTTGTAGCCACTACTTCAAGAATATCAAGTGACATTACAAACAAAACGAAAGAACATTTTCTTAAATGAATTGATCAATTGTTCTAAAATGATGGTAAAATTTTAAATATAGATAGAACAACTTGTTTGGAAATCACTTCAATCATCCCATAAAGTAAATAATAAATTCTGACGCCGCGTCAGCTTTTTTTTTTTTTTTTTTTTTTTTTTTTTTTTTTTTTTTTTTAAGAACGTTGCTTTACAGGTCTACGACCGTTTTCACGTTTTTAAATTTTAAAGACCCATCTTCAGGTGTTAATTTTTTTCATATGAAAATTCATTATAGAGACACAAGGTTCTAATTGCTTTCATCTGTCATGGGACTAAAATTTCATTAATTAGGCTCAGATATATGGAACCAGTCCAACAGAAATCATGTCATTCAGAATAAAAACCAAGGACATTAAAATGTGGGACAAACAGTCGCATAATTTTGATTACTGTATTTTCAATAAAACCAGTAGATCGCCGACGAAGTGAAGGAGTACACACCAAAGAATACTGCCCAAAGAATCGAAGAAACCGATAGATGATGCATTCATATTTTGCTCATCTTCGCATCAAGTATTACGGCAAAGTAAGAAAACTTACGAATAAACACAACCATCCAGATTCTCTGTTTTGTTACAGCTTCATGAGGACTAAATTCGTTTAGACGCGTTTGACAAGACTCAACATAGATACTGTCCATCTTCGGACAACAGTGCCTAGTATCATTGGAAAAAATGATGGTTAGCAGTACTTCTCCGTTTTGTTACAAAAAGCTCACACTGAAAGTTGATGAGGGTACGTTCTCAATTCATCAGCATTTCTTCTCAAAGCATGGCTAAAAGCCAGTTGAGGCCAGATGCTAGTAGGATTGAGAATATTGTGGGCTGTCGCTTTCAAGATGCGAAGTGTTTGATACCTTACTGTTTAGTGACGGATGATGCAACGTTCATTTCCAGTAACTCATAAAAAATAGCTTTTGTAGATATCTTAAAAAGTAATTGTTTTAGTCTTTTTTGGGGGGAGGGGGGTGAATCGGAAATCGTGATGCATGTTTACGTATCTCAGTCTTTGATCTGCCGTATGTTGCAAGCACAATATCAGTATTTTTAACTTCTCTAGTAATTTGCTGAAATATCATAATGCAGTAAAGCTTCAAAAAATTTAAACGTTAGTTTCGGCGTCATTGGACGAATTTAATATCTGCATCCTAAATGTGACGACGGAAACTATCAGGAGAGAGCGCCGCATATTAACCGAAATGCGCGACTCCCCTCTAGAAGCCCACATGAGACATACGCGATTTCGCGTCGCTTATCGCTACACAGGTCTTCCTAGTACAGCTAAGAACTGGCAACATCGTTGCTGATATTTGGCAACACTGTGATAGTGCAGTTACTTCCGCAAGTGGTACTGAATTGTCTCGCTAAGTTCACTTGAAATTCCTCTTCTACTTTCATGACTCATGATGTGTAATGCCCACGTCAAATGAGAAACAGAAATTTAACTTTTGCACTCAAGGAATGTAGTTATTTGTGTAGGTGACTTTCAGGTTATCTTTCGCGATGCGTTAGAGGCTCAGTATTGAGTATGTGAGAGACGGAGGGCAATATGCGGCACTGTGTGCTTGGCTGTGTCTTCTGACGCAAGCCTGGTGTGAGGCGGCAGTTCTAATCCTGGTTGGAGAAATTGCGTTTGGGGATGGAATTTCGTTTTATTTTACTTTATACGCTGCAGCTTGCAAGAAGAAACTCTTTATCGGAATCATAAGAAAAGCTTTATACAATAAGTCGTTCAGAAAGGTCGACTTCAAATTATGGAAATGGTATTAGATGTCTTCTTTGCTTCACCATACAAACGCCTTCGAAGAAATTCGAATTCACCTCCATTGATGCGAAATATCTCCTGTAGAAATGAGACATGAAGACACGAACCTTGCAGTGTGCCTGTGTTGCTTTAGAACGTGCACTGAAACGTATTCACATAATTTAGCTCATACATTTACCGTAAGGAATGAAACAACGACACTAAAACATTTCAGTGAGTTACATATTGTGTCTTGATGAAAACATATGAACTGATGACAATAACAAATTACATGAAAGGCTTTTCTGAAAGGAAAAGGATCGAGATTTAAACCACAAATAAGTGTTAACCATCGTAGAGTGCCATCGGATTGGACAATTACAATTTTTTGCCTCTCTAATGTATTATATGCTCATCATTCAAAATAGGTGGTCTGCTTCGTTATATCCTGTGTGAAATACGAATCGCAACCTTTTTTATGGATCACCACTCAGCAACACTACAGCAGGACGATGAGCGGCGGCAGGCGCTGTGGGCAGAGGGCGAGGCAGCGCTGTGTAGCGCCGCCACCGCTGCTGCCGGCGAGTGGGCCGCGGAGAGCTCTGCCAAGTGCTGCAGCCAGAGGAGGCAATGTTATTGGGCCGAAATATTATTACCAGTATACCAAAAAACGAAATACGTTACACATATGCTCCCCTTACACATGTGGCATCAGCATGGACGAGTGACATTAATTTAAAATTTTTGTCAACAGTCGGTTTCGATGGCTTTTTTTTTCTTTTTTTTTTTTTCTTTTTCTTTTTTTTTTTTTTTGTTGTTTTTTTTTTTTTTTTTTCCTTTTCCTGATTTCGTTATCAACCTGTTGGATACTGTGAAAATTGATGAATTGTGTCGAGGCACTACTGCACTCTAAGGCTTCCAAGTTCCTCTTCTCGTAAATTTCTGCCAAATGCAGGTTGTTCCGCAATCTTTGGATTGTCCTGTTTAGTTCCATTCATCAGCATTCATCATTCAGCCCTATTGCGTCTTCTCATAACTGTGAAACCCTCGGTGCAGAAAAGTACCTTTTTGTGAATGTATTTTTGTTTTATATGTATATTTTTGAAATTACTTTCTTGTTTATCACATTTCTTCAATTTGAAAAAAAAAAAGCTCCTCTTTGTGAAATTGTGCTAGATTATGAAAAAAAAAATAACTAAAAGATGAATCCCTCTTCTAGGGCGTTTCATTTTTGAATCATAACTTCTGTGTACACTAAAACGTATGCATACAGAACAAAAACAAATTTCCTAGGGCATTTACCTTTTTTTTCTCCCCCTTTTTTCAGTGAGTAAATGAATTACATCACCATTTAATCTGCACGAATTTTTCTTTACTTTATATCTTAGTAAGTACTTTCACTTGGGAATGAGTATTGGTCCTTTGATATCAAACTGTGAATTTCTTCGTCGTCACTGGCATGCTGTTTCAGGGTTCTGCTGAGGCCTTCACGGCTACCGTAGCGGCCACGGGGCCCACGAAGTCCCCACCGTACTTCACCCCCAGCAGCTGTCCCCTACTTTAGCATGCATCTACCATCTATCCCACTCCTTGCTTCTCGATCACAATTCGCAGCATGTTACCAAACGTTTTTATTTGATTTTTACTCTGGTATATTTTATAGTATTCTGATCGTAAATATTCTCTGTATTCCAATATACTGTCTTTCCCATTTTTATTTATAATGTAGTTAACGTAATTTCCGATTAACCATAAGATGGCATTATTTTTCTGAGATGGAAAAAAAACTTCTTCCGGGAAGAATATTATATTTGGGTTGATGTCTCTCCCATCATGACGTCTGAGAAAGGCAACTTGCATTTTAACTTCTTGGCATAAGTAACTGTACCCTTGACAAACGAAACGATGATCTAACGTGTCAGTCCTGTTGCATTTACGGCATTTGTTTGTGTCACTGCGTCCTATTAAATATAATTTCTCGTTAGTGCTAATTAGATGATTTACAACTTTGTACCATGTCGACTGTACTTCTGATGTAAGTATTTTGTTATTTATATTTTGCCAAATATTTTTCCATTTTCTGTGAGGGTACTTTAATTCCATCTTATTCGGGTTGTCCTGTGATCTTATTTTTTTCAGCATGTATTTGCTGTTCCTCTTGTTGATATCCTGTATAAGGCATTGCATGTAACTTAGTTCGAAATAAAAGTGTCGAATGTGCTTCAATTTATAGTTTATTACTCTGATGTCGATTGGTGGCCGAAGGCTGTTAGGCTCAAAAAGTTTGAATAATTTAGAAGTTACGCTGTTTGGATACATTTCAATAAGTTGCAAAGACCTCTTTATAAACAGAACATTGGTTTTCTTTAAAATGTCTGACAATCCAAGTCCCCCCTCTGCGGTAGTTAGGGTCACTGTTCCAGCAGCCACTCGAAATATATGACCTTGCCAGAGGTATCGGCAAACCGTTGCCGTGATAGCTTTTGCAACTTCTTTAGGTATTGGCAAAATTTGCCCAATGTAAGTTGCTTTCGATAAAACTGCACAATTAATGATCTTAATTCTTTGCTTAATGTTTAGGTCCCTCAAATAATTTAAAATGAGGGAGCCACGAATATTGTCCAAAATTTTTTTCCAATTGGAAGCTATAGTTCGAAGAGGACACATATGGAGGGTGAGACCCAAGGCAGTGTGTTGCCCAACGCATTTTGCCCAAGCAATATTTACGTTGGCCATTCCGTTCAGTTTTAAAAAAGCACTCTTTGTGTCATTTACTTTTGCGCCCGTTGCTTTACAGTACAAGGTTACATTCTCTGTCATTCTTGTGGCGTCATCGTTACTTCTAATCAGCACACCGACATCATCGGCATATGCATTACAAACCGTTTTCAGTCCCGCAAGAGATATGCCCTCTAGTACATCTTCTAACCTTCGTAAAAGTGGTTCCAAAGCTATTACATAGAGCAGCATTGATAATGGGCTCCCTTGAGGGATTCCACTCGTTATTGGAATATCCTTACTATAAAGACCATTGAGAGATACATTAGTTTTCATTCCCTTTAAAATGTTGTTGAAAACCTTCACGTTGTTATCATTGAGGCCCATGAATGCCAATGTTTTAAAAAGATACCCATGGTGAACTCTGTCAAAGGCCTTATTAAAATCAATGAATACTAGACCACCATGTGCTGCAGAGTTGGAGAAAATTGCGACTATGTCCCTGTATTCAGTGACTGTCTTAAAAATGCTTCGTCCTGGGAGACATATCTGATGAACACCAATGATCCTCCATAGGATTGGTGTTATCCTCTCCTTAATTACCCTAGCTGTTATTTTATAATCAGTGTTGAGTAAGCTTATTGGTCTCATCTTGGTGATATCTTTTATTCCCAAGTTCCTGCCTTTTGGGATCAGTACTGTGATGCTTTGCTTCAAATCTGTAGGAACAGCCTCCCCATTTAGTACTTCGTTTATCATTTCAGTAAAAGCTTTGCCTATGACATGCCAGTATGATCTGTAAAACTCTATGGGCAATCCATCGGGGCCGGGTGACTTTTTAGTTGGCGATGACTTGAGTACATCGAAAACTTCTTCTTGAGTAATTTGTGCCTGGAGGTGTCGATTGTCCTCTTCCGTTATTGTATTCTTAAGGCCAGATGTTGTTAAGAATTCCTTTGTCGAATCTTCATCTATCTGCTGTTCACTGTAAAGTGTAGTGTAGAATCGATAAACCTCGTCTAATATATCTTTTTGGTTTGTAAGGATTCTCTTATCCTCCGCCCGCATGTGATCAATAAAATTTCTTCGCCTCCGTTGTTCGTGTCTTATGAGGTGATAGATAGAAGCGTTTTCTTCTTCCACAATAGTTTGTGCATGCGATCTAATTTTAAGCCCTCTAGCTGGGACCTCTTCATATTTATGAGCTTGGCTTTAATTCTCTTTATTTCTATGAAAATATCGTTAGTCATCGGTTGTTCATAAAGATCGCGTAAACAACAATAATAAAATTCCGTTGTATGTCTCGTCCATCTCATTCTCTCCTTGCTATGCGCTATTAGGGTAGCCCTCAATTTTTTCTTGGCAACCGCAGCCCACCATTGTATAGTTGACCTGTATTTATGGCGCTGTCGTAAAGAGGCCTGCCAGGTTTCTTCTATTTGTGCATTTAAGTTATTCCCTAGCAACATACCTATGTTCAATTTCCACAATGGTCGGCCCCAGTAAGTTTTCTGCTTCGGTAACTTAACACTGCATTTAACTGCAAGATGGTCGGAAAAGGTAGTTGGTATAACTTCAATTGCAGCAATTTTATTATCAAAGTTCGAAGAAACGTAAAGTCTATCGATTCTGCTTTGGGATCTACTAGTAATGTATGTGAACCTGACGAGGGTAGGATACTTAATTTCCCATGCGTCTTTCCATTTCATGTTACTAACTAAGCCCTGAAGTTATTTAGATTTATTGAAGTTTGGGCGTTGGTCCTTTTCATGTAACACGCAATTCCAATCACCGCCAACTAAAACATTTTCCGGATTGTCTTTAAGTAAAACTAGAATTTCACTTTTGTAAAATGTTGCTCTTTCGTCTCTCGCATTATTGCCCGATGGTGCGTAAACATTTACCAAATTAGTATTAAAAATTTTGCATCTGATTCCCCGCCCAGATTCTAAAAGGCAGACATCTTTCATCTCTATGCCGTCCTTTGCAAGGATAGCTGTCCCACAACTACTCTCAGGTGCAATATTCAGTATTGCTTGATAACCAACGACGTATAGATCTTTGATGTTAACCTCCTGCAATAATGCTATGTCTGTTTCGGATTGATACAAAAAATCTTTAAGAGCAGCCACTTTTGTTTCATTCTGAATTTTGTTGATGTTAAGAGTTGTCACATTATAAACATGTTCCATTAGTTAGGTGTGATTTAAATTTCTAAGTCCGATAAGGGCAATTCATTGTCTTTTTTTTCCTCCCCTTCGCCGTCCCCCGTCTTCTTGCTTCTTGTCTGTGCGGTTGCATTCCCACTCTTTTAGTAAAAAATATCTTCATCGTGTATTGATTCATCTGCCATGTCTTCGTCTGATTCCTGTGCCCAGTCTAGTCGTGCCTCTGGGGTAGCTTGACTTGACATGGGTTCATTTCCTGACATCTCAATGGTATTGTCAGTTGCTTCACTTCCGCTTCCTGTAGGACGTTCCTTGGAAGTTGCTGTTGCTTCTGAAACAGTCGCCTGCTTGTCGCGTTCTTTAATGGTTTTCAGTTTTTCCTTCAAAATGGGGGCTATACTCTCAGCGGCTTCATGAGCCAGCCTGCGCTTCTTATTTCTCCTGCGCTTTGGGGATCCCCCGCTGGATGATGCAGGTGACTTCTCTTGAGAATCTGTGGACGATGTCTCAGTCGCCACCTGTTCCTTCTTCTTATCGGTTAGCCTGTTCGGATTTCCATTTTGCACCTCCATTTTGGGTCTTTCTGCGTGATGTTACGAGGTGTAGGGTCCTCAATTGTGCTGTCCTGTGTACTTCGATTCTCTTTCCCAGATCCTCTTTGGGCTTCTATGTCGGATGTCGTTTTCGGTAGGGTCTCATTTGTCTCCATGTGACTGCCTGTCACGTCCTCGATGTTCATTCTAGTTACCTGGGAAGTCAGTGGGCCTTCGTGTTGAATAACAGAAGAGCGGCTTCCACTTTCAGATTCTGTGGAGACAGGTGTTGTCTCCTGCACATCCAGTGAAGCTCCTCCCTGACGCGGTATTTCGGTCGTTTCCATGGCCGGGTAGCTCGCCTCGCTAGAACGCGCTTGCTCGACGCGACTCGGATCTGCGTAGTTTCCTGGAGCGGCCGGTGCGGTAACAACTTCCTTTTGCCTAGCGGGGCTGCGCGGGTACGTGGCGGCAGCGTACGTCAGCTTGAGGCCGACTGCCTGGCCGGGCGCCGCGTGCTCTGCAGCCGGCAGCTGCGGGACGCGCCTCCTGCTACACTCGCTTCTAATGTGCTCCGTGGAATTACACAGAGCACACGTTCTGGGCTGTCCGTCGTATATTAGTAAAGCACGGTAGCCGCGCACATTTAAGTATGACGGTATGTGCTTATGAAGTTCTATCTTTACTTGACGAACGCCGTTTAAGACAGGGAACATGTAAGCCTCTGACCATTTTTCAGCGATAATCGAAATTATTCTGCCGTAGGGTCTAAGAACTTTTTGTATTTCGTCATCCGGCATTTCAAAGGGCAGTTCGAAAACACGAACTGTCCGAATACCTAATCCGGCGTGACAGACTGGAACGTCACTTACACTACCGTCTGAATGATGAAACTTAGCAAGTCCGCCAAATTTGTCTACAATTGAGCAACATAATTCTGGACTCTTCAGCTTCACGAAAGCAGCGTTCGTAACAAAGGACAAGTGAACACCAATTACGTCACTCTCATTAATCATGATTTTTTCGATAAGCCATTGTTTCACTTCAAAAGCTTTTGGTCTAACATGACATCTGTCGAAAGAAAATTTAATCGTGTCCTTCCTCAATATATTAATCGCGTTCATTCCGTCTTCTTATTCGTAGTAATCATAGCCACAATTTGCAGAGCAGAACGCTTGCGACTAACCTTAGACACAGCGACACAGCCGTTGTTTACCTGCCGAACGCCAGCGTTGCCGCCACACGTCCGTCCAGTACCGCAGCTGACACTCGAATGCTAGTACTGAACATGCCAGTCACGCACTTTACCGAAAGACCACGGATATAGCTGACCCATTTATCTTCTAACTGCACAGAAGAAGTACTGTATGAACTCCCGCAGTCTGCAGTGTTGCCAGATTGTGCAGATAGCTGGACTTAGAGCGAATCAGCGCGGCCACTTTTATTGTACCATGTCGCGATCGGCTCGGACTTAGGCTCAGCGGCGACCGGCCGGCGGCCAGTTTTTTTGTCAAAGAGTGTACATTAACGGAATTTGTTGCTCCTAGTTTCACAATGCCAAACTATAGTTTGAATTATATGCTTTTAAGATATCCAGGTCCCGAATTTTGTGCTTGACGCGAAATGTCAAATTGTTATACTAGGAGCAACAAATTCCGTTAAAATTCTTTACTCTTGTCTCGAGCGTTGAGTAAATGAAGTAAAGTTCGAAATTTGACATTTCTCGTCGAGCACAAAATTCGGTACCTGGATATCTTGAAAGCACATAATTCAAACTATAGTTTGGCATTGTTAAACGAGGAGCAACAGCTTCCATTGCGGTACTTAACTCTTGAACCCGCGGCGCGAAAATACTTAGTAATTTTAAGTATTTACATAAATAATGCAGCTGGAAGGTTGGGGTTTGCGTCATTTAAGAGCACAATATTAGCACAAAATTCCCACGCGGTTGTAATTCCGAAATTTTGGTTGGAAATGTGATTTTCAGAGTTGGGGGTGCTAGCTTAAATTTCGATTTCCGGCTAAACGGCTAGAGCACAAAGTGTTTGAATAGAGCAACAAATTAGCACAAAATTCTGGTATAAATGGTTTTCTGATTTTTTATGGTGGGGTTGCTAGCTTAATTTCGATAGAATACTGGCGTGTACGCCAGGCTGCTTTTCCCTGTTCCCCGGCGTAAACAAGACGGTGCTGCCACAGTGACGAGGAAGAAGTTAGTCCTTCTCCTTCCCCTTGTTCAACAGGGGCGGCCGGCAGGTAGTCGAGGCGCCGTGCCACAGTTCCCGAAGGCGCTCCCTCCGAGGTTTGCTTTCGAATCCCCTCGTAGGCATGAATGTTGAGTTTGTCCTAAAAAATAAGAGTGGGCGGCATATTTGCCGCCCCTCGGCAAGTGCCGCCCCGTGCGGCCGCACGTTTCGCACGTGCCTTGCGCCGGCCCTGCACAAACCTATGCCGCAGGGAGGACTCGAACCTCCACGACGAGCAACCGCGCGCTCCGCAGCGAGGTTCCTTAGACCGCTCGGCTACTCCATCGCGGCCAATGTTATTCCCTCAGCACGCAATTTTATTAGAAGACCCTTGTGATGTACAGTGTCAAAATGCTTCCGGAAATCAAGAAATACGGAATCTATTTGACATACAGTGTCTATAGCACTCATCACATTGCGTGAGCATAGAGCTAGCTGTGTTTCACAAGAACGGTACTTCCTGACTAAGGGTCAATAGGTCCTCTTCGAGGTAGTTCATAATGCTTGAGGAAAGTGTATATTCTAGAATCCTGTTGCAAACCGATGTCAATGACAATAGGCCTATGAGTTTGCGGGTTTCTCATATTGCCTGTTTTGAATATTGGAGTGACCTGTGCAACTATCCAGTCTTTTGGAACGGAACTTTCGCTGAGCGTGTGGTTGTATATGATAGCTAGGTATGGATCTATTGCATCAGTATACTCTGAAATGAACCTAATTGGTATACAATTTGGGCAAGAGACTTGCTTTGGTTAAGTGAATTAAGTTGCTTTGATACTCCAGTGATATCTACTTCTAAATTATGCATTCTGGCGATTTTTCTTGAATCGAGTTCTGAAGTAGATGCTTCGTCTACTTTGCTGTGTTTAGCAATTATATTTTACCAGAGCTGTCATCCGTAGCAGGAGCATTGGTAAGACGTAGTGAATGTATTTATTGTGTTTTGCAGAATTCCTTAGGATTTTCTACGAAGTTTCGTGACAGGGTTTCGTTGTGGAAACTTTTATAAGCTTCTCGGTTTGAAGGTCGAGATAAATTTAGAGTTTCATTAAAAGATTGCCAGACTTGGGACATTTTTGTCTGTTTAAATTTGGCATGCTTTTTTTTCCTTTTGCAAGAGTGGTCTAACCTGTTTTGTGTACCACGGCGAATAATTGTAAACATGAATAAAACGCCAACACTTCACAATACTAATGTGACATACAACTAAAAACTATAATACTTAGCTTGCATATCGTCGAAGCTTTAGGCGTATCTGTTTTTATGAAGTATGATCATGGTGAGGTATTCGTAAGAAGTAAATACTTCAAAAACTCTTCGTTTCATTTCCACTTCGAACCATTTATTCAAGAAGATAGAACATATAACTCCAAACATCTTCCACAACTACCAAGACTTCTCGTATGTTTCAAATAACAAACTGATACAGATCTGACATCGAAAAAACTGTCAATGATTTGGTTAGGTGCGAGTCAACAACCGGCAAATACTTTATAAAATCCATCTTAAAGCTTACCGTTGTTTATTAAGTCCTTAAAAATGACTAGCTTCGGTCTTAGACTATCGTAACGTATAAAACGTTATTAAACATATTAGGAAAATTTATTAAATAAAACAAATCTGGATGTTAACAGCAGACAGTTCATAGTAGCAAACCTAACGATATTTCTCAAACTGGACGCGTTTTATACATTGCCAGAATGTTCGAAGTCGATCATGAATATTTAAATTGTGAAAATGACTTCTGGTGTTATCAGTCAGCTTTATTTTATGTAACGCATTTTAGTTCATTTAATACCTTTTTATACATGATGATGGTCTACGACTGAAACTAGTCGATTTTTAAGGAATAAAAAAAAGCTGATTGTTTTAAGGTGCCCTTTTTTAAGTCCAAAAACCGACTAAAATACCAACTCCTTTGGCGCTATAGCGCCGATGTATAGATATGTTCGCAAACAATGGGTACAATGACAGATATTGTTAAACAATACATTATATGTTATTTACAATCACAAATTAACAAAGTAAGATAAATAACATCAATAAAATAATACATTGTGTATAAAACGTGGATTACTTATATATGACAAAATTTTACATCTCTTTGCGGTGTTTCTGAGAATCTTAACAAGACTACCTAACCAACAATATCCATTACAAGAACTAATTAAACCATTACCGACATATTGAAAATTGTTACCAACATTTACACAGGATCTATATACAAAGATTTACACAATCAAGCGGTTAGCTATTTACAAAAGTTTACAATTACATAATAGAGAGGTCATGGTTTCACTAATAATTGGCTTTTAACGATTACTTCAATTAATTATGACAATCAGACGTGCATTTCTCAGGTAAGGTTAAGAAATATTTGATATTAGCAAATTGCAAGGATATTTTTCAAACAGCAGACTTTTTTACATTGCCAGAATGTTCTACAGCAGATGGATAATGAATTGTTTATATAATCGTTAATTAGCATTGGCAGTTCTTTCTGGTGAACTACACGTATTACTCTGTTTAATGCGTATTATCGCAGTCATTATAGCTGTCCCGTTTGTTTTGTAAAAGATATCGATATGATGTCAATAATCACGTTATCTCATTAAGCATGATAATCCCCAGTACTTAATTGTCACTCAGTTAAATATACAGATCACTTCATAAATATTGCACACTGATACACATCACATAGTTTTTGGACTATTCTGTTTAAATGAAGTAGTAAGTTCCTACAGCGCCGTTATCGAATACCTCAATAGTCGTTTAGAGTCATTGCCAACTTCAATAATGCTTCTGGAGATGGTAGTATAGACTTATATACAGAGGGAGGGCGATTGTCATTATTTGTGCCACTGACTCATCGTCCATAATTTATTCATTCCTACTGAATAATAACACAAATTATTTTGTCCTCGTTATAGTAGGTTTTCTAAAAAACTATCCTACCTTCTAGCTGGACTAAACCACATTCACTGTACAAAACGTTATCAAGATCAGTTGAGTTCATCGCGGACAGAGTACCACGCGTTTTTCATATATATAATGAGGAGCTTATACACGTGGCTCAGGTCGTGTGTTGGTATAGTACGATAAATAAGCTGTTTTTTAATAGTGTACCTTGAGATTGTAAATGCGACATAAAGTCACTGAGGAGGTAGTCGACCATGATGAAATGATGAGGTAGTACTGCTGTGAAGCTGGTTAGGTCGCAAATTCTTTGTTATTGGTCACACTTCATGTACAGCGTGCTTTCAAAAAATGACGCGTTTCGGAATTACCATCATCAGATTAGCATTTCTTCCGTGCCATGTGCACACGTGAACAGATGGAAGATGTTCTTAAATATACATACAAAAGCAGACTACCAGCTGTACATGAAGTGTGACCAATAACAAAGAATTTGCGACCTAACTAGCTTCACAGCAGTACTACCTAATCACCTTGAGATTGGTTTTGAAGAAAAAAATGAAATACAATACCTTCTGTTGAGAATGGCAATTCAAACCTCTCAACAGAATTCCTTTACCTTTTAAAGATTACTTTGTGTTATTGCTTTTATTGTTGTGTTGTATGGTTGCTATGTGAGACTTTCCGTGTGTTTTTTATTCAGTAGTTATTATTACAAACAAATTTACGTTTTGTGTGACTCGAGAATGTCCACAACTCGCTAATTTTATCAGGTTATGGGCTCAGAGCTGTTATAGTTTGCAGGATTCGTAACTTGCTTGTTAATTTAAAAACGCGAACTCATTATTAATCATGGCTGATATAGCAGAGAAATACAAAATTCCATTGTTTGATGGAACCAATTTGTGTAGTTGTAAATTTCGAAATGAGGTGCTGGAGTTTATTCAGATGAAACATTCGAGAAGAATCACGCGCAAGGAAAGAAATGCAATTAGCGACTTTGAAGAAACGTGATAACAAGTGTCTCAAATCATCCAGAGAATTGCGGACAATTATGTAGAATACGCCAAAGAGAAAACTACGTCGTTTGATCTGTGGTTATTGATGTGTAATGTTTTCGAGAGAAGATGAATGGCGAGTCAGTTGTGAATTCGGAAAAGTTTACTAATGATGACTGGACAAGTAATTTCCTTGCGATCATAGGAGCAAGATTAGAAGAAATAGATGTCGGTTGCCATCTATTGTTGACAATTCCGCCGGATTATGACAGTCTAGTCACAACGTTAGAAACACTGTTACCAGATACGTTAACTCTAGAGTTTGTGAAGAACAGACTTCTGGATGAAGAGACGAAGAGGAAGGATGCTGTCAAGAAAGACCACATTATGTCACCGACCGTTTTTGTTGTTGCAGTCTGTACAGAAGTCCGATAATTACTGTTTCCCTGCCGCTGCTTATGAAAATTTGGCAACGTCAACTGAAATTAAGCGGTATTTGGATTCTGGAACGACAGATCATTTAATAAATACTTGTCTATAGTTGAAAAATGTAAAGAGGTTGCCAGAACCAATTAAAATCAATGTTAGAAGTGTGGAACATTTCTTTATGCTAAATGTGTTGGTGAAACTGAAGTTACGAGTTGTGTAAATGGCTAGAAAATTTCGATTTTTATTACAGATGTTCTGTCAGTTCTATATCTTACCTATAATCTGTTGCCATATACTAGAATCAAAAAGTTTCCGAGTGATTTTTGAGAATGGTAAAGGTATTATTCAGAAGAACGACATAACTCTTGCCATTGCAGAGAGAAGTGAGGCAAACATGTACACGATGAATTTTGTACATAAGGAACCGCACTGTCACGTAACTTCGCCAACTGAGTCCATTGAACTATGGCACGAGAGGTTGGCTCATCTGAGCAACGATAATATTCGAAAGTTGCGGATGCAAGTGGATGGAATGAATTTCATATCTGACAAAACGGGTCATGATATTTGTCATACATATGTTGAAGGGAAAAAGACATTACAGCCGCATAAAAAAACGAAAGGTAAGAACTACCAGGCCATTAGAACATATTCACAGTTATCTAACTAGAACTATTACACCAGTTTTATATGATAACAAAAGGTATGTTTTGACATTTATTGATGACTTCACTCACTTTGTTTGTGTTTATTTTATGGAAACAGTGTCAGAAGTGACAAAGTTTTTCGTAATGTTTCAAGCTGATTTTAACTTGAAAATAAGTCTTTTTCGCTGTGATAACGGGTGTGAGTATATAGCGAATGAGTTGAAGTATTTTTCTCAAGATTTGGGTATTGAATTTTGAGTTTACAGTATACACCGCAGCACAATAGAGTTTCTGAACGTCTGAACAGGAATATTTTGGATAAAGCACGTTGTATGCTTCTCAAATCAAAACTTGACAAGAGTTTTTGGACAGAAGCAATATTGACTGCCGTCTATATCACAAACAGAATTCCAAGTACAGCCTTGGATGGAAAAGTACCAGCGACTCTCTGGTACGGAAGAAAACCTAATTTTGAGAATATGAAGGTTTTTGGTTGTATTGCCTCTTTAAAAATTCCAAAGGAACCTCTAGCAAGAATACTTAATCCTCGTTCACTTTGATGCATTTGTATTGGCTATTGTCCAAATGGATACAATTTTGGTGTCCACAGCTGAAGAAAGTAATTTCTGAAAAGGACGCAATTTTTTATAAAGTAAATTTACTGTCAATGGCACAATTAGTGAACAGTGGCTTTCAGGAGAAGGAGAAAATAATATAGAAGAGTATAATATAGGCCTTGATAAAAACAGGACAGAAGAATACAAGACAGATGAAGACTTGAAAGAAGAAAAGGAGAGTAAAAATTCAAGACAATTGGTCAACACATCAGAAAAGGTACAAAATCTTAGACGAAGCAACAGAGAACGAAAGATGTCTGCAAGATTTTTTGATTATGCGGTACTGGCCTTGCATGATTAATCATTTGTTGATGACGTTCCTGAATGCTATGAAGATATACAAGGCAGACACGATGAACACGAGTGGACACAAGCAAAAAATGAAGAAAGAAAGTCATTGGAACTTAATGAAACTTGGGAGTTGACAGTGTGCTCTCCACAGAAGAAAACTCTTGACAGTGACGAAATGGTGTGCTCAGAGAAAGGGTTTTGATTATGACGAAACATATGCTCCTTTTGCACGTTTGTATACATTAAGAACATTAGTGTCTTGAAGAAGATCTATGTACGTGCCAAATGGATGTTAAAAATGCCTTTTTACATGGGTAACTACATGAAAATGTTTACGTGGAGATCCCTAAAGGTGTCACAGATAATAGAAATCTGATCATCAAATAATAAATAAATAAATAAATAAAGTTTTGTATGGATTGAAACAATCTCCTCGTACATGGAATGTTATGTTTGATAACTTTGTCAAAAATATTGGACTTCGACAGTCAATCGTTGACAGATGTCTGTATATGGATAACTTGGAAGATAGTAGAGTGTACTTTCTCTTATACGAACATAATATAATAATTGCTGCTAATAATTCTGATAAAATTATGAAGATTAAGAGAACTTTGGAAAATAAATTTTAATGTGATATAATGGAGAACTTAAGAGAGTAGATATAACAATAATAATGAATCAACGTATAGCCGCGCGGGAGTAGCTGAGCGGTCTGGAGCGCCACTTTGCGGATCGCGAGGCCTCAAGCGTCGGAAGTTCGAATCCTCCCTCGGGCATTGATGTTTGTGCCTTCTTTAGTATAAGGTAGTTTGTAAGTTTAGGGACCGATGACTGCGCATTTAAGTCCCTTAAGCTTAACAATCATTTGAACATCTCTCGCAGATCAAACACTTTTCCGTAGGAACATATTTCATGTACAGGCACTCTTAATTACTGAAAATAAGTAATCAATAAAATGAATTCCCAATATAAGACAGTCTCTGCTGCAATAATTAATTATTAGTAACGCATTTCATGTTCTGAGTGCACAATCATGCAAACTGCAACAAGTGATGAAGTATTTATTACATGAAATGTATTGATGGTTAACCTATCTAAGCCATTAAATGGCAGCAAAAAAAAAAAAAAAAAAAAAAAAAAAAAAAGTATGAGGTACATCTTAATAAGGCAGAGGGAACCACTACACTCACTCCACAGTAAAGTTGTTTTCATTACTGACATAAGAGAACTGGTAGGAAAATGCTGTCTGTAAGTCGGAGAGCGAGCAATTATCATGATGGAGGAAGGGGCCTTCCCCAGAAATAAGCCGCAACAGACGTACAGTATACCCAACATCCAATTTCCCGCCTACAGGCGCAAGGCGATGTGCAGAGATGTACTGTGTAATTTTATTACTAATACCTGTACTCCATTTACTGTTAATGTTATCACGAGGATTGCTATAAAAGATTCTTTATAGCCTCAGTGTCTAAATCTAGACAGAATGGACGCCTTGATGATGAAAAATCAATGCGTCAGTGGAGGAAATGTTTAATTACATAGAGGGGAATGATGACTGCCAGTTCACCTTAGAGGAGTTGGTGGAGCTCATTTATGAAACATTGCCTCATAAGAACACAGTTCGTTGTAATTGACGGTAAGTCATCGAGTAAAACTGAAGTGATATCTGGCGTTCCACAGGGAAGCGTTATAGGTCCCCTACTCTTCCTCGTGTTTATAAACGATTTAGGAGGCAATCTGAATAGCTCCCTTAGACTGTTCGCGGATGATGCTGTCGTTTATCGGTTAGTGAAGTCAACAGAGGATCAAAAGCAACTGCAAAGCGATTTAGACAAAATTTCTACTTGGTGTGAAAATTGGCAATTGACACTAAATAAATTACTGAAGTAATACACATGACCACTAAAAGAAATCCGCTGAACTTCAATTACACGATAAATCAGTCAAACCTTAAGGTCGTAAATTCTACCAAATACCTAGGAGTTACAATTACGAACAACTCTGACTGGAGAGAACACACAGAAAATATTGTGGAGAAGGCGAATCAAAGGTTACGTTTCATTGGCAGAACGCTTCGAAGATGTACCAGCTCCACCAAAGAGACTGGCTACATCACACTTGTGCGTCCTCTCCTGGAGTACTGTTGTCCCTTGTGGAACCCTCACCAAGAAGATATTGAGAAGGTTTAGAAAAGGGCAGCTCGTTTTGTTTTATCACGTTACGGGGGAAGGGGGGGGGGGAAGCGTCACGGAAATGTTGCACAAATTGGGGTGGAAATCATTAAAAGAAAGACGTTATTCATTGCGGCGTGAGCTGTTTGCGAAGTTTCAATCACCGACTTTTACTTCTGAATGTGAAAATATTTTGCTAGCACCCACTTACTTAGGGAGACATGACTATCCCAATAAAATAAGAGAAATCAGATCGAAAACGGAACGATTTAGGTGTTCTTTCTTCCCGCGCGCTATTAGAGAATGGAACGGTAGGGAAAAGTTATGAAAGTCGTTGATGAAACCTCTGCCAGGCACTTAAATGTGATTTGCAGAGTATCTACGTAGATGTAGATGTACTACCATGCGCAAAAATATCCGAACGACCTGAATTGCGTTTCGCCTAATGTGCATGCAACCCAACTAACGTACGTGTCTTGCGGGTGCTCTGCTCGCTCCGCGGTATAGTCGTTCGACTATTCATAATGGATCCACTGCAGACAACTGCTCTTTATGACAATCACTCCAGTTGTAAATTAACACCACGATTTTGCAAATAAAAGGAAACACGTTATTAAGTCCTTAACGTTTAATAAATCCAATTTATAACAATGACATATCTTAGGTATTATCACACTTATTACAGTCTCATATAACAAACTCCGTCGCATAAAACATTAATTAATCCTTAAACAACATTTAATATTGTTACAAACAACAGATTTTATTATAGTATCGGAAATCCTAAAGTCCTGCAGAAATTCGAAGTATTTTTGTTCTCTAAATAGTTTTCTCACAATTGCGAAACGTCGTTCCACTGGCGAGCGGATTTTTATTAACCGATTGTAGAACTAACCATATATAAAAACTCAATTAACAGCAGCAAACGTACTATGGAAACTTCAATATTAACTGCGTATCACCAACAGTTTCTCCACATTCATACCTGAACTAATATTTGTACACATCTTTGAACTAGATATGACAAACACCTTGTTCTGGAATCAAACCAACCACCTGTAGCCATAACTAACCAAGCAATGCATTCATGTCTTATAGATACTTGATTATGCCTAAGATTGTCACAGCTGACGAAGCATAAAGATGTGTGAAATATTGGCGATTTCCTCACAAATATCAAAACGCGCAAATCAAATGATATAAAATGCCAATTCTAAAATACTTTTATTTATTTATTTCTTACTGAACCAGGAACTTAATAATCACCGTTATGTCCCTAATCACAAGTGCCCAGACTCAGTGCTGTGTGGGACTGACATACGAGGCTGCTCCTGTCGGAGTTTCGAGTCCTTCATCGGTCAGGGGTTTGTGTGTTGTCCTTAGATTAGATTAAGTAGTTCTAAGCCTAGGGACTGATGACCACAGTAGTTTGGTCCCATAGATTTACAAACAATTGATTTTGAGTTACATACCCGGTATCTAAATGGAACTAAGTGAAGTCATATGTTAGTAGTCTAATTATTTCACCAGCAGCGGGATGTTTGAATCTGTAATTAGGATATAATTACCAGGAATCGAACCCCGAACCTACCAGTGTCCTTTCTAAGCACGACTGGACGTTAAATCTCAAATGTTAACTCAACAGGAATGACGATGCGTGCGTGTCTGACTAGTAACAACAGCATATATCGTTGTTATAATAATAATAATAAAAATTTCGTGTGGCTCATAGTCCTGGTGTATGTCATCCAACTGTGCGCCACTTCAGAGACTTGCATGTCCTAACCTGCCCCAATTATCCAACCGGGAAAGGCGACTTACAGTTTAACGTGGAATCCAAGCCACGTGTAGTTTATGACACACATTGTTGAGACGTGAATGTTGGGTTAAAACACAGATTGAAAAAAAAAAAAAAATCGGTGACCTGACTAGGTTTCGAACCCGCGACCCTTCAGTTACCACTCAAGCACTTTACCCCAAGACCACCGCAACACCTTAGCTTGCGTAGATAAGGCACGAAGAGACATTCAAAATAAGTTTTTGTTAGTAGTCCAGTGTGCTCTATCTAGGGCGTCAAATGAAATTATGGATATTTTGTGCTGGACCTGGATTCGAATCCATATACGTGCCTTTCGTAGAGACCTAGAGGAGTCGGCAATCTTGGAGAAAGCAACGAAATGATTCAGCTATATAATTCCGAGAGGGTCGAGTGAGAAAAAGAGGAGATCCGAATTAGTATCCTAGTCCAGCACCAAAATTTTTAACGTCTCAAGTTAAATTCAATACGAGACACATGACCTTAAAGGACCATTGGTTTATAAAATAGAATAAAATTTTGTAATATAAGAAAAGCTTTCTAGCGACAGAGTTACTGGTTGCCGTGTATTCTGCCTGTTACTGGCAACGATAAATTGGCTCTGTCCAAGTTGATAGTAAAATAATTCGGTTTAATACGGATTGTTAACTACGGCGCAACCTGACGTTCTTCTCTTGGTGTTACAAGAGGTGAAGTAGACATGATCGTGCCAGTTAAAAATATACACCTATAGGGTGTAATCGAACGCACACATGACAGATTCTAAACTACAACCGATCCACCAGACTACTTTTTTTTTGCCTCAGTTTTTTTTTTTTTTTTTTTTTTTTTTTTTTTTTAGGGCCTCCAACCTCCTCTCACAGCCCCTCCTTTCGCTCTCCAAATATCGCCTTCGTCGGCGTTTTTTTTTTATTTTTATTTAAAAAAAATCTCTTTTCCTTCTTTCTTGTAATGGAATTAATTCTCTTCTTACTTAACGTTGGTCACCCATAACAAAAGTTTAATAAAAACAAATAATCCCTTCTTGGTTGGATTCAAAACTGAAAGTTTTTGTTATGAGTGCTGTATTCCACAGCTTAATTGCGTCGTCTCCTTCTTTTTCCATTTAAAAATGTAACACATGAAACGTAACAGTACCTTCTTCGGTTGGAAACATAAATATAAATTTTTACCAAACGAAATAAATAAATAAAAAAATAAAAAAAATATTAATAAAAAAAAAGATCCTTCTTTTCAATCTCTGCTCACCGACGATTTCAGAGTTCCTCTTCGCGACAGTTACAATGGAGTGTTTCCATGTACTGTTTTGTCCGTTCCTATGTTCGTTTTCATTATTTTTTTTAATTACTATTATTATTTCATCTTCTCTAACTCTGAACGCGTTAGTTGTCGCGATAACAGTCTAGAAGGGGACACAAATGAAATGTCTCTTTACAAAACTATGACTTTTTCTAAAATTATTTTTTAATAAAAAAATAAACTTTTGAGTACCTGTTCTTTGTTTGATCATGATCGTATTTGTTCATTAAATAATTGTAGATTTATTTATTTTCTAATCAATTTCAGTCACACTTTCAAGATATCAATGTAAATAGAGGAGTTCACAAGATGGTCCTTTTGAGGAAATGTGCATAATGTTTATGGTAATTTTTCATCTGGACTAGTGTTTGATGTTGGGTCGCGATATAAGTCCAAAAGTCACCTTCGCTCTCCTCCTTGGTTGATAATATGTAAAACACCGTGTGCCCCTTCAACCAGTTCACGGCGTTTTTCTTCGTGTTAGGGTGTAAGAAGTTTGTTGGCGTTATTGTGTGCGGCGTTGTTCGTTGGATAATGGCTAAAATTCTTCTAACTGACTGCCATATATTGTTAGCATTGCCGCAGACAAATTGGTGTTCATCAGTATCGTTGATCTTACAGGCAGTACACAAAGCGGAATCTGCCAGATGAATCGCGTGGAGTTTTGAATTCGTCGGGATTTTTCTATTAACGGCATAGTACCACCGTGCCTTCATGTGAGTTGGTAATTGCGGATGATGGATGTTTCTCCATATGTTTTGCCAATTAAAGTGATGATACTTTTGCTCAATGATGTTCTCGTTTTGGTGTTTCATGAAAGTTTTGTAGACTTCTTTCACTTTGATCAAGTCTTTTTCTGGTAGACACATTCGGATATAACTGTATTCTGTTAAGAAATGTTTCAAGTGGAAAAGTTCGTTGGGAATGTGGTGAACATCGATTGGAGCGTCGAGGTTGGGTGGCGCTATTTCATTCAGTAAGAATTTTACTACGCTATTCCATGATGTCGTCCACTGCTTGTACGTTTTGCTGGTGTACAGTGCCTGTGCCTTGTTATATACGTTTATGAGATTTAGGCCACCGTTGTCGGTTGGTAAAGTCAATGTTTCATATTTTATTTTAAATATATGGCCACGGTTGACAAAGTGACCAAAGGCAGCCAAAATTTTGTTGGCGACATCTCGTGGCATTGGCAAGACCTGTGCTACATAATTTATTTTAGATGTTAAATAAATATTTATCAATGCCACTCTCTGCAGTTCATCTAGTTTCCTGAGATTATGTTGTTGTATGCTGGCACGAATAGTGTTCAGTATCCTCCTGTAATTTATTGCAATTGTGTGCTGAATGTTTCGCGTGTATTCTATACCAAGGCATTTTATGATACTCGCCTCCTTAATTTGTCCTTGGATGGGAGCTCCTATTCCACGTCCGATGTTCATTACTGCAGACTTTTTTCTGTTCAGCTTTGCGCCGGATGCGAGTTCGTATTTTTGTATTATCTCTAGTGCCTTTATAATCTCACTGTTATCTCTTACCAGAAACATGACGTCATCATCATATGCCCTAATAACAACGTTCTGGCCATTCGTTAGTATGCCTTGCAGATTTTGGCTTAAGCTTAAAAGTAACGGTTTAATGGCTATCGCAAATAATGACATAGATAGAGGACATCCTTGTCTCACTGAACTGTTTATTATAATTGGTCTGCTGGGTTGGCCATTAACCATGATTCTTGATGTAAATTGGTTTAAATAGTTCTTAATAATAGCGATATAATGCTCCGGAAAATTCATGGCTCACATGACGTGGAAAAGGTAATCATGGCTAACTCTATCAAATGCTTTCTCGAAATCCAATGAGACCATCGCGCATTTAATTTTACAGACTTCAGCAATTGAAATAATGTCTCTATAGTCGGTCACTGTGTGGTGGATGGATCGCTCTTTTCCAACGCTCGATTGATAAGCTCCAGTGACAGTGTTCAGGACTGATTTTAACCTCTCATTGATGATGCGTGAAAATATTTTATAATCGCAATTCAATAGAGTGAGAGGTCTAAAATTTGATACTGATTTCCCTGCAGGTGTTTTCGGGATGAGAACTATTGTTCCTTCTCGGGAGTCACTCGGTATATTAGTATTTGGATTCATCAGTTCTTTACAAATACGTGTTAGTATAGGTATCATTTGTCTCCTAAAAGTTTGATAGGGTTCAGCCGGAATCCCGTCAGGTCCAGGAGATTTATTTTTCGGGCTTCTTATGATTGCGTCCTCAACCTCTTCCTCTGTTATTTCTGTTAGCAAAGTGGCTGCTTCTTCCTGGTCGAGCTTCCGGGTGAGTCGTGTTGTAAATTCATTCTGCGCTGTTGCATCCGTTGTTGCATTGCTTAATAGCTCGGCGAAGTAGTTTTGAATTTCGGTCTTGATGTCACTTTGCTGTGTCAATACTCGGCCATCCGCAGATATTATTTCAGTGATTATTTTCCTTCGCTGTCCCTTCCTTTCATTTATAACATGGTATATTGATGTATTTTCTCCACGTATATCATTTTGGAGTCGTGAACGTATTTTGCAGCCGTCAAGTTGTTTCCGTCGTAAAGCTATGAGCTTAGCTTGAATTCTTTTTATCTCCAGGTGTTTGTTAATTATAGGTATATCAGATCTATACAAATCTCGGAGGACTTGAAAGTAGAATTCAATTGTCTGCTTCTGCCAGGCCATTTTTTCCTGCGAGTAATTTATGAGCGCTCTTCTTATCTTCGGTTTGGCGCATTGCAACCACCACGTGAGTGCCGAGGGATAGGATGGAAATCGCTTCTCGCATTCTTTCCATACATTGTGAAATACTTCATGGCATTCAGGATCTTTAAGATGTTCTGTATTAAGTTTCCACAACCCTCGTCCCCTGTATGTTTGTTGCCTTGTTAAGTTAATGGTACAGATGTACGCTATGTGGTCTGAAAAGATGGTGGGCCACAACTCTGTATGCAGAACATGTTGCTTCAGGTTAGCGGACACGTAAATCCTGTCAATGCGGCTGGCAGAGTGATTTGTGATATAGGTGAACCCCGGTAATGCACCGTTTTCGTGCTCCCAGGTGTCAGTTAAGATCAATTGTTTAACAATGGCGTCAAGTTCGGCACAGTAATTAAAATTTGGCGTCTGGTCTTTAGCAGACAGTGCACAATTATAGTCACCGCCAAAAATTACCTGATCATATCGGCCACAGAAAAGGGGGACTGTATCCTCTTTAAAAAATACAGCTCTTTCCCTCCTGTTACTTGTGCCTGAGGGTGCGTAGATGTTTATAAACCTAGTGTTGTTGACGGTGGCGGCTATACCCCTAGCATTTGGCAGTTTTTCCACATCTGCTACAATTATGCCTTCCTTGCTTAAAATTGCCGTGCCGAGTTCATGCTCGTCCCCTGAATTTACAATTGCATTATATCCTGATATTGCTTCAAGTGTAATGTTTGTAAGATCCTTAGTTTTAAATGACTTCGAATCTTATTTATATTTATTGTCGCAATTCTGTAGGACTGTAATGCAATTTTGAGATGTACACTATATATTAGATGTTATAACACGCGCATGACGCCTTATATTATTGTTGCACCGGTCGTGCGGGCGGTATCCCTTTCATTTTCCCGCCAATCGGTATGGAAAACGAGTCTCTTTGTGGACTCGTAACTTCTTTCATATCTTCATCTTTGGGGAAATCAGCTACTTCATCTGCCCAGTTTCTTCCTTCATTACGAATGTACATTTCTTTTTCGGGAGCACGTCTAGGTGGGGTCTTATTCTGCAACTGTTCCCTTGTAGAGAGATCCATTTCCACATCCTGTTGGAGTGTCATTTCTATATTTTTCAGATTGTCATTGGTCGCTGAGTTTATCGTCTGATGACTACGTTCCGAAACTTCAGGTGTTTTTTCATTTAATTTCCGAGCAATTTCTTTCGCTTTTTCGCGCGTTGCCTGTGCCTTTTGTTTGGCGTCGGGTGGAGCTAAACGCCGTTTCTTCTGTTTTTTTAGGAGAGGATCGAGATTCCTGACTATCCTCAGTCTCTGAAGTCGTGCTAAGGTCTTGTGTTGCACCATCGTCTTCATCTCTCCTTACTTCTCTTCCAGATTTATCTTCTGGGTTTGTTTGACGTTCTTCTTTAGTAGCTGTTTCTGTTTTGTCGTAGTCATCGACAGTCGGTTTTCCCGCGGCACCAACATCCATTGCTAGTGACAGACCGTCTTCATTTACTTCATCGTTTCCGCCTATTGCGGCGCTCGACGTGGTGGCCGTATTAACGCGGAGGGCCGTGGCGTAAGTCACTGGCAGTGACGTCATCGTCATAGGAGCGACTGGTTCCCCTGCCGGCAGCTGCGACACTCTACGTTGTACACACTCCGACCTAACATGACCTGACTGTCCACATCCTGAGCAAGTGCGTGGCTGACCATCGTACATTGCAATAGCTCTATATCCGCATACGTAAATATACGAAGGGATATGTTTTTGTAATTCTATTTTAACTTGTCGAACACCGTTTAGTACTGGAAAAGTCCGCAATATTACTAATAATTCTCCCGTATGGTTTGAGGACTGAATTAATCTGCTCCGCAGTTATTTCAAATGGGAGTTCAAATATGCGGACTGTTCTAATGCCAAAACCAGCGTAATCAATTTGTACTTCACCAACATTGCCGTCGCAGTGATTAAATTTAAGATGACCTCTACAACGTTCAATTACTTTATCACAGCACTCAGAACTGATCATTTTAACATAGACCGTGCTACTAACGATCGATAAATGGATCCCTATTATTTCGTTCACATTAAGTTTAACTACGTCTCTTAAGAACACTTCTACTTCAAAAGCTCTAGGTCTTACGAACTGTTCGTTAAACATGAACTTCAAGGTATCTTTTCTTAAGGGTTGATTCATCTTTATGATCTATTCATGTTGGAATATTTCTATATGCGCTGCGAGAGCGTCCAACTCACCACACAGTGTCAACACGCGGCCGGCCGCAGCGAGGACGTAAACACGAACCACACAGCTCGCCCGCCGAAAGCAGACTGACTACTAAGTCAATGTAACGGAAACTGCACTTAGCATATCGATTAGACGCAGTTAAGACAATTTGGTGCTCAATGAAATTATTAACTATAAGCAAAGCATCTGACACAGAAATTATACTAGTCTCATGTTAACACTTTTTACTCATTTTTGGAAGTAGTTGTCCAACCGTCAAGAAAATGTGTTTCTGGACAAATTAACTTCAACATGGTTCGGCGACAGCTTTAACTCGAAAGGAATTAGTTTCTACACGCACGGAATCGGTAAACCACCTGAGCATTGTAAGTCACTTTCAGAGTATATGAGATAATGCCGTCCTGGAAACAGCTAAACACCTTTTGACTGAGTAGTTTTGTTAAGAATTCCCTATTGATTTTCAATCTGGATACCTGTAGCTCTGTCAGAGAAGAGCTAAAAATAATTGCTCTCACCACGATTGGCATCGAAAGTTGACAGCACGTTCGTTTCGCAGCCGACTACGTTCCCCGAAGGCTAGCGAGGACTTCGGGTATTTGGTTCCTCCTTACTGGCCGACAAGTTAGGAGACCAGATCAGGCGTAACTTTAAAAGAAGAGATTGGTTGCAATTTTCGTGTGGAACGAATTTCCTGGACCCAAAAATATGAATTAATAACTTTATGTCACACCTTAAGTGAAAATAACTCAGATTATTGAATGGAAATGACATGAAAAATCAAGTGAATTTATCAGCTTAATTCTATGCTTACCAGGAAGTAACTCCCCGCTCACAGAGTTGCCAAGCGTACTTTGCTATGTTGCCAATTCTCCATTAGACTAGCGACAGGCAGAATACGTTTGCTGGGCGTCTGTGTTCCTCGCGCTGCTTTAGCGCTGACGGAGATAGCGGCTTCGAAGGCGCGGCGCGCAGCCTGCCACTGTGTTGACTGAGAAGAGATATACCCAGCATAGAAGAATAAGTCTTCACCGATTTCTTTAACTATAGCATCACGAGACGTTATTAACATTTTCTGCACAATACTTTTTAATGTTATATACCTGAATACTATTTTCCTTATGAATTTTTTCGTTGGCACCACCTCTAACACATAACTGCAGAAATGTAAAGATAGAATTACCCTGATTACAAAATGCAAACTTCACAAACATATTTCATAAGTTTCGAGCACATATTTCCAATCAGACGAACCGTGCAAATAAATCTTTTCCAGTGATTGAAAAATAGATCATCCGCGAAAAAATTAAGCATCTGAAACAATTTCAATGATAATTCGACTCAAGCTTATAAGTGACAGGAGAAGCATTTGTGATAAGAATATGAGACAAGAAAAAAAAAAGTCGCGAAAGTAATGTATAGAATATGTAATTCATTCTATAAAATCGAAAGGGACCATAAGTATGGTCTACTCGTAAAGATTACAGTGTAACTGCTGGTGATGCTGTTTAAATAAAAGTGAAAAATATCTGATGAATGAACTCTCCAGTTTCCAGTCTCCCAGAACCAGAGACGTGCGAAAGAAACAGGAAGAGGTTGCCCTAAGAGTGCGTGAGATGGGATTACTGTATAGTATCTCGCAGTTGGTATAGTTTGTTCGTAGTTCTAGTCTGACGCCCACCGCGGACAATAATTATCGATATGTACGCTGAAATGTTGGAAAGATGTCACTTTCGGTGACTAACTCACTGGAAAGCGATCATTTTCATTTTTAAAATGAGAAGTGATATTAACGCCTTAAAATAGGCCTTGTATTTATCAAATGGTCACCGGATGCAGTTGTTTATCGGCTTTTACTTGAATGTCACGCAGATAGCGACGTTTAGCTTTGTAACAACTGCTGACTTCTTAAAATACCACAATAATATGGCCTTGCAGAGGTGGACTGTTTTTGAAATTGCCTTGGAAAGTCTTTCCCTCCAGAGGACTGCACCAGTTCACGCGAAAACAAGAAGGAAGATTAGCGTTTAACGTCCAGTCGACAGCGTGGTCATTAGAGACGGAAGTTCATCAGAGGGGACTTCTTTTCCCTGGCTTTTACAGCAGTCTACCTTCTACAAGGTCCGATTACAATTAACGCCTGTAGAAGTTCGCTATAGTTAAAGGGTTAATTACTCATTTGGCATTTAATATCTGTGTAGGAGCGATTTTACAATCATAGGTCTTACGGAAGAAATGATTTATGTTTCATTTCGAAATATTTTATTAATTTCACCATCCTCACTTCTCCTAATTTTGTTGCCTTGCCAACATTCGAAATTTTCATGTTTAATAGGTAAACCTGGCTACGCTTTACTGTAGCTCAGTCTGGTATGAAATGAATGGGGCAGTAAGCAAAAGTATTCTTGCTAACATAGACGTGCCAAGAAAAAACATCAGTCTAATGAGAACATAATATTTTGTTCCCCTTTTTCTACTTACACATTGAAACGGGTTACCAAATCTGGAATGTGGCATATATAGTAGGCTATTATGCTATGTTTAAAACTGGGTTCGAATTGTTTTCAATCTGGATGATTGTAATGTTCAAATAGAATTTTCCGTCGTTGTTCTTACAAAATATTTGTTATTATTTTGAAATTATAGCATGAATATAATTAAATTTCAAGTTTAGGTCACGTGATCAAAAACGCTCTGTTATTGACTTAAGCTCTGGTGATTTCACACAAACATGAGGGAGAAGAAGCCATATGCGTGTTGGAGCAGTGTTAGCGAAGGTTACTAAATTTTTCCTGACTTTTTCTGTGTACAATTTAGATACTTGTGATGGAAAACGCATTTATAACTTTTTTGTAAGAAGGGAGAAAATTATGTGAAGCCTGATAGTGAAAAAACCTTCCGAAAGTTGATGCGCTTAAGGTATCTTAGTTTCTCGACAACAATCCAGATTTTTACGTACCGTAAGTAAGAAAGGTGAAAGTTGCATTTAAAGTAAAATATACGTATATTTGTTTATGTCAACAGACTGACTCTAGTCCAAAGATACAAACTATTACACACCATAAACCTGTGTAAAAATGGATTGCGTCTTAGATTAAGTCTTCGTTTTTCTACCAAATGCATTTCACATTTAAATAAACTCTGTTATAAAAGCCACTGCAAAAATTACACGGTAAGTGCGCTACTACGTTACATTTCCGATTCCGATTAATTCATGTGTATACGCAATTTAATCTTACGCGCTAGCCACTTTCCACAAATTACTATGCATTTTCCTCGTGCTGTTTGGTTACAAAGAAATTGGTCAAGTTCAATCGGAACTTGTTAGGCTAAAGAAGAATGAAATTAAAAGGATAACTATCTTGGCTTACGTGCCAAAATTAAAATATTCCAAGAAAAAATGTCGAAGCTTCGAATGGACTTAATCAGTTCCACATAAGCTTGGTAGCGATGCGGTTCCAGTATCGTTCACAAATTTTGCATTCCGTGTTCAAATCCATTTGGTTTCAGTATATGCGCTAAAAGGGCGTTTTTGAGACAAATTGTTGATGTCTTTATCATATACCGAAACACTGCCTCACCGAAGTAAATATTAAAAGACAACCATAATGAAATTTGTACTTTCAGCAACTACGTTTGTAAACGACTTAAAATACAAATATATCGTGAACACCTGTTTCACAAATGTAAACATCAGTTCACTGATGTGTACACAATAATACTATACAACTGCCGGCCGCGGTGGCCGAGGGGACTGAGGCGCTTCAGTCACGGTCTGCAGGGCCACTACGGTCGGGGGTTCGAATCCCTCCTCGGGCATGGATATTTGTGCCGTCCTTAGTTGTAGCTAGTTCATAAGTAGTTTGTAAGTTTAGGGACTGATGACCCCGTAGTTAAGTCCCAAAAAAACTATACAACTTTGCGGCTGCAGAGCATGATTCTTAATACCGGTTGTGAACTAATAGAATAATAATTGTTGTACGGAGTGTTTACTTACATCAAAGTAATCCCCCTAAAATTAAACGCACCAAGTGACCGCTATCTAGGATCTCTACGAGGGAGAACTACATTTTATGCCTTTATCATTGCTTGGAACATGCAAAATCATATTTTATAGATTTTTCTAGATTTATTTTACAGTTCTGCACTCCGCAATATTTGTAGACCTTTTCCCAAAATACGAATTCACAGACAATATACCACTGTTAGGGAATGTTACAACAGTTGTTTGTTTGTTAAGCTTATGGGACTTAACTACGGGGTCACCAGTCCCTAAGCTTACAAACTACTTATCTACTACCTTATACTAAGGACGGCAAAAATGTCCATGCCCGAGGGGGGATTAGAACCCCCGGCCGTTGTGGCCGTGGAGACCGTGACTGGAGCGCCTCAGTCCCCTCGGCCACCGCGGCCGGCATGTTACAACAGTAGGAGCACACCATGTGGATTGAGTTTACATGCATCACATGACTCAAAAGAAGCGTTTTAGCTGGATTTCAAATTATATTTGAATTCCATTTCCGTTTGTTTTTAAAGTATACTGCAATTGACGAGGAAAACAAGTCATGTTATGAAATGTTCAAATGTTTGTAAATATTTGGGACTGAACTGCCGCGGTTATCAGTCTAGGCTTACAAACTGCTTAAACTAACGCAATGTAAGGACAACACCACACAGACACACATACACACATGCCCGAGGGGCGACGCTATTTCCGACGAGGAGCAACCGCGCGCTCCGCAGCAAGGCGCCTTAGAGCGCTCGGCCATTCCACCGCAGCTCATGTTATGAGCGTAAGATGACATGATCACCCATTTAAGATGATTACCAGAGAACAGTCAAATACCCTGTTGCCCCTGAGAAAAGCATTTGCTTTCTGAATTCTATCTACCATTCCCCATTCTCTCTCTCTCTCTCTCTCTCTCTCTCTCTCTCTCTCTTACGATCTGCCTCTGTCTCTTCGTCCCCTTCTACCTCTTCCAGCTCCTCCTCTTCCCTCTGTCTATCCCGCAATCCTGTCCGTCCTTTACTTCCTTTCATCCTGTATTCCCTCTCTTCTTCCTTTCTCTCTCTCACCGTCTTCTCTTCCTTTCTGCCTCTCTTTACCTCGTCATAGATTCTGGGAATTAAGGAAATAAAAACTTAAGGACCTCATAGGATTATGTGATAAGAAGGTGACGAGGAAGCTTCTCTTACAGATAAAGAAAGCGAAATAACGAATGCAAAAAGCAATGTTATTTACAGACTTTATTACTAAGATGTTTTGATTTCCACTGCTGACCAGATCGTAAAACTAGATGTTGTGACATTGTAGTTTAGCGTAGTACGAGTGTTATTGCAAATATACCATTTAACCGAAACGTCTATATAATGTGATTTCACGAAACCTTACTACTTTTATGTGTCATTTCTACCATAAAACCGGATCGGTACATAGGCCAGAAGTTGGTATTATTTTAAAACTTCGATTCAGTAATCATTATTGGAGATTTCAGTGCTCAATAGAAAGGCAACATCACTCTTAACGGCAATGTGTAGAAATGACTTTTAATTTCGTATCATGTAAGTTTCTGTTGCCTCCCGGTATAATTAGTATTAAATTCGGTATTTCACTTTTCGTTTTCGACTATTTGAATTTTGGCTGCTCAGTGATACAATGGCGAAAGTGTATAGTTTCCATGTCTGTTTGTCCTTCTGTTTTTTCAAGTGATTTCCTGAAATTATTCTAGGCAAATGGCAACATGGTTCCTTTTCAAAAGCATAGCCAATTTCCTTCCACATTCTTAACGAAACAATCCCAGCTTGGGCTCCATTTCAAATAACCACGACGTCGACAGGATATTAAATCCTAATCCTCCTTTTCTGGTTTCGTAAATTTTACGTGATACTCAACAAAGTCGATGAACAGGTGTACTGGACGCCAAGTTAATATGAACAGGGTCTACTCTAAAAGCGTTACTTAGAGGTTTTAATGGACTTTAAGATAAAATTACAGTAGGCTTCGACCACTGAGTTATATTCGACTGCAAGTTAGTAAATATGGGGATGTAGTGGACCCAAACGCTCGAGTTTGCGTCTACCAGCTGGCCTTTCAACACTTTTAAAAATGACAACTCTCTTATGATTTTATCTGTACTGGTACCCTGCCTACATCTAAATAAACAGAACATTAATAAATAAAATGCCTTCTTCACTTAATTAAAAAAAGTAAATAGTTCTTTCTTTGATGCCTTCATTGGCATCGACGTCATAAGCCTTCTTAATTTTCATGCTGGTTTTGGTTTTTCTTAAAGTTCGTGTAATAATTTAAGATGAAATACTTTATTACAGATGGGTTGAAATTAACACAAAATAATTTTTCTTTTCTTCGAAGTAATGTAAATCTTCCAGAAAAATAATCGAGAAAATAAGACACTTCCATTTAATATAAACAAAGCTTTGTCTCTGATGACAACATAATTTAGAATCGTGTCCAGTTTCCATTCTCCTTTACAACTGCACTTAGCCGCCGGGGAACAGAGGTAACTAGTTTTCTTACAAACCCACTATTCTGGGACAGCTCTTCCCATGCATCCTGAACTGCTTCAAATAGCACTGCCTTCGTTGCTGGCGTAGGTCTCCGGCTGCTAATAATCTTCTCCCTCTCTGTCCACACGTGTTGTATGGGATGGAGGTCAGCATCTTTGGGAGGCCAGTCTTACACATCAACGTCTCCGTTCACTCGAGACCACTGTTTCACACAATTTGCGGTGTAGTCCGGGGAACGGTCATGTTGGAATATTATTCTGCCTTGCGGAAACGTCTCACAAACAGAAGGAAGCATTATGTTATCTAGTATTTCACAGTAGTAACTACTGGTAGGCGGACGGTCCAGTTCCCACAGAATGCCGCAACCATTTGCCGACATCCATCCCCAAACTGTGACAGCAGATCGGCCACACCTTTGCCTCTGATGGACATATTTTCTGTCGAATCTCGGTCCAGTTGGACGAAACACATGGACAGAACCCTTTGGTGCTGTGGAAAATACCTTCTCTGCTTCCGGAATGAAATTGGTTTGCTAACGTATGCCAGATGCCAGTACGAAGTTTAATCTGGCAGTCTTATGTTGTTCTGTCAACATTTCCTTTATCGCCGATTTTTTTCCATATCTTCCTTCCTCGTTGAGACTACGGTGGATGGTCTATCTACTTACAGGTAATTGTAGAACGTTCCTAATTTCGGTGCTGGTGCGGAATGGGTCTTCATCACTGCAGCGGAGGATATCATTGGCTTGCTCCTATGTCATAGTGCGTGGACGTCCGGGGCGACGATGACAACATGGCCTTCATCTGCCATCCTCTTCACCCACAGGTGTATCGTGGATTTGCTGTATCCTAGAGCCAACAAAGTATTCTTTTTTGAAGAGTCAACGTAAATGTAGCGTTCCAAGTATTCATAACACATTATATATTTTTGCATACGCCTTCCGATACTCGGTCGAGGAAGGCAAGGAAAAAAATACACCTCAGTTTGAGCATTAGCGATGCCTTCGCTTGATAATCGTTTTGCATTTTTATCTGTACCGCACTGTATGGTCTTTATTTCAGCTAATGATTTCCATAGCTACAGAAACACAACTTATGATACTTCTTACGGCAAAATACTTCTGCTATCAGACGAAAAGATTAATCTGGCCCAGACCTCATCCTACCCTGACAACGAGCTTTTCTTATTAACGAAATTTGCGAAAAATGATATGTCTGGCCCGGTAGTCTCGGGGTAAAGCGTTTGACTAGAAACCGAAGGGTCCCGAGTTCGATACCCGGTAAATCTACCAGGAGGTAAGGACGAGAGAAAGGTCTCGTACTGGAAGGTTAGGCAATTTTATTTCAGTGAGTACAAAAATCAAGTAAAACAAACAATGAAGTTGAAGCTTAGGTCAAAAATATACAGAAATGTAAGCCGCAGTAAAAGTAAATTCTCGAATCCTTATGCATTGCATACACGCGCAATAAGTGTTGTAGTGTTGTTATGGAGCCAAATAATCCAATGCCTTACTTCCCGGTAAGAAAGAGCAGAGGTTAACAGGCTTCACTACATCATACTGCTTCAGCTGACGTGACTGACAAGGAGAGGGTCTGACATGTGTATATTTTTAACTGGCTACTTCACCGCGGGTAACACCAAGTGAAGAACGTCAAGTTGCACCGTAGTTAACAATCCGTATTAAACCAAATTATTTCGCTATCAACTTTGACAGAGCCGATTTATCGTTGCCAGTAACAGGTAGAATACATGGCAATCAGTAACTCTGTCGCTCGAAAGCTTTTCTTATATTACAAAACTTTATTTTATTTTATAAACCACTTGTCCTTTAAGATCACGTGTCTCGTATTGAATTTAACTTGAGACGTTAAAAATTTTGGTGCTCTACTAGGATACTAATTCGGATCTCCTCTTTTTCTCACTCGACCCTCTCGGAATCATATAGTTGAATCATTTCGTTGCTTTCTCCAAGACTACCGACTCCTCTAGGTCTCCACGAAAGGCACGTATATGGATTCGAATCCAGGTCCAGCACAAAATATCCATAATTTCATTTGACGCCCTAGATAGAGCACACTGGACTACTAACAAAAAATTATTTTGAATGTCTCTTCGTGCCTTATCTACGCAAGCTAAGGTGTTGCGGTGGTCTTGGGGTAAAGTGCTTTGAATGGAAACTGAAGGGTCGCGGGTTCGAAACCTAGTCAGATCACCGATTTTTTCAATCTGTGTTTTAACCCAACATTCACGTCTCAACAATGTGTGTCATAAACTACACGTGGCTTGGATTCCACGTTAAACTGTAAGTCGCCTTTCCAGGTTGGATAATTGGGGCAGGTTAGGACATGCAAGTCTCTGAAGTGGCGCACAGTTGGATGACATACACCAGGACTATGAGCCACACGAAATTATTATTATTATTATTATTATTATTATTATTATAACAACGATATGTGCTGTTGTTACTAGTCAGACACGCACGCATCGTCATTCCTGTTGAGTTAACATTTGAGATTTAACGTCCATTCGTGCTTAGAAAGGACACCGGTAGGTTCGGGGTTCGATTCCCGGTGACGTAGAACGTAATTATATCCTAATTACAGATTCAAATTTCCCGCTGCTGGTGAAATAATTAGACTACTAACATATGACTTCACTTAGTTATCTTCCATTTACATACCGAGTATGTAACTCAAAATCAAATGATTGTAAATCTATGGGACCAAACTACTGAGGTCATCAGTCCCTAGGCTTAGAACTACTTAATCTAATCTAAGGACAACACACACACCCCTGACCGAGGAAGGACTCGAAACTCCGACAGGAGGAACCTCGTATGTAAGTCGCACACAGAACTGAGTCTGGGCACTTGTGATTAGGGACATAACGATGATTATTAAGTTCCTGGTTCAGTAAGTAATAAATAAATAAAAGTATTTTAGAATTGGAATTTTATATCATTTGATTTGCGCGTTTTGATATTTGTGAGGAAATCTCCAATATTTCACACATCTTTATGCTTCGTCAGCTGTGGCAATCTTAGGCATAATCAAGTATGTATAAGACATGAATGCATTGCTTGGTTAGTTATGGCTACAGGTGGTTGGTTTGATTCCAGAACAAGGTGTCATATCTAGTTCAAAGATGTGTACAAATATTAGTTCAGGTATGAATGCGGAGAAACTGTTGGTGATACGCAGTTAATATTGAAGTTTCCATAGTGCGTTTGCTGCTGTTAATTGAGTTTTTATTATATGGTTAGTTCTACAATCGGTTAATAAAAATCCGCTCGCCAGTGGAACGACGTTTCGCAATTGTGAGAAAACTACTTAGAGAACAAAAATACTTCGAATTTCTGCAGGACTTTAGGATTTCCGATACTATAATAAAATCTGTTGTTTGTAACAATATTAAATGTTGTTTAAGGATTAATTAATGTTTTATGTGACGGAGTTTGTTATATGAGACTGTAATAAGTGTGATAATACCTAAGATATGTCATTGTTATAAATTGGATTTAATAAACGTTAAGGACTTAATAACGTGTTTCCTTTTATTTGCAAAATCGTGGTGTTAATTTACAACTGGAGTGATTGTCATAAAGAGCAGTTGTCTGCAGTGGATCCATTATGAATAGTCGAACGACTATACCGCGGAGCGAGCAGAGCACCCGCAAGACACGTACGTTAGTTGGGTTGCATGCACATCAGGCGAAACGCAATTCAGGTCGTTCGGATATTTTTGCGCATGGTAGTGCATATGAAGACAGTAAAGGACAGACTGAGAGAAAAGTATGGGGACACTATTGTTTTCAGTACAATCGGCAGCAGGAAAACTGTTGTGTGCTTTTGTAGTTCAGGTGAAAAAAAAAAAATTAAACGACGCTTGTTATTCTTCAAAGTGCAAAGATGAAGAAGCAGAATGAGAAAGAATTGTAAAGGCAGCTGCCACTATAATTTAGAAGATGTTTAGTCAATGGCGTATGATAGTTCTGTTTATCCACCTTGTCATAAATTCTGTAGTGAAGCAGAGGAAATAGTTTAAAATTTGCTTTAAAAGAAATGTATTTAAATCGCAGATTTGTCATGAAGTATCAGAATTAAGTCTCACGGTGCTTTTATTCAAACGCCGTATCCTTCTGTCCTTGCATTGAATATATTAACCGGTTTGTTTTACGATATCTTTGGTTCTAATTAAGTTACGCAGTTATTTTTGACCTACGATCACTCAGCGGATCATGATATTTCATTTGCACTTTTAAACACTTGTATTGATTGATTCTGAAGAAAGCTATGCGTGAACATTCAAGTTTATTTCTATTTTTTCCCAACGTTTTTGTCATTCCACTACGGTGCGAAGTATTTGCACGGGTCCTCTAGTATCATTTATAAATGTAAGTTTAACATAATAAGTGTTATAAAGCGTTAAAACTCTGATATTCATGTACAAACACCTTGTATAATTTTTAAAGCGTAATTATTGTTCCGTTTTCCACGTTATATTTTTCAAATCACTAAATATCTAAGCCATCAGTATAAAACCGTGTCCAAAACCTTCCTCGGGTGTTCTAAAGTCTCTGCGTATTTGTGCCGTGATAAGCGTACACCGAAAAGACATTCACATATGTTTATGTATGTAGATATTACAGTTTTGAACATGGCTGATTTACAGCAACCGTAATCATAATTTTTAACAATTTTATATGACAGTCATTCGGTTGCGTAATTTTTTAGGTTGTTGATCTAGGTTTTGTTGTCACTAAGGACAACTTCATCAGAAGAATAAAATAATTACATGAAACACATTACGTCAAAAATATTACGAAGTTATTAAATAATTCTCAGTCTCTGTTGCAGTGTTTTCTATTACTCCAATTACGCGTTTCCCAGATATTCGCATACTTTTCTGCTTACTTTCTCTTATTTTTGGCAGCATCATTTTAGCGCATCATCAGACTGGAAACAGTCTTCAAAACTAGATTCCAAGAACATATTTTAACTAAGAATGTCGCGCCAAAAATAATTCGGCCTTTTCCGAGCATCTCAAAAGAAGCAAACACATTCAGCCCTCCCCCCCCCCCCCCCTTAGACAAATTGCAAGTTCTTCACATCGCCCCCAAAGGAAAAAAAATCTCACTTCTGGAAGAATTAGAAATCACAAAGTTTTTTGAAACGGTCCCCAGAACACAGTCTCAACGAACAGCTCATTACAAGAAATCAAACTTTTTACGACATCATGTTATCATCTTTTTCCAAAATGACCCTCCCCCTCTTCTTACATTTCACAACATCTTTCTTACGCCCCACCCCCAGGCCTCTAAAAATTTTGTTTCCATTCATGTATTATAGTTTCACTACCAGCATGTATCATTTCACAAGTTTCATTGCCCCACGTTACAAACATCTCTGATAGTACCAAGCTACCGCTTGGCAAGTCGCTCATTCTCGCAGGCGTAACTCTGCGCATACCGCTCTGTTTAATGGTCGCATTTATGTTGTGCAGTTGAAGTTAGATATAGTGGGGATAAGTGAAGTTCGGAGGCAGGATGAACAGGATTTCTGGTCAGGTGAGTACAGGATTATAAATACAAAATCAGTTGCGGGTATCACAGGAGTAGGATTGATAATGAATAAGAAAATAGGAATGCGGGTAAACTACTACGAGCAGCACAGTGATCGCATTATCATTGTCAAGATAGATACGAAGCAAACACCAACAACAGTAGTACAGATTTATATGCCAACTAGCTCTGCCGGTGATGAGATCGCAGAAATATATGAGGAGCTAAAGGAAATTATTCAGACAATTAAGGGAGAAGAAAACTTAATTGTGATGGGAGACTGGAATTCGGTAGTAGGAAAAGGAAGAGAAGGAAAAATAGTAGGTGAATATGGACTGGGCAGAAGGAATGAAAGAGGAAGTCGCCTGGTAGAATTTTGCACGGAACATGATTTAATTGTAACAAATACGTGGTTTAAGAATCACTAAAGAAGTTTGTATACTTGGAAGAGACAAGGAGACACCGGAAGGTATCAGATAGATTTTATAATGGTAAAACATAGATTCCGGAACCAGGTTATAAACTGCAAGACATACCCAGGGGCAGATATAGACTCTGACCATAACTTATTGGATATGAATTGTAGGCTGAAACTGAAAAAACTGCAGAAAGGTAGGAAAATAAGGAGATGGGACCTAGATAAATTGAAGGAATGTGTAGTTCTGGCAAATTTCAGAGGGAATTTAGGCAACAATTGACAGAAACAGGGGTAAATAAAACAGTAGAAGAGGAATGGGTAGCATTGAGAGATGAAATAGTGAAGGTAGCAGAGGACAAAATAGATAGAAAGGCAAGATCTACCAACAATCCTTGGATAACACTGGAAATACTAAATTTAATTGATGAAAGGAGAAAATATAAAAATGCAGTAAATGGAACAGGCAAAATGGAGTACAGACGACTAAGAAATGAGATTGATAGGAAGTGCAAAATGGTTAAGCAGGAGTGGCTAGAAGCCAAATGCAAATCTGTAGAAGAATGTATAAGAAGGGGAAAAGTAGATACCGCCTACAGGAAAATCAAAGAGACATTTGGGGACAAGAAAAGCAATTCTACGAATATCAAGAACTCAGATGGGAAACCAGTTCTCAGCAAAGAAAGGAAGGCTGAAAGGTGGAAAGAGTACATAGAGCAGCTCTACAAAGGAAATGAACTTAGCAACGATGTTGTAGGAAGGGAAGAGGAAGTAGATCAAGATGAAATAGGAGATACTATACTGAGAGATGAATTTGACACAGCCCTGAAAGACCTAGGTCGGAACAAGGCCCCAGGAGTAGATGACATACCCTCAGAGCTACTAAAGTATCTGGGAGAGCCAGCCATGACAAAACTATTTGAACTGGTGTGTAGGATGTATGAGACAGGCGAAATACCCTCAGACTTTAAGAAAAATGTAATAATCCCCATTCCAAAGAAATCAGGCGAAGACAGATGTGAAAATTACAGTCATGGTTGCAAAATTTTAACACGAATTATCTACAGGAGAATGGAAAAGTTGGTAGAAACTGACCTCGGGGAAGATCAGTTTGAATTCAGGAGGAACGTAGGAACCCGGGAGGCAATACTCACTTTACGTCTTATCTTAGAAGATAGATTAAGGAAAGTCAAACCTACAATTTTATCTTTTGTAGATTTGGAGAAAGCTTTTGACAATGTTGACTGGAATACACTCTTTCAAATTCTGAAGTCAGCAGGGGTAAACACAAGGAAAGGAGAGTTATTTACAACTTGTACAAACGCCAGACCACAGTTATTAGACTCGTAGGGCATGAAAGGGAAGCATCAGTTGGGAAGGGAGTAAGACAGGGTTGTAGCCTTTCTCCAATGTTGTTCAATTTGTACATTGAGCAAGCTATAAAGGAAAGCAAGGAGAAATTTGGTGAAGGAATTCAAGTTCAGGGGGAAGAAATAAAAACATTGCGTTTTGCCGACGACATAGTAATTCTGTTAGATACAGCAAAGGACCTGGAAGAGCAACTGAACGGAATGGACAGTGTGCTGAAAGGTGCGTATAAAATGAACATTAACAAGAGCAAAACTAGGGTAATGGAGTGCAGTCTAAGGAAATCGGTTGATGCTGAAGTAATTAGATTAGGTAACGAAGCAATAAAGGAGGTAGATGAGTTTTGTTACTTGGGCAGTAAAGTAACAAATGATGGTCGCAGTACAGAGGATATAAAATGCAGAATGGCAATGGGAAGAAAAGCATTTTTGAAAAAGAGAAATTTGCTAACATCGAATATTAATTTAAGTGTAAGGAAGTCTTTTCTGAAGGCATTTGTGTGGAGTGTTGCCTTGTACGGGAGTGAAACATGGACGATAAGCAGTGCGGACAGGAAGAGAATAGAGGCTTTTGAAATGTGGTGTTACAGAAGAATGCTGAAGATTAGGTGGGTAGATCGTATAACCAATGAAGAAGTACTGAACAGAATTGGTGAGAAAAGGGATTTTTGGCATACCCTGGCTAAAAGAAGGGATCGCTTGGTAGGACACATTCTTAGACGTCGGGGAATCGTAAATTTAGCATTGGAAGGAAGTGTGTGGGGTAAAACTTGCAGAGGGAGACCAAGAGACGCGTATAGTAAGCAGATTCAAGTGGATGTGGGTTGCCGTTCTCATGAGGAGATTAAAAGGCTTGCTCAGGATAGAGTAGTGTGGAGAGCTGCATCAAACCGGTCTCCGGACTGAAGACCATAACAACAACAGATAAACAGCTATCCGATCGCCATAAAACTGTGCCTAAAGCCTTCCCCGGGTAGACATTAGTAACTGTACAAATTTTTAGCTTTTTATGTCTTGTGGTTCAGACGTGATAAACGTACACCGAACAGACATTCACATTTACAGATATAGAAGATTATGAGCTATTTTTCGGTATTGCACACCTACGTTCGTGCCCGTGGGCATGGCTCTTAATTTTCAATACATGTGCAATAGATGGCGGGAGAGAGACCGAGACAGGGAGGGAGGGAGGGAGGGAGAGAGAGAGAGAGAGAGAGAGAGAGAGAGAGAGAGAGAGAGAGAGAGAGAGAAGTCTCAAAAACAAGAAGTTTTGTTTATTTATTTATTTATTTTTTATATCGAAAAGTAGTCAGGCTGCAGCTTCTAGCCACCCCCCTTCCCCCCGTTTGCTTATTTAGGGGGGTTTCTACCGAATAGGGGGATTTTATAGTAATGTAAAAACATATAAAAAAGCCAAGATCGCTGTTCATCAATTTTTATTTACGACGACCGGTTTCGCTGAACTATGTCAGCATCATCTGGGCAAATAAAATCATTTTACAAGGCCCTAACCTTGTAATGTCAATCAGTTGTTATATAACAATTTACAGTGCATAGGTGCACTATGTCATTATAATAAAACATAATTATCACAGTGTGATTATGACTGTGATAATTATGTTTTATTATAATGACATAGTGCACCTAGGCACTGTAAATTGTTATATAACAACTCATTGACATTACAAGGTTATGGCCTTGAAAAATGATTTTATTTGCCAAGATGATGCTGACATAGTTCAGCGAAACCGGTCGTCGTAAATAAAAATTGATGAACAGCGATCTTGGCTTTTTTATATGTTTTTACAATATTATAAGTGGATCGCCTCCTAAAACGTAAACCAACTCATTTGATAGTGAATTTAGAGGGAATGTTTGTGGCAGAGTTGGCACCAGCGGCTCCTCGGAGCGGAGTGTGGCGGCCTGTTGCTGCGGCGGCCGCGCGGCCTGAGGCTGCGCCCGCGGCCAGCAGCCTCAATAATGCAGCCGCGGGTCGATACCTATCAATGTTTCTCTGCGACTCGAACAAGTAGCCGCGCGCCCCGAGGACTCTATTAGTGTACGCGCGCCTCCCCTGCCCTTGGCCGTAACCAGTTCACGTACAACTTCCTACCAGCACACTCGCTGCTTCTTCTCTTATTCACCACCGTACAGGGGGCCATCAAACATTTACGGCACTTTTTGTATTTCTCAAAGTATCTCTCTTTGTTCAGGATCACCGTCTTTCTGACATCATGAGAGCAATTCTTATTTATTACAAAAAATCAGTTATTAATTTCATCTGCACATAACTTCCTGTAAGTGCTGGAAGATCTGCATCGATGTCGTCACTGTCATTCAAATCGATTTCCTATTAACTCAGATAGCGGGGAATTATTTTTTTTTCTCAGAAGCTATTAATTACCTTCATATGACTGCACAAGATTGTTGTAACTGATTTTTTTCACAGTAACGCTATTAGTTTTGCAATCGACATCTACATCCATAACCATTCTCCGCAAGCCACCCGACGGTGTGTGGCGGAAGGCACCTTGAGTACCACTATTGGTTCTCTCTCCTATTCCAGTCACGTATTGTTCGCGGAAAGAAGGATTGTCGGTATGCCTCTGTCTGGGCTCTAACCTCTCTGATTTTATCCTCATGATCTCTTCGAAAGATATACGTAGAAGGGAGCAATATACTGATAGACTCCAGAGTAAAGGTATCTTCTCGAAACTTCTACAAAAGCCCGTACCGAGCGACAGAGCGCCTCACCTTTAGAGTCTTCCACTAGAGTTTAGCTATCATCTCCGTAACGCTTTCACGATTACCATATGATCCTGTAACGAAGCGCGCTGCTCTCCGTTTGATCTTCTCCACTTCCTCTATCAATCCCACCAGGTACGGATCCCACACCGGTGAGCAGTATTCAAGCTGTGGGCGAACAAGTATACTGTAACCTTCTTCCTTTGTTTTCGGGCTGCATTTCCTTAGAAATCTCCCAATGAATCTAATTCTGGCATCTGCTTTACCGACGATTGATTTTATATGGTCGTTCCATTTTAAATCCCTCCTAATGACTACTCCCAGATAATTTATGGAGTTAACTGCTTCCAGTTGCTGACCTACTATAGTGTAGCTAAATCATAAAGGATCTTTCTTTCTGTGTATTCGCAGCACATTACACTTATCTACATTGAGATTTAATTGCCATTCCCTGCACCATGCGTCAATTCGATGCAGATCCTGCTGCATCTCAATACAATTTTCCATTGTTACAACCTCTCTATATACTACAGCATCATCCGCAAAAAGCCTCAGTGTACTTCCAATACTGCCCTTTTTTGGGAATGCCGTCAGAATGAATCATCTGTTTAGTCGTCATCATACATCTGTTTCACAATTATTACTGTACTTCACGCACCAGTTGTCCATAATAAAATATATATGTCAACACGACATGTTTCGGGACGACATTATCCCATAATCAAGTCTGTAAAACAAGGAAACTAAATATAAACGACTGTACCAACAAATATTACAATGAAACTAACCTGCCTACCATAAAACGTATCTACTGCTAGGAAGCATCGTCAAAAAATAGCTGTGAATGTACATTGCCAAAAATAAAACTTTGCGCAGTACCACATATTTCTGATGGCAGCAAGTTGTGCACTTCAAAGATTGTCCTATGTTAACTCTGTCAAGATACCTAACGATATTAATAAAATCCGTCATTTCAGTCAATCCTTTAATTTGATCTTATGAATAACGTTAGGTATCTTGAGTAGAGTATCTTTGGCCACCATTGACAGAGGTTAAACATATGGACAATTCTTGAAGTTAGATCAGCTGTCCGTTAGCGCTTGCTGCCATCAGACAAATATGTGGTACTGTGCAAAGTTTTATTTTTACAATATACATACACAGCTATTGTTGACGATGCTTCCTAGCAGCAGATACGTTTTATTCAAATGTTCAAATGTTTGTTAAGCTTATGGGACTTAACTACGGGGTCATCAGTCCCTAAACTTACAAACTACGTATGAACTACTTACGAACTAAGACGGCACAAATATCCATGCCCGAGGGGGGATTCGAACCCCCGACCGTAGTGGCCGTGCTGACCGTGACTGGAGCGCCTCAGACACCTCGGCCACCGCGGCCGGCGATACGTTTTATGGTAAGTAGGTTAGTTTCATTAGAATATCTGTTGGTACAGTCGTTTGTATTTAGTGTCCTTATTATTCTACGTTATCTTGTTTTACAGACTTGATAATGGGATAATGTTGTCCCTAAACATGTCCTGTTGACATATATATTTTATTATGGACAACTGGTCCGTGAAGTACAGTAATAATAGTCAAAATGAATGTTTTATAATTTTAATGTGATGAATCATTATCATTAAAACATCTTTTAAGATTAAATATATACTTGTAACTGTCTGGAAAATTGAAGAAAGTTCAAGAAATATAAACCCAACTACGAGGAAGTCTTCAGTATCTTCTGTATGAACCTCAACTTTGCAGCTGTATCCAACCACTTTGCAATCGTAAAAACAAGCTAAAATATATCTACAATGGGAGAAGGCGATTCAAAGAAATAAAATATGACACTGTATACAAATTCCTACAGACCCACTCGGTTAGCCGTGTGGTCTAACGCACCGCTTTCCGAGACTGGAAGTCGTACTGGCCCCGGTTCGAATCCGCAGCCTGGATGTGGTTTTTATGCGTTTTTCCACATCCCCCTAGGTTAGTTTCGGGCTGGTACCCAATTCCCGCCTTATTTACACGACTCGCAAGCATTTCGTAACGCTTTACACTTTCACAAACACTATACACGGACATTTGGGGTACACATTTCCTCCCGCATCACGCACCGGGATAACCGGAAAAAGCGCAGGAATGTTTTCACGCCGGAAAAATCCGTAAATTACCCGCTTGTTTTTCAGAATTCCGGGAATTTATTGTTTACGTTATCAGTTTACAATTTTTGTACTTTTGGCTGGTAAGAACTTCCCTGTAGCGCTCTACAACAGACTAACACTTCATCTATAAAACATAAAAAGTCACGATATACAACAATAAAGCACCGTGCGCATAACTTAGAAACGTCTGCCGAAAGCAGAAAGTCTCAAAGGTGTATGCAATATTTCAAAACAAACTGTTGTCAACATGGTAACCTTTCAGCCACGTACGTTTCCAGCAGACCACGGGTAAAAATTGCGAAAAGTGTAAACGGCCTTTAATTCGAAATGTTTTATGTTAATAGTGTGAATGTGCTTTGCCAGGGGAAGGGGAGGGGAAGACGAACCACTCAGAGAAATTTTTTGACTCTGAAGACCATCAATGGCATTATTAAAAATTTTACGGGCACATTCATCTTTTGATATATCTTAAAGAGTAATAAACGCTAAAGGACTAAGCTTCAAGGTTAATTTACCGTATTTGGTGTTGTTCTTTATTAGATGGGTTACAAATTGTCTAATAACGGTGGCAAAAAAATGTAAATATCTATAAAAAGTTACGGGAAATGAGGACAGCCAATCAGTAGTTCGCAAATAATTAGGCGTTGTGGTTAACCTTCTGTCTTTTATTAAGTTTTTGCATAACAACTTACTCGTAAATCGTGACTGGATCGAAGAAAGCAGCAAAATATTTGACAATCAACTGAACAACATTCACGAAAATCGTAATCTATTCGTACAAAACTGTGAAGCACTTTTCAAAAGAAAGTAAATGATAAACGACCTTATAAATTATCTGTGTCATGAAAAAACTGAAATATACACGAATTTCATTTACGAAACAGCAGTGAAAAACAAGATTCTTGTTGGCTGTTTGCACCTGACCCATGATTGGCCTTTTTTACATCCCATCAATTTTCGCTCCATTATCAACATATAAGCGTCACGAAAGCGTTGGGAGGAGGGGAGGGGAGACGCCGACATTGTAAGTGCATTTATAGTACTGCCAAGTTTTGCGCCTGTGTATACCACATTAACCTTTTAATGAATTGATAAGTTTTACTGTTCCAAGCTAAGTACAATAGGTAAAGCGCAATTCATCAGGGAAAAATTGCGTTTCACACCAAAAAATAGTATTTTTTCCCCGGAAATCCGGAAAAAAATCCGCACTTATAACGCACTTTCCTTGAGATTACAAATCAGTCTTATAACGTTCATTAGTTTCTACCTTGTGTATTCTTCAACAACCTAGGTGGGCCCAGCGATGACAATTTCGTATCTACTTTCCTCCCCACCCTCAGCCCCTGCTCCCTGAGTCGACTACTCGTACGGTTCCACGGCGTGACATCTTCTGCAATGTTTCTGCGCTTATACAGGGTGAGGCATAATGGGTGGACATATTTAAAACAACAATACAGAAATATTTGAGCTTCAAAAATACTTCATTTACAGAATACTACTCAAATGACGTTGCCATTTTACAAAGGTAATGTACGAAAACAATATCTCCGAGATGACTGCCATTTTTTTAGCGGTGCATATGTCAAGGCGCTCTCGGAAGCAACCTTTCACTATGTGCAACATTAGTATGTCAGTGTGAACGGCATACACACGAATTGCTTCCTTCAGTTCTCTCAGTGTACGTGGTTTATACTTGTATAACATGTGACATGAGTCAACCCTGACAAACAGCAGTCACACATGGCTGGGTCTGGGGAACGAGGAGTCCAAGTGAATTCACATAACCAGTAAATGACGCGACCATGATAAACAGTTGACCATCTTACTGGGTGAGCTGTGCCCCCTACAAATGATCGGGTAACAACGAATTACAGTTGGAACATACTCGGTACAGATGTGATAAACATAAAACCGATTTTTAAGATTACCTTAATAGAAGCGGTGGTCTCTGGTGATACAAGATCTATTAAGGTAATCTTAAAAATCGGTTTTATGTTTCTCACATCTTTACCGAGTATGTTCCAACTGTAATTCGTTGTTACCCGATCAGTTGTAGGGCTACAAGGAAACCCAAAAATTCCAGAAAAATAGAAACACCGAAATAACAACTTACGGTGTCACACCACGGAGAGCGCATTGTAAGCTTTGTTTACCATATACACTGTCTTCTTAACACAAAATAAACCCATGTACCATTATTCCGGTTTGTAATTCCGCCGTGTAATTTTGTGTAAATTCTGTCACGCAGATAATGTGAAGATGCCCCGCTAAAGGGCGAAACGCGTCATTAATTAATAAAACAATTTGCAATCAAGACGGTTTTTACTGAAGGAACATCGAAGCTATGAAGTATTGCAAGAAAACGAAAAGGACATACGTTCAGATTCCCCTCCCACATCGGCCTATTACATTGTTTATTGACATAAATTTCAAATCAAGAGGTAAGCAGATAATTCTTTGTCACGTAATAACTACAGGAAATTGGTTTGCCAAATTAAAACCTTGCTGTACACCATAGACTGGAAATCATTTTATAGCTTCCATGTTGTGATTTGGTAAGAAACAGAATATTAACACCTTTAGCTGGCAAGCTCAAACAGCTGAAGCTCAACATCCACGTGGTATAGAAATGGATGGTTTCAACAATCTAATATTTGTCAAGAAGGGCCGATTGTGAAGAGACGGGACATAAAAGGTTGTATCCAATTAAAGTACAATTAATTTTGATTTGCTATGTTACTATTCTTCGTCATGTCGTGATAATTACCGCGCAATTTAACGTTATTACAGACTCAAACGTCTGATGTCGTTCGTGTATTATCGGCAGTGTTCGGCCGTTTCGTGAAGAAGAGAATGCGAGTTGCGTGCGCATCGTGCTGGCACGGTCGGCACCTGTGTTCGCAACTCCCGTGGGCAGCCCACTCCCCATCCCTTACGTACAGTATGTAGACACTGAGCACTGAGTGCTGTTTTTCGTATAATAAATGCTTAGTAATTAGTAACGAAGTGTTTCCACTTACATCCACTTCTCGGAGGGCAAGAGGTAGCACACAACGGAGTGGCCCCAAAAAAATTATTAACAACCTCGTAAATGCTGTGAGCAGGAGCACAAAAAATAAGAGTTGCTCCACTCCCCCAGGCGTTGAAATAAGCTGTGGCATACGCAGGACTCAGCTACAGCACTGTTCGCATAATTAGAATGTGTTGCAAAAATAGTCCCATGAAATCACTAAGACCTCCGGGGAAAACAGTGAAAATTGCAGTTTTCAGGAACTTTGTTTGAATTACTATAAAATGATGATCGAGTTTGGATGTGCACGGGCTGACGGAGACTTGTAGCGATACGATATAATTTTGTGAATAATGAAATGCTAAAACCGCGGCATTTCGTCTTTATTTATAACAGACGACCGGTTTCGATGTACATATACATCATCTTCTGGTCTCTAAAGGCGAACATAAAATCTATGGTAAAAAAAAAAAAAAAAAGATACATGCCACATAACTGTATGCATAGGTAATCATATGTCAACAGTTTTTTCTCACATACCTGCACTAAATTATGACATTACAGAATGTTGTAGCCTGTTGGATAGTACTGGTGAGTCGTACACATTAAAATATGCGATTTGGTTGGCAGATATAAAACTCGTTTAATCACATATACATAAAGAACCACAATATTGTACAGTTTTGAGTGACAACAAGAAACTAACAGGTGGCGTTGTAATCACTATAATATTATCTTGGCATGCCGTTGGAGTGCACCATTGTATGTGAAATCCTTACAACTGTTATCAATTGCCGATATGTGGCATGTTCCTTTTTTTTTTTTTTTTTTTTTTTTTTGTAAACATTCATTTTATGTTCGCCCTTAGAGACCAGAAGATGATGTCTATATACATCGAAACCGATCGTCTGTTATAAATAAAGACGAAATACCACGATCTTGGCATTTCATTATTCACAAAATTACATTAATAAGATCGCTCCCTGCCATGAGCTAATTATACGATACGATATAACAAATTTTGGAAGCTTCTGTTAAGTCCGTGCCTTCTGTTTTTACTATCATGATATGAGCGGTGGTAATACGTAAAATAGCTGTCGTTACAGTGGCTACTAGGTGGTACTGTTCGCAAATAACGTATAAAGATAATAGCGGAAACTCCTTGGAATTTACATGCATTTGTCAGGCGACACCGCTAGCAGTGCCATCTATTGGTTCGAGTTGTGCAGCCTACTATGCTATGCTTTCCTTAACGTCTGTGAGACCCTATTTTTTTTTCGAACAGTACCAAAATTAATTTCCAAAACTTAATCTGTTTCGCTATCTATGTTCGACGTTATTGTTGTTTAGAGGGGACTAGACTGCTTGGTCATCAGTCCCCTGTTCGATGTTAATTCATTTAAAAACATTCAGTTTTGTACAGTTTATTTCGATGGAATTCTAACTAAAAATAACATAATACATGAGGTACGTTTTAAGCCTATTACACTGTCATACTGTGCCTATACATGTATGCACTTTCGATGAGCATTTAGGCCTATTTACGAGTTACTTTCTGAAGATTAACAATAGTCTTTTTGATTTGTTATAATGAGGAATAATTGTTCTTATTTACAAATGCTTTACTTGGAACAGGAAAACATTTCTTTGCTAACAGATAACAGTAACTATTACACACTGCTCTTAATCTCGCGTCTCACCCCGTAAGTTCTTTAAATGAAATAATTATCAAAATTATGTCTAAAAATTCTGACATATTTATGTGACATGCTCAGAGCACAACCATTGGGAAAAACCATTTTGTTTCAGCCTTGTCTCTTTGTTATTATACAGAAGTACGCAACGTCATGATAATTGTCGTTATATGATGTCAGAGCCATTTTACATTCTTCATGTTCCAACCCACTACATTCCCAGCCCATAATTTACTTAAATGTGCTTCAATAGGCATCCCTACATTGATACTGATATCAGAATACAAAATAAATGAACAAGGTCTTCCGCAGAAATTTCATACACAGGTGCATGGAAACGCAATTTTTCACTTAATTAATTAATTGGCATTGTTATTAAGATAGTGATAATAAATATTATTGAATATTTATTGAATACCAGCTTATATTTCCGTGCTTCGCAACGGTTATTAAAAAGGGACCTATGTATATCATGGTTTTTTAGGGTTCCAGACCTAGGTCATAAAAATAGAATTCTCGTTGGATCGCTCTGTCAATAAACTCAGTTCTCCTTGCCAAGATGTCAAATTTAAGTAGTAGTAATTGTCGGAAACGATGAATGTTCATATTTTCATACTAAAAGTGAAATTAATTTATGTCCGTACTCTGGAACGAAGTAAATTCAATGTTAGGTTGTCTTCATAAAGTTAAGACTGCCGAGTGTAATTGTCTGCCTGTCGTAAACTTCTGAAAACACTTCTATCGTTCAGATGAGAAACAGTAATAACAATAACTGTGCCATGTATTGGTTCTATGGTGTACTACTAAACTGTTTATGTCTCACAGTACGTGTATGCTGAAGTGTTAGTATGTTGCAGTGTTGCACTGGGGACAATGTGGTTAATCTGTATGCAGTTATCCCTATTATCGAAAACTGGAGATATGCTGAAAGTCTGGTAATTCAACCAACAGAACAGTTCATATCAGTCTAAACAAGACATCATGATGGTGTCAATATGCGATAAAGCAAGTCTGTGAAATCGTTAAAGGAATGGTGTCAGCTGATCGTCTGTATATAATTTCTGTCTGTATAGTATTTCAATTGAATTGTCTTGACTGTGTTAACAGCACCGACCACTCTTTCAGCTAATACATGTCCCCACGTCCTGCAGTGATTACTTCGTAAAGCACGAAGTTGAATTCGACCTTGTGTAATAGAACTATATATTCAGAAGTCGGATTATAAGTCTAAGTACGATTGTCTGTGCAAAAGAAGACGTCGTTCTCTATCGTAATGTAGTCCGCATCAAAAGTGAATAATTATTAATTTTAATCACAATATTGTACCGAACAATTATGAAAGCAGAGAGATATCTGATGAGTTTATTGCTCGAGTGTGTATATTATCTCTAGTGGCAGACAAAAAGCAGAAATATCTCTGGAGTGAGCATTTAGAAGCGCAGAACAGATTTCTACTAATCGCCGACTTCATCTTGGTCCTTTTTGATTGGTTGATACGGATGACTATCAGAAAACGAACTACATAAAGTCGATTTTCCTTGCAAAGATTTCGTATGTAAATTAGAGCATCGATTGACGCGAAGGAATGTCGTTATGTTTTAAAATCAAATGTTCCCTGGCAAAAGAAGCAAAGAAATGTCATTATGCTGTGAATATACAACTACAACTTGCTGTGCAATGTTAGTTTGTACTTGCAAAGATAAGATTGCGGCTCTTAATTCAAAATACTTATGTTACTGTGGGAATACGCCGTAAACAATCATATATTGTTTCTCTGCAGCAGTACGAAACCAACAGCATCTTTAGTGGTTTACTGCTTTCCCATGGCATAACCATCAAAAATAAAATACAAAAAATGTTTCAAATGTTTGTATAGTTTATGGGACTTAACTACGGGGTCATCAGTCCCTAAACTTACAAACTACTTATCAACTACTTACGAACTAGGACGGCACAAATATCCATTCCCGAGGGGGGGATTGGAACCCCCGACCGTAGTGACCGTGCAGACCGTGACTGGAGCGCCTCAGTCCCCTCGGCCTCCGCGGCCGGAGAAAAAAAAAAAAAAAAAAAAAAATGCAGCAGTGCCATCTATCAGTTCTTTGGTGCACTACGTAACTGACAGACACTATTTGTTCCGTATTGTACTACATCGTTTTCTATGTATTCCTAAACAGAATGGACCCAAGATATAATAAGTACGCACCGAAAACAGAAGTGAAGCTACATAAATTCGGTTTTCCTTGCAAAGAATTCGTAGTAAATTAAAACATTGATAGACGTGAAGGAACGTCGTTATGTTAAAAATTCAAATGATACCCGCGGAAAGAAACACCTTTTTCCTTTCCATAACATTGCACGGCATGCGGGATACAGCTAGGAAGAAAAGAAAAATTTGTGTACCTGGGTTAAATTTTATTTGTAGTGGCAGCGGTTTAGCATGTTTACGTTGGCAACGAAATATTCGCTTTAGGGGAATCATTAATTTACTGATCGGAACAACAATTATTTATTTCATTATCAACACAAAGAATTATTTCCCTCATTGTACGAGACTGATTTGTCAAATAGGATTCAACGGTCATTGCCTACATCAATACACTACACCGCTGCCGTAAGGAAAATCATAGCCCTGTGTTACACCTTAGTTATGTCAATAAAAAACGCAGCATCGCCATCTATTACTTATTTCCAAGGAGGTTAGAATACCCCCTTCGGTATTTGGTATACTATGTAAGTAACAGCGCCTCTAGCGATCTTTTGCTATACTACGCTGCAATTCAAGCATAGCATACACCAGAAACTACAAATTACGATATCGTTTCTTCTCCTGATCCATTTTGATGAAATGAAGATTATGTTGCCCCAAGGTATTTTCAGTTGATCTATGAAACCCTATGAAAATTCGTATACTTCTCTTGGAGAATTGCTGTACAGTACTACACCCAACATATAAACATACTATACACTTAAAACTTCAAACTACGATATCTTTCCTTCCTCTGATCCGATTTTCAGGAAATGAAGCCGATGTTACTCTCCAAACAGTTCTTAATTTCTCTGTGGAAACCCATGAAAGTTCGTGTAGTACTTTTGGAGATTATCCTCAACATACACATATACGATGGCTTTTAAACAAATGATTAAACTTTGATATCTTTATTTTCTCTTATCCGATTTTAATTATTGAAGTCTTTATGTAACCGCACGATATTCTCAAGTTACGTGTGAAAACCCCATGAAAAGTTGCCAAGTTGTTATGGAAATAAACGTGTTCAAAGAGACAGACAGACATGACAGTCGTAGATAAAAAATTTCAAACTACGATGTTCTTTTTTTCCGTGATCCGATATGTTTGAAACGAAGACGCTCAAGTTACCTGTGAAAACCCCATGCAAATTCGAGAAGTAGTTTCGGAAATAAGAGGTTTTTAATAGTTGAACAAACAGACACGACGATTACTGAAAACACTTAAAATTACGAATCTTCTTTTTCGTGATCCTATTTTGATAAACTTATGTCTATATGTTGACCCAAACTTTTCTCATGTTTCCTGTGAAAACCGCATGAAAATTCGTCGAGTAGTTTTGAAGATTTAAGCGAACAGCGACAATCCTACATTTACGGATTTATTATTAGTATAGATGATTGGATGGACGTTTGTCGTCAGTGAAATGTTGTAATTTGTATAATTAAATAAAATTATTCTTATTATTGACTCTTTAGGTCAGACAGATATTTCAGTCATTGTTACTCACTTATCTTACGTATATATTCTTCTCAGGGGCGGCGATCGTAGATTTTAAGGTCGATATTGCATAACACATTCATTAATAAACAAAATTTTCACTAATTAAAGTTTTACAGAACTGTATTTGCCACACTTTAAGATAATTTTATACAGAATTTGTGCAAATTGAGCGTCTTATTCGAGCAGCAAAAAACAACTAATTAAATTCGATTATTACAAGGCATCTGAAAGTAACATATCGAAGTTATTTAATATACATCATGCAAGTATTCTATATTTAATTTCTTAACATATATGCAGTTGAATTAAGGAATCAATCTGAGATGTATTTTGATTTAGAAAATATAAAGAATTATTCTACGAAATTCGAGAGAAGATATCTTAACGTCCCTATTGTTCGTATTTCCTGTTTCCTAACCCATGTTACGTCACTGAACTCTGCTGCACTTATTACACAGTTACTGTCTTGACAGGGAAATAATAAAGTCTCGACCGTAACTGTCGTTATTACAATGTGAGATTTACAAGCATCATGAGTTACATTGGTCGTTCAGTTCCATATTTCAGTGAACCTTCTGCTGTACAGAACACTAAAACCAAATTTCTTAGTTATTTTCACAACAAAACAAGGTTTGTGATATCCTTTGATGTTTGTAGTTATCATAGTCGTAAATATCACATATATTTTCTCTCCAACCACTTCATAGTTCCAAGAAGTAAACCGCCGAATCAAGTCTCACAGTATAAATCGTCTGTTCACTCCCAGCTGTATCTCACATCTCACTCTGCTAGGAGGTGCTATGGAGCAGTATCAAATGTTTCACGGAAGAGTTTCCGCCATTATCTTTATAAGCTGTTTGCTGTAAACGCCGGTTGGAACATAAATAAGTACTGTGTTACTAGCTCTTGGCGTGGTCTCCCAGCACGTTTCACGGCCTTAGTGAATCCATGCAGGGGGAGCCCATAGTAGATGCACGGAACAGAGATTTTTCTCCGCTCTGTGCACTACGTCTCCGTCGAGAAGCTCCATACAGTTCGCGCGCTCTTTCTAGGTGTTAAAGTGTATTATGTGTTGTTACTGTTTATTTTTGTGTTTCATCGCGTTTGTTCGTTTTGGCTCAGATTAGCAATACCAAATTGTGCTATTGCATTATGTGAAAATTTATTAAGACTAAAAAACACTTCATAAGTTTCCCAACGATCATGAAACGTGTACTCTATGAATTCAGCTTTGTAGAAGAACTCATAGACTAGATATTAAAAATGTGGTGTCGCACAAGTACAAAGTGCGCGCCACCTACTTTCGCCGCGCGCCGCCATGCACGCACGGCGCGGCGTTCTCACGACGACAGCCACGAGCGCCCTCTGCGACAACTCCGCTCGTGGCCACCACTGAAGGACATCGCACTTCGGACTGAGTTAGCAACCAGTTAGGACCTTCGTAATCAGATAGGCACCAGTGAAGACTTTGCTATCGTACAGGCACTAGGCAGGCCTCTAACAACTATGTATCAACATTCTGCAGTACTATGTAAAAGTTAAGTATTGTTACATTCTGTGCAATATATATCTCTTTCTAATTTACTCTAGTGTTTATAGTTTCTGGCTGCTCCCCTCCGTACCTGCACCAGCGTGCTATCCTTATTCCTGTGTCGGTCTTATTCCACTCGGCCACCGACACCTACGACGAGGCTGGGACACAAAAGCGGCGACGAAGTTGGGACAAAAAAAAAAAAAAAAAAAAAAAAAAAAAAAAAAAAAAAAATGCTATATTACGAACATGGATTTTAAAGAAGACGATTATTTACGTGATATTTACACTATCTCTAAGAATTACCGAGACTTCAGCCAAAAAATATCTTAAAGCCAACTGCAGTATCTTCAATGCAACTTTTTGATAAAAAAAAATCTATGGGACCAAACTACGTTGGTCATCAGTCCCTAGACTTACAAACTACTTAAACTAACTAACCTAAGGAGAACACACACATCCATTCCCGAGGGAGAAATCCGACCCCCGACGCGGGAGGCCTTTCGATATTTAGAGCCACTTCCGTTGCTACTTCGGCTTCTATCAAATAAAGAAATGCCAGACGATTGTGAAACACGTAAAGGTACACCAAGGAAAGAAAGAATGGATCGGAGCACAGAAACAGGAAAAGGTCGCATCGAGGATGAAATGAAGAAACGTTAAAAATTATCACTACTAAAAGAAAACACAATACGCTGAGGACGAGAAAATAATTACTGGCTCATGAGTTAACACACGTAAGAAACAATAACAAAATCTTCTGAACTGACTAAACTGACGAGTAAATAGCTTCAATTTTTTCAAAAAGTATTTACAAATACCCAAAATGCCTCCTGAAGCCCAAGAAAAGTAACAAATTTGTGGCAGGAGGTGACAAGCAAAGCCTTTCTTCATAATATCCTCGTCTACGAATATGATGTAAGTGTAGAAAAATGTCAATTGGGATACTCAAAATACTTTACAAAACCGAGAGCTTTTATGATTTGACAGATTTCAGTAATATTGAGAATTATATGATATTTAAATCGGACTCAAGGATATGTTATCTAGAGTAAAGTTTTGGAATTATGGGATAAATATGTCAAGGGGAGCTGCAATCTGTTTTATTTGTGTGATTACTACAAACACAGTATATAGCCGGCCGCGGTGGCCGAGGAGACTGAGGCGCTCCAGTCACGGTCTGCACGGCCACTACGGTCGGGGGTTCGAATCCCCCCTCGGGCATGGATATTTGTGCCGTCCTTAGTATAAGGTAGTTGATAAGTAGTTTGTAAGTTTAGGGACTGATGACCCCGTAGTTAAGTCCCAAAAGCTTAACAAACATTTGAACACAGTATATGGGTTTCAACGCCGTTTTAAGTAGTAATATTTAGTCTTTGCGCAGATATACTTCTCTCGAACCAATAACTTATCATATTGTCTTTACGTTTTCGAAAAGAATGTTAATTCAAGCGCAACAGTGCCATAAAACGCATCTCGACAGTGACGTCACGTGGAGGCAAGCGATCGCTGCCGAACACATTCTCCAAAGCTTCCATATAGTAACCTAGAGTCCATGTACTGTGAGAGATGCTTGCTTCGTCCGGTGCCGCACACGTCTCAGAATCCATAAAATAAAAATATATATTTCGCAGTTTCCGCAAGCAATATCGTGGGTAGGTAACTTGCCCACCCCTTACGTACAGTGTGTAGACATTGATCAGTGAGTGTTGACGTTAGGGTGCTGAAGCGTTAAAAAATAAAATAAATAATAAAAAATTTTTACTAATAAATCAGAGATTAACAAGTTGTATGACAATAACCTGGATATTCTGTATTTATGTTCCAGATTGCAGCGATAACACGTTCTCTTGTACTATGTATGCCTGTACACAAGATCATCCAGAGAAGGACCGAGCGAGGTGACGCAGTGGACTCGTATTCGGAAGGGCGATGGTTCAAATCCACCCCCGGCCATCCAGATTTAGGTTTTTCTGTGATTTCCCTAAATCACTCCAGGCAAATGCCGGATGGTTCCTTTTAAGGGCGCGGCCGATTTCCATCCCCATCCTTACCCAAAGCTCCGAGCGTTAGCTCGGTCTCTAATGACCAAACTGTCGACGGGACGTTACACCCTAAGCTTCCTTCCTTCCTTCCTTCCATCCAGGGACTGTTGATCCAGGTTCCCCGACTCCTCAACCGCAATTCGGCGTAGCTCTTTTTGTTCAAATGTTTGTAAATCTATCGGACCAAATTGCGTGGCCATCAGTCCGTAGCTTACAAACTACTTAAACCTAGGTAAACTAACCTAAGGACAAACACACACACCCATGCTCCAGGGAGGACTCGAACCTCCACGGCGAGCAACCGCGCGCTTCGCAGCGAGACGCTTTAGCCCGCTCGGCTACTCCACCGCGGCAACTCTTTTTGATTGGTTGGTGGATCGTCTCAATGTATCACAAGCATCACTTGCGATGTCTTCATCAAGAAAGGAATGCGTAACAAGATTTGTCCAATGACTGCGTTAATTGTCGTCCGAAATGCTACCAACATGGTAGATACTGTACATCAGTAGGATATAAGGATATGGCCTTATAGCCATTTGATTGCCGCCTACGACCACCGGTGACGCACCGCGCCACCCCCCTCCCATAGATCCTGAGACATCAGTACACAAAACACCACCTCTAGCCCTAATAACGGCCTGATTCGCCTGGGCATTGAGTCAAACAGAGCTTGGACGACGTGTAGAGGTACAGATGCCCATGCAGCTTCAACACGATACCACAGTTCATCGAAAGTAGTGACTGGAGTATTCTGACGAGCCAGTTGCTCGGCCACCATTGACCAGACGTTTCCAGTTGGTGAGAGATCTGCAAAATGTGCTGGCCAGAGCAGCAGTAGAACATTTTCCGTAGCCAGAAAGGCTCGCACAGGACCTGCAACATGCGGTCATGCATTACCCTGCTGAAATCTGCATTTCGCAAGGATCGAATGAAGGGTAGAGCCACGGGTCGTAACACATCTGAAATGTAACGGGTACTGTTCAAAGTGCTGTCGATGCGAACAAGAGGTGACCGAGACATGTAACCAATGGCACCTCGTACCATCACTCCGGGTGATACGCCAGTATAGCGATGACGAATACACGCTTCCAATGTGCGTTCACCGCGAAATCGCCAAACACGGATGCGACCAAAATGATGCTGTAAACAGTACCTGGATTCATCCGAAAAATTGACATTTTGCCATTCGTGCTCTCAGGCTCATCGGTCTGTACACCATCGCAGGCACTCCTTTCTGTGATGCAGCGTCAAGGGTAACCGCGGCCATGGTCACCGAACTGATAGTCCATGCTGCTGCAAACGTCGTCGAGCTGTTAGTGCAGATGGTTGATGTCATGCAAACGTTCCCATCTTTTGACTCAGGGATCGAGACGTGGCTGCACGATTCACTACAACCACGCGGAAAAGATGCTTCTCACCTTGACTGCTAGTGATATGAGGCCGTTGGGATCCAGCACGGCGTTTCGTATTGCCCTCCCGAACTCACTGATTCCATATTCTGCTAATAGTGATTGGAACGCAACCAACGGCAGCAGCAATGTCGCGATACGATAAACCGCAATCGCGATAGGCTACACTCCGTCATTTATCGAAGTCGGAAACGTGATTTCTCCTCCTTGCACGAGGAATTACAACAACGTTTCACCAGGCAGCGCCGGTCAACGGCTGTTTGTGTATGAGAAATCGGTTGGAAACATTTCAAATGTTTAAATGTTTGTTAAGCTTATGGGACTTAACTACGGGCTCATCAGTCCCTAAACTTACAAACTACTTACGAACTACCTTATACTAAGGACGGCACAAATATCCATGCCCGAGGGGGTAATAGAACCCCGACCGTAGTGGCCGTGCAGACCGTGACTGGAGCGCCTCAGTCACCGCGGCCGGCGGTTGGAAACATTCCTCATGTCAGAACGTTGTAGGTGTCGCCACCGGCGTCCACCTTGTGTGAATGCTCTGAAAAGCTAATGATATGCATATCACAACATCTTCTTCCTGTCGGTTAAATTTCGCGTCTGTAGCAAGTCATCTTCGTGGTGTAGCAATTTTAATGGCCAGGAGTGTATTGGGCCTATTTCTACAGTGCTGCATGGATCTTGCCATGGATATCGGGAGTCAAGTGTCATGCAGCTACTTCGTACAATTTGACTGGAAACACGAAATTATGTGGCTGCGAGAAATCATTTTTCTGCACCGTGCAGGGGCATATATAAGGGACAAAGGGGGGGGGGGGTCGAAATAAGTATAAACAAAAAATAAGTACGGTATCTGAATTATATTAATGAATAATGGGTGAAGGACTTGCCCTGGTAGACTTCCTTGCGGTGGTGACGGTGTGTGGGCTGTTAGTGGTATTCAGTTCGAGCTACTTTTTACATGTGGCGAACTTTTTTATTGAATGCCAACAATTAAAAAAAGGTAGATCTCGGTAGTGTAAAATGGGCTTCAGCGAATATTATCACATGTTCTAATGTTTGAAAAAGTATGGAAATAACTGCAGTCTTCATCATGCCGTAGACTTACAAACTACTTAAACTAACTTACGCTACGGACAAAACACTCACACTCTCTCTCTCTCTCTCTCTCACACACACACACACAAACACCTATGCTTGAGGGAGGAATCGAACCTCCGATGGGGAGCAGCTACGCACTCAGCAGCAAGGCAACTTGCTTTTGCATGGCCATTCCCACGAGGCCATAAATTGCCATGTGAATATGAGCAGCAAAACGGGTACAGAATATCATGGGTTGCCTACGTAAAATTACTTATCTTTACAATTATCTTCCCTCTTCCTTCCCAAAAATATATGCTTTATTCGACTCCACCATGGTTTTCTACATCCCCCTAGGAGAATACCGGGCTGATCCCCAAGTCCCGCGTCAGTTGCACCATTCGCAAACATTTCGTAACTCACATATATAACACTGTACGCAGACGTTTGAGTACACATTTCCTCGGAGGGGAGTGGACGGGAGGGGCATGAGGTGGCGACAGGAAGGGAATCCGGCCACCCTATAACTCTTAACAAGCCAAATCCGATTAACAAAGCCGACCCTGCATGTGCGGGAATATGGCTAAAGAGAAAGAAAGAAAGAAAGACTTTGCCATGTTGGCGTTCGTCTCAGGGCGAGTTGAAATCCGTAAGTGGAGATCGTCAACTGCTAAAGTTGCCTCTGTGTCAGAATCATCGACAGTTCCTGTATCGCTGTACCTCCTGCAAGTCCGAACAACGTCACTTTGGTTCACTTCGAGACGTCTGGTCACTGCCCCTGATTAGAGTGGCACACCTAACACAAAGTAACAATTAGGATAAGATGAAACGTTTTAGGCCTTTGTGCAGCTTGAGTGACATCTGTGGACAAACTTAGTAACTATGTTCTCGATGCAATATACACGTTTAATGTCAGTGAGGGGAGACGTTGCAAACAAAATAATGCAGTTTTTATGTATGTAGTAGATCATCAGTATATTGCAGCTTTAAATGGGTATACTTTCATAGCACAAGTATAATAACAGTAACAAAATTAAACACGATATGCCTTCATTATCTATATGAAGTTTCCTGGTATTTTGCTTTAACAGATCGTACCTTCAATTTTCATACGTTATAAAAGATCTTGTAATCAATCCCTGTACGCTATCCTCAGTGGTGGCACGTCCCAAGTGTGTTAACTGGTTTAGTGAACCCTCAGGGAAAAGCTAGACGTGAGAAAAAGTAAATAAATAAATAAAATAAAAAGTGTTTTTCGTTTAGATCAGATTATTTTATATTCACATTGAAAGTGTTTTTATCACATGAGCAACGTTTTACGTCGCATGTAAGAGTCATAGCGCGGCCGCTTAATATAGGCGGCTGTGGCCGCAGCGTTGCAATGCCTCGATATTCTTCTGACCCCCTGCAGGCAGCATATGGGTGCTCCCGCGACAGAGAGGAGCGAGGCGAAATGTCTCCCATTGGCATTGGAGCTGGTAGAAACACCAGCTCCTGGCTACTCGAGCTCTGTCGCTTTCGCACGTATGTTCCCGAAGCTAGACAATGGTGCTACTGCGCACCTCTCCTTGCGCATCGGCAAATCCTCCATGAAGGCAACATCCGACCTTCATATTTCCTTTTGGCACATTGAAGAATAATCAAAAACATGTCATATTTGGTCAAATATCTCCCAAACATAAATTAAAGACGCATCAACTGTAAAGGACTTCAGAACATCAGAAAATCCGATCATGATTGATAATGAAGTTACTACTCTCCATTTAGCAAGAACAGCCGTGTAAACACACGGCATCACGTTGCGTTGTGGAAGGTAGTGGGTTCGATACCGACGGCAAGCAATTTTTTAAAACCCAATATTCTTTTTAATAGATACGGAAACGATAGTGACTTTTGTATTGATACCTCCCACATATCTTTGGACGTTTTAGTATATGTGTCGCGATAAATGACATTTATACTCTTCTTTATAAGAACCCTTTGCGCAACCTTTGCGCATGCGTAAGGTTAGGACGGGGTACTGCTTAAAGTGTCACGTGACCTGACGGTAGCTTGTCTCTTCATCGTAACAGATTCATTTTGTTATAGTCACTTATCAGTGTAATCAGTTACTTACTGTGTTTTACTGTCTATGTGCATATTCATATGTTCTTGGTGTTTATTATCAAAGAAAAATTGACAGCGTTTAGTATCTTTTAGAAACAAATTAATCAGCTTTAAGCTTGGAACAAAAGTGTGCAATAAAGATGCTTGGTAGGTCGACGCCTCGGCTTCAGTTGAAGCAAGCGCATACAAACCGAGTCATACTGCTGTGCGCCCGGCCGTTCCCTGTCGGGGGTTCGAATCCCCCCTCGGGGATGGATGTTTGTGCTGACTTTAGTATTAGTTAGTTCATACGTAGTTTGTAAGTTTAGGGACTGATGACCACGCATTCAAGTCGCATAAGTTTACCTAATATTTGAACATTATTTTTGAGTGACGAATCACAACGCACAATGTTGATGGGGTGTGGGTAGGCTAATGCCCGGTGAATGTCATCTGCCAATGTGACTTGCCAACAGTTATGAGGTCGTCGTACTTCTCATGGAGGGGGCTTGCACCCTTGTTGTTTTGCGTAGCATTATTACAGCAAGGGTGCATTGATGTTTTAAGCACCTTCTCGTTTCCCACTGTTGAATAGCGATTCGGAGATGTCGACTGCATCTTGAAAGATCGCTGTATTGCTTTCACAATGATATTGAAATCACCCCTTTAGGCAGTGATCAGATTTCAGACGCTATTATATTTTTTCATATATATTGTATATTTGTATGTATTATTTAACCTTATTCTTAATTACTTTTGTCGTTTTTAGTCTCATATGTCTTCCAATTTTAATGTTTATTGTGGTATTGTATCCTGATACTCTCCCTCACCCTGTAAGTGTGTGATACTTCGTGGTTCGAATGTGCATTTCTGTATGTATGATTATGCTCGTGCATCGTGTTATCATAGTAATCTACTACTATGTTCAAAAATGTTCAAATGTCTGTAAATCTATCGGACCAAACTGCGTCCTGTATTCAGTGCAACACTCCATGAAGAATGGACTGCCGTTGCCCCAACACCTGGCTGAAATTATGACTGCGAGAGTGGAAGCTGTCATTAAGGCTAAGGATTGGTGAACAAGGTATTGAATGCCAGCATTACAGATGGATGGCGCCACGAACTTGCCATTTTCAGGCAGGTGTCTGAATACTTTTCATCACATCTTTGTATATAAAGCAGAGTGTCCGTAATTTTGTATGTACATTTTGTATAAAAATCTACAGTTTTCTTACAATGTCTATGAAATTTTGCACATGTAAGGTTCAATACACGAGGACGGTAGCCGTAAGTGTAAGGATCAGGTACAACACATTGTACACCAGATATGACGTCATAAGCAATGAATTGCGGGGGAAAAACTGGTACATCAAACGACAGTGATGCACATTTGCTCCTAAACCAAAGGACCGATTTCAACCAAATTTGGTGCACTTATTCCTTGCCGTGATGTAACAATGTTGTAAGCGTTAAGAACGACATACGACACATGCTTCAGGAGATACAACGTCAAAAACAATAATGTTGCAAGAAACTGACACATAATGCGACGAAACTGTATTCACCCACTGTATAAGAATGACAGTACTTAGCGACTTGCAACAAACTCTAAACCTAATTTCAAACTTTCATTGAACTTTTTCTCGCTGACAACCATAGTAAAATAATGAAAGGAAAAAAGTTTCTCTCTTACAACTTTTCCGCTTTTCATGGAGTAAAACTACGGCATTCGGTATGACGATACAATCGATGATTTCTACCCTACAAATTGTAGCTGCAGGAAATTTTACAGACACGTAGTTCTTGAGATATGAGCAAATAAACAGTAACGTTCATAGAAAACCGCCTTATCACGCACTTTACTGGTAATTGCAGTACTTACCTTCATATCCGTGGATTGGGCCATAGTGACCATATGCCTGCTCATCACTCGTCCTCCATCGCTCCCGGTTGCGACCCTCTTGCAACCAATCACCTGCTCCTAGTCTCATGTCCTCGGTGTCTCTGTCAACATTGTCTTTCCATCTTGTCTGTGGACGTCCCCAGTATATCCTTCCAGCTACCGTTCCCAGCAACACATCATGAGGTATCCTCCCTTCGCTCATCCTTGGTACATGTACAACCCAGGTCAACCTTCTTCTCTTCATTCTTTTTATAATGTCCGGCTGTGCGTAAAGCTCTTTTAATTCTTGTTTTTTTCCGAATTCTTCCTTCTCCTGTTTGTGGATCTGTCACAGGGCCATAGATTTTTCGGAGGTTTTTTCGTTCGAAAACCAGTAGTTTCTGTTCATCTGTGCTTCTGAGGGTGAGGGTTTCACAACCGTACATAACCAATGGCATAATCATACTTTGATACAATCTGGCAAACACGTGATTATAGAGTCGGTCGCGGTGGCCGAGGAGACTGAGGCGCTCCAGTCACGGTCTGCACGGTCACTACGGTCGGGGGTTCGAATCCCCCCTCGGGCATGGATATTTGTGCCGTCCTTAGTCTTAGTTAGTTCATAAGTAGTTTGTAAGTTTAGGGACTGATGACCCCGTAGTTGAGACCCATAGACTTCACAAACATTTGAAAAACATTGGTACAATCTGGTCTTGAAACTTCTTGTCAGGGAGCTTTTCTTTCGCACCTCCTGAAGGCTAAAGTATGCTCTATTGCCTCCAACAATTATTGCATTTATTTCAGTTTCACAGAGGTGCTGATCACGAATGAGACTACCAAGATACTCGCCCTTTTGAATCTGTCCACCGTGAGCGGATCTCCATCACTAGCCGACTTGCTTAGGACCATGTATTGCGTCTTTTCTTCACTGACCTGCAAGCCTGCTTTACTAGCAATCTGGCAGTACGAGCTTGCCATTCTTCTCAGCTCTTCCCTACTACCGCTGATTAGGATTGCATCATCCGCATAAGCCAGTCGCGTCACTGACGTGTTGTCTAAGGGTATACCAATGGGGGCCAGTTTCCATAAATTCTCGGTCTACTTTTTCTAGCACAAGGTTGAATAATATAGGGGAGAGTGCATCTCCTTGTCTGAGGCCAGTTCGAACTTCAAACTGTTCTGACAGACCAGTACTTGTCCGAACTTTACAGTGTCTGTTCTGGACACATTGCTACCAAGCGGATTCTACATCTACATCTACATACATACTCCGCAATTCACCGTAAGGTGCGTGGCGGAGGGTACACTGTACCAGTACTAGGCATTTGCTTTCATATTCCACTCCCAAATGGAACGAGGAAAAAAAAAGAATGCCTATATGCCTCCGTAAGAACCCTAATTTCTCTTATCTTGCTTTTGTGATCTTTACGCGAAATGTAAGTAGGCGGCAGCAATATCGTACTACACTCAGCTTCAAATTCCGGCCCTCTAAATTTACTTAACAGAAATTCACGAAAAGAACGTCGTCTTTCTTTCAGCGATCCCCAATAAAGTTGCCGGAGCATTTCTGTGACACTCGCGCATTGGTCGAACCTACCGGTAACAAATCTAGCTGCTCGCCTCTGAACTGCCTCTATGTCTTCCTTTAAACTGATCTGCTGCGGGTCCCAAACACTTGAGCAATACCAAGACGTGGTCGTACAAGCGTTTTATACGCGGTCTCCTTTACAGGTGAAGTACATCTTTCCAAAATTCTCCCAATAAACCGAATTCGGCTGTCCGCCTTACTTACAACTGTCCTTACATGTTTTCCATTTCATATCGTTCTGCAATGTTACGCCTAGATATTTGAACGACGCGACAGCATCAAGAAGCTCACTACTAATGCTGTATTCGAACATTATGGGATTTTTTTTCTACTGATGCGCATCACCTTACATTTTTCTACATTGAGAGCTAGCTGCCATTCTTCGCACCAACTAGAAATTTTGTCTAAGTCATCCTGTATGCTATTACTGTCAGTTACAGACGACACCCTGAAACTGGAATTGTTTTAGTACTTATAAAAAAGAATATATACCTGAAAAATTATACAATTGTACAACATATAACTCAATAAATATGAGATCGTGTGAATTTTATGCGCTATCTTTCTTTGTTTGGATACTGCACGTATAATTTTGTACATTATGCAACACAGCCTTATTTCTTATATAGGGTGTTTTACTGTGTTTGCCTCTGTATCTTATAAAATAATAGGTGACGGTAAATTTTAATGCGGTAGGTCAACACACGAAATGTTACACTTTCTCCCGAGCTATGAACATAGTTATTGTAACATTTTCCAAAGAGTTACACCACAAAGATTTAATTTTTAAATGGAACAATAGTTTGTTCTATCGTGCATTGGATTCGTTGAAACCAGCTGCGTCCAAATCAATTTAAACTACATTCCTATCACTGTTAGTTTGGGAGGGGAGCTACAACCCTTCAAAGTTTAGGAGGCGGAGGCTACGACAGCGTAGCTGACTGGCTGGTGGTCATGAGACATTGAGCCGTGTCCCAGGGGATGGCCACTCGGCCAGTCGGCTACGCTATCGCAGCCTCCGCCCCCTAAACTTTGAAGGGTTGTAGCTCCCAAACTAACAGTGATAGGAATGTAGTTTAAATTGATTTGGACGCAGCTGGTTTCAACGAATCCAATGCACGATAGAACAAACTATTGTTCCATTTTAAAAAAATTATATCTTTTTGCTGTAACTCTTTGGAAAATGATACAATAAACTAGGTTCATAGCTCCGCAGAAAGTGTAACATTTCTTGTGTTGACTTACCGCTTTAAAATTTCCCGTCACCTATTATTTTATAAGTTACAAAGGCAAACACACTTAGTGAAACACCCTGTATATTCTCAGATTAATACAACATGTTTTTAGAAAAAAGGAGATGGAGAGGTAGGATAGGAGATGTACTAAGGCAGGAATAAATACCCAGGCAACGCCGGGTTTTCAGCTAGCATGTATATGCGCAAGTCATCATTTCGCTCTCGGCAGTGTAGTGTAACGTGTAAATTCCACTCTGCTGCGTCACTAGGTCCTCGTTCCCGGGAGAGGTAGGCTAGAGGCCAGATGCGGGCCTGAAGAGCGGCCTCGGCCTCCAGGGAGCCCGTGACGTCAGCTGGAGGCACAGTGCTGGGCGCGCGCCACAGGTCGGGATGCGAGATGCGGGCCGCGTAAATCAGGCCGTTGGCGGCAGGTAGGGCGCTATTTATGGGCGGCGGGGCCCGGGGTTAAACGCCACCAGCCACCGCAGCCCGGGTAATTGCACGGCCCAGCAGCCGGCAGCCGGCGCACGGCTCGTCTGGGACCTGACGCTGGCCGCACTATCAGCCCCACTACTACACACTGCGTCACCTACGATGCTTTCGTGGCAAAGTTCAATTTTATGGTTATCATTTGTAATTTCTGCTACCAGCCACTTAATTTCCTAGTGTCTAATATATAAACAAGACGTCTAGTAACAAAGTATTTTTCGATAGGGCCGAATTGAAGAGCACAACGGAGGTACTTTCTCTACAGTTTCTTTTCGTTCTTTATGACAGTTTGCACGCTTTACATTCAAATCAAGAGGAAGATCACCTACTATCAAAAATTTCATTCTGTGCATCTGGGACGGTACTTTGCCTTGAAGTATCACGTCAACCAGGCGACGCTGGGTTTTCCGGGTGTTTTCATATATGTAAAAGATAAGAGTTTATAATATAGTGAGGACAGTTTACAACTCACCGCAAAGACGTGGCGACGAGCTGCGACAGGCACATACAAAAGACACACACATACAACACATTCAGCTATCGGCCATGGCCTTCTTCAGAAAATAGAGCACTCACGCAATCACACAGGCACACAACAGTCATACAACCATCATCTCCGACTGCCACACTTCGAAGTGTGGCAGTCGGAGGTGATGGTTGTATGACTGTGTTGTGTGCCTGTGTGATTGCGTGAGTGCTCTATTTTCTGAAGAAGGCAATGGCCGATAGCTGAATGTGTTGTATGTGTGTGTCTTTTGTATGTGCCTGTCGCAGCTCGTCGCCACGTCTTTGCGGTGAGTTGTAAACTGTCCTCACTATATTATTTATTCCAACCTGGACTTTCCATTATTATAAAGATAAGAGTTTATTCGTTACCAGTTGTCGAGTTTTCTCCCGCAGGTGGTCTATGCAATGCGCTCTTTTATTAACCGACTATCAAAGCTTGTCCACTGTTGGTCGAGCTGATCTCTACGAGATTACGAGAGTAACTCGTGCGTCCGATCCTTGATTGTCGTGAGTACATTCGTTTCTCTCGATAATCCATTTTTGTCCGGGCAAGTCCCGGAGATAAATTAAATTGGTCCCAATCCCCCGGCTCCGACCAAGGTTTTCGGGAGGTTTTCCTTAGTTTTAAGGCGTATGCCGGAGCTGGTAAGCCCCTCCCACTCATTCCCAATTGGGATCCCCCTTTGCCCCACTATCAGCTTGTCTGATATTGGCTGAATAGAACCGCGACTCTTTGTGGGCCGGATCTCAAACAGCCCGCTCCACTCCTCGGAGTGGAGAATGAAAAGAGATATATATATTAGACGACGCAGAACTTATTGTGCGTGGTCCAGCTGATCTCTATGACCAAGTGCGCTGTGCCCTTCCGATAATCCATGTGTAGTCTGGGGCAACGTCCCAGAGATCGATTAAAATGGGTCCCAATCCCCCGTTTCCGACTAAGGTTTTCGGGAGGTTTACCTTGGTTGTAAGGCGTATGCCGGAGCTGGTAAGCCCCTCCAACTTACTCCCAGTCGGGATCCCCTCTTTGCCCCACTATCAACTTGTCTGATAACTGGCTGACAAGAACCACGACCCTTTATGGGCCGGATCTCTAACTGCCCGCTCCAGTCCTCGGAGTGGAGAATGAAAAGAAAAAAGTCTGTTGGACAGGATACAGATTACCGCATACAAGAATGCGCTTTCTCGAGGAACACGCTAATCTGCTGTTGGTCGAACTGATCGAGAACAACTACGGCGCCCGATCCATGATTATTGCGAGTGCACTTGTGATCCCCGATACTGGGAGGCTTTTCTGACTGTAAAGCGCATGCCGGAACTGGTAAGCACCCCCCATTTACCCCCAAATGTGATCCCCTTCCACCCCACCATCAGCTTGTCTGACAATTTGCTGAATAGAACTGCGACTGTTTTTGGGCAGGATCTCAAACAGCTTGCTTCGCTCCTCGGAGAATGAAAAGAATAAGGTTTTTTTCCCACAGTGCTCTACGGCGGGTTTGTATTTGACGACGCTTGTCCATCGTCATTTGCCCGAACTGATCTTCTCGTAATCTCGGACGACCAATTTTTGGTTGTCGGGATCTACAAAATAAATTGGTTCTAATCCACCGGTTCCGTCCAAGGCTTTCAGGAGGCTTTCCCTGCCACTTATTTCCATCCCGTTTGCCCCACTATTAGCCTGATATTGGCTGAACTGATCCGCGACTCTTAATGGGCCGAAATTCAAACAGCCCGCTCCAGTCCTCGGAGAATGAAAAGAAGAGGTACATCCAAAGCAGGTCCCAGCGCTTCAGGTGCATTAAACTGTCCACAAGAACCTCCTTTGGAGCTTGCCGGTGTCTAAATATCTACCTAAACAAGAACGTCAATCTGAATGCAGCAACGGACGTCATCAACACCCTAGAGAGACCACAACCCCGTAACTCTTACCTTCGCAGATGATCAAAGCGACCCAGGTAAAGAGAAAGAATGAGGAGGCCAAATCATAGAGGCAATATTGCGACCGGTTTGCCTATTAACTGACAATGGCACTCGTTCATGGGTACCAGAAAGCCATCAGTTGTTGACGAAAAGTGTATCAGCTCTTGTTACGAGCCTAATGAATATTATGGGCGTTGTACAAAATTTGGTCAACACATGACAACAATTTATTCCAGCTTCATTATTTATTTTTCATTGGTTTTTTGTAACTTCGTTACATTCTTTGCCCATTGGGATATTTAGGGCCCTTCATTTGGGGCAAAAGTAATATTTTTGTTCTATACTTTTAGAAGCGGATTTCTGTTTTTCCCTTCTCCTCACCACTACGAAACCTATTTTACTTGGCGGTTACCAAACAAGTTTTTTCTGTTTATTTCTAAACACAGCATAAAAAGTGAGGTGAATAAACTGTTATAGGTACAAACAACTCGTCGATGTCCATATCCCGGACCACGCAACGGATATGCCACACAGAAAATAGGTAGACCTGGAAATTGATAGGTTCACAGATATTATAAACAGCTGCCGCGAAACATTCATGATCAAAATAACACATGACCAGGGAAGATATGACCAACCCCAGACTTGGCCCGGCTACTTGTGGACTAGAAAAGAATCCGCAAACTGTGGCAATTATTTCGAGACTTACGCGACAGACGGACCATGTATCAAATGGCCAGAGAAATCCTGATTAGACTGCATCTCCTCCGAAATGAACGATGACAAAGAATCTTTGAACAGGTTGAGCACGACCGAAAGGCGTTCTGGAGGACTGCTAAATCTTGCCGGCAACCCGAAAAGGTTATCAACCGACTACATGATGTAAACGGAATTGTGTATACTCTTGTAGAAAACACGCCAAAACCTCAATTTCAGAAAAATAACATCGACGATGATAACGACGATGAAGAAATGGAGACAAACTGAGAGGGAGGTTTGACTTCATCTTGCCTGAGTGATACACATCAGACCGGACACCTCCTTCGCAGTAGCTATCAAAACAAAGTTTGTACTCTAATCGGGCGAATCGGCAACGCTAAATACCCAGCTTCCGACCATATCGAACCTCTCTATCTGAAAAACCTATCTTAATCAGCCAACGCATATTATAGCTATCCTAAATGTTTGAACTACTTCCCTTCAGCCTGGAAGTTTGCCAAAGTTATCGCTATCCAAACCTCGGTGATGACCACTTATTTCCTCAAAACTATAGTCCCATTTCACTTTTCAGCCTCGTCTCCAAACTCCTTCAATACCGAATACAAACACCCTTAGTGCAGTTCCTATCCATTAACAACCTCATTACCCCCCGAACATTACGGTTTCCTTGCTGGGCATTGCACCACACAGCAGGCCATTCGCCTGGTGGAGCACATCTGTAAACAAGAAACACGAAGCGAACAGCACTGCAGCAATTTTCCTGGATGTGCAAATAACATGGCACAATGGCATAGGGGACAAATAGCTCTCTATGCTGATGACCATAGTAGACCTAATATTAATCACATCACCTACAGCCTGCAGGGACACCTGCACGACGTAACAAGATGGTGTAACAAATGAAAAACTAATCTCATCCAAATGCCAAGCCATCTTGTTTACAACAAAACTTAAGAAACCCATAATCAACCTGCACGTAAAAGGTCACGAACTTGCATGGCAAAACACCATTACATAACTGAGGCTGCCCTCAGTCGAAGTCAAACTGAGACTACTGAAATCAGTAATCCTGCCAGTACTAACTTATGGCTGAGAAATTCATAGTATGGCGGCTGACTCCAATCTTTCAAAATATAGAGGTCGTCCAGAATAAAAGCCTACTGGTACATCAGAAATGAGGAAGTATGTACCCAACCGGGACACCCCACCATATACGAAATGATCATGCAAAAAAAAAAAAAAAAAAAAAAAAAAAAAAAAAAAAAAAAAAAAAAAAAAAAACTGTAAAGTTTTATAAATAATCAAAAACATCCCCTTACATTATCATCAACACACTAGGACAGGATGAAGACCCAAGTCTCAAAACTTCCATCGCAACCCTCCATGCCGGCCGCGGTGGCCGAGGAGACTGAGGCGCTCGAGTCACGGTCTGCACGGCCACTACGGTCGGGGGTTCGAATACCCCCTCGGGTATGGATATTTGTGGCGTCCTTAGTCTTAGTTAGTTCATAAGTAGTTTGTAAGTTTAGGGACTGATGACCCCGTAGTTAAGTCCCATAAGCTATACAAACATTTGAACATTTTGAACAACCCTCCATAGGCAATTTAGAACCTAACTTAAGGTTAACCAACTCACTTGAAAAATTCATCTGTGCCAAACTCCACAAAACTTTTACCTCCCTATACTCATAACGACAAAATACATTTCTGGCTAACATGATATTACTACCTCCCTAGACCCGTAGGAACAAACTACATCTCAGACTAAGCCCAGAAGATGAAGAACTCGCCATTCAGAAAATGTTCAAAAGACAGAGCGTCACTGGATGCTGGATCTACTAAATAAATATGTTGTAAAACCCTAGTAAATCTCTGCGGGGCGCAGCGGAGTCAGTCTAAGCTGGACGGCCGTAGCGAACGCCACGCTGCACGAGTGCTCCGTCATGCCCGGCACAGGAAAGAAGAGCGGTGGGACTAAATCCCGCTTACTCGCTGCTATGGAACTTCTGGCAGCTGAAGCACTTGCCGTGAGAGCCAAAGACTCGCAAACGCCCTGCGCAGTGTTTTAACTGTCAGAAGCTCGGTCACGTCGCTAAGCATTGCAAGAACGCCGCGGCGTGTATGTGCTGCGCCCTTGCGCACGACGCGCGGGACTGTCAACAGTCAAGAGACGTTCCGCGAAAATGCATTAACTGTGGTGGCCCGCATGCTGCGAGTTACCGGAAATGCAGTTACAAGACAAACTGGAGTCGCTCCCAATAATCGAAACGGCGGAAGAAGATCCGTCAGGCTACAGCAGATACACAAGCGGCGGCCCCGGTTCGACCTCCCCACGTCCCTGCAGGGACGATGGGCGTTGCGGATCGGAGTGGAACTGCTGAAGCCGCAACCGACGACACCCTAGCAGCTCTCAAGGCCACGTTTGCGAGTGAGAGGGCAGCTTGGAAAGAAGAGCTTGCGACTGTCCGAAGAAACCAGCCTCCGAGGAGCAATACGGAAACTGCGTGAGGACTTCTCTCAGACAGATGTCGACATCACTCCTGCTCGCTGGAGACAATGGAGACATGCGACACCGCGGAACGCCATCCCGCGCCCCTGACATCACAGACGCGAGTCATCAACACATAGATGCGTATGCAATGGCTGTCGCATCTCGCGGCGCTGTTCCTTGGCATGAAGACGAGTACTGCCTGCCATTACTGAGCGGCAAAAGTGTCGCACCGGCACTTGAGAAGATCTACAGATCAATAGAAAACGGAACCTACCCCCACTGGGATAACTCTTCCCTTTTCTTCCCCCCCCCCCCTACCTGAAACCACCACTACCATACCCAAAGGTCGAAATCTACCAACCTGTTATGGGAGCTCTGAGCGCTTGGTTTAGGTCAGGGGACAGACCAAACCTCCGCCACCATCTTAACTCATGAACAGTGGGACATCATTCTCCGGGACCTTATCTACAACAGGCGTATCAAGGCCGTTATTACGGCCAGAGGTGGTTGTTGTGGATACTGATTTCTCAGGATCTATCCACGCAAATTGCATAAAAATGTAATCACATGTCAGTTCTAGTATATTTTTCCAATGAATACCCGTTTGTAATCTAAATTTGTTCTTGGTGCGGCAATTTTAATTGCCAGTAGTATAATTCCCTCAGCATCGCCTGCTTTTCTCAGACGACACTCCATTACCCTTGTTTTTCTCTTGTTAATGTTCATCTTATACGCACCTTTCAACGCACTATCTTCCGTTCGACTGCTCTTCCAGGTATTTTGCTGTCTCTGACAGAATTGAATTGTCATCGCAAAACTCAACGTTTTTATTTCTTCACGCTGAACTTTAATTCCTTTTCCACATTTCTCCTTGCTGTCCTTTATAGCTCAAATGTACAAAATTAATAACATTGGAGGAAGACCGGAAGCCTGTCTTACTTCCTTCACAACCACTGCGTCCCTTTCAAGCCCTCCAACTATGATAACTGCTGTTTGGTTTTTGTACAAGTTGTAAATAACTTTCCGTTCCATATATTTTACTCCTGCTTCCTTCAGAATTTGAAAGAGTGTATTACAATCAACACCCTCAAAAGCTTTCTCCAAATCTGGAAAAGCTAGACATGTAGGTTTGCCTTCTAAGATAAGCCACAAAGTGAGTATTGGCTCCCGTGTTCCTATATTTCTCCTGAATCCATTCTTCGCCGAGGTCAGCTTCTTCCATGTTTTCCATCCTTCTGTAAATAATTGGTGTTAAAATTTTGCAATTATGACTTATCAAACTGATGGTTCTGTAATTTTCACACCTGTCAGGCCTGATTTCTTTGTATTGGGATTATTACTTTTTTTAAAAAATCTGAGGGTACTTCACCTGTGTCATACATCTTACACACCAGGTGAAATATTTTTGTCATGGTTAGTTCTCCCAGAGACTTCAGTAGCTCTGAGGGAATATCATCTACTCAAATGTTCAAATGTTTGTATAGCTTATGGGACTGGGACTTAACTACGGGGTCATCAGTCCATAAACTTACAAACTACTTATGAACTAGCTACCACTAGGGACGGCACAAATATCCATGCCCGAGGGGGGATTCGAACCCCCGACCGTAGTGGCCGTGCAGACCGTGACTGGCGCGCCGCAGTCCACTCGGCCACAGCGGCCGGCTGTCATCTACTCCAGGGGCCTTGTTTCGACTTTCGTCTTTCAGTGCTCTGTCAAATTCATCTCTCAATATAGTATCTCCTACTTCATCTTCATCTACTTTTTCTACCGTTCCTACAATATTCTCTAGAAGCCTTTCAGCTTTCCCTTCTTTACTGAAAAGTGGTTTTCCATCTGAGTTGTTGATATTCATAGTTTTTCTTATCTCAAAATGTTACTTTTATTTCCCTGTAGGCGGCATCTAATTTTCCCCTTTTATACATTCTTGTACAGACTGTCGTTCGCCTTGTAGTCACTCCTGCTCAGTCATTTTGTACTTCCTGTCACTCTCATATCGACAGTCGTCTGTACGCCATTTTGCCTGTTTCATTTTCTGTATTTTTATATTTTTTTCTTTCATCAATTCAGTTTAATATTTTCTGTGATATCTAAGGATTTTTTGTAGGTCTTGCCTTCCTACCTTATTTGTCCTCTGCTGCCTCTACTATTTCATCTATCAATGCTACCCATTCTATTTCTACTGTTTTATTTCCCTCCCCTATTTCCGTCAAATGTTGCCTGAAGTTCCCTCTGAAGTTCTCTAGAACATGGGAGGACAGGCATCGTTGGTGTGACGTCAGCCCAGGCCGCTCTGCCTGCTCATTAGGAAGGAGAGTTGACCGTGTGAAGTTACGCGCTCTGTACTGCTGCCGCATAGAAATAGAATACGTTGTGTGGAATGCAGCAATTTATCAGAGAAAGGGAATAAACCTGGTGTGAAGAATATAGTGAAGTCTACGATATCCTAATTTTATACCATACTATTGAATTAATAATAGACACAGATTACAGACTGTTTTATAGCGTCTCTATACCACAATAAATTTATAATTTAGGTGCTATTTATTGTGAGAATTGCACTGTTGTTTAATAAAGAAAATGGACCACAATACAGTTTTCCGTACAATTTAGTACAAAGATGTACAGTACATTTTCCGACATTTTCCATTTCGTTTTTCTGTGGTTAGTTTCTCAATGTTAGGATGTTATATTTGAGATTTTTAATGGAAGACTGCATGTCAGGTTGTGATCTGACAAGATGGTTCGGTATAGGCACTTTGCTAATTTCATAATAGAAAGAATCATTCACACACATGTCGAACCTAATATACACAGTATCTGTTAAGCAAGGGCATACAATCTCGGAAATCTGTTTGAGGAACATTCTTATAAAAATCTGACAAGCCTCGATTGTGTTTATATTTGTCCTTCAACAAATCGTCACAGTATAAATTGAAGAGTTTCATTTGAAACCTGGGAGGAACTTCCACTGAAAACGATATTGCAAAGACCTGAAACATAGTAGACAGTACTTCAACATTTTCAAATGCGCACTCAAACGGGTTACGAAGAGCTTTCAGAATTTGCACATATTCTTCAGAGCATAGCTTCGGAAAATGCGCAGTGTTTCCAGCCTATAGTTGATTCATCCACTGTTTCAGTGCCATTTTGAAGGCTTCAGTTCTGTAGTATGTATCTGTTATGAGGTCTTTTCCTTGTGTAAATCGTGTAAATGGCGTGTTAAATTAGCAAGGATTGCTCACAAATCCAGGTTTCGTCTTGCAACTGAGCAACAGTCTAATTTTGACTAGTCATGAATAATGCTATTTCACTTCTTAACTCAAAGAATCGATCTAGCACCTTACCCCTACTCAAACAGAGCACGTTACAATCACTATACTGAGTCCCACATTCTTCAAGAAAACTTTAGCTTTCTCTCAGAATTCGTGATAGGATAGATTTTGTGACTTGTACCATCGTATCCATAACATTTCTAATTTCCATATGTTTTGCGCATAGATTTTCTTGATGAAGTATGCAGTGGACATCAGTGAGTTCTTTTGCTGCACAACAAACATGTTTCATACGGTTTACCCATGGTATTAATCCTACATTAAATTCTACTACAGACGGATCGCCATCTGTTACGACAGAAACAAGCTTATTCCTACTCAGGCCAACGTACTTTTCAACGCCTTTGAAAATGCCCAACCCCGTGGTAATGCTCTTGATGGGGATCAAATCTAAAAATTCCTCCGTTATATTCAGCTTATATTCATCGACGTCCCAAATAAAAATATCTGTGCATTATCCTATATGTCAGTACTCTCATCGACCGCTAATGAATGTATATACGTGCCGTAACACTCCACATCGGCACGTTCCTTTAATTCAGGCGTCTCGTTCTTTTCCTTTATATTTCCCATAATCTTGTGCGTAGCACAGGAAATAATGACGCTTTAAATTACATTTTTATACTTCGTACTTCTCTGTTACACCCCAAACACTTTACCGCATTGCTCCGTACCCACAAGCCCAGTTTATGCAGGCAACATTGCGAACACAGCTCTCGCCTGACACACGGATTGGACTTCCTGCTATCACGTCACACCGTTTGAAGTTGTCTTCCTCTATTCTAGAACTTCAGATTCCTTCAATTTATCCAGGTCCCTCTCCTTATTTTCCTAACGTTCTGCAGGTTTTTTTTTTCAGTTTTGGCCTACAAATCACGACCAATATATGACAAGAGTCTCTATCTGCCCCTGGGTATGTTACAGTTTAAAACTTGGTTCCGGAATCTATGTCTTACCATTATGAAATCTATCTGGTACCTCCAGGTGTCTCCTTGTCTCTTCCACGTATACAGCCTTCTTTCGTGATTGTTTGTTGTTATGTTTGTATAGTCTATGGGACTTAACTACGGGGTCATCAGTCCCTAAACTTACAAACTACTTATGAACTACTTACGAACTAGGACAGCACAAATATCCATGCCCGAGGGGGGAATCGAACCCCCGACCGTAGTGGCCGTGCAGACCGTGACTGGAGCGCCTCAGTCTCCTCGGCCACCGCGGCCGGCTTTCGTGATTCTTAAACCATGTGTTTGTTATAACTAAATTATGCTCCGTGCCAAATTCTACAAGGCGGCTTCCTCCTTCATTTCTTTTGCACAGCCCATATTCACCTACTATATTCCCTTTCCTTCCGTTTCCTACTACCGAATTCCAGTCTCCCATAACAATCAACCCTAGAATGGTCGTGCTGGGCCTGTGAGACCCATTAGTTTTTATTTCAATGAATTTACATGCTTATAGTCGCTCATTTCACTTGAGCGCTCTGATAGCTTCCTGAAACATCCGAGAGAAAGCGTTCACATTATAAATAGAGGTTTTAACCGATTAGTAGTTTTTTAGCAGTCCTACTGAAAGCGCGCAGGTCGGTCAGACCCAGTCCGACCGTTTACGTTGCTAATTTCTACCAGTGAGAGCCGATTTTTATTTGGTGTTTCATTCAGTTTCAAGATACTTTGCGATCTATTTGCGATGTCAAAACACCACATTATCACTGTCAGTTCTTTACAGTATAAAACGTAAAGAGCAAGTCTTTCATACTGTGAAATACGCAAAATTTTATACGATGACTGGAGAGAAATTGACAATTCAGACGCGGACCCAGACTTTGAAATACAAAGTGTTCATGACAGCAACATCGAAAGAAGTGGGAATGAAGGTGGAAATGCTAAAAGTGCATTGACAGCAAAACTAAATACTTCTGCAAAGTTTGCAAGATATCGTTATGCTTGGCACATGCAGAAAAGTTTTGCGGCGACTGTTACGAAAAGTGATGATGTCAGAGAATGATATCAAACAAACTAGTCATTATATTCACAATTTCGAATTATATAACAAGTCAATACGGACCATAGTAGTACAGCTTTATATGCCAATTAGCACTGCAGATGATGATGAAATCGAAGAAATGTTTGAGGAAGTAAAGGAAATTATTATTATTATTATTACAGGATTAATTAATAGAAAGATTAATTAATAACAACATCTTGTCGTTTTCCTGTTATCCTCCGCCAAACCTCTTTATCCAGCGCTTCTTTCTTGTCGCTGCCGCGATGTTTCATCACTCCATTTATCTGGTCTGTCCAAGAGCGTCGTGGTCTTCCGCACTTACGCCTGCGGGGTAGTTTCCATTCGTAAACTTTCTTAGGCCACCGATGATCTGGCATTCTCATCATATGTCCGTACCATTTCAGTGATTTTCTTTCAATTCTGTCTATCACTGTATCATTTGCCTTCATTCTACCTCTTACTTCATCATTAGTTTTTCTTTTGATTTTGATATTCTTGCACTCCTAAGCAAATAGTCCATTTCCACAGCTATTAGTCTTCTTTTGAGATCCGCGTTTAATATCCATAGTTCTGATCCATAGCATAGCACTGATTCAACCATTATCTTACCTAATCTTTTCTTATTATTGTTGTAAATATTCTTATCCCACCAAAAAGAATTCAAACACCCTAACACTTTTCTGCTTTGCTTTATTCTGTATTTTACTTCTGTGTGGCCCAAACCATTTTTATCAATGTGTGCCCCGAGATATTTAAATTTCTCTACCTGTCTCATAACTGCTTCGTCCTTGATGTTTACTTCAAATTTAGCATCACTATTCACCACCAAAAGGAAATTATTCAAACATTTAATCTATCTTCTAAGGTAAATCGTAAGTTGAGTATTGCCTCCCGTGTTCCTACATGTCTCCTAAACCCAAACTGATCCTTCCCGAGAGAAACTTCTAGCTGTTTCTCGATTGTGAAATGGAGACAGTCATAAATTATTGTGGACAACTGCAGTAGCCGAGGTGGACCTGTGTCCTGGGTCTTTTCTAAGCAACTACCCCTGAGGACCAAATCGCACAAATCAGACAGTTGAGGAGAAGCGAAGCGGTGGGCAGCAGCAGCAGCAGCAGCAGTGGCCGCTGACAAGCGACGACACTTGAAGGCGGCAGTCTTTCATCTGCAGAGATTGCGGCCGCGGACAAAGGCCCGGTCAGCCGCAAAGGGGCGGGGCGCTCCCTTTCCTCCCTTCCCTCCCCCTCGCCCTCCTTCGACGGCGGCAAATTGAAACTTCCATTAGAGTGCGGTTGTGCTGCGGGCCGGTTAGTCGCCGAGTTACACACAGGCCGCGACATCAAACGACGCGCGCCGACAAATCGATTCATTACCGGCCTCACCGCACCGCACCACGTCACAACACGTGGGCACACGGCGCGCCCCCTACTGGCCGGGCCGCATACTTCACGCTGCACCTAGGTTTCCTCACTGCCGACAACAGTTAGCTCCAAAAAATTAGTTAAAATGTTTGTAAATCTATCGGACCAAACTGCGTGGTTATCAGTCCGTAGCTTACAAACTACTTACACCTAGGTAAACTAACCTAAGGACAAACACACACACACATACACTGCCAGGCGTATTCAATATACATGAAAATACATCATCATCATTGAGAAAAAGAACCCCCACCCCTTCGCAACCCCCACAAATAATAACTATTTATATCAAACAGTTGCATCCTTGAGCCAATGTTTCTAAATGTACGGGTCAGCGGTTCTCGGCTGACGCTACTGACCACTACTGTCTCTAATCACTCCATTTTTATGACAGGAAGGGGGTCACAAGTAAGAAACACATATAAGTCTTCAAACCACATTTATTTAATTGGTATAATAGTGTGTTATATCACCAATTATTATTACACTGGAACAACACCCAAATCCTTTATACCATATTGCAACTGATTCCATCTCATTGATTCTACGTGGATTCCTGGTCCTTCTAACAAATGGCATATTATATGACAAATTGCTCTTTCCATATTCTTTGTTAACATCACAATACACACTCCACGTACGATATGCAATTACATCTCGTGTATTTGCACTCTCAAGTCCAGACAATGCTTTCACTGTAGCTCCATTACACCGCAAAACAGCCACAGTTAACCAACCGTTGCCGGGTTGTGGATTCTTACCTTTTTGAAATATGGAAAAGTTCACAACACATCCTCGAAACACAGATGGACCTTTCAGTATTTCTTGTGCGCCAATATTAGTTTCAGTGGTAAGATCCAAATTGTCAATAGCCTGTAGACAATAGTGGTCAGTATCGTCAGCCGAAAACCGATGTCCCGTACATGTAGTACCATTGGCTCAAGGATGCAACAGTTTGATATAAATTGTTATTATTTGTGGGGGGTTGTGAAGGGGGGGTTCTTTGTTCTCAATGATGATGATGTATTTTCATGTATATTGAATACGCCGTATAGACAACACGCGCCAAGTGGCGTGACTACTCAGCTGTTTACTATCTGTTATCGCCTGAACTCGGCTATATAAACAAGCCACCGGGAACGCGTCCTACTAGAGAGATTTTATGAAGCGTCCGGGATAATCACTGTATGCCGGATTAGTCTCTGCGCTGCTCATTCGTCGCGTCGCCGCCGAGAAGTACGTTCCTGTCGGAGATGTCGCGCTGCAGAAGAATCCGACGAACTCGTGCTGTTGTGTTTAAGGCTACTGACAATTTGGATCTTACCAGTAAAACTAATATTGGTGCCAAGGAGGACTCGAACCTCCGACGGTGCTGGTAGCTCCACAGCAATGACGAAATGGCGCCGCGGTAGAGTAGCCGAGCGGTCTAAGGCGCCTCGCTACGCAGCGCGCGGCTGCTCGCCGTCGGAGGTTCGAGTCCTCCCTGGGGCATGGGTGTGTGTGTTGTCCTTGGGTTAGTTTACCTTAGTGTTAAGTAGTTTGCAAGCTACGGACTGATGACCACGCAGTTTGGTCCGATAGATTTACAAACATTTGAACATTTTTGACGAAATGGCAGTGGATATTTTGATCCCGCAGCCATTATGAATCGAGACAGAAAGGAATTCCATATATTAGTTTCTCGCTTCACAGAAATAAATCAGTAGGAAAAACTGCGTATTTGCGCCGGACTAGGATTCGAACCACAGTCTTCTCATCTACTTGTCAGTTACTTCACCCAGACACAGGGTCACCACGCAGCACCTACTAACGTTCAGACATTTTTCGTTTAATCCACACACTCCAACGTAGAGCCACCCTATCTCATTATTAGCAGCGTTTCACCGATTCCTGTAACACAAATTAGAATCTTCGTGTGCATATGCAGTGAAGGAATCGGTGTCTTTCGCCTTGTGTGGTCATAAGATTGGTTTGATGCAGGTCTCCACCATTATCCTGAGCAAGATTTTTCATCTGCTCATTAGAGCTGCAACCTACATCTATTTTAATCTGCTTCCTATATTCCTCTCTTCGTGTACCTCTGCGATTTTTACCGCTCACACTTCCCTCCAAAGCTAATTTCACCATTCCTTGATATCCAAGAATGTGTCCTGCCAATCGAGGCTTTCTTCTAGTCAAGGTATGCCAGAAATTCCTTAATTCTGTTCAGTATCTCCTTATTAGTTACGCGATCTACCCACCTAACCTTCAGCATTCTTCTTCAGCACCACATTTCAAAAGCTTCTATCCCCTTCCTGCATGACTATTTCCGGTAACACAGATTTTCGTATTGATAACCCTGTACTCACCGGACCAGAAATCAGGTTCTTCTTTCCCTGAACTTCAGTAATCGCCTCTATATCCAACGTCAACCTATCCATTACCGCTTTTAATTTTTATAACCTCCCTACTGGATAAGAGATCTAATATTCCACGCTCCGATCTGAAGAATGCCCGTGTTGTCTTTCCTGATGACTACATCCTCTCGAGTGGCCCTCGCTCGGATTTCTGAATGGGGATTGCTTTATCTCCGCAATATTTTACCCAAGAGTGTATGCATTCATACAGTAGAGCTGCATGTCCTCGGGAAAAGTAACGGCTATAGTTTACCCTTTCTTTTAGCCGTTGTCTTATGTTACAACTTACAAGGCGAGCTCAGTGAATCATCGATACTGTTGCCCTTGCATTTACTGAAAGGAACCACACGTTTGTCCTGCCGCTGCATGGATCCCCTCCCTTGTAGTTGCACCTAAGGTATGGCTATCTTTATCATTGAAGCACGGAAGCTACGGCACCTCGGCAATAACAGTGGCCTTATCCGTAATTATATTTATTTTTATTCCTAAAATAATGTAGGCCTTAATCCATTTTAAACGTTCTCCATGGGTGTGTATTTGTCCGTAGGTTAGTTTACCTAGGTTTAAGTAGTTTGTAAGCTACGGACTGATGACCACGCAGTTTGGTCCGATAGATTTACAGACATTCGAAAAGTTTTCCAATCTTAATTTTCCACGGTTAACATGGTGAACTACTATTTGCACGCCTATATCCGTGATAAACGTATCGTCCAATAAACAATTGTTTCAAAGCTATGTCACAGTTTCAACGTTGATATAGTTGTTAGTGTGAATAAAAATTTCATCACTAGCACAACGTGTACGACGTATCGTGCTGTTCTGCGTTTTAATACGCACCAAAGATCGGGTTTCGTCACTTTTATGAAGCCTTCAGACGCCGTTATTTTTGTGTTCGACTGATTATTGTGTATCGCCTTTCTCTCTTTCGGTATTTCAAGGCTATTATAACCTTTTTATCAAATTGCATGGTTATGGTATATCGCCCCAAATTTCCGACTGGATAGGGAATTTCCAGTCAGAGAGGACAAATTTTGTAGTAATCGATGGTGAGGAAACGACTAAAACAGAGGTGATATCGGGCGTTCCACAGGGTAGTGTTATTGGTCCTCTGCTGTTCCTTATTTACATAAACGATTTGGGAGAAAATCTAAGCAGCTCTCTTAGATTGTTAGCAGATGACGCTGTCATTTACCGTCTAGTACTATGCTCGTCCGTCCTTTTTTTGGAGTATTGCTGTCCAGTGTGAGATCCTTATCAGGTGGGTTTGACGTAGGACATCGAAAGTGTCCAAAGAAGGGCAGCTTGTTTTGTATTGTCAAAGTACAGGGGAGACAGCGTTACTGAAATGATACATGATCTGGGTTGGGAATCATTACCACAACGGCGCTTATCGCTGCGGCATGGGCAACATACGAACCACCTATCGGCAACATTCTCCTCCGAGTGTGAAAATATATTGTTGACTGCTACTTACATAGGTAGAAAAGATCATCATTTTAAATACGAGAAATCAGAGCTCGAACGGAGAGATTCAGGTGTACTTTCTTTCCGCGCGCTATTATAGAATGAAATGGGTGATAAATTAATGTGATTTGCAGAGTATCCCATGTAGATGTAGATTAATGTGTTCTGAATTTTTTTATAACGGATGGGATGGAGAAAGGATGTACAACGAATGGAATTACTTTATCTGCATTAGGGTATTGAAATTACTCAATGGTGCGTAGCAAAATTTGAGCCACGCCAGGATTCGAACTCTGTCTCCCGCTCCGGGTCAGCAGTCGCCGAAACCACTTGCTTTTTCCTTTTCTTCTTTCCTCTTCATTTTCTTCCTTGTAGATCGTTCCCTTGCGATCACTCGTTGAGATCGAACGCATATCCGGTGAGGTAGGTGAACGTTACCCGTCATTGCGTATATATATTTCTATGTAAAACGCAATTCACCAGTAAAATTATAAAACAAGTGTATTTAAATAAGTATACTGATGTTATTATCAAAATTATGCTCAAATGTTTGTACAGCTTATGGGACTTAACTATGGGGTCATCAGTCCCTAAACTTACAAACTACTTAGGAACTACCTTATACTAAGGACGGCACAAATATCCATGCTCAAGAGAGGATTCGAACCCCCGACCGTAATGGCCGTGCAGACCGTGACTGGAGCGCCTCAGTCCCCTCGGCCACCGCGGCAGGCCCAAAATTATGAATTCTACAACTTCCGAATTCTAATTTTCAATAATCTTTTCTTGAAATAATGCTCTTTGTAAGTTAGTAATTGTTTAATGTTATGTAAGGCGCACTGATAGAAACCAAGCAATTTCACTAAACATAGACTCTGTGGATTTGAAATAAAATTATGCCAAGATGGCAAAAATTTTATATGATTTGTCAATCGGTTTGGGGACACTGGGGTACCATCTTCTAATCTGATCTCTTACATCATTTTATGTGTTTCCTGTAAGACATCAGAGACCAGAAGATGGTACTGCAGTGTACCGAAACTAGTCGTTAAACAAATGAACCAAATGTTTGAGATCTAGGTACAATGCTAATTTAAATTTAAAAGCACATCGTCTATTCCTATCTTGAGCAAATTGAAGGAAAATTGTGGAGTTTAATTATTGGAGAATTTGACCTGTTTTCACATAAATGTTACCGCCCTAACCAGTGATATCTTTCCCTATCCCTCTCAAAGCAACTTTTTGATGACGAAGCCTCCGACGTTAAACCCTAAACTTTCTTCCCATTCATCATCTATTTGATGCTGCTGTTCTTCTTTCTTCCGTGCTTGCTTGGATAAATGGTTTGGATTTTCCGCCGTACGCAAGACACGTGATTTTTTAATTGTTCCCAAACATGTTTCAGCACATTTTGTGCTATCATCAGTGGGATGGTTTATTTATATCCTGTAATTATGTTTACTGTACAATAGTCTTTTCAGTTACTTCTAGGTTCATTCGTTTTTAAATTTTACTTAGGTTATCTGACTGTATAACTAGTTCAGTTTAGTGAATATTAGGCCTAGATATATGAGTATCACATTTCTTACATACCTTTTACATTAGGCTACATAAAACTCGTTAAGCAGCCTACTTATTTGTTGTTTTGGTACAAACTTGTCATCTGCAAACATAACAAACAGTTTACGATTTTCTTGCTTTGCTTTCGGACCGAAAAATAGAAAGCAAGAAAATCGTAAACTGTTTGTTATGTTTGCAGATGACAAGTTTGTACCAAAACAACAAATACGTAGGCTACTTAACGAGTTTTATGTAGCCTAATGTAAAAGTTATGTAAGAAATGTGATACTCGTATATCTAGGCCTAATATTCACTAAATTGAAATAGTTATATAGTCAGATAACCTAAGTAAAATTTAAAAACGAATGAACTTAGAAGTAACTGAAAAGACTTTTGTACAGTAAACAAAATTTCAGGACAAAAATAAACCATCCCACTGATGATTGCACAAAATGTGCTGAAACGTGTTTGGGAACAATTAAAAAATCAGGTGTCTTGCATACGGCGCAAAATCCAAACTATTTCTTCCCATTCCTTTTTGTCCCTGCCTGCTTTCCCTGTTAATTCTAGTTTTGTTCGCGTAAAAGAGACTGTACCAGTATGTAGGCTCTGATAACGTCATCGCCTCTTCGTGAGATATAGGGGGGTTTTGTTTTATGTTCATGGATGTCCCTCTTGGTCCAAACAACTTTTATTTGTATTGCTCCATATCTTCCGAAAAAATTTCTTAAAGCATAAAAATATACCTGCTTTGAGGTAATTGAACCAAGATCGCAAATATCATATTATGTATTTGTCATGACCGAATTCGATGCTATGTATCATCCTCTTCAGAAGGTTGCATGGCTTTACAAGATATTAACTGCAAGAATTACTCTTGTCTGGTTACAATCTCTAACGTATTTTGTTTACAAATTAAATAATAGTTTACAAAAATGTAATTATCTTAGGTGACCTTGTAAAATGAAGGATTTCTCATCAAATTGTAAAAGAATAAAAGTACACAGACAAATTGTTAAAATAAACGTCACCAGAATGGATCATCATATCCTATTAAAAGGTAAAATAAGTCAACTGCTTCTCGTATCAGTATTAGGCAGACTGACGGGAGGTAAACATTTCGTTCGTACATTGATACAGATGTCAACCAGGTGGCAGTGGAGCACAAAATTTATTATTACTGAAGCAGTGACAAAGAATTTTTCTTATATAGAGATAGACTGGCAAGGGATTGGATGTAAACAATGAGTGATGCTAGCGGGTCTGCATTTATATATTTACATTAAGATGTTAAAAGTATACCCTCAAGTATCAACAGATTTCAATGATATCAACATTTTATGTGGTGAGAAGTTATAAACAGTTTGTAACATTTTATGTCATAATAAACTTTGGCAGAACGCTACGTAGATGCAACAGTTCCACCAAAGAGACTGCCTACATCACACTTCTCTGTCCTCTCCTAGAGTACTGTTTCCCATTGTACGATCCTCATCAGATCGGACTGGCGGCAGACATTGAGAAGGTTCAGAGAAGGGTAGCTCGTTTTGTTTTATCACGTTACGGAGGGGGAAAGCGTCACGGAAATGTTGCACGACTCGAGGTAGAAATCATTAAAAGAACGGCGTTATGCGTTGCGGCGAGATGTATTTGCGAATTTCCAATCACCGATTTTTACTTCTGAATGTGAAAATATTTTGCTAGCACTCACCTACATAGGGGGACATGACAATCCCAATAAAATAAGAGAAATCATATCGAAAACGGAATGATGCAGGTGCTCTTTCTTCCCGCTGGCTATTAGAGAATGGAAGAGTAGAGAAAGGTTCTGAAACTGGTTAATGAATCCTCTGCCAGGCAGTTAAATGTGATTTGCAGAGAATGTAGATCTAGATGTAAATGTAGATGGTAATATACGAGAGCGATTGGTAAAAATAGGTCACGTAAATGAGAGCATCGCATATACATATAGTGCAAACATATTAAAAACGTAAATAACATGACTCTTTATTTATTTATTCTTGATATATATATATATATATATATATATATATATATATATATATATATATATATATATATATATATATATCACGATATGGAAACCTCCAGCTGCTTATTAAATTAAATTCGCTCATTTTATTACATCTCTGGCTACATTTAGAGCCTATAGGTGTTGCATGCATACATTAATATGTAACCTAACCCTTTGGCTACATGTTACAGTACTTCTGATCAGTACACATCTCCCTGGATTATGAATAACAAAAAAATCTATTCTATCAATGTAATCCATTAATGTATATCAGTGCACATCTCCTTGTATTATGAATAGCAAAAAAAAGAAAAAAAATCTATTCTATCAATGTAGTCCATTAACGTATATATATGGACTACATTGATAGAATAGATTTTTTTTTTGTTATTCATAATACAGAGAGATGTGCACTGAGCAGAAGTACTGTAACATGTAGCCAAAAGGTTAGGTTACATATTAATGTATGCATGCAACACTTATAGGCTCTAAATGTAGCCAGAGATGTAATAAAATGAGCGAATTTAATTTAATAAGCAGCCGGAGGTTTCCATATCGTGATGGTCAGGAAATACTGGAACTCACTAACGTAGTATGTTGCCAAATATGTATTTTGATTTAATGTAAAGTTCCATAAGCTTTACAAACATACTTAATGTTAAAAATAATTTATACGTATGAAATTTTGAACTCATTAACTTTAGAAAGAAACTTATTTGGTGACTAAATCAAGCATAATGTAACATGTAGCCCAATGTCTATGAGAAATTTGGTGGAGGTGCGAAAGTATTTAACGACTCTCACGTCATATGCAAGTGAGTAACTTGTTTCATGGGTAGCTCGACGCCTGCATAGTTGAAGTGTTAGAGCCTGTTGTCATGCCTTTTCGCCACCAATCGGATAGTGTCGCTGCCATGGTCTCCCTATTTCCTGATCTTTCGCTCATCAAAAAGTGTGCTCGATGATCAAAGAACGACTGGAGCTGGATATACCACTCGGTCATCTTTGGCGAAATGTGGACGCATCATGGACTGCTACACCTAAACATCTGGAGCCTCTTTGCTTCGAAAATGCGGCAGGTATAGCTCGTGCAAGAAATCGTGGCCCCTGTTTTCTCAACTTGTCATCTGGGCGAGTCCATTCCTTTGTTTTGGAAGGGCGGCCAACTCAGTTGCGTGTTGCCTAATGGTTGTGGGGCGCAGTTGACGGCCGGCTTAACAGACGAAGTGTACGGCGCCACAGGCAGCGTGGAACTGAGCCGGCCGCCCCTCTGAAATAAAGGAAAGGACTCTTGCTGCGCCCTACTCGAGAATTCGTTTCTGCGCACGGGCCACGTCTTCTTGCACGAACTATAACAGTGGTTATAGTCAACAATGGCGACAACACTCTATACTGATTTCATCACGTTCCCCACTGTACAAGAGGTTGTTTCTTCAATTATGTGATGTTTGTACTGACTGCAATCACCCAAATAAATTAGGCTGTGGAATGTCCGGATCTTCTTACTGTTTCATTTTGGATGCACAGCTGTGAAAAACATGGCGGCTGTTTTTGACGTGCAATTTTATTTCGCTTTGTGATTTACTAATTACTGATTGTTGTTTGTTTGTTTGGGGGGCTCTCAACATCTAGGTTATCAGTGTCCATTTAATTACTGATCTCAGAAAAAGAGTGGAATGTAATATTATCGATATTTTTTACTGCCCAATCAATCCAAGTATTATATAAATTTTTCTTTCCTTTATTTTATAACTCGAGCGTCGTTTGTTTGGATACTGTGTGGTGTAACATCTCTGGAAAGGTCGCGAACAGTGGTGGACGTGAGCGGTCGCGATACGGGCCGTCAGAGGGCGCCCGAGAGTGTGAGCAGAGCAGAGCGCTCACGTGGGCTGCTGAGGCGACAGCCTTTTCCTCAGTCGCTCTCCGTCGTTCTCAGTTGCTATTGAGATCTACTAGCAGTCGTTTTTACTTGCAATTAGATATTGGATTGCTGCTAGTATCATTTTGTCTAATTTGAACTGTTTTCTTTATAGTTAGCAAAAGATGAGCTATAGTTCATGCCAGTTTTGTATGGACCGCGCGTGTTGCGCAATGATGGTTACTTGCTATTAAAATATTATGTTCTCAGTTTCAGACAGTAACCAACTGTACTTAATACTCCCCTGTTCCAATACGTGTTAGCCTGTCCCAAATCCATGGCATCGCACTTGCAATTTTATTAATCACCGTGACAAATATGGGCTCAGGGGCATGGAATTGTAAGGAAACAGCGTTGTTGCCTTCCACACGTAACTAATAAAGTAATTATGTATGTTTACGGAAAAAGGGGTGTAAAATGTAAACTTTCACGGCCGGAATGGTCAAAATTACTAAAAGTTTCCGGGCTGTTATGCCGTGGTCTAGTGGATTTATTATTAAAACCCAACGTTTCGTCCCCGACTGCGGAGGACATTCTCAAGGGGGATCGTGGCACTTTTGGATGTCAGATTCACAACCTGGCTCGCTACAAAAGTGCCACGATCCCCCTTGAGAATGTCCTCCGCAGTCGGGGACGAAACGTTGCTTTTAATAATAATTCCACTAGACCACGGCATAACAACCCGGAAATTTTTAGTAATTTTGGAAAAAGGGGTGTTATAGTGTGAATTTATTTTCAGATAATTCACTTACTTTACGGAGATCTAATGAAAATAAGAATATCTCTTCGTTCCTTATGTTGAAGCAAAGTGTTTACTTTTCAAAGCACAACAGCAAGAAATGAGCTCAGATGACGCACTGCAGCACAACCACGGCAACCGGACTCGAGCTGCTAATGACATCCGTGTAAAGAGCAGTCCGAAGTTTCAACTGGAGGCGTGTAATCAAAATGCAGTAAACGAAACGGGAACGTTCAGCAAGCCGCCCGCTACCTCGCGTGGTCGGCGGGGACCGTCAACTGTGAAGCTATGTATACCCGCCGCCCCGGTTAGGGACCATAGAATGTATATGAAGGAATTATGTATATTTTCCGTGCCAAATGCGTGTTCACACGGCGGCGGACTCGGCGTTAATCTGCGGGCGAAGAATGCGGAATGAGGGTGTTTCGCGCTAATCTTATCAGCGGACGTTAATTCGGGGGCGTAAGGACCCGCCGGTTTTACTCATTACGTCCACTACGTTATAACGAGCCGGCGCCGGCCGCTAAATGGGCCCGCGATTCTGATCTCGCGCCTGGCTACGCGCGGCTAACTGCGGTAATTCTGCAACTATACGTCAAAACGGCCGTTACGTCGCCGACAATTAACTGGCGTCACCGCGAGTAGCGTTGCGTTGCGCTGCCGGCGACACCTGCGTTCAGATTACAACGGACGGCTGGCGACGGCTAAACGCTAAACGCCCAAAGGGACAAAGGTTTGAACGCAGATGCTATTCCAGACCTTTTCATTCTCTCCCTCATGGCGACACCCTTCAATACAGTTCGACGCAACACACTTTCAGTAATGTAAATACATCTGGTCGTTTTCAGATGGTTCCAGCTGGCGAGTAGCTTGTGTGTGTGTGTGGGGGGGGGAGGGGGGGGGAGCGAATCAGGAGCACCACATTGACCAAAATGTGGTAAGAAGTTGTGTGAGGGAGGACATGCCACGTCTACTTAATGACCTCGTGCTTGCGATTCATTACTGGCCATTAAAATTCCTACACCAAGAAGAAATGCAGATGATGAAAGGGTATTCATTGGACAAATATGATAGAACTGACATGTGATTACATTTTCACGCAATTTGGGTGCATAGGATCCTGAGAAATCAGTAGTCAGAACAACCAACTCTTGCCGTAATAACGGCCTTGATACGCCGTTGGGCATTCAGGCAACTAGAGCTCGGATGGCGTGTACAGGTACAGATGCCCATGCAGCTTCAACACGATACCACCGTTCATCAAGATTAGTGACTGGCGTATTGTAACGTGCCAGTTGCTCGGCCACCACTGACCAGACGTTTGCAGTTGGTGATTGATATGGAGAATATGCTGGCCAGGGCACCTGTTGAACATTTTCCGCATCCAAATGTTCAAATGTTTGTACAGCTTATGGGACTTAACTACGAGGTTATCAGTCCCTAAACTTACAAACTACTTATGAACTAGGCACAAATATCCGTGCCCGAGGAGGGTTTCGAACCCCCGACCGTAGTGGCCGTGCAGACCGTGACTGGATCGCCTCAGTCCCCTCGGCCACCGCGGCCGGCCTTCCGCATCCAGAAAGGCCCGTAAAGGACCTGCAAAATGCGGTCGTGCATTGTCATGCTGAAATGTAGGGTTTCGCAGGGATCGAATGATGGTTAGAGCCACGGGTCGTAACACATCTGAAATATACATCAACATCTACATCCAAATGGGATACTCTGCAAATCACATTTCAGTGCCTGGCAGAGGGTTCATCGAACCACCGTTATACTATTTTATCTCCCATTTCATTCTCGAATAGCGCGTGGGAAGCATGAACACCTGAATCTCTACGTTCTGGCTCTGATTTCTCGTATTTTATTCTGATGGTCATTTATACCTATGTAAGTGGGAGTCGACAATATATTTTCGCATTCGGAGGAGAATGTTGGCGACTGGAGTTTCGCAAGTAGCCCACGACGCACCGATAAGTGCCGTTGCTGTAATTATTTCCATCCCAGATTCTGTATCATTTCCGTTACGCTGTCTCCGCTGTGTCGTGACAATACGAAACGAGCTGCCCTTCTTTGGACTCTTTCGATGTCCTCCGTCAAACCCACCTGTTAAGGATCCCACACTGGGCTGCAATACTCCAAAAACGGACGGACAAGCGTAGTGTATGCAGTTTCTTTTGTAGTTCTGTTGCATCTTTTAAGGATTCTGCCAATAAAACCCAGTCTCTGGTTCGCCTTTCCCACGATATTATCTACGTGTTCTTTCCAATTTAAGTCTGAAGTAATAGTAATTGCTAGGTATTTTGTGGAGTTTACGGCCTTCACATTCGATTGATTTATCTTGTAAACAAATTTTAACGGATTTACTTTCGCACTCATGTGGACGACTTCACACTTCTCATTATTTAGAGTCAATTGCCAATTTTTACATCATACTGATATCTTATTCAGATTGTTCTGCAGTTGGTTTTGATCTTCAGACGATTTTACTAGACAATAAATGACGGCGTTATCTGCAAACAACCTAAGAGAGCTACTTTCATACTCTCCCTCTCCTTCAATACAGTTTGACGCCACACTTTCAGTAATGTAAATACATCTGGTCGATTTCAGACGGTGTGTGTGGGGTGGGGGGGGGGTGGGGGGATGAGCGAAGCAGGAGCTCCACATTGACCAACAAGTGGTGAGAAGCTGTGGAGGGAGGACATGCAACGCCTACCTAATGACCTCATGCAGTGCGAGCACGATATAATGCGATTCATACACTACTGGTGAAACGATACTGTAGTATCATTCCATTAAATCCTTGTATACTACAGTGTACGTTACTTTCATGTGATTATCATTTCGTAAAAGTGTGCTTGGCCTTTAGTTCCACTATAATGGGAGATGTACTAGGTGGAGACAAGAATGCTCTATTATTTATTAAAATTGTTATTACAGGACAAATAAGTGAGCGCCGCTCACATAAGGAGCTTCGCTCCACAGTACCCAACTCATCTTATACCTTATGTGATTGTGTGTGTGAGGGTCTGTAAGTGTGCATGAAGCCGCGGCTGGGAAGCCAGAGATGCAGAACACTCGGTAGGTTTGCCAACTTTAGTTTTGGGGTGTGGCAGAGAGGTTTCTTTGGGGATGAGATGGTAAAGTGGCTGCGACTTGCGAGTTCCTTCAGAATTCGGAGGTTGGCAGAAGATCCCGTTAGATCACAAGCCAATGAGGGCGCGGCTACTCGCGAACGGGAACGGGGGAATCGGTTAAGACGGGGAGCGGCCACGAGAGAGAGAACGTTTCCGGGTGACAGAGAGGAAGAATGTGAGTATGGTGGCCTCCGTGGTAAAGTATGAGGAACTGTATTGGTTGTTAATTCTGTCTCTATTTCAGCGGGGAAATGATTTTGTCTAATGGGAATGTTGTGCATAGCTACGTGGGTGCAGTATGAGAGAGTAAAGAATGTACGGTATGAATGTAAGGTTACGATCCTTGTCTCAATCCATTGGTGATACATTTAATGAATGAATATTTTGTATTTTGGCTTTAAAATGATGATAGGGAGATATACAGTGAATTTAATAAACTTGTGTAAATAGTATACATTTCGTCTCTAGTTGTTTTTATTAAATTCTGAGTCCCAATTTTGCTTAATGATTAAATGGGGGAATTTCAACTAGTAAGGGAACTGCCACCGGTATGCTATCAGTTGCTGCAGTCTTTTGTGTGTAAAAAAAAAAAAAAAAAGTCGTTATCCGTTGCAATGCAATTTTATCAGGGCAATAACATCTGCATTTAACACCGAAAATAATCACTGAGCAAGGCGGCAACTGGTAGGAAGCGGAGGGTGGTTAACTTACACATGGCGAACCCTTGCCAGGATGTCTGTAATTTTTGGACTTCTGGGAAGCTGTTTGAATGCTTTTTAAGTGTTAATAATCATTAATTAATATGTGTTTGTTTTCAGGAAGTGTTTTTGTGTTTATTGTCTTGTTGTTGATGTTGTTTTCGGCGTTGAAGTGAATTTTCGTTGTCGTCGATATTTTATGGGGCTATTCTGTGGTTTTATATTATTGTGTCTTCTTTGGTTTTATATTATTGTGTCTTCTTTGTTTGTGATTCGTATGTAATTTGGTAACGAAAATATTGACATAGGCGCGTGTGTTGGGTATTTGTAATATTCCTTTATGTTTACACGGTCGAAGGCGAAGGCACGGCTCACAATGGGCGATAACAGTGTGGTTTCTGGCGAAACTGTAGAGAGTAGGAGTAGTGAAAGGTTGCCTGACGAAGATAATCCCTCGGCAGGGCAACTAGGAGCTGCGGGAACCACGTGCACGTTAGACAATGCTGTAGGGCCGGAACAGCACGTGGCACAAACGGAAGGATCGGGTGCACAACATGTTGCGCCGAATCCTGTGTCTGTACTTGATTTATCGGCACAAATAAACATGATATTTATGAGCTTAAATAAAAGATTCGATGATTCAGAGAAAAGATTAGAAGAGAATAAGAGAAATACGGAAGAATTGTTTAATCACCAACGAGATGCCGTTAGGAATATGCTCGGGGAACATGAAAGAAAGATTGATTTGATAATTGGGGAACAAGACAAGAAAATCGATGAGGCAGTCCGCGAAATAAAAGTAGTTGAAGAGGCCGTATTGAATGAGGTAGAAAGATTCGCGAGGAAGTTAAGGAAGTGGCACAGTGGAAGAATAATGTACTATCCACTGTGGCTGATATAAAGGAAGTAAATACTCATGCGCAGGAAAAGTTAGACGGGAGGCTCAGCGTGGTAGAGAAAAACTTAGATCAGCACACCAAAGGTGTAAATGCAGAGGCGGAAGCTATAGGCGCAATGGTAGGGGAGGCCGTAAAGTCGGTGAAGGACCGTGTAGCGGCACAAGAAAGACGTATTGACAGCCTCTCCTCGGCGGTAGAACAGTTGTCGGTGAGAAATGTAAGCGTTTCTAATGATACTGTGGCAGCTGGAAGCAGTGAATCTAGGGTAGTTGAGCCCCTCTTAAAACTTGAGAAGTCCAAGAAAAATGTTAACGAGCAGAATTCCGAAACGCTCCGGGACTTGGTGGAAGGGCGAGACGGGCCATTGTATAGAGGCGGGCAGGTAGCAGATCTGCGAGAGCCGCCGCGCCGGTGTTTGGCGGAAAGCGAGGACAAAGGGTACCGCGACCACCAAGGCAGTCTTTGTGAACTCCATGCGAGGCTTTGTAAGCTAAGAGATGATTCTCTTCCACGTGCGAGTCCGACACAAAGACAACGTTTAGACGAACATGAAGATGATAGCCGTAGGCATTTCGTTTCTGTGCAAAATTACAGCACATATCCAAGTCCGAATAACGAGCAGCACCCATGCGCTTTCATTAGGCAATTCGATTGTGCGCTGCCGCTATCGTGGAGCGCGAGGCTAAAAATTAATTTTGTTAGTAATTATTTGCGAGAGGAAGCGACAGAACAAATGCGGACATATGTTGAGGAATGCGACAGTTATGAGGAATTCAAGGAGGCATTTCTCGCAGAGTTCTGGCCGCGGAGCCTACAGGACAAGGTCAAAATGGGTATACTGATGTCGCCACACTACAATAAGACGAGCTTTAGAGACCCCATTGCTTTTGTTAAAGATCTTGTGAGGCGAAACCAGTACTTGTATGCCCCGTACAATTCAAGTGAGCTAGTAGGGATAGCAATATCGTAACTTCCTGACCGGCAGCGCCGCGAAATTAACATTGCGGTCAGAGGAACCGGGGACATGAAGTCGTTTATTGCACTGTTACAAGAAATTGAGTGCGATTACCCAGAATCTGGGTATGTACGTGAACAGAAAGGTCATCAGAGTAACGGTCAGCCACCCGCTCACAATGGTAGGAACAATGGGCAGTGGCAGACACAGAATAGTGGGAGACGAAACGGGAGCTGGGAATCCTACCAGAACCGTAAGCGCAGGCATGGGGGAAGTAGTGAGAATAGTGGAGGTAGTACTAACACGCCAAGTAGTAGTTCGACGCCACAGGGGGTAGAAATTAGAGGCCCAGATCCACGACACAATAAAAGAAATGAATCGGGAACGGCTGCAGGCAAGAACTGACGCCACGCCTGCGCCGCTAGTTGTGACCGAAATGGTGTGTCAGAAATTACTACCCGGGACCATCTCGCCCTATTTGTTGATTATGCCAGCATTAGGGAACTGTTGGTTTTAGAGGAGGGGGAAGACACAACTAGTGCGGCGTACCCGGTTCTTTACATAAGTGTAGAAGGAATTATCATACCATGCCTTATTGACACTGGGTGTCAGGTGTCGGTTATGAGTGAAAGCATATTTAGACGTTGCTGTAATAAAAGAGAGTGGCCTGTGCTGCAACTAGTTAAGACGAATTTGAGTGGTGCTATTCCAGGCAAGAGTGTACCTATCAAAATTCAGACAGAGGTAGAGTTATTGTGCCAAGGGCATTATATGAGGGCAAATTTTTTAGTGACTCCTGTACTAGCGATAGAAGCAATACTAGGATTAGATTTTATATCACGTCACAAGGGGATCTTAGATATAGGTAGAAATTGTATGACTCTCCTTGTGGATGATTGTAAAGTAGAATTTGACTTTCATCTACATCTACATCTACATCGATACTCTGCAAATCACATTTAAGTGCCTGGCAGAGGGTTCATTAACCACCTTCATAACTTTTCTCTACCGTTCCATTCTCTAATAGCGCGCGGGAAGAAAGAACACCTAAATCGTTCCGTTTTCGATCTGATTTCTCTTATTTTATTGGGATGGTCATGTCTCCCTAAGTAGGTGGGTGCTAGCAAAATATTTTCACATTCAGAACTAAAAGTCGGTGATTGAAACTTCGCAAACAGATCACGCCGCAATGAATAACGTCTTTCTTTTAATGATTTCCACCCCAATTCGTGCAACATTTCCGTGACGCTTTCCCCCCCGTAACGTGATAAAACAAAACGAGCTGCCCTTCTCTGAACCTTCTCAATATCTTCCGTCAGTCCCACCTGGTGAGGGTCCCACAAGGGGCAACAGTACTCCAAGAGAGGACGCACAAGTGTGATGTAGGCAGTCTCTTTGGTGGAGCTGGTGCATCGTCTAAGCGTTCTGCCAATGAAACGTAACCTTTGGTTCGCCTTCCCCACAATATTTTCTATGTGTTCTCTCCAGTCAAAGTTGTTCGTAATTGTAACTCCTAGGTATTTGGTAGAATTTACGACCTTAAGGTTTGACTGATTTATCGCGTAATTGAAGTTCAGCGGATTTCTTTTAGTGGTCATGTGTATTACTTCACACTTTTCTTTATTTAGTGTCAATTGCCAATTTTCGCACCAAGTAGAAATTTTGTCTAAATCGCTTTGCAGTTGCTTTTGATCCTCTGTTGACTTCACTAACCGATAAACGACAGCATCATCCGCGAACAGTCTAAGGGAGCTATTCAGATTATCTCCTAAATCGTTTATAAACACGAGGAAGAGTAGGGGACCAATAACGCTTCCCTGTGGAACGCCAGATATCACTTCTGTTTTACTCGATGACTTACCGTCAATTACAACGAACTGTGTCCTTTCTGATAGGAAATCGTGAATCCAATCGCACAATTGGGGAGATATTCCATAAGCACGCAATTTCATTAGAAGCCGCTTGTGGGGTACAGTATCAAAAGCCTTCCGGAAATCCAGAAATATGGAATCGATTTGAGATCCCTTGTCGATGGCACTTAACACTTCATGTGAATAAAGGGCAAGCTGTGTTTCGCAAGAGCGATACTTTCTGAATCCGTGCTGACTATTGGTTAATAGGTCGTTCTCTTCGAGGTAGTACATAATATTCGAACAAAGTATATGTTCCAAAATCCTACTGCAAATCGACGTCAATGAGATAGGCCTGTAATTTTGGGGATCACTCCTATTGCCTTTCTTGAATATTGGAGTAATTTGGGCAACTTTCCAGTCTTTGGGTACGGATCTTTCGCTGAGTGATCGGTTGTAAATTATAGCTAAGTACGGAGCTATTTCATCAGCATACTCTGAGAGGAATCTAGTTGGTATACAATCTGGCCCGGAAGATTTATTTTTGTTTAGTGACTTAAGTTGTTTTACTACTCCAGGAACATCTACTTCTAAGTTTCGCATGCTGGCAGCTGTTCTTGGATTGAATACTGGAGTGTTCACTTCGTCTTCTTTGGTGAAAGAATTTCGGAAAGCTGTGTTTAGTAATTCTGCCTTAGCAGTACTGTCGTCGGTAGTATTACCATTGCTATCGCGTAGTGAAGGTATTGTTTGTGTTTTGTCGCTAGTGTACTTCACATATGACCAGAATTTCTTTGGATTTTCTGCAAGATTACGAGACAGGATTTCGTTGTGGAAACAACTATAAGATTCTCGCATTGTAGTCCGAGGTAGGTTGCGAGTTTCAGTAAAAGATTGCCAGCCTTGCGGATTCTGTGTCTTTTTAAATTTTGCATGCGTTTTTCTTTGTTTCTGCAACAGTGATCTGACCTGTTTTGTGTACCACGGGGGGTCAGCCCCCTCTTTTATTAATTTATTTGGTATAAATCTCTCGATTGCTACTGATATTATGTCTTTGAATGTAAGCCACAACTGATCTACACTCGCATTTTTAGTTTTGAAGGACTGGAGACTATCACTCAGGAAAGCGTGAAGCGAATCTTTATCTGCTTTATTGAATAGATATATTTTTCGTTTATTTTTGGTGCATTTGGGAATTTCGATATTCAGTCTCGCTACTACATCTCGATGTTCGCTAATCCCTGTATCTGTTTTGATGCTCTTTACTATCTCGGGATTATTTGTTGCTAGGAGATCAAGAGTATTTTCGCAACCACGTACTATTCTAGTGGGTTCATGAACTAACTGTTCGAAGTAGTTCTCAGAAAAAGCATTCAGAACTAGTTCGGACGATGTTTTATATTTGCCCCCGGTTTTGAATACGTAATTATGCCAACATATCGAGGGTAAATTAAAGTCGCCACCGATTATAACAGTATGCTTCGGATACCTATTTGAAATATGATTCAAGCTTTCTTTGAACATTTCTGCAACCGCATCGTCTGAGTCAGGGGACCGATAAAAAGATCCAATTATTAATTTATTTCGGTGGTCAGGTATAACCTCTACCCAGACCAATTCACAGGAAGTATCTGCCTCAATTTCGTTGCAGGATAAACCGTTTGTAACAGCAATAAACACGCCACCCCCTGTTTTATTTATTCTATCCTTTCTGAAGACCATTTGGCCCTTTGAAAAAATTTCGGCCGAATTTATCTCAGGCGTCAGCCAGCTTTCAGAACCTATAACGATTTGTGCCTCAGTACTTTCTATCAGCGCTTGGAGCTCTGGAATTTTCCCAACACAGCTACGACAATTTACAACTGTTACACCAATGGTTTTTATGTCTACTTTCTTCCCGTGTCTGACCTGCCCCCTTTGAGACTGAAACCCATTTTGTGTATTCCCGAGGCCATCTAACCTAAAAAACCGCCCAGTCCACGCCACACAGCCCCCGCTACCCGTGTAGCCGCTTCCTGAGTGTAGTGGACTCCTGACCTATTTAGCGGAACCCGAAAACCCACCACCCTTTGGCGCAAGTCGAGGAATCTGCAGCCGACACGGTCGCAGAACCGTCTGAGCCTCTGATTCAGACCCTCCACTCGGCTCTGAACCAAAGGTCCGCAGTCAGTCCTGTCGACAATGCTGCAGATGGTGAGCTCCGCTTTCATCTTGCAAGCAAGACTGGCAGTCTTAACCACTTCTGATAGCCGCTCAAAACCAGAGAGGATCTCTTCCGTTCCAAAGCGACACACATCATTGGTCCCAACATGAGCCACCACCTGCAGTTGGCTGCACCCTGTGCTCTTCATGGCATCCGGAAGGAGCTGTTCCACATCCGGAATGACTCCCCCCGGTATGCACACGGAGTGCACATTGGAATTCTTCCCCTCCTTAGTAGCCATTTTCCTAAGGGGCTCCATTACCCGCCTAACGTTGGAGCTCCCAACTACCAACAAACCCACCCTCTGTGAGTGCCCGGATCTTGAAGGCAGAGGGGCGAGTACAGGACAAGCGACACCATCCGCATCAGGAACATCCCCTGCCACAGACAGCGCCTCGAATCTGTTGGCAAGACTAACCGGGGAGGCCTCCACTTCGGTCCCCCGGGAAGTCTTACGCCGCCTGACACGCGCTGGGGGGACCTCCCAATCCACCACGGATTGGGGGGCTACCTCCTCGCGGGCAGTGAGCGGGCTGGCCACAGCCGCAGGCCGATCGGAGGGCACAACAGACGCACAGGGCGTCTGCTGCACCCCCGCGAGCGGCCCACAACAGCGGCGCCCACCCACCGCAGTCTCAAGCGTTGCCAGCGAAGCCAACGCCGCCTGAAGCTGCGAGCGAAGAGTCACCAACTCTGCCTCCATCCGTTCGCAGCAGTCACAGTTCCTAGCCATTCTAAAAACCTTTGTTTCTTCCAAGTAAGTACGTCAGAGGACTCAGTAGTTTGATAAACAGTGAGCTTTGTAAAGTATAGACCTAACGCTGAACTGTTTATTAACGGCGAATCTGAAAAATATATACGCGAGCTAATAAATAAAAAAATTCAGTAACTGAGCTGACAAATAAACGCGATTCTTAATAAACAAACACGCGAGCACACTAAAGTATAAAGAGCTGCAAGAAAAAGTACACACGAAATGTAAATAAGTCGCTTCTATTAAGAAGCCGGTTACCGTACAATGTAGAGCTGCTGCTGGTCACGTGTGCACTGGCCGCCGGTCACTGAGCAACTGAAGTGTAGGACTACCAACCGCGAGTACGATCAAAACAAAAGAGAAGCAGTGAGTGGCGGATTTACACTGCGGATGAATACACTGAACTGACTAGTTGAACGCGAATCTAAGTAAATATACACAGCAGCAAGAGAAGTTTGATAGACAACGAGCTTTGCAAGGTATAAACCTAACGCTGAACTGTTTATTAACGGCGAATCTGAAAAATATATACGCGAGCTAATAAATAAAAAATTCAGTAACTGAGCTGACAAATAAACGCGATTCTTAATAAACAAACACGCGAGCACACTAAAGTATAAAGAGCTGCAAGAAAAAGTACACACGAAATGTAAATAAGTCGCTTCTATTAAGAAGCCGGTTACCGTACAATGTAGAGCTGCTGCTGGTCACGTGTGCACTGGCCGCCGGTCACTGAGCACTTGATGAATGTTTAATAGAAGAGAGACTGCCAAGCAATAATGTAGGTATGTACATCCACACAGACGTGACTACAGAGGGTAGTAGTGACGTCTGCTCTCCATTCGACCCGCTGTCCGAATTTGAAGGGGAAACAATGCAAGTTATTGACGAAGACGTGCTTTGTGAGAATAATGAGTGGATCAATTTATCGAACGACATATTGGATGATCAGCCTGAGATGTGGATGTACTGTCACTATGTAGATCGTAAGGAGGTGGCGAAAGAAGAACACATGAGCGATGTGGAGATCCAGAATTTAATTGTCGAAAAGACGCGGCAGATAGCCAACCCGCGTGACCGCGATGACCTTCAGCATATTCTGAGGTCATTCGCGGATGTCTTCCGATGCAAAACAGGAACCATAAAAGATTTTCTTTACCGGTTTAAGGTTAAAGAACACAAACCGTTCTTTGTAAAACGTTTCGGCATACCATGGGCACTGCGAGGAAAAGTACACGACGAAATCAAAGACATGTTAGAGCAGGGAGTCATAGAGCCGGCAGTCAGCACCTACAACAGTCTGTTGTTGTGTATAATCAAGAAGGACGGGTCGATCCGGTTGGTGCTAGATAGTCGTCAAATAAATACAATTATAGAGCCTGAAACAGATCGACCGGAAACGCTCGACTGTTTGCTCCAAAAGTTTCATGGTGTTAAAGTGTTGTCATCGGTTGATCTGAAATCCAGCTTCTGGCAAATTGAGCTCCATCCCGAGTGCAGAAAATTCACTGCGTTCATCTGTTTCGGTCGTTGTTACCAATTTAAAAAAATTACCTTTTGGTCTCAACGTCTCGTCATTAGCATTTATCCGTGGGTTCGACTCCATAATTCCGGCTGAACTGAAGGCGCGTATCACAATGTACGTAGACGATATTCTTGTTGCTGAACCCACGTGGGATGACCACAATTCTGTGTTAGCAGAGCTGCTGTGTGTTTTTAGAGAAAAGGGAATCTCGGTAAATCTTTCGAAATCAGAGTTTGGCAAAAGAGAACTGAAATTTTTAGGACACTTAGTGTCAGCAGAAGGGATCAAGCCTGACCCTGAAAAGCTTACGGCAATCAGTGAATTCCCTACGCCCTTGAATAAAAGACAATTACGACAATATCTCGGTTTAATTAATTTTTATAAAAAATTTGTGCAGCTTCCGAGTATTGCGGCCACTAGGTTGTGTACTTTAACGGGGAAGAATGCCCGATGGGACTGGGATGAGGATGCTGAGCGAGAGTTTAGCGAATTGAAGGAAGCACTCCTTGCTGCTCCATTACTGGTACATCCAGACCTGAGCAAAGAATTTTGCATGTCCACCGACAGTTCGCGGGTAGGGCTTGGAGTTACACTCTTCCAGGAATATGAGGAGGATGGGAAAGTTGTTCCCAAGCCGATAGCTTTCGCAAGCAGAGTGTTAAACAAAGCAGAGAGGAATTATACCGTCACCGAACTTGAGGCGCTGGCAGTCGTGTACGGGTTTACCAAATACCGGTATTTCCTCTACGGAAGGGAAACCAAGGTATACATGGACCACCGGGCGTTGCAATTCCTCATGACAGCTCAGCTGACGCATGGAAGGTTAGCTAGGTGGTCCCTGCTTCTGCAACAGTACAAGTTCCGGATTGTTTACATCCCTGGGCATTTAAATGTCGTTGCTGACGCACTTTCGCGTTCGCCTGTGGGCCTCACTCACAGCGGAAATACGCCTCAAGATGACAACGTTTTTACGGCTATGTACCTGCGGCAAGTGCCGTTTGAAAACTTCATCTCGACGGCGTTTCTGAATATTGCTAGGGAGCAAATAAAGGATGACGTGTGGAGAAGTATTAAGGAAAGGTGGAGGGACCCGCAGGAGACAAATATTAGGCGGTTTTACCTTGTTAATTGTTCCGCAGAAATCCCACTTCAGATGCATGGGTGGTATGCGTTCCTAACGAGCTAGTTAACAAGCTGATTTGGTACACCCATTTCAGCTATGGCCATTATGGAGCGAGTAAATGCGTGAAACAGTTAAGGCGCGATGTGTATTTCAACAACATGGAGAGGCGTGTGAGGCGGGTGTTGGCAATGTGCAAGGTCTGTCAGAAGACAAAGCCGGCTACGGTGAGTCGCCGAGCGCCGCTCTACCCCATTCTGCCGGAGAAACTAAAAGATTTGGCAGCTGTGGACCTGTACGGTCCCGCCCCACGGACGAGGCAGGGTTTTCAATACATCCTTGTGTGTATTGAACTAACCTCTAAATACGTGACACTCACTCCGCTGCGCAATGCCACGGGACGATCTGTGGCGAGGGCATTTCGCAAAGGATTCTTACGCGAAGTGGGTCGCGTACGAAAGGTTCTGTCTGACAATGGTCCGCAATTTAGGTCAAGGCAGTGGAAGGACATGTTAGCACAGCAGAAGATTAAGCCTATTTACATATCGAGGTTTCACCCGAGCTCCAATCCTGCTGAACGGGTCATGAAAGAGTTGGGAAAGTTGTGCCGTGTCTATTGCTCTAAGGAACGTCGGGAGTGGGATAACCACCTGAAAGACTTTCAGGATATTATGAATGAGTTGCCATACGGGACCACTGGTCTTGCCCCCGTGCAGGTCCTGAAAAATCTGGTTGTCCCCAGCAAAATCAGAGAAGTAGTCAAATTTCCGTCATGTAGGAGAGAACGTCGGCAAGAACTTGTTAAAGAAGCGCCAGAGAAGATCAAGAGTGCAGGGGAGAAAAGAAAAAAGATGTTCGAGAAATACACAGTGAGACGGTTCGAAGTGGGGCAGAGAATTCTTGTGAAGGCACACAGGTTGTCTAATAAGGGCAGATTTATTAGCAGAAAGTTCTACCCTGTGTACCGTGGCCCATACCGTGTCAAAAGGATTTGCCACCCCAATGCGGTGGAAATCGAGACATTACGATCACGTCGCTCAAAGGGAGTGCACCATGTGTCTAATTTAAAACATTTTGTGTGTTAGAGTTAATGTAGGCCACATTTCACCGTTAATTTTATATTTCTCTTGGCCAGCCCACTTTTGGTTTGTTTTTGTCCATTTTGTGTATTCCTTTATATTGTAATTCTAATTTGTTTTAGGAGGTATTTTAAGTTAGTTTTCATGTGTGTCTGTTAGGAACCAACATCGAAATTATTTTATGTTGTTTGATGTGGAGATATTGAGGAAGACAGTGATAACGGAGGTCACTTCTCAGTAGAATTCAATCATGATATGTCTGTGCTGCTGAAATCCCGTTGCTGAAGTTTGGAGAGGGTACGCGGTGAATTTAGGTTCGGGAGAGGAAGCGCAACCTTTGTAATTACTGACGCCGGGCGAGGGGAAGCGCAGCGCAATGATTACTTGCAGCCGGGCGGTGTGTGTTGAACCGCGCAGCATTTTATGGGCTGGTAGATGGGAGAGTGCCATGCCTTTCACCGGGCGTACGTATGTGTAGATGAAAGGAAGGACAGCGCACAGGCCGATCAGATTGTCATCCGCATGGGAAAGTGAGAACCGTGGCTAATGTGCTGTAACCATTTCGAGAGGTGTAGTTTTTTTTTGTTCCAGGTCAACCTAATGATGTTTACAGCAACTATCCAAAGGAATACTGAAGAACGGATGGGAAAACGGTAAAAGATATCAGTGGAATTAATTTGCAGAAGAAAACCATAAGAGAACTATGAGTGTGGATGCCATTTTGATACTTAAATTTGGAGTTGAGATAAATACTGTGAAGAGATGTAATACTTGGCGATAAAGTATGGCGTTTCTGATCAGGCAACGAAGGAAGGATTTGCTATGGTATTGTATGGAGGTGACGAAAGAAGCAAGGTTCTGTATCAGTTCGATTTTTACATTGTTTCTTGGGTTGTCTGTCTGAATGTTAAATCCAATTAGAGTTGAAAGTATTGTTTGTGTACTAACGTAGTGTTGAGATTGTGAGTAGTTAGTGTACTTACCAGTAAAAAGAATTTTTAATGTAGCATGCTAGAGAAGCAGAGTATCTGCAATACTGACAATGTTGTATAGTGGGGAGGAGAGGTGGTGTTGTATGGGATAATGAGCTGTGAATGAATGAATTTCAAGGGCATGCCCATCCCTTACCTTACTGATCCCATGAAATTATCCTTCTGAATTTATTGTGTTTGCTATTGAAATAACAAGTGGTTCGAAGTTCAGGATTTTCTTTTATTTTGTACTCATTTGAGAATGATTTGTTAAATGTTGAATTCAGCCTTTTAACGGACATTAGTAGTCCAATTAACTCGGAAAAGCTTATTTTGGAATTTTCAGTTTGCCTAAAGAGGAAGTTTTGTAATAGGGTAATGAATTTATTTTGAATTTATTTTGATTGAAGATAATGCATATCTGCTGCAAAAAAAATTATTGTAGAGTAACTATAAGTTAAGTGATGCCAAAATGAAGTGCATAAATGCTGCACTTATATAAATTTATAATTTATTGTAAGATAGGAGTTGACTAAATAATGTGCACTGGATACTTGTTGTAAATGGTAGGTAGTTTTAAATTGTATGAGGTCACAGTTTTACCTTAAGGTGTTTGTTTTTGAGAATCATAACGGTCTTATGTGTTAATTGTTTTTGAAAGGTAGATAACTGTTTCATTTTGTCTTACGCAGAGAGACTGTAGATATGATTTTGTATGTTTCTTGTATGATGAAATCTGATGTTTGGGCATAAACTGTTACTAGTACGACGAGGTGCGAGATGCACTGGAGATACGCGCGAGGAGCGCGGTGACGGGCGGAGTGAGTGTCCGGACGGGCAAGGAGATGACGAACGAGGCGGAGTGACATGGTGAGGCAGTCCAGCTGGTGGCTGCGCGCCACCTGACCCCATCCCACCCCACGACAGCCAGCCGGTCAAGGACGGGCGGGCAACGGAACTGCCCCGCTCCCCCGGTTCGCACGCCTGCTACCTGAGAATGAATGGGACCGTCTGGCCGTCGTCAAGCGCCGGGAGGTCGCTGACCGACCGCCGCTGCCGCCGCGTGGCAGGACGAAACCCCCATTGACGGAAAAGCGAGGCGCTGCCCGGAGCCTTACATCGCCGGTACTGCAAGTAGTATGACGCGACCAGGCATTGCCCACACCGCCCACGAGAGAATTCAGCAGTACTACTCTGTGTTAGTCCATATACTGACGAGGTATTGTAGTTGGACACCGACAGACGATTGTGGCGCTAGGAAAACTAGGACAATTTCCACAACATTGCCTAGTAGTGGTTGCAAATTGGGGGGACATGGCAGGTTCTGTTGAATCATGGTGTATTTGGGGGACATGATGAACTCACCAACATTTTTAGTGAACCATGTTGTTTAGTTGGAGTAGTCGGGAGAAGATATTATGTTGTATAGTCGTTGCGTCATGATGAACTCTTGTTGTCTAATCCAAGATCCATGACCGGCATTGTCAAAGGTACTACAGTACTCACCGAACTGTGCAACCGGAAGCAATAGCTTCTAGAACAATTTGCTGTCGCAATAGAAGGACATGTTTTTGGGGGTGGACAATTGGAGAGATTGTAAACAACTCTTATGGGGTGATTGAACTTTTGTCGTCTGAGTCTATAATGAATAACTCGATGATGTCAGTGCACTAGATGAAGTGGGACCAGCAGTTAATGGAAGAGTGTTGCCAGCCACTGACCTCGCTCCTCGAACAATCGTGTGGTAGGACTGTCGGAAACTCAGTGCAAAAAGTGATTGCTTTGTTGCCCAAAGTGATTGTGTAGTGTGTGCTACGAAGTTTAAAGGGAATGTGTAATGTCGGATCGGAATGCTTTTAATTATTTGCCACTGTTAGGCATCGGAGGTATCAGCACCTCCAACTAGTGTGTATTTTGTGTAATATTCATTTCAGGGACGATTATTTAGAAAGAGGAATATTGACGATTGTTTTTGTTGTATGTCTGAACGATTAATTTCGTGGTAATGAACCACTGTGTATTATGAATGTTGTGTCGATATGAAGTGTTCAATGTTTTGTTATTTTCGTAAAACTTAGTCTTTCTCATATGTGTTTTTATGACCTATTGGATAATTATGTGATTGAGTTTTAAATGGACTGTAATTTACTATTTAATGATTCTCATAAAAGTTTAATGATATTGGGATCGTCTGAAGTTACCCAGATTGTGTCAAGTAGGAAATAGTTCAAATTTTTATTGTTATTAAGAGTTTTATGGAAATGTAGTAGTGCATTTTGTTGTGTTTAGAAGATTTTGAAAACTCAGGGCTAAATTTATCTTTTATTTTGAATTTTGTTTGTAAAAATGTCAGTGACTGTCTTCCTATTAGGAAGAGAGCCACTATGCCATTTTTGTCTCCATTGGCGGGGTGTGATGAAACGTTACTGTAGTATCATTCCATTAAATCCTTGTATACTACAGTGTACGTTACTTTCATGTGATTATCATTTCGTAAAAGTGTGCTTGGCCTTTAGTGCCACTATAATGGGAGATGTACTAGGTGGAGACAAGAATGCTCTATTATTTATTAAAATTGTTATTACAGGACAAATAAGTGAGCGCCGCTCACATAAGGAGCTCCACAGTACCCAACTCATCTTATACCTTATGTGATTGTGTGTGTGAGGGTCTGTAAGTGTGCATGAAGCCGCGGCTGGGAAGCCAGAGATGCAGAACACTCGGTAGGTTTGCCAACTTTAGTTTTGGGGTGTGGCAGAGAGGTTTCCTTGGGGATGAGATGGTAAAGTGGCTGCGACTTGCGAGTTCCTTCAGAATTCGGAGGTTGGCAGAAGATCCCGTTAGATCACAAGCCAATGAGGGCGCGGCTACTCGCGAACGGGAACGGGGGGATCGGTTAGGACGGGGAGCGGCCACGAGAGAGAGAACGTTTCCGGGTGACGAAGAGGAAGAATGTGAGTATGGTGGCCTCCGTGGTAAAGTATGAGGAACTGTGTTGGTTGTTAATTCTGTCTCTATTTCAGCGGGGAAATGATTTTGTCTAATGGGAATGTTGTGTATAGCTACGTGGGTGCAGTATGAGAGAGTAAAGAATGTACGGTATGAATGTAAGGTTACGATCCTTGTCTCAATCCATTGGTGATACATTTAGTGAATGAATATTTTGTATTTTGGCTTTAAAATGATGATAGGGAGATATACAGTGAATTTAATAAACTTGTGTAAATAGTATACATTTCGTCTCTAGTTGTTTTTATTAAATTCTGAGTTCCAATTTTGCTTAATGATTAAATGGGGGAATTTCAACTAGTAAGGGAACTGCCACCGGTATGCTATCAGTTGCTGCAGTCTTTTGTGTGTAAAAAAAAAAAAAAAAAAAAAAAAAAGTCGTTATCCGTTGCAATGCAATTTTATCAGGGCAATAACATCTGCATTTAAGACCGAAAATAATCACTGAGCAAGGCGGCAACTGGTAGGAAGCGGAGGGTGGTTAACTTACACTGGTCATTACAGTTCCTACACCAAGAAGAAATTCAGATGATGAAAGGGTATTCATTGGACAAATATATTATACTAGAAGAAATGCAGATGATGAAAGGGTATTCATTGGACAAATATATTATACTAGAAGGCTGGCGTATTCTGACGAGCCAGTTGCGTCACCACCATATACCAGACGATTTCAATTTGTGAGAGATTTGGAGAATGTGCTGGCCAAGGCGGCAGTTGAACATTTTCCGTACCAAGAAAGGAGCCTTACAGGACCTGCAACATGCGGTCGTGCATTGTCCTGCTGAAATGTAGGGATTCGCAGGAATCGAATGAAAGTTAGGGCCACGGGTCATAACACATCTGAAATGTTTCGGCCACTGTTCAATGTGCCGTCGATGCGAACAATAGGTGAACGAGACGTGTAGCCAATGGCACCCCATACCCTCACGCTGGGTGATACGGCAGTATGGCGATGAAGAATACACGCTTCCACTGTGCGTTCACCGCGATGTCGCCAAACACGGATGCGACCATCATGATGCTGTAAACAGAACGATTGATCCGAAAAAATGACGTTTTTCCATTCGTGCATCCAGGTTCGTCGTTGCGTACACCATCGTAGGCGCTCCTGTCTGTGATGGAGCGTCAAGGGTAACCGCAGCCATGGTCTCTGGGCTGATAGATCATGCTGCTGCAAAAGTCGTCGAACAGTTCGTGTAGATGGTTGATGTCTTTCAAACGTCCCCATCTGTTGACTCAGGGATCGAGACGTGGCTGCACGTTCCGTTACAACCATGCGGGTAAGATGCCTGTCATCTCGACTGCTAGTGATACGAGGCCGTTGGGATCCAGCACGGCGTTCCGTATTGCCCTCCTAAACCTACCGAATCTATATTCTTCTAACAGTCATTGCATCGCGACCAACGCGAGCAGCAATTTTACGATACGATAAACCTCAATCGCGATAGGCTACAATCCGACCTTTATCAAAGTTAGACACGTGATGGTATGCATTTCTCCTCCTTACACGAGACATCACAACAACGTTTCACCAGGCAACGCCGGTCAACTGTTGTTTGTGTATGAGAAATCGGTTGGAAACATTCCTCATTGCAAATGTCGCCACCGGCGCCAACCTTGTGTGAATGCTCTGAAAAGATTCTTATTTGCGTATCACAGCATCTTGTTCCTGTCGGCTAAATTTCGCGTCTGTAGCACGTGATCTTCGTAGTGTAGCAATTTGTTTTGGCTGTGAGTGTACTTTTGGGAAAACAGGAAGCACGAATAAAATAATTAGCCAAAGAAAATTCAGCTTTGGTCGTAAATTTGTTTATTTATTATTACAGATCAATTTCGGGTATTGAATAGCCAACTTCAGTGCAACTAGCACAATCGACTAGAAACATTACTGATTTTACCGATCCAGCGGCAAGGCATAGCTACAGGCAGATGCAAATGATTTGGCACTCTGGATAACATCATTTCTACATCTACATACATACTCCGCAATTCACCGTAAGGTGCGTGGCGGAGGGTATACTGTACCACTACTAGGCATTTCCTTTCCTATTCCACTCCCGAAGAAAAAAAGAATGCCTATATGCCTCCGTACGAGCCCTAATTTCTCTTGTCTTTGTGATCTTTACGCGAAATGTAAGTAGGCGGCAGTAAGATCGTACTACACTCAGCTTCAAATTCAAGCCCTCTAAATTTACTTAACAGAAATTCACGAAAAGAACGTCGTCTTTCTTCCAGCGATCCCCAATTGAGTTGCCGGAGCATTTCCGTGACACTCGCGCATTGGTCGAACCTACCGGTAACAAATCTAGCTGCTCGCCTCTGAAACGCCTCTATGTCTTCCTTCAAACCGATCTGCTGCGGATCGCAAATACTTGAGCAATACTCAAGACGTGGTCGTAGAAGCGTTTTATACGCGGTCTCCTTTACAGGTGAAGTACATCTTCCCAAAATTTTCCCAATAAACCGAAGTCGGCTGTCCGCCTTACTCACAACTGTCCTTACATGCTCGTTCCATTTCGTATCGCTCTGCAATGTTACGCCTAGATATTTGAACGACGCGACAGCATCAAGAAGCTCACTACTAATGCTGTATTCGAACATTATGGGATTGTTTTTTCTACTCATGCGCATCACCTTACGTTTTACTACATTGAGAGCTAGCTGCCATTCTTCGCACCAACTAGAAATTTTGTCTTAGTCATCCTGTATGCTATTACAGTTAGTTACAGACGACACCCTCCCATACACCACAGCATCATCAGCAAACAGCCGCCAATTACAACTTACTCTGTCCATTAGATCATTTATATAGATAGAAAATAATAGCGGTCCTATCACACTCCCCTGGGGCACGCCTGACGATACACTCGTCTCTGATGAACACTCGCCGTCGAGAACAACGTTCTATTACTTAGGAAGTCTTCCAGCCAGTCACAAATCTGTGAACCTATTCCATAAGCTCGTACCTTCGTTAGCAGTCTGCAGTGTGGCACCGCGTCGAACGCCTTTTTGAAGTCGAGAAAAACACAATCCGCCTGTTGCCCTTCGTCCATGGCTCGCAAGAAGTCATGTGAGAAAAGGGCAAGCTGAGTTTCACATCAACGATGTTTCCTAAACCCGTGCTGATTCATGAAAAGAAGCTTTTCCGTTTCAAGGAAATTTACTATATTCGAACTGAGAATATGCTCCAAAATTCTACATGAAACTGATGTCAACGATATTGGCCTGTAATTGTATGGGTCAGTTCTCTTTCCTTTCTTATACACGGGAGTCTTATACACGGGAGTCCCCTGCGCTTTTTTCAATCACTAGGAACTTTGCGCTGAATTAAAGATTCGCTATAAATGCAAGCTAAGTAGGGGGCCAATGCCGCAGAATAGTCTTTGTAAAACCGAACTGGTATTCCATCCGGAGCAGCAGACTTTTTCGTATTTAGCTCTCTCAGCTGCTTCTCTTCACCGGAAATACCTATTGCTATGTCCCCCATTTCGGAATTAGTACGTTGATCAAATGATGGTATATTTGTGCGGTCCTCCTGCGTGAAAGATTTCTTAAAGGTTAAATTTAGAACTTCAGCTTTCCGTTTGCTTTCTTCTATTACTGCCCCGGAATGATCAACTAGTGAATGGACAGTGGGCTTTGACCCGCTTATCGATTTTACATAGGACCAGAATTTTTTCGGGTTCTCGGAAAGATCTTTTGCTAAGGTATGGCTGTGATAATTATTGTATGCTTCACGCATCGATCTTTTTATAGACGCACGAATCTCTACTAACTTTTGCCTGTCAACATTTGCGTGTTCTTTTTTGAATCTAGAGTGCAACAGCCTTTGCTTTCTCAGCAGCTTTCTAACAATATTATTATACCACGGTGGATCTTTTCCATCCTTAATCGTCTTTACTGGCACATATTTCTCTAACCCTTTATTAAAAATGCACTTAAATTTAGTCCACAAATCTTCTACATTCATAGTCCCGGAATTAAACGATGCCCATTCATTTTCTAAGTGCGATCGTAACATTTGCTTGTTGGCTCTTCCCAACAAAAACACGCTCCTAGCCTTCTTGATTGGTTTATGAACTTTTTTGTCACCATCGACGCTATGACGATATCATGATCACTAATTCCTGTCTCTACACAGACATCGTTAATAAGGTCAGGCCTGTTTGTGGCTATAAGGTCTAGAATATTTCCATTGCGCGTGGGTTGCCGGTTTAACTGCTCAAGATAGTTTTCGGAGAATGTGTCCAAAAGTAGCTCGCAAGACTGCTTGTCTGTACCGCCTGAAATGTAACTAGTGAGGTCCCAATCTATACTCTTAAGGTTGAAGTCTCCTCCGACTAATATTACATGGCCCGGAAACCTATGCACTACCTGGTGTAACTTTCCTTGAATGATTCTAAAACTGCTACAGCTACACCCAACTATTAACTTTACTTCTTTTAGACCTGTTATACGATCTCAGTAGAAACAATATCTTTGTCCACAGTGATAACACTCCTCCTCCAGTTGTATCAGATCTATCTTTCCGATATACATTCCACGCTTCGTTAAATATTTCTGAACTTGCCACATCATCATTTAGCCAGCTTTCGGTGCCTAAAACTATCTGAGCGCAATAACTTCCATGCAGTGCTGCAAATTCGGGAACTTTGTTTCTAATACTCTGTAAGTTCGCTGCTAATATTTTTATGTTCGAATTTTTGTTCCGAAAGTGGCCTGAATTCGCTGTTTGAATGCTGACAGGCGAGTGCTCATCAGAGTTAGTGCCTAGCCTAAAAAAAACCCATGTGCACTCCACAAGTACTCTGCTACCCGAGTAGCCGCTTCGTTAGTGTAGTGCACCCCTGATCTATCTAGGGGCACCCTACAATTCCCCACCCTTTAACGCAGATCCAGAAATCTGCAGCCATGACAGTCACAGAGTCGGCGAAGCCTCTGGTTCAGACCCTCCACTCGGCTCCAACCCTGGGAACAATGCTGCAAATCGACAGCTCTGCTTGCACCCCGCGTGCGAAGGCAGCAGCCTTCACCAATTCCGCCAGCCGCTCGTAGGACCTGAGGATGTCCTCAGAACCCAAGCGACAAGCGTCATTGGTGTCGACGTGAGCCACGACTTGCAGTCGACTGCACCCCGCACCCTCGATAGCCGCCGTCAAGGCCGCCTCCACATCTCGGATGAGGCCCCCAGGCAGACACACCAAGTGTACGTTGGAATTCCTTTCCGATCTGGACGCTATCTGCCTAAGGGGCTCCTTAACGCGCCTAACATTGGAGCTCCCAATAACTAATAATCCCCTCCCCCCCCGTGCACCTGCTCAGACCCTGCTGAAGGAGTGGCCACACTTTCACTCACAGGACGAACGGGCGCGGACGGACGTCCAGCCTCCACATTGGCCTTCCGCCTCGAGCGACGCGAACGCCGTACAACCCGCCACTCCCCTTGCGGAGAAGGCGGCTCGACGACGTCCCGGTACACCTGAAGGTGCCTCGGTAGCAGGGACAGAGAGCGAAGCGTGGTGCACACTGCTCCTAATGGAGTCTTCATTTCATAAAAATAAAAATGCTTAAATCGATTTCCTAAACGAAACTGAAAACGTCTTACGCATTTACAACTTTAAAAAATCCTATTCCAGTAATTACAAGAAAGGAAACGTTAGAAAATACTTTGATGCGCAACAGAGTAACACAGTAGACAACAATGCCCAACTCAGTAATAATAACTAATCCAACTGCCGAAAGACGAATTTCGGAGATCGTTTATTGCTACCGTGTGGACATGTTAGGGCTAGAGCAGCGGTGGAGTGGCCGAACGCTCTAAGGCGCCTTGCTGCGGAGCGCGCCGCTGCTCGCCTCGGAGGTTCGAGTCCTCCCTCTGGCATTGGCGTGTCTGTAGTCCTTGTAAGCATAGGGACTGACGACCAAAGCAGTAAAGTTCCTTACACTTACAAACATTTGAACATTTTTTTAGGGCCAGAAACGGTTTTGATGGATCGATTAAATATGTCAGTTGGATATTAGCTGCTCGGATTTCTGATATAGTCAGCATAATTGCTGTTACCCTCCAGCTAAAACTAAATGTGGTGAGGGAGTGGGGGAGCATATTCTGATTCGTACTTGGCAGTGTGTGCTTGAGCGCAATAGCAGGTGAAACGCGACGTCCACTTTTGAATCTAGCTGCCAAGCAGTGGCGGACTCAAGCTGTCGGAGGCCCGGGGTGGCGGCAAAACAAAATGAGGCTCACTTGGAAATTCATGTATTACCGTAAATTCCCATAACTATGGTCCTAAAGCACAACTATGGTCCCAAATTCGTTTTGAAGACTCTACACAGTTCCGTTTAGTGACAGCCGAGCGCTTCCATCGCTCCTGAAACACTGAGGGAGTCTGTCGTCCACTGGTTGTGAGGCGGCATCGTGAGTCGTGTCGGGATAGCTCAGTCGGTAGAGCGCTTGCCAGCGAAAGGCAAAGGTCCCAGGTTCGAGTCCCGGTTCCGGCACACAATTTTAATCTACCAGGAAGTGACATAGAATTGTTAAAAGAGCAACATCCCATTCTTCCTGTGGTGAGGAAGGAACACCAGGAAATAATATCGGTGTTGGTTGTTGCTTATACTGATCGACAGTAGCTCAATGGTTAGGGCAGACTTGATGACATGGAGGTACTCAGTAGCAAGACGGAATGACAGATCTTGGACAACTTTATTGACTTCAATTCAATATAGGCTTGGGTTACACTCGTCAACAGCGAGAGGCAGAGATGCAACGAAGGCCGCTGAGTTCAACAGTTACCACTGAAGAAGAGGCAATACATGACCACCTAAGCAAATTCAGAAGGAAAAGCAGCTGTGGGACGTCTTTCGCTATGCTACTAATTTGGACCGGGGTGACGTGGGACGAGGATAGCTGCGCTGCAACAATGCAGCAGGACAGGTGTACGCTGCTACGAGAGAGCCCACAGATAGGCAGATAGAAACAACCACAATGCCCTCCACATCATCCAGAGAACCGACAGGGCATGACTACGGACCGAGGAACACTAAAGTGCGTCGTGTAATGCGACATACAGACTACGAAAAGACAGTATAATTGATATAATTAGTAGACATAGATTTAGTAACAAGAATAATTTTTACCATTATTATTATATTTTCTCAGTAGAATGGCGATGGGAGACAGTATATTATAGATGGTAATAAGTAGCGACATTAAGAACAGTGTGTGTTGAAATTACGTACCAGGGTACAATGTAAGGCAACAAATAAAAAATAAGATACAATATTTGGCCGTTAAATATCCAAATTCGGATCACCAGATTTGGTTTGACAAGTCACAGGTTAAGAAGGAGTCCGGTTACTTCAAAAAATGTTTGGAGATCAAACTACTTGGCTTTATTAGATTTCAAAGATTTATTACGGTAAAAATTTTTACATTGTATGACATTTGATTTCGTTGACACCTAAATGACACTTCATGTTATCGACTCTTAATGTTGTTTAACACTTGATGTTTTTTACCAGTCTGCCATTTCTTATACGTTAATGAATTGTACATTGAATGACACTAGATGTTGTTTTGCATATGACTGCATACATAGTGCAGCAGAGCGGATGATAGTACTTGTCCAAGGATGTAATGTTTTTGGATACTTTCTTTGTATTTCACTGATTAATCGGTAGAACCACACTTTCTGTTATGAAACATTGACTGTACGTAGATTGACACTTGATGTTATATTGTATGTAATGGTAAACATATGGTTACATGGAAACATAGACTTGAGGTTATAGTGTGGTTGACACAGCCTGTTAGAGACTGTACTGCTGTTGGTTCATTCATTATATGTTGGAGTGATGCAAATGGATGTATACACGCGAGAATTGGCTTGCATATGATACTTAGTATCCAAAACAATTTTTTTATCGTAAATGACGACGAGTCTATTATGACAATATTGCAAAGATCCTGTTGTATAGCTCCAAGAGCTTAATGTACACACGTTACTATGTCAGTATTCAAATGTTGCGACAATGAAAGCCACCTTGCACCTGGCTACAATGATATTGATTCATTTCAGTCGAGTTGTTAACCTACAACAATAACATGTTTATCAACAAATAGTAATAAGTGCTATCGACAGAGGATCTCGAACTGATTCGAGATTTCCAGAAGGCTTCTGACACTGTTTCTTAGAAGTGGGTTCCTGTCAAATTTAGATAGTGTGGAGTAGGAAAGCATGTCATGTGGATATCTGGATAATGTAATGACGAACAACTTAGTCTGGAAATTCCAGAATGACATTGTGCCGAAAGCGAACGGAAGAGTCTGTTGTTTTATGAGAAAGGAGATGCGACAAATATACTTAATTGTGACTGTACACTACGTTTTCCGTCGTCTGATGGAGGATATCGAAAGATTTCAGTTATATGCTGCTCCTTTTCCATTATCGCGAAACGACACGAGCTGCGGTGACATATTAACATAGAATTCCTATCACCAACTTTCTATTATTATTGCCTTAATGGTTTACAGACTTCGACCTACATCTTACATATGGATAAAATATGGTAGTAATGGAATAAGATATGTTAAAGTATTCACGTGCAAGTTGAGAGTGTGGATAAATTTTGTGAAAGGGTTTGTGTGAAAAAAAAAAAAAAAAAAAAAAATAGTTCAAATGTTTGTAGAACTTAGAGAATTAACTACGTGGTTATCAAACTTACAAACTACTTATAAACTAGCTTATACTAAAGACGGCACAAACACCCATGCCCGAGGGGGGATTCAAACCCCCGACCACAGCGGCCGTGCAGACCGAGATTGGGACGCCGCAGACTAGCCGGCGGTTTGTGTGAACTGTCTGCTAAGCAGTTTGATATCAGTTGCACGCCTGAATGTGTTGTTATTTCAGTTTATTATTTAACATTGAATTTGGGAGAATGAAAAACATGTGTATTCATTCATTTCGCTAACCCGTCAGTTTTGTAGTGGTTCTTTTGAAATTTTACCTCCACTGACAGCAGCAAGACAATCAGGAACACTAGGGGCGTCCCGTGGCTCTAAGGTATGCCGTGACGAATCATAAATTATCTGGAGAAGAAAGTAAAGTCACCTGGTCGATTCCTTTCAAGACAAACCATTCGCAGGTTTTTATTCACGCAATATGAACAAACAACGGCAAACACCGGGTGGTGGATGACGTATTTAACAACCGTTCTCCGGAATGTGAGTCCAGTGTGTTAGCATTGCGGAACCTTGATCGGCAATATTTAGTTACTGTTCAGAAGTTTTATTAAGCCTTTGTACAGCAGTAGCGACAAATCGTTTTGTAATCTATGGAAGTGTTGCTGTAACAAGCGTAGGTTTTAGAGTTGACAAACTCTACAAATCAGGGACCAGTGTAGAGGACCGCAACCGAGCTGAAACACTGCTCATCACTGACGATTATCGGTGTCACTGCGGATTAGCCTCCCTGCATCACAGTCTAAATGTCGCTAATAAACAAACAACGGCTAAACCATCGGCGGCCGAGTGCAACAATAGGTCCATTTAGTTCCAGTTCAGAAATGCAATATCCACTGACCGTGGTGCGTAGGTGATCGGGATATACACGTACTATACCAGCTAAAGAATTCGCACAGTCAGCTATGGAAATATTGAAACATCATAGTTATACATTAACGCATCAGTTATCATTGCATCTTATGGATTAGTGCACAAAGCAAGGACTGAATGTAGTACAGAACCTATGAAGTTATATCGCGTCACTTGTTTCTGCAGTGTAGTTACACTTCTGTTGTCCACAGTGCACTTATGAAAAATTTGGCCAGTTCTGTTTTCCCAGTTGTACCTCTTTGATCTTTCGTCGTAGTTTTTTAGCCGTTATAATTGAGTTGTCGTGTGCATATTTAACTAATTCGGTTAAAATAACTAGTGTATTTCTTATTTTTCGTCCTTGTGCTGTTCATTTACAGTGTTTAATAGCAACTGTGATGAATTAAAGCTACACTCAAAAGTTATACGAATGATAGAATGTGAAGCGTACAAGAACTGTTAAATATTTGTAAACTTGTTGTACCGAACTGTTGTGGTCGTCAGTCCCTAGACTCACAAACTACTCAAACTCAATTGTCTCAAATGTCTGTAAAGCTTAAGGGAATTAACTGCGGGGTCATCAGTCCCTAAACGTACAAACTACTTATGAACTAGCTTATACTAAAGACGACACATACATCCATGCCCGAGGGGGGGGGGATTCCAACCCCCGACGGGGAATGGCCTCGTGCATCGTAGCATAGCGCCTCAATGCGATCGGCCGCTCCACCGCGGCACTACTTAACCTACTCTAAAAACATACATCCATGACCGAGGGAGGACTCGAACTTCCGGCGGGAACGGGTGCTCAGTTCGTATTATTACGTCTTAGACCACGCGGCCAAGATGTGTACAAGAACGATGATGTCCAAATATCACCAACAGCAAATTCCTGATGAAATTTTGACACTGTCCAAGTAAATTCAATTTATCTATTGGCAATGAAACAATAAATAAGACTTGGAATCATTTTCGTTGACGATATTCTAAAAGCAATCATGGTGCAAAACTGAAAATGTTAATAGAAGCAACTAAAGGCCATCTTAAAGACACAGTTACACTGCTGCAACTGCAAGTGAAACACCAGGCTCACGTGATAGAAGTAAGCATGACAAGATCTCAATCAGTCTGTGAAAACATCATAAATCCAAGGACAAGCTCTAGATCAGTTTGCAAGGCTGTGTTATCTAGCAGCTTAGAATCAAACACCTATCACGAAAGCAGTCGCAGTACTATTGCAATTGCATTACATTACCATATTAATAATTATATGCAGTATAATAAACCCACTTCAGGAACAAAAAGCCGAGCGGGAGTAGCCGAGCGGTCTGGAGTGCCACTTTACGGATGGCGCGGCCTCCCGTGTCAGAGGTTAGAATCCTCTCTCGGGCATGGATGTTTGTGGTGTCTTTAGTATAAGGTAAGTTCATAAGCAGATTGTAAGTTTAGGTACTGATGATCCCGCAGTTAAGTCCCATAAGCTTTACAAACATTTGGACTTTTTTCAGGAACAAAAAGCCTGGCTGCAATGTTAAAAATTTCAAAACTTCATAGTGCTATGAAAACGTTACATCCATTTCAAGAATCAGTGGCAGTAAAAAGGTGAAAAAGCTTGCGAGGATGCTGCGTCTCGATTTATTAGAGAGGAACGTGTCCTGATAATGATAAACTTAAAACTACACAGTTCGATTAGTAAGCACTAAGCAGATTACTGGGCCAGGATCTTAAAACAAAAACTTACTAATGCCGAAGCCTTGTTTTAACACGTTCCGTAGTCCTGGGCGTGGAAGGAGGCTGATCGAGAACTAATGAGCGGCTATGGGAACATTGTGAAAATCCTTCGTACAGTCCCTACGTGCAGACGATGCGGATCAGGAACTTCGGAATGTGCCGCACTATTTCTTCATAGGGAATGCGCTGAAGTGTAAGAGACAGACAACATTCGTGCTACGATGATCTAAAGAAAACCTGTCTAGCAAAGATTAATTTTTGTTATACATTTTCAAAGAGAATTTTAATAAAATTTGAATAAAGGACAATACATGAAAGAACTAAGAAAGAATATGGAAAATTTGTAAAATTACGAAACTTTAGTCACATTCACCCTACATTCACTAAACTACTTTGTGCAAAATTGTCATGTGATATTATTAAAAGTAAATGTAACAAAATATTAATCTCAGTTTGATTCGTAGACAAAAATATGATTTATTAATCAAAACAAAGATGTTTTCTAGTTCTCAAAGTGAAAAGCCAAGATCGCACATTAATAAATTTGTTAAATGACGGCCGGTTTCGGTGCACTGTGTCATCATCATCTGGTCAGATATGTGTTATAAGCTGGTCATCTTGTTAAAAAATTGGATATAAAATAACAAGTGCAACATTGCATTTAGTAACGATATAAAAATGTATTTATATAGCGACTAAGTACAACATTGCATTTAGTCACTATATAAAAATGTATTTTTATATAGCGACTAAGTGCAATGTTGCACTTGTTATTTTATACCCAATTTTTTGAACAAGATGACCAGCTTATAACACATATCTGGCCAGATGATGGCGACACAATGCACCAAAACCGGTCTTCATTTAATAAATTTATTAATGTGCGATCTTGGGTTTTCATTTTAAAAACTATAAAACGATCAGATCGCCTCCAAACGCGACAACGTCAGGTAATCTTAAAGATATTTTCCTCAGTTTAAAGTGGATAAGCTGGGCGAGAGAGACTTTTTATAAGACCAACGCATTTACTGTAGATCTGAAAAAAAGTCACCAATAAATGCCTGTAATATCACTCTTAGCTACGAGAAGACAGTAAAAACTGCCATGATTCGGTGTCTTCTGCGTGCGGTGCAGTCATTGGCGCTTGTTTTGTTGAATAGTTGAAGATAACGCTAGAGCGCTATGGGTACTACATGCACTACCAGAAGGCAAGTTGTCCAAAATACATAAATTTCAGTATCATTACTTTATTTAAACCAAAAATGTAACAAGTTTCGATGATAACCTGAGTATCGCAACGCTGTAAATTTTTCGATTACTGTGGATAAAGAACTAACCGGTAACATGGTGGTAGCCCTAATAGGGTGTTTTCGAACTCTCAAAACATACCTGGGAAATTATAACAAGTTTTCAATTGTTCAAATTGAAGATGAGTGCTTTGTCGATTACAGATTTTGGTTGCCTACATTCTACAAAAGAACCTGTCTCCGTCATGATTGTTATGGTAAAATGTTTCCAAGAGACGTTTAAAATGTCTTCATTATATCAGACTACATGACATTACTTCTTATCTGAAAGTCCGTACATTGAACGTATAACATGAGTATTGCTGACTCGACGATAGACACTTTTGACCGAAAATAATGTGTTCAAACTTTGGAAGTCCGTGCTATGAAAGCTTACGTAACTTTACTGCCTGTAAAAAAAAGAGAAACAAACGAATGACAAGGAAATGGATCACCGTCATCATCATTCGAGATGGATTATGACATTCAGTATTCAGTCTGTACCACAACCTCTCTAATCAAATTCCTCCATGATCGCTATTGAATGCTAACATTGATGCCTCGTCTGATGTTAAGCCTATTACTTCAAAACCATTCCTGAGCGAATCTGTCTCCCATCCGTGTGTCATGACCCCACCATCTCAACCTGTTCGCGTAACTGCTTCATCTATGATGTTCATTCACAGTTTCTCTTGGATTCCCTCATGTCATTGTTCCCATCTGTTAGTACCTGTAATAATCCTTGCTACTTTCATATCTGTAACCTGAATCTTAACACTATAATACCACCGTCTCCGAATTTTACTGTTGGCAACTACACACGTTGGCAGATGACATTCACCAGTGAATCACTATAGCCACACTGTAACATCTGATCGCCACTTTGTGTACCGTGATTCGTCACTTCACACAATATTTTTCCACTATTCAATGGTGCAATGTTTACGCTCCATACACCAAGTCTGGCGTCGTTTGACATTGTCATCCGTGATGTGTGGCTTATGGGCAGCCGTTAGATCATAAAATCCAAATTTTCTCACCTCCCGCCTATCATAGTACCAGGAGTGGATCGGATGGTATGGATAGATGCCTGCCTATTACAGTGTACGACCCTCTTCAACTGTCGGCGGTCGGTGTCAGCCAACAGACGAGGTCGGCCCGTACGCTTTCGTGCTTTACGAGTCTCTTCGCGTTTCCATTTAACTATCACATCAGAAACAGTGGACTCAGGGATGTTTAGGAGTATGAAAATCTCGCTTGCATACTTCTAAAAAAGGTGACACCCAATCATCTGACCAGATTCGAAGCCCGTGAGTTCCGCGGAGTGCCCCTTTCTGCTCTTTCACGTTTTCTGACTACTGAGATCGCTGATATAGAGTACGTGGCAGTAGGTTACAGCACAACGCACCTAATTTCAAAACCGTACGTATTTGGTGGTGTCTGGATGCTTTTCATTACATAGCGTAGTTGTGTAACGCTTGATGACTACACTGTCAACAAAGACGGAAGACGCTCGTATTGGTAAAGTATAGGGGAGAAAAACTGCAGAGACGTCTCCATAGAGACTATCAATAAACCCGTATGAAGTATATGAATATGTGTATGAGTGTTCCACATTTCACTATCTAAACTTCTGGGCCGATTTTAACCAAACTCGGTACATAGTTTCCTTAATGTTAGTACACACAATGTCAAATCTATACGAAAGTTTTCTCGCTGAGAACATTTAGAAATTGAAGAAAGGATAAAAGTTTAACGTTTTTTTTATCGCTGTTCATGCAGTAATACCACGTTATTTGACATAACATTGCAATAAATTAAGTCTACATTATTAACTTTATACACGAGAAATTTTACAGACCCTACGACGATATTCCATGGAATGTACCGTAAAAATCGGGGAAAAGCCCTATCCAGCTTGAGTTTTTATTACGTTTCTGTTACTATTTCACGGTGGTAGACGCATATACCAGTAATGAAGTTTCTAAATTATATCGATGAGCGATATAGCTCAGGAGATATTAACGATGACATGGATGGAAACCTGCCGAATCAAGCGACGCGCGAATAACCACCAGATTTCATTGAGCCACTATTTGAGAATGAAAGCACTAACGTGACTTACAACAAACTGTGCACGTATTTTCAAACTTTCATGAACATTTCTCTTGTTGACAACTGCAAAACGATATATTAAGAGGCACATTAAAAAAAAAAAAAAAAAAAAAAAAAAAAAAAAAAAAAAAAAAAAAAAAAAAAAAGGTTGTATAGCTTATGGGACTTAACTAAGGGGTCATCAGTCTCTAAACTTACAAACTACTTACGAAATAGCTTACACTAAGGACGACACAAATATACATGCCCGAGAGGGGATTCCAACCCCCGATCGTTGTGGCCGTGCAGACCGTGACTGAAGCGCCTCAGTCCCCTCGGCCACCGCGGCCGGCAAAAGGCACTTCGGCTTACTGCATTTTTGTGCTGATTCGGCGAATCAGTGGCGAATATAGCATATTTTTGGGGGAGGGGGGAGGGTCAAGATTAATGTAAGTAAAGTAATTTTAATTAGACCGCATGTGATAGGCCTATATAGTACCAGTATAAGTTGTACTAAATCCTCTGTTATTTCTATTGTTGACATTAAATACATATGCATCTACATATACATCTACATGGGATACTCTGCAAATCACATTTAAGTGCCTGCAGACGGTTCATCAAACCACCTTTATAGTATTTATCACCGATTCTATTATCTGATTTCTGATGTTTTATTCTGATGATCATTTCTACCAATATATATTCGCATTCGGAGGAAAATGTTGGTGATTGTAGTTTCGTAAGTAGACTACGCCGTTGTTGTAATGATTCCCTTCCTGTATTATTTCCGTTACGTTGTTTCCGCTGTATCGTTACAATACAAAACGAACTGCCCTTCTTTGGACTCTTTCGATGGTTTCCGTCATACCCACTTCATAAGGATCCCACACTGGGCAGCAATATTTCAAATGAAGACTGACAAGCGTAGAGTATGCTGTTTCTTTAGCAGTTCTGTTGCATATTTTATGTGTTCTGCCAATAAAACGCAGGCTCTGTTTCGCCTTTCATGCGACATTATCTACGTGTTCTTTCCAGTTTAAGTCTGAAGTAATAGTAATTCTTAGGTATTTAGTGGAGTTTACGGCCTTCTCATTTGATTGCTTTATCTTGTAAACAAACAGATTTCTTTTCGTACTCATGTGGACGACTTCACACCTCTCATTATTTAGAGTCAAGTGCCAATTTATACGCCATATTGATATCTTACTTAGGTCGTTCTGCAGTTGATCTTCAAATGACTTTACTAGACGGTAAATGACGGCGTCATCTGCAAACAACCTAAAAGATGTGTAAGATTTTGTCCCAAATCGTTTATGTAAATAAGGAACAACGGAGGACCAATAACACTACCTTGTGGAGTGCTCGATATCACCTCTGTCTTAGTCGATGCCTTACCAACGATTACTACGGTGTTATTTCTGACAGAAAATCCCCTATCCGATCACAAATTTGTGACGATATTCCATAACCACGCAATTTGATTAAAAGCCGTTTGTGAGATACGGTGTTAAAGGCCTTCTGGAAATCTAGAAATACGGAACCAGTCGGGTATCCCTTGTCGATAGCACTCATCACTTCGTGTGAGTAAAGAGCTAGTTGTGTTCCACTTGAACGATATTTTCTAAATCCGTGTTGAGCTTGCAATAAATCATTGTGTTCGAAATTGAACACAGGACACGTTCCAAAACCCTGCTGCAAATTGACGTCAATAGGATAGGCCTGCAGCTTAGTGGGTTTCTCCTACTGCCTTTCTTGAATATTGCTGTGACCTGTGCAACTTTTCAGTCTTTTGTTACAGATATTCCATTCAGCGAGCTGTTGTATGGCTGTTAAGCAAGGAGCTATAGCATCATCATAATCAAATAGAAATCTAATTGGTATTCAGTCCGGACCAGAAGACTTGTTCTTGTTAAGTGATTTCAGTTACTTCACTACTCCGATGATATCAACTTCTACGTTATTATGGCCTCTGTTCGTAATTCGTAATCTGGAATATTGGTTTCGTCTTCTTTGGTGTGTTTAGTAAATGTTTTTTATTTGACGTATGACCAAATTCTGTTTGGGTTCTCAGTCAAATTTAGAGAAAGGTTTTCGTTGTGGAAAGTGTTGTAAGCATCTCGCATTGAAGTTCTCGCTACATTTAGAGCTTTTGTGTAGGATCGCCAGATTTCGTTAAAAATTTTCACTCCTGTTTCATTGTTTTTCCAACAGTATTCTGACCTGTTGTGGGTACCAAGGGGGATCACCGCCGCCTTTCATTAATTTATTTGGTATAAAACTGTCAATTGCTGTCGATACTACTTCTTTGAATTGTAGCCACATCTGGTCTACACTTACGTTTAGGGTGTGGAATGAGTCGAAACTGTCTTTCAAAAAGCAATTTAGTGTATTTCTATCTTCTTTTCTGAACAAATATACTTTTCGTGTATATATAAAAAGATATAGCTATATATAAAAAATGGCATGAAATTCATACCACTAATACCCCACTCCCGTCACCAGTACAGCGAAGTATGACTGTCTACCACGAGGATAGCTTGACGCGTCATTCATTAAAATAATTCAGATATCCCTATGTTCCTTATTTTGGGAGGGAGAGGGGCAGGGGAAGGCCTCCTGCCTTTCCCTTATGTACGCCACCGAACGCTATTAAATGTATTCGTGAGACATTTTTAGGCATTATCCATATATGCTACTGAATACACCATCAAAATTATATCGAAATATGACACACAGTTCACAAGACATAACGTCACAAATAATTAAATGCATGAAAACACTCCAACACGCTAGGGGTTTTAATTTTTTACGTCTCGTTTACTAATTCTATAGTGGACACATTTCAAAGATAGTTTCCTAGTGTTATACTGAACGCACCTGAAAAATTACTGTTATAGCAGACATGGCATCATTAGCAATGGGTTGATGAAACAAACTACTGGCCAATCTTCGCTACAGTTTGCGACAAAACGATGAGAGAGTGGAGCAGAGGTGGTACTCGCCAGAGGAGTAAGAAATTAATGAACTAACGTCAGACTGGAAAAAAACACACCGGGAAACGCCGGTTCCTTAGGTTAGATAAATAGAAGAAAAAGCACGGAACAGTTGCACAGTAGTATTGAGGTTTAAACCATCGATAAGCCTGCAATACTTTTTACCGACCCTCTCCCTGATGATGTGTTTTCCTGTTTATTTAAACACGTACGCGCCATCTGCGTTACCGTAACTATACCAGACTCTCCATTTTAGTGCGCTCTCGACAGGCACTGCCCCTGCAGCGTGAAGAACCGCAGCCCGCAACACGCAGCCCGCCTCCGTCGATCAGGCACAATCAGCTTTACGCGGACGTAAACCTCCGCGGCCTGACATCGGCCTTAATACCTGCTAAGCTCGCGAGGTGCTTAACGACACAGGCAGCTTTATGACAGTGTTTTAGATACATCGCCCGCTACGTCCATAGAAAGCTCTCGACGTTACCGACAGAGTATACGGACGTTTATCATGCAAGCTCTGCTGTACACGCTTCTGCCCTGTACCACTTGCCCCTATCTCCTTCCGGAGCGCTTAAAATACATTTTAACTACGTAGACGACAACATCCAACGAAGCAAAGAGTATGACACCATGTCTGAATGCGGCACACATCTGCGAAAAGCAGTAACGCACACATTTTACAGCCATTTCCTAACTTTGTGAAAAAGTTTACAATTATCATATTCTTCATATTATATATTTATAAATGGTTAGGCCAACTTTAGGCTGTAGATTGATGCTGAAAAACGTATAATATGTCTGTAGAAAATTGTGGGCTCTAAAACATTACTATTTCATTAATAATTTCCATGTGTAAACAATTGTAATACATCGTTACTCCAATGGTAAGTCGGTAGTGAGCTTAGCGTCAGGATGTCTGGAATTTTATTTAACGTGATGTAAAAGTTTCAGATCGAAGGACTGGTATGATGCATATCTCCACGCTATTCCGTGCTGTGCAAGGCTCTTCATCTTTGAATAGCAACGACAACCCACTTCTATTTGAATCTGCTAGCCGCGGCGGAGTGGCCAAGCGCATTGAGGCGCTATGCTCCGATGCTCGAGACCGTTCCCCGTCGGGGGTTCGAATCCTCCCTCGGCCATGGATGTTTGTACTGTCTTTAGTATACGTTTATAAAAGGGTTTATAGTTTATATAAGGGACCGACGACCCCGCAGTTAAGTCCCATAAGCTTAACAAACATTTGAATCTTCTAAATGTATGCATTTCAAGGTCTTCCTCGGTGACTGTAACTCTCCTCCCCACGCTTCCCTTCAATTACCTTGATGTCTCAGAAAGTATCCCATCAAATTCTTCTTTTAGTCACGTTATTCCACCAATGTCTTTTCTCCCCAATTCTGTTCCGTGTCTCCTGATCACCTAGGCTAACTACTCATTTGGTCTTCGGCGTTCTTCAAATCAAATGTTCAAATGTTTGTAGAGCTTATGGGACTTAACTACGGGGTCATCAGGCCCTAAACTTACAAACTACTTATGAACTAGCTAATACTAAAAACGACACAAACATCCCTGCCCGAGGGGGATTAGAACCCCCGACCGTAGTGGCCGTGCAGATCGTGACTGGAGCGCCTCAGTCCCCTCGGCCACCGTGGCCGGCTCAGAGTTCTTCCGTAACGTATTCTCTCCTCTACTTCTTTAAACTGTTTATCGTCCACGTACCACTTCCGTAGAAGGCTATACACAGATTTACATTGGTGTCGTCATAAAAAAAGCTCTTCTTTCAGTATTATGGAAGGGAGATGTGACTGTTTTGTTACATACCGGTCAGTGAGCTAATAACCAGTATGGGACCATACAAACAATGACATCTCCCTCCAATAATATGTAAAGGAGAGCTTTCTACAGAGAAACTAATGTAAATAGCATTTGGAATCAACGCAATCTTCTGATGATTGGTTCAAGCGCGAAACTAGTAACGGTGCTTGAGGCTCTCACAGTCCCGCCGATACAACAACCAGCAATTGACAATTACAACATCCACCAAGTGGAAAAACAGCCTATGATAATATTTTCTTCATTTGATGAATATCCTATAATAGGATATCAGTGCATCAAACAAATCTACTCCTCCCATGAATTTATTGTACAGTGTCACTATATTGGGACATGGTACCTGAGAGTAAGTTATTTTTGTTCTCTTCCATCTTTATACAGTGGTAACTGGTTGTGCAGATGCAAATGTGCTAGCGAGAGTCACAGTACGTTTATCAAACCACTTTACAGCTTGGATTTCAACACCTTCGACAGTGGCCTCCTCCTCTTCAAAAGCACCCCTTCTACATTTCTTCAGGTTGGCACCAGTGGAAAATTTACAACCTGGAAATCGGTTTCATCGAAAGGTTCCTAATGAATGAATCCCCAGCTTTATCAATTCAACTATCAAATTTCCCGATGAAAACCAGTTATCAAAATATAATTGATTGTTTTGGACACTTAGAACAGCTTGTGCTAGATGCAGAAGTGTATTCCCACTCGCACCTGTGTCTGGGCAACCTGCCAACCTAAGTTATTTTACTTGTGTAAATTTCAAAATAATGAATAACACCTTTCTTATGACACAAAATAAATATTTTATAACCCCATTTATTTGGCTTATTAGGAAAATATTTTTTTTTTTTTTTTTTGCTGACTGCCCTTTTAAAGGGACCATCTGCTCATCAACACTCAACATTTGGGCTTGAGATATAGCCTGAAATTTTGGTAACGATGCATCGACCAGTGGCCTTATTTTGAACAGCCTGTCGCTGTGTGGTTCATCAAGACATGGCATTTTTATCATTGAAATGGGTATTTCTCCTCATATCAGTCCACATATTACGAGACATGACATCAGCTACACAGCTAAGTCGACTTACCCTTGCCCAATACAAACGAGTTGGAAGCAGCTGATAGATAGACATGTATAACTTGCCAAGAAACTGCTCCTCTTTCATTTTTTTTTCTGTTCCATAGGACCCACTTGAGGAGTAAGACTCCATGGTCATGGAACAAGTCAATACATTGTTACACAAGAATGGTAATAGAAAAAATTTAAGTAGTTCTTTGCACACGACAATCTTAAGACAAAGTGAAAAGAATCAATAAAGAAAAAATGAATTAGCTTAATTGTTTAACTTTTCTAGGAGTTCCTCGACAGAATAAAAGGAGTGAGCCACGAGGTAACTCTTCAGTTTAGATATGAAAGCATGTGGATTAGTGCTAAGATTCTTAAGTTCTTGTGGCAGCTTATTGAAAATGGATGCCGCAGAATACTGCACCCCTTTCTGCACAAGTGTTAAGGTGGTGTGGTGCAAATGTAGAGTAGACATCTGTCTAGTATTCACCGAATGAAAGCTACTAACTCGTGGGAATAAGCTGATATTATTAACAACAAACGACATTAAAGAAAAAACGTATTGTGACGCCAGAGTCAAAATTCCCAGACTACTGAAAAGGGGTCGACATGACGTTCGCGAACTTACACCAGATATTGCTCGAACCGCCCGTTTTTGAGCCAGAAATATCCTTTTTGCATCAGGCGACTTACCCCAAAAAACAATGCCGTACGTCATAAGTGAGTGAAAGTAAGCAAAATAGACTACTTTTCGTGTTGAAAAATCACTTATCTCAGATATTGTTCTAATGGTAAATATAGCGGAATTTAGTTTTGGAACAAGATCCTGAACATGGGCTTTCCATCACAGCTTACTGTCTATATGAACACCTAGAAATTTGAACTGTTCAGTCTCACTTATCACATGCCCATTATGTGTAATCATAATGTCAGATTTCGTCAAATTATGTGTTAGAAATTGTAAAAACTGAGTTTTACTGTGATTTAACATCAACTTGTTTTCTATTAGCCATGAACTTATCTCTTTAACTGCATTATTTGATACTGTGTCAATATTACGAGCAACATCCTTCACTACCAAACTGGTATCATCAGCAAACAAAAATATTTTACAATCACCTGTTATACTCGAAGGCATATCATTTATATAAATAAGAAACAGCAATGGTCCCAAAACAGACCCCTGGGGCACCCCATACTTAATTGTGCCCCATTGGGATTGCACGTCATAGCCATTTTCTACACTGCGGAGAATTACCTTCTGTTGTCTATTATTAAAGTAAGAGGTGAACCAGTTGTGGGCTACTCCCCGTATTCCATAATGTTCCAACTTCTGCAACAATATTTTGTGATCAACACAATCAAACGCTTTTGTTAAATCAAAGAAGACGCCTAATGTCCGTAGCCTCTTATTTAACCCATCAAGTGCCTCACAGAGAAACGAAAATATAGCGTTTTCAGTCGTTAAACCACTTCTAAAACCAAACTGTACGTTTGACAGGAAATTATGTGAACTGAAATGATCAATTAATCTTGAATATACAGCCTTTTCAATAACTTTGGAAAAAACCGATGGCATAGAAATGGGTCTATAGTTGTCTACATTATCCCTTTCTCCTTTTTTATAAAGCGGTTTCACTACTGAGTACTTTAATCTGTTAGGAAACTGACCATTCTGAAAGGAAAAATTACAAATATGGCTTAGTACTGGGCTAACATATGGAGAACAGTACTTTAGAATTCTGCTAGATACCCCATCATATCCACAAGAGTCCTTAGTCTTTAGTGATTTAATTATTGACTCAATCTCACCTATGGAAGTATCATGAAGGATCATTTCAGGTAACAGCCTCGGAAACGCATTTTCTAAAAACGTTATATGATTACCTGTAGAAACTAGAGTTTTGTTTAGTTCCTCTACTATATTCAGAAAGTGATTATTGAATATTGCACATATATCTAACTTGTCAGTAACAGAAACATTCCTACTACGCACTGACGTTATATCTTCTGCCTGCTGCTCCTGACCAGACACTTCCTTCACGACCAGATAGTTTAAATTTCATCCCGCTATTCTTTTTGCGTACCACATACTTTTTGCATTCTTAATGACATTTTTCAGAACCTTACAGTACTGTTTGTAATGAGCTGCTGCATCTTCATTCTGACTGCTTCTAACATTTTGATACAACTCCCGCTTAGTTCTACATGATACTCTTATCCCCTTTGTCAGCCACCCTGGCTGTCTGTTACTGAAAGTACCCCGTTTTGAGCGTTCTAGCGGAAAGCAACTTTCAAACAGCATAATAAATGTGTTCAGAAAAGCATTATATTTATCATCTGCATTATCAGCACTATAAACATCCTGCCATTCTTGTTCCTTAATTAGGCTTAAAAAGGTCTCAATTGCAACTGGAGTAACTTTTCTGAGTAGTTGATATTTATGTTTAACATTTGTTTAAGAACAAATACTTTTTAGAATTAAAAGTTGGGCATCGTGGTCTGATAGGCCATTTACTATTCTGCTGACAGAGTGCCCCTCTAATAATGAAGAATGAACAAACTCCTGCACAACATTCAAATATCTGTTCTGTGCAGTGTTTAGAAAAATCGATTGACTCCGATGAAAAATCGTTTTTTACATACATGGCCACCCCCCCCACACTGCAAGGAACTCCTAGAGTAGAAGGCAGCTAACCTGTATCCTGGCAAAGGAAGTCTATTAATTGTCACACCACTTAAAAAGTGCTCTGAAATTCCAATAATGTCAGAATCAGTATCAATAAGCATTTCATTAACTTTATCTCTGATACCCTGTATATTTTGATGAAAAACAGTAATTCCCTTATTACTTATATTCTTAGACTTTGTCAAAGGTGGTTCATTTCTTAGAGGGACTTCCTTTAAGCAGGAATATCTATCAGCTGTCTTCAGTCTAAAAAAGGTGCAGATCTAACACCAACGACTACAGGAATTTTTCCATGAGTGAAACCCCCACCCCCTACAACACTGTCACCTATGAGCTTTGCCAACCTCCCCTTCCCAAACCTATTGAGGTGCAGGCCGTGCCTAGTAAAATCCGACCTCTGGATAGTCTCAACTGGCACCACTGCAATGTGATCCATGCCCTCCGTCATCAGCGCCTTCTCAAGCCCCATGTTAACACGGCTGACAGCCGTATTAAGACAAGGCCTATCATGACGCTGAAACAGCTGCACGAAAGGCACATTCGTGCCACCAGTTTCAGTTGCTATCCTTTCCAGATCACCACCTATATCATATTCCCCGTCCCTATCAAGACTATTCCCGGCCCCACCCACTATAACTACCTGATCCTCTTTTGAAAAATTCCTACATAAGTCCCCTATGTTACAAGTGACCTGATCTAACCCTGCACTAGGCTTCACTATGCTGGTGACCTGGTACTCACTCCCAAGTACTTCCTGCAACTGTTGGCCAACACCTCTGCCATGAGAACTACCTAGCAGCAGAACCTTCTTCTTCCTAAGAGACCTCTCTACAGATTTCGGCTTACCAAAAGCTGAGGTCTGCTGCGTACTTCCTACACCTACAGCTACAGGAGGTTCATCTCCACTCAACTCTGACAGTTGGTCAAACCTATTTGCAACTTGCAACGTAAAGCTATCTGAATACCTTCTCCTAGCTACCTTCTTGCCAACTGCCAGTTCCCATTCCCCAGCCCCCCTTCCCCTCCTCAACCTACCTAGTTCCTCTTCAGCGTTTTTCAACAGCACCTGAAGGGCGCAGATCAAACGCTCCTGCTCCTCTATCAACTTATTCCTGCTGCAAATCCTACAGTTCCAGGAGAGAACCTCACCACAATGCCCACTGTCTTCCCCACTGCACTCCCCCCCATGAAAATACTTACTACAAATCCCACACTGCAGCCCACTACGCACAACCCTACGACAGAGCCCACACTTTTCACTCATGGTAAAATTTTACAATAATTTGTTAAGAAAAACTAGACGTCTACGTTATGAAGTAAAGTTTCTACAAAATAAGTAGGAAGTACCTCTTAACTACAGCAATCAACAAACCTCAGTCTCTACAAATCAAGTAACAACAACTAATAGTATCAGAAAAGAGCAAATAACACTACCACAGAAACTTTACACTGTTGCTTGTATAAACAAGTTCAAATTCAAGCGTCACTAATAAAATAACTAAATACTGTGAGATTACAAGAGTTATCAAATACCGTAACTTAAAGTTTCCCAACCTCAACTACGTTAAAAACAGCAAGTCACCTGTTGAAAAGTACTAAAGTTAATAAACAACTAGCGCGATAACACCTCCTGAAATCTAAAACTTTAATAATTTAACTACAATACACAAACACTTATTGGAACTTAGCTTTCGGAGACCGCTACGGCTGGAACCACTCGCCACCAGATGTAAACAAAGCGGTAAGACGTCGATGCCGGCGCACACGCGAACACAAATAACACCATTTAAAGCAATTACGGCACAACAAACGCTAAAATAACTGACGATCCTTTACTAGAACACCTCTAGATTGAATATTGTCACGAAATAACAATTAAAATAATTATATTAATCCTAAAATTATATAAAAAATCGAGAGCGATGTGCACAGCAGTCCAGCACTCGTGACGTCACGCCAAAGAAGCCATGCCGTGAAGCCAAAGAAGCCGTGAAGCCATTAGTTGGCTTATTTACATTATTCTGCCCAAAAAGCAAATTAATCTGATAAACAATACGTCGTAACAGCGTGTCATCAAAATACTGTCGAAAATAATCAATTGGTGCTTCCAGATCATTTGTGCCTCGCAAGAAGCTGCTCCAAGCAGGGACACTTTTTGCACTACACTTAGCTTCTACAGTCTTCTATATAACAGATCTGTTGATTGTAATGTTGGCAGCGGATACACAGTGAGCCGCTTTATGATATTGACTGATACCAACATCTGAAGCAACAAAAATTTACGTAAGAACTGGAATCAGTAAAACAGGAGAGGAGGAAGGTACTCAATTTTTTGTGGTTACCTGAGTTTTCTGAGCTCTCATCAGTAGAATCTGTGTCATCCAAACTAGTTGGTTCGAAATCAAAATCACTTTCGTCACAGTCACTTAGACAGCTGTCGTCACTCTCTGCAGGTGGTGCAAGAGCTACAAAACACCCTTTAGCGTTTCTTTGAAACCATCTCTAATAAAATAAAAGTATTAGCAGTTCAACAGAATTTCACGTTGCAATGAAATTAAATGTACCTGGTCAAATCATTGGTGAGGTGAAATGATTATTTAAAATAAAATAAAAAATAACTTAGATATACATAAACAATGAAAATAATTTGCATCTGAAGAAGTCTGGTAGTGTACATCGAAAGACATCCATTAACACTTTATTTATTACAGGGGCACACAAGAACACAAATTCCCAATGATGCATATTTTACACAACCAGTATTTCCAATTTACTTATACTTTCAACATCGATATTACATCCAAATGTGATTTACGTAACGCCACAGATACTATAGAATACATAAATAACTTTCAGAACCAAACTTACCTCTTTATTCTGTCGTAATTCTCCAAACAAAGACGATAACTTCGTATGAGTGAACAAATGCGGGATATGTAACTGCTGCAGCATTTCTGCACCATCGAGAGAGGTGGTTATAAACATTATCAGCTTCGTGTAGATTCGGCATCAATCGGAACTGATGCTCAAAACATTTATTCTTCCATTTATAAGCATCACAACGGTATGATGAGAATTCGCGACATTGCGCATTAATGGGTTAAAATTTATTTTATTTATTTATTGTTGTTTTCTGTTCCTTGGGACCCAATTGAGGAGTGAGACTCCAAGGTCACGGAACAAGTCAATACATTAATTGTTACACAAGAATGGTAATAGAACTTTTTAAGTAGTCCTTTGCACACGACAATCTTAAGACAAAGTGAAAAGAATCAATAAAGAAAAAAATGAATTAGCTTAATTGTTTAAGTTTTCTAGGAGTTCCTCGAAAGAATAGAAGTAGTGAGCCATGAGGTAACTCTTCAATTTAGATTTGAAAGCGTGTGGATTAGTGCTAAGATTCTTTAGTTCTTGTGGTAGCTTGTTGAAAATGGATGCCGCAGAATACTGTACCCCTTTCTGCACAAGTGTTAAGGTGGTGTGATGCAAATGTAGATTCGACTTCTGTTTAGTATTCACCGAGTGAAAGCTACTAACTCGTGGGAATAAGCTGATATTATTAACATAAACGACATTAAAGAAAAACTTATTATGACGCCAGAGTCAAAATTCCCAGTCTACTGAAAAGGGGCCGACATGACGTTCGCGAACTTACACCAGATATTGCTCGAACCGGCCGTTTTTGAGCCAGAAATATCCTTTTTGCATCAGGCGAGTTACCCCAAAAAACAATGCCGTACGTCATATTTGAGTAGAAGTAAGCGTAATAGACTACTTTTCGTGTTGAAAAATCACTTATCTCAGATATTGTTCTATGGTAAATATAGCAGAATTTAGTATTGGAACAAGATCCTGAACATGGGCTTTCCATGATAACATACTGTCTATATGAACACCTAGAAATTTGAACTGTTCAGTCTCACTTATCACATGCCCATTATGTGTAATCAGACTGTCAGCTTTCGTCAAATTATGTGTTAGAAATTGTAAAAACTGATTTTTACTGTGATTTAACATCAACTTGTTTTCTACAAGCCATGAACTTATCTCTTGAACTGCATTATTTGATACTGTGTCTATATTACGAGTAACATACTTCACTACCAAGCTGGTATCATCAGCAAACGAAAATATTTTACAGTCACCTGTTATACTCGAAAGCATATCATTTATATAAATAAGAAACAGCAATGGTCCCAAAACAGACCCCTGGGGCACCCCATACTTAATTGTGCCCCATTGGGACTGCACATCATAGCCATTTTCTACACTGCGGAGAATTACCTTCTGTTGACTATTATTAAAGTAAGAGGTGAAGCAGTTGTGTGCTACTCCCCGTATTCCATAATGTTCCAACTTCTGCAACACAATCAAACGGTTTTGTTAAATCAAAGAAGACGCCTAATGTCCGTAGCCTCTTGTTTAACCCGTCAAGTGCCTCACAGAGAAACGAAAATATAGCATTTTCAGTCGTTAAACCACTTCTAAAACCAAACTGTACGTTTGACAATAAATTATGTGAACTGAAATGATCAATTAATCTTGAATATACAGCCTTTTCAATAACTTTAGAAAAAACCGATGGCATAGAAATAAATCTATAGTTATCTATATTATCCCTTTCTCCTTTTTTATAGAGTGGTTTCACTACTGCGAACTTTAATCCGTTAGGAAACAGACCATTCTGAAAGGAAAAATTACAAATATGGCTTAGTACTGGGCTAACATATGGAGAACAGTACTTTAGAATTCTGCTAGATACCCCGTCATAACCACAAGAGTCCTTAGTCTTTAGTGATTTAATTATTGATTCAATCTCACCTGTGGAAGTATCATGAAGAACAATTTCAGGTAACAGCCTCGGAAAGGCATTTTCTAAAAAACGTTATATGATTATCTGTAGAAACTATAGTTTTGTTTAGTTCCCCTACTATATTCATAAAGTGATAATTGAATATTGCACATATATCTAACGTGTCAGTAACATTCCTACTACGCACTGACGTTATTTCTTCTACCTGCTGCTGCTGACCAGACACTTCCTTCACGACTGACCAGATAGTTTTAATTTTATCCCGAGAGTTTGCTATTCCTTTTTGCATACCACATACTTTTTGCATTGTTAATGACATTTTTCAGAACCTTACACTACTGTTTGTAATGAGCAACTGCATCTTCATTCTGACTGCTTCTAACATTTTGATACAACTCCCGCTTGGTTCTACATGATACTCTTATCCCCTTTGTCAGCCACCCTGGATGTCTGTTACTGGAAGTACCCTGTTTTGAGCGTTTTGGCGGAAAGAAACTTTCAAACATCATAAAAAACTGGTTCGGAAAAGCATTATATTTAGCATCTGCATTATCAGCACTATAAACAACCTGCCATTCTTGTTCCTTAATTAAGCTTAAAAAGGTCTCAATTGCAACTGGATTAACTTTTCTGAGTAGTTGATATTTATGTTTAACATTTGTTTGAGAACAAATACTTTTTAGAATTAAAAGTTGGGCATCGTAGTCTGATAGGCCATTTACTATTCTGCTGACAGTGCCCCTTTAATAATGAAGAATGAACGAAAATATTGTCAGTGGTAGAACTGCTATTTCCTTGCACTCTCGATGGGAAAAATACTGTTTGCATCATGTTATAGGAATTAAATAGATCTAACAGCTGACTTTTCTTTCAGCTATCACCTACACAATTAATGTTGAAATCCCCACACACAATTAAATTTTTATACTTCCTATAGAGTGAACCCAGAACCAATTCCAGCTTGGGCAGAAACATTTTAAAATCTGAGTCAGGGGATCTTTAAATAACAACTATTTCTAGTTTAGTTCCATTAACATTAACAACTCCTGCACAACATTCAAAAATGTTTTCTGTGCAGTATTTAGAAAAATCGATTGTCTCAGATGAAAATCGTTTTTTACATACATGGCCACTCCCCCACACTGCAAGGAACTCCTAGAGTAGAAGGCAGCTAACATGTATCCTGGCAAAGGAAGTCTCTTAATTGTTACACCACTTAAAAAGTGCACTGAAATACCAATAATGTCAGAATCAGTATCTATAAGCAGTTCATTAACTTTATCTCTGATGCCCTGTATATTTTGATGAAAAACAGTAATTCCCTCATTACTTATATTCTTAGACTTTGTCAAAGGTGGTTCCTTTCTTAGAGGGACTTCCTTTAAGCAGGAATACCTATCAGCTGTCTTCAGTCTAAAAAAGGTGCAGCCCTAACCCCAACTACTACAGGAATTTTTCCATGAGTGACACCCCCACCTCCGACTACACTGTCACCTATGAGGTTTGACAACCTCCCCTTCCCATACCTATTGAGGTGCAGACCGTGCCTAGTAAAATCCGACCTTTGGATAGTCTCAACTGGCAGCACTGCAATGTGATCCATGCCCTCCGTCATCAGCGCACTCTCAAGCCCCATGTTAACACGGCTGACAGATGTATTAAGACAAGGCCTGTCTTGACGCTGAAACAGCTGCACGAAATGCACATTCGTGCCACCTGTTTGAGTTGCTATCCTTTCCACGTCACCACCTATTTCATATTCCCCGTCCCTATCAAGACTATTCCCGGTCCCACCCACTATAACTACCTGATCCTCTTTTGAGAAATTCGTACATAAGTCCCCTATGTTGCAAGTGACCTGAGCTAACCCTGCACTAGGCTTCACTATGCTGGTGACCTGGTACTCACTCCCAAGTACTTCCTGCAACTGTTGGACAACACCTCTGCCATGAGAACTGCTTAGCAGCAGAACCTTCTTCTTCCTAAGAGACCTCTCTACAAATTTCGGCTTCCTAACAGCTGAGGTCCGCTGCGTACTTCCTACACCTACAGCTAAGGAGGTTCATCCCCACTCAACTCTGACAGTTGGTCAAACCTATTTGCAACTTGCAATTTAAAGCTATCTGAATACCTTCTCCTACCTACCTTCTTGCCATCTGCCAGTTCCCATTCCCCAGCCCCCCTTCCCCTCCTCAACCTACCTAGTTCCTCTGCAGCGTTTTTCAACTGCACCTGAAGGGTGCAGATCAAACGCTCCTGCTCCTCTATTATCTTATTCCTGCTGCAAATCCTACAGTTCCTCACCACAATGCCCACTGGCTTCCCCACTGCACTCCCCCCATGAAAATACTTACTAAAAATCCCACACTGCAACCTACTACGCACGACAATACGACAGAGCCCATACTTTTCACTCATGGTAAAATTTCACAATTATTTGTTAAGCAAAACTAGACGTCTACGTTATGAAGTTACGTTTCTACAAAAGAACGAGGAAGTACCTCTTAACTACAGCAATCAACAAACCTCAGTCTCTACAAATCAAGTAACAACAACAACTAATAGTATCAGAAAAGAGCAAATAACACTACCACAGAAACTTTACACTGTTGCTTATATAAACAAGTTCAAATTCAACACAAGAGTTATCAAATACCGTAACTTAAAGTTTCCCAACCTCAAGTACGTTAAAAACAGCAAGTCACCTGCTGAAAAGTACTAAATTTAATAAATAACTAGTACGATAACACCTCCTGAAATCTACTAACTCTAATAATTTAACTACAATAACACATAAACTTATTGGAACATAGCTTTCGGAGACCGCTACGGCTGGAACCACTCGCCACCAGATGTAAACAAAGCAGTAAGACGTTGATGCCGGCGCACACGCGAACACAAATAACACCTCTTAAAGCAAATACGGCACAACAAATGCTAAAATAACTGACGATCATTTACTAGAACGCCTCTAGATTGAATATTGTCACGAAATAACAGTTAAAATAATTATATTAATCCTAAAATTACATAAAAATCGAGAGCGATGTGCACAGCAGTCCAGCACTGGATTCAAATGTTTGTAAACTTATTAGACCAAACTGTTATAATCATCAGTCCCTAGAAATAACAAACTATTCAAACTAACTTACACTTTAAGGACAACACAAAAACCCATGCCCGATGGAGGGCTCGAACCTTCGGCGGATATATAGCACGTCTTCATCGTGGTGTAGTAATTTTAATGGCCAGTAGTGTAGTTTCGACCAAATAGTAAACCATCTTCAGCTTGTTGCTCTGTTTACAGTTTTTACAGTTAGAGGATTACTAAAAATACTGCATTGATAATTACATTAAATTAAAATGAAGGGAAAAGGGAATGAAATGATGCTATACCCAAGATTATGTGGAGTGGATGCTATAGTTGAAACACATATAGAGACTTCTTATGTTTACTTCAGTAACGTGTTAAATTCAGCTACATCTAACAGTAGATGTTTGTTATCAATTAATTAATTAATTTCCTTCAAATAATCACAACGTGCACTGCTCAAAACAATTACTGGATGTCTTGAGATATCACCATACATATGGCAACGTATTTTATTCAGATATTTGTTACAATTATAATTTGTATGCGATACGGTTCGATATTTCGTTGTCTCAACTCTTTACTTGAGTACTGCATTGCGTTTATTTCGAGTGAAGCACTATGGGGCTACCATAATACTGAAAAAGTCATTCTCGTTGCCCGCTAATTTGGTGTGTGATCACCTCGGATGGACAGTACAATTGCACACCTGCGTGGCATGGACAGTGTGAGGTTAACAATCACCTCGTGAGGGATATTTAGACATTCTTCATTAAGTGCAATATCCAGGTCTGAGACAGCTGAGGGAATTTCTGGTGTAGTTGCAGTGCGTCTGGCACGTGCATCCCAAGCATGCTCAGTCACGTTTAAGTCTGGGAAACATTCTGGTCTCTCCTATCGTTCAATTCACTCAGCTTCGAGCATGTTGTGTTGTCCACAAGCGCATGTCGTTCACCAGAAGAAACCAATCTCCTATGACACAACTGTAGGACACAGAAGAAGCGAAAGAATTCATCTCTACACCTCTGAGCAGTGAAAGTGCACTTCTGAACGACAGAGAGACACGTACATCCACTAATACGCCTCCTGCCCACACCATTCGTCCACCAACATGATAGGGTGATGTTTCCTGCACATAAGCATAATGGTTCGGAGTTCCACGTTCTTTCATGATGAAACGACGATTGTGCGGCTGATAACAAAATTTTGACTTTGTGGACAGAATCTTGCGCCATTCGTTACGATTCCAGTCTAGATGTTCCTCTCCCAGTAGCGTCTGGTGCTTCAGGTGACTGGGAGTTCACTTCTTTCAATGGCGGATCTACAATACTTTCTGAATCGAGACCATAACTTGATAGTCTGCCCCCCCCCCCCCCTAAGCGTTCAAATCTGAGAAATTTGTTTTGAAAAGACATTAAATGTTGTTCATTTTTCTTTGATTATAGCCAGCCGCATTGGTCGAGCGGTCTCCGGCGCGCCAGTTATAGTTTGTACGGACGCTATGGTCGGAGGTTCGAATCCTCCCTTGAGCAGTGGTGTTTGTGTTGTCTTTAGCGTAAATTAGTTTAAGTTAGTCAAGTAATTAGCGTGTAAGTCTAGCGACTGATAACCACGCAGTTCGGTCGCATAAGACCTCACACACACATCTTTGATAATAAAGGCTAAGAAAATAAGAATATGCACATGAACAGAAACAGTAAGTAACTGATTACACTGTTAAGTGACTGTGACAAAATGAATCTGTTACGATGAAGAAGCTAGCTTCGGGTCATGTGACACTGAATGCAGCACCTCTTCCTAACATTAGGCATGCGCAAAAGCTTCTGTCCCCCACCTCTTTTTCAAACAGTTAAATATTTGTATAAATATCATTTACCATCAAAATCGCGACACATTCGATAAAACGTCCAAATATATGTGGCAATATTCAAAAGAAGATTGGGTTACAAAATGTTTGCTGTTAGGCTGGAACCCAATACCTACAACTCCACAACGTGATGGCGTTAACCACACAGCTATTCATGTTAGCTAGAGAGTAGTGACTGTAATATTATTCATATCGCCGGCCGAGGTGGCCGAGGGGACTGCGGCGCGCCAGTCACGTTCCGCACGGCCACTACGGTCGGGGGATCGAATCCCTCCTCTGGCATGGATATTTGTGCCGTCCTTAGTGTTAGCTAGTTCGTAAGTAGTTTGTAAGTTTAGGGACTGATGACCCCGTAGTTAAGTCCCATAAGCTCTACAAACATTTGAACATTCGATTTGATTATTCATGTCAGGTCTTCTAAGGTGTTTTAGAGTTGATGCTTCTTTAAGTGATAGTTATTTTACCAGTTAAGACGTGCTTTTGACAAATCGTCAGCTCGTCAAAAACAAATATGAAGGGCGAATGTTGTCTTCATGGAGAGTATGCCCATGCACAAGGCTAGGTGCGCAGTAGCTCCATTCTCTTTGCTTCGGGACCATTCGTGCGTAACCACCAGTGCTCGCGTAGCCAGGAGCTGGTGTGTCTGCCAGTTCCATTGTTAAAAGCGGCGTCTCCCCTGGCCTCTCCCTGCTGCGGAAGCGCACATATGCTGTCTCCAGGGGGTTCGGAAGAGAAATTGAACCTCAACAACGCATGCGCATTACAACATTATACTAGGCGGCCGCACTACGACTCGTATATGTGGTGTAAAACGTTTCTCTTGCGATGTAAATACTTTGAATGTGCATATAAAATAATCTAATAGAAGAACTAAAAGAAGAATAAGTGGTATACGTGGTGTAAAACGTTTCTCTTGCGATGTGAATACTTTGAATGTGCATATAAAATAATCTAATAGAAGAACGAAAAAAAGAATAAGTGGTTTGAAAACACTTTTTAATTATATACATGTGGCGTCTGTTTGAAAAGAACAGACGTCACATTCTGATCCTGCAGCTGTTATTATTTAATATTCATAGAATATATGACTTCAACTGCGATTGGGCAAAGCTGAAAATGTGTACCCAGCCGGGATTCGAACCCGGGTCTCCTGCTTTCTAGGCAGTTGCGCTGACCCCTACACCACTGGGGACACAGTGATCACCGCACCTGCAAGGACTACCCATGCACGCCTCCCGTCAGATACAAATTCCCAGCTTCGCCCTGCCCATAGTACTCAAACTCGTAGTTTAACTAATTCCCGTAAGAGTAAGGGCTTCAAACTTGCCCACCCCTCCCCACTAACGATAGGATCATTGCCCGTCACCGGCATATTATATATATACATGTGGCGTCTGTTTGGAAAGAACAGACGTCACATTCTGATCCTGCAGCTGTTATTATTTAATATTCATAGAATATATGACTTCAACTGCGATTGGGCAAAGCTGAAAATGTGTACCCAGCCGGGATTCGAACCCGGGTCTCCTGCTTTCTAGGCAGTTGCGCTGACCCCTACACCACTGGGGACACAGTGATCACCGCACCTGCAAGGACTACCCATGCACGCCTCCCGTCAGATACAAATACCCAGCTTCGCCCTGCCCATAGTACTCAAACTCGTAGTTTAACTAATTCCCGTAAGAGTAAGGGCTTCAAACTTGCCCACCCCTCCCCACTAACGATAGGATCATTGCCCGTCACCGGCATATTATATATATACATGTGGCGTCTGTTTGGAAAGAACAGACGTCACATTCTGATCCTGCAGCTGTTATTATTTAATATTCATAGAATATATGACTTCAACTGCGATTGGGCAAAGCTGAAAATGTGTACCCAGCCGGGATTCGAACCCGGGTCTCCTGCTTTCTAGGCAGTTGCGCTGACCCCTACACCACTGGGGACACAGTGATCACCGCACCTGCAAGGACTACCCATGCACGCCTCCCGTCAGATACAAATTCCCAGCTTCGCCCTGCCCATAGTACTCAAACTCGTAGTTTAACTAATTCCCGTAAGAGTAAGGGCTTCAAACTTGCCCACCCCTCCCCACTAACGATAGGATCATTGCCCGTCACCGGCATACATTTTCAGCTTTGCCCAATCGCAGTTGAAGTCATATATTCTATGAATATTAAATAATAACAGCTGCAGGATCAGAATGTGACGTCTGTTCTTTCCAAACAGACGCCACATGTATATATATAATATGCCGGTGACGGGCATTGATCCTATCGTTAGTGGGGAGGGGTGGGCAAGTTTGAAGCCCTTACTCTTACGGGAATTAGTTAAACTACGAGTTTGAGTACTATGGGCAGGGCGAAGCTGGGAATTTGTATCTGACGGGAGGCGTGCATGGGTAGTCCTTGCAGGTGCGGTGATCACTGTGTCCCCAGTGGTGTAGGGGTCAGCGCAACTGCCTATAAAGCAGGAGACCCGGGTTCGAATCCCGGCTGGGTACACATTTTCAGCTTTGCCCAATCGCAGTTGAAGTCATATATTCTATGAATATTAAATAATAACAGCTGCAGGATCAGAATGTGACGTCTGTTCTTTCCAAACAGACGCCACATGTATATATATATAATATGCCGGTGACGGGCAATGATCCTATCGTTAGTGGGGAGGGGGTGGGCAAGTTTGAAGCCCTTACTCTTACGGGAATTAGTTAAACTACGAGTTTGAGTACTATGGGCAGGGCGAAGCTGGGAATTTGTATCTGACGGGAGGCGTGCATGGGTAGTCCTTGCAGGTGCGGTGATCACTGTGTCCCCAGTGGTGTAGGGGTCAGCGCAACTGCCTAGAAAGCAGGAGACCCGGGTTCGAATCCCGGCTGGGTACACATTTTCAGCTTTGCCCAATCGCAGTTGAAGTCATATATTCTATGAATATTAAATAATAACAGCTGCAGGATCAGAATGTGACGTCTGTTCTTTCCAAACAGACGCCACATGTATATATATAATATGCCGGTGACGGGCAATGATCCTATCGTTAGTGGGGAGGGGTGGGCAAGTTTGAAGCCCTTACTCTTACGGGAATTGGTTAAACTACGAGTTTGAGTACTATGGGCAGGGCGAAGCTGGGAATTTGTATCTGACGGGAGGCGTGCATGGGTAGTCCTTGCAGGTGCGGTGATCACTGTGTCCCCAGTGGTGTAGGGGTCAGCGCAACTGCCTAGAAAGCAGGAGACCCGGGTTCGAATCCCGGCTGGGTACACATTTTCAGCTTTGCCCAATCGCAGTTGAAGTCATATATTCTATGAATATTAAATAATAACAGCTGCAGGATCAGAATGTGACGTCTGTTCTTTCCAAACAGACGCCACATGTATATATATAATATGCCGGTGACGGGCAATGATCCTATCGTTAGTGGGGAGGGGTGGGCAAGTTTGAAGCCCTTACTCTTACGGGAATTAGTTAAACTACGAGTTTGAGTACTATGGGCAGGGCGAAGCTGGGAATTTGTATCTGACGGGAGGCGTGCATGGGTAGTCCTTGCAGGTGCGGTGATCACTGTGTCCCCAGTGGTGTAGGGGTCAGCGCAACTGCCTAGAAAGCAGGAGACCCGGGTTCGAATCCCGGCTGGGTACACATTTTCAGCTTTGCCCAATCGCAGTTGAAGTCATATATTCTATGAATATTAAATAATAACAGCTGCAGGATCAGAATGTGACGTCTGTTCTTTCCAAACAGACGCCACATGTATATATATAATATGCCGGTGACGGGCAATGATCCTATCGTTAGTGGGGAGGGGTGGGCAAGTTTGATGCCCTTACTCTTACGGGAATTAGTTAAACTACGAGTTTGAGTACTATGGGCAGGGCGAAGCTGGGAATTTGTATCTGACGGGAGGCGTGCATGGGTAGTCCTTGCAGGTGCGGTGATCACTGTGTCCCCAGTGGTGTAGGGGTCAGCGCAACTGCCTAGAAAGCAGGAGACCCGGGTTCGAATCCCGGCTGGGTACACATTTTCAGCTTTGCCCAATCGCAGTTGAAGTCATATATTCTATGAATATTAAATAATAACAGCTGCAGGATCAGAATGTGACGTCTGTTCTTTCCAAACAGACGCCACATGTATATATATAATATGCCGGTGACGGGCAATGATCCTATCGTTAGTGGGGAGGGGTGGGCAAGTTTGAAGCCCTTACTCTTACGGGAATTAGTTAAACTACGAGTTTGAGTACTATGGGCAGGGCGAAGCTAGGAATTTGTATCTGACGGGAGGCGTGCTTGGGTAGTCCTTGCAGGTGCGGTGATCACTGTGTCCCCAGTGGTGTAGGGGTCAGTGCAACTGCCTAGAAAGCAGGAGACCCGGGTTCGAATCCCGGCTGGGTACACATTTTCAGCTTTGCCCAATCGCAGTTGAAGTCATATATTCTATGAATATTAAATAATAACAGCTGCAGGATCAGAATGTGACGTCTCTTCTTTCCAAACAGACGCCACATGTATATATATAATATGCCGGTGACGGGCAATGATCCTATCGTTAGTGGGGAGGGGTGGGCAAGTTTGAAGCCCTTACTCTTACGGGAATTAGTTAAACTACGAGTTTGAGTACTATGGGCAGGGCGAAGCTGGGAATTTGTATCTGACGGGAGGCGTGCATGGGTAGTCCTTGCAGGTGCGGTGATCACTGTGTCCCCAGTGGTGTAGGGGTCAGCGCAACTGCCTAGAAAGCAGGAGACCCGGGTTCGAATCCCGGCTGGGTACACATTTTCAGCTTTGCCCAATCGCAGTTGAAGTCATATATTCTATGAACTTTTTAATTAATTAATTTTTTTTCCATGACGAGCTTTTTCTCGTGGGTTCAGTTAACTGGTGAACAGATAGGGCGCGCCACCACTGTCCTCTGTGCAATTTCTGCGAGCTGAATGGTATCGTGGTTTTAATGGAACACATCCCATAGGCATCCGTGCGTAGAGGCCTTATCCGATGGCGATTTCTGACTGTGTTGATATTTCGCTTCATGTTGCTGCCTGGAGAGTGCGCGTTATAGGTGCCTCGAAGGGCTGTTAACGAGAGATAACGGTTATCTCTTGCCGATTTTACCCCGTTGACGACCTCGTCCTTGCCTTCTTTTAACGGTTCCTGTTGTCTGCAATCGCGTCCAGGTGCTGGAAATTGCACTTTGGGACACTCCAATAGCTGCAGCCACCTCCCTCTGTGTCTGTCCTGCTTCCAACCTTCCTATGGCTCTCCATGAAATAGCTTCCGGTAAGTTACGTTGCTACTGTATTGCAATACCTGCTTCACTATTGAACCCAACCGCTTGTGTAGTTCGTTGGGTAAGCACAAGTCAACACAACCGCATATGTAGCAACATTCCATTATTATTACTACTACCTCGCTTGCCGTAACGTTGTTGTCTTTACTCCGTAGAACCGCCAGAAAGACGTAGAACCATTTTAGTTCATGCTGCCGATGGCAACAGAACATAGATACCTCATCTAATGCTCTACCTGTTTTGACAACTGTATGTTGTGATGTGCCTATGGAACCGGATCTGATTGAGGATTTTTATATGCAGGGCTTGAAATTATGTCTGTAGTCTTACGAGGTCAGGTCAAATATAAAAGTCAGGTCTGATTCATTTTGAATTCATTCCTGAAGGACAAACTGTTAACCGGACGTATTGCTACAACTCTGAGAAAATATGGGATCGAAATGGCCTGAAATGTTGCGAGACAATTCATGACACTTTCATTGTCGTAGTTGCGTGATGTTTACAAAAAGAAATCACTATCCTATCTCATTCTTTATACGCTCTAGTCCTGGCCTCCACGGACTTCTTTTATTTACGAAGTTGAAAACCCCGTAGAAAGGACGTGAGTTTGGCAATGATAGAGAGATATCCAGTGCTGTCCTACAAGAGGCTTACCACGGCTGCTATCGGAAGTGGAAACAAAGAGCTTACATAGATAATAGCGGAAACTCTTCGCTGAAACGTGCGACAGAGCTCTCGAACACCTTCCAGCGACGTGTGATGTAAATTAAAATTTGGAGTAAGTGACCGATTAACACTGTGAGACTAGAACACTTACATCATTCGTCGGCGTACTTGATGGGAGTAGGAAATGGTTGGAAGAGGGAGTGTGCGTGCTACATACGGCTGGAATATCTAAGTACTAACGGCGATGCATTCCGAAATCTTTCTTCAGTTTCCGAAATAAGAAAGACAATTCTAAATATGATAGTTTAAGGAGACCACTGTTAGGCGTACTGAGATCGTTTACTATTACTCAAACGCTTTGGTTTACACTCTTTATTATTATTATTAATTATTATTATTATTTAGAAACAGGCTGTGGGTTACTCATAAGCGAAGTGCTGACTTGGATAAATTTTTTAGAAACAAGTGCTCAGAGCATTTGAATAAATTACGCCCAGGCTACTTTATGGAAAAAGATTTCAGAAATAAGATTTTGTAAAGTCAAGGGTAATTGTAATTAGTTCATTGCGTGTAGTTTATTTTAAATGGTGGTTAATGTATTATAATAAGAAATGTATGATAGCAAGTTTTATTTGAATCCCTTCATTTAAGCGTAGACGAGGGCCTCATCACATTTGCTGCACTGTCAGCTGGGTGTATTTTCGCAAAAATTATATCTTATGAATAACAAGGCTTAATAGAAATTTAAAAAATTTCTTATATTTTCCTTGTCATTTCCAATATTTAGTCTGATGCACTGCCTTCCGTTCTGCTGCCTAACTGCTCATGCAAACTGCGTTCATGTATACGGTTAAAACTTACGTCATATATTGTGTCATTTTCAGTTCGAATTCTATCCAAATAAACTGCAACTACAATAAGTGTAATTGATTTTCACCACACGCGTTTCGTTTCATTGACATCTTCAGTGGTCTGAAATAAGAGATATTTTTCAGTTTTCATAGCTCTAAACCAGGACCAAAATCGGTTGCTAACAAAAAATGCGTCAACTTGCGATCTGGACTGTCGTATTTTCATTATTTAAAATTTAAGAAAGCCTTCAACAATTACTAAAACAGTTCGTTATAAATTTGTAAAATGTTGATTTCTTTTATTTATTTATTTTTACTTACGGAAATGTTTTCTTGTATTTTCGTCAGACATCATGAAGCGCCAACGTCTTGCTTAGTTCATAGTAGAGACGATTGTTTCAGTTTCTCCTATCGTACACTTCATCTAACATAACATCTTAAATGGCGTAACAAATGTAAACCTTTTGGTAGGCAGCGAAATAAACTATTGAATCACGGATGTGAAGGCAAGCACAGCGTTGCAGCTCTAACCAAGAGATGGCACTGCTAGCAGTGTCGCCTGACAAACGCATGTAAATGCCACTTTTTTTCTCTATTGGTACTTTAAAGCTACCGGAGGTGGCAGGCTGGCAATAGCTTCATTGCTGCTCTTCAGCCGAGCGTACTTACAATGTTGACAAGGTGATAAAAACCGAGAAAGGTGATAAAATTTGATGACTTTAAAAACTACAATGGAGATTAAAATGAAGAAAACAGACAAAACGTAAATAAGTTGAAGTAAAATATATTCAGAATTAAAACTGCCACGGTGGTTAAAATCACACAGAGATAGAAGTTAAAAATCTAGGGTAGTTAAAAGCACAGTGGTGGAGCAAACTACACGATGACGAAGACACTGTTTAAAACACACGCAACACTAATATTCTGCCTGATTGGCGGCTGCTTAAGTATTAAAATACCACTTGGGCACGAAGCACAAAGACTGGCACAACACTAAACAGCGCACTGTTAAAATATGTCGAACAGGGGGCCCCGCAGTGGGAAAAGGGGAGGAAGGGGAGGCGTGGTGGGTGAAGGACGGAAGGGAAGGAGAGGGGATGGCGCAAGCACTCATCGTAGGAAGGAGCTGGGAGAGGAAAGACAAGCGAGGGAGTGGACAGGAAGGAGGAAGGGAGACGTTCAAATATGGGTATGGACTAAGGTTGAAAGGAGGGGTAGATGTCGGGACGGAGGGCGTCATCCGGGAGAGGGAGTTGACGGAAGTTACCCAAATGTTCAAATGTTTGTAAATCTATCGGACCAAACTGCGTGGTCATCAGTCCGTAGCCTACAAACTACTTAAACCTAGGTAAACTAACCTAAGGACAACACACACACCCATGCCCCAGGGAGGACTCGAATCTCCACGGCGAGCAACCGCGCGCTCCGCAGCGAGACGCTTTAGACCGCTCGGATTCTCCACCACGGCCGGAAGTTACCTCGGATAGGTCGCGGAGAGTGTGTAGGTGAAGGGAAGGAGGGATAATAAGGTACCGGCGTGGCAGAGGCCCAGGATGCAGCAAGAGGTGGGAGACGACTGCGTGGTGAGATTCTATTTTACACATAGGGGAGGCGAAGGTGTTCGAGGAATTTCAGAAGGTGAAGAAAGAGAATCAAGTCGTAGAGAATCCGTGTGGGGGTAAATGCGACGGAGTTTACGCTATTATCTTTATACGCTATTGGCTGGAAACAATGGGAATCGAATAGGGAGTGGTGTATCACGTGTGACCTATGCGCATTATGTAAAAGAAAAAAAAAAAAAAAAAAGGTTCAAAATATTTTTGGATAAAATTCCGGAAATTTTCGTATAGACTTCGCGCAAATAAGAGAGGACTTGCTATCACAAGCCCACGGTACGTACAACACTGGCGTCACCAGTCTCCCACTGCGGCCCTGCACCGCCCCCCGGGGAGCAGCAGGCAGCAGAGAGAAAAGTGCTGTCTGGCGGTGACACGGCGCGCCGTATGACGTGCGAGGTGCGGCCGGCGCGCCGCCGTGTCGGCAGGTATTGGAGAACGCATAAATTGGGGCGGCCGCTGTCCGCCGTGTCCAGCAAGTCCGCTGGCGCCGAGCCAGCCGCCCACACCGGCCGCCGTGTCCAGCCGCTGCTCCACTCGGCCCTTCTGGAAAAGCCACTCACCAAATCTTTCGCGCCAGAGCTGCTCTACTATCGGAGGCGTCGCACCGTCAACACTTTGTCCGAAAGCTACCGTACTGTTCGTGCAGCCACATACATGTTGTTGTCGTGGTCTTCAGTCCGGAGACTGGTTTGATTCAGCTCTCCATCATACCTCTTCAACTCCACATATGAAAGGCAAGCTACATCTGTCTGAATCTGCTTACTGTATCCATCTTTTGCTCTTCCTCTGCGGCTTTTAAACCACACACATCCCTCCAACGCTAAATTCACAATTCCTTGATGCCAAAGAATGTGTCCTACCGATCGATCCCTTCTTTTAGTCAAGGTATGCCAGAAATTCCTTTTCTGCCCAATTCTGTTCAGTACCTCCTCATTAATTACGCGATCCGCCCACCTAATCTTCAGCATTCTTCTGTGGAACCATATTTAAAAAACCGCTATCTTCTTCTTGTCCGCACTGTTTATCGTCCATGTTTCACTCCCATACAAGACAACACTCCACACAAATGCCTTCAGAAAGGATTCAATATTCGATGTTAACAAATTTCTCTTTTTCAAGAACGCTTTTCTACCCATTCTGCATTTTATATCCTCTGTACTGCGACCATTATTTGTTATTTTAATGCCCAAGTAACAAAACTAATCTACCTTCTTTATTATTTCGTTACCTAATCTAATTCCTTCTGCATCACCTGATTTCCTTACACTGCACTCCATTACCCTAGTTTTGCTCTTGTTGATGTTCATCTTATATCCACCTTTCAGCACACTGGCCATTCCGTTGAACTGCTCTTCCAGGTCCTTTGCTGTCTCTGACAGAATTACTATGTCATCGGCGAAACGCAATGTTTCCAATTCTTCACCCTGAACTTTAATTCCTTCTCCAAATTTCTCCTCGCTTTCCTTTATAGCTTGCTCAATGCACAAATTGACAGACAACCCTGTCTGACTCCCTTCCCAACTACTGCATCACTTTCATACACTTCAACTCTGACAACCGCTGTCTGGTTTTTGTACAAGTTGTAAATAACCTTACGCTCCCTATATTTTACTATTGCTTGCTTCAGCACTTGAAAGAGTTTATTCCAATCAACACTGTCAAAAGCCTTCTCCAAATCTACAAAAGCTAGAAATGTAGGTTTGCCTTTCCTTTATCTTCTAGGGTAAGCCATAAAGTGATTATTGCCTCCCGTGTTCCTACATTTCTCCTGAACCCAAACTAATCTTCCCCGAGGTCGGCTTCTGTAAATAATTCGTGTTAATATTTTGCAACCATGACTTATTAAACTGATGGTTCTGTAGTTTTTATACCTTTCTGCGCCTGATTTCTTTGGAATGGGGATTATTACATTTTTCTCAAAGTTTGAGAGTACTTCGCCTGTCTTATACATCTTACACACTAGATGAAACAGTTTTGTCATGGCTGGTTCTCCCAGAAACTTCAGTAGCTCTGAGGAAATTTCATCCACTTCAGGGGCCTTGTTTCGACTTAGGTCGTTCAGTGTTCTCAGTATAGTATCTCGTATTTCATCCTCATCTACTTCTTCACCCCTTCCTACAATATTGCCTCTAAGTTCATTTCCTTCGTAGAAACGCCCTATATAGTCTTTCCACCTTTCAGTTTTCCCTTCTTTTCTAGGAACTGGTTTTCCATCTGTGTTCTTGATATTCATAGAGTTGTTTTACTTATCTCCAAATATCTCTTTTATTTTCCTGTAGGTTGTGTCTATATTTTCCTTTATACATTCTTCTAAATTTTTGCATTTGCCTTCTAGCCACTCCTGCTTAGCCGTTTTGCACTTCCTGTGAATCTCGTTTCTTAGTCGCCTGTACTCCATTTTTCCTGTTTCATTTACTTCATTTTTATATTTTCTCTTTTCATCGATTAAATTTAGAATGTCCGGTGCTATCCAAGGATTGTTTTGTAGGTCTTGCCTTCCTACCTATTTCTTCATCTGCTGCCTTCACTATTTCATCTCTCAACGCTACCCATTACCCCTCTATTGTTTTATTTCCCCCCGTTGCTGTCAACTGTTGCCTATAGCTCCCTCTGAAATTCTAAAGAACTTCAGGTTCCTTCAGTTTATCCAGGTCCCATGTCCTTATTTTCCCACCTTACCTTTTTGCAATTTTTTTAAGTTTCAGCATACAATTCATGACCAATAAGTTATGATCAGAGTTTTTATCTGCCCCTGGGTATGTCTTACAGTTTAAAACCTGGTTCCGAAATCTATGTCTTACCATTATAAAATCTATCTGGTATCACCCGGTGTCGTCTCTTCCAAGTATACAACCTTTTCTGATTCTTAAACCAGGTGTTTGTTATAACTAAATTATGTTCCGTGCCAAATTCTACCGGGCGGCTTCATGTTTCATTCCTTTTGCCCAGGCCATATCCACCTACTATCTTCCGTTACCTTCCTTTTCATACTACCGAATTCCAGTCTCCCATAACAATTAAGGTTTCCTCTCCCTTAATTGTCTGAATAATTTCCTTTAGCTCCTCATATATTACTTCGATCTCCTCATCATCGGCAGATCTAGTTGGCATATAAACCTGTACTACGGTGGTCGATGTTTGCTTCGTATCTATGTTGACTACGATAAAGCGATCTTTGTGTTGCTCATAGTAGTTTAGCCGCATTCCTATTTTCTTATTCATTATCAGACTTACTCCTGTAATACCCCCAACTGATTTTGTATTTATAATCCTGTATTCCCCTGACCATAAATCATGTTCCTCTTTCCACCGAACTTCACTAATCCCCACTATATCTAACTTCAACCTATCCATTTCCCTTTTTAAATTTTCTAACTTTCCTACCCGGTTAAGGGATCTAACATTCCACGATCCGATCCGTAGAATGCCAGTGTTGTCTTTCCTGATGATCACATCCTCCTGGGTAGTCCCCGCCCGGAGATCCGAATGGGGGACTATTTTACACGAGAGGTCGCCTTCATGATTTGCTCACACAGTAGAGCTGCATGTCCTTGGGAAAAGTAACGGCTGTAGTTTCCCCTTGCTTTCAGCCGTTCGTAGTAGCTGTGTGGCAAAGCCACATTAGCTGATGTTGCAAGGCCAGCTCAGTCAATCATCCAGACTGTTGCCCCTGTAACTACTGAAAAGGCTGCTGCCCCTCTTCAGGAATCACACGTTTGTCTGGCATCTCCACAGATACCCCTCCGCTGTCGTTGCACCTATGGTACGGCTATCTGCATCGTTGAGGCACGCAAGCTACCCCACCTCGGCAATGTCTGTGGTTCATGGGAGTGGGCCACATACATACACAGCTATAAATAAAAAAATAATACACCTTCTTAGACGAATTAATTCAACATTCATTTTTAGTCCATAGACCGTACATGAAACGATTACATTTACAAATCAATAGCTAAAGTACTGAGGTATAGAATGTCATATATGCTGAAGCACCCATAGTAGCTTGAAATCTAATCTACATGGGAGACACTGCAAACAACCGTTCGACCACACATATGGCACATATTGTCTTACGATACATTATTTCATGCGTGCTATATCTGGGAACGTACTTGGGAAAGACTTGTGGGTTGGCAGATAGCACGTGTCAGTTGTAAATCATATCCCACACATGCTCGATTAGTCCGGAGATCGTGCCGGCCAAAGCAAGTTGCTACATGTCTTGAAGAGCACTTGTTTCATATGCAGTATCTGGACGTGCATTATTCTGTTGCAATGACACAAAACCTTTCTGTTGAAAAAAAAAAAAAAAAAAAGACCTGAACCTTATGAAGTGATATGAACTGATGTCATGGTTTAAGAGCCCTCTAGAACACACAAATCGACATATACCAATTTTGTCTTTTCTTTAACAACCTCAAGGCTTCTCTTTCCTTCTTCTCCACCATAAAACAGTAACATAAAAACGTATGCCTAAGTGAAATTAATTTAATGTTAAAATCTCGGAATTCTTTGTGTAATATTAATCATGAATTTAATATACCATAGATTGTTTTAAAATACAGTATGTGAATAAGGAATAAGCGCAAAGTCTGAAAACTGTTTTCAGGAACCATGGACAGGTAAAAGAACAATAAGTAATTCTGAAAAATTCGAAAAGAGATATGCTTGTTTACAAATTGTCTATATAGTTAAACCTACCTTAATGAGCATAATTCGCTTCTGAGTTTACCTGAAATACGAAACCCTCGTTAAGCAAAATATATTTTTCGTTGGAAAAGCATGTAAAATAGGATAATGTGTTCCATTCAGAAAAATATACAAAAAATTTCGTCCAAATATTTAAAAGAAAGCTGGAGCAAAATATAGATTACATTTGTTTCCTTTGAGATAACATAGTTTTGCTGTGGTTCGTGAGGAGGGAGGGTGGGAGATCGCCAGGATATTTTTATTTGGAAGGGGTTCGCAATTTTTTTTTTTACTTTGAAGGGGATTGTATATTCGAAATGGTTGATAAACAATGGTCTAAGGCATCATGATAAGGATTGAGCGACTATTCCCGCCGGGTGTTCAGGTCCTCACTCGTGCATGTGTGTTTGTGTGTGTGTGTGTGTGTGTGTGTGTGTGTGTGTGTGTGTGTGTGTGCGTGCGTGCGTCTGTTGTCCTTAGTGTTAGTGTAAGTGTAAGTTCAGGGACTGATGACCATAGCAGTTTGGTCCGATAGGTTTACAAACATTCTAAATACGTATTTCTACGTTGTTTGAAAGGTTTGATCTACATATAGAATGAAGATGAAGGTTATGAAACATAATTTTCGTTTTTTCTTTTCACCATTTCCCGCATGCCCCAGTGTCGATGGATTTATTCAGCTTTGGCCGATGCCCTTCCCGTCGCCATCCTCCTACCCAACCATCTCACCTCCCCCTCAGTAAGAAATGTATGTCCTTGATGCCTGCGTATATTTTTCGACATGTGAATCCGCATTAATGTTTTTTTTTATAATGTTTGCGAATCGCGTGACTGAGGTGGGACATGGAAACTGCTCGATACATACATAGGGTAATGTGAGAAAGCGCCTAAAAACCACGTTTAGTCTTCGCCACATACCGACCTTCTGACGGCAAGGCACTTGGCGCAAGACCGCAGCTGCCAAGGCGAATATTTACGCCTGTCTGCCGTGCCCTATTGTGCGTCACACTCCTGCTCATAACTGCTAGGCCGCGATGGAGTGGTCGAGCGCTCTAAAGCGCCTTGCTGCAGAGTTTGCAGTTGCTCGCCGTCGGAGTTTCGGGAATGGGTAGTTTAAGTAGTTTGTAAGGCTAGGGATTGACAACCGCAGCAGTTAAGTTCCATACACTTACAAGCATTTGAACATTTTGTAACTTCAATGACGTAGCAACATGCTACCCCAAGGAAATAGGAAATGAAATGGACGTATGGCTTTTATCGGCCGGGATATCCCCATCGGGATTCGGACAGCTACTGTCTTTTATTCGTGCCACTTCGGCGACTTGCGTGTCGATGAAGATGAAAGTGATCTCGACGACAAACACGCAGTTTGGTCCGATAGATTTACAAACATTTGAACATTTCAATTTTGAACCTGGGCCAATAGCATTGGTGGTCGGCGATGCTGCCACTGAGCTACAGAGGTTGACAGGAGCTAAGACTTCCAAACTTTACCTTCTTCTTATTATTACAGAAGCACTATCTTGCAAGACTGCATGTCTTCTCTTGTTGTCAGTGGAACACGACAGGGTTATAAAACTGTGTTTTGGAGATCTTGTTGATGAATTTCTTCTTCAGAAAAGAGCAAAGTTTTAGTAAGGTGAGTGCTAACAGCCGTCATGTATTTAATAAAATGCGTCATTAACCATCAGCTGTTTTATTAAATCCTTAAAATCGACCAGTTTCGGCTCAAGACTATCATCATAGATAAAAAGGTATTAAAACAGGTTAGTGAACAGCATTAAATAAAATAGATCTGGCTAAAATAGCAGAATTTTCAATAAAACTTTTAAAAATTTTCAGAACTTTCAATAAAATTATTTTAATAAGTTGTTATCTATGATGATGGTCCTGGAGCGAAACTAGTCAATTTTAAGGATTTTAATAAAACATTTGTCGGTTAAAGATGCATTTTATTAAGGAAAAGAGGTTTTGTATCAAGCGTGTAAAGCAGAAAATAGAGTTTGCAGCCTACAACTAATTGTATTTATTCTAAGTATAGAGTATGTCAACTGATGAAACCATCTGTATGTGCGTCCTGAATATTTTTCTAGTTTTCATTTTCTTAAAATGGAAGGATTTCGATAGCTAAGTTATTTTTTATTATTAACATTTTGGTAATTACCGTAGTTATTAAGATTCGTTATCCGGTTAATTATATTCCTATCTTAACATTTAATCTGCTGTTGTAAGCATTCTGATACATTGGTAGTATGTCAATGACGAAACTATCATTCTCTTGAACGTGACGTAGGTGTATAACCTCTGCTGGATGGGGATGGGGGAGGGGAAGATTCGGGAGAGCACCATCCGGAAGTTTAGCACATGGCACTGCGCAACTGGAAGTACATGTACGGTCCTATGACTCATCGTTCACATTGCTTCCTTCAAACAAACAGATTTGTTTCGAAAATCCCAAAGGACTTTTTTGGGAACAGCATTAAATTCTTTTTTTCTGAACATTTGCGAATCGTGTGTCTGAGGTGAAACTTGAAAAACTGCCCTATACTTTAGTGGAATGTGAAAAACCGCCTAAAACCCAATAGTCTTTAAAATTCTTGAATATCAGTCTCCAGATCTCTTTTTATTTTCTAAAACATGACCGGTTTCAGGACAGCTGCCCATCTTCAGATCTGTTAAACAATTGTTACAGCTGAATGTAAGCTACTATTTACAAAGTATGATATCTAAAAAGTTAATGGAAAAATATTAAAAAAACATACCAAATGTATGAAGTTACAGAGTAACCTGACCTGTGATGAACGAATGTTCATAGTCGTTACTAAAACATAATAGCTTCCTGAGGCTTTATATAATATACTTAAAATCATCTGATTTCTGGGGATCATTTTGGTTTAAATTATTCTCAATAAGTATCAATCCACTCCCATGGACCACAGACATTGCCGAGGTGGGGTGGCTTGCGTGCCTCAACGATACAGATAGCCGTACCGTAGGTGCAACCACAGCGGAGGGGTATCTGTGGAGAGGCCAGACAAACGTGTGGTTCCTGAAGAGGGGCAGCAGCCTTTTCAGTAGTTACAGGGGCAACAGTCTGGATGATTGACTGAACTGTCCTTGTAACATCAGCTAATGTGGCTTTGCCACACAGCTACTGCGAACGGCTGAAAGCAAGGGGAAACTACAGCCGTTATTTTTCCCGAGGACATGCAGCTCTACTGTATGAACATATGATGATGGCATCCTCTCGGGTAAAATATTCCGGAGGTAAAATAGTCCCCCATTCGGATCTCCGGGCGGGGACTACTCAGGAGGATGTGATCATCAGGAAAGACAATACTGGCATTCTACGGGTCGGAGCGTGGAATGTTAGATCCCTTAATCGAGTAGGAAAATTAGAAAATTTAAAAAGGGAAATGGATAGGTTGAAGTTAGATATAGTGGGGATTAGTGAAGTTCGGTGGCAGGATGAACAGGATTTCTGGTCAGGTGAGTACAGGATTATAAATACAAAATCCGTTGGGGGTATCACAGGAGTAGGATTGATAATGAATAAGAAAATAGGAATGCGGGTAAACTACTATGACCAGCACAGCGATCGCATTGTCATTGTCAAGATAGATACGAAGCCAACACCGACAACAGTAGTACAGGTTTATATGCCAACTAGCTCTGCCGATGATGAGGAGATAGAAGAAATATATGAGGAGCTAAAGGAAATTATTCAGACAATTAAGGGAGAGGAAAACTTAATTGTTATGGGAGACTGGAATTCGGTAGTAGGACAAGGAAGGGAAGGGAAGATAGTGGGTGAATATGGTCTGGGCAAAAGGAATGAAAGAGGAAGCCGCCTGGTAGAATTTTGCACGGAACATAATTTAGTTATAACAAACACCTGGTTTCAGAATCACAAAAGAAGGTTACATACGTGGAAGAGACCAGGAGACACCGGGAGATACCAGATAGATTTTATAATGGTAAGACATAGATTTCGGAACCAGGTTTTGAAGTGTAGGACATACCCAGGGGCAGACATAGACTCTGACCATAACTTGTTGGTTATGAACTGTAGGCTGAAACTGAAGAAACTACAGAAAGGTAGGAAAATAAGGAGATGGGACCTAGATAAATTGAAGGAACCTGAAGTTCTTAAGAATTTCAGAGGGAGCTTCAGGCAACAATTGACAGAAACAGGGGAAAATAAAACAGTTGACGAGGAATGGGTAAAATTGAGAGATGAAATAGTGAAGTCAGCAGAGGACAAAATAGGTAGGAAGGCAAGACCTACAAAGAATCCTTGGATATCACAGGAGATACTAAATTTAATCGATGAAAGGAGAAAGTATAAAAATGCAGTAAATGAAACAGGCAAAATGGAGTACAGACGACTAAGAAATGAGATTGACAGGAAGTGCAAAATGGCTAAGCAGGAATGGCTAGAAGGCAAATGCAAGGATGTAGAAGAATGTATAAATAGGGGAAAAATAGATACAGCCTACCGGAAAATAAAAGAAACATTTGGTGATCAGAAAAACAGCTCTATGAATATCAAGGACACTGATGGAAAACCAGTTCTCAGCAAAGAAGGGAAAGCTGAAAGGTGGAAAGAGTATATAGAGGGGCTCTACAAAGGAAATGAACTTCGAGACACTATTGTAGGAAGGGGAGAGGATGTAGATGATGACGAAATAGGAGATACTATACTGAGAGTTGAATTTGACAGAGCACTGAAAGATCTAAGTCGAAACAAGGCCCCTGGAGTAGATGATATCCCGTCAGAGCTACTGAAGTCTCTGGGAGAACCAGTCATGACAAAATTGTTTCACATTGTGTGTAAGATGTATGAGACAGGTGAAGTACCCTCAGACTTTAAGAAAAATGTAATAATCCCAGTTCCAAAGAAAGCGGGTGCAGACAGGTGTGAAAACTACAGAACCATCAGTTTAATAAGTCATGGTTGCAAAATATTAACACGAATTATATACAGAAGGATGGAAAAGCTGGTAGAAGCCGACCTCGGGGAAGATCAGTTTGGGTTCAGGAGAAATGTAGGAACACGGGAGGCAATACTCACTTTACGGCTTATCCTAGAAGATAGGTTAAGAAAAGACAAACCAACATTTCTAGCTTTTGTAGATTTGGAGAAGGCTTTTGACAATGTTGATTGGAATAAACTCTTTCAAGTTCTGAAGCAAGCAGGAGTAAAATATAGGGAACGTAAGGTTATTTACAACTTGTATAAAAACCAGACAGCGGTTGTCAGAGTTGAAGGGCATGAAAGGGATGCAGTGGTTGGAAAGGGAGTAAGACAGGGTTGTAGCCTTTCCCCAATGTTGTTCAATTTGTACATTGAGCAAGCTATAAAGGAAAGCAAGGAGAAATTTGGAGAAGGAATTAAAGTTCAGGGTGAAGAATTAAAAACATTGCGTTTTGCCGACGACATAGTAATTCTGTCAGATACAGCAAAGGACCTGGAAGAGCAGTTGAACGGAATGGACAGTGTGCTGAAAGGTGCATATAAGATGAACATTAACAAGAGCAAAACTAGGGTAATGGAGAGCAGTGTAAGAAAATCAGGTGATGCTGAAGGAATTAGATTAGGTAACGAAGCAATAAAGGAGGTAGATGAGTTTTGTTACTTGGGCAGTAAAATAACAAATGATGGTCGCAGTACAGATGATATAAAATGCAGAATGGCAATGGGTAGAAAGGCGTTTTTGAAAAAGAGAAATTTGTTAACATCGAATATTGATTTAAGCCTAAGGAAGTCCTTTCTGAAGGCATTTGTTTGGAGTGTTGCCTTGTATGGGAGTGAAACATGGACGATAAGCAGTGTGGACAGAAAGAGGATAGAGGTTTTTGAAATGTGGTGGTACAGAAGAATGCTGAAGATTAGGTGGGTGGATCGCGTAACTAATGAGGAGGTACTGAACCGAATTGGGGAGAAAAGAAATTTCTGGCATACCTTGACTAAAAGAAGGGATAGATTGGTAGGACACATTCTTAGACATCAAGGAATTGTGAATTTAGCGTTGGAGGGAAGTGTGTGGGGTAAAAATCGCAGAGGGAGACCAAGAGACGCGTATAGTAAGCAGATTCAAGTGGATGTGGGTTGTCGTTCTTATGAGGAGATGAAAAGGCTTGCTCAGGATAGAGTAGGGTGGAGAGCTGCATCAAACCAGTCTCTGGACTGAAGACCACAACACACAAGTAATCAATTCTGAAGTCAAGGTGTAAGATAGTAGTCAAGGTATAAAATCCCAGTTACAAATGATATACTCCGCTGTCAGACTATAAAAGGACATAGAAGTAAGATAACATTGGGTCAATAATTACTTATTGAGAATAATTTTAACAAAAATGATCCCCACCAATCAGATGATTTTAAGTACAATATATAAAGCCTCAGGAAGCTACTATGTTTTAGTAACGACTATGGACATTCGTTCATCACAGGACAGGTTACTCTGTAACTTCATACATTTGGTATGTTTTTTAATATTTTTCCATTAAGTTTTTAGATATCATACTTTGTAAATAGTAACTAACATTCAGTTGTAACATTTATTTAACAGATCTTAAGATGGGCAGCTGTCCCAAAACCAGTCATGTTTTAGAAAACAAAAGCGATCTGGAGACTCATATTCAAGAATTTTATTCATATGACGATCGCAGAAACTCTCTCGAGACCCATAAGTCTTGCTTTGACCAATAGGCTTTCCCACATACCGACCTCCGGACGTTAATCAGTCGGATGGATTCGAACCTGGACCGGCATTATATGTTCGTCCTGGAAAGCGGCTGACCAGGCGGTGAGGGTATGATTACACAAAATCAAAAATTGTAATAAAGAATGAAATTATGAGGGGAAAAAATGCGTTAGAAAGTCTTGTCAGTCAACGTCGAAATTGTGGTGACGTTGCTGACGTTTCGAGTAATTTCGTTGAAAAAGACAAACTACAGTGCTCTTTTCCACCATCAATTTCCACAGGGAAAGGGTTCAGAAACGCGAGGTGCGACCAAACGGTGAAAGAGAGCCAGTCCAAAAGCGCGCGCACCCCCGATGCATTGCAGAATTACTGCGCCAGCCATCTTGTATCTCCCGCACATTCGAGCGAGCACTGCGCGGATTCCCCTAGCGACGCACCTGTCGCCCCCGCGTCCCGTCTCCAAATGAAAATTGTTTCGGTTCCGCACGCGCGCCCCTCGCAAACACTGACTCACACGAGGCGCGGGGAACAGCAGCGCCAGCGCCGCTGCCTCGCTCGTCCCTCCCCGCCCCCATCCATTCGCACGCCCACGCATACGGAGACAGGTACACACACACACGCACACACACAAAGGAACTCCCCCGCCCTCGTTCCCGCGCAGCGCCCGCCCCCTACCGCCGACAACAGAAGCACTTTTCCCCTCCTAAGTGTGGCGCCGGCGGCGGTGGCGAGACAATAAAAATATAAAAATCGATTTAGAGTGTCGGTGCTCGTGTGAGACAATGCGGGCCATTGTTCGGCCCGGCTGCGACCTCGGCTTCGCACCCGGGAACAGACAAATGGCCGCGCGCTGCCCGCTGCAGGTGCCGAGCCGCGGCGAGAGGGGCGTCCGAGGCAACTGCTGACTGCCGGGAAACCGCTGATACTGCAGCACAACCCCTGGCGTCATGCAGTGGAGCTTTCGCGACCGTATGACACGGGCGCAGGACGGAATCCTCACAACGGCAAGTAGGCGAGCAGGGGACAGGACTGAATCTTTTGTGTCCCAGCCTCGTCGCCGCTTTTGTGTCTCGTTTCCGTCGTAGGTGTCGGTGGCCAAGTAGAAATGGACCGACACAAGAATAAAGGATGCACGCTTGTGCGGGTATGGAGGTGAGCAGCCAGTGGGACAGCAGAAACTAGAAACACTAGAGTAAATTAGAACGATATATATATTGCACAGAATTTATACAGTACTTAACTGTTACATAGCTCAGTACTGCAGAATGCTGATACCTGCCTAGTGTCTATCCGATAGCTCTCACTGGTGCCTATCTGATTCCGAAGTGTTATCTGGTTCCTATCTCAGTCCCAAGTGAACGATGTCGTTCAGTGGTGGCCACGAGCGGAGTTGTAGCAGACGGCGCTCGTGGCTGACGTCGTAAGAACGCCGCGCCGTGCGTGCATGGCGGCGCGCGGCCAAAGTAGGTGGCGCGCACTTTGGACTTGTGCGACACCACAGCATCCACCCGAACTAGCATAATGGCACCTCCTGCAGGTACCAGCCCACAGCCCCCACCCCCACCAACCAGTGTTCAGCGTTGATTCATACTGTCATCTGGTATAGTCAGTGTTGATCACATAACAGGTGTTGAAGTTTGGTATTATAAATCTCGTCTCCATGCGTAAGTTCTCTACTACTCCTACCGTTTCTTCCAAAGTTGTAACATCACTCGTGCTGACGAATGTGGTGGGTTTTTGTTGTTGTTGCTGTTGTTGCCTTATGAAATGTTTACTTCGGAAGTTCAAATGTTCAAATGTTTGTTAAGCTTATGGGACTTAACTACGGGGTCATCAGTCCCTAAACTTACAAACTACTTATCAACTACCTTATACTAAGGACGGCACAAATATCCATGACCGACGGGGGATTCGAACCCCCGACCTTAGTGGTCGTGCGGACCGTGACTGGGGCGCCTCAGTCCCCTCGGCCACCGCGGCCGGTTGTTTACTTTGGAAGCTTTTTACCCAGGTACGACTAGCAATAAACAAATTTTTTTGTAAAAAATACGCGAATACAACTGTCATTCTCCATTGTTGTAATGTTTTCGTTGTACTTGTTTATAACGGCCTCATGCTTCCTTATATCTCTTCCACGTTTCGGCGTTGATTAATGGAATTTTTTTCTCCTGTTATCTTTTTCTACTTATTACCTCCGAATTTGAAGATGTCTTTTTATAATTTTATAATTAAAATTCTAATATTGCAAGAAATTTAATTAATGGCATTAAGCTTCTAGTGGGTATCGAACCCTAGTCGCAAAAATAGCAGTCTGTTCGCTTACCTACTATGCCCCAGCACCACATTTAAGGATATTGCTCATAATACATGCAATATCCGTGAAAGTCTTTCAGGAGTATTTCGTATTTTCCGATTTCCTATTAAGGCAAGTTTTGTAAGAAACTACAGATGTTCATAATTTGCTTCTAGGACGCCGCGATGGAGTAGCCGAGCGGTCTAAAGCACCTCGCTGCGGAGCGCGCGGTTGTTCGCCGTGGAGGTTCGAGTCCTCCCTGGGGCATGGGTGTGCGTGTTGTCCTTAGGTTTAAGTAGCTTGTAAGCTACGGACTGATGACCACGCAGTTTGGTCCGATAGGATTACAAAAATTTGAACTATTTTTTTTTTTTTTTTTTTTTTTTTTTTTGCTTCTACTCACGTTAAGTCATGCCAGTTCCATGAGACTCATGTCCCGCCCTCCTGTTGAAAGCAGAATTTCTTCTTCCTTTGGAAAAAAATTAGCCTGCCTTGTCCTCTGTTTATAATTCGACGCTGTATCAAATAAACTTGTATACCAACTGCTGAAAATGTTGCACAGATTTATCAATTGCGAGTAAAGCGTAATCTTTAGATTGTAAGAACCAAAGTGATATTACTCTACGTTTACTCTGACTCTAAAGTTAACTGGGGCTTAATTCTCACTATTACTTTACTGTGCAATGAAGGAGCATACACTAGAATATACGCTAGATAGCTTTGCTTGCTTGAAATATTCATAAAGGTCTGGCCAGACACTCAGGTCTCGGGCCGCCACCAACTACCTGCTTAAACAGGTTATGGGAGGATTGAGTCCCGTCCTTTTCCACACCCTTGCAGGCTCGGGAGGATTCAGTCCTATTTTTCTGACCGCGGGAGGAATGGATCCTGCGCCCGGTGACACGGCCGGTGGTAAAACTTTCAGGATGCAACGTCGTGCTGCACGAAACTCTTCAGTTCCTTACTTTTCCAACAGATCTGCGCTGAACATCTTCAGAGGCGCTACTTGCCGACTGACGTCTTGAGAGAATCATATACTGGCTGTATCTGGAGAAATAGTGAATATTATAGGATGTGGTGGTTACATACAAACTGATTCAGTAAATAAATCGCAAACTGTGGTAGGCAAGCCAGTACTGCTTTTCGAGTCTGAAAATTGCTTTACTTTTCAGTAAATGTAAACTCTCGTCCCATCGTTCATGAAGACTTTAAAAACTTGGAGTTTGGAATTTTTCTGACAGTATTTGCGTACTATAAGTAACGCACTTATGACGTAACTTTATTTGGTTCCTTAAGGGGGCCTATCTAACCCATATTAATTCAGGCGAGTATTTGAGTAAAAAGTTCTCGAGTTTCCGTCCACGTCATGTGGTTAAAAACTCCACGAGCTTTCGGTCAAGCACTCCTTGGCCATTTTCAAATGGTACTGACTGCCTAGTGGCTGCTAGTACGGACTTATATACACCACCTGTCGGCTGTGACGTCAATGGTGCTCCGCGACATCGCCATATATGGACATGCTTTGAGTCGGTGTTCGATGCGCCCGTTTTAACTGCGCGATCGCTGAATCTCACACCGCGCTGAGCTGCCGCCCGCCGTCTCGTTAAGGTTGTTATAAGATGTTTTAATTTCGATGACTTCTTTAATCTGTCCCAGAAGTCGTTCGTGCGAGCCACGACGGCAGTTTCGTCGAATTTGATACGATGACCGTTTACTAAAACATGCTCAGCTAAAGCAGATTTGTCTGGGTACCGTAAACGATAAAATCTTTCATGTTCCTTCCTTCGTTGTTCAACAGCACCAGTGACGTCATAGCCGGCAGCCACTAGGCAGTCAATACCACTTGACAATGGCCAAGGAGTACTTTGCCAAAAGCTCGTGGAGTTTTAACCACGTGACGCGGACGGAAACCCGAGAACCTTTTATTCAAACTTATCGCCAGGAGAGTATTTGATCCATTTCTGAAAAAAAAAAAAAAAAAACCATTTGATGCAAGACAACATTCTTACTGTATGTTACATGATGCTAATAGAAACTGTACTGAAATTTACTTTATCCGTTGGATAGTTTTTAAGAAGTACATTTTTAAATTTATTAACAAAAAGTGTAAAGTTTTTTGTGCAGAAAATATTTTTATGGACTTCCTAATGGGGGAATATTAATGAATGTAGTACCAGAGGTAGCTTTTTATGTTATGCAGTCTCTGAAAATTTCACTCACTTATCTGTGATAGTTCATGATATAGTTTGCCGGAAATTGACTTTAATGAAAAGAATTGAAATTTGTTACTTAATTAAAACAATGCTGTTGCGTATGATGGCCCTTCATTGGCTTCTAGCAGATCTTACAGCTGGCGTCAGGCAGTGACCGGGTGACACTGCCGGTGGTAAAACTTTCGGGATGCAACGTCGTGCTCCACGAAACTCTTCAGTTCCTTACGTTTCAGCCAGATCTGCACTGAACATCTTCCAGAGGCGCTACTTGCCGACTGGCGTCTTGAGAGCGTCATATACTGGCTGTATCTGGAGATATAGTGAATATTGTAGGATCTGGTAGTTACAGACAAACTGATTCAGTAAATAAATAGCAAACTGTGGTAGGCAAGCCAGTACCCTGGTTGCGTAGACTTTCCCGGCGTAATAACTGATAATATTCATCTTGGGTATGCAGCCGGATACCGTCGTCAACTAAACACGATATTTCGGCAGACCAACTGGCTGCCATATTCATGTGAGAGCGCTGATACACTTACTCGCCCTAAACTGCGCTCTCACCTGAAGATGGCAGACAGTTGGTCTGCCGAAATATCGTGTTTAGTTGACAACGGTATCCGGCTGCACACCCGAGATGAATGTTATAAGCCAGTACCGTTTTTCAAACTTGGAAATTATTTTACTTTTCAGTAAATGTAAATACTCGTCCCATCGTTCGTGAAGACTTTAAAAGTCTGGAGCTTGGAATTTTTATGGCAATATTTGCATACTATAAGTAACGCACTTCTGACGTAACTTTATTTGGTTCCTTAAGGGGGCCTATCTAACCCATGTTAATTTAGGCGAGTATTTGATCCATTTATGAAAAAAAACTATTTGATACAAGACCTTAACATTTTTACTGCATGTTACATGATGCTAATAGAGTCAACTGTACTGATATCTACTTTATCCGTTGAATAATTTTTAAGAAGTACGTTTTTAAATTTATTAACAACAAGTATTAAGTTTCTTCTGCAGATAATATTTTTTGTGAACTTCCTAATGGGGGAATAACAATGAATGTACTACCAGAGGTGGTTTTTATGTTATGCAGACTCTCAGAAAATTTCATTCATTTATCAATGATATTTTCTTATATACGAGGTGCGTCCAGAAAATAAGTTCCGTTTGGTAATAAAATGAAATTGTACACAGATACAGAAGAAATTTTTATTGCACAAAATTATACAACGCTTAAACTACTTTTCCACATAACTGCCGAAATTTTGCAGCCATTTGTCATAGCGTGGCACCAGGTTTTGTATACCTTCTTCATAGAAATCTGCCGCCTGTGACTTCAACCAGTTGGAAACAGTGAAATTTGGGGGAAGTGCATAGCGAGAGCACTAATTGTAAACCTACGGTTTTCCTGGATCTTGTCATCAATCGCGCGAACCAGTTATTCTGTAACCAAAGGTGGACGCCCACTTCGTTCTTCATCGTGCTCATCACTACGCTCGCCATTGAACTGTCGGACCCATCTTCTCAACATCGAATCACTCATTGCATTTGGTCCGTAGTCATCGCAAATTTGCCGATAAATTTCACTTGGTTTCACTTTCCTCGCATTCAGAAACTGAATCACCGACCTGATTTCACAGGCGGCGGGATTTTCAATCAACGCGGACATTTCAAACAAGCACAACAAAGCGTACGTAACTGACAGCGATCTCAAAATGGCGCATGTTCTTCTCCTTGGTATACATCGTCTACAGCGCATGTGCGGAACTGCAGTCGCAGCTATGCAGCGGAGATAAATTGAAACGGAACTCACTTTCTGGACGCGCCTCGTAAATCGCAAACTGTGGTAGGCTAGCCAGTACTGATTTCTAAGCCTGAAAATTGCTTTACTTTTCAGTAAATGTAAACACTCGTCCCATCGTTCATGAAGACTTTAAAGACTTGGAGTTTAGAATTTTTCTGACAGTATTTGCGTACTGCAAGTAACGCACTTATTACGTAACTTTATTTGGTTCCTTAAGGGGGCCTATCTAACCCATGTTAATTCAGGTGAGTATTTGAGTAAAAAGTTCTCGAGTTTCCGTCCACGTCAGGTGGTTAAAAACTCCACGAGCTTTCGGTCAAGCACTCCTTGGCCATTTTCAAATGGTATTGACTGCCTAGTGGCTGCTAGTACGGGCTTATATACACTAGAAGCCGACTGTGACGCCATTGGTGCTCCGCGACATCGCCATATATGGGCATGCTTTGAGTCGGTGTTCGATGCGCCCATATTAACTGCGCGATCGCTGGATCCCACGCCGCGCTGAGCTGCAGGCCGCCGTCTCTGTTAAGGTTGTTATAAGATGTTTTAATTTCGATGGCTTCTTTAATAATACTGTCCCAGAAGTCGTTCGTGCGAGCCACGACGGCAGTTTCGTCGAATTTGATGCGATGACCGTTTACTAAAGCATGCTCAGGTAAAGCAGATTTGTCTGGGTACCGTAAACGATAAAACCTTTCATGTTCCTTCCTTCTTTGTTCAACAGCACCAATGATGTCACAGCCGGCAGCTACTGTATATAAGCCCGTACTTGCAGCCACTAGGCAGTCAGTACCATTTGAAAAAGGCCAAGGAGAGCTTGACCGAAAGCTCGTGGAGTTTTAACCACGTGACGCGGACGGAGACCCGAGAACTTTTTATTCAAAGTTATCGTCGTGAGACAATGCGTTCCTACAGGCGAGTATTTGATCCATTTTTGAAAAAAAGACCATTTGATGCAAGACCTTAATATTCTTACTGTATGTTACATGATACTAATAGAGTCAACTGTACTGAAATTTACTTTATCCGTTGGTTAGTTTTTAAGAAGTACATTTTTAAATTTATTAACAAAAAGTATAAAGTTTTTTTCTGCAGAAAATATTTTTGTGGACTTCCTAATGGGGGAATATTAATGAATATAATACCAGAGGTAGCTTTTTATGTTATGCAGTCTCTGAAAATTTCATTCATTTATCTATGATAGCTTCTGATATAGTTTGCAGGAAATTGACTTTAAAGAAAAAAATTGAAATTTATTACTTACGGTTAATTAAAACTATACTGTTGCATATGCTGGCCCTTCTTTGGCTTCTGGCAGGTCTTACAGCTTCTTTTTCACCTTCCTGGATTTTACAGGGACCGACGCAGTGCGTGTGACATGTGCTACCATCTACCGAGCACTGACTGTCTTTCTATTACAACATTTGTGTATTGTGTGCGTGCTGCTAACCAAGACCTGAGTTTGTGTTCATTTTTCCGTGAAATACAGCTAAATACAGAGATAAGTTTCATTTTGAAAATTATATTTTGTTTTTCTAATATCTTTTAAGTATTTTATATCATATTTAGATGTGATAAAGCAGATAAAACTTTCAGTGAACACGTAAATACGGTTTGTGTAAAATATGCATCATCAGGCACTTTGGCACCTCTATGGACAAATGCAAGCGATAAAATAAAACGAAGAAAGGACGATAATTTCCATTCGTCTTTAGCGCTAACTTCCTTCACTGACAGATTTTTGGGGTGCGTTTTTGCACCTTTATTTATAACAACTATCAATGGATTTATAAGGCAAAAGAAATCTTTCAATGCAATTTACTTTGTTTACACTTCACTACTGGCGTGCTATGGAAGTTCTAATGAATTATTGTCGCTCTACAGCTTTTTTTAGCAATGGATCCGAAGTCCTCTTATGCCACAAAGAAAGTAAACACACGTTTGAAATCACGTGTGCCACCTGCAGCCAAAAGTGATGATAGTTGCCTAAGTGACTCTAAAGAAAGTGCCGATTAATATAATCCAATATGAGTAGAAGACACGTCAACCACAGATGAGAATTCAGACGTTTCTGGTAAATTGTAAAGCTGTAAACCTTGAATTGTCTTTTAAGTAAGCATCCCCTATATTTCTTACACTTCTGTTGTTTCAGATGCTGATGCTGAAAAGGAGACTGGTAACATTTTTCAAGATCCGAGAGCTGTTCCCAGAACTGAAAGTGCCAACAGTACTGCGAAGAGACGTCTCCTATGGAAGACAATACGAACTACTTGTAGCCAAAGAGTTACACCTGTTTGGAATAATTCCTTGCCAGAAGCAAGCTCCCATAGATTATTTTCATAACTTTTTTGACACCTCACTTTTATAGCATATAGTTGAACATAGTAATACTTTTCTGTCCAGAAGAACGTAAATAAGCCACTACGACTTACAAAAAAGACGAACTTGAGCACTTTCTGGGCACAGTTTTATATATGTCAATTTATCGTCTCCCTCGCACCCATATGTACTGGGCAATGGCGAGTCGACTGCCCCATGTTGCCGATGTTATGTCACGTGATTTGTCGAAAGACATCAAGAGAAATCTGCATTTCAACGATAATGACCAAATGCTGAAAACTGATGATCCAAACAGGGATAGACTGTTAAAAATACGTCCAGTAATTGATTCACTGCTTCCTATTATAGGATTTTCGTAAAGTCAAGGAAATATTACCAAAGATTGTTTCTGGACCTAGTTGATCTTGTGATAGTGATTTCGTGGTTGCTGTATCGAAGGGATTGTGATGTTTTGGAAATCCCCCGTCGCAAACAAAACGATCTTCTGGAATTCAAATCCAGAATAGCAGATGCTCTCTGTAAGCAAGGAAAAGGCATGTCACGAAAAAAGAGAGGTAGGCCCTCACTAAGTATGGAAACGGAAATTCAACGTAAGAAGGGTCAGGGTCCAATGAAACCAGTCCCTGATAAATCTACCCGTACCGATGGAGTAGGTCATTGGCCTTGTGTAACTCGAGGGCAAAGATGCAAAAGACTCAGGTGTAAAGGGCAGTTTGCGAAATGCAAACTTCATCTTTGCCTAAACAAAAATTCCAATTGTTTTAGGCAATTTCATGAGTAAAGAAATGTTGATCTTCTGCATTAGATTTATAAGTAACCATAATTGTAATTGAAACGCATGTTCAATTTTTTCATTAAATCTTATGAGAACAATAAAAAAATTCCCTCAATGAAGAGTTGTAAGCGTTTTATTTCTCAAATGCCTATTGTCGCAAATTTGACACATGCCTAATTATACCAACCATATATAAGATTTCTTATATTTGAAGTTATAAATGGTCTAAGACCCAAATATTGAGCACAATATATGGTTTTTGATTTTATTCTTGCAGTAGAAATTAATTCAGGCATTAAGTGGTTAAGATTCTCCAATTGCCTGAGCTCTATTGTATTTGCACCACGGATTTTGTCCTGGTGGACAAAATGCATGACATGGCTTATCAGTAGAGGACGTATGGAACAATATGGCCCAAACATCTCTCTTCATTGCCTCCAGATTCTATACACGTAAACAAGCGCTACAAACGTAAGTATAACAACTACTCGCAATCACACTTGAACAAAACTAACCGCGTGTTTGAAAGCGTGTTGTTTACAAACAGCAAGCCTCGGAAGTAAAAAAAATCCCGTACGTGCAATGTAGGGGATATAAAGATCTAAAATATATGCAGAAAGTGGGCGTGACACGTGGTAGGCAAATGATCTTTAAATGCTCGGAACAAATCCTTTTCAGAGTACTTAAAGTAAAACCTTAATCTATCGAAAACCTAAATTCGATTTTTGTCGACCTGAACTGCGGTGTGGTCCCCTTTAACCATGTAGGGGGACCCTGGACTCATAGAGTAAGGGACCCCAAAGAGAGAGAAAGAGAGAGAGAGAGAGAGAGAGAGAGAGAGAGAGAGAGAGAGAGAGAGAGAGAGACAGAAAAAAGCACAACTGACTTTATTCGATAGAATTACACACACAAAATACAAGGGATTAAGTCCTCTTATACTTACAATCGGAATAAAGAAAATTTTGAAAAGATGAGCCAAACAGTTGCATGTAAAAGATTATTGGACACCTTTAGATAGGTTCAGATAGCATTGACGTTAACTTCTTTGGAAGGAGTAATATTCTATACCGCAACATATGTTGCTGAACTAAAGTGAGTAAAGCCAAGCACCCGCCTTATATAAGATATTAAAATAGATTAAGAAAATCGTCTACCATGGTTTAAGACTGTTGTCAAAATTTACTGTAAGTGAGATGATCATTTACTGGGATACACCCATCGCGGTTCGCACACCTAGGGCAGGTCTTTTATTGATTGTCGCCACTTTCGCGATTTGAGCGCCCATCACACAGAGTATGTCGCGATCGCAAGCTGACTAGCTGGCCACTGCGGTGCAGCCCGTTGTCTCATAGCGGTCAGCCGGGCAGCTGTGAGTGATAAGGCACGACAATGCTCACGCCCTCTCTTTAGGCAGTGCTAAACTGTGCCCCTTGCATGGCGTTAAGCTCACTGCCGCTAAGCTATGAAGGCGCACGTGATACAGTAATCGTTACACAGTTATCGTTTTTTTTTCTTTTCTTGAGTCAGACTGTGTTAATAATTAAATATTTGACCGTGTGATAAATACTTGTAAATAAGCCTATAACTTAATTATTTGTTCTTCAACCCGACAAACTCAATTCAAAAAAGGCAATTGCTCAGGAGAATGAAACTGAGTTTCGGAAATTCGGGGCCCCCTGATGTTGGGTGACCTGGGCTTGTGCCTCACGTCCCCCTATAGTAGAGACGCTAATGCGTTCAGTCCTTACGTTTCGACCAGATCTGCGCTGGACATCTTCAGAGGCGGTACATGCCAACTGACGTCTTGAGAGCGTCATATAACGGCTGTCTCTGGACGAACAGTGAATATTATAGGATGTGGTAGTTATAGACGAAATGCAATAAAATGCCAAGTATGTTTACTGTTTTATTGGGTACAGATATAAAGAAATGCAGAAATTATCGTTCTCGGGAAACATAGCTAGCTATTTAATGTGATGAGTGATATGTCGACAAGGTATGTCAGGTGGATTCCGTGTTTCTGGATTTCCGGAAGGATTTGACACTGTACCTCATTAGCGTCTTCTAATCAATTGCGTGATTATGGAATAGCACCACAGTTGTGCGAATGGATTCGTGATTTGCTGGCACAGAGGACACAGTTCGTTGTAACTGATGAAAAGTAATCTAGTGGAAGTGGTATCTAGCGATATCCAGGGAAACGATTTTGGAGAAAACCTGAGTAGCTATCTTAGACTGTTCGTGCATGATTCTGTCATTAATCGCTTAGTAAAGCCACAAGAAGATCCAAAGCAACTGCAAAATGATTTAGATATCAGTATGGTGAAAAAAATGCTAATTGACCCTTTATAGTGAGAAGTGTCAACTCATCCGTATGACCACTAAAAGAAATCCATTAAACTTCATTTACACATTAAAACAATCAAAACTACAGGCCGTAAGTTCAACTAAAGGTCTAGGAGTAACAATTACGAACAAATTAAATTGGAAAGAACAAATAGAAAATATTGTAGCGAAAGCGAACCAAAGACTACGTTTCATTGGCAGAACTTTTAGAAATGCAACAGTTCTATTAAAGTAAATGGCTATGCTTGTGTGTCCTATTTTGGAGTATTGCTGAGCATTGTGGGATCCACTCCAGGTGCGACTGAGCGGCGATGTAAATAAAGTTCGGAGAAGGGCAGCTCGTTTTGTACTATCGTGATACAGAGCGGAGAGTTTCACGGAAAAGATCCACGAGTTGGGGTGGAAATCACTAAAGCCGTTATTCGTTATCACTAGATTTATTTGCGAATTTTCTTTCACCAACTTTCTCCTCCAAATAAGAACGTATCTTGTTAGCACCAACCTAATTAGGAAGACATGATAATCAAAATAAAATAATTAAAAGCAGATCGAAAACGGAAAGATTTTGCCGATCCTTTTTCCCGTGAGCTATTTCAGGATGGAACTGTAGAGAAAAATCATAATAGCGGTTCGATGATCACTGCCACGCGCTTCAGTGGGACTTGCAGATTGTTTATGTAGAGAAAGAATGTGGCACCAAATCAAAGCAAAAGCAAGACCTGATTTTGAAAAATTCCGCCACGAACTTCAATGGACTATTGACTTCTCTTTATAGAACCACGTGTATCTATTCCGAAGTCGTCTCTACGTTTCTTTTTGCGACGGCTGTATCATTCATATTCCGGATGATCAAAGCGGCTCTTATTGTTTACTTTGTAGACTTCGCTTTCCAAACTACCCCACTAAGAAAACTCGAAAGAGATAAGATCACTAGACCTTTGTGGGCAAGAAACGTGACGATCCATCTTCCGCGGAATGTTAGGTTTAGATTATGTGTTACCTTGGGACTGTATACATCCGTATTGGATCTTCGCACGTCGCAAGCTCTACTCACCTGACCCACCGTATCCTCCGACAAGTTTAATGGGTCGTGTAACAGCCACATTAGCCTATGCGCTTGTTCCACATCACTTCCTACGATGAGCGTTTCACGAATTTGAAATTCATAGGGTAAACTTGATTTCTTAAGATAGACCATTTCCGTGACATACGGGTGCAGATCCTATATGTGTAATACAAATTTTCACAAACATTATAAGTACTTAATAAATCAGAAGTTTGCTACTACTGACTCTATGTTACCTTTTATCAAAGAGTGAACTTTAAAACTTCCATGTTTTTTCATAGAAAGATTTGTCATAGGAAATTTTCTCATGCTAGAAGAAGAAACTCCTGCTTCCAGCCACTGGAATCTCTTTAAGTAATTTTCGTGATAGAAAAACAAATAAATACTAATTGCCACAAGAATGTCTTGCGATAATAATATGTTTAAAAATTCAGTCTCGATCGCATGAATTTTTATTGCTTTTAGGCAATCAGTTTCAGTCCGCTTGTGAGACTATCTTCAGGCGAACTGGAATATAATAATATTACAGATATTGTGAAGGATATGCGGATGATGAGATTATGGTAACTAACTGTAAAATAATAACAAAGTTAATTGTTATACCCATGGCATTGTGCGTTGGTCAGGAGCCGCTGGCAGTGGAAGACAACTGCGAAATACTGCAGTAACGCTCGAGCTTATATACGGAAAGCTTCGCCCTCCCCGCCCCCCCCCCCCCCCGACGTTACATCATTGAGAGTCAATCAGGTAATTATTAATAATATTTCTTTTTGTTACCTTAGAAGCTACAATTATAAAAAAAGGGGCTAGAGGTATAAGAGCATCCAGATTATAACATTTGTGAAGAAATTAAGTAAAGTAATCAACTGCCTATCAAACCACAGCACACATTTTGGAAATGTGTCTCCACAATGACATGTTGGTTTTCTTCGGAAAACTGATGTGAAATACTCGTGATTATATGTGAAAGTGGCTTCATCACTGAAGAGTAAAAATGGGATTACTTGAGCGATTTTGATTTATACAACCACGTAATTCCAATCTCCTATCTTCATATTCAGCTCTAAGCTGTTAAATGAACTGAAACAATACGGCTGGAACCTGCAATGTTCTCCATACCCTTGCATGTGGGACACCTACACAGGCAGAAATTCTGTGTGTGCTTGTTGAAGGAATACGTTCTACTAAATGAAAAATATCGTCTACTTCACGCACTGTTCATTTACACGTGCAGATTATAATGACATATAACAAGAGCAACCATTACAGAAATATACAATGCCGTGTTTAAAAGCTGTCATACATGTAAAAATTTCTCTATGAGTACTTGTTTAAAAAGTGAATACGAATGCACATCAGAATAGGGTTTAAAGTTCACAAATGTGAAGCAATTGTTTCTAATGTTTATCACATATTTCATAACAGTCAGCACAAATATTAGTTAAAAACAATTGATAATTCAAAGTATTAAACACGTCATACTTACATGTCGAAAAATCCATATTTGCAGATTCACCTTCATTATTCACTAGAACAATTTCAGAAAACGCCTGTTATTTCGTTGTAAATTACGTAATATTTTGTAAATTCCAATAAACGTAGTGCGTAAACGAACACCACCCGATTCAAAATCACAACCCATACAAAATATCTATTTTACCAGATTAATAATTGCTTCTCTTTATAGTATACACATTGGTAATCGAAAAAGTCCAAAATATACTTTGATTTTGATATATCAGCACGTATTTCTTAAAACGTTGTTCTGAGTATAATTATTTCGATTTACTATCACAGATTGTAGTATTAATTTGTTTTGTTCTATAAAAGTAAATGTATGATGCTGAAAGTGTGCAGTTGTGAAGCTTAGCTAACATAGATAACATGTAGATTTGTGTCTATCATATCCATATCAGTGCTTAATGACTGTGTTATGAAGACATTTGCAGATATGTTAAAATGAGATGGATAAGATGGACGTCTTGATCTCTATACTTCTCAACAACAAAAATAAAAGTGGCAATGTGAGTTAAAAGATCAGTTTGAAATTGCCTTTACGTTAGAAAACCCTGGAATAATTTCATCATATCACCTACGACAATGATGCCATCGACTGTGAAAAATCGAGATTTGTAATAATTGTAGCTGACTCCCACCTTCCAAACATTAATGTAAACAAAATATGGAGTATCGGCTACAAATTATTCACTTATAAAGGGAGCGCTACTTTACTGTATGACTGCTGGACACATTACCAGCATTGTGCAGTCTATTGATTACACGAGTAAACACACTTGAATGACGTGGTCTGCCGTTAGGAAATCGTATGCCTCATTGTCTGCAAGCAGCAGCAGCGTTTCCATTACAAAGCCAATACTCAGCATATGTAACTAGGTGCGGTGTGTTTACACGCTAGAGTACAGTACACTGGCCAAGAAATCACAATGAAAACTTAAATGTAAACTAAATCACTATTCCACAGGACGAACATCAACACTCTACTGCTGGCATTTGATAACTATGCCGACAGTAAAACAAAGCAACCAGCATACCAACACACGAAACTAAAATCCACTGAACTCCGCTGTATCTCTGTAATCGAAACATGTTGTAACAATGTTGTATGGCATTGTCATTGTAATTCGTCAATACTATCACTTCCTAAAATATTTAATATCTTATGAACCGTCAGGTATACTATAAAAATGGGACATGGCCAAAGTGGTGGTATCGTTCTAGCCTCAGAACCATCCCAATGTGACAAATAGTTTTTTTCGTTTTTTTCTAATTCAGTTGCAAAAAGCATTTTGGGATGTCTAATTCCACGTGTTGTGTCAGTTTTTAGTTATATCTATGTAGACGAGCTGAACACATTTTCGTCACCTAAAACGATGGTTTAATAGGTTAGCTGCTTGAGAAGCCATTAGTAACTATGGAGATGACTTTCCAAAAACAGCGTCGTAGTTCTTCGCAAACTGAACAATCAAAGTCAACCGTCGTGAACTAATAGTGAAGAAAATACTGTAAAAATGTAACTAATGTTTTTGATTGAAACCAACATTATTAAGAAACTTTGTAAAATATAGGAAATCACGAATAAACAAAAATACGTGCATTATCGTAAAAATTATCATTAGATATTAAAACTGAGTAAGTATTCGAACACAACTAAAGAAAAACCCTGTCACTTCAAGATTCCAACCAGCCACCCTATGTTTGGAAGGCTAGAACGGTACCCCTTTTTTTTATGAAAATTTGTGCTGGGGCGGGACTCGAACCCGGGTTTCCTGCTTTTCGCGAGTGGTCGCCTTAACCACTTTTTTTTTTTTTTTTTTTTTTTTTTTTTTTTTTTTTTTTTTTTTTTTTTTTGGTGCGGCCGGGAATCGAACCCGGACTTCCATGCTTACTTTTTTTTTTTCGAAGAGACTGGTGCCTAAAACCAGAGCCTTAGACCGCTTTTTTTTTTGAAGTACCGTTTTTGGAACTTTTTATTTTTATTTTACATACTTGTTTTTTAACTGAAAGAAATATGCCTTTCTGCATTTTAAAGACAAACATAAAATTCCTTATCCGAATACCTTGCTTTATTAAATAGTTTACTTGAATAATACGAAACTAATGATGTTTTCAAAAGGAAAGAAAAGTAAAATAATTAAGAAAAATAATCTTCGTCACTTTACCTCTTCTTATGCATTTGTATAGTTTTCCAGTACTAATTTCGGTTAGTGGGATTTTATCTGTTTCCATTTCTTCTTCGGCAGAAATGCTTTTTCGGGGTTCTGTTGAGGCCTTCACGGCTACCGTAGTGGCCCCGGGGCACACGAAATCCCCACCGTACTTCACCCTCAACAGCACTCCCCTACTTTGGCATTCTACCTTGTTCTGTCTATTTCATGATGTGTAGATATTAACCTATACCTTGTTTCGGAAACAAAAATTTCAACATGTTTCCAAAATTCTTTTTATGGTCTTTTTTCTTGTATATTTTGAAGTATTCTTCTTTTATATATTCTCGATATTCTGGTACATTGTCGGTTCCTTTTTTGTTGACTACATAATTTACAAAATTTCCGAATAGCCATAATATTACGTTGTTCTTTTGTGATGGGAAAGAAACATCTTCTGGGAAGAGTAAATTGTTTACTGTTAATTCCCTTCCATCGCTCCGTTTGATGAAAGCGACTTGAAATATAACGTCTTTCCATATATTTTTGTATCCGTTACAAATGAAGCGATGGCTTGGTGAATGAGTCCAAATGTTTGCATTTTGGGCATTCGTTGGTCGCGCTTAGTCCTATTGAATAAAGTTTTTCGTTCGTACTAACGACATTATTTATAACTCTATACCATGATGCTTGCACATCTGTTGTCAGCATTCGGTTATTTATATTCGCCCAAATTTTCCCCCAGTTGTTGTTAGGGTATTTCAGCTCCATCTTATTTTGGTTATCGGTTCATTTCAACTTATCTACTATATATTTGCTTGTCCTCTTGTGTTTATCCCTTAGAATACATGTCAAGTAGCTTAGCTCTACGTAAAAAGACTGAATGTGCTTCAGTTTGTAGCTTATTTCGCTAACGTCTACTGGTGGCTGCAAGCTGTTAGGTTTCAGAAGGTTGAACAGAGCAGCAGTTATGCTGTTCGGTTGTGTCTCTATAAGGTTGAGTGTCCTTTTAATGAAGAGGGCCGGGCTTTTTTTCCGAACGTCTGTCAGCCCGAGGCCTCCTTCTTCTGGTCTCATGGTGGTTGTTCCTACGGCTACTCTGAATATATGGCCTTTCCATACATATCTGCAGATAGTGCTCATTATAGTTCTCGCAGAAGCAGGAGGTGTAGGTAAAATCTGAGCGACGTATGCCGCTTTTGATAGAACTGCACAATTTATTAGCGTAATTCTCTGCTTTATATTTAAGTCTCTTGTTTCATTCAGTATTAAGCTGCCTCTTATTTTTCCTAGCACCTGTTTCCAATTTGCGGCCGTTGTTCTTAACGGGCAACTGTAGAACGTTATTCCTAGGGTCTTGTGGTGTTCCACTGTGTGTGCCCACGGTAGCTGCACATTTTCAAGTCCCTTTAAATTTAAAAAAAGAACTTTTCGTCTCATTGATCCTCGCACCAGTTGCTCTGCTATAAAGCATTAACGTTTCCGTCAGTTTTGCACAGTCTTCATTGCTCCTCACTAAAACTCTCCACATCGTCAGCGTATGCGTTTGTAACTGTCTTGAGTCCGGCTACTGTTATGCCGTTTAGGGTTGCATTCAAACGCCGTAGTAGAGGTTCTAGAGAAATTACGTAAAACAACATAGACAAGGGACTTCCCTGAGGAACTCCACTTAATATCAATACCTCGTTAGTATATTGTCCATTTATCGAGATTTGTGTTTTTATACCCCTGACAATGTTCATTAAAACCGTTAAGTTGTTGTCCTTCAGGCCTATGTGTTTCAGAGTTTTGAAGAGGTATTCGTAGTTCACTCTATCAAATGCTTTAGCAAAATCAATGAAGGCAATGCCGCCATTAGCTAACGATGTTGCGAAAAGAGCAATTATGTCGCGATATTCACATACAGATTTAAAAATGGTACGTCTGGGGAGACAAGTCTGGTAGCTTCCAATAACTTTTTCTAAAATGGGTTTCATTCTTTCTTTAATTACACGTGCAACTACTTTATAATCTGAATTCATTAAGGTGATCGGCCTCATATTATTAATATCTTTTATGTCCGTGCTCCTTCCCTTTGGTAGTAATACAGTTACACTTTCCTTGCCGGCCGCGGTGGTCGAGGGGACTAAGGCGCTCCAGTCACGGTCTGCACGGTCACTGCGGTCGGGGGTTCGAATCCCCCCTCGGGCATGGATATTTGTGCCGTCCTAGTTCGTAAGTAGTTCATAAGTAGTTTGTAAGTTTAGGGACTGATAGCCTCGTAGTTAAGTCCCATAGACTTTACAAACATTTGAACATTTGTGTTCTTGCCGGTTTCCCCGCACGCGTCGGCAGGTGCCGCCTGCTCGGCCATACTCCGTGGAGAGGGGGCCCGGTTGACGGCCGCGGCAGCGTACGTCACTTTCATGCTTACGGCCTCCCCTGGGACAACCGCCTCGTTATTCGGTAATTGAGGGACTCGCCTTCTCGTGCACTGATTTCTAACGTGCCCGGTGGCATTACATAACGAACATGTCCGCGGCTGTCCATCGTAAATTACGAGAGCGCGGTGTCCACAGATATTCAAATAAGATGGTATATGCCTCAAAAGCTCAATCTTAATTTGTGTAATTCCATTCAGTACAGGAAACATATGTTCCTCTGACCACTTTTCGGCATTATTCGATAGAACCCTACCATAAGGCTGAAGCGCAGCATTTATTGCTGCAGCTGGAACCTCGAATGGCAGCTCGAAAACTCTCACTGTACGGATGCCTAGCCCGACATGAGAAACAATAACTTCACTAACGGTTCCGTCCGAGTGGCGAAATTTCATTTTACCACCATACTTGTCAACAATAGAGCAACACAATTCAGAAGAATTCAATTTTAAAAAGACAGAATTGGTCACAAAGGATAGGTGTACTCCAATAATTTCCTCTCCTGTGATCTTAACCTCTTCTGACAACCATTTTTTTTTATCTCGAACGCTTTCAGTCTTGTACAGTTCCAATCAAAGGTAAATCTAATCGTATCTATTCTTGCACATTCAGTTCCGTTCATTTTGTCATTTTAAATCACTTAAAGACACAATAGTAGGCAAAGCGCTCTACTGACCTTCGTAGCAGCCACGCAGCCGTTGTTTACTCCAGCACGTCTAGCGCTGCCGCCGCGCGTCCGTCCACCTCGGCAGCCGAGCGCCGAATGAGCTACACCGACACATACTATGACGGTTATAATTATTGGTACTTGCAAAACGTAAAAGTCGATTATCTCGAGAATTTTTCATGACTTTGGCTAATTGTTATTTGTGTTCTGAACTTCACGTGCCATAAATATTAAAACATTCTAATACCCGATTTCCCATGTGGCCTCCTTGTCAGATAAAATTGTCTAGCTTGTCTCCAAATGTAGCTTGGGTTCATGGTCTCTTCTATCCTGTTCAGCCGGCCGCGGTGGCCGAGGTGACTCAGGCGCTCCAGTCACGGTCAGCACGGCCACTACGGTCGGGGGTTCGAATCCCCTCTCGGGCATGGATATTTGTGCCGTCTTAGTTCGTAAGTAGTTTGTAAGTTTAGGGACTGATGACCCCATAGTTAAGTCCCATAAGCTTAACAAACATTTGAACATTTTCTATCCTGTTCAAATTATCCCATACTGTTACCTTCAAGTAGTTTATTTAGTCGTAGAAAACACTTCGTGGTCTTAGATCAAATTTTGGTTTCCGAAAACTTCCTGACTCACGAGGATTCTCTGATTCAGCTCATTTGTCTGTTTTCTCAAACCGGCAAAGAATATTTTGTTCTTTTACATGAGGATTCATGCAACTCTTAGTTTGTTGCAGTCATACATTCAGGACGTAAAGTTTATTAAAAAAGAAAATTATCTACGAAATCTATTTTCCACGACTAAATAAAGAAGCCATAGCGCCAATTTTTTTAGGTATGAAGAGACCATGAAATTAAGCGACTAGTCGAACCTGCTTTGCAGTTTCGCTAGATGTTCTTATCCTAGTCGGGAATTGATAGTTACGCTCATATCTGATAATATTTATCTCTGTGAAAACCCCAAGAAAATTCATCCAGTACTATTATAATCTACCTAATCAGTCAGACAGAGAGATAGACACTAAAATTTTAATTTTAAAAAATGTCCAAGATATGAAAGATAAACGTGAAGCATCGAATTAAAATTTTTGGTGGGGCCGGGAATCGAACCCGGACCTCCATGCTTACTAGGCAGACGTCTGACCGTTTTTTTTTTTCCTTTTTGGCTATTTTTTAGACCACCGCACCTCTGACGACTAAGGCGCCTCGGAATAGTCTAAGTACGACTTCCCTCAACATCACAAATTTCTTCTTCTATGTTCCACAAATAATTGTCATTACTGCCAAGGCTCTCCAAGCAGCGGAATAGCACCTCGGCAATGCACGTAGTGGAACATTCCTGCTAAGATGATATAAATATCAATATAAATATAGATTGAGAAACCCTGAGACGTCTGCCTAGTAACCATGGATGTCCGGGTTCGATTCCCGGCCGCACCACAAATTTTAATTCGTTGCTTCACGCTTATCTTTCATGTCTTGGACATATTAAATACGAAAAACCGTCTCAGGGTATCTCAAACCATATTTGAATTGATATTTATATCATCTTAGCAGGAATGTTCCACTACGTCCATCGCCGAGGTGCTATTCCGCTGCATGGAGAGCCTTGGCAGTAGTGACAATGATTTATGGAACACAGAAGCAGAATTAAAATTCGTGATGTGGAGGGAAGTCGTAATTAGACTATTCAAAATAAAAAAAAAAAAAAATGTTCAAATGTTTGTTAAGCTTATGGGACTGAACTACGGGGTCATCAGTCCCTAAACTTACAAACTACTTATGAACTACTTACGAACTAGGACGGCACAAATATCCATGCCCGAGGGGGGATTCGAACCCCCGACCGTAGTGGCCAGGCTGACCGTGACTGGAGCGCCTCAGTCACCTCGGCCACCGCGGCTGGCAATTAGAGTATTCCGAGGCGCCTTAGTCGTTAGAGGTGTGGTGATCTAATGGTAAGACGTCTGCCTAGTATGCATGGAGGTCCGCGTTCGATTCTCGGCTGCACCACAAATTTTAATTCCTTGCTTCACGTTTATCGTCCCAGGGTTTCTCAAACTATATTTTAAAAAATGTATTACGGTATCGTTTGTTTCCATGATAAGAATTCGACGGACCCGGTGGTCTTGGGGTAAAGCACTCGACAGAAAACCGAAAGGTCGCGAGTTCGAAACCCGGTCGGACCTAAGATTTTTTTCAGTCTGCACTAACCCATCCTAATGTGAGGGGTCGCCAGAAACGACACGTGGTTCGGATTCCACGTTAAGCTGTAGGTCCCCTTTCCCCGGTTGGATAACCGGGGTAGGCTAGGGACACGCAAGTTGTCGATGGCACCAGGCCAATGAGCCACACGAATTTACTACTATTTGAGAAAATTACGCTCATATGTCGCCAGAAACACAGTTGCTATTAAAGCAGCAAGAATTGTAGTAGACCAGTTTTGGAAGTAAGTGTTTTGCAATACATTGGTCAAAAGAGATATCTGTTCTGAATTAGTGTCATCGGCATAATGAACTAGAATGGTTTCACGTCCTCCTGTCAGTATTACGGAGTGGTGACAACTACATTACGAAAACCGAGATAGTGCTAATGACAGAAAGTTTCTGCAGAGAGGGTTGGTGTCGAATTGTGTTTCCTCTACCAAACGAATTTCACAAGCAGTTGGGTTCAGATAGTGTAGTGAGCAGGTAGTGCACTGCTACAACAACGGCAGAATAGCCGTGCGCTATTAGGCGCTCCGCTGCGACGCACGCGGCCGTTCGCCGTAGTGGGTTCGAGTCCTCCCTTGGGCATGGGTTTTTGTGTTGTCCTTAGTGCAAGTTACTTTCAGGTAGTGTAAATACTTCGTAAGCATTGGGACTGTTACCACTGTAGTTAACTTCCTTACATTTATAAACATTTCATTTCGTGACTTACTCCAAGCTATAGCATTATATGGTTGGGAGCGGGACAGACACAGAGGGCGGTGGCTGCAGCTATTGGAATAATCCAAAGTGTAATTTAAAGGACAAGGACGCGATTTCGGAAAACAGGAACCGTTAAAAGAAAGGCTAGGCCCAGGCCGCCCACTGCTAATATCAGCAAGAGATGACCGTTATCTCCTGTTACCAGCCATTAGAGAGGAGGCTGAAAGCAACTCAGCTGAAACGCACCCTGCAAGCAGCAACAAGACGTGCAATATCAATATGAACTGTCTGAAAGCGTCTTCGGAAATCACGGAGGCCAATAGTGTGTGTCCTAGTAAAACAAAGTAACCGTTTAGTCCGCAGAAACCGCGTGAGGAACATGAGGATGTAATGAATGGCCTCGGGTTCTATTTACAGAAGCGTCAAGATATTGTGTTCAGCTGTACAATCGGCGTTCCTTCATCTGTAGAGGACGTGGAATCGGAACACTCCTGCTTATGTTCAGGAAATATCACCTTACAGTGACGGTGGAAGAATGGAGCGGGCGTGAGTCAGTATTGGCGGACGTGCCTCTTGTCGTTCAGAATTGCGCTTTGACTGCTTAGAGGTATCGAGATGTTTCCTTGTACTCTATGCTGGTGCCATAGGAGGTGGGTTCCTTCTGGTGTAGGATAACGCTTGTCCCCACAGAGCTACACTGGTGGACAACATGCTTGAAAATGCGATATACTGAACGAATGGAGTAGTTAGCTTGGGCAGCGGGCATAAACCCGATTGAGATTGTCTGGGATGCACTTGGCAGACGCATTGCAGCCTGACCAGCACTTCCCATAACAGTTGCAAGCTGGATGTTGTACTCATGGGAGCCGTGGCGAAATAGTCGTGAACACTGACGCGCCCTGCTGCGGTGCACGCGGCCGTACGCCGTCTGGGGTTAGTCCTTTCTCGGGCATGGGTGTTTGTGTTGTCCTTAGCATAAATTACTTTAAGGTAGTGTAAGTAGTTTGTAAGCCTTGGGACTGACAACCAACTTAATTAAGACCCTATATTTACAAACTTTTTTTTTGCGCTCATGGAAGAATTGCCAAATATCGCTCAAAAGCTGACTGATAACCTCATATTGTCCACGCCACGCAGGCACGCAACTCCTCTGGCCATCTCAGGTGATCACACATCATATTAGAGGGCAACGGGAATAACATTTTGCTATTATGGTAGCCCCACGGTGCCTCTCTCTAAGTAAACGACAATGTGAACGTCAAGTAAAGAGATGAGAAAGCAAAATATCGTACTGTATCACTCACAAATTACAATTGTAACTAATATTTGAATGAAATACATTTTATCATATGTGTACGCTGAATATCTCACCTGATTCCCTTATTGTTTTGAGCAGTGTAGATTAGCGACACACACTGTGGTATTACAGTTTATAATATATAGATAATATATGACTAAGTAACCAAACGTTTCAGATTGTTTGACATAATTCCAAAAATTTTCCATCACTAAATGAGTGAGTCAAAAATTGCGTTTCATGCAAACATAAACAAAGTAATCTCTACAGGATCAACGTACTTCCAATCCGACAAAATTTCTACCTGTTTGTAGCACACATGAAGAAACAAACACAACTACTAAAAGTATTTCCATTACTAAACGCTCTGTAGAACACAGATATTGTTAATATTGACAACCATTTTCTTCATTTTCCAACTTCTATTAGGTATGTTTTTTCACGAATAAAAGACAATTTCTCTCATTTGGAAGTTAATTTTATTCTTCAGAACAAAATCTTTCACCCAATCAGTGCCATCGATGGTCAATGGAGTGCAACTATAAAATTTGTTCCTCCGTTTAAATTTAGATTTAAATCTGTAAGGATCGGCAGTATAAATATAGCTATTTATTCTTATTTACAGTAATGATCTTGATGTTGAGGTTCATATAATCGGTATATTCTTAAAAAATATTTCGTTTTTTAATTGTAAAAGTCTGCCTTGAGCAAAAAAACTGTCCTTATTCTTTTTACCCGCACATGTTTCACTGCAGTTGTAGCACTTTCTATAACCCTTTTATTCCTTTCTATTAATAGTTTGTCTTTACACACACGTGTTATTCATAAATTCACATTTATCAATTACAAACATTTTACTATGTTCCACTAAACTACGGACCGATTTCAACCAAACCTGGTACACATGTTCCTTTATATCAGGTAACAATCGCTGTCGGGGTAAGAATCACCTACGGCACATACGAGAGGAGATATTACTTCATAAAAAACGAGATGCGCGAAAAACTGCTGCGTTAAACGACAATGCTGCACATTTCCTCCTAAACCACTGGACCTATTTCAACCAGCTTTTGTACACATATTTCTTAAGTAAGATAATAGTTTATGTAGGAGTACGAACCACATACGACACATGGTTCAGGAGATATAACATCATGAAGAGTAGGAATCGCAAAAAACTGCTACATAATGTGACAAGATTTTAAAAATACACTATACGAGAATGACAGTACTTGGCGACTAGCAACAAACTTTAAACATAATTTCAAACCTTCATTAAACTTTTTCTCTCAAACAACCACATCAAAATAATGAAATGAAAAAAGTTTCTCGCTTACTATTTTTCCGCTGTTCATGGAGAAAAACTATGGCATTCGGTATAACGTTATAATTTATAATTTCTACACTACCAATTGTACTCCCAGGAAATTTTGCAGACAGAATATACACTTAAAGGTGAATGTACGTTCGAAATTGTATCACAGTACGACACGTAGTTCATGAGATACGAGGGCGTAAAGGTAACGTTCATGGAAATCCGCCCCATCAAGCATCACGTTTTAATCTATTACTTCTTTACTACTAACTACATTACAAACAGATTTTACCTACATACAGCCTTTATATAAACCAATATATTCTTGCAAAATTTTAAAATTGTACAACTTATCTGTACTAAAAATAAATCTTTACAGGAAACCTGAGTGAAGGTTGGTTCAGGATCTAGGCATGATTTCATCAAAATAGAATCACGAAGTGTTTTCATAGACCGTCGTGTCCGTATTAGAAACGACTTCTCCAAAACTACTATATGAATTCGCATAAGGTTTTCATAGGTAACTTTAGCGTACTTTGAGGCAACATATAGACTTACAAGGGGAAAACGAAACGAGCTGCTTTTCTTTGGACCCTTTCGATGTCCTCCGTCAAACCCACCTGATAAGGATCCCACACTGGGCAGCAATACTCCAAAAATGGACGGACAAGCGTAGTGTATGCAGTTTCATTTGTAGTTCTGTTGCATCTTTTAAGGGTTCTGCAAATAAAACGCAGTCTCTGGTTCGCCTTTCCCACGATATTATCTACGTGTTCTTTCCAATTTAAGTCTGAAGTAATAGTAATTCCTAGGTATTTTGTGGAATTTACGGCCTTCACATTTGATTGATTTAACATGTAAACAAAATTTAATGGATTTCTTTTCGTACTCATGTGGACGACTTCATAATTCTCATGATTTAGAGTCAACTGCCAATTTTTACGCCGTACTGATATTTTATTGAAATCGTTCTGCAGTTGGTTTTGATCTTCAGATGATTTTACTAGACGGTAAATGACGGCGTCATCTGCAAACAACGTAAGAGGACTACTTAGATTTTCACCTAAATCGTTTATGTAAATAAGGAACAGTAGAGGACCAATAACACTACCCTGTGGAACGCCCGATATCACCTCTGTCTTAGTCGATGCCTTACCATCGATTACTACGAACTGTGTCCTCTCTGACAGGAAATCCACTATCAAGTCGCAAATTTGGGGCGATATACCGTATCCACACAATTTGCTTACCCAACGAGCGCCGCCTAGGCGTTGCGCATGCGCAGTGACCTGCGTTGCCAGGTGTCTGTTGGGCGAGCTGTTCGTCGCGTCGGCCTCTCCGCGTGACACCTGTGGGGCGGAGTGGCGGCCGTGGGAGGCGACAGCTGCGGGGGCGAGCGCCCGTGTCTGGCACCGGCTACGGCTGCCTGCCGCCCCAAGAAGCGAAGCACCGGCCAGGCGGATGCTCTTCAGCGCGCGAGGTCAGGCCGTTGCACGTGTCGCATACCTCGTCTGTCAAACTCGCAGTGCTCCATGTCAACTAGGGATGCGAAAAAACGACCTGTTAAGACTGATACCGCTATTTGAGTTTTGAATGACCGGTTTTTCCGATATTCATTTGGTGTCGATTATAACCGGTTTTTTAGTAATTGTCAATAACTGAGTAAAAACACTGGTATAACTAATATAATTACGTAGGCTTCCGTGGCCACAGTCAAATGACATAAAAGTTTTCTGGGTGTTGTACCGCGTCATAATGTAAGAAGGCTATTACTTAAATAACCGACATTTCGGCCAACGTTACAGTGGTTTCATGTGGGTATACTGATGTCAACTAGTTGTTACTATACTTTATATTTACTTTCAATTAGACATTACGTCATTATGTCATAGGCCGCACTGACAACCCAACACGCGAGCGTCACTAGTAAGCAACTGCCGCCGCGCGGCCCACGGCCAGCAGGAGAGAAACGGAAGCCCTCACCCCATTCGCCGATGAACACCATCATGTCTCGCTATGTAAGAAGCAATAGGCAACGGCTAACCCCCACTCCCTCCACCTCAGCATCCTATCATAATAAAGTTTCCATTCCTCCGCCAAAAAATTCACCAATAACATCACTTATTTAAAAAAAAATTATGACCTAATGTCTAATTGAAAGTAACTATAAAATGTAGTAACAACCAGCTCACATCATTACACCCAGATGAAGGCCACTGTAACGTTGGCCGAAACGTCGGTTATTTAAGTAATAGCCTTCTTACACTATGACGCGGTACAACACCCAGAAAACCTCTATGTCGTCAACTGGTATAACTACTTTCTGTAGTTGCGCTCTGTTTTTTTAATTATTAAAAAATTAAAACATAATATATGTTCCTAATATTTTCCCTGCAGTGAAATATTAAGTTATCGCAGAAATAAGGAATTGCGATCAGTGGTAATTCAAGAATAATTCAGAGTTAGGAACGAGCAACAAACGCATGACATAGGAAATTTGGTACAGCTGATGTTGAGGTTTAAGTGCACCTGTTGCCTTGCGGCGTGGTCTATTAGACGACATGTTTGTATGTGCAGTGTGCAAGACTTGCCGAGCCTGGAAGTACTTCACGAAGTGTGATAGCCGTGGGGTACAATGCTTCACTTGCTTTAAAAGGCTGAAAACGAGTGGAGATACTATAAAACGTCTTCCATCGTTTAAGGAGAAAGCGTCTAAAAGGTTCGTTGGAAGGTAAATTTGATTCATATTCCTATAATTTTTCTATCTTGAATCAGACAAAAGTCTGTGGACGTTTTAAAATTTTTCAAATTTACATTTCTAAGTCAGTTACACGAAATAATAGCAATCGAAAACCAAAAACCGGTTGTTTAAAATTACGGTTACCTTGAGTGGATTTGACGGTAAGGTTATAATTGTTCATTTACAATTCAGTTACAATGCCGGCAAAACATAATTTTGGGAACTTTGGCATGTAACTGCACAATTATAAAACACAGAAACATAAATGTGAGATTATACATAGAATACACCTACATACAATGGGAATAACAGAAGAGAACCCTAAATGTAAGATCTGTGATGACGGTGATGAAACTGCATCACATCTAATCTTCGAATGCATTGCATTGGAGAGTAAAAGGCACAGAACATTTGGGACAACCAGACCCGAAGGAATTGTGTCTAATAAAGAACTGGTAAAGGTACTCCTTGCACTGTTCAACGGCATTGGCTTTACTAGATATACAGGGAGCGATATCGCACAATAAACTTAGTTTCGGTGCGGGCAGTGCGGGCTGGACCAAGACTGTTTTGCTTTCCCTGGAAAAATCAAATCAAATCAAATCAATACATAGAATATGCAAAATATTTGCTTTAGTTGTTATTGCGACGAATTACTTTTACGGTAGGTACATTATCTCTCATAAATTTATTTTGTTGTCAGCAATTTTACCATCTTTTGCCGCTAGGCAACAGGTGAACTGAAGCCTCAATAATACCTGTATCAAATCTCCTATGTCATGCGTTTGCTACTCGTTTAGACGATGCATCCGTATGAGCCTTAATCTCTCTAATCTTATATTTGTGGACTTTATGCGAAATGTTGGCTGCAGTTCTCCTCAAATTCCGACCCTCTAAATTTTTTAAACAGTGCTTCTCGAAAATAACATCCCCTTCCCACCAGCGACTCCAGTGGAGCATTTCGATACCACTCGCGCACTGATTGAATCTAGCAGGTACAAACCTAGCCACCCGCCTCTGTAGTGTCTCTATGTAATCCTTAAAAAAGGTTTCGTGGGTATCCCAAACATTTGAGCAAGACTCAAGATGGGGACGTACAAGTGTTATATATTCCGTCTCCTTTACAGACAGAAAACACCTTCCCAAAATTATCTCAATAAAGCGAATCATTCCCCCCCACCTCCGAGTGTCGTTATATGTTCGTTCCGTTTCACTTCGCCGCACGTTACGCCTAGGTATTTAATTGACGCGACTGTGTCAAGCAGCATACTTCTAATGTTGTATCCCATTACAGGACCGTTTCTGCTACTCTTCTACATCAGCTTGTATTTTTATACATTTCTAAATTTTTCTACATTTCTCACACCACCTAAAAATCTGGCATACGTCATCCTGCATCCTATTACAGTCATTCGGTGACGAAACCCTCTTGTACCCCACAACATCATCAGAAAACAGCCGCAGATTGCAACTCATTCTGTCCATCAAGGGCAAACGGCCACACGTAACCATGGTCACACAAAGTGTACTGGCCAAGTCCAAGTGGGAGCACCTTGCGTATCCACCCTACAGCGCGGACATGTCACCAAGTGGCTTCCATCTGTTTGGCGCTCTATAGAAACATCTCATTGGGGATTGCTTCAACTCGGACGACGAACTGAATGACACAGTAGCGGAGTTCGTCTTGTCTGGGAAAAGGAAATCCTTCGGATCTTAAACAGTGTGATAGTTATGCTCAGGCGATTGGGGATTACTTTTGAAGACTTCAATTATACCTGCAGTGTCGTTTCGTACCTTTCATTTGAACACCCCTTGTAACAGATGAATGGGTAACATTGACTGACAAAACTGGGGAAGTAGCAAAAGACCAAATGGAAAAGACCTTCAGAAAATCTTTATTATCATACCGAGCATTGAATTTAATTCAGGAAAGCAGAAAGTATAAAAATCCAGTAAATGAAGCAGGTAAAACGAAGTAGAGACGAGAAAAAATGAGACAGACAGGAAGTGCAAAATGGATTAACAGGAATGGTAAGAGGGCCAACGGAAGTCTGTAGAAGAATTTATAACTATGGGAAAGATAGATACCACCTACAGGAAAACAAAAGAGACTTCGGGAGACAAGAAAAGTAGGTGTATGAATATCAAAAACTCACATGGAAAACCAGTTCTGAGCAAAGAAGTGAAAATTAAAAGGTGGAAAGAGTATAGAGGGGCTCTAAAAACGAAAAGATCTGAGAGACAAAATTGTAGTAAGGGAAGAAGTAGATGAAATAGGAGATGCTATACTGAGAGAATAATTTGACAGATCACAGTTCAAGACCGCTTGCGTAGACGACATTCCCTCAGAGCTACTGAAGTATCTCGGAGCGCAAACCTGACTAAACTATTTCATCTGATGTTCAAGAGGTATGTGACGTGAAATACCGTTGACTTCAGGAAAAAATAGAATTATCGTAATTCCAAAGAAAGCAGGAGCTGCCAGGTGTTAAAATTGCAGAATCACAGTCGTGATTGCAAAATTCTAACACAAATTATTTTCAGCACGGTGGGAAAGGTAGTAGAAGTCGACTTCAGGAAAAAAACAGTTTGGATTCAGTAGAAATGTAGGAACATGCGTAACAATACTGACATTACGACTTGTCTTATATTAAGGAAAACAAACCTACGTTCCAGGCTTTGCGGATTTGGTGAAAGGTTCTCACAATGTTGATTGAAATGCACTCTTTCAAATTCTGAAGTCAGTAGGGGTAAAATACAGGGAACGGAAGGTTATATACAACTTGTACTAACAGCATTTATTAGAGTCGAATGACATGAAAGGGAAGCATTGGTTCAGAAGGGAGTAAGATAGGGTTATAGTCTTTTCCCAATGCTATTCAGTGTGTATATTGAACAATCTATGAAGGAAAGCAAGACGAATATTAGAGAGGAAATTAAAGTTACGGGAAAGAAATGAAATTTTGCGGTCGACCGATGACAATGTAATTCTGTGAAAAACAGCAAAGGACCTGGACGAGCAATTGAACGGAATGGACATTGTCTTGAAAGGATTGTGTAAGATGAACATTAACAAGAGTAAACCAAGGGTAACAAAATTTTTCCTGCGAAATCAGGCGAAACCGAAGGAATTAGAATAGGTAACGAGATAATAAAGGTCGTAGTTTATTATTACGAATAAATGTATAAAAATGCAGAAAAGCGTTTCTGAAAAAGATAAATTTGTTAACATCGAATAACAATTTTAGCGTTAGGAAGCCTTTTCTGTAGGCATTTATGTGGAATATTGCCTTTTACGATAGCTAAACATGGACGACAAATAGTTCAGAGAAGCAGAGGACATAAACGTTTGAAAGCGAATGTTACAGACGAATGCTGATAATCAGGTGGCTAGATCATTTAACTGGTCAGGAGGTTCTGTACAGAAATTGGGATAAAATTTCTGGCATGACCAAATTTAATGACATTCTAAGCATGAAGGAATGGTAAATTTAGCTTTGCAACGAAGTGTATGAGGTAAAATCGCAGAGGGAAACCAAGAGACGAATACATTAAGTAGGTTCAAAATTCAAATAGATATGAGTTGTCGTTCTTATGAGGGGACTAAGAAGCTTGCTCTGGATAGAGTAGGGAGGAGAGCTTTATCAGATCACTCTCCAGAATGAAGACCACAGCAACAACAACAAAACCAAGAAAATCTGTAGTTACGCATTGAAGTGACAGTGTCGCTGCTGTTAGTTCTATTTCCCCTAGAGGCACTAATGTCGTTCAAAGTGCAGGCGTAAACCTTTACGTAAACGTTAGACGACTGTGATATTATATTTAATTATTTATTAAACTCCCTGATGATTCTATAATCATGCTAATCACTGCATTGAATCATATTTCGTAGAACATAGTAGCCAATAAGAACATTTTCTGAAACATACTAAAGCTGAAAAATCAATGAGTGAATAGCTTTACCGAAGAGTAATTATTGTTTTATATTGCACGTCATATTCATTAATCAATAAATATCTTGATCCGATCGTTACCTAACTTCCGATCAGAAGATATCATCAACATTACTTGAGACGTCTTAGAGTTTGTCTATAGGAAACACACATGCACACATCGGTTTTCATAGATACAGATTTTATTGGTGTGGAATGTTGCTCCGGTTCATATTGCCAGTGAATTTCATCTGCATGTTCACGATTATATCTTCTTTCGTACTTCATATTGTTCCTTATGCGCGCCCCAATATATATATATATATATATATCGTGAGAATTAAGCTACACGAGTGGCCATCTAAAATGCAAGGATAGGAGATATCACATTCTTGTATTTACGTATTTATTTATTTTGCGGGTGGGGACAGTGTACCCCTGGCGAGTGGTTTCGTAATCATCGATCGGGCGTTTCGAAAGGCAAGATACCGTCGTAAGAGAGAGGCCTAGGCAGCGATGCAAACCAACGCGCAACGAAGAAATCTTGAAATTTGCGTGGCACATGCGGTTGCGGGTTGTCCCGTTGCAATGTGTTCGTCGGCATGCTACGAACGGAAGGACAAGAGGCTCCTCCAGAGATAATACTAGATGGTGCTTCAGTGGTATGTACTATGGGGTGCGCGACTGGAATCTAATACCACCCAAAATGAGGTACAGGACACTTATAGCAACGAAGAAGAAAACAGTTCGATTTTGTGTCATCAAGGTGTCTGCAGACTCTAATCATATATGGATCCGTCGGTTGAAGCAACGCGTCCGTATCCCAGTTATTCTAGCACCTCAAAAGTGGTCGTATTATGCCTAGAGACATCGTGGTGAGGAACTTTTCAGCTGTTGCCTGGTACATCACCACACTGTTGGTGCATCCGATATTACTGTTTGGGGTGGTAATTGGGTTTCACCCTGCATTCAGCTAGTGCGCTTGCCAGCCAGAGTTAGATCTCAGAACTGTTGGTATATTTACTACGTTCTATTCAACTCAGAACATAGATTTTTGTAATCTTAATATAAAACGAATTCAATTTTCCATGGCCCCTTTTCGTACTGAGGAGTCATTGGTATTCAGAATTCACTGGGCTTGTTTTTGTACAGTGCATGTACCTCCTACTTTGAGCACGATTCCCCAAACAAGACTTTGCGACTGTATTACAGCATCATCTGCAATAATTCCCTTGGAACTTCCAGTGTTACCTAGGAATTACAATTACTTCTGACTTAAATTGGAAAGAACACGTAGATAATGTCGTGGGATAGGCGAACCAGAGACTGCGTATTATGGCAGAACTCTTAAAGGATGCAACAGAACTACTAAAGAAACTGCATACACTACGCTTGTCCGTCCTTTTATGGAATATGGCTGCCCAGTGTGGGATACTTATCAAGTGGGTTTGACGAAGGACATCGAAAGAGTCCAAAGAAGGGCAGCTCGTTTCGTATTGTCACGATACAGGGGAGACAGCGTTACGGACATGATACAGCATCTGGGATGGGAATCATTACAGCAACGGCGCTTATCGCTGCGGCGTGGGCTACTTACGAAACTAGAATCGCCAACATTCTCCTCCGAATGCGAAAATATATTGTTGACATCAGAATAAAATACGATAAATCAGAGCCCGAACGGAGAGATTCAGGTGTTCATTCTTTCCGTGCGCTATTCGAGAATGGAATGGGTGATAAAATAGTATAACGGTGGTTCGATGAATCCTTTGCCAGGCACTTAAATGTGATTTGCAGAGTATCCCATGTAGATGTAGATGAAAAGGAGGTCTGCGGCACACCAGAAATCAAGTTAGAAGACTTCTCTGTGTTGGAGTGAGCGATGTGGCTTAGTGGTAACATTGGACTGCCATCGGGAAGACGGTGGTTCGAATCAACATTCGGCTTTAGCTTTTCTATGATTTCGCCAAATCACTTCGGGGATATGTCGGGAAGGTTCCTCTGAAAGTATTATCAATATTTACTCGCACCAGCGATTTTCTTTTAGGTCACTGTATAAGGTATGGGTGTTCTACCAAATGGTGACATATGAAAATTTGTGCCGGGTCGGGACGAAAGCGGGTTTCCCACTTTTCGCGAATGGTCGCCTTAACCACTAGGCTACCCGAGCACAACTCCAGGACCGACCAAAACTTCCATATTCCACACTGGCTTCACATATAACTGTCAACTTCCTCCGAAAGGACACGGCCGATTTCCTTCCCCATACTCACCCAAACAATTCAAGCATTTAGCTCCGCCTCTAATAACCTCGCTGTCGGCGTTCACCCCAATCTCCGCCGAGAAGTCTCAGTGTTTGACTCCCATCAGGCATAATTCGTCCCCAGCCCAGTCCGGAGAGAGAGATAAGCGCGGGGCAGTCTCGTAAACACGTGCTCGCTACTCGGCACGGATAAGCCGTTCGCCGCTGCCCAAACACCATTTGGCTGGTGGGCCTACCTGCCGGCCGCGCCAGACACCCCTCCCCCGCTATCGAGCCGCCCCCACCCTCCGCCGGCCACCATCTGATGCGACGCACGCACTCCTGCGCCCCTCACAATCGATATCGTCGTGACAAGTGAGCTACGCTCTCCTACACGTCACGGTACGGCCGCCCACGACCGCGCGCTGCTAATTTTAGCGGGCTCCGTAATTCCACTCGCGCTAATCCGATAGGCGCGTTCCGGAGACTGTCGCCGGAAATCACTGCGCAGGTCGGAAATGAGTCGTAACAGGTGCGCGCACGTGCGTCACTCCATATGCGCCAGCAGGCCGCCGCTGAATGTTTCACGAGGCACGCATTTGCGCACCGAGGCGGAACGCGGCTTGCCCATCTCCAATGGGAAAGGGTACGACAATGGTCCAGTAATAGCTGTACGGAAAATAGACGTCCTGCTTTAATGCTGGGAGGTTTCACATCGCGACAGATCTTAGAGCTTATATTACCAAAGAGTGACTGAAAAGAAGTTACTAACCTTATATGAACTCAGTGGTTTCTTCAATACTACGATTTATTAAAGAATTAAGCAAAGAAAATTACAGTGATTGTGCTGCACGGAAATCTTGGAACTGATTCTGTCTTTGGTGAGCAAATGTCAAGAGTGGCTGAGAGGTGACAGGCCTCTGCTCCAGGTATCTTAAAGTCAGCACTCGGAATGCTCCGTCTTTGAACTGAAGTGTACGCTGCGATGGCTCATAGGGAATTTAATGAAACTCCACCTCCAGTTGCTTTTATTGGTGCTTTATTTAAGCCCACACTACCGGTTTCGGCCTCTATGTTTGGCCATTTTCAAGTGTGACAAACGTAAAGTTGCTTTCTCTACGGCATAACGTTTGTCACACTTTGAAAATGGCCTAACATAGAGGCCGAAACCGGTAGTGTGGGCTTAAATAAAGCACCAATAAATGCAACTGGAGCTGGACTTTCATTAAATTCTACCACAGTTGTGGCAACAGCAAGTATCCAGTCATGGAGAAACTAATAATCACAGGGAATTGCCTGAAGTGATTTTTTTACCTTTATTTTGATTCGCCTCGAGGAGCAGTCAGAGTCCTCTTATGCCGCTTTGCAGCCAAAAGAATACATCTGTTTAGGCGCCATCACACAACTGTTTCACAATTAGTACTGTACTTTACGCACCAGTTGTCAATAATAAAATATATATGTCAACAAGACATGTTTCAGGACGACATTATCTCATTATCAAGTTCATATAACTTATTTGCTGCTAGGGAGCATCGTTAAACACAATAGTTGTGTATGTACATTGTCAAAAATAAAACTTTGCGCAGCACCGCATGTTTCTCTGATAGCAGTGCACAACTTACTGCCATCAGAGAAACATGCGGTGCTGCGCATAGTTTTCAAATGTTCAAATGTTTTTAGAGTCTATGGGACTTAACTACGGGGTCATCAGTCCCTAAACTTACAAACTACTTATGAACTGCTTACGAACTAGGACGGCACAAATATCCATGCCCGAGGGGGATTCGAACCCCCGACCGTAGTGGCCGTGCAGACCGTGACTGGCGCGGCTCAGCCCCTCGGCCACCGTGGCCGGCTGACAACTGGCGCGTGAAGTACAGTAATAATAGTAACAAAAGAATACTATAGTTGACAAGGTGACATAGATGTTAACAATGAAGGTAAAAATGGTAATGTATAAAGAGAAGGGGAAATGTAATAAAAACAATGTAGTTCACACTTGGAGGAACGTTAAAAAAGGCCTTGGTGGCTAAAATCAGAGACATAGTTTGAAGCAAATAGGAGCACGCAACGCTAGTACTGCTGCAGGCGGCGTTTCCATCACGATATAAGCATAGATCACACAAAACTGGTCCACGAAGCACAGATAAATATCTGAAGCACTTCACTTAGGGGACCTCACAGGGGAAGGTGGAGGAAGAAGGAGGAGGCACGGACTGAATGGAGGGATCAGGAAGGGTTGGGAGATATTGTGGGACTGCAGGGAATCCGGGTGGTGGGGATGAAGGAACCAAGTGTGGGGAAGGATAAGGAGGTAACAGGTGTGGAGAGAGCCCAGCAAATCCATGGGGAAGGTGGAGAAGGAAGACGGAGGTGCAGAATGAATGGAGGGATCAGGAGGGGTTGGTAGATATTGTGGGAGTGCAGGGAATCCGGGTGGGGGATGGGTGGTAGGGATGAAGGAACCAAGTGTGGGGAAGGATAAGGAGATAACGGGTGTGGAGAGAACCCAACAAATCCATGGGGAAGGTGAAGGAGGAAGACGGAGGCGCGGAACGAATGGAGGGATCAGGAGGGGTTGCGAGATATTGTGGGAGTGCAGAGACTCCAGGTGGGGATGGGGGTGGGAGTGGGGAAGAAGGAACCAAGTGTGGGGAAGGGTAAGGAGGTAACGGGTGTGGAGAGGGGGCAGCAAATCCATGGGGAAATCAGCTGGTAGGAGGGATATATTTCAGGACAGAGGACCGATAGGGGGAGGCGGAGGAAGTTACCCTGGGAGAGAATGTTGAGTGTGTGAAGGTGAATTGAGGGATACAATCGAGTAGGCGTGACAGAGGCCAAGGATAGCTGAGAATAGGGTACACTGAAGGATGATGGTAGTCTGTTTTGCTGATCATATAAAGGATATGTTCGAGGATCAGGGGGAGGTGAGTGGGTGAGATCATATAGGATCCACATGGGGGACGGAAGTCGGATATGGTAAAATAGGCGGAGGGCATAGTGTTCAGGAGGATTTGTAGTAGGCGGGAGGGGGGGTTATGGTGTATGGGTTGAGACTTCCTGTTCAGCCAGGGGACTTTTTAAGGATGGGTTTAAATTGTGGAGTCCTGGAAAGAAAGCGGTGGAGTGTAAGGTCGACGTATTTGAGGGTGGGGTGTGGGGGATTGGACGATCGTGGAGTGTAAAGTAGAAATCATGGAGGCGGAAGGAGCGGGTTGTACGGTCAATCCTGGGCCGGCGTTGTGATACGGTGCTCCCCAGCTGTTATCCGCGAACTCTGAAAGAATGGGTTTTAAGTAGGGAGCTTTCTGTTTATTTTTCTCTGAAGTCAGTTTTCCACTTGGTGCGCCTGTCGAGTTTAGACTTTCTGGCGTACTCGGGTGTTTGTTGGGCTGTGAACTGCAAGGAGTTTTCTTTTGGCTGGCAGCACATAAACACACTATTCCAAAATTGCGTTATTAGAGAAAAGAAGACTGTTTTCGGATATCATCGCGCGGGTCAGAGACGTAATAGGTGAGCGTATATGGGTCAGGCAATATTGGCCACCCGGCCACGATTGAATATGAGTGACGTGCGGCTGTGTACGAAGGTGGAACTGAGCTTACACTCCTAACATAGGAAAAACTACGAACTCATTCCAACGAAAGCTGTACAGAAAATAGGATGGAAGTAATTACTGTTTTAATGCTGGGAGCTGTCATCTGCCTATTTACAAATGAAAATTATCTGACAGAGGGTTTGTCGAATCCCTTTCATCATATTTCACAATCATTTCATTCCCTAATAGTGTGAGGGGAAAAAGGAACATCAAAGTTTTTTTGATCTGATTTCTGTTATATCTTACAGCAGTAGCTGCGTGATTATGTTAGGATCCGGATGGCCGCTCTCGCCGAAGGTTCGAATCCTCTCTCCGGCATGGTTGTGTGTGTTATCCTTAGTGTAATTTAAGTAGTTTGTTAGTCGAGAGACTAATTACTATAACACTTTGCTCGAAAAAGTTCACAAACATTTGATTTTGAAAAATAATGTTTGTAAAGCTATGGAACCAAAAGGAAGTGGTCACCAGTTGCAAGACTTTCAAATTACTTACACTAACTTACACTAAGGACAACACACACACACACACAAACACCCACACATACATGCCTGAGGGAGGACTCAAACTTCCGACGGGGAACATATGCATACTCCGCAGCAAGGCGCCTTAGAGCACACAGCCACTCCGCGCGGACTATTTGATTTTCTGATCTTATGATTATGATCCTGTCTCCGTCTACTTGTGGGGGCTAGCAAACTGTCTTCGGATTCGGTGGAGAAAAGTGGTGAACAAAATTTCTCACTGGTTTCTTTTAATGATCTGCAAGCCTAATCGTGCATCATTTCCGTGACACTCTCTTCCTTGTATAGCCACAACGAGCTGATATTTGCTGAGCTTTGTATCCTCTACCAGTCCAATTGTGTAGAGATCACACAATACGCAGCAATACTCTAAAGTAGGACAGACAAGTGTAGTGCAGACAGTTTCCTTAGTAGAACTATTTCATTATCTAGGTGCTCTGCCGATGAAACGTAGTCATTGGTTCGCCTTCCTCACGATATTTTTCATGTGTTCTCCCCAATTAAAGTTCTTTGTAATTGTAATTCCTAGGTATTCAGTTGAATTAACGGCCTGTAGATTTGACTGATTTATCGTGTATATGTATTTTGACGGATTTCTCTTTCATATATGGATGATTTCACAGTTATCATTGTTGTCAATTGCCTATTATTACACCATGAAGATACCTTATATAAATCATTTTGCAGATGCTTTTCACTTTCTGATGGCTTTACTAATTGATAAATGACAGCATCATCCACGATCAGTCGAAGAGACCTGCTTAGAATGTCTTTCAAATCTTATATAAAGAAATAGTAGGAGAACTATCTCATTGTGGAATGCCAGATATTTCTTTTTTATTTACTCGTTGACTTCCGTCATGTGCTACGTACGTTGTTTCTGACAGGAAATAGATATGCTACCAAAGAGTAACTGAAAGTGAATTACTAAATATTGACTTCCAATCCTTCGCCTGCAAAGAGTAAGCAGGAGACTGCCACCGGAAATTACTGCGCAGGTCGGAAATGGGTCGCGTAACAGGTGCGTGACCGTGCTTCAGTCAATATGAACCACCCGGCCGTAAGTGAATGTTTCACGAGGCGAGTGCAGCTACGCACTAATGTGCAAAGAGGTTTATGCACTTACAATAGGAAGCATTCCGGTATCGTTCCAGTGATATCCTCACAAAAATGGAATTATGTACTGCTTTAATGCTAGGAGATACAGTGGTATCAATTTTCACATAACGATAGTAATCAATGGTAATGTCGAGTCACTGAAAGTAAACATCGTTTTCCCAAATTCTGTCACCAAATAAAGACGCAGTAAACAATCTTTGTAACCTACACTGTGGTACCATTACCACGATTCACAGACGTTGCCGTGATAGTGTGGTTTGCGTGCCTCAACGATACAGACAGCCGTACCATAGGTGGAACTACAGCTGAGGGGCATGAGATGACCCACGATTCCTCGATCGATCTTGACATTTGCTCACCAAAGACAGAATCAGTTCCAAGATTTCCGTGCAGCACAATCACTGTAATTGTCTTTGCTTAATTCCTTAATAAATCGTAGTATTGAAGAAACCACTGAGTTCATATCAGGTTAGTAACTTCTTTTCAGTCAATCTTTGGTAATATAAGCTCTGAGATCTATCGCGATGTGAAACCTCCCAGCATTAAAGCAGGATGTCTATTTTCCGTACAGCTATTACTGGACCATTGTCGTACCCTTTCCCATTGGAGATGGGCAAGCCACAGAAATTCCCTCCATCAAATCTACGCTAGGCGGCGTGGTGCGCAGAGCAATGGCGGTCGCAGGGAGACAAGAGATTTTGCAGGTTGGTGGTGGTAACGCGGACGGAGCGGGAGGCTTTTGGATGTTTTCGGACGTCGAGAGCGGCGTACAGTCGGGACGTGCAGGGTGGAAGTCGTGCGGAGGCCTAACAGCAACAGGGAAATGCCGGTCAAACCATTTAAAGGCCCGTCCTGAACAACTGGGTGACGGCAAAACTACCTTACGTTCTCCGAGTTGACGTTGACTTACAAGCCTGATACTGGTCGGCTACAATGGTTCCAAGAACCGAAAACTGGGTGAATATATTTGACACTTTGTACAGTGTCAACGCTCTGCGTATAGCACTGGTGGTCTGTCAATTTGGACGTTACCCTGCAATGGAAGTGCTTGGAGGTTTCTAATCTTGGTTTGCCGTCTCCCACCATGTTGAGTCGACCTTTAGTGCTTGGTTTGCGAGATCTTGATTTTTCTTCTTTATGAGATGTAGTTCTACTCAGCCTCCTAAGGGAAAACTGCCTATGAACTATTCTCTTTAACTATTGTACTTTCATTACTTTTATTCTGTCGGGTCCGTCGGAACCACTCATTGATGTTACATAGACTGTATTTATTTGATTATTACTTAACACGTCATTTATATTAAAGGTCTGCAATTGTACGACCCATGAAGTGTTCGGTTTGAATCCTTGCTGTGGGTCGTTCATTAATGTTTAGAATATCGAGCTTTTATTAGGTTTCTGTGATTTACGTTAAAAGATGTAGATGGACCCTACTCACTGAAATGGACTCCTTTCCTAATGATGGTCATTAGTTTGGATCCAAGTTACATTTGCCACTAAGAAGCCGTTTGACTTCTGTGTCACTTCCTCTATTTGAGGAGCTCATTTAAGCACACCAACCGTCCCATCGGTGAAACGTGTTACTGTTACTGTGAACGCCGGGCTTTCTGCCATCATTTTCAGAGTAACGTGAATCGTGTCTACTTAAATTTGAATTTTACATCGGGCAAAAGTTAACCTACCGATCCACGGCAGTGCTCGAGGGCTTAGAGTCCCTTACCTAATTGTTAATTACAGGTGGCGGAGGGGAGGGAACAAACATAGACGTCACCATGGTGACGCCAAACATCATCGGTGACATCAAAAACTGGAGAGTCTGTGATAAACTAACCACCAGTGACCACAACCTGATCACTTTTGACATTGGAGGGCACGTGGGAGGCTGGGAAGCAGGACGGGAATGGCAGCTAAATTACAACAAGACTGATTGGCACTGTTTGAAGAGAGTGTGCCGTGCCGATTTTCTCGGAGAATGATCTGCACATCGACAGTTGCACACAGGATCTGGTTGCCAGTATAACCCGTGCATACCACTCAGGAGGAGGACCGTTGCGGCCTCCCTCTCGCAGTGGTCTGCTGAGCTGCAGAGGTTGCGATAGTCGGTCAGGCGGGCGAGAAAGCACTACCAAAGGAGCGTGGTCTTGCAGAGTAAACAACACTGGCTCCAAAACTACAGGGAGTTGAAGGATCTATTGTTCAAAGAGCTACAGAGAACATGATTGAATAGTTGGGAGCAGTTTGAAAAGACTCAACTTGCCACTGACCCCTGGGGCATGCCCTACAGGCTGGTCAGGGATAAAATCAAGTCGCCCATGTTTTTGACAACCATTATGGATGGGGACCAGTGCACAGGTACTTGGCAGGAGAGTCCTGAGATCCTGCTCCGGACTCTACTCCCTGACGATGAACCAGAAACTGACCAGATCAGAGACAGTGATCTCCACCACTATTAAAATAACGTCTACCCCTTTTCGGAAGAGATGGAACGCCCCAGGGCCCGACCGGATCACCTCTGAAGTAGTACAGTATCTCGCCCCCCAGATCGTTCCTCAAGTGAAGAAACAATACGAGTGTCTGCGACATGAGAGGTTTCCCGCCAAGGCCAAAATAATCAAGAATGGGTCTGATAAGGATCCGGCGCTGGCCAAGTCCTATCGGCCAATGTGCCTCCTCGATGTTCTAGGGAAGTCACTTGAGTGACTTCTTGCTGGGAGATTGGAAGCACACCGAGTTTTGTGTGGCGTGAGTAACAGACAATTCGGCTTTTGCGCCGTGCATTCCGGGTGCAACGCGAACGCCCTAGCGGCTGAGGTCCGTAGCTCCACTCTCCAGAAATACGTAGTTGGTATCATGGTGGACATCAGCGATACCTTTGATAACCTCTGGTGGCCTTCGCTCTTCTCTCGACTCCGGGAGATTGAGTGTACAAGGGCCGCTTTATGGTTGTCTCAGAGAATACTGTGTCGGAAGGTAGGTCCACCTATTTTCGCCCTGCGGAGTCATGAGCTAGGAGATCACCAAGGGATGTCCTCAGGGCTCTGTCCTGGGGCCACTGTTTTTGGACATAAATATGGAGCCCTTGCTCCATGAGCTGCGAAACAGCCAAGATGTGCTAGAGGTAATAGCCTACTCAGACGACCTCCTTCTGATGGTTGGCGGCAAGAGCTGAGAGGATCTCGAAGCACGGATCTCCTGGGCAGTTAACATCCTCACCTCGTGGTGCCAAAGAACTAAACTGACAATAGCACAAGCACAGTCAACATATCTGCTTCTCAAAGGGTACAGTACGAATCAATGATGTACCAGTAATTCACAGAAGTCAGGCGTGATTCACGATGAACACAGGAATTTCGCGACTCATATCGACGTGGTGGCTGACCGGGCAATGGTAACTTTGAATAGGCTTGCTGGGATTGGGCACCGGAGATTTCATCTCCCACCCAACCTCATCAAACTCTATCACAATAGCATATTGAGAATAGCATACGATAATGGGCTACGGATCTGTCAGCTGGGCTCACAGACTCACCAGGGTGGCGCCTGCCACGGCAGTGATAAGGATACACAGATGTTTCCCGTTGCTCTCCATTTGAGCGTAGAGTACTGCCCCAGGCAGCTCTCTCCTGGTATTGATGGGACTCTGTCCCATAGATATCAGAATAAGACGGTTGGCTGCTGGATACTGGATCAAGAAAGGGAATATGCAGAAGGTGGAAGAAATCTTGGGAACACACGGAGAAGGGGAAGCAGCAGTGAAAGAAGGAGAACTTCAGCTATTGCAAAAACTCTGGGATCAGAAGCAGACGGGGAGAAGAACTCACCGTTTGTTACCTGATGTAGGGATAGGCTGCAGATGACGTACTTTCATCCAACCCGAGGACTTATACATTTTCTCACTGGCCATGGCCCATACCCGACAGTGTGACTGTGGTAACCCAGAAGTACACAAGAACATGTCATATTTGAGTGCCCCACATATGAGAACCTGGTAACACAACACAGACAACAACTGATATAACACAACTATTAAAACCAGAAGAGACTTTTAACATCCTCAATGAAAATACGAAACGTTTCCTCTGACTTCATCAAGTAATACTTGAACCAAGTCTAGTCTTTTCCAGGATGTGACAGCTGCACCAGAGTCGTGCCGCCGGGGTGTGGAATGGCCGCCAGTGATGGCCGGAATCCACCACACCCTGGACGAGGACTGGCTGCATCAAAACCGGATACGACGCTAATTTTAAGTCAGAAATCAGTTAAATGTAGTAACATAACGAAATACTGCTGTGTAAACTGCCAGCCCAGTGCCAGGGACACTTTCGCTGGAATCAGTTCGGCAAACACCGGCCACATAACAGTAGGTTTGCATCTCCTGGCACATCTGTAAACACTGCAGATGGGGGGATGAACACACACACACACAGAAACAACAACATGCACACAACAGATAGAGAACTTCCACACAAAGAACCCCAGCATCACCCAACAAACACAAAACAATGAAACAAACAGCAATTGTTAATTACATGAAAGCTACAAGTTTATTCGTGTATATTAGAAGCTTGTACCACCCGTGTGGTTCAGCCATCGGCTCTGTGGCATGTTTCGTCTAAGAGGGACCGCTCTACTTTGAAGTATGTTGCCCTGTTATTTATATGTGCATATATTTTTAATTTTTTTTTACCTCTTTCAGTTCCATTACTAATTGTTTCTTTATGTATAATTTAAAATTTTAATGCTTGTGCGAGTATTGATTGGCGCTCTATTTGAAATTGCTAAATAATTGGAACACTTGAAAGCAGTGGCGAAACGAAGCGTTGGAGGCGTCTTGACAAGATGGCAGGTGTCTTGATCACAGATTTTTAAATATAGTGTGCACTAAACGAATTCATGTGTGGGGAGGCAGTGGCTCACTATTCTATATTTTTAAATATAGTGTGCACTAAACGAATTGATGTGTGGGGAGGCAGTGGCTCACTATTCTTATGTACCATCTGGTGTGCGACCACTGAAGTGTAATTCCATTTGAGGATGTCATATCCCTTCGGAAGTCTAGGCGCAACAAATATACAATGTGAAACGCATAAAACTTGCGCTGGAAATTGTTGCGGAAGTAGAAAGTGCTGCTGATGTCAATTTAACAAGACTAGATTGGTAGTCAAGAGTTGGTATTGCCAGCAAGAAATATTTTCATTTTTTAAAATTGTACTGATACCTAAAAAGTGTGTTTTATGCAATCATACACTTTTCTAAGTGTAACACTACCTACTGACATTAAGAACCTAAATTCAGGAGGAATTAGAATATCAGTGTAGTTGCAAGTTCCTGGTATAAGCTGATTACGAGATGTATTTTGAAAAATTTTCACACCGAAGCTAGTACAATTCGCATGGTAGCGGACACTAAGGACCAACAAAATCCATACAAAAGAGACGAAGATTCTGGCCACTAATGAAGTAATATTGCAAATTACCACTGGAACCGTCGATACTCACATTTGTAAGGAAACACTACTGCACATGGACTAACATTTTAGTGGAGATGTCCGAGCAGGCTACAGTAACACGTATCCGTACCTTATAATGTACTTGAAATGTCTTGCTAGACAGTCTCTTTTCAGATTTCCACTCCACAAACACAGAGAGCAAATATGTCAAATTCTGGAAGATGCCCGATCAATCCAATGATTTGGATACATGCTGGAATTCTGCACTGGACACCCACAATGTTAATACTAAAGGTTCTTCTTGGTCTGCAGAGAAACTTCTACCATCCCTGGAAGATGGACTGTTAGCAGTCTCGGAGTGTGGTCGTCCGCCTATCGGAAACAGGCCTATTACAGGAAAATGACCGGCAGCACACCCACACATCTGCCCTTGCTTTGTTGTTCCCTGCTGCTGAATATGCAGCATCTACAAGGCAGAACTCCAGACATGGCATACAAGTAAATATTGCCCTAAATGAAACAGGACGAATTGTAACCGGCTCTTGCGGGCAAACCCTGTTGCCAAATGTACCACCTCAAGGGCGTAGCACCTCCAGACTCCCGAACGACAACAGCAGCTGAAATGGAAAGAAAGAAGTAGGAGATGTACCTGACACATCAAGACTCATGTCGAGAAAACGTTTCATCCGAACAACGCAACCAATCAACACATCACTTGCAGACCAGAGGATACAACTCTGGCGTATTTCATCATCAGAGAAATATTTGGACAGCTCCAAGGAAGAATTAATTATCTTCAAAAGTAAAACGCCAACGTCGCTATATGATTTGAAAAGGTGCAGGATAAATTATGGCAGTAGAGAGAGTTCGGGCAGGTGTTAACTGGTTTTATTGCTTCTCAAAGATACATTACAGCAGGATTTCCCGAGGTTAGTTCTGGACGCCTGTATAATGCTTAGGTGGGGATGGCGGTGTGGCTGTTGTGCTTCTGCGGCAAGCCACTCCCTTCTGACACTGCCGTCTAGCTGCTCGTGTTTCTACTAGGCCAGATGCCTTCGAAGGTCGATGGCGGAGTCATGCCGCTCCACCCGCTCGTTGATCGCTGGCCGACTACCGTCGATGCATCACCGCGGGATGAACGGTGATTGAGCCCGTTCTGTGCTGCCCGCTGTGCCTAAGGAGAGTGGTTCGAACCCTGGCGCTGTCCTACCGGCCCCATCTTATCGCGTCGATACTGGTGCCGGTAGCTGGTGAGATGACTAGAGCCCCTCACTGCGACATGATATCACGTTGGCCTGTCGAATGGCCCGTTGTCCGGTCTCGAGAGATGAACCACGAACCGCTGGCGACGCTCTTGGAGCTGCAACTGCTAGTTGATTACTTGGTGCCATACTGTTACACTCCGAACCGAGCTGCGAATTGTCGACTGCCCTCAAACAAAAGCTTTTCATTTCACTCTGCTTCGCCGTGCTCCCCCAAAAGTTCCATTTCAAGTCACATATAAGTCAACAACTTCGGCACTCGTCTGGTGTATTGACTCCGGTAGTTACCCTCTTGCTGTTACTACTGTGTTTGAAGTTCTGGCCGGCCGCGACCCAGGAGTCACGTATTTCTTACACAGAGCTGTTGCGCCATCGGAATGGAACTCTTGCCTCAATCACTGCTCTGAATCGGCGCCTCACTTCCGGCTTCTTCCACACTGCGACTATTTCGTTCATGTACCTAAAATTCCTACAGTATACTCATTGAATTTACTGACCGGTTTCAACCTACATCTACATAGATACTCTGCAACTCACATTTAAGTGCATGGCATTAACCACTTTTATAACTTTTCTCTACCTTTCCATTCTCTAATAGCGCGCGGGAAGAAAGAACACCTAGATCGTTCCGTTTTTGATCTGATTTCTCTTATTTTATTGGGATGGTCATGCCTCCCTAATTAGTTGAGTGCTAGCAAAATATTTTCACATTCAGAAGTAAAAGTCGGCGATTGAAACTTCGCAAACAGATCACACCGCGATGAATAACGTCTTTCTTTTAATGATTTCCACCTCAAAACGTGCAACATTTCCCGACCCCCCCCCCCCCCGGTAAGGTGATAAAACAAAACGAGATGCCCTTCTCTGAACCTTCTCAATATCTTCCGTCAGTCTCACCTGGAGAGGGTCGCACAGTGGGCAACAGTATTCCAGGAGAGAACGCAAAAGTGTGATGTAGGCAGTCTCTCTGCTGGAACTGGTGCATTTTCGAAGTTTTCTGCCAATGAAACGTAACCTTTCGTTCGCTTTCCCCACAATATTTTCTGTATTGTGTTCTCTCCAGTCTAAGTTGTTCGTAATTGTAACTCCCAAGACCTTAAGGTCTGACTGATTTATCGCGTAATTGAAGTTCAGCAGATTTCTTTTAGTGGTCATGTGTATTACTTCACACTTTTCTTTATTTAGTGTTAATTGCCAATTTTGTCTAAATCACTTTCCAGTTGCTTTTGATTCTCTGTTTACTTCACTAACCGATAAACGACAGCATCATCGGCGAGCAGTCTAAGGGAGCTCTTCAGATTGTCTCCAAAATCGTTTATAAACACAAGAAAAAGTATGGGTTCTATAACGCTTCCCTAGGGAACGCCAGATATCACTTTTGTTTTACTCGATGACTTATCGTCAATTACAACGAACTGGGTCCTTTCTGATGGGAAATCGTGAATCCAATCTCACAATTGGGGAGATATTCCATAAGCACGCAATTTCATTAGAAGCCGCTTGTGGGGTACAGTGTCAAAAGCCTTCCGGAAATCCAGAAATATGGAATCGATTTGAGATCTCTTGTCGGTGGCACTTATCACTTCATGTGAATAAAGGGCAAGCTATGTTTCGCAAGAGCGATACTTTCTGAATCCATGTTGACTATTGGTTAATAGGTCGTTCTCTTCGAGGTAGCTCATAATGTTCGAACAAAGTATATATTCCAACATCCTACTGCAAATCGACGTCAGTGAGATTGGCCCGTAAGCTTCGGGATCACTCCTATTGCCTTTCTTGAATATTGGAGTAACTTGGGCACTTTCCAGTCTTTGGGTACGGATCTTTCGCTGCGTGATAGGTTGTATATTATAGCTAAGTACGTAACTATTGCATCAGCATACTCCGAGAGGAATCTAGTTGGTATACAATCTGGTCCGGAAGATTTGTTTTTGTTTAGTGACTTAACTTGTTTTACTACTCCAGGAACATCTACACTAAGTTTCGCATGCTGGCAGCTGTTCTTGGGTTGTATTCTTGAGTGTGGGCTACGCAAACATCCTCTGGTCGTATGAAATTCTATAAATTTTATACGACCAGGTGATGGTGGCGTACCCAATTGAAACTAGTCGTCAGTAAATAAAATCATCATATAACGACCTTGGCGTCTTACTATTGAAGATAATTAGTCTATGCAGATCGCCTCCATCCTGCGATATCAGGCAATATTCCTAAGGAAGAACGAGACTTGAAAGGTACTCGATAGACGGAGAACTAGAGCATCTCGCTGCAAGGAGAACATGAAGAAATGGGGATATATCTGAGGGGGCGAGCTATGTGCGTGTGGTGCACCTCAAGACCAGCAGCACCTAAGCGACTGCAAGAAACTTTCAGGACCTGTTTCCATGGACGATATGGTTATCGCCAAAGATGAGGCAGTCTGTGCAACATAATTCTGGGCAGCACATGGAAAATATATATTTTCCATGTGCTGCCCAGAATTATATATATATATTCTGTGTAGATCTTGTAATATATATGTGTGATGTTATATATTAAATGTTATCAGATCAAATCAAATGTTTGTAAATCTATCGGAACAAACTGCATGGCCGTCAGTCCGTACCGTACCGTACTTAAACTAAGTAACCTAAGGACAACACACACATCCATGCCGCAAGGACTCAGACGGCAAGCAACCGCGCTCTCCGCAGCGAAGCGCCTTAGACCGTTCGGCTACTCCACCGCGGCTAATATGTTATGTTCTGGACACGTATAAATAATTAAAAGTTTGTGCTTCACTGTCCCACATGTTTCTTTCGTCACTGACGTTCCACCTGACGAAGCCAACGGGCAATAGTTGGCCATGATTGGTAACCGTGTACTACTGTCTTAATGCTAATGTACAGACGATAACACGATTGACCGGATGGTTTTCTAGCAGCTCTTAAATGAGGGATGAGTGGTAGGGAGGTAACTTAAGTCGTTAAAGAATGCGTAGAACACTTGCCTCCCTCATGCCACTTCTTGGAGCCATTTCGCGGGACTTAAGAAGCGGTACAACTCCGACAGCAGATAATACGAGTAATTAAGTTCCTGGCTTCGCTGTCGCAACATGTTCGCAGATGTCATGTTGTCTAGGTGTTACAATACGAAATCCTATGGTTGAAGAGGATGATAATTGCCGAGATGGAGGATGACTATTAGAACATGTTTTCGCATACATCGTACAAGAACGAACTACAATCTTACTATACTTTCCGTACACCGTGAGATGCCCGCTTTTCCTACAATGGTAAATCTCGTCTTGCACTCACGACCTTCTAGCACATCTCTGACCACCAAAGGAATACCGAAGCATAAGAAAACATATCAAACATCCTACCCAGCTACCCAGCAACTAAACAGGTTGAATGACACAAACAAGTGTAGATGTGGATACATTTCGCAAAATGGTACCTCTTAAACGAATCCTGCAACAGACACATTGACACTCTAATTTATCCTGCTTTTAGTTTTTATTTCGTGTCAAGAGAATGTTCCATTTGAGAAACAAATGAAATAAATAAATAAATAAAAAGTTTAGGGAGCAGTCTGAGTACCACTCTTTCCTGGTCATACTTTGGTATAAGGTCTCGTAATTTCCTTATAAAATCAATGCGACGTACAAAATGCTCTGAAAAACTATCTTGCGAAAAGTGTCAGATTTCTCTGAATATAAGAAAAGTCTGACTACATCAGTATAGGAAGTAGACGTGATATTTCTATTACAGGGCGGAGTACATAAATTTAAAGGTTATCGATACAAACAATTACCTATGGTTTAGAATTACGAACAATTAAATCTCGAACAATTAATAAAAAATATATTGGACAACATTTGTTTTATTATCGTAAATTATTTTCTGGAGCATGGACACACGCCAGATAGATTCAGGAAGGTCAACGGAAAATTTGAAAGAAGTGCAGTTCGTCTGTTATTACTGCGAAATAGCAGAAAGGGACTGATGACCCCGCAGTTAAGTACCATAAGCTTAAAAACATTTGAACATTTGATAAAGGACCACCGTAACATAGAGAAATACTCGCATCGCTTGGGATATTTTACGTGTCTACTTTCCCCACGTGCTGGTTATAGAAGAATTGGAAATAGTCTGAAAGTGTTTATTTAAACCCTCTGCCACGAACTAAGTATAAACTTCAGAAAAGTCTTATGGATGCTGATACTCAGATAACTCCTCGACCAAAACAAGTGGAGTCTCGAACTTACCTTCACCACACACACGGCTGCATTACAGCGTTACTTCATCTATTTCTTTAGGAATTTAAGAGACTGATTTGTCTTCGTTGTATTGTGGTTCTTTCAGCCACAAACTCCCAATACCATGTTACGGAGCCAAGTAAATCTTCAGAGTTATAAAGGGTTTCTTACCATTTGTCAGCTTTAGAGGGTGTGTCAGAGACCTATGATCAAAAACGTTTCTTCGTGCTACGTTAGATAATTAATCTAGTGAGGTCTTTTACTCACACAGCTTAACATGTATTGCGCCATATTGGAAGATACAGAGTCGGAAGCGGGTGGAATCCACGTAGCACATTAACGACTGTCGATCTCTTATTACAGTCAATCTGGGTGAGGACTTGAAGTGGCTTTATGGCTCTTGAGACAATTCTTAGTCTAAGATTTATGTTGCGGTACATATATAGTTGAAATACGTTAACTCACGTTTAACATTTAAACGGATCCCAGAGAGCTGGTGCACTTCCCTTAAGTAAACTGACGAGTGCCACTGAAGAAAGGGCATCCAACCACAAATTAAAGTTTTCAAATTATGTAAATAAGGAACCCGATGCGACAGGATGAACCTGTGGAAACGGATGAAACACGAGGGAGGATGTAGGCACTGCGTTCGTTCCATATACCAGCGCACTCTCGAGGAAGATCGCCCGCATTTTGAAAAACATCAGGTTGGAACGGGTTTTTGTCCGCCGAATAAAATTCGTGCACTGGTGGGGAGCGCCAAAGATGATCTCGGTTTGAGGAAGGCCGGCGTGTACCAGATTTTGTGTCAGTGTGGAAAGTCATATATTGGACAGACGATGTGTACCGTCGAGGATCGATGCGTTGAACACCAGAGGCACACACGATTGATGTATCCGAGCAAGTCGGCGGTCGCTGAACATTGTTTGTCGGAGAATCATGCGATGGAGTAAGAAAGCACTATGATTCTGGTACAGACGTCGAGATACTGGGACTGCGTCGTTAGAGAGGCCATTGAAATTCGCACAAGAAACGACCACTTAAACCGTGAATGTGGCTCTAATCTTAGTAAAGCTTGGGAACCAGCGATTGGATTGATTAAGAGTAAATCTAGAAAACGTAACGAAGTGAGGACCACGGCGGACAGAGCCCTCACATCGACGTCATCTCAGACGCCGTGGCTATCGGTTCCACTGCGCGACCGCGGCGCTGGGCGCGGACCGCGGAGGGGTCGCTCCGCGTTCCGACGGTATTTAAATCGCCCGCTACCGGACTAGAACCCAGTTCCCTTCGAGCAGCCGTAGCGCGCCGGCGCGTTTCCAGCAGCTCAGTCCGTCAGTTCACCTGATGATGGCGACATGTATGATCGCCGAAATATTGTGCCCGTTGGACACTATAGACCGGCAGTACACCCGTGGATATTTTGATTATCTTATTGTTTGTTAATTCTTTATACAACCTGAGCATTCATCAGTCTTGTAAAAGTCTCATCTGAGTATGTGATCTAATCTATGTATTTCGTAAAAATTTTCTGTCATTAGAAATCTTCTATGTAATGTTTTGCTAATATACTGGGATTCATTACTAGGTGGTAGTTTTACATTACTGATGATGACCTCCGTAGTGTGGTCGAAATCTAGATATAAAATTTGGAATTAATTTAAAGCAACTTGTGGAGCTGCAATTTGTCAAAATTATTTTACATATAGTTGCTGCATATAAGGCCATGTTCAAAATTGTAATGATGGTAATGATAGAAGGAATACTACGATGTAGTTGCCCAAATCATGACCTTACTGTAGGACGCAGAAATGCCATAAGGAACTCAGTTGTTTGTAGGAAGCAATGTAAACGATGATTCATCAGACAATACTAGTGTCCAGGCTTTACGATCGTGGCACCACTTCCTTCGCATCTTGGCGTCATTAAGGGTTCAGCAACTGCAGCTCTTCTATATATTAAGCTTCAGCCATTCTGTTTTTATCGAAATACTGTTTCTCAGCCGCGGTGGAGCAGCCGAGTGGTCTACGGCGCCTCGCTGCCGAGTGCGCGGTTGCTCGCCGTCGGAGGTTCGAGTCCTTCCTAGGGCATGGGGGTAGGTAAGTCTGTGTGTGTGTGTGTGTGTGTGTGTGTGTGTGTATGTGTGTGTGTTGTCCTTAGGTTAGTTCAACTTAGTTTAAGTAGTTTGTAAGCTAGGGACTAATAACCAAAGCAATTAAGTACCATAGATTCACAAACAAACGAACTGTTACTCAAGTGAGTGTCGAATTCTCAAACCGCTTTTGCGCTGGTAGATTTATGCAGAATGGCCTCAATCGTTGTTAATGTTTGTCGGTCGGATTAGTTACTTTCGGGTTTCACTAACCATTCCTCTTCGACAACGATGTTTTCGTTGTTTTCAGTACGCTGTAAATACCGACAATTCTGCCGCTAGTGCAACGTGCTACCGTTTGCGTCATATATGGTCGCACTAACTGTGCACTATCGAGTTGTCCTCTTTGGAATTCTCGGGCGCCACGTATTTCACCGATCCTTTGTGCTGACCGCCACACAACAAAATGTATAAATGCCACTTGTGCACTTCAGTCGCGGTCTGTGATTACACGTATACATCGAGGATGATTCGTGATTCGTGAAACAGTTACTTTACATATCGTTCACAGGCATTTTTAGAGGGAGCATTGATATACACGTTCCAGTAAATGGGTGTTCGTTTTAACATCTCAGATCACCGGCATATCCATCTGAACGCAGAAAATTTATACCGAGCGATGTGGCGCACAGATAGTAAACTGGACTCACAAGCGGAAGGAGAGTGGTTCAACTCCGGCCATCCAGCTTCAGGTTTTCAATGATTTTTCTAAATCAATCCAGGTAAGTGCCGGGGTGCTTCCTTTCAAAGAGCTTGGCCGATTTCCTTCCACATTCTTAGCCAAACAGTCCGAGCGTAAGTTCCGTCTCTAATGACCACGCTGTCTAGGAACTTTAAACTGCTTCCTACAGACGATAAACTAGATTTTAAAAAATGCAAAAAAACCTAATCTTGACCAGTATCACTGAAAAATATCTTTACTTTTTTATATACAGGATTCGTCATATCTAAGCTGCCATCATCATATGTAGTATATTAAACACAAAACAAAACATTATCCTCATGTCAACCATTGATCGTGGATTAATAAGATGCTTAGAACATAAAAGTGTCAAGTCACATAAAACATTTATGCTGTTGTCTCCCCCCCCCCCCACCCCTACTGATCCACTAAGTAACACAATTGCGACAACCAACGGTTTATATGAGAATAATGTTCTGTAAACAATATACTAGATATTACGATGTAAGCTTGGATATGACGAAACCTATATTTAAAAACAGTCCTTGGGGCACGAACGATTTTTTCATGTTTTAAATAACAAAAGGTACCTTCAACATGATGCACAAATTCCAAAAACTTTAATCGCTTCTAGTTTCCGATTTATAGAAATTTTATTTAGTGCATATTCTACGATAGAAGAACAAACATATTATTGAAACCTTATAATTCTACAAATAATTGTTAATGTTGTGTTTAGGTGGCAGTCTCTAGCCGCGATGTAATTTGAGAAATCATTCTTGTATCCAGAGCTGTAAAATACCTTTATTTGCTATGCTTGACCGCTTTTGGCAATTGCTGCCACCAACAGGAGATTAACAGAATAATTCAAGTAAATCAATAACTGTACAGAACTTTTGCTTATCTCATTTCTACTTTTACTTTTATTTTGTAGGTCAAAAAGAGGAAAAACTCTTCTTAAACAGTTTGCGTTTTCCTTGAATGATTATCTATTAACTTACTCACAAAAAAATAAGAAAAACAAAAATAATTTTTTTCGTAGACAACATAACCTGTTTGAAGTCATTGTTCCAAGAAATGAAGCCGGTACTGTCACATCGTTCCCATGTTTTAATATCTAACTGTCAGGATACACGTAATCTCTACGAACACAAATGAACTCCCTCAAATAAATAAAATTTGCGCTGTATGCACGGACCCAATAAACTAGATAAGCCTGTTTAATTTCTGTTATGCTAAATTATTACACGATATGTTTGCATTCTATTTCGTATTTTCAGCTTTCATTCTCTAACAGTTGATTACATTACGTGCCCAGCAGTTTCTGCCTATCCAAACGACTGAAAAATTTCTCTCTCTGTCTCTCTCTCTCTCTCTCTGTCTGTCTCTCTCTCTCTCTCTCTCTCTCTGTGCCTCTCTCTCTCTCTCTCTCTCTCTGTCTGTCTCTCTCTCTCTCTCTCTCTCTCTCTCTCTCTCTCTCTCTCTCTCTCTCTCTCTCTCTCTCTGATCATCTCTGTCGTTCGCACACACGAGCACCGGCACACTCATCCCTTGTCTTTAAATTTCGATCGGGTTGGATCCCGCCAGTCCACGCTCAAATTAGAAACGTATCGGAAACCACACCGCAGAACTTTATTGAAACTTTGCTAATAACCTTTACCCGACCAGGCGTGAAATGAAGTAGAGATATAAATTGCGGACAAAATGGAACGGCCGAGTATAGCCCAGCGCGATTGCGGTGACGGCGTGTTCTGTCGATTATCGTCCTCTGTGACCTTTACCAGGGACAGAACGGCGGTTTTGTGATTTCAGTCCATCAGTTCACAAGACGTTCACAGCGGTGCGTCGCCAGAGCTAGCACTAAATACATGATTTTATTTGTTATTTCATGTCTTTAACAGGTATAAAATTGTACTCATCAGAAAGTAGATTTATGGCGTCATCGAAAATGGTATAGATATTGTAAATGTGGAAGTTTGTATGATTGTTACCGGATCACGCTACGACTGCAGGATAAAATTTCACGTGTAGATCATTAATGAGCTGGATTAACACATAGACTAAGCGTATATCTAATATATAAGCTATAAATGAATGTTTGTCTGTTCGTACTTTATGCTCGGCCAGACCGTTCAACCGATTGTGATGAAACTTTGTCAACAATTGCTTGCACATTCATGATGGCCATGGCTACCTTTAAATGTCAGGAGACATGAGGTAATAAGCAATGAAACGCATGGAAAAGAGCTGCTTCGTGCGAGGTCTGCTTTTAAACCACTGTATCGATTTCAACCAAATTTGGTGCACATATTCCTTCTATGAGGTAACAGTTGACGTAGGGGTAAGAACTGCTTACGACATATAGTTCAGGAGATATGACGTCATAAACAGTTATATGGTTGAAAATCTGTGGCATCATGCGATTTGCGAATAAGGAAAATTTATTCATTCTAAAATCTTCAGCCGGCCGCGGTGGCCGAGGGGATTGAGGCGCTCCAGTCACGGTCCACACGGCCACTGCGGTCGGGAGTTCGAATCCCCCCTCGGGCATGGATATTTGTGCCGTCCTTAGTTGTAAGTAGTTCATAAGTAGTTTGTAAGTTTAGGGACTGATGACCCCGTAGTTAAGTCCCATAGACTCTACAAACATTTGAACATTTTTTTAAATCTTCATGGCATTTTGACGACCTTCAAAACAAGAGGAAGGTCACTGTCACATAAAATTTTCGATGGTGCATGGCGGTTGCAAACGTCCCCATTGTTGACTAAGGGATCGAGACGTGGCTGCACGATCCGTTACAGTCATGCGGATAAGATGTCTGTCATCTCGACTGCTAGTGATACGAGGCCGTTGGGATCCAGAACGGCGTTCCGTGTTGCCCTCCTGAACCCACCGATTCCATATTCAGCTAACAGTCATTGGATCGTGACCATCGTGAGCAGCAATGTTGCGATACGATAAGCAGTAATCGCCATAGGCTACAATCCGACCTTTATCAAAGTCGGAAACGTAATGGTACGTATTTCTCCTCCTTACACGACGCATCACAACTACGTTACACCAGGCAACGCCAGACAAATGCTGTTTGTGTATGAAAAATCGGTTGGAAACTTTCCTCATGTCAACACTGGGTGTAGCCACCGGCGCCAACTTCGTGTGAATGCTCTGAAAAGCTAATTATTTGCATATCACAGCATCTTCTTCCTGTCGGTTAAATTTTGCGTCTGTAGCACGTCATCTCCGTAGTGTAGCAATTTTAATGGCAAGGGGTGAACATACTTCATTTTGAAGAGAATCCCTCAATGTTGTTTTTCCTTTTTTTTTTTTTTTTTTTTTTTTTTTTTTTTTTTTTTTTTTTTTTCATGTATACAGCCACAGCGTAGTTTGGTAATTTGACGATAGTCGCAAACACGGCAAATCCAGGCGATATACTGGCCATGAACCAGCCCCTGTCGAGAGGTATAACACTTATGACACAGTGGTGTATCAGGAAACACACTAAACAGTCTGCAACATGTCCAAGTAGGAATATTCAGTAACACTGCCGTCGCCGAAGAAGAATGGCCCGTATAGTTTATGCCAGTGGTAAATAGCTCGCCTTGTTGATGTCTTTTTACCGTACTTGTTTCTAAACATCCGTTGAACAGCTGTAGCACACTTGTTTTTGTCGTACTCCAACACACGGGAAGCTCGTTCCGCACCTGAACTCGCTATGTTTGCGACTTGCGCAGACTATCGGAAAATTACTGACCTGTACCTCAAAATGACATCTGTACAATGTTTGGTTCTTGTGCAATAAATAAATGAAAGTGTTCCGGTACTTTATGTACACACTGTATCTACAAATGTTCTAATATTTGTAAACCTAATGGACCGAACTGCTGAGGTCGTCACTAACTTACAAACTACTTAAACCAACTAATGCTAACGACAACACACACACACACTCTCACCTATGCTCGAGGGAGAAGGCGATCCTCCGACGGGAGCAGCCGAGCAATTCGTGACATGGCGCCTAAGACAGCGTTGCCACTTTCACCCAGCCAGTCCAGAGTGGCTGCTAGCTCCAAATCAGCCCGAGTCGATTGCTTAGATATATTCCACGAAAATGATGATGGGAGTTGTGGACACTAAATATTAAGACTTCGGACATCGGAAGAAAAATCCATAGAACCTAATTTAGAAATGGCCAACTGGAACTTTTATTTCGGCGTCGACATTGTTCGTGTGTATGTTCCGAACAAAATTTGAAGCTGTGTGTTATTTGAGAGACATGATTTCTGCCTCCTTTACGTGCATAACTAGAAGGAAACTTGTACAAAATAGCCTATATTTTCCAGTTTACTGCACTCTGCTACTAGGAAGGATGAAGACAGTCAATACCTTAACGGCCCCTCATGAGACTTGATGTGTGAGGTTTTTAAGAAGAAAAAAAAGAAAAAAAAAAACATTAATGATGGATGACATTTGAATGAGTGGCTGAATATTTCTCAGAATCGACGGTATTTCTTTTTTGGTAATCAGCAAACGGAATCCTCCCCTACAGTGAAGGAGTAGAAAGCTGCACTTTGGTATTTGGTATCCTCTTCTCTATTTCTACCTTCAGTATTACTAAAGATCTGTTAAGGCCAAAAGGTTTTCTCTCAGAAGAAAAAGTATAAGGAAACGTATCTGTGTACTGTAGGCGTCGGTTTTGGATTATGGTCTTAATATAGCAAAAGTCTCAAATGTATACCAAAATAAATCGTCAAGTTACAGTACAATTAAAGGTCGTAGTCCAAGGATTCTGTGGCTTGATTACGAAGTGGTTAACGCAACTATCTAGTAAGCAAGAGATCCGCGTCCGAATCACGTTTCGGCATAAATTTTCAGCATGCCCCATTGATATTATTCAGTGGCCATAGGCAGCAAATGTCTTTAATTCCCTCGTGTCTTAACCCTTTCCACTCCATTTCCTTTCGTCCTTTAGTACTACAGCACTCGAAATTTCGCACTGAAATTTACCTTTATTATATGTAAGGAAATTTTGAGAAGGGTAACTAACACGTAAACAAATAATCATACATTAATTATAACACAGAATTTGTCATGTTTTGTCGTTCATTTAGTGTATGTCGCCCTATATTTATTGAAACAGCCGTGCTTCTCGACGCACTTAATCGGATGGTATCCTGGTTTCTGAATCACGCGTTGCAGCAGTAAAACGATTCACTTCTAAGTATGTATTCCGCAATCAATGCCAGGGTGTGTGGCGCAAACCCCATTTCAGCTTCCTGCTACTAGAAACAGCACATTCCTTGTTGTTTCGCTTTTCTTTCCATTAAATGAGTTGTGGCTCTTCGTCATCCCGTTTGTAATCCGCGTTTTTCCAACTAGAGCGAGCAGAAGTTCCAATATGTATCACCTTGGGTATCTCGCTGGGAGTAGCATTAAGATTGTACTACAGATTCCTCGAACAGCGAAGAAAACATGTTACTTCACACCTTATTCAAAATTTTCAATTGTTATAATCTTTGTAAACCTGCTAGACAAAACTCCTATGGTCATCAGTCCATAGCCAACAAACTACTTAAACTAACGTTACCTGACATCGCAGGATGGAGGCGATTTTACTTTTGAAGATCATTAACTTACGCTAGGGACAACAAAGACACACATGCTTATGGGTGGACTCAAACAACCTACGGAAACGAACTAAAAAAATAAATAATAATAAATAAATAAATTAAATAAAAGAAAAAAAATCGAATGTTTGTTAAGCTTATGGGACTTGAATGCGAAGTCATCAGTCCCTAAACTTACAAACTACTTATGAACTAACTTATACTAAATACAGCACGAAGATCCATGCCCGAGGGGGGTACGAACCCCCGACGGCGAACGGCCTCATGCACCGGAGCATAGCGCATCAATGCCCTCGGCCGATCCGCCTCCCGTCCATACGTGACGCCTTTAACCACGCGTCCATTCCGCACAGAAACACACTTTTGATATCGTGATGAAGGTTTACGATTCATAATACTTGCCGGATATACCCACTCCACCAAAGTATTTATTAGTCACGATTGTGTTTGAGTTTTATGGGTTGTTCCTCTTTATCTGTTGGTTTAGCCCTCCTTGTCCCTGATATCGACAAATGCGTTTCCTCGTCGTTATATATCTTGACGATATGTCAGAAAACTACAATACAACAAATACGATGGTGTTAGCACTGGTATGTGAGTAATACCGAAATGTAGTTTGTGTCGGGATGCGCCCGACGTGTGTGTGTTGCGATACTTACGCAGTCGGGACTAACCCGTCGACGACAAGGAACTAAGGATCAACATAAATAAACGTTAACACAACTACATTTATGAAACTTTAGGGTAAAATTTTGAGTTAAAAAAATTGAATTAAATGCCTCTAATTCAATTTAATATTTTTAATAGACATTGAAACAAAATAGGATCACTCCAAAAGAAATTCACACTATTTAAAAAAAATACAGTTTTCATTCTTCATGTTTGATGTTTTACAGTGTGTAGGTACACCCTTCCCGTTTGTTTACAAACTTAGTCCATCCTGTTCCCGTGAGTGGTGCCGTCACAGTATAAGATGTCTACTGCACTTGACGTTCGTCAGAAGCAAACTGTTGTCATTGAATTCCTGTGCTTTGAAAACGAGACTTTGGGAAACACCCAAAAGAGATTTATAAAGGTGTATGGAGATGCTGCTGTCGATCGCAGTACAGTTAGTAGGTTGGAAAGCAGGTTACGTGATGAAAGCGGGCACGGCAGTATTGAGGACTATCCTTGCAGCTGCAGGCCTCGTACTGTACGCACTCCAGACGATATGCAGAGAGTTAACCACCATAAATTCTGATGCATATCTACATCTTCATCTACTGGTAATAAAAATACTACACAGAGAAGAAATGCAGATGATAAACGAGTATTAATTGGACAAATATACTAGAACTGACATGTGATTGCATTTTCACGCAAATTGGGTGCATAGATCCTGAGAAATCAGTACACAGAACAACCACCTCTGGCCGTAATAACGGCCTTGATACGCCTGGGCATTGAGTCGATCAGAGCTTGGATGGCGTGTGAAGGTACAGATGCCCATGCAGCTTCAACACGAGACCACAGTTCAGCAAGAGTAGTAACTCGCGTATTGTGACGAGCCAGTTGCTCGGCCACCATTGACCAGACGTTTTCAGGGCAGCAGTCGAACAGTTTCCGTATCGAGATAGGCCCGTGCAGGACCAGCAACATGCGGTCGTGCATTATTCTGCTGAAATGTAGGGTTACGCAGGGATTGAATGAAAGGTAGAGCCACAGATCGTAAGACATCTGAAACGTAACGGCCACTGTTCAAAGTGCCGTCAATGTAAACAAGAGGTGACAGAGACGTGTAACCAATGGCACCCCATACCACCACACCAGATTTTTTCAAATGTTTATATAGCTTATGGGACTTAACTACGGGGTCATCAGTCCCTAAACTTACAAACTACTTATGAACGAGCTAACACTAAGGACGGCACAAATATCCATGCCCGAGGGGGTATTCCAACCCCCGACCGTAGTGGCCGTACAGATCGTGACTGAAGCGCCTCAGTACCATCGGCCACCGCGGCCGACACCACACCAGGTGATACGCGAGGATGACGATGACGAGATGACGCTTCCAATGTGCATTCACCGCGATGTCGCTAAACTCGTATGCATCCATCATGATGCTGTAAACAGAACCTAGATACATTCGAAAATATGACGTTTTGCCATTCGTGCACCCAGGTTCGTCGTTATGTACACCATCGCAGGCGCTTCTGTGATGCAGCGTCAAGGGCAACCGCAGCCATAGTCTCCGAACTCATAGTCCATGCTGCTGCAAACGTCGTCGAAATGTTCGTGCAGATGGTTGTTGTCTTGCAAATGTCCCCATTTGTTGACTCAGGGATTGAGACATGGATGCACGATCCGGTTACAGCCATATGGATAAGATGCCGCCGGCCGCGGTTGCCGAGGGGACTAAGGCGCTCCAGTCACGGTCTGCACTGCCACTACGGTCGGTGGTTCGAATCCCCCCTCGGGCATGGATATGTGTGCAGTCCTAGTTCGTAAGTAGTTCATAAGTAGTTTGTAAGTTTAGGGACTGATGACCCCTTAGTTAAGTCCCATAGACTATACAAACATTTGAACATTTGATAAGATGCCTGTCATCTCGACTGCAAGTGATACGAGGCCGTTGGGATCCAGCAAGGCGTTACGTATTGCCTTCCTGAACCCACCGATTCCATATTCTGCTAACAGTCATTGGATCTTGACTAACGCGAGCAGCAATGTAGCGATACGATAAACCGCAATCGCGACGTTTATCAAAGTCGGATCAGTGATGGTACGCATTTCTCCTCATTACACGAGGCAGCACAACAACGTTTCACGATGCAACGCCGGTCAAATGCTGTTCGTGTATGAGAAATCTGTTGGAAACTTTCCTCATGTCAACACGTTGTAGTTGTCGCCACCGGCGCCATGCTCTGAAAAGTTAATCATATATTGGCTTCTGCCCACTAAGCAGGATGTCCCGGGTTCGATCCCCCGGCCGTCGCATAAATTTTAACTTAGTGCCTCTAATATTAATTAATTTTTAATATAAACTTACATTTGCAGAAGGAAATATCGATAGCTGTTGGTACCGCGGTATTTTGATAACATTGCAAGTCCCCGTGGTTGACAGAGTCAGCTGCGGGAGGCGGAAGACGCCAGCCGAAGTGAAACGCGGGGTGTTTTGAAGACGGCGCCGAGGCCGAGGAGTGGGCTGTTGTGGGGCGCGCTGCGTGCCGTGCTTTACGACCCTTCGACTGGCTGCTGCATGCAATGCGACTATCGACCACGCCATCGACGATAAAACTGTAATAAAACGTTCTGAGAAGCGGGCGAGCCCGGCCACGGGGGCCGAATCACGGCAGCGCCCACGCGGGAATTAAACATCAGGCGCGTCCCGGGCTGACGTAGGAGCGCTGAGCAATGTGTTGGGCAATGACGAATGTGGGATTTTCCTTTCGGAGCTGTGTGGCTCAACTGATAGTCGTCCTCAAGGTAAACGCTATTTGGTGAGGGGGGAAGGCTTTGCCGGCCGTGGTGGCCGAGGGGTCTGAGGCGCGTCAGTCTCGGTCTGCACGGCCACTACTGTCGGGGGTTCGAATGTCCCTTCGCGCATGGATATTTGTGCCGTTCTTAGTCTAACCTAGTTCATAAGTAGTTTGTAAGTATAGGAACAGCTGACCCCGTAGTTAAGTCCCATAAGCTATACAAACATTTTTTGGGAGGGCTGTCAGTTGATGGCTGCGTGGTCTAAGGCACAGGAAGACAACTTCAGGTGGTGTGACGTGTGAGCAGGAAGTGCAAGCCTGTCAATCCGTGTGACGTCAGGCGAGAGCTGTGTTGCCCGCCGCGGTGGCCGAGGGGACTAAGGCGCTTCAGTCACGGTCTGCACGGCCACTACGGTCGGGGGTTCGAATCCCCCCTCGGGCATGGATATTTGTGCCGTCATAGTTCGTAAGTAGTTCATAAGTAGTTTGTAAGTTTAGGGACTGATGACCCCGTAGTTAAGTCCCATAGACTATACAACATTTGAATTTTTGAGAGCTGTGTTCCCAATGTTGCCTACATAAACGGGGCCGTGACTACGAAGATGGAGGGTTCAGTCAGCAATAGCGCTCTTCACGACAATATCAAGGCGGATTTTCTTTCTCTGTGGAAAAACGTATTTCTTTTTGTGCAATGCGGTGAAGGTTCAAAGTTTTGGATGTGTAACAGAGAAGTAAGAAGTATGTGAAAAAGTAATTTACATCGTCATTATTCTCTGCGCCACGCGAATGAATATGGGAAATACGAAATAGGACAAGGAGACGCCTTAATGTCTGAATTAAAGGAACGTGATGATGTGGACTGTAAGTGGCGAAGCGTCTGTCCGTCTGAGAAATAGGAAAGCTCCACAAATCCAACAAAATTAGCCCTTGCTTCACGGATATTATGTTCGGTTCGACGCTTGTGTGTGAACAGTTCTTTTCTATTATGAAATTAGGGAAAGTCCCAGTACGGAAACACTTTGTCAGATTACAACACAGATTACACACTTCGATTAATAATATCTCAAAGGTAGAAAAACTAATACAAGAAAACCGAAATAGAATATGTAGGTAAATGTCTACTTATCTTTCCACTACAACATTGCTGTAAATTGTAGCGAAAATGGTATCTTGTTCTATTTTCTTTACTTTATAATACTTCTGCCCCAACATTAAATTACACCTACATGTAATGTTCTCATGGTAAAGAGACGACCTACAGTTGTCTGTAACCTGTCCTGTTATTAAATTAAAACAGTACCTTTTAAAATTATGATATCATGGACCTCACTGTATTCTTCACAGCAGACCTGTTCCCTGTGTTTCTTAAATTGCTGCGCTCCACACGCTGCTTTCTATTCCTCCGCGGCAGCAGTACAGAGCGCCTGACGTCACACGGTCAGCTCTCCTTCCTCATGAGCAGTATTGCCAGATGGCAGAGAGAGAAAATACCTACAGTCTCACAAAAATGTATCTACGTTTTCCCTTCTTTCTCCCTACCACCTCATTAATGCCCCTACATCAGGGTCTTAGCCAGGATTTGGGTCTGGGAGGGGGCTGAATCCAGACGTCCGGCCAGCAGAGGTTAACCAGTTGACTAATGTGACATGTTAATTTTGAAAAAACTTTAAAATAAATATTTGGCATCGTGCTTCACTTGCTAGATATGTTTTTCCAGTGACTGATCGTTACTAATTGATGAAGTAGAGTGTAGATTATGCCGCGAATTCCAAGTGCTCTGTTACACGAGGATAACTGATTTATTGATGGTACGAGGATATATCGAGACACTATCAACCATAGAGTAGGAGCAGCAGTACTTATTTAGTTCACAGTCGGCACAAAAAAGGAAGTCGGTCACACTACATGGTTCGATTTTCAAAGAGTAATACTATGTTGACAACGAATTGTTCATCATTGTTCTTGTCAGAGAGGACACAGTTCGTAGTAATCGATGGTAAGGCATCGACTAAAACAGAGGTGATATCGGGCGTTCCACAGGGTAGTGTTATTGGTCCCCTGCTATTCCTTATTTACATAAACGATTTAGGGGAAAATCTAAGTAGCTCTCTTAGGTTGTTTGCAGATGACGCAGTCATTTACCGTCTAGTAAAATCATCTGAAGATCAAAACCAACTGCAGAACGATCTGAATTGGCAATTGACTCTAAATAATGAGAAGTGTGAAGTCGTCCACATGAGTACGAAAAGAAATCCGTTAAACTTTGCTTACAACATAAATCAATCAAATGTGAAGGCCGTAAACTCCACAAAATACCTAGGAATTACTATTACTTCAGACTTAAACTGGAAAGAACACGTAGATAATATCGTGGGAAAGGCGAACCAGAGACTGCGTTTTATTGACAGAACCCTTAAAAGATGCAACAGAACTACTAAAGAAATTGTATACACTGCGCTTGTCCTTCCATTTTTGGAGTATTGCAGCCCAGTGTGGGATCCTTATCAGGTGGGTTTGACGGAGGACATCGAAAGAGTCCAAAGAAGGGCAGCTCGTTTCGTATTGTCACAACACAGGGGAGACAGCGTTACGGAAATGATACAGGATCTGGGATGGGAATCATTACAACAACGGCGCTTATCGCTGCGGCGTGGGCTACTTGCGAAACTCCAATCGCCAACATTCTCCTCCGAATGCGAAAATATATTGTTGACTCCCACTTACATAGGTAGAGATGATCATCAGAATAAAATAAGAGAAATCAGAGCTCGAACAGAGAGATTCAGGTGTTCTTTCTTCCCGCGCGCTATTCGAGAATGGAATGGGAGATAAATAGTATAATTGTGGTTTGATGAACCCTCTGCCAGGCACTTAAATGTGATTTGCAGAGTATCCCATGTAGATGTAGATGTATATAACGTTGGCTGCTGCAAATGTTTTAGCGTTTTCTTGTCAGCATCTTCTCATTTATACTAACTAGTATATCGTCCTGACGTAAATAAATAAGTCTAGTCAAGGTAATAAAACGTCTTTCGTTCATGGAAACAGTGAATTTTTCTTGTGCCGACATTTTCTAATACTATTTCCAAACCGACTCCATTCCACTGATATACATTGGAATCGTAATATTTAGCATCGATTTTAATGTGTATGAAACAAAGTTTTCAAATTAATATTGTTTACTATAAACAGAAAACAACTATACCGTCTAAAATATCGTTGGCTGCTTCAAACTTTTCCACAATTTGTCGGCATCATTCCCGCGTGCTGACAACTGTTGCCGTTACCCGCTCGGCCTGGTCGGCGATTGTAAAATTTTACCAAAGTACCTACGCGTTGGGGACTTTTCGATGAAAATTCCCTACATGATTTTAATGCTTAAAGTTACCTACGTGTAGGAAAATTCACTACGTCTGGCAACACTGGTCGTGAGCAGGCAGAGCGGACGGGGCTGACGTCACAATGGCGCTGCCTGTCCTTCCCTGGTCTAAGGCGTCATGCTACGAAATGGGCGGTTGTTCCCTTCGGAGGTTCAAATCCGTCCTCTGGGATGAGTGTGTCTGTCGTCCTTACGGTAAGTAGTGTATACGTCTACTGGCTGATGTCCATAGCACTTTGGTCCGTTAGATTTACAAACATTTGAAATTTTGAGTTGAGGATGATCTTTATCAAGGTGCATACTGAAGACCGAGTTGTTTGAAGGAATGTTGATGTATAGGGAACTGACATCAACAGTGATGATACCAGAGGAAAACCAGGGGGTTTGGGAGGGGAGGCGGGATTGTGAAGAGGTGGCGAAGAAGTAGTTATCTGTGATGTGGGTAGCTATTTTTTGGACATTGGTTTGAGGTCTTTTCCGATGTTGACTGATATTCCTTCAGAACGGGACACTGTACCAGTGATATGGGAGTGTAGGCTTTCTCGGCAGATTTCATATATGAAGTCAGGCCTGAAGATGATGGAGACGCATTCCATCGAAACGTTGCTACGAGACGACGACGAAGCAACTCGGCTGATAACCCGCGAAGAGTTCATACACTATACCAGTGAGATTTGGAGTCTTGGTTTATTTGGTTTGCGGATTTGGGGAGCATGTGTAAATCGTGGAAGGGTGGGGGGGGGAGGTGTATACGGGATGTTGTTGGGATGGAAAACTGATTCATCATTCACTCGTTCACAACGACAGACCACTTCCTTCCAGACCGTGGACCTTAGTGCGTCCGTCACAAAGTGCACGACACCAATGAGGAACAACCCTGTCAAACATAGTGATCGACTTAACCGCAGTAATCATGAATTGCTGCCGATACTATTTCTTTTGGTCACAGAAATAGTCTTAATCCACGAACGTGGCGGGACCCCTACTGCAGCACACGTTTTAAACACCTGTGTTAATGGAATAAACGGCCGAATACAACCTAACATTTGCACTGCCGGCAACGCAATGAAACAAGCTACACAACGGAACAAAGTTGTCTATGGTAGCGCCATTGGCGTGATCTAACTGTCCGGATTCTTTGCGAATCACTCTTGTAGATTCTACATGACCAGCTTCTACAGTCATTTGGTTGCTTCTTTTTTCAGTGTTATCTGAAAAGGTGAAAGAATGTTACCTCTTCGTTCACTGTTATTTGATCTAAGTCATTTGTAACATTGGGTTTTCCAAATCGAATTTTGCGTATTTTGGTATGATATTTCAGATATATCCTTCCTTTCCGGAGAATGCAGTAGTGTACTCCTTCCAGCTTTCTTATTTATTTATTGTTTTGTTTAACATTAGAATTCCCATAGCACTCTAAATGGTAAAGACGTAGCTTTAATTTCATCGGAGATAAATTTTTAGTCGCAGAAATGGTTATTCCTATGACCATTTCCTTCTTTACTTCTTCGTATTGCTTCTGCAGTCATTCTGGCTTTGTTTCGCTTTGTTTCACTACGCTTGTTGGGACCTGTATTCTTAAATGCTTTACATTACTTCATTATATTGCTGCCATTCCCTGACAATGATTACTGAGGTGCAATGAAGAGATCAGCTCGATGAAAATGGTACAGCCTTTTAATCACGTAAGCAGAGGCGTGATTTTCGTCATCGTGACGTAACGCTGACGTCCATAAGCTACACGGTTACGTGAGTGGGTGTACAGACCTTTGTAGCCGTACCGCTAAAGTCAAACGTAAATGTAAATATATGTAGATATAAACTGTCGGAATTTTTGCATTGTGGATGATATCGCATTTCATGAATATCTCGGATGTCTGAAGAGAGTATTCATAACGAAAGAAACGGGCGGCTTTACCGTAAACAATGACGATGGCTGCTGAAATGTTACGAAGCTACAGCAAGTGATATATTAACCTAAAATGGGCGTCACATTTTAGCTGCATTGTATTCACACATGCATTATACAATTTCGAGGCATTGATGCATTTGTCAAAAAAAGGTCGCCCTCCGATTGCCATCATTAAATGACGTTACTCGAAACCTAATACATACTGTAGGTGACGAGCTCGTAAATGTTGCTTCCTGTTTACGTCATTTCATAAAGAAAGACGCGGAAAGACAACAGGTAACTAAAGATACATAGAGCAAAACCGCTGCAAAGGAGCATTTAGTGTTAGCAAGCCACAAAAATTGTTTCTTTGGCGACACAGCCACGGAACGCAGTTTTTGTGTTGCCAGCATGTTGTGAATATCGGTACCGTAGTCCAGAACTAGCAGCAAAGAACAATACAGAACATGTTTCAAATTCATTGTAAACGCGCCTTAACGCCACCAGCGAGCAAAAAACTTAACAGTACATGCATTGGAAGTTCACAGTGGTGTTCCGACTACTTTGAATTGTTTTCCCACCGTCACACAATTTACAGCGAAATCAATCTTTTTTCTTTTTTTTTCTTTTTTTTTTTTTTTTTTTTTTTTTTTTTTTTTTTTTTTTTTCAACCAACGTCAAAATTTCTCACTTCAGCATACGCTAGCCAAGGCATGCGTGTGTCTTCTTCCATCTCCACGTCAAAAGATATGGAAAATAATCGGAGACTGCGTGGCGTTTCCGTGTGACGCGGCAGGTGAATACTCATTGATGCGTACGTAATTGCAAAATAAAAATGAATGTATTTCACTTTACTGTTTTTTTAAGAAAACGCCTTTTGCCACAGTAAGTGAAAGTTTCTTATTTTTATAATTCACCCATACGCGTTTCGCCTTTGTCACAAGGCATCATCAGTGGGAGTCCTGAAATATTTACATGTTTCTGTTTACACATAAAGGTTAGGTTTTGTACATATGTAAAAAACAATGCGTTTCTGATTCAAAACAGTTCGTTGTTTGCTACAAAATGGTATACTTACAGCACTTGCTACTCCATATAAGCCTCTTTCCGGCAACCAGGTCGAAAGGTTCCAGTGTTTTCTGAAAAACTTCGCATTTTTCTGGTTCCACTGTCATCTGCTGTCATAGTGTGTCCACTGTAGTTTGTTTTGAAGTGTTGCCAACTTTCTCAGCTTAATTGAATTCAACTATTTCATTGAAGGTGTGTTTAAGGTATCTTTCTGTGTGTGTGTGTGTGTGTGTGTGTGTGTGTGTGAGTGTTTGTATTAATTTCTCTCTCTCTCTCTCTCTCTCTCTCTCTCTCTCTCTCTCTCTCTCTCTCTATATATATATATATATATATATATATATATATGACTGTATGTGTGTGTGTGTGTCTGGGAGGTTGGGTTTCTGATTATGTGTTGGTCAATCAGTGAGAATGGTGATTAATTAGTCAGGTTTATTTGGTCATTTAGTATCAACTTTTTCTGAGTTTTTGTTCTGTATATGTGATAATTTTCTTGTGATGTTAGGAGATGTTTTTCATTATTTACTGTAATAATCTTCATATCTTCTCCTATTGTGGTGGGTTTGAAGTTAAATTCTTTCAGATGTTCTGCAAATGTGGAGTGGTTGGTCCCGTATTTCCATGCTCTCATATGTTCCGTGTATCGGGTATCAAATGTTCTGCTGGTTTGTCCTACATACCTTCCATCACATGAGTTGCATTTTCGTTGGTATATTCCAGCTCTTTGGTAGTTATCTGTGTCTTTCCTGATTTTTGGGATATATTTTTGGATTTGGTTATCTGTTTTGAGAGTTATTTTTGTGCCTTGTCTTTTGAAAATATTTTTTATTTTTTGTGTTAGTTTGTGTTTGTATGTCATTGTGTACCATCTTGAAGTTTCTTTTTTGTTTTCATGTGTTCTTTGTACAGCAGTTTGTATTGTGTGTGTTTGTGTGCTGCTTTTCTGTGTTGTTGTCTGTGGGTCTGAATGTTTGGTGTTTTTTGCCCAAATGAATGAGCAGTATTGTAGAAGTTGATTCATTGACTTTCTTCTGCAGAATGGAACGTTGTTACGCTTTCTTTTCGTTGTCCACACACTGATGGAAGGTTCAGAATGCTGCTACAGGCAGGTGTCGGTAGAGGGTACACGACACACGATGGGGCGCAAGAGGGGCTGCAGTTAACACGGCAAGAAAACATTACAAAGAAATAATTACATAGGCTTCCGCGGCCAGAGTCAGATGACATAAAAGTTTTCTGGGTATGGTACCGCGTCATGATGTAGGCTATTACTTATTTAACCAACGTTTCGGCCAACGTTACAGTGGCCTTCATCTGGGTAAACGTTGGTTAAATAAGTAATAGCCTACATCATGACGCGGTACCATACCCAGAAAACTTTTATGTCATTACAAAGAAATTTCGACTACCAAATAAAAGCTCATAGAAGTAGACGGAAGCGCGAACATACGAACGAACACAGGATGTTTGTTACTCATGATGTAATCATTTTTTTTCCTTTTCTTGGGGCTTGTGACTCAATTCTGCATGATCTCAATCATGCCCAAAGATAATTGTATACGGAAGGACGTAAACATGCACAACAGAGTACAGAAAATAAGCTCTATACACACTGTATTAGAAGAGGAACGAGATGAAATCTTCAGTGATGCTTTAACACTAGGACTAACTCTTTAGAGCGGCCACGTGGACCAACACGACACACACGCCCCTTTTACACACGTATTTGTTTTCTGTGACAATCTTATAATGTTTTACCATTTTATAAGTGCTCAGGTGATTTTGTTGTTTGTAATTTTTACCGTACCATGAACCACAGACATTGCCGAGGTGGGGTGGCTTGCGTGCCTCAACGATACAGATAGCCGTACCGTAGGTGCAACCACAGCGGAGGGGTATCTGTGGAGAGGCCAGACAAACGTGTGGTTCCTGAAGAGGGGCAGCAGCCTTTTCAGTAGTTGCAGGGGCAACAGTCTGGATGATTGACTGAGCTGGCCTTGTAACATCAGCTAATGTGGCTTTGCCACACAGCTACTGCGAACGGCTGAAAGCAAGGGGAAACTACAGCCGTTACCTTTCCCGAGGACATGCAGCTCTACTGTATGAACATATGATGATGGCATCCTCTCGGGTAAAATATTCCGGAGGTAAAATAGTCCCCCATTCGGATCTCCGGGCGGGGACTACTCAGGAGGATGTGATCATCAGGAAAGACAATACTGGCATTCTACGGGTCGGGGCGTGGAATGTTAGATCCCTTAATAGAGTAGGAAAATTAGAAAATTTAAAAAGGGAAATGGATAGGTTGAAGCTAGGTATAGTGGGGATTAGTGAAGTTCGGTGGCAGGATGAACAGGATTTCTGGTCAGGTGAGTACAGGATTATAAATACAAAATCAATTGCGGGTATAACAGGAGTAGGATTGATAATGAATAAGAAAATAGGAATGCGGGTAAACTACTATGACCAGCACAGTGATCGAATTATCATTGTCAAGATCGATACGAAGCCAACACAGAGAACAATAGTACAGGTTTATATGCCAACTAGCTCTGCCGATGATGAGGAAATCGAAGAAATATATGAGGAGCTAAAGGAAATTATTCAGACAATTAAGGGAGAGGAAAACTTAATTGTTATGGGAGACTGGAATTCGGTAGTAGGACAAGGAAGGGAAGGGAAGATAGTAGGTGAATATGGTCTGGGCAAAAGGAATGAAAGAGGAAGCCGCCTGGTAGAATTTTGCACGGAACATAATTTAGTTATAACAAACACCTGGTTCAAGAATCACAAAAGAAGGTTGTATACGTGGAAGAGACCAGGAGACACCGGGAGGTACCAGATAGATTTTATAATGGTAAGACATAGATTTCGGAACCAGGTTTTACAGTGTAAAACATACCCAGGGGCAGATATAGACTCTGACCATAACTTGTTGGTTATGAACTGTAGGCTGAAACTGAAGAAACTACAAAAAGGTAGAAAAATAAGGAGGTGGGACCTGGATAAATTGAAGGAACCTGAGGTTCTTAAGAATTTCAGAGGGAGCTTTAGGCAACAATTGACAGAAACAAGGGAAAATAAAACAGTAGAGGAGGAATGGGTAAAATTGAGAGATGAAATAGTGAAAGTAGCAGAGGACAAAATAGGTAGGAAGGAAAGACCTACAAAAATCCTTGGATATCACAGGAGATACTAAATTTAATAGATGAAAGGAGAAAATATAAAAATGCAGTAAATGAAACAGGCAAAATGGAGTACAGACGACTAAGAAATGAGATTGACAGGAAGTGCAAAATGGCTAAGCAGGAGTGGCTAGAAGGCAAATGCAAGGATGTAGAAGAATGTATAAATAGGGGAAAAATAGATACAGCCTACAGGAAAATAAAAGAAACATTTGGAGATAAGAAAAACAGCTCTATGAATATCAAGGACACGGATGGAAAACCAGTTCTCAGCAAAGAAGGGAAAGCTGAAAGGTGGAAAGAGTATATAGAGGGGCTCTACAAAGGAAATGAACTTCGAGACAATATTGTAGGAAGGGAAGAGGATGTAGATGAAGATGAAATAGGAGATACTGTACTGAGAGAAGAATTTGACAGAGCCCTGAAAGACCTAAGTCGAAACAAGGCTCCTGGAGTAGATGATATTCCCTCAGAGCTACTAAAGTCTCTGGGAGAACCAGCCATGACAGACCTGTTTCACCTGGTGTGTAAGATGTATGAGACAGGCGATGTACCCTCAGACTTTAAGAAAAATGTTATAATCCCCATCCCTAAGAAAGCAGGTGCAGACAGGTGTGAAAACTACAGAACCATCAGTTTAATAAGTCATGGTTGCAAAATATTAACGCGAATTATATACAGAAGGATGGAAAAGTTGGTAGAAGCCGACCTCGGGGAAGATCAGTTTGGGTTCAGGAGAAATGTAGGAACACGGGAGGCAATACTCACTTAACGGCTTATCCTAGAAGATAGATTAAGAAAAGGGAAACCTACATTTCTAGCTTTTGTAGATTTGGAGAAGGCTTTTGACAATGTGGATTGGAATAAACTCTTTGAAGTTCTGAAGCAAGCAGGAGTAAAATATAGGGAGCGTAAGGTTATTTACAGCTTGTACAAAATCCAGACAGTTGTTGTCAGAGTTGAAGGGCATGAAAGGGATGCAGTGGTTGGGAAGGGAGTGAGACAGGGTTGTAGCCTTTCTCCAATGTTATTCAATTTGTACATCGAGCAAGCTATAAAGGAAAGCAAGGAGAAATTTGGAGAAGGAATTAAAGTTCAGGGTGAAGAATTAAAAACATTGCGTTTTGCCGACGACATAGTAATTCTATCAGATACAGCAAAGGACCTGGAAGAGCAATTGAACGGAATGGACAGTGTGCTGAAAGGTGCATATAAGATGAACATTAACAAGAGCAAAACTAGGGTAATGAAGTGCAGTGTAAGAAAATCAGGTGATGCTGAAGGAATTAGATTGGGAAACGAAGCAATAAAGGAGGTAGATGAGTTTTGTTACTTGGGAAGTAAAATAACAAATGATGGTCGCAGTACAGAGGATATAAAATGCAGAATGGCAATGGGTAGAAAAGCGTTTTTGAAAAAGAGAAATTTGTTAACATCGAATATTGATTTAAGCCTAAGGAAGTCCTTTCTGAGGGCATTTGTATGGAGTGTTGCCTTGTATGGGAGTGGGACATGGACGATAAACAGTGGAGACAGGAAGAGGATTGAGGCTTTTGAAATATGGTGTTACAGAAGAATGCTGAAGATTAGGTGGGTGGATCGCGTAACTAATGAGGAGGTACTGAACAGAATTGGGGAGAAAAGAAATTTCTGGCATACCTTGACTAAAAGAAGGGATAGATTGGTGGGACACATTTTTAGACATCAAGGAATTGTGAATTTAGCATTAGAGGGAAGTGTGTGGGGTAAAAATCGCAGAGGAAGAGCAAGAGATGGATACAGTAAGCAGATTCAGACAGATGTAGGTTGCCGTTCTTATGAGGAGATGAAGAGGCTTGCTCAGGATAGGGTATTGTGGAGAGCTGCATCAAACCAGTCTCCGGACTGAAGACCACAACAACAACAACATTGTAAAGAAGTAAATGAAGCTTATTTTTAATGCAAGTTTTTGAATTTTTAAAGTGTTTTTCGATGTGTTTTTTTTCCCATCATTCACGGTCATACTAGCAAAATGGTTCAAGAAGGAAAATACCCAAGGCCCTCCTTATAGAGTGTTAAAATAATTTATTACAACACGAAATTAAAAATACTAAAATTACTTCTGAGCCGTTACTGCTCACAGGCGAGTGCTAGTCTTTGTAAATCAAAACCTTGCTTACTATGCTTACTAGTTACAAGGTAAATAAATTATTACTTTCTCTTGCAGCTTTGGCATAAAAAAATGAGGTAAATGATAAACGCAGAAACACAAACAAAATGCTAGTCTCTGTAGAACGTTAAACCTTATTTTAGGAACAAGATAACCAAACTGTTTCTTTCTCTGCAGATTAATAGCTATAAGGAACATGAGAATGATACACCTCGAAACAGACAAGGTACGTGGAAACGGTAGGTATTAGAATCACAATATTTATCAACTTGACAACAATGCTGCACTTCTTCGGGTCTAAGCCTCGGCCACTTGCACACTAGCCTGTTGCAGATAGAACACTACTCTGTTCTTTTGTTACCTTTCTGAGCTCTGCATATGTTCATGACTTGGCAGCTCTTTCTTATTTTAGGTTCGGCCGGTTATGCATTGGGCTCAGCTACAGAAGGACGTCTGTGCCGTTTCCATGGGTCTTCCAACTCATCCACGACTTGAAAAATGAAAGTTGGGCGTTTGATTTTCTTCTTGGTGAGTAGTTTGTATATAGTGTGTGCATTGATCATGGTCAGGTCAAGTACGTTGTACAGAACGTGGACAGACCAACGACGAGTTGCTGCTCTCACACATTTGGTCGATGCAATCCACCCTTGCTCTTGTTCCATTATACAATTCAGGAAGCTACCGCCGCTGCAATACCAAGATGGGTCACAAGGTGACCACACATAGGAATAGATATACGTAGTACTTCATTTAACAACCCTGCCGAACATCGAAGATGCACATCAAGCTAAAGTCAATCTGAACACTTTTTTTTATTTATTTATTTTTTTTTATTTAGGAAATTTAATTTTTAATTTATGTTTAGATGGTACCAAAGGGTTAAGATCTTAACATCTCTCCGAACACCGTAAAATTTTGAGATATCATATCATAAGAGATACAACCCTAAATATCGCGAAGAAAGGCAAAGATATGCAGAAAAAACCGCTTATGGTCCATTTTGACCTACGTTAGGTGTTCTAGGGGTACGTCCATTTTTTCGACAATCTATAAGGGATATCGGCGCGATTTTTTAAGGACATGTTCATTTCAAAAAATAAATAAAACTGACGGAAGCATTTGGTGTTCCTGCAATTACAGCATTCTGAGCAACGACGCAAAGAGAAGCATGGGTCAAAATAACCCACTTGGCCGTTCTAGTGTTAAGTTACGCTAAAACATTGTGTGAGGCATTTGGCATTTCGGTTGATCCACCAAGACGAATTAGCAAATTGAAGATTAATTCTTGTGGGAAATTAGAGATGATGGTATCGTACGAAATTTCAAACGAAAATTGTTCAAAAAATCGGACTCAGCTACGTGGTCATTAGTCCGTAGCTTACAAACTACTTAAAATAATAATAATCTAAGGACAACACAAACACTCATGCTTGAGAGGAAACACGAACCTCCGAAGGCGAACTGCCGCGCGCACCGGAGCACGGCGCCCCAGTGCGCACGGCTAATCCGCCGCGGCGAAAATTGTTCATTATAGTAAGTACTATAATTCAAGTAAGGCTTATGATTTTCCAGAATATGGTTAAAACATATAAGACCTGCAATAATATAGGGAGTTGATGTTGAGGACTGTAACTGAGAATAAGCTGGAGTGCGTACGTCTGTGGGATTCCGTAGGTACCAAAGACTTACAGAGTGAACGTTGGGTTAACTGAAGGTTAATTTCGATTTCAAACCTGAAGATTTATTTATTTAAAATAATGCCCAGAATATTCCTCAGAGGAAAGTAACGCACCGCGGCGGAGCGGCCTAGGAAGTTTCATATCAGCGCACACTCCGCTGCAGATTGAATGTTTCATTCTGGAAACATCCCTTAGGCTGTGGCTAAGCCATGTCTCCACCATATCCTTTCTTCCAGGAGTGCTAGTATTGCAAGTTTCGTAGGAGAACGTCTGTGAAGTTTGGAAAGTAGGAGGCGAGGTACTGGCGGAAGTAAAGTTGTGAGGCGGCATCGTGAGTCGTGTTGGGATAGCACAGTCGGTAGTGCGCTTGCCCGCGAAAGGCAAAGATCCCAGGTTCGAGTCCCGGTTCCGGCACACAATTTTAATCTGCCAGGAAGTTTCATATCAGCGCACACTCCGCTGCATATTGAATGTTTCATTCTGGAAACATCCCTTAGGCTGTGGCTAAGCCATGTCTTCACCATATCCTTTCTTCCAGGAGTGCTAGTCTTGCAAGTTTCGCAGGAGAACTGTGAAGTTTGGAAAGTAGGAGGCGAGGTACTGGCGGAAGTAAAGTTGTGAGGCGGCATCGTGAGCCGTGTCGGGATAGCACAGTCGGTAGTCCTCTTGCCCGCGAAAGGCAAAGGTCCCAGGTTCGAGTCCCGGTTCTGGCACACAATTTTAATCGGCCACGAAGTTTCAATAATCACACAGCGGTTCATGCACTACGAGTCTGGCACCACAACGGTGTCCAACAGTAGGTCATTAATTCTCTCAATGTAAATGTTCTTTCGAAACAGCCAGACCGTTTCGTTCAAGTACAGAGTTCTGTTTAGCATGTCACTTGTGTAACTGCATGAATAATTGGTTTCAAGTCCTCAGAATTGTTATAAAACTTAAATAAATGTCTAAACTTGGAGTCTTGTGTTATTCCGCATCCCTCTCCCTATGAGTCGAGTGAGCCCATGTTCCACAACAGAATGTCATCTTTGACAATTACGGTGTTAGTCATATCTCAGTAAAACACGCTACAGACGATATCGGTACTTATTAGACCATCCAGCGCTCTGTTATTGGACCGACGTCCATTGAGGATGGTCGGGTGCCCGTTTTAGTCGTAATTGCTCATGTGGTTAACACTGTCACATACAATGTCGTCGAGTGCGGACGCCCATCGTTGGGAGTGGTCGGAGCACTGTCTGTTCACACACACATGCATTGTATCCAGATTTACAGTCAATTTCTAGTTACGCCATAGTTGGCCGCTTGTTCTGATTTTCCATTATGCCCAACCTACGATGTCCTGTATCTGAAATATAGGCGTAAAGTCACTCACCACGGAAATGCTGGAACATCATGCATGTCGTGCCGTTTCTGAAGTGCTTTTATCTAGTCTCCTGGCCATCACAATCTACCCTCGGTCTCACTGAAGTAAAACGCACGCCTGCTTATTCTACACACTGGCAGCACGTTCACGTTCACTATGTATCTTACAAGGTCATTACTCGTCACGAGTCGCTGGTATCACTATGGTGCGTTCATTCTGACAGTTTAGGGCTTAGTTTTTGCATCGGGTGATAGACATCCACACTACCGTTGACTGCAGTCATGTGCCCGGCAACTTTATTAACTGTAAAAGGAAATAGTGACAGGGGTACATCTGTTGAGAGGACTGAGGGTGCACTACAGCCCACAGAAAATGTATTAGATGAATGGCCCCGGTAGTCCACATCTGCATTCATAGTCCGGTGTTTGGAGGAGGGTACAATGTGTACCATTGCCACTTCCTCCTATTCCAGTAGCGTATCGATGGCGGGAAAAATTATTCCCAGTGTGCCTCCGTGTCGGAACTAATGTCTCTCAACTTATCCTTGTGGTCGCTTCACGAATTATACCTAGAAGGAAGAAATATTTTGGTCCCCTCTTAATCAAACGTACCCTCTTGGAACTTTAATGATAGAAGCCCGTAATGCGATAAAGAACTTCTAGCGTCTTCAACAGGGGTTTCCTAATCATCTCTGTGACGCTTTGCGCTTACTAAATGAGGCCGTAACGAATCGTGCTGCTCTCTTTTGGATCTTCTCTGTGTCTTATATTAACTGTTTCTGAGAACATTATGAAACAGCGATCTTATTTGCAATTATTAATTCAACTAACAATCACAAGTCAGTCAAGTTCGCAATTTATTTTATTTCACTGGTAACCAGTGTCGGTGACTAACCTAAGAAAAAAGACTGTTAATTAGTATTACATAAAATCTGACCATCATCGGACCACACCTTTAGTGATACATAATATATTATTAGAGGGATAAATTATTTCTAAACTGAGTATTTAAAATAAGAACAAAATATAGCCGCAGCGGAGTGGCCGAGCGCATTGAGGCGGTATGATCCGATACGCGAGGCCGTTCCCCGTCGGGGGTTCGAATCCTCCGTCGGGCATGGATATTTGTGTTGATTCCGCATTCAAGTCCCATAAGCTTAAAAAACATTTGAATAAAATTTACCTGTAATGTTGCTCACCAGTTGTTTACTGTTGGAGCTGCCTAAACGTTTAATATTGACTGCTGTAGATGTAGCTGCAGTCAGTCGTCAAATACTGTAAGCTCTACCCTCTAATTTAAATGTTGGCCAATCAGATACACGTTCTAACGGAAGTTATACAACAATGGATTTCAATATGCAACAAATCAAATCATTGTATAGAGTGGTTAATCAGGTAGAAAAATTGGAAGCACTTTCTCCTAACTAAGTAATCATAACTTTATGTAACAAAGAAACTCCGTATATTTCGTGAGGACTTAGGATGAAATTGACAACAGTTTCTACTCTCGTAAGTTCTTGTGTAAAAACACAAACTCATATCAGCTGCGCTGGCTTACATTTCTTCTCAACAAATTTAGAGTCAAACGATCATCCGCTGCACACATCGTAACACTCTCTCCGATTGAATCATCCATGAGGGTCCTTTTTCTGCCAAGAACTCGACATCGAGTTCTTTTTCCGCGCAGGCCCTTCGCCCTCTCAAACACACACTTCCCACTAGTTCTGTCCCTAGTCCAGACCTCACTGGCCGATCGGCATCCCTTCCCAAATCGTATACATCTTAACATGGTATATTTCTTGAAGTAAATACTTACCATCTGAAACCACTTCCTTACTAACATTACTAGCTGTAAACTTGGCATTGCCCGGGTGTTTATTTATTCTAATTCTCGTAGTCCACTTCGCCTTCCCTCCCCTATCTGCATTCATCTCTTTCTTTCCCATGTCTCTGTTCGTTTCCACATTCCCTTTCTCGACAATGTTTTTTGCAAGGCACCCTTTGTCATGCACCATACGAACATGTGTGTATCTTGTGACCTTCTTCTTGGTATAAGTGTCGTATGTGCAAAAATTCATCAAGATCTGAGAACACCTATTCATTTTGTCAAAGTTCGTATTTTAAGTACCATCCACCGTGCACCGAACGAAATTTTATACAAACAGTGACATTCCTCATTTTTAATGGTGAAGTATGCAAATGTTCATAAATATCGGAAGGAAACTATAGATTTGTTTGCAATTGAAACACAGAGTCACATTTAAAAACGCACTTTTTTGGTCTCAAATTTTCCAGTTATATTTCATACAACCTATGTTCTGAGAATAAGGAAAACAACAAAAAAAGGGATCTGTGAAATCGGTCGCGCCGTTCTCAAGTTATGGCGCGACCAACATACTTGGGGATCCGTATTTATCTTGCAAGTAACTCTCCCTTATGCACCGTATGAAACTTTAGGTACACGGTGACCTTACTTTTGAAAGTCAAGCGCGCAAAGTTTCTTGAAGATCGGAATGAAACTGTAGATTTCGTCAGTCTGTAGGAAAAGTATCCTCCGCCATGCACCTTCATCCTGTCCTATCGTAAATACTTTCTTAGCTAACATCTTCTACCTTTAAACTACATACTGCCAAAATTTCAGCTTCATAGGTCCAGCAGTTTTAGATGTTTCGTGTATCGTCAGTGAGTGAGTGAATGAGTGACCTCTAGCGGAACTCAGCGGACGTCGTCCAGAGCACACCTCTCCAGTGGCGTAGCAGTAATTTATCAGTTGTAAGTGTAACCGGCTTCTCTCTAGAAGCTACCTATTTTTACTTTTCAGTGCGTTTTCCCTTGAGTGCATTAAATTTATTGTGTGCTCGCGTTTTATTTGATTCATATTCACGTTAAATATCTGGTTAGTGTATTATTCCGCCGTGTGAACCGCGTCGCGACAGTCGTCTGTCTTTATTTTCTGATTAGAAGCGACATATAGTATTTTGATTTTCGTCTACACTTTCTCGTCTCAATTTGTAAAGTTATACTGAGCTGTCGTGCGTATTGGATTCACATCCGCGTTTTAACGAACAGTTTAGTTTTCCTTTGAACGCATCGCGACTGTACTTTTTGTTTTTATTGGCACTGTAATCATGAATAGGGACTGTGACTGCTGTGTGCGGATGCAGTCTGAGCTGTTGACACTTCGCTCCCAACTTCAAGCTGTGTTAACCTCGGTTGCACAGTTGGAAGCTGCGATCGATGGGCGTCGTTGTTGTTGGCCGGCGGTGGGGACCGAACGGACTCCCGTCGTCTCCACCGATCGGGCTGCGGAGCGACATGCCCTGAAACTGCTAGCAGTGAGGCAGACATCCCCTCGTGGTTGCGTGGGAGGTTGCTCCAGTGCGTGGCAGGAACCGATGGTGAGGCCTCCCCGGTTCTTCTTGCGAACAGGTTTGAGGCGCTGTCTGCTCAGGACGACGTTCCTGAGTCGGAAGGTGTCTCTCACCCTGTCACCACCCAGCCTGCAAGATCCGGGCTTTCACAGAGGGGGGGTTTACTTGTAGTTGGGAGCTCCAATGTTAGGCGGGTGATGGAGCCCCTTAGAGAGATGGCTGCCAAGGAGGGGAAGAAGGCCAACGTGCACTCCGTGTGCATACCGGGTGGAGTCTTTCCAGATGTGGAACGGGTCCTCCCGGATGCCACGAAGGGTACGGGGTGCAGCCAACTGCAAGTGGTGGCTCACGTCGGTACCAATGATGTGTGTCGCTTCGGATCTGAAGAGATCCTCTCAGGTTTCGAGCGGCTAACTGAAGTGGTAAAGACTGTCAGTCTTGCTTGCAAGATGAAAGCAGAGCTCACCATCTGCAGCATAGTTGACAGGACCGACTGTGGATCTCTGATACAGAGCCGAGTGGAGGGTCTGAATCAGAGGCTCAGACGGTTCTGCGACTGTGTAGGCTGCAGATTCCTTGACTTGCGCCATCGGGTGGTGGGTTTCCGGGTTCCGCTGAATAGGTCAGGAGTCCACTATACGCAGGAAGCGGCTACACGGGTAGCGGGGGCTGTGTGGCGTGGACTGGGCGGTTTTTTAGGATAAAGAGCTTCGGGGAAAAAGAAAATGGGAAATCTCAAAGGGTTCAGGTGGATCACAGGAGAAATGTAGATCCGGAAACTATCGGTATAACAGTTGTAAATTGTCGAAGCTGTGTCGGGAAAGTTCCAGAACTGCAAGCGTTAATAGAAAACACCGAAACACACATCATTATAGGCAGCGAAAGTTGGCTCAAGCCGGAAATAAGTTCAGAAGAAGTATTTTCAAAAGATCTAACGGTATTCAGAAAGGATAGATTAAACAAAATAGGTGGGGGCGTGTTTGTCGCCGTCAAAAGTAGTATTTCATGTAGCGAAGTTGAAGTTGATAGTTCGTGCGAGCTATTATGGGTAGAGGTTGTACCCGAAAATCGTAAGAAGTTAATAATCGGTTCCTTTTACCGGCCTCCCGACTCTGACGATACAATAGCAGAAAGGTTCAAAGAAAACCTGAGTCTAATTACAAAAACGTACCCGACTCACACGATAATAGTAGGTGGTGATTTTAATTTACCCTCGATCTGTTGGCGAAATTATATTTTCAAATCAGCAGGTAGGCATAAAACATCGTCCGAAATTGTACTCAACGCATTCTCTGAGAATTACTTCGAACAATTAGTTCATGAGCCCACTAGAATTGTAAATGGATGTGAAAACACACTTGATCTCTTAGTAACAAATAATCCTGAGCTCATAACGAGCATCAAAACGGATACAGGTATTAGTGAACACAGAGCTGTAGTAGCGAAATTGAATATCGAAAGTCCCAAAGTTACCAAAAATAAACGCAAAGTATATTTGTCCAGGAAAGCAGATGGAAACAAAATACATTGCTTCTTGAAAGACAGCTTCCACTCGTTTCTAACACTAAACGTAGGTGTAGACCAGATATGGCTCAAATTCAAAGAAGTGGTATCGACAGTAATTGAAAGTTTTATACCTAATAAATTAATAAAAGAAGGAGGCGATCCCCCTTGGTACACAAAACAGGTTAGGACACTGTTGCAAAAGCAAAGGAAAAGGCATACTAAATTTAAACGAACACGAAATCCCCAGGATTTGCGATTGTACTCAGAAGCTCGAAATTTAGCGAGGATTTCAATGCGAGATGCCTACAACATTTATCACAACGAAACTCTTTCTCGTAATTTCACTGAAAACCCAAACAGATTTTGGTCATATGTTAAACATACTAGGGGAAAGTCACAAACAATACCTTCACTACGTGATAGTAATGGCGATCCTGCCGATGATAGCGCTACTAAAGCAGAGTTACTAAACATAGCTTTTAGAAACTCATTCACCAAAGAAGACGAAACCAATATTCCAGATTTCGAATTACGAACAGATGCCGTAATGAGTAACATAGAAGTAGGTATCATTGGAGTAGTGCAACAACTAAAATCACTTAATAAGAACAAGTCTTCTGGTCCGGATTGTATACCCATTAGATTTCTATCTGATTATGCTGAAGCGATAGCTCCTTACTTAACAGTCATATACAACCGCTCTCTCACAGAAGGATCTGTACCAAAAGATTGGAAAGTTGCACAGGTCACACCTATATTCAAGAAAGGCATTAGGAGTAACCCACTATTTCATTGACGTCAATTCGCAGCAGGGTTTTGGAACATATACTGTATTCAAATATTATGAATTATCTCGAACAGAACGATCTATTGACCCAAGGTCAACACGGATTTAGAAAATATGGTTCATGCTAAACACAACTAGTACTTTATTCACACGAAGCGATGCGTGCTATCGAGAAGGGTTCGCAAATCGATTCCGTATTTCTTGATTTCCAGAAAGCTTTTGACACCATACCTCACCAACGGCTTTTAATCAAATTGCGTGGTTATGGTATATCGCCCCAAATTTGCAATTGGATAGGGGATTTCTTGTCAGAGAGGACACAGTTCGTAGTAATCGATGATAAGGCATCGACTAAAACAGAGGTGATATTGGGCGTTCCACAGGGTAGTGTTATTGGTCCTCTGCTATTCCTTATTTACATAAACGATTTAGGGGAAAATCTAAGTAGCTCTCTTAGGTTGTTTGCAGATGACACCGTCATTTACCGTCTAGTAAAATCATCGGAAGATCAAAACCAACTGCAGAACGATCTGAATAAGATATCAGTATGGTGTAAAAATTGGCAATTGACTCTAAATAATGAGAAGTGTGAAGTCGTCCACATGAGTACGAAATGAAATCCGTTAAACTTTGTTTACAACATAAATCAATCAAATGTGAAGGCCCTAAACTCCACAAAATACCTAGGAATCACTATTACTTCAGACTTAAACTGGAAAGAACACGTAGATAATATCGTGGGAAAGGCGAACCAGAGACTGCTTTTTATTGGCAGAACCCTTAAAAGATGCAACAGAACTACTAAAGAAACTGCATACATTGCGCTTGTCCGTCCATTTTTTGAGTATTGCAGCCCAGTGTGGGATCCTTATCAGGTGGGTTTGACGGAGGACATCGAAAGAGTCCAAAGAAGGGCAGCTCGTTTCGTATTGTCACGATACAGGGGAGACAGCGTTACGGAAGTGATACAGGATCTGGGATGGGAATCATTACAACAACGGCGCTTATCGCTGAGGCGTGGGTTACATGCGAAACTCCAATCGCCAACATTCTCCTCCGAATGCGAAAATATATTGTTGACTCCCACTTACATAGGTAGAGATGATCATCAGAATAAAATAAGAGAAATCAGAGCTTGAACAGAGAGATTCAGGTGTTCTTTCTTCCCGCGCGCTATTCGAGAATGGAATGGGAGATAAATAGTATAATTGTGGTTCGATGAACCCTCTGCCAGGCACTTAAATGTGATTTGCAGGGTATCCCATGTAGATGTAGATGTAGCTTTTGTATATAGAGAGAGATATCTCCTGAATTATGGGTCCTACAAAGACATTTACCAGGTTCGTAGAGAGGAATATTAGGAAACTACCTGCGAAATGTGCTGTAATTGATTTGGTAGTAAACACGTAGTAAATTACAACCTCATGCTTTTTAGGGCGAAGTTTAATGTATTTCAATGTCTTTGACGTCATAGCCCCTGAACTATGTCGTAATACGGTATTACTTCTAAGGTACATCCAGTGGTGCATATGTAAAACGTTTGCAAAATACGTCGCGAACAGAGTTAGTAGGAAAGACGTAACAAATCAAAACGTCGAGCCTGATATGGCGGTTTTTCAGTATCGTAACTGTTTATTACTCCATATTTCATAAACTGTGAGTCGTACTATCATAATATTTCGAACATACGTTCAGTGGTATGTGTTTATACTGTCTGTAATATACACTTAGTAGTTTACGAGTAATAAATTGTAACGTCATGCCAAATGCCTTAATTTTACTTCATGAACGCCAAAAACGTAGTTAGCGAAAAACTTTTTTCTATCATCATTTTGCTGGGGTTGTCGGCCAGAAAAAGTTTTCTTAAGGTTTGAAATTATTATTATTTGTTGCAAGTCGCTAAGTGCTCTTCTTCGCAAATAGTGGACTGATGCAGTCACACTATCACGTGCCTCAATACGGGGACGTTTTCATTGTTTATGACGTCATATCTCCTTAACTATAGACCCTATCGCAAAATCCATTCTTAGCTGACGTCTTATACCGATGAACTACATTCCTGCCAAGTTTCAGCTTCAAAGGGAAGTAGTTTTCGAGATTTCGTGTTTACTCAGTGAGTGAGTGAGTGTCTGAATGAGTGTCCTTTCGCTTTTATATAGATAGAAATTTAAATACAAAGAAGATTGATAATTAGTATTACATAAAGTATGAAATAAATATATACACAAACCAGCTTACATTAGCTGAACACTCATGCCACACAATATTTACGTAAATTACTGGCAAATTGTAGTAATAACAGACACATTAAATTAAATATACGATAGGTAAATCATGCTACCTCATTTTCAGTGTTTCCATTAAACATTTATATCGGTAGAAATCAGAGTTCGTTGAAATTACATGACGCATTCTAGAGTTGGTTATTTTAAGCTTGATCTTTTGATGTAGTACTCTTAAAAATTTCTAATTTATGAGACTTCGAAATTATTTTTAGAATCATGGGATGTGCTCAATTATTCCGACATCGTAGGTGTCTTAAATATTGACTGCAAATAATTTAATAGATTATTTTATTCTATTTTGAATTACTGAAACGTGGAACACACAGATGTCGTCCGAACACGCGAGAAACGTTTGGATAATAGCCTTCATTAGTTTTGAGTACAAAGCGTTGGCCTTCCCCAGATTTCCACCGATTTGGAAAAACCCACGACTGGCTGACCTGTTTACCCCTAAAACCTACCCTGTCTGGAAGCTGCCCCCAGCGCTTGCCGCGGTCCATTGTCGACCCTTTATCTTTGCACACAATTCCCTTACATACTAATTGCGCCACTTTACGGTCATTACTTTCGTGAAGTGACAGGGGTTTGCTCCAGGACAATTCATCATCACCAAGGAACAAATCTGATGATGTAAAGTCGGTCTTACGGGATCACGACTCTACCGAAATTATTTATAGCGAAAAACTAGATCCAGGTTGGCCAGAACACCGCCTCAAGCAGCAGTACCCTACCTAGGTCCCCTGCCCAAGAAGCGACTCCTTAATCCACGCGTCTCAGAAGACAGACTTCACAGTACGCCACCATCGCTAGGGCTGCAGCAGATGTGAAGCCCGGAAAAGTTGTGGGCGCGGTTACAACCGAAACAGTCTAGAAACGAGGCCTGAGCGCAGTCGTGTACGTCAGACACAGTAGACCGCAGATGTGTGGCTGAATGGTTGGTCTCAGGGGCACAGACCACATACGATAACGGCCACGCGATCGCCGCCTTCTATGTGACATGACACAACCTGCACCCAGGCCTCGTCTCTCGACTGTATTGGTACAGAATAGGATAGGGCACCTTTAATAGACGGACATGCGCATCAATTTCTGGTGAAGTAGCAGCAGCTTCCGTCGCCATTTTAGTTACAAGCGGTGATATCCTGAACATCTGAAAGGCTCTTATTGCTCGGAAATATTATTTGCTTCATTTATAATACACATATCAAAAGGCAAGTAAAGATTTGGATTGAAAATTACTGTGGCAGTAGTAAATTATTCTAATATGGTTTGAAAAATCATGAAATATAATTTCTGGAATTTGCCCAACTGCGTGTGTGTTCGGTAGAACTTTCTCGCATTCGACCACTCACTTCTATCAGAAGCCAGATGCACCACTAAGGCTGCGCTGACATGTGATAACTCTACGTTTTCGAATGCAAACATACATGTTATTATCAACACTTACTTAAAGTCTTTGAATTTCATTTTGTAACTTTTCATAGACATTAGAATCATGCCTTTTTCTCATGGGTCTTTGAACAGTTAACCCTGTTGTTTGATTAGGAACACTGAAAAAAAGTGTTGTTGTTCCCAGACTTTTTATAGTGAAATCAAATCTGGCCCCTGCAAAAGTAATCGGACCATGCAAAATATCCTCTTGAGCAGTGCTACCAACACCTGATTCACCAGCATCAAAGTCCATGGTATTCACACTCTTATATACTGGTAGACGCGAACGCCGGAATCTTCTCCTGTGACGAGGCATCTATTTTGTTCAAACCGACTGTCTTCAAAATGAAACAATTGGTTTGTCAATAAATTTAAGCCCATTAACGTAGACGTTTTAAAAAGGTTTTTAGGTCATGTAAGGATACATAGTAGTGACTTAGACCTATAGTTTTTGGTGTAATGCACATCGCTGGCATGCTGCACCAGCAATTCAGTGGTTGATCGCCAGCAGTCGTGTAATGTTGTTGAGCTCGAAGAGTCGAGAGCTACTGAGCTGACGCTCTTAGGCTGTATATCTTAGTAATTAGTCGCACACAGTTCGGTATTTAATTCTTGTGAGATTTTTTTTTTAAGTAAGTACCGTCCTGAAATGAATACCTCAATTTTAGTTTTACATGAAAGCCTGTACCTTAATCTACTTTACTACATAATTCCCGTCAATATTTAGCTACTTGTCATAACGTTGTACCAGTTTATGAATACCCTCCTCATAGAAGTTTGCCGCCTACCTTGTTAACCACTGCATCACAACTATTTTGACTTCGTCATCGTCTTGAAGACCGCCCAGGTGTTTTTTAAAGTTCAGGAACAGATGGTATTCAGTGGGCACCAGATTAGGGCTGTACGGAGGATGTTCTAGAGTTTCCCATCTAAAAGATGTGATGAGATCTGTGGTATGATTAGCCGCATGCGGACAGACTTTGTCTTGCAGCAAAATGATGTCCTTGTTCATTTTGACACGTCTTTTGTTTTCTGAATTGTTCAGCGTTTTACAGTAAGCTGCCTACCATCTGTTTCTGCACTTGAAGAAACACCTGGGCTGTCTTCAAAACGATGACGAAGTCAAAACAGTTGTGATGAAGTGGATAACAAATGTCAAATGTTTGTTAAGCTTATGGGACTTAACTACGGGGTCATCAGTCCCTAAACTTACAAACTACTTATCTACTACCTGATTCTAAGGACGGCACAAATATTCATGCCCGAGGGGGAATTCGAACCCCCGACCATAGTGGCCGTGCAGACCGTGACTGGAGGGCCTCAGTCCCCTCGGCCACCGCGGCCGGTGTGGATAACAAGTCAGGCGGCAATGAGGAGGGTTTTCAAAACCTGGTATGACTGAATGACAAGTGCCTAAATATTAACGGAAATTATGTAGAAAAGTAGATTAAGGTACAGGCTTTGAAGTGCAAATAAAATTGTTGAGATATCTTAGCACGTCTATTTTTAATTTCAAAACGGTAGTTACTTAAAGAGCACGCCTCGTACATTTCTCCATTGAAAATACCCAGTCATCGTTAGAATTAAGATGTTAGTTGGTGAAGGGCCTGATAGGGACTAATAATCAGTAAATATTGAATTAAGTTGTAGCTTATAATTGCTGCCATATGAGTAGGGCAGGTGGAGGTTATAACCATGACGTACGACAAAACGCACTAAATTAATTCATTGAAACACATTTCCATCAATGGGCGAATAAAAAAAGGGTAACTGGGAAGTACGTCAGGTTACACTTAAACTAAAAGATAGCAATTAAAGTACAAGATAACTAAGTCGTAAGTGGTAAGTCGTAGTCAGGTATTTTAACTTCGTTTACGAGTTAGAGCAGTGTGAGCAACTATATTTGGTAAAAAAAGAGTATGAGTCATATAAAAGTAATTAGTATTGTCCTTGTCGATATGTTCATATTTCATGGTCGAGTGGCTACCCTCTGGGGCACGACCCACTGTCTCAAGACCACCAGCCAGTAAGCTACGACATCGTAGCCTCCGCCCCCATAACTTTTAATGCTGGTAGCTGCCAAACTAAACGTGATAAAAATGTCATTCAAAATTCTTTGTACACAGCCGGTGTCAAAAATTCCAGTGCATGATAGAAACAACCAATGTTCTATTTGAAAAATTGTATGTTTGCATAAAAATACACTTTCTAAGTAATATTACGATTTGTTTGTTGGCTAAGAAAAACGAGCTCCTCATTACCAATCTATTCTGTCAAACTGCACATCAGTAGCACTTTCCTTTTCCGCAGTATTTGCGGTTCAAGTGTTAGGTGATCATCCTGTACGTATAAAGGGTCATAGCGTCACACTCTTCACTTAATAAGGCACGATTTAAAACCCACCATTTTCGACGTGTTGAAATTGTGTATGATTTAAATAACTTCGCGTAGTTTTGAAGATCTTGTTGAAGTCCAATTGATATGACGACAGCTTATTTCCCATGTTGTACAACTTTCAGGGCCCACTGGAAATGGAAAAACACGCAAACCGCTCTATGAACGAATTGTATTCGCAACGGCACACTCCATGCTGAGAGTGTACTGACTGCCCTATGCTGTCCTTTCGTGTCGACTCGAAGGAAGCAAAATGGCGGACGCGCCTGCCCGCCTACAGTTACCACGAAGCCCCTACAACACCGTAGCGGAGAACAGAGGCTGTTGTCGTTGTGGTCTTCAGTCCGGAGACTGGTTTGATGCAGCTCTCCACAATACCCTATCTTGAGCAAGCCTCTTCATCTCCACATAATAACGGCAACCTACATCTGTCTGCCTCTGCTTACTGTATCCATCTCTTGGTCTTCCTCTGCGATTTTTACCCCACACACTTCCCTCCAATGCTAAATTCACAATTCCTTGATGTTCAAGAATGTGTCCTACCAATCTATCCCTTCTTTTAGTCAAGGTATGCCAGAAATTTCTTTTCTCCCCAATTCTGTTCAGTACCTCCTCATTAGTTACGCGATCCACCCACCTAATCTTCAGAATTCTTCTGTAGCACCATATTTCAAAAGCCTCAATCCTCTTCCTGTCCGCACTGTTTATCGTCAATGTCTCACTCCCGTACAAGGCAACACTCCACACAAATGCCTTCAGAAAGGACTTCCTTAGGCTTAAATCAATATTCGATATTAACAAATTTATCTTTTTCATGAACGCTTTTCTACTCATTGCCATTCTGCATTTTATATCGTCTGCACTGCGACCATCATTTGTCATTTTACTGCCCAAGTAACAAACCTCATCTACCTCCTTTATTGCTTCGTTACCCAATCTAATTCCTTCAGCATCGCCTGATGTTCTTACACTGCATCCATTACCCTAGTTTTGCTCTTGTTAATGTTCATCTTATATGCACCTTTCAGCACACTGTCCATTCCGTACAATTGTTTTTCGGGGTCCTTTGCTGTATCAGACAGAATTACTATTTCGTCGGCAAAACGCAATGTTTTTAATTCTTCGCCCTGAACTTTAATTCCTTCTCCAAATTTCTTCTTCCTTTCCTTTGTAGCTTGCTCAGTGTACAAATTGAATAACAATGGAGAAAGACTACAACCTTGCCCTACTCCCTTTCCAGCCACTGCATCCCTTTCATGCCCTTCAACTCTGACAACCGCTGTCTGGTTTTTGTACAAGTTGTAAATAACCTTGCGCTCCCTATATTTTACTCTTGCTTGCTTCAGAACTTGAAAGAGTTTATTCCAATCAACATTGTCAAAAGCCTTCTCCAAATCCACAAAAGCTAGAAATGTAGGTTTGCCTTTTCTTAATCTATCTTCTAGGATAAGGTGTAAAGTGAGTATTGCCTCCCGTGTTCCTACATTTCTCCTGAACCCAAACTGATCTTCCCGGAGGTCGGCTTCTATCAGCTTTTCCATCCTTCTGTATATAATTCGTGTTAATATTTTGCAACCATGACTTATTAAACTGATGGTTCTGTAGTTTTCACACCTGTCTGCACCTGCTTTCTTTGGAATGGGGGTTATAACATTTTTCTTAAAGTCTGAGGGTACTTCACCTGCCTCATACATCTTACACACCAGGTGACACAATTTTGCCATGGCTGGTTCTCTCAGAGACTTCAGTAGCTCTGTGGGAATATCATCTACTCCCGGGGTCTTGTTTCGACTTAAGTCTTTCAGGGCTCTGTCAAATTCTTCTCTCAGTATAGTATCTCCTATTTCATCTTCATCTACATCCTCTTCTCTTCCTACAATATTGTCTCGAAGTTCATTTCCTTTGTAGAACCCCTCTATATACTCTTTCCACCTTTCAGCTTTCCCGTCTTTGCTCAGAACTGGTTTTCCTTGATATTCATAGAACTGTTTTTCTTATCTCCAGATGTTTCTTTTATTTTCCTGTAGGGTGTATCTCTTTTTCCCCTATTTATACATTCTTCTACATCCTTGCATTTGCCTTCTAGCCACTCCTGCTTAGCCATTTTGCACTTCCTGTCAATCTCATTTCTTAGCGAGGCAACTTTCCCCGAATTGAAGCAGCTGACCGCCGCCATTTGCAGGGAAGAATCCTAGTACTGGGCTGTGATGTCAAGTGTATGAGAGGCAACAGGAGCAAAATGAAGCACAAAATAAACGCATGTTCGTTTAAAAACAATTACTGAGTACTGCAGTCTGTTTAAAAAGTATTCTTAAATAAATGAAGTTTCCCAGCCGGCCGCGGTGGCCGAGGGGACTGCGGCGCGTCAGTCACGGTCTGCACGGCCACTACGTTCGGCGGTTTAAATCCCCCCTCGGGCATGGATATTTGTGCCGTCCTTAGTGTTAGCTAGTTCATAAGTAAGTTTAGGGACTGATGACCCCGTAGTCCCATAAGCTATGCAAACATTTGAACATTTGAAGTTTCCCAATTTCAGAAATACGTCTGCATAGAGACACGAACTTTAAGGTTGTAAAGCTCTTTTCTGAGAAGGTGGAATGATTTTTCATCGAGATATTTGCAGAAGATGATTCATGAAACTTGTAAAGTAGGAGAGTGTGCGATTATTATTTAATCTATGTAATTTTCAGTCAGGCGCTGTTTACGTTTTTCCGACTGCTCTGTACGTTTTGCACGCTTATTTTTGCATAGCATAGTTTTGTCTACATTTCTTTCTATATTACATACATTTTTTCTTTCATCTTCCTCGAATTTGGGAATGAATAATTTAATAACCCATACAATTTTAAATATGCATTTCATTCGCACATTACTTTTTAACAGAGATAGTACCGCCCAAAGTGGCTGAGGATGAAACAATGGATCAAATATTTCGCCATTTACGAAGTACAATCACCACCTGTTAAGTATCTAAAAGCAAGTATTCGACCTACTTCTGCATCATATAATTGTCACAAGCCTAGTTCTTGATTCAGCTCAACTTAGTACATAAATCGTGTTATATTTTGTTTGCATATAAATTACTAAAAATACTAAGTACTTGTCATGCAAAAGTTCTAGAGAATCATTTGTAAGAGGAAACCTAAACAAGAACAAACGCTCATGATTTATTATTTATCCACGAAAATACTATACGGTATACAAGTAATGACTGACATGTGAAATGTAACACTGTTTCCGACTTCGTCTTTGCTTCCATTCTTACAGTTACAATTAAAAGCAGCACACGAACAATGTTTACGCACTGTTTCCCTGCAAATGGCGGTTTCTGTCACGTTCAATGTGGGGACGCGACACTAGCGCCAAAAAGCGGACAAGTTTTTATTTTGTAAGTCTATGGCCACCACCCCCTAGAGAGAAGGCTGCGGCGCCCTCGTGTGACGTCAGGCAGAGTAGGTTGCGCGCGCATAGTGACTGGCTCGCTGTTTCGGCATAGTAGGCCGTGCCCTAGTGGCTACCCAGTCAGCTATGCGCGCGCAACCTACTCTGCCTGACGTCACACGAGGGCGCCGCGAGGCCAACGAGAGAGACAGGCCGCAGCGCGCACGTCATGCGACGTAAGCAAGGCAGATCTGAGCCGGCGCGATCGTCAGGTGAGTGGCTGCCCCGTGGCCGGTAAGACAGGCACTTAGCCAGGTGACGTGGCAAGAGTAGTGCTGCCCTGACGCGATCGCGGATTTGACTGGTTGGCGGCAGAGGCAGTGGGCCGTGCCCCAGCGGCTAACCAGTCAAATCTGCGATCGTGGCGCCGCAGCACTACACTTGCCACGTCACCTGGCCACAGAATAGGGAGCATACAGAAGGGAAAGCTGGGGGCGGCGCCTTTGATTTGTATGTTACCAAGCGTTGCGCTCGACGCCATACTGAAAAGCAGTAAACGCGGAACTATAGCCACTTAGTACTTTGGCTGGAAATGGACTTTTTACGAACTGCGGCTAACCTCACCGACTTTTACGAAAGGAAACGGCTTTTCATTATGCTCTAATCTATCTTCTTGCACCTAATTGTAATCCAACGAAAAAAATAGACCTTAATTTTAATACAACTACGAAAATGTACGGTGGAATCGACGATCGTTTTATTCGGTGCTTATCTCTAGAAAAATCCCAAATAACGCGGAGTTATGTTTGGGAAATTAGTTGTAAACAAGAAAGTGACTTTACAACTGCCAGGTTTTATTTTTCAAGAATAAATTCGCACAAAATATTGAGTCAGATTTTGCAGTACAACGTGATTACATAGAACTAATGACGTCTGGGCATATATAAAACTTGTATTTGCTTTAGAAGTATCATTAATTTACTGATCGGAGAAGGGCGTATAGAGGACTCTGTCAACCACAGAGCAGGAACAGCATAAAATAATTATTCACCTCAATCTATTTATCTGAGTATCAGAAGAGCATTCGTTGCCAACATTAGCACGCTACGCCTCCAATGTCGCAAGTAAAATTTTAGCTGCCTACATATGCACTATTCTTTGTCATTCATTTTATATTATTCCCTGCAACGTTAAACTTATAAAATATAAATGTACTTCAACATTTAGATGCTGTTGACCTGCTGCAGCAACAGCGAGAGTTATCGTTAAGAGAAGAAGCAAAGGCTACTTTTAATAATTATGCACACATTGCTCTCATTCGAAACTGATAACATTTAACTTTCACTGCACATATAGCGACATTCACTTACTCCTCAGCATGTTTTGGGAAGGTGAAGAAACTTATATCCTTATTTGTATTCGAATTATTGCGGCAGTTAGGTGCTGAACACCATCGACTGCCTTTTCTTTTATTGCTGCTGATAATAAAAACGGAACAGCTCCAACTACTGACACACAGTTCTTTCTTTTCACTGCACTGCACTGTACCAAATACTAGTTTACTTTTATGCGATTCAGGCTGTTAAAATACACATTTAACAAACAAAGACGGCGCATTACCACGCCACAGAGTAGGGAGTGACCACACGTTTACTGCTTTTCAAGATGGCCGATTCCGCGCAAGTGCGTTGAATTTTCGACGACAGACTGCAGCGGGAGTTTCCTTTCTGTATACTCCCTATTCTGTGGCCTGGCTGCGTGCCCAGGCCTGTCTATCTCGCCGGCCACCTGGCTGCCCGCTATGAGGCAGTGGGCTGTGCCCCAGTGGCCGGCCAATCAGCTAGCGATCGCGCCGGCTCGGTACTGCCTTGCTTACGTCGCATGACGTGCGCCGGCCGCGGTGGCCGAGGGGACTGAGGCGCTCCAGTCACGTTCTGCACGGCCACTAAGGTCGGGGGTTTGAATCCCTCCTCGGGCATGGATATTTGTGCCGTTCTTAGTCTTAGCTAGTTCATAAGTAGTTCGTAAGTTTAGGGCCTGATGACACCGTAGTTGTCCCATAAGTTCTACAAACATTTGAACATTTGCCTCTCTCTCGTTGGCCTCGAGAGCGCCGCGGCCTAGGTGGTGTTGCTACAGCCAGATGTCCTCGGCGTGACTCAAGGGGCGAGCGGCGACGCCAGCAAGCGCGCGTGACGAGGCGCGACGGCGGCGCACGCGGAGTGGCAGGCGCCCGGCGTCGAAGCCGCAGCCTGTTGCTTGGCCACACACGGCACACCTGTGCGGCTGGCGCTGCCGCTGCCAATGCGCTGCTACTTGTTGCTCGCTCTGCGCCGCGGGCGTCACACGCCACACCACGCCGCCGTCGCTGTTTACGTTGCTCCGTATTGCGGACTCATTAACGTTTTGCCGGTTTACCACGTTAATCATTTCAACCGCTTTAGCGTACCTCGCACTGTATAATTGTGCCCGTTAGCCCCGTTGCAGTAGGAATTTGGAACATTGTTCGGACATTTATGAACTACCTCGAAGAGAACGACCTATTAAAAATAGTCAACACCGATTCAGAAAGTATCGCTCCTGCGAAACACAGCTTGCCCTTTATTCACATGCAGTGATAAGTGCCATCGACACGGGATCTCTAATCGATTCCATATATCTGGATATCCGGAAGGCTTTTGACACCTTACAAGCGGCTTCTTATGAAGTTGCGTGCTTATGAAATATCGCCCCAATTGTGTGATTGGATTCGCAGTTTCCTATCAGTTCCTAGTAACTGGTGGTACTTCATCGAGTAAAACACAAGCGATATCGGGTGTTCCCAGGGAAGCGTTTAGGTCCCATACTAATTTTTGAAAAAGAGAAATTTGCTAACATCGAATATTAATTTAAGTGTAAGGAAGTCTTTTCTGAAGGCATTTATGTGGAGTGTTGCCTTGTACGAGACTGAAACATGGACGATAAGCAGTGCGGATAGGAAGAGAATAGAGGATTTTGAAATGTGGTGCTACAGAAGAATGCTGAAGATTAGGGGGGTAGATCGCATAACTAATGAAGAGGTACTGAACAGAATTGGTGAGAAAAGGAAATTTTGGCATACCCTGACTAAAAGAAGGGATCGCTTGGTAGGACACATTCTTAGACATCGAGAAATCGTGAACTTAGCATTGGAGGGAAGTGTGTGGAGTAAAAATCGCAGAGGGAGACCAAGAGACGCGTATAGTAAGCAGATTCAAGAGGATGTGGGTAGCCGTTCCTATGAGGAGATGAAAAGGCATGCTCAGGATAGAGTAGGGTGAAGAGCTGCATCAAACCAGTCTCCGGACTGAAGACCATAACAACAACAACAACAACAACTCTTCCTTCTGTTTATAAACGATTTAGGAGACAATCGGAATAGCTCCATTACATTGTTCGCGGAGGATGCTGTCGTTCATCGGTTAGTTACGTCAACAGAGGATCAAAAGCAACTTCAAAGCGATTTAGACAAAATTTCTACATGGCGCGAAAATTGGCAATTTAAACTAAATAATGAAAAGTGTGAAGTAATACACATGACCACTGAATGAAATCCGCTGAACTTCAATTACACGATAAATCAGTCAAACCTTAAGGTCGTAAATTGTACCAAATACCTAGGAGTTACAATTACGAACAACTTAGACTGGAGAGAACACACAGAAAATATTGTGGGGAAGGCGAACCAAAGGTTACGTTTCATTGACAGAACGCTCGAACATGCAACATCTCGACCAATAAGAAGTGCCGCTCCGTAGCACAGTGGTAGAGTTCCAGACTAAAAATCCAAAGGTCGCGGGTTCGATCCCCGAAGGTCCTAGGTTTTTTTCTGTCAATTTCCACTTCTTTCACCTCTTGCAGTGTTACTGATGTGAAAAATACCGAGTAGCACCGTGGTTCGGAACCCACGTTAAACTGTAGGTCCCCCTATAACTGGCTGGGTAAGTCAGCTCGGAGGAAGGCAACGGCATACCACCACCAAACAGGACCATGCCTAGTAAATCACTGTGGTGTTCAAACCAATCTTAGTATTGTTGACTGCTTTACCTTTTACATCACGTGCGTCCTCTCCTGGAATACTGTTGCCCAGTGTGGAACCCTCACCAGGTGGGACAGACGGAAGACATTGAGAAGGTTCAGAGAAGGGCAGCTCATTTTATCACGTTAGGGGGGGGGGGGGCGGTGAAGCGTCACGGAAATATTGCTCCATTTGAGGTGCATCGAGTTTTATTTGCGAAATTTCAATCACCGACTTTAACTTCTGAATGTGATAATATTTTGCTAGCACCCACCTACATAGGAAGGCATGATCATCCCAATAAAATAAGAGATCGAAAACGGAACGATGCAGATGTTAATGAACCCTCTGCCACGCACTTAAATGTGATTTGCAGAGTATGTAGATGTAGATGTAAATGTAAATGTAGATGGTAATACGATAGCGTTTGTTAAAATAGGTCACGTAAATGAGAGGCCCAAGCATCGCTTATATTATTACGTTGTTTGGTTTGGTTCAGTTCGCTCCTGGCATTACAACTCTGATATTGTATTCGACCCCTCCTGTCATCAATTAAATATTTGACACTGGCTTATGAAATTACTCGAGACGGTAACGAACACATGACACGGTTGAGTTTTCTACGAATCACACACTGTCTGTGCTTGTGCTACCTGCAGTGTTTGAGACGTGTCTGTACAAGTAATATGTGCCGGCGAATTTATTAGTGTTGACTATTGAACAGCCACTGACCGCATTAAATATTTTCATTTTGGGGCCGATTTCCATCTTCAGCCTTTAGTTGGTGGCGGTGGTTGTCGGAGAATCCGGCGAGCTGGCTAAAGGCTGAAATTGGTTTGAAACAGACTGAAACCGGTCCCAAGATAAAATTATTTAATGCGGTGTTTAGTATTCGAGGCCAATATGTGTATCGTACAACCGCATCGAGAGATTCACATGTTCAGCCGTATGGAGGGCGCATTCTCGTAGGTTAACTGAGGATGTCGCAGTCCAGCACAGGCGAATTGCGGCACAGTGGCGCGGAATCATCAAAACGTCGCCAAAATCCCAGAAGTTTACGATTCTATGTATTTTTATTGGTGAATTGGGTAGGGGAAGGACTGATGTACCACACCTCAAAAGGATAGGTTCACACCTTCGATACATGTGGAGTTACTTTCTGTTCAAAAGTGACCTTCCTCGAGAGTAAACGCTTCGCTGTCAAAGCTAGGCATATTTACTCTCTATTTGTGAGTGAATATTGACGTACTGAAGTGAAGAATTTCAATACTACAAGATGGACACCGTTTCTACAGGTATGTAGAAAATATTCAAACTCTAATGCAGTCTATCACGTATATCCTATTGATATGTTTTTTTCGATGATTGTACAACACGACCATGATATGCCAAACTTGCATCTGCAATTAGAGCAACCGTAGCATGTACCGCAATATGCCACGGAATTATAACAGCCAGACTATGTAGATTGATCAATTATCTGATGGAATTGACAAGATTAAGCTGCCCCAATCTGCCCATTCTCTTGTATAATGACTGTTTACACGGATTCGTGCGTCCCACATTTCGTAGCACGACACGGCCGATGCAGCGCGTGGCGCGGCAGTCTTCATAACTGTGTTACCCATGCGACACACTTACAATTTCTAACCGTTTGTCTACACTTAATGTGTTACTAATGCTGATGTAATATTTTTCACACAGGTTAGGAAAGAGAATAAGTGAAATTCACTCGCCAAACTTATTCAGCATTGTTAAACATCAGTTGAAAGATTGTCTACCTGCATTAATGTCACACCGTGTGGACAAATTTACGAGAAAACTGATTGACCATTGCTGATACCGGAGGAGTATGAAAGTCTCTCTGTCCTCGTCTGGTAAATTGAGAAGAAGGTGATAAAAGACTAACATGACATGGAACAACAGAACAATGAATCTTACTAGTCATTTCAAGTGGACATGACATCAATACCAATAACTTCCACAATTATACGCTGGAAACTGTTAGGAAATTAGTTGGGCTATATCCATGGTAGTAATGACCACTTCAGTGCTTAAGCTATTGATTCACAGTCGACAAATAACAACCAATGGCCGACCTGCTACCAACCGTCAATTATCCAAAGGAGCTCAGGAAAAGAGGAACAAGGATGTTAAAGGATATCGCGAAGAACTTTTCCAGAAAATTTTCACGCGTAAAATCAATACCGTGTTTTCGGGATTTGGCCCCGGTGTGTGCCGGTGCGATGATGGTTGTTAATAGTGACAGAAAAGAAGCAATAAAAAAGTCACTCCGAGTTCAAGACGTTGGAGATCAAATGTTTGTAAATCTATCGGACCAAACTGCGTGGTCATCAGTCCGTAGCTTACAAACTACTTAAACCTAGGTATACTAACCTAAGGACAAACACACAACACCCATGCCCCAGGGAGGACTCGAACCTCCACGGCGAGCAACCGCGCGCTCCGCAGCGAGACGCTTTAGACCGCTCGGCTACTCCACCGCGGCGCGTTGGAGATCCATAGGAAAATGGGTTCCATGTGGAAAGTGACCTAGCGTCAATGTCAACACAAAGCCATAGGGCATAACGACTTGAATTTGTCGCCAATCACCAGGGATGGTCATTGGAACAGAAGCGAAACGTGATATGGTTGGAGGAATAAGTCTCACGGTAATCGGAGGCACCGTCTGTGGTGCAGACCACAGGAGTCAATGGATTCCACCTGCCAAGGTGATGTGATCCAAGGCACTGATGACTTCCCTATGGTCTGAGATGAATTTTCTTGTAATAGAATGCGTTATCTAGTTATTGAGCGATTTTTAGATGTTCGGCAGGGTGGTTAGTTGCTTCTGGACCATCTAAAGCCAGTTTTATTTTCTGAGCCGCTGATTGGTTCCAACACCTCGGAGGAATGGATCCAGGAACAGGCAAGGAAGGTACAAATACAAAGATGGCCATTACATGGTCCAAATGTGAACACCGTGGGTCATATATGGAGTGTTAAGCAATGTAGGCACCGTGCCATAGACCCTGCACTAGCGAACAGCAGCCATTCTGCGTACTCTATGGTCTCAGCAGCGTCCATAGGTATAAATGGGAACGTCCTCGATGTGTCACTGCAGAACTAAGGGCCAGAGGGAGCCTCACTCAAATTACGTGCCTACCAGTGACATTTACTAAGTCAGTGTAGAGTTCGTACAGCAGCAGACGATTCCGCCAGTTATACGTGAAGTTGTGCGGTTGAGGTGGACAAAATAAGTGAGAGTGTTATAATACGTTGCAAATTCTTCTGAAAATGGGTACCAGCTGTTGAGGAAAATGTGTAATATGCAAAACAAACAAGAGGGAAAAACAAACAAATATTAAAGGGAAAAATGAATAGAAATAGTCTCGTCTATACCTTTCAGACGTGAAATAATCAATTACGAAAAGTCAAGCAGATGTTCAAGTGTGGGTTCAAAAGTTAGGACGACAATAAGGCAGGTTGCTTATGGCATGGCTATCCTCAATGATAAAAAAGTAAAAATGCAGGAATTTTTGATTCGCGTAAATAAATGCTACTACTTCAGACTTCAACGTAATGAAACATAATGACAACTTGCAGAAATGCCATTAACGTGAAAATTTTAGCAGATGAAGGAATTCTACTGGATGGTAAGCCAAAGAATAAAGGTCAAGATGCTAACAGGACAAAATTTTTTATTGCTAAAAATTAATTTTAGGAAGAAATTTCTGAGAATGTGCATTGTTTCTAACATAATCGAGACACTCTTTAGAAGAGTCTAGCGTGATATCGTTTCTTCGTGCATCTACACTCATGCTCATAAATTAAGGATAAGGCCAATACATGGCGAATAAACGCTTTGGTGGGAGGTTTACGGGTTGAAATCATCTAGGAGTATGACCATGCGGTGCATTTGACCTGCGGTCGTCGCACGGTGGCGCTGGCAGCTGTACACATATGCAGGGGTGTGTTGGTGCATGCCAGAGTACGGTGCAGCGAGTAAGTGTGCAGACGTTTCAAAACGTGCGAATGGTGACTGTGGATTGAAAATGGCTCGAAGAAGATCCATTGATGACGTTATGAAGGGTAGAATACTAGTGCGATTGGAGGCTGGTCAAACACAACAGGTCGTAGCAGGAGCCCTTCGAGTGAAAAATGTTCAGTTGTTTTTTACTCTTATGGGAATAAACTTCGGGGTCATGAGTCCCTGAACTTACAAACCACTTTTGAACTAACTTATACTAAGGGCAACTCAAACATCCATGCCCGTGGGAGAATTCGAACCCACGAAGGGGAACGGCCTCGCGCGTCGGAGCATAGCGCCTCAATGTTCTGGACCACTTCGCCGAGTGTGATCTCAAGATAATGGCAACGATTCCAGCAGACAGGAAACGTGTCTAGGCGTTACGGTACGGGACGTCCACCGTGTACAACAGCACAAAAAGACCGATATCTCACCATCATTGCCCGCAGACGGCCACAAAGTACTGCAGGTAGCCTTTCTCGGGGCCTTGCCGCAGCCACTGACTACAGACGACTGGTTTATTCGCCCGGAAACCTGCAAGGTGCATTCCACTGACTCCTCGTCACAGGAGAGCCCGTAAAGTCCGATGTCAAGTAGACAGTACATGGCCATTATAATAGTGGTATGAGGTTATGTTCACGGACGAGTGCAGTTATAGTCCGAACAGTGACGCTCGCTGGGTTTTCATCTGGCATGAAACAGGAATCAGATAACAACCGTGTATTGTCCTTGAAGTGGTTTGATGGTGCAGGGGGGGGGATTACGAATGGTGCACGTACACCACTGCATACTCTTTGATAGAGGAACTGTAACAGGTCAAGTGTATCGAGACGTCATTTTGTACTAGTATGCCAGCATTTCAGGGGTGCAGTGGGTCCCACCTTCCTCCTGATGGGCCGTCGCAGTGGCCGAGCGGCCTGCGGCGTGCCAGTCATGGTCTGCACGGTCGCTGCGGTTGGGGGTTGCAATCCTCCCTCGGGCATGGATTTTGTGCCGTCTTTAGTATAAGGTAGTTCATAAGTAGTTTGTAAGTTTAGGGACTGATGACCCTTTAGTTAAGTCCCAAAAGCTGTACAAACATTTTTTCCTCCGCACGGTCCCACTGAGCTGCCATCGTGGAAGAGTATCTTGAAACAGAAGATATCAGGCTGATGGCCTGCCTGTTCTCCAAACCTAAACCCCGTCAAGCACGTCTAGGATGCTCTCTGTCCACGTATCGCTTCACGTCTTCAAACCCCTAGGACACTTCAGAAGCTCTGACAGGCACTGGAGCAAGAATGGGAGGCTATACACCAGCAGCTGCCCGACCACCTGATCCAGAATAGGCCAACCCAATGTGCGGCCTGTGTACGTGTGCATGATGTTCATACTGATGTCGGGGTACATGCGCAGGAAACAGTGGCTTTTTGTAGCACATGTGTTTTGGGACGGTTTTCTCAAATTATCACCAATGCTGTGGACTTAAGATCTGTGTCACCTGTGTTCCTTATGTGCCTATGCTTTTAGCTCCAGTTTTGTGTAGTGCCACTTTGAGTGACACCACAATCTGAAATTATCCTTAATTTATGAGCATGAGTGTAATTCGAGAGTTTGGTGAAGTAACGACACTAGCAACCGTCTCGACCTACTCTCCACCAACACACCGCCCTGTGGCTACAGATATATCGTATTGCTTATGAACAGGAAACTATTGATGTGTAAGACTGCTGCATAACAACGATTTTAATCACCATGAAACGATACTGTAGTATCATTCCATTAAATCCTTGTATACTACAGTGTACGTTACTTTCATCTGACTATCATTTCGTAAAAGCGTGCTTGGCCTTTAGTGCCACAGTAATGGGAGATGCACTAGGTGGAGACAAGAATGCTTAATTATTTATTAAAATTGTTATTGCAAGACAAATAAGTGAGCGCCGTTCACTTAAGGAGCTTTGCTCCACAGTACCCAACTCCTCTTATACTCTATGTGATTGTGTGTGTGAGGGTCTGTAAGTGTGCTTGAAGCCGCGGCTGGGAAGGCAGAGGTGCAGAACACTCGATAGGTTTGCCAACTTTAGTTTTGGGGTGTGGCAGAGAGGTTTCCTTGGGGATGAGATGGTCAAGTGGCTGCGACTTGCGAGTTCCTTCAGAATTCGGAGATTGGCAGAAAGTCCCGTTAGATCACCGGCCAATGAGGGCGCGGCTACTCGCGAACTTGAACGGGAGGGTCGGTTAGGACGGGGAGCGGCCATGACAGAGCGAAAGTTTCCGGCTGTCGAAGAGGAAGGATGTGAGTATGGTGGCCTCCGTGGTAAAGTATCAGGAAATGTGTTGTTTGTTTTAATTCTGTCTTTATTTCAGCGGAGAAATGATTTTGTATAATGGGAAGCTTATCAGAAGTGGTATTTAGTAAATTTTATGGGGGTTTTAATTAGATTAACATGAGTTTGGCTCACGTGAGATATTTTGAGCACAGGGAGAGGCAGTGCACAAAGGGATATCGTAGTTAAATAGCTCTAGTCCAAATTATGTGAAGAGAACTGCTTAGAAATGTTGTATGGGTGAGGGCGACGATTGAATATCGGTATTTGGATAATTTCAGGGGAATTTTTCATTATTGAGATTTGGGAATGTTGTGCATAGCTTTTGTGTCCCATCCACGTCGCCACTTTTGTGTCTCGTTTCCGCCGGTGGTCCTTGTGTCGTCGGTGGCCGAGTAGAAAGACACCGACACAAGAATAAAGGATGCTCGATCGTGAAGGTACGGAGGTGACCAGCCAGAGGGACAGCAGAAACTAGAAACACTAGAGTAAATTAGAAATATATATATATATATATATATATATATATATATATATATATATATATATATATATATATATATATATATATATATATATATATTTCATACAGTCTTAGTAATACTTAGCTTTCACATAGTTCTTGACTGCAGAATGCTGATACATAGATTAGATAGAGGCCTGCCTACTGATGATTCCTCGTGCCTATCCGATAGCCAAGTCTTAAATGGTGCCGATCTGATTCCCAAGTGTTAATTGGTTCCTATCTCAGTCCCAAGTGAACGATGCAGCAGTCCTGGCAACGAGCGGAGTTGCAGCAGAGGGCGCTCGTGGCTGACGTCGTAAGAACACCGCGCCGGGCGTGCATGGCGGCGCGCGGCGAAAGTACGTGGCGCGCACTTCATACTTGTTCGACACGACAATAGCCACGTGGGTGCAGTTTGTGAGAGTAAAGAATGTACGGTATGAATGTAAGGTTACGATCCTTGTCTCAATCCATAGCTGATACATTTAATGAAGGAATATTTTGTATTTTGGGTCTTAAAATGATGATAGGGAGATGTACAGTGAATTTGTTAATAAACTTGTGTAAATAGTTAAACATTTTGTCTCTAGTTGTTCTTATGAAATTCTGAGTCCCATTTATGCTTAATTAATTATTCAAAAGAGAGTGAGAATATTTAACGGGGAATTTGGAGAATATAAATGGGGGAATTTCATCTAGTAAGGGAACTGCCACCGGTATGCTATCAGTTGCTGCAGTATTTTGTGTGTAAAAAGTCGTTATCCGTTGCAATAAAATTTTATCAGGGCAATAACATCGTAAATAATGTGTGTTCGTAGGTTTTCCCGGCGAATATACTGAGTGAAGATCTCTCGGGCGTGCAGCCAGATAGATTGATCGTTGTGAAACGAATTTTTGACAGCCTCATCAAGATGAAATATGAAGACACAGAGGTTCTACACAATACAACGCGGTATGGGACTGTCTGTATAAGGAGGCCGGCTACGCGAGAATCTCAGAAACAAGGACAGTGGATTTCAATTAAGCCAAGCGTGGAATCCTGCACTTACATTTCTTCGATCGCAGCGCAAGCAGAACACCGAGCACGGCGAAGGCAGAGCGCAAACTGAGGTCCGCCACTCGAGTCCAGAGCAGGAGCTACCCCCACTAACGCAGCATCCCGCTGTCCGCACTCGAGGTCAGTGGAGGGGGATGGCCGCAGGTATATATATAGCACAGCCGCCGGTTCAGCGCCTCGGAGACTAACCACCTACGGTCGTAGGGAACACCAACTCACAGACACGACGAACATGGCAAACCCCTGCAGAACAGTAATCTGACTGGCAATGCCAGCTGAGCCCACGGCTGACCTACAGGCAAAGCAGAGAAACCTTATTCATCGCACTAAACACAAACAAACCTAAACAGTCCCGCACACTTAGCCAGTTCTATGACCGAACTGTCTAACTACCATGACAAACTTGGCTATGTTACATGTATTCTGCCACAGCCGATGTTAACGGGTAAACTGCCGCAGCGGACCCAGGAGACTTCATTGGAGCTCAGCTGCAGCAGAACCTCGCATCAAACGGACTGATTCTTTATGACGAACCTAGCAAAGTTAACGGTACTGAGAAAATACCCATTACTAACATTACCAAACCTTGTATGATCTGTCGCAGATAGCATACCGCTACTGCCCTTCATACCTACCCCCCCCCCCCCCCTGTCGCAGAGGTTTTTTTCCCTTGGCTCTTGCCTTGGCACTTTTTCTCCTCTGCCCATACATACCTTTACCCTTCGCATACCTTTCGACCAATTCTATCTCCAGATGCACCGTATTAATGGGTGATCGTGCCCACACGTACGGATAACATCGCGGTTCCCACATCCCGTGATCTACCTAAGCAAACTAACCAAATTACGGATGTGACAGTAGAACTTTCGTGATGGTCACCAAGTTGGTGTGGGCGTGGAGGGGCCCCATCCTTGCTGTCCAGCGCCTCAGTCAGCGGGAGTAACCTGATGATGGTGGTACGTTACGCTGTCGAAAATTCGTTCCACAACGATCAATCCATCCGGCTGCACGCCCGAGAGATCTTCACTCATCGTAAATAATCACTGAGCAAGGCGGCAACTGGTAGGAAGCGGAGGGTGATTAACTTCCAACCACCGTGCGATAGGAGGCTGGTAGTTAGTGCGACGAGTAGCGAGTCGTTAAATATTTTTGTGTTGGCGCGGCATGGCTCGGGAGCGCAGACGGGCTAACTCGGTTGGCGGGGCATTTCATGGGGCGCTGCGTGCAGGCCAGGCGGCGGTGGCGTGCGCGCGCTCGCGAGCATTGCGTGCGCCGGGAAATTACGCGAGATTTCGTTAACTGATGGTTCGAATCCCTTCCCGCCGCTGACGTCGCAATTACCCTGCCGATAAATCGATCACCGCCTAAATTGGTCTCCGGCCGTAGTTAAATCTTCAGATTGGCTTTTAAAAGCTTTGTAGCACTTTCGTTCGCCCGTGAAGTAGGTCCCGTCCGTTGTGTAATCCCTTAAAATATACAGGGTGTTACGAAAAGGTACGGCCAAACTGTCGGGAAACATTCCTCACACACAAAGAAAGAAAATATGTTATGTGGACATGTGTCCGGAAACGCTTAATTTCCATGTTAGAGCTCATTTTAGTATTACTCTTTAAATGTAAATTGAAATAATTCGTGCAGACAATTGTCAAAATGAGCTGGTTTACGTTCTAGGAGGCGATCAAATTGTGATATTGTAGAAATATATAAAAAAGCCAAGATCGCTGATCATCAATTTTTATTTATGACTACCGGTTTCGCTGAACTATGTCAGCATCATCTGGTCAAATAAAATCATTTTACAAGGCCACAATTTTTTTTATAGTTAATAAAACTCTTCTGGGTATTAGACCGCATCTTCAATATATCAAATATTTCACCGACGTTTCGGCCGCTATTGCAAGCGGCCATCATCTGGATGTTATGTTTACTGCTGGATGAGGGAAAGCTGGTGTCTTAAATATTAAATGTTGGCAGTTATCATTGGTGGTTTCAGAGCTCTTATCATTGATAATAGCTCTGAAACCCCAATGATAACTGCCAACATTTAAGACACCAGCCTTCCATTGATAAGAGCTCTGAAACCACCAATGATAACTGCCAACATTTAATACTTAAGACACCAGCTTTCCCTCATCCAGCAGTAAACATAACACCCAGAAGATGGCCGCTTGCAATAGCGGCCGAAACGTCGGTGAAATATTTGATATATTGAAGATGCGGTCTAATACCCAGAAGAGTTTTATTAACAATGACAACGGCCGCGGAAGCCTTCGTTTACATCTTTTTTATAGTTTTAACAACTGCTATCAATCAGTGTCTGCCGCCACTGTGGATCAGACGACCTCTCTTTACGACATCAAAATTCGACTCCAGATTTTGATGTCGTAAAGAGAGGTCCTCTGATCCACAGTGGCGGCAGACACTGATTAATAGCAGTTGTTCCAACTATAAAAAGGATTATGGCCTTGTAAAATGATTTTATTTGACCAGATGATTCTGACATAGTTCAGCGACACCGGTCGTCATAAATAAAATTGATGATCAGCGATCTTGGCTTTTTTCTATCTTTCTACAATTGTCAAAATACCCAATTGTTTCGTTAGTATGTACTATACTTCCTCGATTCACCGCCAGTTGGCCCAATTGAAGGAAGGTAATGTTGACTTCAGTGCTTGTGTTGACATGCGACTCATTGCTCTACTACTAGCATCAAGCACTTCAGTACGTAGCATCAACTGGTTAGTGTTCATCACGATCGTGGTTTTGCAGTCAGTGCAGTGTTTACAAATGCGGAGTTGGCAGATGCCCATTTGATGTAAGGATTAGCACGGGGCAATAGCCGTGGCGCGATACGTTTGTATCGAATCATTTCCAGAACGAAGGTGTCCCGACAGGAAGACATTCGAAGCAATTGATCGGCGTCTTAGGGAGCACGAAACATTCCAGCCTATGACTCGCAACTGGAGAAGACCTAGAACGACGAGGATACCTGCAATGGACGAGGCAATTCTAAGTGCAGTTGACGATTACCCTAATGTCGGCGTCAGAGAAGTTGCTGCTGTACAAGGTAACGTTGACCACGTCACTGTATGGAGAGTGCTACTGGAGAACCAGTAGTTTCCGTACCATGTACAGCTTGTGCAGGCACTATCAGCAGCTGATTGGCCTCCACGGGTACACTTCTGCGAATGGTTCATGCAATAATGTGTCACTCCTCAATAGTTCAATCACGTCATCAACACAGATTTTCTGTGAACGTTTGGGCAGGAATTGTTGGTGATGTCTTGATTGGGCCTCATGTTCTTCCACCTACGCTCACTGGAGCACGTTATCCTGATTTCATATGAGATATTCTACCTGTGCTGCTAGAACATGTGCCTTTACAAGCACGACACAACATGCGGTTCATGCACGATGGAACTCCTGCACATTTCAATCGATGTGTTCGTACGCTTTTCAACAACAGATTCGGTGACCGATGGATTGGTAGATGCGGACCAATTCCATGGCCTCCACGCTCTCCTGACCTCAACCTTCTTGACTTTCATTTATGGGGGCATTTGAAAGCTCTTGTCTACGCAACCCCGATACCAAATGAAGGGACTCTTCGTGCTCGTATTGTGGACGGCTGTGATATAATACGCCATTCTCCAGGGCGGCATCAGCGCATCAGGAATTCAATGCGACGGAGGGTGGATGCATGTATCCTCGCTAACGGTGGACATTTTGAACATTTCCTGTAACAAAGTGTTTGAAGTCACGCTGGTACGTTCTGTTGCTGTTTCCCTTATCTGGAGCTAATGGTGTTGAAGCTAATGCAACTTTATAAGGCTGATGTGGGTTTCATAGTTGCTGAAGTACGAGTGGCCGATGATCCAACATCTGAATGCAGATTAAATGATGGCAGATGTAGTGTTGCTGACGGTGGGCATAATGGTGGTGAAATATGCGGTGGCGATGATGATGGCAGTGGAATGGTCCAGCAGCAAAGTCTGATGTGCTAGTATCTGGAAAAGTAGTATCACTTAAATCTAGGGAAACAAAGTATGTGAGTGGTGTGGCGTTGTCTGAACTCTATGGAATCTGGAAAACGCGGGAAAACGAGTGGGGAACAAAGACGTGGGAGTGGAGAACAGGTGGCAATTGGCGATATTGTTTGGCGATACATGGCAAACTGATGGCAAAGAGGGCAGTAATAATTAGGTGTTGCAGTTTCCTCTTGATGAGGTGCAAGGGTGATCTTAATTCACTTGAGAAAGGAATCGTTTTAGAAGATCACAAATGCAAATATTTCGACAAGCAATCGGTACATTCAGTTATACTTATCTGGTCAAGTCTAATACATTTCTTCAGCCATAGGAGTACGTGTGCTCGACTAGTAAAATAACAAAAAATGGCAGTCGTATTTCAAATGAATGCTAAAATTAGTATCTGATGACAGCATTGCTAGTGAATAGATGTGGTAACCAATGTGTACGGGTGGCACAACTGCCTTATAAGCAGGAGACTCGGGTTCGAATTCCTGTCTAGCACAAACTTTCAACTTTCTCCTATGGCAGCGGGCATAGGCAGTTTAGTGGCCATAAGAAGGATACTCTGGAAAGGACAGTTAATCCTGAACTCGAACTGGGCAACTTCCGCTCGCAGGTAGCAGGACGGTCCGACCCAAGGCGTTCCTGGCACTCACTGAACTCGTCAGTTTTGTGAATGACACAAGATCGCTGACATCTGTGTAGAATCACATAGTGTTTCGTTTTGTACTTCAGTTTAGCGCCGGCAGCGGTGGCCGAGTGGACTGAGGCGCTCCAGTCACGGTCTGCACGGCAACTACTGTCAGGGTTCGAATCCCCCATCGGGCATGGACATTTGTGCTGTCCTTAGGATAAGCTAGTTGATAAGTAGTTTGTAAGTTAAGGGACTGATGACTCCGTAGTTATGTTCAGTAAGCTATACAAACATTAGAACAGTTCAGTTTAGTCACGGAAGCGAATAATACGGCAGAAAGTCGCGATTTGCAGCCTGTTATTAGTGATCGTGGTAATACACATTTGATCTTTGACGGTTATAAATTCAAAACTTACAGAAGAGTTATAGCGACGGAAGAACGTGGATGACGATGCTGCGGTAAACGTTCGCAGTGTGCTGTTAAGTAATTTACAGTAGGCAGCGAACACACAATTTCGCACTCATGACCACGCACCTGTTGCGGAAGACTTGTTAAGCAGGAGAAAGATATCTAAGTCTCTAAAAACAAAAGGCGACGCATTGGTTGAAAGACCGTCAAAGAAACGGTGAAATTTGCAAATTAGACTTTGTAAAGTGCGTTTTATACCAAGCAGCTGTGAGCAGAATGTGAGTGGTGATTAGACCCAGGATCACCTATGGGGCGGTCGTGTGGTGGAAGAAGGTAGAACAGCAGATTGCTGCTAATGAGCTTGGTAAGGTGCAGAGATTAGCCTGGTTAGCCATAACAGGTGGAATTAGCAGCACACCAACTGCTGGGATGGAAACCATGCTGGATATGCCCCCATTACACCTTTGGGTCAAGATGGAGGCAGCGAATGGTGCATACGGACTCAAAACTGGCAATAACTGGGACTCTCTGGGATATCCAGAATCACACACTAAAATAGTGAGTGAGGTAAATATAGGAAAGGTTGGGTAAATGCCAGCCGACTATATTATAACCCCATACTGCTTCAACAAGCCTTTCAATATAACAATTGGAAGTAGGGAGCAGTGGGACAAAATAGTTCGACGCCGTACTGGGGATATTGTCTGGTTCACTGACGGGTCAAAATCAGACCAAGGCGTTGGGGCCGGCGTATACGGGGTGCAGCCAAGACTGGAGGGCGTCATCTCTCTAGGGAAACTGGCCTCAGTATTCCAGGCCGAAATCACTGCCATCAGGGCGTGTGTGGAGGAGAATTTGCGTAAGTGCTACAAAGATCGTAGCATCTATATTCAGACAGCCAGGCAGCCCTGAGATCACTGGCAGCTCCTGCAACAAGGTCTAAAATTGTTGCAGAATGTCACAGGGTTCTGGTGGAGCTAGGGGCAAGCAATAGAGTAAACCTATTGTGGGTCCCTGGCCACTCGGGGATCAGTGGCAACGAACATGCCGACAGATTAGCCAGGATGGGGGCAGAGACTCCATTTATTGGACCGGAACCTATCCTGACAATCACCAAGGCAATGATGAAATTGGAGATACGTATCTGGCTCAGAAGACAGCACGTAGAATATTGGATTAAAGTCTCTCAACAAAAACATGGCAAGGTAATGATGCCAAAGCTATGTTTTAAAAGAAGCTCTGCAATCCTGGACCTGAACAGGAGAGAGATTAGACTCATGGTTGGAATTTAAAAAAACACCTACATATAATGGGAATAACAGAAGAGAACCCTAAATGTAGTATCTGTGATGACGGTGCTGAAACCGCATCACATCTAATATTCGAATGCATTGCATTGGAGAGTAAAAGGCACAGAACATTTGGGACAATCAGACCCGAAGAAATTGTGTCTAATAAAGAACTGGTAAAGGGACTACTTGCACTGTTCAAGGGCATTGGTTGGCTTTACTAGATATACAGGGAGCAATACCGCACAATAAACGTAGTTTCGGAGCGGGCAGTGGCGGGTTGGACCAAGACTATTTTGGCTTCCTGAAAAATCAAATCAAATCAAATTAAGCAGCTGTGAGCAGAATATCAGCTACACTAAATGCATTTCTTTTATGCAATTATTTTCGTACGTGAAACTTGTAATAAAATCTTGGTATTTATATAATATTTTTCTATATCTTGGTCATTGGCACAGTATTGACATTAATCTTTAAGAGCTTTACAAATAGGGGCAGACGTTGTGCAGTTGGTAAATTTAGAGTTGGAAGCATTTTTGCGAGATATTGTAGTCGGTCTGCCAGGAGCAGGTAGGAATTTCCGAGTTGCCCAGTTCATGCGTGCCACTCAGAGGGCACTTTGGGCACAGTTGCCCAATTCGAGTCTTCCGTTGATCAACAACAGGTAGAAGTTGCCCAGTTCGGACGAGCCCATGGCAGGTGATGTCCTTAATTCCTTTGTGTATCGCTGCAGAAACGTAAATTTCGTACCCAGCCCCACCTTTCTATTTAAAACTGATTGCATAACGTAGTCATGAGCATATTTGTTTAAATATACAGCCTGTTCATGCCGACGGCAAGAGGAATGAACTAATCACAATAATGAGATACTTCTCACTGAAGCGAACACTTACTTACAGATTATTAATTAAGTGTTGTGTTGTGGTCTTCAGTCCGGAGACTGGTTTGATGCAGCTCTCCACAATACCCTATCCTGAGCAAGCCTCTTCATCTCCACATAAGAACGGCAAACTACATTTGTCTGAATCTGCTTACTGTATCCAACTCTTGGGCTTCCTCTGCGGTTTTTACCCCACACACATCCCTCCAACGCTAAATTCACAATCCCTTGATGTCTAAGAATGTGCCCTACCGATCTATCCCTTCTTTTAGTCAAGGTACGCCAGAAATTTTTTTTCTCCCCAATTCTGTTCAGTACCTCATAGCCGGCCGCGGTGGCCGAGGGGACTGAGGCGCTCCAGTCACGGTCTGCACGGCCACTACGGTCGGGGGTTCGAATTCCCCCTCGGGCATGGATATTTGACCGCCCTTAGTCTTAGGTAGTTCATAAGTAGTTTGTAAGCTTAGGGACTGATGACCCCGTAGTTAAGTCTCATAAGTTCTACAAACATTTGAACATTTGAAGTACCTTCTCATTAGTTACGCGATCCACCCACCTAATCTTCAGCATTCTTCTGTAGTACCATATTTCAAAAGCCTCAATCCTCTTCCTGTCCGCACTGTTTATCGTCCATGTTTCACTCCCATCCAAATGCCTTCAGAAAGGACTTCCTTAGGCTTATATCAATATTCGATGTTAACAAATTTGTCTTTTTCAATAACACTTTTCTACCCATTGCCATTCTGCATTTTATATCCTCTGTACTGCGACCATCGTTTGTTATTTTACTGCCCAAGTAACAAAACGATGTTGAGTAATTGGGACCAGGACTGAAAATGCTCCTTCACGAGTACCAGTCATATTTTGTACGACACTATACGATATTTTCACAGCAGCGATGGAGAGGATCTCCCGCCACTCGGGAATTGTTTCAGAAGAGCATTTACGCCGGGCCGAAAGGATGCGGTTAGAGGCTCTAAAGTCGCGAACAGGCAATAGCCAGCGGGTGTATCGAGTAGCGGCGCACAAAAGGAGGCCGTTCCACCTACCTGTGACTGGGGCCACGCACCTGTCCGCAACAAATCGATATTCAGCTGTTACCGCCGCCCCGTCGGCTTGACGGGAATAGCGCGAGTTACGGCCGGCGCGGTCTTATTTAACGACGCCCGTTATTTCCTCCCTGCTCCCCGCCCACGCGTCTGCCTTCGTAAACAATGTCGTTGTGACTACCTCAAAACTGAAGGGAGGGAGGGGAAAAACGCAATGGCCAAATTTATCGGGGTCGGAAATTGAAGTTAGTCGATCTCAGTGATGAATGTGATACAGTGTCAACTAAGATTCATGCTTCCCCAATGTTCTCTGCACTACCGCAATCTCCACTTCTTCCATTTCACTCCATTCCATGATGGTGGTGATGGTGGCTGGTGCAGCAACAGTGTTGAATATTAAAAAATGCTCAGTCTCTGTTGCAGTATTTTATTTACCAATTACGCGTTTCGCGCTGTTAGCGCATCGTCAGATTGGGCGGAGATGGAGTCGCAGAAGTATCTATTGCTGTCTAGGAGGTATCTTAACAATTTGTGTTATTGGGCGCCATAGCAGCAGAGGAGTCGCTGTCGCGGCAGGTCCACGTTTACAACTGGTAGTATTCCATTATGGTCGATAAACAAAACCAGTTCGACCAAAAGCTTTTAAAGCTATTATGTATTCTTGATTTTTTTTTTTTTTTTTTTTTTTTTTTTTTTTTTTTTTTTTTTTTTTGCCATCAGGAAGTTTTAATGTTGTTGATATTTTCACCTACATGGCTGCTCTGTAAGTGACACTGATGTGCATGTTAGAGGGTTTACGATATGATATTTTTCTGTCATTGCATTCTCTAATATTTCGCGGAAAAAAGGAACACCTAAACCTAAACCCAAACCTTTCTGTTTACGATCTGCTTCCTCTTATTTTATTATGGTGATAATGTCTCCCTATGTAGTTGAGTGCTAACAAATTAGCATTCGGAAGAGAAAATTAGTGAAAGGCGCAACAAATAACTCCTTTCTTTTAATGATTTCCACCTTAACTCTTGCATAATTTCCCTGACACTCTCGCGCCTATATCTCGCTAATACAAAACGAGCTGCCTTTCTGTGAACTGAAGTCAGTCGATCTCAGTGTCAACTAAGATTCATGCTTCCCCAATGTGCTCTGCGCTACCGCAATCTCCACTTCTTCCAATATGGTCGATAAACCAAATCTGCTAGACCAAAGGCTTTTAAAGCTATTACGTATTCTTGATTTTTTTTCTTTTTTTTGTCACCAGGAAGTTTTAATGTTGTTGATATTTACACCTACATGGCTGCTCTGCAATTCACCCTGAAGCGCATGTCAGAGGGTTCAACTAACAGCTTTCATAATATTTTTCTATTTTTGCATTCTCTAATATTTCGCGAAAAAAAGGAACACCTAAACTTAAACCTTTACTTTTTCGATCTGATTTCTCTTATTTTATTATGGTCATGTCTCTCTATGTAGTTTGGTGCTAACAAATTCGCATTCGGAAGAGAAATTTAGTGAAAGAAATTTCTCAAATAGCTCTCGCCCCAACAAATAACACATTTTTTTTTAATGATCTCCACCTCAACTCGTGCATCATTTCCGTGACACTCGCCTATATCTCGGTAATACAGAACGAGCTTCCCTTCTGTGAACTTTCTCTAAATCGTCTGTCAGTCCCACCTGCTGTGGATCACACTATGCTCAGCAATACTCCAAAATAGGACGCACAAACGTATGGTAGGCAGTTTCTTTTGTAGAACTGTTGCATCTTCTAAGTGTTCAGCCAATGAAATGTAGTCTTTGGTTCGCCTTCCCTACAATTTTTCTATGTGTATCCTTTCATTTATAAGGAATAAATGAAAGGAACGGTCTAAGTCGGGGGAATGTCTTCGAATTCCCTCAAATAGTTGTATTTCATTTGGTCAGTGCCCTATTTTTACACTAGTCCTTAAAACTTTCTAATTTATTTTAAAGTAACATTTCGAAGATTTGATGACTTGAAACAGCACCCAGCTTTATGTCAGTGTTATCGTGTATTGTGTTGCTTGGCGGGTCAGTAGCGAAGAGTAATTTGTTTGTATGTGTACACGTCCATCGCATACAAATTTTGCAATTCATTTGAACTATCAGTGAGATCGAGACTTGAAACAACAGACGTTATAAGTGGCTAACAGTGCAATATAAACTCTTTGTTTCTTACTGTGACGCAAAGGTACTTCGCTTGCACGCCTGTCTGCAACACCAATTATTTATTTAACACTAGCGACCCGCCTAGGCTTCGACGGTTGGGATGAATCACTAAGGCCACATGACTTCTTGTGCATGGACGGAGAAGATAGTGTGAAAAAGTTTTATCGGACAGAATTAAGGACAGTGTTTTGCTACATCCAAGGACAAAAAAAATCACATTTCAGACAATTGGGAAATTATATTTGTTTTTCCTGTTTGGAGTAAAAAAGTATAATTTTTTGGTGGACCAAAGTGATGATTTTTTACTAATTTCAGCTAGCAATAATACACAGTACTGTAGTCGCTTATTTCGGTTTGTAGGTCGTTGGAAATCAACGATTTGCGTGGTATCAGTAAGTCTTTGAATCTGAAAGCAATGATTATTGCCTCGATTAAATTTGGTTTCAATTCTTTGATGTTCGACGTGGTTCTGCTGAACCACTTTGGTGCAGTTATGCTGCGAATGAGCATCTCTGTAATACGTGGTAGTGGCATTCCGGATGATTCCAATGAGTTGAAAAATTCTGTTGTATTTTTGACGACTAGGTTTCTGTCCAATACTGTGCGCCTGATTTGTATTTGACTGGCTCGCAAGGCAATTTCAATAGCATTTGCTCACTGTATTGGCAAATACATCACTTCATTCAGTTACTGGACAATATGGAAATAACTGCATAAAGAATAACAAGTCCTCCTGTTTATCATCGCACTCTCTGTGACTGCAGTGTTGCCACTAGGAGCGCTAACGCCGCTTCTGTGACTGTTCGTGCCGTTGCGGTTGAATCTTTTTCCGCAAGGGGCGCTACTGTCTTTCCAAGTTGCATATTCTTCCAATTAATTAATATCTTAACCCGATCGCTACCAAACTTCACAGAATCTTTTGCTGGGCTGACCAGAAGCCTGAAGTTTACCTTAAAATTGTCCCAGCTAGCTTGAAGTTCATAGGGAACATACATAAGCACATATTTTTTATAGATATAAAATATATCTTGAAGAATCAAAGCCGGCCGCGGCGGCCGAGCGTTCTGCGGTGCGACAGTCACCACGGTCTGGGGTTCGAATCCCCCCTCGGGCATGGATATTTGTGCCGTTCTTAGTGTAAGCTAGTTCATAAGTAGTTTGTAAGTTTAGGGACTGATGACCCCGTAGTTAAGCCTTACAAAAAAAAAAAAAAAAAAAAAAAAAAAAAAAAAAAAAAAAAAAAAAAAAAAACGCATTATTGACATTATTGCTTGAACCCAAAAATTCTTCCACATATACAGGTGATAACGAGGTAACCAAACAGGAAGCACACATGACAAAAAGATCTTTCTTCCGTGTCCGTTCATCAATTAATATATTATTTTAATTAAGTAATTTCAAAATTGTAATTGCAGTTTACTACGGCGTCAACTAGTAAAATGTTTAAGATGAATCGTACACTTTACTCCCTTTACTGAATCAGTGTATTTATTTAACATTCTTTAACGGTAATGATAAATGACAAACAAATGAACAAACTGTAGGCTTAACAACATTTTAAAAATAACGTGAATAATCATACTCCTCTTCATTCTCTCTTTGTACAATCATTATATAAATATTTTAATGAATATAATCACCTGCTGCTTATTCGCTTTATTTATTTGTCCACTACAGCTGTTTCGCTGTTGTCTATTTGTTGTCAATATACACACAGCATCTGTACCTCTATATGATTTTAATAGGTATTTTCTTAGAAAGTAGTTTTTTAGTAATTTTTAAAATTATTTTAAAATTTTTAAAATTATTTTAAAAATTACTAAAAAACGACTTTCTAAGAAAATACCTATTAAAATCATATAGAGGTACAGATGCTGTGTGTATATTGGCAACAAATAGACAACCACTTGTCAATGCCAAATACAGCGAAACAGCTGTAGTGGACAAATAAATAAAGCGAATAAGCAGCAGTAAAGGTAAAATGTCATACCATGATATACTCACTGCTGCAGGCCCATTTATGAAAAAAAATTATATAAATAAACCGTAAATCTCTTTAGGTGCTTGGGTAACAAAAACTAAATTAATACTCAAGATACTCTGCCGAAACAAATCGGAATAAATAATACTGAAGCGATCTTTGTTGACCTTCTCTGCCAGTTTATGAGATATATTTGAACTACACAGTCAGAAGTAAAACGATATAAAAATATCTCACTCCCTTTATGCTCCCCCCACCATAACTATCACGGCCCCCTCCTTGATTGGGTGAGTAGCCACATATTAATCTCTAAGCAGTGGCGAACTAAGGGGGGGGGCGTAGGTGGCGGAACACCCCGGGCCTATCGGCTTGGGAGGCCTCCAAATCGAATACCTCAAAAGCACGAGTTACGCGTGGTTTTTTTTTTTTTTTTTTTTTTTTTTTTTTTGGGGTGGGGGGGTGGGGGGGTGGTGGGGGGGTGGTGAACGTCCTTGGCCTCTCGTCGTTCTGGGGTCTCCAAATCCCGAAAAACTATTCTTCAGACAGACTGTCCCGTACCTCTCGTCCTTGGGGGGGCTCTAGATCTTAAAAGCAGTACATGTATTTCCAAGTGGAAGAAGTGGAAGGGGGATCGTTTGTTCAAATGTTTGTAAATCTTATGGGACTTAACTACGGGGTCATGAGTCCCTAAACTTACAAACTACTTATGAACGACTTACGAACTAGGACGGCACAAATATCCATGCCCGAGGGGGGATTCAAACCCCCGACCGTAGTGGCCGTGCAGATCGTGACTGAAGCGCCTCAGTCCCCTCGGCCACCGCGGCCGGCGTGGAAGTGGGACCTCATTTTGGTTTGCCGCCGCCCCTGGCCTCCGATAGCCTTATTCCGCCACTGTCTGTTATGGCTTTTTCTTCTCACTCCTGTAAAATTACTGTTATTATTATGATGGTGTTTTTCATTTTGATACCAAATCCGCTTCGGCTGCAATTGACTTTTATTTAAAAAAGCACTACCGGTTTCTCGTCCTGTAGACGCATCTTCAGGCGCTACCACCATCCTGGTGCCAGCGGCCGCATGATTCAATGGCCAGTACTGCCTCGGCCAGTGCCGCGCCAACACCGCTTCCACATGGCGCGGTTTCACCTGCCCTCCACCCCCAAAATATTTTAAAAAAGATAACTAACGCAACAGCGTTCAAGTTTTATATTTTTTAATGAGGACGTAAAGTTAAGAAGCTTTTAATTGTTTTAAATTTTACGTGAACGCTGGGGAAGGCTAAATGGCAGACACGTTTTTCTATGGAATTTTAAGCACCTGATGATGCGTCTACAGGACGCGAAAACGGTAGTGTTTTTTTTTAAATAAAAGTTAATTGCAGCCGAAGCGGATTTGGTATCAAAATGAAAACATTTGGCTGCGGATGCCCGAAATTCAAGATAACATGCTTAAATATCATGGTCTCACGTAACACCAGAATCGGTAAATTACACATAATCCATCTGTATCATAGTCCGTTCCCTTAATATCTGACATATTTCGTTTCAAAAACAGCTGGTGGTTAAGCTCACATTTGAGCCTTTATAATATTTTCCTTCACAGTATCTTCCTGAGTTATGTGTAGGAGGAGACAATATATTGGTTGACACAGATTAAGAGAGATTGAAACATGTAACAATGGAAATTACCTGTTGACTTTTTACGTTCATTTCGTGTCTGGATTCGAGAATTTCGTAGTACAGGATTTTAAACATGCGTTGAAGAAGGTCGATTGTTTATAGAAAAAAGTAGCTACGAAATTCAGTCTGAGTTTAAAAAGAAAAGAATAGCACAGAAAAAACGAATGTTCCATTACGAACAAATTGATGAACCAATACAATCTCCTGAAATGCAGTACAGAGTTAATTTAACACAATGGTAGGTGCTGTAATAGTCGACAGTGAATGTCAGTTCAAAGCGCTCGAAGAATACTTTGAGCGATTTAGTTTTATTTATGATATGAATTATTTGAAATCTCTATCCAAGGAGGACCTTCTCAAGTATTGTAATGATTTAGCTATGATACTCCGAGAAGGCGAAAATAAATTGTGACATACTTTATTAGGAACTCCTGCTTTTAAAATCCAATCTACTAGACGCAATCAGACACGCAAAACAACTTCTTCAGTACATTTTAGGAAACAATTTGGAAGAAGTATATCCAAATGTTTATATAACAATCAGTATCATGCTCACGGTTACAGTCAGAACAGCTTAGGCCGAGAGAACCTTCTCAAAGTTAAAATTGATTAAGACGTACTTGAAAAGCACAATGAGTCAATAAATACTACCTGTTCTGTCAGTACTATCAATTTAAGACGAAATAGCGGTTAGTATTAATTATGATGTGATCATTAAAATGCGGAAAATGTTCTCTATTTTAATTTGTGTTTGTTTCATGTAATTTTTGATTTATACTAATGAAACTTTGGTATAATGATTATTGGTGTATAATTCAGCTCATTTTATTTAACATTTTCTTCCTTACTGAAAAAAATGAAAGGGACCTCGCAAAGACGAGCTCGCCGAAGCCCGGTTTTCGTCTAGCGCCGGCATAGCTACTGCTGCCGCGTCGGCGTTAGAGTTTGTCGGTGCGTTTGCAGTTGGAAATTTCAGCACAACCGACTAAAGAGTTATTTCATACAGATTACAAAAACTTCTGTAAAGAAACACAGAGAGGAGAATTTAGTTATAACTACTTCTGGCAGTATGCTTGCAACTTCGCACAAAGCCAGTTACTAAATATTTGCTTCACTTTTCAATATGCAACTTAATTTAATGCCAAGAATGCGATTTTTACACAATGTGGCGTAGGAAAACAAATTTTCAAAAAGAAAAATTTTGAAACACACCACTACACATAAATCAATATTTACTTGGAAAATATTACTAAATTACGCCTTCTCTTGGTTATAAGGTACTTGCTGCTTATTTTAAAGAAATTATTAATGAAAATATTTCTGAACGTCTGACGCTTTCAAATTAGTTACTTCCACATGTACTTACTTATGAAAAGCAATAACTATGAACTGTCATTAACAAAATCTGTTCGCATTTTGCTTGTGATTTATGCTGCTGAGTACTAAACATTCAAATTCACCAGCTGTAAGTGTTTCAAATAATTAGTTTTCTTTAACAATAATTTCAAATACGAAATCAGTTGGTTAAATTATCGTACGACCGCATAACTTAAGTAAGAGTTACTCTCGCTGTTTATCCCACTTTCAGTAATTCGTCAGCAATAACAATATTTACATTACTTAATCGCATGCACTTACGAATTTTAACACCAAAGTACATAAAAAGTCTCATAGGTTTCAATTTTACTTCATCCTCAAGAATGCGCTCTAAGATGTTTACTTTCAATACACTCATTATTCTATTTTCGGAATCAGACCTGAGAAAATAAAACAATCCAACGTGAACGGCTAGTTTGTAGAGGATCCATCTGAAATTTACGTAATAACAAATATTTATATCCCACAAATTTTTCGGAAATGTATTCAGTCAAACAGATGATTCTTGATAAAAAGAAATGATGTATCAGATTTAAATTTTTCTGGATTCTTAGCTGGAGGTACAGTTGGTGGTAACTTTTCGACTGTATTAGGAACTGGCAAAACTTTCAAGAACTCAGTATAGGCATCAACATCATTGTGTACTGATTCTTACTGCGGGTATCTCAGGTGACAACCAGTGTTACATTAGTTCACTATGAAAAAAATTACCTCTTTTGATGGATTACGCCGGTCTTTAAAAGACATGAATGAAGCTAACACATTTTCGTCAGAAAGACGTACTACTAAATAACGATATTGACGCTGAACATTTGCGAGAAGCAGTACTGTAATGCACAAGATATAAATGTTTGTTTATCGTCACACCGATTTAAAGAGTTAGTATATCTTTAAATAGGTGTCAAAACGGATTAGGTATGAAATTCTTTATAATGTTATTACGAGAACGTTGCAATAATGTACGAATGATTCTGTTATTGTTGCTTAGCATAGACCAAAATTTGTACACTAGTTTTGATGCTGTTTAAATGACCAAAAGTGTAAGATATCTGTGGTTATCTGCATTAAATATCTTCGATGGAAATAGAACAATCATCATCAGAAAATAAAGGAATCGGCATAAATGCCAGGATTTTCTAGCAATTGTATTGTTTTCCGATATTCCATCTAAACGACCATTTCTGTGCTTAACCTTTGGTATAATTTGTATTTCATAGTAAAAAGCATTCACAATTTTCTCGTGTGAATGAAACCGGTTACAGTTTCCTGTTTAAATAAAGGGATTTTAGCATTGAGGTAATAAAAACATTTATTTCAGTGATTTTATTGTGGTGACTATCCAGTATGATAAATGAGCATATTCCCAATTCAACGATTACTATAACAGCTGCGTTTATCAGTTGAGAGCATCTGAGGGTGGTAGATAGCTCTGCCGAAACAAGTAATGAAATAAAACAAATCGCTTGAACGCTTCACAGCTCGATCAGAGGTGCAAGGATTATGATATGAAGATCAGCATCTCTAAATCGAAAGTAATGTCTGTGGGAAAGAGATTCAAAGAGATTGAGTGCCAAATAGGAGGAACAAAGAACAGGTAGATGTATTTTCTCACAGGGTGCCAACATAGCGAAAGTACCGGAATCGAGGTGCAGCAAAGCTAATGCTGTGAGTGCACAGCTAATATCTACTCTCTTCTGCAGGAAGGAAGTAAGTACCAAGACTAAGTTAGCAGTGCACCGCTCTATCTTTCGACCAACTTTGTTGTATGGGAGTGAAAGTTGGATGTATACGGGTTACCTTATTCATAAGGTAGAGGTTACACATATGAAAGTAGCAAGAATGATTCCATGTACAAATAGATGGGAACAATGGCGGGAGAGTGTCCATAATGAGGAAATCAAAGAAAAACTAGGAATGAACACCATAGATGAAGCAGTTAGAGCGGAATGACCGAGATGGTGGAGTCATGTTACACGCATGGGAGAAGCAATGTTACGTAAGAGTCTCATGAGTTCGGCAGCGGAGGATAAGAGGAGTCGAGGTAGACCAAGAAGAAAGTACTTAGATTCGGTGCAGAATGATTTTGCAGTAAAAGGCATAATACCAGACGAGGCATCAATGTTAGCATTGAATAGGGGATCATGGAGGAGTTTTATTAGAGGTACTATGCTCCAGACTGAACCCTGAAAGGCATAATCAGTCTCTAATGATGATGATGATGCAGTAACGTAAGTGGTATTGGCAGTCAATATAACCAATTACTAATAGTCCAGAACTGCAACTGTTTAATACGGCTCACCTTTCATTACAATCGTGGTAGCATTAGTTCACTTAATAAGGCCATTCGTTTGAAATTTTTGTTTGAATCGTTTGCAAACTCAGCGCTGTGCTTCTTTATAATCTGCGCGGTTGTATTTTCGGCCAGTCGATGCTCGGCAGGTCGCGAAGTTTTCTGACCTCTGCGCGGCTGCTCAGCGCTCCTCCTGAGTCAGCTGCAGGTGGTCTTGGCCTGGCACGAAACTGCTTCGGCGGGTAATGCAGTATAGGGGCGACGGCACGCCCCTCCATTACGGGCGGCAGGCAATCGAAAACCGTTTAACTAAATGTATACCCGCCCACGGGAAAGCGCCGCCTCCACGTGATAATGAAACGGATATTTCCGAAGGCTGCGCCCTGTGGGCGATCCGTAAGAAAGGAGGGCGCTGGCAATTATTGGTGAAACACGTTACAGTCGGAAATCGAATGCAGAAGAAGCGGCGGGGGGACGAGGCGGCGGAGGAGGAGGAGGAGGAGGAAGAGGAGGAAGGAAGGACACAGTCGATGAGAACGGCGGGCGCGGGAGCTGCATCTCAGATAGGCCCGTCTCCAGTATCGGCTGCACAGGACACCGCCGCGCCCCCTTTAGGAGAATCCCCCAACAAAGTCTGCTCTAAAGCTGCCGAACTCATACAGTTCTCTTGCATTCCGCAGCAGAGTGCTGAATTCTTCGATATTAATCCATATTAAAACTCTAATAGTATAGTCGGCCGCGGTGGCCGAGGGGACTGAGGCGCTTCAGTCACGGTCTGCACGGCCACTACGGTCGGGGGTTCGAATCCCCCCCTCGGGCATGGTTATTTGTGACGTCCTTAGTTGTAGCTAGTTCATAAGTAGTTTGTAAGTTTAGGGACTGATGACCCCGTAGTTAAGTCCCATAAGCTCTACAAACATTTGAACATTTTTAATAGTATAATTAGTTTTCGTAGCGAAGAAACTTATTACGCAACAGCCTTGTGGGAATGACCGCGCGGTCTGAGGTGATTTGTACTGCACGACCGTTCCCGTAGGTGCGAGTAGGTGCGAGTTCTCCCCTTCCTCGGACCTGGGTATGTTAGTAGCATTAGTTTACGTTACATCTACATATACATACATACTCCGCAATCCACCGTAAGGTGCGTGGTGGAGGGTACACTGTACCACTACTAGGCATTTCCTTTCCTATTCCACTCCCAAAGAGAACGAGGAAAAAGCCGCGGTGGAGTAGCCGAGCGGTCTAAAGCGTCTTGCTGTGGAGCGCGCGGTTGCTCGCCGTGGAGGTTCGAGTCCTCCGAGGGGTATGGGTGTGTGTATTTGTCCTTAGGTTAGTTTACCTAGGTTTAAGTAGTTTGTAAGCTACGTACTAATGACCACGCAGTTTGGTCCGATAGATTTACAAACATTTGAACATTTTTTTTTGAACGAGGAAAAAAAGAATGCCTATATGCCTCCGTACGAGCCCTAATTTCGTTTATTTTGTTTTTGTGATCACCACGCGAAATGTATGTAGTCGGTAGCAAGATCGTACTGCACTCAGCTGCAAATTTCGTCCCTCTTAATTTCCTCAACAGAAATTCACGAAAAGAACGTCGTCTCTCCTCCAGTGATCCCCAGTTGAGTTGTCGGAGCATTTCCGTGACACTCGCGCATTGGTCGGACCTACCAGTAACAAACCTCGCCTCTGAACTGCTTCTTTGTCTTCTTTTAAACTGATGCCGCGGTGGAGTAGCTGAGCGGTTTGGAGCACGTCGCTGTGGAGCGCGAGGTTGCTCGCCGTCGGAGGTTCGAATCGTCCCTGGAGCATGGGTGTGTGTGTCTTGTCCTTAGGTTAGTTTACCTTAGTTTAAGTAGTTTGTAAGCTACGGACTGATGACCACGCAGTTTGGTCCGATAGATTTACAAACATATTAAATTTTTTTAAATTGATCTTCTGCGGGTTCCAAACACTTGAACAATACTTTAGACGTGGTCGCACAAGCGTTTTATGCGCGGTCTCCTTTACAGATGAAGTACATCTTCCCAAAATTCTCCCAATAAACCGAATTCGGCGGTCCGCCTTACTCACAACTGTCCTTACATGTTCGTTCCATTTCATATCGCTCTGCAATATTCCGCCTAGATATTTGAACAACGCGACAGCATCAAGAACCTCACTACTATTGCTGTATTCGAACAATTGGGATTTTTTCCTACTCATGTGCATCACGTTACTTTTTTCTACATTGAGAGCTAGCTGCCATTCGTCGTACCAACTAGAAATTTTGTCTAAGTCATTCTGTATGCTATTACAGTCAGACAACACCCTCCCATACACATCATCAGCAAACAGCCGCAAATTACAACGTACTCTGTCCATGAGATCATTTATATGGATAGAAAATAATAGCGGTCCTATCACACTCCCCTGGGGCACGCCTGACGATACACTCGTCTCTGATGAACACTCGCCGTCGAGAACAACGTACTGCATTGAATTACTTTGGAAGTCTTCCAGCCAGTCACAAATTTCTGAACCTATTTCATAAGCTCGTATCTTCGTTAGCAGTCTACAGTGTGGCACCACGTCGAACGCCTGTTTGAAGTCGAGGAAACACAATCCGCCTGTTGCCCTTCATCTATGGCTCGCAAGATGTCATGTGAGAAAAGGGCAAGCTGAGTTTCACATGAACGTTGTTTCCTAAATCCGTGCTGATTCATAGAAAGAAAGTTAGTTGAAGATGTGTAAGTTTAGGTACCGATGACCCCAAGGGTTTGGCCCCTTAGGTCGTACACCAGTTTAAGAATTCAGTAACTTTATAACGCAACTCATCCACACCAGCACCACACACCACCTACTACATGTTCCTTGAGACGCCAAAGGTAATGAAAACACCAAATGAAAAACTATAAGAACGAATCTCGGTCCAAGTGCATGATCAGTACTTTACCGCTGGTTTCAATCTTGAGTTGATCTTAGTTATCTAATTCATTGATATTGGATTTACACTTATTGTATCAGCACTGTACTGGTAATCTAAGGACGTCGAGCTGAAATGACATTTTATTTGTTTCTAGATCATTTTTACTTCATAATACCAGATATTAAGTTAAATTTGAGCCATTTCTTTGCCTCATTCAGCTGTACAGTCTGCTATGATGGTGACATATTTTGAAATTAATATAAGCAACACATTACATTACAATTCCTTCCTGCGACCTTGGAACTGAGTTACCCAGCCAATTATAGGGGACCCGCAGTATAACGAGAACTCCGAACCACGGTGCAAATCAACATTCCTTTACGTCAGTAGCTCTGCCATGGGTAAGAGAAGTAATAAATCACAGATAAAATTTATTGGATTGCCCTGGGTATACAATGGATGTGCCGAAGGAGCTATGATTGTATGCCTCTTCTGATAGGCTTTATCCCAGAATGGATCGCGATGTACAATTTTGTTTTTCAGTTATCAGTTTGAGATACGAGGCCCCATTTTTATGAGCTCAGCCTCTCCCCCCGCCCCCCCCCCCCCTCCCCGAGACCAAAATCCTTGATTCCACGTTGAGGAGTGTTTACTTAAAATCACCTATCTTTATGTCCCCCCCTCCCCCGTAAAATATATGCTGCCAGAGCTGTTTAGTATGTGGGTGCCTGTCAGCTGTGTACTTTTCTCAACAATGAATTACCTAAGATAACTATGTCTTTCATAGTAACAAGATGTAAGCCAGCAGCTTGTCCCATATACATAAGACCTGGGTTATCAATTTTCCTACATTTCGTATTGCAGGTGATGCAACCAAACAATCACAGGCCAAGTCTCTTATGAGTTCATGTACGTATTCTCGCTGACAGCTAAATACCACCAACGGACTATGTCGTTGAATTACTTCCACACATCGTGGCATACAGAAAAAGTGACTCTTCCGTTGCTGTATATAGCAGTCCACATCCATAGTATAAGTCTAACTACCCCCATATTAAAATAACTACTAATACGACATACGTTCACAGTCGTATTTCATCATACCTTACATGCCAGTTAGCAATATTAATATTTTCGAAAACACCACGTGCGAAATTACGATACTTTAAGGGGCCAACACCTATAGTCGTATGGAACCAGTGGCGGCGCGTCCTATGTTTTCGCTGGTTCAGTGAACACCCAGAAAAAAGATCGTCGTCGGAAGAAAGTAAATAAATAAAATAAACAGTCTTTTAAAATTATCATTCTTCGTTTCATTCTTCTGTCAGATGATCTCATATGTACTTTAAAAGTATTTTTATCGCATGAGAAATGTTTTACGTCGGGGAGACAGCACGTATACGAGTCGTAGCGCGGCCGCAGCGTAGCAATGCGCATGCGCGGCTGTCGTTCAAATTCTCTTGTGAACCCTCTGGCGGCAGCATATAGCCGCTCACGCGGCACGGAGGGGCGAGGGGAGATGCCGCTTTCAACATTAGCTTTTGGAGGTGGTAGAGACACCAGCTCCTGGCTAGTGGAGCTCTGGCGAAAACGCACGAATTATCCCGAAGCCAAATAATGGAGCTACTGCGCATCTCGCTTTGCGCATGAGCAAATCCTTCATGAATGCAACCCCCCCCCCTTCATATTTGTTTTGGCGCATTGAATATTAATCAAGAATACGTCATATTTGGTGTAATATCTTATAACTACAGATTAAAGCTTTCTTAAGATACGATCATGAATAATAATTAAGTCGGTACCCTCTACCTAGCAAGAACAAAATGATTGTATAGTCTATGGGACTTAACTACGGGGTCATCAGTCCCTAAACGTACAAACTACTTATGAACTACTTACGAACTAGTACGGCACAAAAATCCATGCCCGAGGGGAGATTCGAACCCCCGACCGTAGTGGCCGTGCAGACCGTGACTGGAGCGCCTTAGCAAGAACAGCCGTGTGGTTAACGCCATCGCGTTGCGCCGCCAATGATAATGGGTTCTAGTCCGACTGCAAGCATTTTTATAAATAAAAACTTCTTTTTAACAGATACAGGAACAACAATGACTTTTGGATTGTTACTTGTTACCATTGAACACAGAGGACGCGCCGCCACTGGTTCCATACAACTATAGGTGTTGGCCCCCTAAAGAATCGTAGTTTCGCACGTGGTGTTTTCGAAATTATTGATATTGCGATCTGGCATGTAAGGTATGATGAAATACGACTGTGAACGTAAGTCGTATTAAACTTTGCACGGTTTAGCAAATGTGTCGCGATTTTGAGGGTAAATGACATTTATACTTTTCGTTGTAACAAATATTTAACTATATGAAAAGATGTGCGTAAGAGCAGCCTTCGCGCATGCATTATCACAGAAAAGTGAACAACGTTCAGTATATTTCAGAAACAAATTATCCGGCATTAAGCTTGGAACACATGTGTAAAATAAGCTTCATAGACCGACGCCTCATCTCGAGCTCAAGCAAGTGCAAACAAGCCGAGGTAAGACATTCTACTGATATTTTAACGAAAATATTTCGAAAAGGGTGTGGGGGTCAAACCGGTACGCTTTTCCCCTGCGACATTCGCAAAGGTACGCCAAATTGTCTATTTGGGCGCCGAGTTGCGAAGGGGGGGGGGGGGCGAGTATCAAGATCCGGCACTCAAAGGGAACCCCCAGTCATTTGAAGCACCTGCCACCACTCTATGGGATACATACATACAGCGTGGTGTTCATGGTTGTTGCCGTTGGCCTGTAGTCCACGACTTTCACGCAATGAATAGAAATAAGTAGGTGAGAGGTGAAACGTAGTAACAGTTTGATCTCCTAGTTAACATACTAAAGGTCGCTGAAGCTCAGGCATGCGGGATCAGTATGGATGCCATCAGAATTTGCATGGTAAATTCTGAACGGATATAAAGTCCCATAGAATAAACATTAAAAGGTTGCCGGAATGAAATTTTCACTCTGCAGCGGAGTGTGCGCTGATATGAAACCTCCTGACAGATTATAACTGTGTGCCGGAACCGGGACTCGAACCTGGGACCTTTGCCTTTCGCGGGCAAGCGCTCTACTGACTGAGCTATCCCGACACGACTCACGATGCCGCCTCACAACTTTTTCTTCCGCCAGTACCTCGCCTCCTACTTTCCAAACTTCACAGAAGCACTCCTGCGAAACATGCAAGACTAGCACTCCTCGAAGAAAGGATATGGTGGAGACATGGGCTTAGCCACAGCCTAAGGGAGCCGGCCGTGGTGGCCGAGGGGACTGAGGCGCTCCAGTCACGGTCCGCACGGCAACTACGGTCGGGGGTTCGAATCCCCCCTCGGGCATGGATATTTGTGCCGTCCTTAGTATAAGGTAGTAGATAAGTAGTTTGTAAGTTTAGGGACTGATGACCCCGTAGTTAAGTCCCATAACCTTAACAAACATAACCTTAACAAACAGCCTAAGGGATGTTTCCAGAATGGACTAAATCCTGTATAATGAATTCAGGTCAAGGACTATTGGTGCAGAATGTACAACTTCCAGTGGTCGACCAGCGGACAATTTTGGGAATTAATTATCGGCGCACATAAAAGAACCGGTAGCAGCTAACTACAGGAACCTTCTTAACAGCTTGAGGGCCAGAGTCAAGCAGCACAGTATGCGGCACATTGACGAAATCCAAAAGACAACCCTTGTCTACATAGCTTCCAAGATCAATTACGTCCCACACGTTTTACCTATGCCAGGTATCACTGCTGCAAGGATAATGTCGGCTTTCGGTCACTTCATCGGTCGTGGGAATCTCTTTAAAGTCAGATTCGACACGTTAACTCTGTCAGATGAAGATGGGGGGCTCAACATTACTGATATCTTCATGAAATCCAAAGCATCATTTATAAGCAATATGCTCAAGCTCTGGAAGATGACACCTAACTCATTCACAGCCAATTTACTAACGGAAAGTGCCCCTACAGATTTCACTCCACCCATTGACGTTCGGCACGTTCCCATAGGACTTTATCATTTCCAACAATTTCTAGTTGAACTTAGTTATCTTCCCACAAAGATCACAGTTCAGCGAACGGCGAAACCGAAAACGATATATGACACATTGATGAAAGCGAAACCCGGAAATGTTGTGGAACAGAAATACCCTGGTTATATCTGGAAGGCCATCTGGAGAAACATCAGTAGCCGATTTCTACCGACCACTGTCAGAGCTACGTGGTATAAAGCCGTCAACAGGAAACTACCGACCAATTCTAAGTTGCACCGCATCCACCTCGTAGATTCACCAAACTGTCCGACTTGCAATTTGTTTGACACTGAAGAGAATCGACTGGTTTGCGCTGAAGTAGATGAAATCTGGCAAACCACTCGACAACTCCTAGCCAAAGTCACCCGAACGGCTCCACATACCGTTACACCAAAGGACCTTCTAAAAACCAGCGACGTGCCTTACCCAACCACGCGGGGGTTCGACTCCCCCCTCGGGCATGGATATTTGTGCCTTCCTAGTTCGTAAGTAGATTGTAAGTTTAGGGACTGATGACCCCATAGTTAAGTCCCATAGTCTATACAAACATTTGAACATTTAGAACATTACCCAACCACGAAAAGAATTGCCCTAAACTGAATAAAATGCACGCTTTACACTACATACTGACAGAAGAAGATAATACAGTTTCCACTTGTACCTCCATACACAGCACCAGAAGCTTATGAAGAGAAAGAACTACAAGAAGGTCTTCGCTAACTTTCTGCGATACACAATTCAGTGATTTCTTGACAACTCATGCCACGCACGCAGTCTACATGACGACGTTATTGTGCCTCAGTTTCTGCGGTTTTCCAAAGCATGTTTACAGAATAATGTATGTTTCACATTTCGAGTCAAAGAGAAGATTTACTGTCATTCGATACAAAAAGAACATATTCTTTCATTTCTTTATCTGCTGTTGAGGATTCAGCAACAACAGATTATTTTTAGTGTGGCAGCTTTTTTTCTACTGATCCATTTTCCAGGAAGAGCGTTTTCGTTTAAAATCAGATAATGGTTTATTTATTTCATTTACTTAGAAGAAAGCATCAGAAGCTCGCCGCAGAAGGCACATTTTGGAGAGCGTAAGGAAGGGCTGTAAGGGGAGGAGGGAGGCACTAAAAAAAAAAAAAAAGTAAAAAAAAAAAAAAAAAAGTCGGTAGAGCCCTTGCCCGCGAAAGGAAAAGGTCCCAGGTTCGAGTCCCGGTTCCGGCACACAATTTTAATCAGCCAGGAAGTTTCATATCAGCGCACACTTCGCCGCAGAGTGAAAATTTCATTCTGGAAACATCCCTTAGGCTGTGGCTAAGCCATTTCTCCACCATATCCTTTCTTACAGGACTGCTAGTCTTCCAAGTTTCGCAGGAGAGCTTCTATGAAGTTTGGAAAGTAGGAGGCGAGGTACTGGCGGAAGTAAAGTTGTCAGGCGGCATCATGAGTCGTGTCGGGATAGCTCAGTCGGTTGAGCGCTTGCCCGCGGAAGGCAAAGGTCCCAGGTTCGAGTCCCAGTTCCGGCACGCGATTTTAATCTGCCAGGAAGTTTCATTAAAAGGTCGCTTTGCATCGAATTATAAAGAAAGTATTGCAAAAAGTTTATGATGCCGTATCTTATATCTAAGATTTCTTATGTGAAGTAAAAATGATAAAACATTTTTTTCAACCTTTGTCTGAAGTTTCACTTTGAATAATTAGGCAGTTACACGACAGAATGTCATGAATTTGTCTTCCAGCACATTCTTAGAGCTTCAAAGTAATATCAATATCTTTCTCCTATTATTAATAATAAGGGAGTTATCTGAATTTATTTAACGTATAGTGCGGTTATTCACTAGTATGAGTGCAGGTTAGAATTTTAAACATACTTTTTTTAAAGTACTTGCGAATATTACCATTAGATAGTGAAGCGTCTGTTCTTCTAATTATTTCACACCTCTAAATTTAAATTGCTACCAAAATAAATTTAACAGGCCTTGGAATTCACTTCATGCATAAACTGGACATTGACCAGCTACATCTTGTAAAGGAATAGGCCCACCACTCAAAAAGCCCCCACCAAAATAACCGTTTATGTTCTATGTAATGCATCTGATTATCTGTACCAGCATAAATTACAATTAAAAACTGTACTTGGATATTTAGAAAGGTGAACAGGTGGGCCATAACAGCTTTGACATAATTGCAAAACGACATGTTGACCATAGCTGTTTATTTTTTCTCAATGATACCGGTTTCAGTCAGTTTTCCATTATTAAGCGTTAGCAGAGATCAGCTAAGACATGTTAAGCTATTAGCTGTCTGCTAACACTTGATAATGGTAAACTGACCGAAACCGGTACCATTGAAAAAAAAAAAAAAATAAATAAACAGCTCTGGTCAATATGTCGTTATGTAATTACAGTGCTAAATGTTATTTTTACTTAGTACACTATCTGAATCATTCGATGGAATCGATATACATTTAGCAAAAATATTGTAAATGGTGGGTAAAGTCATTAAATTGCCTGCACAGGTATACCAAATCTCTCACAACACTGATTAAATACACACAAAAATTGAACAACCCACGCACGTCCCAAAAATACTCCAACGTGATATTAGGAAATTTCTAAACAAACTCGTGTAGTTTGACATCTGCTAGATTTATATTTTGCTGTGTTTACATCAGACAACGAATCAAAGACAAGCTGTTGAAAGGACTTTCGTCGGAGCTCGGAAAAAATTGGCTGTCGTAGGTTGTCGATTCAAGGCATGTAAACAACCCGTGAAATACGTGACGGAATCAAATAAAATGTTGCTACACACTGTTACTTTAACTACTCCTCTCGAAAAGGCAAACAAGACGGTGTTTTACTGAAGGAATATTTATTCTCATTGATTGCTGTACACCATGGACTGGAAATCACTTTGCCGGCCGCGGAGACTAAGGCGCTCCAGTCACGGTCTGCACGACCAGTGCGGTCGGTGGTTCGATTCCTCCTTCGGGCATGGATATTTGTGCCGTCCTAGTTCGTAAGTAGTTCATAAGTAGTTTGTAAGTTTAGGGACTGATGACCCCCGTAGTTAAGTCCCATAGACTATACAAACATTTGAACTTTTGTACAACCCGAAAAATCTTAGCAAGCTATCTACGAACAAAACAGTTCACAGTATTTCTTAGTCACTGTTGAAATATTTCACACTTGGAAGATTATTAATATGTGAATAGAACCACAGTTTTTGTTAATATGTGACTTCGTTCCACTCTGTAATTTATCGATTGACACTGAACAGTTCATACCACAACAGTACCGTACCATTCGCGGCATATTATGAGGGTTGCTGTACGTCCATTAAAATAAGCGCAGTATTTAAACAGTTTAACGTTCTCTCAGAAATAGTTCACTTAATAACTCTAGGAAAATAAGGAGATGGGACTTACATAAATTGAAGGAAAGTGAATTCTGGAGTATTTCAGAGGGAGATTTAGACAACAATTGACAGAAATAGGGTGAAATAAAACAGTAGAAGAGGAATGGGTAGCATCGAGAGATGAAATAGTGAAGGCAGCAGAGGACAAAATAGGTAGAAAGGCAAGACCAACAAAAAATCCTTGGGTATCACAGGAAATACTAAATTTAATTGATGAAAGGAGAAAATATAAAAATGCAGTAAATGAAACAGGCAAAATGGAGTCAGACGACTAAAAAATGAGATTGACAGGAAGTGCAAAATGGCTAAGCAGGAGTGGCTAGAAGGCAAATGCAAGGATGTAGAAGAATGTATAAGAAGGGGAAAAGTAGATACCGCCTACAGGAAAATAAAAGAGACATTTTGGGACAAGAAAAGCAACTCTACGAATATCAAGAACTCGGATGGGAAACCAGTTCTCAGCAAAGAAGGGAAAGCTGAAAGGTTTATTATTATTTATCTTGGGTCAGTAATAACTTCTGAAAACAAAGTGGAAGCAGATATAACAAACTAAATTATGGCTGTTGACAGATCACATAGAGCACTAAATACCATGCTCAAAAGTAAAAGTAGAACACTTAAGCTTACATTTTACAAAACAGTGATCAAACCAATTCAAAAAAATGTTTGTATAGCTTATGAGACTTAACTATGGGGTCATCAGTCCCTAAACTTACTAACTACTTATGAACTCAGAATGAAACTTTCACTCTGCAGCGGAGTGTGCGCTGATATGAAACTTCCTGGCAGATTAAAATCGTGTTCCGGAACCGGGACTTAAACCTAATATATATATATATATATATATATATATATATATATATATATATATATATATATATATATATATATATATATATTCAGACAATTAAGGGAGACGAAAACTTAAATGTGATGGGAGACTGGAATTAGGTAGTAGGAAAAGGAAGGGAAGGGAAGATAGTGGGTGAATATGGACTGGGGAAAAGGAATGAAAGAGGAAGCCGCCTGGTAGAATTTTGCACGGAACATAATTTAGTTATAACAAACACCTGGTTTAAGAATCACGAAAGAAGATTGTATACGTGGAAGAGATCAGAAGACACCGGAAGGTACCTGATAGATTTTATAATGGTAAGACATAGATTTCTGAACTAGGTCTTAAACTGTAAGACATAGCCAGGGGCAGATATAGACTCCGGCCATAACTTATTGGTCATGAACTGTAGGCTGAAATTGAAAAAGCGGCAGAAAGGTAGGAAAATAAGGAGATGGGACTTGAATAAATTGAAGGAACCTGAAGTTTATAAGAAACGGGGAGAAATAAAACAGTACAAGAGGAAAGGGTAGCATTGAGAGATAAAAAAGTGAAGGCAGCAGAGTACAAAATAGGTAGAAAGGCCTACAAAAATCCTTGGATATCACAGGAAATACTAAATTTAATTGATGAAAGGAGAAAATATAAAAATGCAGTAAATGAAACAGGCAAAATGGAGTACAGACAACTAAGAAATGAGATTGACTGGAAGTGCAAAATAGCTAAGCAGGAGTGGCTAGAAGGGAAATGCAAATTAGTAGAAGAATGTATAAATAGGGGGAAAATGGATACAGCCTACAGGAAAATAAAAGAAACATTTGGAGATAAGAAAAACAATTCTATGAATATCAAGGACACTGATGGAAAACCAGTTCTCAGCAAAGAAGGGAGAGCTGAAAAGTGGAAAGAGTATATAGAGGAGCTCTACAACTTAGAGACAATATTGTAGGAAGGAAAGAAGAAGTAGGTGAGGATGAAAGAGGAGGTACTATACTGAGAGATGAATTTGACAGAGCCCTAAAAGACCTAAGTCGAAACAAATCTCCTGGAGTAGATGACATTCCCTCAGTCTGGGAGAACCAGCCATTACAAAACTAATTCACCTGCTGCCTAAGCTGCACGAGACAGGCAACATACCCTCGTACTGCAGGTAGAAGCTAACCTCAGGGAAGATGAGTTTAGATTCAGGAGAAATGTAGGAACACGAGAAGCCATACTCACTTTACGGCTTATCTTAGAAGATAGATTAAGGAAACGGAAACCTACATTTATAGCTTTTGTATAATTCGGAGAAAGATTTTGAAAAATATTGATTGGAATGCACTGTTCCAAATTCTGAAATCAGAAGGAGTTAAATATAGGGGAAGGAAGGTTATCTACAACTTGTACAAAAACCAGACCTGTTACCAGAGTTGAAGGGCATGAAAGATACAGAGGTTGGGAAGAGAGTACGACAGGGTTGTATTCAATTTGTACATTGAACAAGCTATAAAAGAAATCAAGGAGAAATTTGAGGACGGAATTAAATTTCAGGGTGAAGAAATAAAATCGTTGCATTTTGCCTATGACACTAAGAGAGAGCAAAAGACCTGGAAGAGCAGTTGAACGGAATGGACAGTGTGATGAAAGGTGAGTATAAAATGAACGTTAACAAGAGCGAAACGAGGGTAATGGAGTGCAGTCTAAGGAAATCGGGCGATGCTGAAGGAATTAGATTAGGTAACGAAAGAATAAAGGTTATAGATGAGTTTTGCTATTTGTGCAGTAAAATAATATGCGATGGTCGCAGTACATAGGACATAAATGCATAATGGCAATGGGTAGAAAAGCGTTCTTGAAAAAGAGAAATTTGTTAATATCCAATATTAATTTAAGTGTAAGAAAGTCCTTTCTGAAGGTATTTGTGTGGTCTGTGCCTTGTATGGAAGTGAAACTTGGACGTTTAACAATGCGGACAGGAAGACGATAGAGGCTTTTGAAACGTGGTGTTACAGAAGAATGCTGAGGATTAGGTGAGTGTATCTCGTAACTAATGAAGAGGTACTGAACAGAATAGGGGGAAGATGAATTTTTGGCATACCTTGACTAAATGAAGGGATCGATTGTTACGACACATTCTTAGACATTAAGGAATCGTAAATTTAGCAATGAAGGGAAGTGTGTGGGGTAAACATCTCAGAGGGAGTTCAAGAGATTAATACCGTAAGCAGATTCAAATGGATGTAGGTTGCAGGTCTTATGAGATGAAGAGGCTTTCTCAGGATAGAGTAGGGTGGAGAGCTGCATCAAACCAGTATCCGGAATGAAGACCACACCGTAACATGTTGTGATGGAGGATTCGACTGAAAGGTGGCAAGCTAATATTTCAGACCTAGATCAGAAGTGTAAAAGATATGATATTAAGATCAACATCTTCGAAACGAAAATAAAGTCTCGGGGAACGAGATTTCTAACAGTTTGAGTGGCAAATAGAACAGGTGACCAAGATGAAAACATAGCGAAAGAACATGAATCAAGGTGTAGCTAAGCTAATACAATAAGTGATCAGCTAAGTCTACTCTCTTCTGCAAGACGGAAGTCAAAACCAAGAATAACTTACCAGTGCACCGATCTATCATGTGGTGCCGCACGAGTATGAAGTGCGCGCCACGTACTTACGCCGCGCGCCGCCATGCACGCACGGCGCGGCGTTCTTACGACGTCAGCCACGAGCGCCCTCTGCTACAACTCCGCTCGTGGCCACCACTGAACGACATCGTTCACATGGGACAGATAGGAACCAGTTAAAACTTGGGAATCAGATAGGCACCAGTGAAGACTTGGCTAACGGATATGCACTAGGAATCAACAGTAGGCAGGCCTCTATCTAATCAATGTATCAGCGTTCTGCAGTCATGAAACTTATGAAAGATAAGTATTGTAATCTATCTATGAAATATATATCTCGTTCTAATTTACTCTAGTGTTTCTAGTTTCTGCTGTCCCACTTGCTGGTCACCTCCGTACCTGCATACGCGTGCATCATTTATTCCTGTGTCGGACTCTTTCTACTCGGCCATCGACACCAGGACCACCGGCGGAAACGAGACACAAAAGTGGCGACGAGGCTGTGACACTAAAATATCTCTCAACCAACTTTACTGTATGGGAGTGAAAGCTGGTACAAGTTCCTTTATTAATAAGGTTGAGGTTACAGATATGAAAGCAGCAAGGATGATTGTATGTACTAATAGATGGGAACAATGACAAGAAAGTGTTCATGATTAGGTATTTTATTAGACATAATCAGCCCCTAATGATTATGGTGAACAGATATCGAATTCTGAATATTCCGACTTCAAAGCCTTTGACCCAGTTTAAGAATGATAATGTTTGCAAATCCACCTACCAATGAGAATATATTAACTGCCAACAGAAATATGCTGTAGTTGAAATACTTCGTATATTGTCTTACAAAGAAATCATCTTCAGTTTATTAGTTATTGAATTTGTAAAATAAGAGTAAAACAGGGAACTAACTTTTGAACAAAAGACACGGTAAACAGTAATGAAATTCATTCAAGCGAATACAGCACGAAGGCGACAGGCTGGTTACCAGAGAAAGTGCCGACAAATGAGGAAACACCACTACATAGAGCAGAGTGCTCTGAAACTTACTGTGTAAATGATGTATGAGTAGTTTTATCCCTCGAGACTGTAATTCCGATAGTACCCTCGGTTACATTCGATGGCGGTTTTACTAACTTTGCTATTCATTGATTCAGAGCGGCTTCCATTGTAGAGCTGCCGATGCAAAGTGCTAGAATAGGATATGGCTGTTTGAAGTTGCTATAGAGTTTGCCGACGTCCACTGTGCTGCAACCCACACAGAAGTGCTGCATATTGCAGCGTCTTTACTAAAAGTCGCAACTGATGGAAGTTTACGATGTCAGTTTTGAAATAGAATCCGTTTGATGTGGAAGTTGAAACTCGTGAGCCAGTTTCTTAACCCTAAACAAAAGAAATGTTTAAAAATGTGTTTAAGAATATCTTGCCACGTCTCCCCACATTAAAGCAGTTTTCGATCCTTGAAGAAATAGCAATCAGACAGTTTGGCAGAAGGTTGGAGGTTAATATCAAAATTCCACTTACATGTGAAGGATGTAGATTCCAGAGTTATGAAATACATACATATCCGATATATATATATATAGGGAGCGCAAGATGGTACAGTTAAAAATGCGGGACATATTGTTGGTATCTACAGGTAGACGCACTCACATACTACTGTCAGTGCAGGAACTATATCAGTGCTGTGTAGGACCTGTACTGTTTGACCAACAAAATTCATGCACACAGTTTCAAAATCTTCTGAGGGTTCATTGTTTTACTCGAATAATTTAACCAAGGAATGCCCGAGAGAAATTATAGCAGGGAATCAGGAATTTTTTAAGAAGGTGGGTCAGCATTGCCTGTTTTCGGTAGCAAACACTACTATTATTAATTGCTGTTGAATCTTCCGGGTTATGTGGTCGTGGTCGAAAAAACATATCTGCTCCTGACGTTTCGTCCAGAGCTGCGCTGGACATCCTCAGAGGTGCTATTGGTAGCGGTGAGTCTTGTCGACCACATAACCCGGAAGATTCAACAGCAATTATTTCAGCCGGTCGTGAAAGCCTTCACTGCATGACTACTATTATTATTTACACATGTTATGAACAAGAACGGCAAATGGAAACACAAAGATTGGAACTCCATTGTCAGGGATTGATAATCAATGACACGGCATGTGACATTTCCGGACCTACTTTTAGGTTACCTGCCACAATATTAGGGACAGTTACCACAGAAATGAAACATACTTTGATTTATGTAGCGGATAAACAGCTAGAGATTTTGCCCCAGGAACATCTTACAATGTTGAATGATTCGTTGGACTCTACCTTACACACTTCCTTAGATCAAATGATTTCCGTATGGCATGGTCGTATTGCTAATGGACGATTGACGGAGCATCTTCAAAATTACCACCACCAACAACAGAGGCAAAAAATGATTATCGAATCATCAACAATTGCAGCTAGTGTTTCTTGTATAACTTTAGGATTGTTGTATTATGTGTTCCAGAGAAAAGTCACTCAAATTCCATTCCTGCCATCCCTAATCCTGAGAATCTCATCCAGCAAGCTTGGCACTGAGCAAACTAATAAGGTTTATATGGACGCTGGAACTTGTACAAGGACTGTATGTCACAGTGAGATTTTATTTCATATCAGAAAAGTGGGAGACCTAGAAATTTTGTTTTTAAGCCTGACTGAATATAGTGTAGGAACATGGTGGATATCGAAAAATAATACCGTCAGCTGTGTTCCATACATTTATTTAGCAACCAGTTTCGACGGTCAATGCCGTAATGTTCAGGCCCTTAAAATAAGGAATCTTCATATTTCTGTATTACAGTCAATATAACTGGTATAGCACATTCAATCTTATGGCAAAAAGGAACAACAGTCCCTGACATGAAGATATATGTTAATTTTAGTATTCAACAAGCAGAAGCATAATGTGTCGAAACAAGTCTGCTGATGGCAGTATCATCGCCCTGATACCATTGACCGACAGAATGCAGGGCCTCGGAGGTTGGTGTATGCAAGTGGAACATGCCTGACAACATATCAGCAGAAAAACAGGACTTAAATGCGCTGTACTGGGCAGTGAGCTTGCGGTGACATAGAAAGCCGTGATGGGGAAGTCTCTATGCCGGATGTCGCCGCCGCGACCAATCACGCCACCAACAGTGGGCATTGCAGTGAGGACCTTCATCTGACGCGGCTCTGGAAGGCCGCCACTCCACCGACGCCATACGCGGTCTGGGCCGGATGGGGGTTCCCTCAGCAGACAACACAACGCCGGTAAGCAGAGAGATGTCATCAGCCTACATCTGAGCGGGGTCGGCGGCCCCAGAGCGTACAGCAGGGCGGCGCGTCTCTCCGTCGCCTGCGGGCGCTGATGACCTCGCTATTGAGCGCCCTAAAACACCAATCATCATCATCATTATCATCATCCGTCGGCTGCGGTGTGCGGCGCAGTGTGGCGAGGCAACACCACCTAGAGAAAAGGCCTTACAGCAGGCCGTGCCCACGTCACACTTAGAGGCCGCGGCCGACACCTCACTGGCTGTTGGCTGGGGCACGCCCACCGCCGCGCAGCGGCCGGCCAGTCAGATGGCGGCCGCGGCCTCTAAGTGTGATGTGGGCACGGCCAGTTGTAAGGCCTGGTGTTGGGCGAAGTCCGCTGTCAGTGGGAGTCAGCGGAATCCGAGTTGCGTCTGCCGGCCGGCTTGGTGCCTCAGCCAGCGCTTCCGTCTGCCACTCGCAACGCCTGTCCAAGTCACGGGCAGAGGAGCCAGAAACCACAAGAAACTAATAAAAAAATAAAATTGTGTTTTACCAGGCCACATTCCCACACCCATCCAATTCGTTACGGCCGTCCCCAAATACAGTACATTGTATTCTTCCAAGTTGCTTTTACAATGCACATCGTAGGCCTCTTCCTGATGCTTTCGGCTATCAGCGTTTTGGTACATCTATGACTTCTCGTGCTACATGTTTTATACAGCCCCATTGCCTTGAAAGCCATCCCAATTTCTACACAGTCGCTTCAGAATTCCCAGAGGAAACCTGTCACCAGCAATTGCAGTAATGTACATACCATCACGCCAATGACCCAGATGTTCGATTTACATATCGATTATTTCATGAAATTACTTAAAACAGTGATTACAATAGATTGTGGAGGCAACATAATAGCATAAAATAAGGCATACAATTTGTTACGTATTAAACCATGAATAATCTCTCACATAAATCGAAGATGAGTAGTGATATGGTTTCGAAAGATTTATCTAAAATCGCTTATCTCATAAATTCTACACAGTTTTCAATGCTTGGGTGCCACTTTACGCAATGATTTTAAATTCTGATGGCGTGTAATATATCCCTTCTGTGTTATTTGATTCATGACTTCCAACGTTTTAGAATCAGACTTAAATACTTGATTCCCTAGATCTTCCCTTTTGAATTCATATTTTACTTCAGTTGCATCATCAGGATGAATTCAAAAGGGAGGATATCGATGTCATGGTAGCAATGGAGTTGGACACAGAAATGCAGATGGGGAGAAAATATTGAACTTTGCAGGACACTCACTTCAAGAAGCGGATGTCTCACATGTGGACTTTCTACAGTGGTAGTAGCTATTTGAGCCAGATAGATTTCATTCTTGTACGGCAACGCGAGTCTTCAAGTTTTAGATGCAGACGTTGTGCCATACGAATCAGTTGCTACACAACACTGCCCACTAGTTGCCGAACTGCACATAATACCTCCAAATGAAAGAAAAAGAGAGTTTAATGTACCGGATAAGATTAAATGGTGGCGACTCAAAGAAAAGGAAAGAGAAATTATTTCTTACATCATTCTTCCTCCTATTAATGATGTAGGAACAACATCGGATTCCCTGAAAAAATGTATGGCAGAAGCTCATAAAAAATTAGGCAGCACAAAACCAGGCTGACGTAAAATTGTTCACCAAACATGGCTTTGGTGCGAGGAGGTGGAGAAAGCTGTGCGCCGTTAGTTCCTCGCTTCTAAGCCATTCGAAACCTGTTACAAATGACGTAAAGCTAGGAACGAAGCAAAGGAGACAGTTGCGTCATCAAAATCAGTCCATTTCAGCAAAGACTATGATAATCTTGAAACACCGACTGGAGAGTGAGAAATTTGTTGACTGGCGAAACTGCGACATAAATAAACTCAGGACATTGAAAAATTCTGTAGAATCAATGATTAACAAGTTAAACTTATCATCAACATGAATAAAGTAGCACAGCGATGGAGGAAATACTTTGAGTAATTTCCACACACTCCAATTCCAGTGTTAAATCCTGTACAGGGACCCATAGCATCAAACATGAGGTTGTCGAAGCATTGCGTAGAATGAAAAAATGGAAAGGCACCAGGGCCTGATGATATACCTGCAGCGTTGTGGAAATAAAAGAACTGGGTCTCAACAAAATGGTTGACAGCTTACTTCAATCAAATTATTGATGGGGGGAGGGGGGGGTGGGGTGGGGAAGATACCATTTGACAGGACATGTAGCACAACAGTAAGTAAACAGAGACGAGTCCAGCTGAATGTAACAAATACCGTCCAATACGCATTCTGTTACAAACAATGAAATTATTTGAATGCATTATTGTTAAAAGGATTAGACAAATAATGTCTCACCTTCAATAAACGTGGTTTCGTGAAGGAATGTGAGGACATGTGCCATCCATGCTGCTCGTCTGCTTATTGAAAAACATCGTGAGAAGTCAAAACACCTATACTTTGCCTTTCTCGATCTCGAAAAGGCCTTTCTTCCGAGTACCATATGAGTTGATTTGCTGCGATTTGCGAGAGCATGGTGTACCCAAAGAGCTTGTGAGATGGGTCAGGCTGCTCAACCATGATCCGAAGAGCCGGATACAATCAGATGCCGGATTATCAAATGACTTTCCTATTGCTGTAGGGGTACATCATGGAGCAGCACTCTGACCCATCCTATTTAACATAGGCGTGGGTACGGTCACAAGATACCCGCAGAAAGCTGATTACGTGCTACTGGAATCCAAAGATTAGACTGATCAACTTCAAGTTTGGAATGAACGCCTTAAGGGAGTAGGACTACGGATCAACGTACTGAAAACCCCTCACCACAGTTTTAAATGATTCTGATACCAACAGCATGAATGTTGTTGACCTGCCAACAGAACGCAATTTCCAGTACCTGGGATCGAGTATTTTCGCTGACAGAAATTTCAGTGCAGAAATCTCCAACCTCCTGAACATCTCATGGATAAAGTCAAAAGTATACCGATCGGCAATCAGTTTAGTGACACTGTATGAGGCTGAATGCTGGCCTTCAGCAAAAGAAGTGGAGCAAAGGCTCTCTGTTACGGAAACAAAGATGCTCATGCGGACATCCGGACCGACAGTAACGACCACTTCACAAACAATCAAGTTATACGAAGTAGCTCCAATAGTATACAATATGAGAGAAAACCGTCTACGTTGGTACGGGCAGGCGAAATAACAAGTGGCAAAGATTGCTTTCAATTCGAAAGTAAATGGAAAACGGCCAGTAGGTCGACCTAGGCAACGATGGCTTGACACCCTGAATGAAGACGTCAAGATCACACGCCTCCACCCTGACCAGACACAAGATCGTAGAAATTGGCGACAGCGAGGCAAAACTGTGGACCCTGCCAGCAGGAATGACAATCGCCAAGGAAGAGGATGAGTAAGAAGAAAAAGAAGAAGACATTTAACTGGGAGGAGCATACCAAAGAAAGGCTGAAGCGCCTAAACGCATCCCTATTTGCTATGCCAATGTTCTCAGATATGAGATATAAAAATAAAAATAAAAACCTAGCACATTATGCGTACCTCACTCCACAATGCCATACTGGATTGTTTTCTGGGTGACTGATCACACTAATACATAATTAAGAAACTTTCACACAGTTAAAAATTAGGTGATAAAATTGTAATAGTCTAAATGGAAGTCTTTGGTCCACTTGAGCTGTTATGTTATTGGAGTCGTGAAGACCCTCACTGGTTTCACAACTTACAGTTGCATCTTCAGGTGCTTTTTTGACGAAAAGAGCGAAGGTGCTTGTGGTGCGACCTCAACATTAACCCCGTTATCCATCACAAATGACTTCTGTAGAAAACTTTGTAAGTAACATAAACAAATATTTATTGAAATTACTTGCCTACTGGCTTCTATATAAAAAAATGTTGCATGTAACTTCCTCATACATAACTAATTTGGATTTTTGTCGTTTAATATGTACTTTTCAATCCAAATATTCATATTATTAAAATATCTAGTGATGAATTTGCAAGTACAAGTCCTGTTAATCCTCCTATCGTAAATAGGAAAATGAATCCTAGTGCTCGTGATAAAGGTGGATTGAATTTGAATTAAGTTCCGTATAGTGCTCCTATTCATCTAAATACTAATTCCTGTTGGTACAACAATAATTATCATCCTGTAAAGTAAAAAAGTACCTGAAGATGTAACTGTAAGTTGTGAAACCGGTAGTGCGGGTCTTCACGACTCCAATAAAATAACAGCTCAAGTGGACCAAGGACATTCATTCAGACTATTACAATCTTAAGACCTAATTTTTAACTGTGTGAAAGTTTCTTAATTATGTATAAATATTTTAGCTGTGGTTTCTTTGTGATCACACTAAGTTAAAGTTTTCAATGGCGAAAAACGTGCGATGCGGATTACGGCGTCAACTCAAGAAGAGGGCTATCTATAGAACTGGGGATACTAACTACTGCTCCACGATGCATTTCTTCTCAAATGAAATTTATCATTCATATATTTCAAACCAATAGCTCGGTACATGAGATCAATAATAGAAAAAAGAATAAATTCCACAAAATCACATACTTTGGATCAGAAAGGTGTGCACTATTCAGCCAGGTAGTTTTCCAATAACATTCCAGCAGCTATAAAAGGTTTAACTCACAATAAAGTTCAGTTTGAAAAATGTCTAACGGAATTTTTTTGACCAACTCCTTCTTAGTAGAAGTGACTGATGTAGGCTATTATAATATTCACAAATTTGCTGTTGTGTTCAATGAGACTTCAGGATTTTTCTTGTAGAGTAATGTGATTACTGTAAAAAAATGTTGCCTAAGAATAATCAAATACAGGTAGTATATTTATCATTTAGTATATAGTAATAATTTTAATGTCGTTTAAGGTTTAATTATTCTTATTGTTTTGTTTTTTTCTGCTGATTCCGCTTTCAAGGGGACAATTATATCTGATCTGTGGAACGTACATTAACACCTGATCTCATTTTGTAAGTACAAGGTGATTACAGTTGAAGTTTGGTTGGTTGGGACAGGGGGATCAAACTTATAGGTCATCAGTCCTCCGATGAGGAGGAGAAGCTGTGAGGATAGGAAAGGGGGGTGGGAGGAGCGAAAGAAAATGCATTTCAGGGAATTAAACTTTCAAAACTCTGTAAAAATAACACGACAGGTATGAATGACGTCAAAATGCTACGGAATATTATTGGACATGATTGAAAACGTATGGCAGAAAAAAATAGTGTGAAAACTGATCAGTAGACAACGCTGTATGTGTGTGAATATGTAAATGAAAACACCTTTCATGCGAACGACCACTGAAGTTGGTACAGATACGCCGGGTACAGGGTTTTTCGTCATTTCGCATTTGAGACGTTCGCTATGAGTGTCTCAATGCAGGATCGTGCTGTACGGATAAATCTGTTTTACAAGTATGTGCACAAGTCGATCAGCAGAACTTCCTGACACTGAAGGGTTTGAAAAAAAATAAAAAAATAAAAAAAAGACGTTGGTCCGATGGATGCTGTGTGTCATGAAAAAAAAAAAAAAAAAAAAAAAAAAAAAAGATTTGTTCCTTTCTTTGCAACCTGGTAGGGGGAGGAAACGACGTCATTAGGAGAATTGGGGATAACAATGCATTGAATGATGGTGTGCATACGAGAAGTACACGGGGAACTGCTCTAATATTGGACAGATCTGTGAGCACGGTACCAAAAATCCTACGAAACATCCTTCTTTGTATCCTTTCTAAATTACCAATGATCACGATTTGCTTCATGTGAACCTGCCAGCAAGATAGACTTTCCTTTAGAGTTTCTTGGTCACATGGAAGTGGACAATGAATGAACGTGGATAGACGAAGCCCACTTCCATCCGACAGGATATGCAATACACAGAATTGTCGAATATGGGCAACGGAAAAACCACACCCAAATCTACCAGTACCGCTTCAAGCTGAAAAGATCATTCTGTGGAGCGAGTTTACGGCATCATTTATCATAGGGCCATATGTTACCTGCACTGTCACTGGTAAGCGCTAAGAGTATATTTCGCGTAACCACGTAAATATAGCTCTCCAACAGTTTAGGTGTGTTTACTTTAATGCAAGATGACGTACCTCTGCACACTGAAAATCCAGTTAAGCAGCTGCTGAAGCTCCATTTCGGAACTGCTAGGATCATCAGCAGCCATTTTCCTACAGGCTGGCCGTCCCTGTCACTTGATATGAATGCGCATGACTTTTCGCTGTGGGGCTATCTGAAAGATGCATTCGGTGTTCCCATTGTGAACTTAGTTGCATTGAAGGCACGCATTGCGCAACACATTCTGAACTTGTCCCCCGAAACAATCCGATTAGTTGTGGAGCATAGTGTCTCTAAATTTCAACTTGAGCAGAAAATGGTGGACAGCATACTGAACATGATTTGCACCAGTCGAACGGAAATTTTGATTGATGATTTTATGCAGTTTTGGCCTCAAGACAATTAAAGTCTGATGCGATTGATGCTTTTTATGCGATTTTTGACCCTGCTTGCGGATAGCCTTACGTAACTAATGGTATCAAACCTTTACAACCATGAAAAAAATGAGTAGTACAATTTGTTTAACGTGTAATGTACACCTTAGGCATAGTTCTATGATTAATTTGCAGTTGACAGTTATTAAATTATGATACTTAGAGCGCTATTTATTCATCAATTATCGCTCTATTTAATTTTTGTCCTGCCACACGATTTCAACCAACACCAGTAATATTCCCCTTGCAGTCTTGTCATTCAGACCAGTGGTGTTATTTTTACAACATTTTGAAAGTTTAATTGTAATCATTCAGACTTTATTGTGTTTCTTTTTGTCTGAGACGCTCTACATCCAAGAAGATCTCCTCAGTTTGGATCAACTGGAACGAAAACTATATCTTGTCTAATCAGATAACATCTTACTAATTCGGTAAGTACATAGCATAAGTAAGCTAATTATTTTTGTTCTGTTCTCTTATTACGTTTACAGTGTATCCGCCTAGTACGGTTCGAACATCGTATTAAAATATGTCATTTTTACTATTATGTTTTTGACCTAAATACGACGTAAACATAACACTTGACGGAGTTTGTAGAAATGAAAAAAAAGTAACATCTGACAGGTATTACATACACTCCTGGCCATTAAAATTCCTACACCACGAAGATGACATGCTACAGACGTGAAATTTAACCGACAGGGAGATGATGCTGTGATATGCAAATGATTAGCTTTTCAGGGCATTCACACCGATTGGCGCCGGTGGCGACACCTACAATGAGCTTAGATGAGGAAAGTTTCCGACCGATTTCTTTTACACAAACAGCAGTTGACCGGCGTTGCCTGGTGAAACGTTGTTCAAATGTTCAAATGTTTGTAGAACTTATGGGACTTAACTACGGGGTCATCAGTCCCTAAGCTTACAAACTACTTATGAACTACCTAAGACTAAGGACAGCACAAATATCCATGCCCAAGGGGGGATTCGAACCCCCGACCGTAGTGGCCGTGCAGACCGTGACTGGAGCGCCTCAGTCCCCTCGGCCACCGCGGCCGGCGAAACGTTGTTCTGATGCTTGATGTAAGGAGGAGAAATGCGTACCATCACGTTTTCGACTTTGATATAGGTCGGACTGCAGCCTATCGCGATTGCGGTTTATAACATCGAGACATTGCTGCTCGCGTTGGTCGCGATCCAATGCTGTTAGAAGAATATGGAAACGGTGGGTTCAGGAGGGCGATACGGAACTCCGAGCTGGATCCCAACGGCATCGTGTCACTAGCAGTCGACAGGACAGACATAGCTGTAAAGGATCGTGCAGCCACATCTCGATCCCCGAGTCGGCAGATTGGGACGTTTGCAAGACAACAACCACCTGCACGAACAGTTCGACGACGTTTGCTGCAGCATGGACTATCAGCTCGGAGACCACGGGTGCGGTTACCCTTGACGCTGCATCACAGACAGGAGCGCCTACGATGGTGTAAGCAACAACGAACCTGGGTGCACGAATGGCAAAACATCTTTTTTCCGGATGAATCGAGGTTCTGTTTACAGCATCATGATGGTTGCATCCGTGTTTCGCGACATCGAGGTGAACGCACATTGGAAGCGTGTCTTCGTCATCGACATACTTGCGTATCACTTGGCGTGATGTTATGGGTTGCCACTGGTTACAGATCCCGATCACCTCTTGTTCGCATCAGTAGCTCTTTGAAGAGTGGCAGTTACATTTCAGATGTTTTACGACCCGTGCCTCTACCCTATATTCGATCCCTGCGTAACCCTACATTTCAGCAGGACAATGCACGACCGCATGTTGCAGCTCCTGTACGGGCTTTTCTGCATACGGAAATTGATCGACTGCTACCCTGGCCAGCACATTCTCCAGATCTCTCGCCAACTGGTCAATGGTGGCCGAGCAACTGGCTCGTCACTGATGAACTGTGGTATGGTGTTGAAGCTGCATAGGCATCTGTACCTGTACACGCCATCCAAGCTCTGTTTGACTCAATGCCCAGGCATATCAAGGCCGTTATTAAGGCCAGAGGTGGTTGTTCTGGGTACTGATTTCTCAGGATCTATGCACCAAAATAGCGTGAATATGTAATCTCATGTCAGTTCTAGTATAATGTATTTGTCCAATAATACCCTTTTATCATCTGAATTTCGTCTTGGTGTAGCAATTTTAATGGCCAGTGGTGTACATGGAAAATTATTTGCTAGAACTTTTTTCGTATTCGAGCATTGTTTTTATTTTAAACATCTAACGTTTAGAACATTTGATTTCATTTTCCGTATTTGTGAAGTTTTCTGCAATAGTATCGGAAGGCAACCTCATCTTTAGTAATTATGTAATTCACAGATTACAATACATAAACAAACATTTGTTATTGATAATGTAGAGAGAGAGAGCGTATTATATAATCTTTACAATACATCACAATGAGTCATATATGTAGGTTCTAATTCATAAATGCGAATGCTGTGCCAACGCATAAACGATTTATTTGTAGCCATGAACGAAAACGTAGATGGCATAATTCAGCCAATAATTTAGTATTTTAGATACGGAAAATATTTGAACATTGTAGCCTACTGGAAGCACGTCACTCGGATACGTCTAACAACAGCAAAGACATGGCATAATTACGTTTGGCTCTTTGACTTAACTAATTCCTTGCCTTCTCCAATAGGGTATTTTCCTGTGTTAAAAATCTGGCTCGAATTTTTGTTATTCTGAATGATAATAACATTCCGATACCATTTTCGCTCATTATTCTTACAACACATGTGTTATATTTGCGTAATTAAAGCTTAAAAATCATTAAATTTCATGATTAGGTCACGTGATTGATAGCGCTCTGTTATTGGCTGAAGTACTGGTGACGTCACAAACCACTAGGACGCGGCAACTAAAAGACGGAGCTGTATTGTTGTTAGTGTTTCCTTAATTTCTCTGCGTAAGGTTTAGTTGTTTCGTTATGTAAACGAGTTTACAGCTTTTGTTCCACAATTGAAAAGAAGTATGTGAAAGCTGACGGCGGAAACCTCCCTAAAGTTGGTGCATTAAATATTATTAAATTTTATGGTATCTTCATTCTTCAAAAACAATCCAAATTTTTACGTGAAAACCGCATTGTAAGTAACGCATACCTACATTTTAAAGCTAATTATTGCTAAAGATATTTTATGCCATTGGAAAAAAGTACACAATTTGTTGGTGTCAGAAGACTTACTCTGAAGTCTTCATACTATGCAGTAAAGCGTACAATTTCACTTATATCCAGGTGACCTTAAGTGATCATGTTGGCAACATCAACAACACGATTGAAAATCTTTTCCAAGTTATTCGGATCTCATAGAATGACTCGATTAATGTATCGTTCAGAACGTGAAGTAAATAAATAATGTTGCTCCTGCTCTATGACTGACAGATTCTTGTATGTACCCTTGTCCAGTCAGTAAAAGTAATTGCCCTCTTAAAGCCAATGTTTAATGGTGAAGCATTTACGTTGTCACGCGAGTAGCTAATGGCGACGTCACATGATTGTCGCTATTCAACATCTGTTGCCTACATTATCACAGGAGGCCGCCGAGTTGGTTGGTGAAATTTAACCCAGTAAAGCACACAGTTAAAGATGTAATTTCAATACTGGTAGCAAGGTGTAACATCAAAACCTGTAAAAAACAGCAAAATGCCTCGTGTGTATATACAATGTCTATAAATAAACGCATTTTTGTGTAACACTTTTAATAGTATTTACAGTTGCATAGTACGAAAGTTTAAATGCTAAATTAATCGGTGCAAGACATCTCCCATATGCGTATCTTACGATAGGGTATGTTGTAGTGAAGTAACCAGAAAGGCATTGTCAATGTATAAAAACAATTACTCATTATTGAAATGGTTGTTTGATTAAGATCTAATGGCGATAAAAGTATACTTACTGGAGATAAATAATCAGTGCTATACTGTATAGTGGCTTAAAACAAGATTCATGTTGTACATTTTACGAAATATATTACGAAACGGCTTTAATTACACATAAATCGTAGGCGTGTAACAGTATGAAGTTTTACTTCGTAAATGTCATCAGCTCATTAACGTAATATTACTTTATATCTTTGCAGTAAAAGAGAATGATACTTAACAGTGATCTAATGGAATAAAATTGTTTACTTACATCAAAATCATCCTAACAGAGATAAACGCATGAAGCGGCCGCTAATTCGTTTGGACCTCTTCGAGCGAGTGTCAATCACATTTTGCGCATCTTCAGTTTTTGCAAAAAAAAACTTTTCTACTTTCTTCAGAGATGTATTGCTACAGTGCGGAACTACGCAATATTTGTAGGTCATTTTGCGAAAGTGAATGCCCGAACAATATAACACCATTTGTGTATCCTACGAGAACAGCAGCAGCACCATCATGGTTTGTGACGTCACACACATCTCGTGATTCAAATGTAGCATTTTAGCGGGCTTTCAAATTATTTCAATTTCATTCTTTTTAATTTTTTAAGTACTGAAATTTACGTGGTTAAAAAGTCATGTTCGGAACATAATATGACAAAATTAACAATTTAAAACGATTTCCAGAAAACAGCTAAAAAGCCTATTGTTCGTATAAATTGGGGAAATACTTTATTTGCCATTATGCAGTAACAGTCTGTACTTGGTGATTAGATTCTATAAATGAAATACGATTCCAGAAAGTCTGAAGAGCAGTACTCGAGTCGTACCATAGTAATTTAGTTGGTCTCATAATATATTAAGGCCAATGACTGTGCGGCAGGATGCCAGTCGGTAGAAGTCTTTCTTTTATCTGAATTCTTTGAGTTTAGGCATCTTATCAAACATGTCTCTATTTTATTTATCCAGTTTACAGAAGGTACTGCCCAGTTATTGATTTAGAGTTTAACCAATAGCAAAACATATTTTGGACACCAAAAAACACTGCCAAAACTTCTCAAATCGATGCAATAGTTTTCACCCTTATTGGTACAGGACCCTTGGTTTCCAACAACGGCCTTCATAGCTTTTTTGATTCTCTCACAAAGTACTTGATGGGCATCTCATAACCAATAGTGTCAGAAAGAATACAATCAAGGTTTTCGTTTTCACAGTTGTCTTTCATCAGGATTTCAACCGAAATGCTTATATCACAGGATAACCATAAGTAAACATGTAAGTAAAGAAGTGGATTTGCTTGTATTTGCGTTAGCTATTGTCTACAGCTTTATATGCCAGTTATTTGACACCAGTCTTTAGAATGTCGGGTTGCACTCAACAGCGTATTACGTACTTTCACTGTATTACTATTTTTAATAAGCTATTTTCCTATGTCCTTTATGTGGAACATCTGAATTTCAACCAAACTATAACTGATTAACCTGTTAGTAGGTGTTTAAACGAAAATAAATAAATAAAATAAAATAAACCTCAGGAAATAATAAATGTGGATGGGTTTCTGTTAGATGACATAAACGTTTTCCTGGTGTTGTACCGCGTCATGATTTAAGAGGGCTATTACTTTAATAACCGACGTTTCGGCCAACGTTACATTGGTTTTTATCTGGGTATACTGATGTGAGCTGGTTGTTACTATATACTTACTTTCAATTAGACATTACGACACACACACACACACACACACACACACACAGACAGTTTACAACTCACCGCAGAGACGTGGCGACGAGCTGCGACAGGCACATACAAAAGACACACACATACAACACATTCAGCTATCGGCCATGGCCTTCTTCAGAAAATAGAGCACTCACGCAATCACACAGGCACACAACACAGTCATACAACCATCACCTCCGACTGCCACACTTCGAGTCACGCTCTGCAGCGAATCGGGGACGGGAGGGGAGGGGAGGGGAGGGGGAGGGGATAGAAAGGTTACGTCACGGTGGTGGGGATGGGTTAGATGGGAATAACGAGATGCAGCTTAGGAATGGAGTGGGGAGGCGGGTGAGCGGAGAAAATAAAATAAAATAAAATACACACACACACACACACACACACACACACACACACAAACTAATCCTGACATCATCATCCTCCCTGCTGATAAAGGTTCCACCACTGTAGTTATGGATCACAGTGACTACCTGGCAGAAGGGCTCCGCCAACTCTCTGACTCCTCCACCTACAAGTTGTGCCAGATTGACCCCATCCCCAAAGTCCAACAAGATCTCCAATCCCTACTAAAATCCTATGGCCCCTCCCAGAAACTCTCCCCTGAATCCATCTCCCTCCTCACCCCAGCAACACCCCGCACACCCACCTTTTACATGCTCCCCAAAATTCACAAATCTAATAATCCTGGACGCCCTATTGTGGCTGGTTACTGTGCTCCTACCGAACGAATTTCAGCCCTAGTTGACCAACACCTCCAACCTATTGTTCAAAATCTACCTTCCCACATGAAGGATACCAACCACTTCCTTCACCGACTCTCCACCATTTCCACCCCTTTGCCTCCTGGATCTTTACTTGTCACAGTGGATGCCACCTCCCTATACACCAACATCCCACATGCCCATGGCCTTGCCGCTCTGGAACACTACCTCTCCCAACGTCCCTCTGAACGCAAGCCTGATACCTCATTCCTCATAACCCTTACCAATTTCATCCTACTTAACAACTACTTTTCCTTTGAGGGGAAAGTTTACCATCAAATCCAAGGCACAGCCATGGGCACCCGCATGGCACCCTCCTATGCCAACCTGTTCATGGGCTGTCTGGAGGAATCCTTCCTAGCATCCCAAAACCTCAAGCCTCTGGCCTGGTTCCGGTTCATTGATGATATTTTCATGATCTGGACTCAGGGCCAGGACACCCTATCCTCCTTTCTTCAGAACCTCAATTCCTTCTCTCCCATCCACTTCACCTGGTCTTCCTCAACCAACCATGCCACATTCCTGGATGTCAACCTCCACCTCACTGATGGCTCCATTCACACTTCCGTCCATATTAAACCTACCAACCACCAATAGTACCTACATTTTGACAGTTGCCATCCCTTCCACGTCAAAAAATCCCTCCCTTACAGCCTAGCCACCTGTGGACGGCATATCTGCAGTGACAAGAATTCCCTTTCTGAATATGCTGAAGGTCTCACAAAGGCCTTCACAAACAGAAACTACCCCACAGACCTAGTCCGCAAACAAATCTCCCGTGCCATATCCTCACACACCCGAAATCCTCTTCCTAACACCAGTAACCATCCACAAAAGAGCGCTCCCCTCGTTACCCAGTACTACCCTGGTCTCGAACAACTAAATTCCATCCTTCGCCAAGGTTTTGATTTTCTATCCTCGTGCCCTGAAATGAGAGACATCCTGCCAAAGATCCTTCCCAACCCTCCTAAAGTGGTGTTCCGTCGCCCTCCCAACCTTCACAACATCCTAGTTCATCCTTATGCCACCCCGAAACCCAGCTCACTGCCACAGGGATCATATCCTTGTGGAAGACCCCGCTGCAAGACCTGTCCAATCCACCCACCCAGCACTTCCTATTCCAGTCCTGCCACAGGCTTATCCTACCCTATCAGCGGCCAGGCCACTTGTGAAAGCAGCCACGTAATTTACCAACTGTGCTGCAAGCACTGTACAGCTTTCTATATTGGCATGACCACCAACCAGCTGTCCATTAGGATGAATGGCCACCGCCAAACTGTGGCCAAAAACAAGGTGGACCACCCTGTGGCACAGCATGCAGCGGAGCACATGCTTGATTTCAATGGCTGCTTCACAACCCGGGCCATCTGGATCCTCCCATCCACCACCAGCTTTTCTGAACTGCACAGATGGGAGTTATCCCTACAATACATTCTCCGATCCCGAAATCAACCAGGCCTCAACCTACGATAACTTCCCTATATATATATTTTTCCATACCTTACAGTTCCTACCTCTCTACCCCAAACCTCACCTATTTTGAGCGGTGTGTGAATGTGTGATCGTGTGTTTGTATATATATATATATATATATATATATATATATATATATATATATATATGGAGTGTGTGTGTGTGTGTGTGTGTATGCGGTCTTGTGTACTTGCAGTGTGCATGCACGCTGCAGAGCGTGATTCGAAGTGCGGCAGTCAGAGGTGATGGTTGTATGACTGTGTTGTGTGCCTGTGTGATTGCGTGAGTGCTCTATTTTCTGAAGAAGGCCATGGCCGATAGCTGAATGTGTTGTATGTGTGTGTCTTTTGTATGTGCCTGTCGCAGCTCGTCGCCACGTCTTTGCGGTGAGTTGTAAACTGTTCTCACTATATTATTTATTCCAACCTGGACTTTCCATTATATATATATATATATATATATATATATATATATATATATTATTGGTGGATTTTTGGCGGAAGAATGTAAACTTTATTATGATAGGATGCTGAGGTGGAGGGAGTAGAGGTTAGCCACTGCCTATTGCTTCTTGCATAGTGAGACATGATTGGTGTTTATCGGCGAATGGGGTGAGGGCTTCCGTTTCTCTCCTGCTGGCCATGGGCCGCGCAGCGGCAGTTGCTTACTAGTGACGCACGCGTGTTGTGTTGTCAGCGCGATCCATTTCGCTGTAAATGCTGGTAGCCAAGAGGGGGCAAGCCTGAGTCCATCTTCTCTGTCCATGTTATTAGTGTGTTTTACAATTTCGATGGCTTCCCTTATCTGGCGTTTAACCATCCCTGGTTGCTGGGCGAGTATTCCGGCATCGTTAAATTTTATCTTTTTGCTGCAATCTTGCTGGTGCTCGGATACAGCAGATGTATTTTGTTGGCCTAATCGAAAGTAGCGTTCATGCTCGCGTATGCGCGACGCGACTGCCCTCCCTATCTTACCTTGTATACTTCCTCACACTCGCATTCAACCTTGTATACTCCTGATGCGTGTAGTGCCTCTATGTTGCCCTTTGGGGAACCAAGTACATCCTGGATTTTGTGACTACTACAGAAGAAAGGCTGGACACTAACCCTGCGAAGGTGTTTAGCAATTCGATCTGTGACTTTTTTACATGCGGTAAGCGTGCTGCTGGCTGCTTTTTGTTGACTTCCTGTCTACTGCTGTCTTTTTATTTGTATCCATGGCGGTGTGAATCACTCTATGTTTGTAGTCATTGGCCAGAAACATTGTTTGTAGTTTCTTGAGCTCAGCTGTTTTGTTGTCTTCATCACTTATGCGCTGCCGGCGAATCGTCAGTGAGCGGATAACAGAGTTCTTCTGTGCCGGTTACTGGTTTAATTGTGCGTGCAAATACCTGTCGGTATGTGTAGGCTTCCGATATACCCTGTGCCCAAGTGTGCCTTGCATTGTTCTATAAACTTCCACATCTAGGAATGGAATAGCGCCATACTTCTCGATCCCTAATGTAAATTGGATCTTATTATGCAATTTGTTCAGATGATCATGAAACGTGTGTAGCTCCATCTCACCGTGGGGCCATATTGCGAACGTACCGTCCACCTATCTGAACCAGCATTTTGGGCGTAAAGGGTTGGAACAAAGTGCCGTTGCTTCTAACGCCTCCATGAATATTTCGGCTGCCAACGGGGGTAAGGGAGACCCCATTGCTACCCGTCTGTTTGATCATAGTATCTTTCTTGCCACGTGAAGCAGGTCGAAGATAAGCATAACTGCACCAGGTCGCATATATCTGGTGGGACATGTTCTTGTAGGTGAGAACAGTTTCGTGTAGTGGCACATTGGTGTACAATGACTTTACGTCGAAGCTCACCATGATGTCCGTGGATAAAATTGTTTCTTCCTTAATGCTTTCTATAAACTGTGTCGAGTTCTTCATCTACGAATCAGTTTTGACAACTAGAGGTCTTAGTTTGGAGGCTAGGAACTTTGTCAAATTGTATGTCGGCGAGTTAATTCCATGCACAGTCTTGTGAAACTTTGGCACTCCATAAAATCTAGGGGAACTGGAAAGCTAGGAATGAGTCCCTTGGCTGTGTCGGCGTCAATTCTTGAGCCCTTGATTGCACTCTGAATCTTTCGAGTTATCTTAGCCGTTGGGTCCGCCTTCAGTTCGTTGTAGGTGGGATCGTTTAATAATTCTTTCATCTTATCCTCATACTGCACTATGTCCAAGATGACTGTGATGTTCCCTTTATCTGCCTGAGGTATTTTTATTTATTTATTGGTTTTTTCTGTTCCATAGGACCCAATTGAGGAGTGAGACTCCATGGTCATGAAACAAGTCAATACATTAATTGTTACACAAGAATGCTAATAGAAAAATTTTAAGTAGTCCTTTACACACGACAATCTTAAGACAAAGTGAAAAGAATCAATAAAGAAAAAAATGAATTAGCTTAATTGTTTAATTTTCTCGACAGAATAAAAGGAGAGAGGCATGAGGTAACTCTTCAATTTAGATTTGAAAGCGTGTGGATTAGTGCTAAGATTCTTTAGTTCTTGTGGCAGTTTATTGAAAATGGATGCCGCAGAATACTGTTCCCCTTTCTGCACAAGTGTTAAGGTGGTGTGATGCAAATGCAGATTCGACTTCTGTCTAGTATTCACCGTGTGACAGCTACTAACTCGTGGGAATAAGCTGATATTATTAACAACAAACGACATTAAAAAAAACGTATTGTGACGCCAGAGTCAAAATTCCCAGACTACTGAAAAAGGGTCGACATGACGTTCGCGAACTTACACCAGATATTGCTCGAACCGCCCGTTTTTGAGCCACAAATATCCTTTTTGCATCAGGCGAGTTACTCCAAAAAACAATGTCGTACGTCATAAGTGAGTGAAAGTAAGCGTAATAGACTACTTTTCGTGTTGAACAATCACTTATCTCAGATATTGTTCTAATGGTAAATGTAGCAGAATTTAGTTTTGGAACAAGATCCTGAACATGGGCTTTCCTTGACAGCTTACTGTCTATATGAACACCTAAAAATTTGAACTGTTAAGTCTCACTTATCACATGCCCATTACGTGTAATCAGAATGTCAGCTTTCGTCAAATTATGTGTTAGAAATTGTAAAAACTTAGTTTTACTGTGATTTAACATCAACTTGTTTTCTACAAGCCATGAACTTATCTCTTGAACTGCATTATTTGAAACTGTGTCAATATTACGAGCAACATCCTTCACTACCAAGCTGGTATCATCAGCAAACAAAAATATTTTACTGTCACCTGTTATACTCGAAGGCATATCATTTATATAAATAAGAAACAGCTGACTGAAGTATCTGTTTGTTTCAGAGCCCACGTAACGAAAAAATACATCGATAAAATAATCAGTTGTAAGACCTGTGGAACAAAATAGTTACTTAAACTGTCCTCTTTGTTAGAAGCAACGCAACATACTGTTCTACAATATAAGGTAACTTTTTTCCAGCCAACATAACGTTGTCATTGTGGCACGAAAATAATTCAGCTAGCATAAGGAATGTATGTAAGGGGAAACAAAGACATTGGCCAAAGAGCTGCAACAAATGAAGTTGGTATGCGGGGCTGAGTGTGTTCCCAGAGGCGGTGTGCTGGCGATGCTGCGGAGACATTCGCGGAGATCGGCAGGTGGCGGGTGGCGCGGCAACAGCTCGCACCCCATCGCGACGCTGATGTACAATTTCCTGCAGTAAATTGCTTATAGCCTTGCGGATCGCGGGGGCGTCGCGGGGGCGGCAGCAGAACGGAAGGAGCGGGGGCGGCGTCTTGTCTGGCCGCCCCCGGGGCCGCCTCCACCACCTCCAGCTTAACCACACGCCAGCCAGCGGCGGCACACTGCACTTCGGGCAAACGCCGGTCGATTTAATACCAAGTTCCCTTTGACACTTTGGCAGCATCGATACGGGTGTCTGATATAACCAGGAAATAACGGAAGGTTATCATGTAACAGGTCTTATAATTCAAATGTGTGTTTCTTGTTCTACTGGACACAAGGACGTTGCCAAAGGGGGAGGGGGGTCTTGGGGGTCTGTACCCCCCCCTTATCACCTAAACGATAAAATACTACTCAAACTTATGCTAAGGACAAAACACACACACACATACACACACACACACACACACACACACACATGCTCGATAGTGAACTCGAACCTCCGAAGGGACTAAATGAAATAAGACACGACCTACCTACCATGTAGTGAAACTGAATAATATTGTTATTATAAGTTATACGACGAAAGAGTATGCAGTACCGACAGTCCTTTATAGATTTTAATTGTTGATACCATCGGCTATTGCCGAGTTCTTTAGCCATTGTCCATTGTTGGCTGTACTCCATTATTGCTATGTTAATTAACTACAGTTCTTACTTGCAGTGGAATATAATGTAACTGCTGTCGTTTATTTCTTTTGTGCTGTTATGATAGGTTCCAATTATGGATAACTTCATAACAAGAAAAAAGAGAAAAACCGGCTTTCATTTGTCCACTAGCGTTATGGTAAGTTAAAATACGTACTATCATAACAGCTTATTTATCTGTTTACAGCAATTTTATGTTAGCAGTGGAGTCGTTATTTTTAGTGGCCATATTCTAGTGAATCATAAGGCACCGCTCTCAGTACGTGTAATACTTCTAAAGTTAGATTTGAGAGTAATATTTTATTTATAGGTTGGATACGTTGCATTGTCAACAAGAGTAAAAGAACCAATAATCTTGGAAATAAATTAAATGGGCATTAACCGATTATAGACTTACGCTCCCTAAATCAATATGCAAGGTATTTATGCTGATGCAAAACTTAATGCAAATTTTGCGAAACAACGAGCTACCGTCGTGGCTTACAGGAAGCGAGCTTGGTGACATGCAACCGTGCCGTTGCCAGTGTTCAAATAGAAATGAAACATTTATCATTCTGATAATCTGGCTTCGCTTGGAATAACAACTGAAGGTTCTGCTGGCGTATATTGAAACAATTTTTAAGAAATGTTTTCCTCAATTTTGTGTATAAAATATTGCAGTATTTGTAAGAAGGTCGAACAAACGCAAACTGTCTACATAAAATGTAAATATGTTAAATTTGCCGGCCGCAGTGGCCGAGCGATGTGCGGCGCGCCAGTCACAGCCTGCACGGCCGCTACGGTCGGGGGATCGAAACCCCCCCTCGGGCATGGATGTTTGTGTTGTCTTTAGTATGAGCTAGTTCATAAGTAGTTTGTAAGTTTAATGGACTGATGACCCAGCAGTAACGTCCCTTAGTCTTAACAAACATTTGAACAAACATTGTTAAATTTGTTTTTGGAATAAACGAAAACATGAGCCCTTGTAAATTTTTCTTTAACAAGTCGGACCCCCCTTTGACAATATCCTGGCTACGTCACTGAGTGCACACAAGCAACGATCTTGAGATATCAGCACTTCATAATATACTTTTCAGTTGTTTGTAAACAAAGTTTTACTTTGTACTGAATCATGTAACTGTAGAATGCAGTTTTGTTAATCTTTTTGATGAATTCGACGTTTTCATGTTGACAGCCAAGGAAGTAAGAGCACGTCTAACCGATCAGTGACTGACGTAACGAGTGATCGAGCGAGATGGACAGTTGGTAGTGTAAAGCGCAATCGAGAGGTCAGTGATAATAGAACAACATGAACGATCATCAATACAATGACCTTGTAAACAGAATAATTATTTATTCGTAATAAATTAACGTACACAAATCCCCATAGATAAACAAATCTGGACGAGCACTGTCATTACAGGAAAAAAAATTAATATCATCTACTGACGAGGATATAGCAAATTCGGGCTAATTTTATGCTGTCTTATGTATCACGAGTTATATGTGAAAGATAAATTGTAATAGTTCATTGTCATGGAATTGACGACATTAATTGGGAATGGGTAAAGTATAAATTGTGTACCTAGCCGGGATTCGAGCTCGGGTCTCCTGCTTGCTAGGCAGTTGCGCTGACCACTACACGACTGGGGGGCACGGCAACCATCAGAACTACTTGCACTACTGTAGGTCGCCTCCCGTCAGATACAAAGTATCATCGTTCCCCTGCCCAATATTACTCAAACACTGCGTTATTTTTATTTTTATTTTTTTTAATTTAAACTGATTCGCGCAAGAGTAACTGCCTAGGAGTTCTTCCGCACTGCATTGCCCGTAATCGGCTTATTAAAAAAATAGTTTGTAAACATATTGGACCAAACTGCTATGGTCATCAGTCCCTAGACTTACAAACTACTTAAACTAACTTACCCTAAGGACAACACACACACACAAACTACTTATGAACTAGCTTATACTAAAGACGTCACGAACATAAATGCCCAAGAGGGGATTCGAGCCCCCGACCGCAGCGACCGTGAAGACCGTGAATGGCACTCCGCAGACCGCTCGGCCACTGCGGCCGGCTATCCTATTACAGTTGATACTAACGGTGACTGCTATTTCATGAGGAAAACTGGTGTATGTCTGGTTTGGTTGCGGAAAACGATCATGCAGTCAGAAACTGAATGTTAAGAATTGACAAAGGCACTACTTTTGTTGTGTAAGTGAGTGACTTATTCGTTGAATTTGAACATTACATCCTGAAGGTTTCTTTCATTGTTAAGATGATTTTATTGCTTAAATTTTTTTGAATATTTCGTTTTTGGACGTGTTTTACTTACTATAAATAAATTTAACTCTCGATGCATGTGTGTACTGTAGGAGTGTGTAGTTAGGACATTAGATTTAAACATTATTTCCAGCCAGAGTATTAGAGACATGTTCCTGTTGGTGAACCTACCCACATACAGTTTGCTGATCAGGTATATAGCCAAACAGTTATTGAACAAGTGGCTCACCAAATACATAGACACTTCACAATCCTACATACAGATAAAGCTCAAGCTTAACTTTAGTTTTCTGTTGTGCGGTGTAAACCTTTGTGAATGAAGTCGGAATAGTCGATCGGACAACATACTTAAACCACAACGCTGCACCTGCATAGTGACCGGTGCCACTACCGTACTTCAGTTGAGCATCGTATGTGTTCCGTATTAGACCGGTTGGACAAAGTACTTGTTTTGTGTGCCGCTTCTGACCTGAGAACAGGACTATGTCAGAGCAATGGATCAATACAAAGTTTTGTTTCAAGCTGGGTGAGCGCCCTAAAGCGCCAATGATCATCATCAAGCTGGGCAAGACACATAAAGTAACTTATGCGATGCTGGTAAGGGTATATGGCGATCAAGCACTGTCCATGAAGTGTTTGCATGGTTCGTTTACGAGGATGGCGGAAAAGTGTTCCTCAAAATCGCCGTTCAGACGACCAGTGACCGCAGTCAGTGGCGAAAACATTGAGAAAGTAAGAACATTAATCACGAACGGTCGTCGATTAACTGTGCCCATCATAGCGGATGACTGCAGATTAATCGCGAATCTGAGCGAGAAATCCTTACCCAGAAGTTAGGTAAGAGGAAAACATGTTGTTTCGTGTCACGTCACTTGAATGACGATCACAAGCAGTAACGTTTAGAGGGAGCACAGGATTTTGTCAGAACGGCAGACGCGACACCAAATTTCTTGAACTGTATTTATCACTGAGTACGTCACGTGGTGTCCCCGATACGACCCTGAAACGAAATGGCAGGACATGGAATGGCGTGGAACGGGGACGTGATAACTGCGATGGTTAATACAGTTACTCATGTACATCATTAGTCGCTAATCATGAGAGTGTCTTGATTCTAAAATGGTTTTCTCAGTTGCTAGGACGTTGTTGATTAGTTATTTACAGTCCTCGAGCAACAACTGTTACAATCTAACCGTGTAAAATTTCAAGACTTCGTCCGAAGTGTCCCGCACCACAATATAAATCAAAAAAATATAGGAATATCTCCTTTAAATAGTTCATCAAAATTAAATTAGGTTCTTGTACGAGCGGGGCAAGGAAACTAGTCTGTGGCCGTTACTAAAATTTTATCAAAGTCAAACACAGGCACTACTGTTTGCTGTCGCTAACTTGTACTGAAAAACTAAATATTCCACCGCCTCCGAAACACTGTATATCCATATAATATCACATTCCAAGCTAGCCAGTAATAATTTAAATCAGAATTTTAATTGTTTTCTGAAAGAAGTTCTTCACAAAAATCAAATTACTCTTGCTATAATATATTCTTGATTATACATAACTCTACATAAATGCAAGATACTTTTCAATATTAACAAATATTTATTCTTCTTCATACTAATACAAAGTCAGTTTAGCAAAAGACCTGATCCTGTACAACCAGCTTGGACTGAATCTCAACCAACAATAATTATGTAATGTCTTTCCTTTTCTTCTTTGAAACGATTGACGCGCGGCAATAAAGAAGGCACAGCTGCATTCGTAGCCCCGTAGGCGTCGGTTAAATTCTGCTAGAGGTCGCATACTTCAAGGTTGGCTGCGGCGGCGGCGACGACGACGCTGACCTTGTTGATTGCGGCGCCTCGATCGTACATGTAACATACAGAAAATAAAACGTTTTAAGTGTCATATTATAAAATAACAATATTTTCATGAACATCAAATATGTATACATTTTAAATAAAAAGTTTCGTTTTTCCTATTTAGAACTTCAAAACAGGGCTGACATAGGAAAATGTAATACGACTATCTTGTCCCACTACAGCTGCAAGCGGTGGCCGAGCGTTCTGCACAGCCACTACATTCTGGGGTTCGAATCACCCTCGGGCATGGATATTTGTGCTGTCATTAGTATTAGCTACTTCATAAGTAGTTTGTAACTTTAGGGACTGATCACCCCGTAGTTAAGTCCCATAAGCTCTACAAACATTTGAACATTTTTTGAAGGCTGCAAGATAGGTTGAAATTTTGACCCGTTTCATTCCAACTCTACGCAGGATACGACCCCAGTACGAACAACTTACTTTTTATTAAAGACAACACTCGTCCACACACAGCCAATATCGTCAAACAGTTCCTGGCAGCAAAAGGGTGTGGTGCAACATCCACCATACTCGCCGGATCTCAATGCTCCAGACTTCTTTCTATCACCGCGACTCAAACTCACTTTGAAAGAGATTTGACTGTATTCCTGACATCCATCGTAATGTGAGGAGGTTTTTGAACACCATTCAAAGGTTGTGCAAAGTTCATCTACGTTAGTGTTACAGGACTATTCACCAAACTTCATTATTTAGCATGAGATTTCGAAAATAATCTGGTTGCCAGTATTTTGCCGCAAGTTTACTTTCTTTTTCAGATACGTGTAGCGCAATTAAAATGATAAACCTGCTTGGTAGAGCGCTCAAATACCAATCTATTAAAAAGAGCTGACTCAAACCAAATTCGAAATATCATCCATAAAATATGTGGCAGAGTGGGAAACCTATACACTGCCACTCCACACTTCATCCCAAAGACTGTTTACCTTGTAGTGTCATAGTGATCACAAGCTTCCATGAATACTACTCATGGATCAACTATACAATGCCTCCTACAATCGGCGCAATCCAACCGATACCTACTTTTGGGGTATGCATAGGAAAATAACCACTTCTATAAAAGTAAACTTCTTTATGAGTACAGAAAGCTACAGGAAAAATGATTAACCCACACATCTGCTGAAACAAATATTCCAAGCATTATCAAAGGAAGACTTCGCTCTCCTCACACAACACTGGAAAACACTACAGTGATGTAAATTGCCAGTCGCTATTATACTGAAGATTTCTGGATACACAAACACAGCAGATTGATGCTAGATGTAACAACTCTAGATGACGTGTATATCCTTCAAGCCAACCGACTATCTCTAACAACGTGAAAAATGTCTTTAATGCCTAATGTGAGACTTATGTTGTTCAAGAATATGACACTCAGCTTTCCCTGAAGATGTCATAGAGTATATGGTGCAGTCAGATAATTGGTGGACTCATTACTAGTTTTTAATTTTAAATAATTATAAGTCTCTAACGAGACGACAGGTTGAACATATAAATCATCTTCAACGGGTAGGATGTAAAATCGCCTAAAAACCAAAACCAGACTGGTCCACATTAGCAATCATCCGTGCTGATTCGAATTGAGGTCGCCATATATTCACGTCCCAGAAAGCGACCCTTAAACCTCAAGGCGGATGGTGTCAATGTACAGGGTGAATCAAAAGTCGCAGTACACAATTTATCTCAAAAACTCTGCAGAAATTAGGAAACCTGAATAGGCCTATTCCAGTTAGGTATGTACCGAATATGGGTAACACCTTGAAATCGGCCAACGTGATTTTAAGTAAATTTACTTAAGTGAATGACCGTGTGATATATCATTCAACTTCAGTACTTTCTGACAAGTAAATTCCTGTAAACTGATGTTTATTATTTAGTTTTGAGGCACAGACTGGACTGTTCTTCATGAGTACCAGTCATATTCAGCAGCTGTCCATCTTGGCCAATGCATATCTGAAGGGGCTGAATCCAATCGTCAGGCAATATCTGAAGAATTACCAAAGAAATGCTGGCACACGTTTCTTCCATGCGTTCCTCGAGGTATTGCCTGTTTCTTATTTTCTCTATAAATACAGTTTTCTTTAAATGTCTCCAGAATAAAAGTCAACTTGTGTGAAATCAGGTGATCTTGGTCACCATTTTACAGAGCCACGTCGGCCAATCCATTGAACGGGAAATTGACCATCTAGCCACTGACGAACAACTGCTCCGTAGTGTGATGTATCCCCATCTCACTCAAAGTGAGAGGAACAACTACCATCTTCCTTCATAACTAAGGGAAAGACCATTTTCAGAAGCATTTCCAGGCCTCTATGAAACTTTCGTTTCTCGTCAATGAAAATGGGCCCAATTACATGGGTACGCTATGTTCAACGCAATACCGTAACGTTAACGTCACCAAATACCTCTGAAGGATCCACCCAATGTGGATTTTGGTCACTCCAGTATTTGTGGTTGTGACGGCCCACCTCACAACTCACCAACTATGAACCCAAATTATATGGTGAGGTAATGCTCTCGCTGAGGCTGTTTCATGAATATCACCCTTTGTCACATCCATGTTTTGTACATTCTTATTTACTTATTTACTTTGTAAACTGAAAAGTTTTTTTCTCTTTTGGAGCGTGACTGGTGAAATATTTTTTCTTCTTCTTACCAATAAAAATACATTGTATTTCGCATAATATCTCTTACAAATCCGTGAGAGTTAGTTTAATAATATAGCGACTAGTTTCTAGCCAAAATGTTCATTTTCAGGCAAGCCTATTTGAAGTAAAATACAAAACGTAAGAATAAAAAAAAAAAAAAATAAAAAAATAAAAAAAATAATAATAATTAAAAAAACCTCAGAAGTTGTTCTCAGAATCATATATATACAAATAACAGGCCCGTAACCGTCCATCTCGCAAAGAACAGTTAAAGAAAGGCCCGTAACTGTCCATCTCGCAAAGAACAGTTAAAGAAAAAAATGTGCAAATGTTTGTAAATGTATGGAACTTAACTACTCTGGTTATCAGTCCCTAGATTTACAAACTGCTTGAACTAAGTTAAGCTAGCCTATGGACAAACACACACAGCCATGCCCGAGGGAGGACTCGAACCTCCAACCGCGACTAACCCCGCGCTCGCAGCAAGGCGTCTTAGAACGCTCGGCCACACCACCGCAGCAGACAGTTAATGCAGAGTGAAGGCTAATACAGAACCACCGTCCATAGCAATATACTTGAGGTTACTAGCCCCTTTTATATTTTTGCGCGCGACCACAGTTAGTGGTGTGTCTTATGCCAGATTCGAAACGTCCGCTAACATGTCTTCGTAATGTATCACAGACGTTCCGTGGCAAATAACAAACTGCAATACTGCAATTATCTCTTTTCAGTAGTCCGTCTTTGCGAATCATACAACATTCCTACTAACCTAATTTTAACAATAAGACATGCCCAGTGGCAGATTTTGATCTGACAATATCTTATTAGTTATGATCTGCAGGTTGAAAAAGAAAAAAATAAATAAATAAATAAAATTGTACGAAAGTAAGGAGATGACACCAGGATACATTAAAGGAACCTAAATATCTTCAGGATTTCAGAGGGAGCTTTAAGCAACGATAGAAACGGGGGATATAAAAAAGTAGAAGAGGAATAGGTAGCCTTGAGAGAGGAAATTGTGAAGGTAGCAGAGAACCAAATAGGTAGGAAGGCAAGACCTACAAAAAATCCTTGGATATCACAGGAAATTCTAAATATAATTGATGACAGGAGAAAACGTAGAAATATAATAAACGAAACAAGCAAAATGGGGTACAGAGAAGTGAGAAATGAGATTGAGAGGAAGCGCAAAACAGATAAGCAGGAATGGCTAGAAGGCAAATGCAAGTCTGTAGAGGAATGTATAATTGGGGAAAATTAGATATCTCCTATAGGGAAATAAAAGTGATATTTAAAGACAAGAAAAGCAGCTATATTCAATATAAAGAACTCAGATGGAAAACCAGTTCTGAGCAAATGAGGAAAAGCCGAAGATGAAAACTGTGTATAGAGAGGCTCTACAGAGGAAATGAACTTAGAGACAATATTGTAGGAAGGGAAGAGGAAGTAGAAGAAGATGAAATTTCACCCGGTGCGTAATATGTATGAGACAAGAGATATACCTCCAAACTTTAAGAAAAATGTAATAATCACCATCTCAAAGAAAGCCGGTGCAGATAGGTGTGATAAATCACAGAAGCATCAGTTGCATCATGCTTGTATCAGTATTGAATTATTTTGTATCCCCCGACCCCGATCTTAGCCTTTTGCTGAACTTCACACATTCTCTATTTTGCAAGCATAAATGCAAGCTCTGCTCAGTATCTTACGCTAAGAAATATCTACACATGTAAACAATTCCATTTCACCCACCCTCTCATCGTTCTCATTTAACACAAGTGCATTTTTGTCATTTTTTGGAGGGAATTATCATCAAGATAGGCAGGTAGCTTATTAATGCTCAACAAATTCCCTTCATATTCAGTGCTTAATAAAATAGACCCACAAATCGCAATCAGATCGGATCCTAGCGTCCGTTACTTCAGACGAGAAGCAGTCGAATTTTCAAATAATTTAACAAAAAAGGGATAGTCGTTTATTAATCGACCTCTGTAGCAGTAAAATTCCATTCACACATAACCGAAAGAGACGCCCACTTTCAAACTCGTATGTTAACAAATTTTTCTTATCATCATCTGCATTATTATAGATTATGCCTTTCAGCGTCAAGTCTAAAGCATAGTCTCCCCAATAAAATTTCTCCATAATCCAAAATCCTCATCTGATGTTAAGCTTGTTACTTCAAAATCATTCTTGACCGATTACAAGTATTTTCTGCTTGGTTTACCTCTACTGCTCTTACTCACTACCGCCAAACGTATCATTCTCTTAAATGACGTTGCTTTTCCCATGTGTGTAACATGATCCCAGCATCACAGTCTTTTCGGTCTAACTTCTTCATCTATGGTGTTCATTCCTAGTTGTTTTTGATTTCCCCATTATGAAGACCCTCCTGCTATTGTTCCTATCTATTACTACCTGCAATAAACCTTACTACTCTCATTTCAGTAGCTTTAGTCTTATTAATAAGGTAACCTGTATCCACCTCGCTTTCACTCCAATACAATAAAGATGATCGAAAAATAGAATGGTACATTGCAATATTTGTCTTGGTGCTGACTTCATTCTTGCAGAAGAGAGTAGATCGTAGTTGAGCTCTCCCTGCTTTGCTTTCCTACACCTTGATTCCAGTTTTTCCTCTTTGTCATCATCCTGGGAGAAAATAAATCATATTTACTTGAACTGTCCACCTTTTCGAACTTTCTACCATAACCCTTACATTTCCGATCTATCTCTGAAATATTACATTGCAATTTTCATTCGAATCTGCCATCACAACTAAGCTGTCTGCATATTCAAGACTCTATAAATTGTGGCCACCTATTTTAATCTCACCCTGTGTCTATGATGCGTAGAAAAAAAGGAACAACACTGGTGACAGGTTACAGCCTTGTCTTACCCCTGAAACTAACTTGAACCATGAACTAAACTTTCCGCAAACTCTCGCTTCTGCCTGACAATCTACGTAACGACCTTTGAATGCAGACGTTTGCCTCCTGTTACATAATCTTCTAGAACTGACAACAGGTTCCTACTTGGAATACGTGTAAGCTTTTTCTAGATCTATGAGACACAGACGCAATTTCCTGTTCCACTCATAACACTTCTCCATTATCTGCCTTAAGCTAAAGATCTGGTCCCGATAGTCTGTAAGAGTCCTAATCCAACTGTAACTCGTTCTCTCCTTTCAATAATACCTGAGAATATTTTACCCACAACACTCATTAATGAGATACCTCTGTAGTTGCTACAACCTTTTCTGTTTCCATGCTTTAAAATGGCGTGATTACCGCTTTCGTCCAGTCAGACGGAACATGTTCCGACTCTCACACCATTTGCGTGATCCTGTTTCCATCATCATTCATATCCCACTATACCTCAAAATCTGAAACATCGCTGTAAGTTTAACCTATATTGAGCAGTTCTTCAAATTATTCTTTCCATCTGCCCATGGCATCCACAGGATTCATTAGTAGCTTTCCTTACCTGTCAAAAACACTTGTCAATTCCTTTAGAAGACTGATAATCCCCATGAAGAATAGTTTTCCCGCAACTTGAGCGAAAGATCCGAACGTATTTGCAAAGTCTTTCCATGACTTCTTCTTGGATCTACTTAGATTTGTTTCTTTCTTCAACATAAATTTATATTTTTGCCTGAGTTCTAGTAGGGAGCCAGTTCTCAAACGCTCGCTTTTTCCTTTTACAGGATGCCTAATATGTATCATTTCACCAAGCTGTCTACCAGGCTTTACACACTTCAAGTAGGGTCTCTCTGTAACTCTTCCATTCTTCTTCCAATGACTGTAAATGACTACATACAACTAAATGGCACCTTTATGAGATCATTGTTATATATTTATGCCTGATTTTTTTGTCATTGAGCTTCTTAAGTTGTATTCTCATACATGTCGGCCTGGCGTTCTGCATTTTTTTCACTACAGGTTAAATAATGATCAGGGTTATGAAAGAATCCTCTTAAAACACACATGTCCCTGATTGACTTCCTGAATTCCTGATCTGTTATTATATAATGTCAAATCTGGTTCACAAGTGTACTATTGAATGTTCTTAGGCTTAAAAAAGGGAGTTTTTGATAACTAAGCACATACTGGCAAAGAAATCTAAGAGATGTTTTCCTTTCCTGTTGGCCTTCATGTCCTCTCCAAACCTACCTTAACCTATTCATAACCTTTAATATCCTATCCTGGCATTGGCGACACCTGTGAGCAAAACAGTGTCCTCGTCATTTACTCTAACAACTTCATCACTGAGTGCGTCATAAAATGTTGATATGTTCCTTCACTGGCAAGTATACTGACTCATTCGTAATTTTTTGCTGGAGACTGCCATATCTCTCCATATTACTCGTTCGTTGAAGTACCTTATTGCATTGGGTTCGGTTTTTTTCCTGCCTTTCCTGCTTTGACTCGGGACAGGTAGTCGTTGTATTCCGTCTTCTTTTTCGCCATTTACCCGAACTTCACTAACGGCTAAAGAGTTTAACCTCATCTTACTTGCAACCTCTGACAGCTCTAACGTCTTTCTGGTGTAGCCCCCATTGATGTTAACAGTTTCCTGTTTCATTCCAGATCGTTTGTAAAGCGGTATCTGAGGAGTTTCTGACCTGTCAGTTACAGGTGGGACTCTATCACGTCAAAAGGTCAGAGGCACTTTGCTCTGAGTTTTGCCAGCGTCAGATTGAAATTCCTGGAAAGCAGGTTCCAACCTTCTTTCGCACCATTGGGTTTTATTGTTAACGGCTGAGGGACTAATAGGTGGATGTGATAGCCTTTACTGTTTGATCACAAAGGTGGCTGCAACTCTAAATAAGTCCAAGATCTCCAAACTTATTCCAAAGTAACTGATATCCCGACTGTTAGAACCACTTATTTCGCCAATGATACGTAGCCTATGGTTCATGGACTAGAACAAGACTACAGCAACCCACGCAATGAATCATGTACTCTTATCTGTTGTATTTTTCGTGGTCCATAGTAGACTTGCGCATAATAGTTCGCGACCGATCACGCATATTTTAGTTCGCGACTGGTAGCTCTTCTTTTAGTTCGCAGCTCGGCCACGAAGTAGGTCGCACTTCTTAGTTCGTCCGCTCTTTTTGGCTTTTGCTACGGCTGCTAAAGGAGCTCTTTCGTTTGGTATCACAGCTTTTGTATATAATGATCAGTGTTGCCCAAGAGGTGCTATTATCCGTATTTTTTTGCATTTAGACATCAAATACTTAAGCAAATAAACCAGTTATTTACACGAATGGCTGATTCAAATACTTTGCATACAGAGTACTCGTAGTTTTTTAATTTTAAAATGGATTTTTTTATTTATTTAATACATTGCAGGAACATTACCTACAAAATATGCTAAATGCGTCTATTTTCGTAAATAAAAATGCACTTTTATAAATGACTTTTTAATGTTTATAAAGCTTTGGAATTGATCAACAAAAGATATTATTACTATGGTACAGGTCAAGTATTATATGGCACCAAGAATATACCTTTAGCATTAACAAAAGAAACTTTTTTAATTTGTTGCTTAACAATTAGACACACAAAAATAATCGTGAGCCCTTAGTCAAAACGTATTTATTCATTTTTTGTGCTTAATACCATCATTTGTTAGATATTCATCATTCTTCTAATTATCAAGTTACATATCACAAAAATTTACATATTGTTATGTAAAAATATTAATTTCGAAACTAGTCTACCTCCCCCCCCCTTCATCAACCAAGTTCCCACGCGCAGAAACGCATTTTTGTCTTCCGTCCAATCACGCTAGCGACATTGATGACAATGGGATTCCACCTTTACCTTCTGACGACGGACAGTAAACTACAGTTTTGTAGCTAATTAATTGTATACTGATTCGTTACTTTACAGTGTTAGTGTTGCTTATACGACGTTATCCTCAACATTCTACCCCGCGAGCCGTGAACAGTATCATGTAGGCGAGAGAAAATGGTTGATGCATAATTTCTCGCATGTAATTGCAAACAAAAGTTTTGAGTTCTCTTTACTTCTTTACACTAGGGAATGAGGGTTATATTTAGACACTGCTGAATACCTTAGAAAATAAAATTTGTGGCAGTGAACTATGAAACTACAACTGAGCTGCATCTCAGCATGACGGTATCCGGCAGAAGGAAATCACGCGATTCTGCGCGCTCTCGCGTCCTCTCGCTGTTCCCCGTCAGTCTTCGGAAAAGGAGCGGACGAACTAAGAGGCGAAGGATCTGCGAACTAGTTCGCCTGTGGGAGCGCTCTTCCGAACTAGTTCGTTCGCGAACTACACAAGACTAAATGCTTCCTTAGACTTCCGCGGTTGTTGTCACTATCAATAAAATTCTTCCGGGTATGAGACCGCGTCGTCATTTTATAAACTATACCGACGTTTCGGCCACTGTTGCAGGCATCCTTATCAGGCAGCCTTCATCAAGGTCTGTATCAGACAAAGACCCTGATGAAGGCCGCCTGCAACAGTGGCCGAAACGTCGGTATAGTTTATAAAATGACGACGCGGTCTCATACCCGGAAGAAGTGTTCAAATGTTCAAATGTTTGTATAGTCTATGGGACTTAACTACGGGGTCATCAGGACCTAAACTTACAAACTACTTATCAACTACTTACGAACTAGGACGACACAAATATCCATGCCGTAGGGGGGGATTCGAACCCCCGACCGTAGTGGCCGTGTAGAAAGTGACTGGAGCGCCTTAGTCTCCTCGGCCACCGCGGCCGGCCCGGAAGAATTGTATTGATAGTACACAAGACTAGTCCATAGGCTGGCATAAGAATAGAGAAGTGTTAGAATCTAGTTGCTATATTGTAGAATGAAAATGAATAAAAATAAAATGTTGGCTTGTCCAAGTTGCTGGTCCAGCTTGACATAATTTTCGCCGGCCGCGGTGGCCGAGGGGACTTAGGCGCTGCAGTCACGGACTGCACGGCCACTACGGTCGGGGGTTCGAATCCCCCCCTCGGGTATGGATATTTGTGCCGTCCTTAGGATAAGCTAGTTGATAAGTAGTTTGTAAGTTTAGGGATTGATAACCCCGTAGTTAAGTCTCATAAGTTTAACAAATATTTGAACATTTTGAACACAATTTTCGACCGTATAGCTGAAACTGTTGCTTAGTTTATGCACTTAGATTTTGCCCTCTCTTGCTGGACTTTCGTACGTCGGAGGGGGAGAGGGACTGTCAGTCCACATTCAGGGAGTTTCATCTCATTTGTAGCCTCCCGGGATTGAGCAGTTCTCCGTAATGGGACATAATGCGATGTCATAGGCTTGACTTTGCATTAGTGTCAGTCGCTACAGCAGTATCGGCTGTATTTCGCCAGCGCGCTGCCTGGGGACGTGGTGTTGCGGCCGCGCCACGCGCCACGCGCCTCGCACGTGGCGGCCGCCGCTGCTTATGCGCCGGCGTCACGCGACGCCCCGCAAACACAAACACGTGGCAGCAGCAGCAGCAGCCGCTGCCCCCAATATATCGCTCCGTCTTACCGCGCCTGGCAGCCAGTCTCCGGGGGCCGCACTGCAAGGCATAAGTGCCGGGCCCCACGTAGCTGAGGTCCCGTCAGCCCTGCTGGGCCAACACCGTCTGAAGAGAAGGCCTGCGCGCTGCCGTGCCACGTCACGCACAGTAGGTCGCGATCGCGTAGCTCACTGGCTGGCCGCTGTGAGGCGGTGGGCTGTGTCACAGAGTAACATATACAGAGGAGCAGCCCCCCCCTAAACCACTGTCCTCCGCTCCCCTCGTAGTTCCGTAAGATGCTAGCAGGTGTCAGGCGGTTCGCTGGCTTAGGGTGCCTCTCGCACGTCAGAGGGTTGCGTGGAGGGGAGGGTGAGGGGAGAGCTCGTGCCGCCTGCCACGAGGCCACGGCTGTGTCCGGCTTGCTGAGGGGAGGTGGTGGTGGGAACAGCCGCTACCTGCCGCCTGCTCTGGCCAGTTTAAAGAGCTACTACTGACAGCAGCGCCATCATGGGACATCTTACGGAACTGCTTGAAACCCTCCCTCCCCACACCCCTGAGCGTAGGACCGGGCCCTTACGGAGGTTTCCCGTCTGTATATATTTGTCTGTGGCTGTGCTCCATCGGCCAGCCAGTGAGCTACGCAATCGCCACCTTCTTGGCGTGACTTCTCTTCAGACGGTGTTAGCTGGACACGCTGCCACCAATAGCAAGCGACGCCTGTGGCCTTGGAAGCCCACGAATTAACCGTGCTTAGCATAACATCCGATCGAAAAAGAAAAAGATGTCTGCGTCATTTCGGTGCCAGAATCCCCGTCTGTCCACGAGTGCTGTAAGACAGTGACATTCTCACTGCAGTAACAGGTGCTCGGGTTACGTACTATAGATTGAAACCTATTAGCAGAAGTGCACTTCGCTGATGGCATGAGCACGTGGAATATACAGCAGAAGTTTCATTGCCTGATTTACGGTGGTGATACACCTACAAAGTTTCTTTAAGAAAATGTCACAGAAGCAAGTCTGCGGATAGCCCTCGGTGCAACATTCATGGACTTTTGAAGGGAAGTCGAGGTTCGAATCCCTCCTCGGGCATGGATATTTGTGCCGTCCTTAGTAATAGCTAGTTCATAAGTAGTTTGTAAGTTTAGGGACTGATGACCCTGTAGTTAAGTCCCATAAGCTCTACAAACACTAGAACATTTTGACGGGAATGGGTCCATTGAGTTTCAAATGTCACGAGGGCCCTTCAATAATAGGAAAGTGGAGGACGGAATATTAGAGATTAACGTCCCGTCGACGGTGGTCCTTAAAGACGGAGTTCACACAAGGATTTTTGGCTAAGAATGGGGAAGAAAAAGAAAATGTCACAAAAGTAAGTCTGAGGATAGCCCTCGGTGCAACATTCATGGTCTTTTGACGGGAATCAGTGCATTGAGTTTCAAATGTTACTAGGGCCCTTGAATAATAGGAAAGAGGACGGATTATTACAGTTTAACGTCCCGTCGACGGTGGTCCTAAAAGATGGAGTTCACAAAGGATTTTTGGCTAAGGATGGGGAAGAAAAGCAGCCTTTCCCTTTGGAAGTAAACCATCCCAGCATACGCCTGGAGTGCTTCAGGGAAATCACAGAAAACCTGAACCACCGTCGTTCCGAATGCGAATCAATATAGTGAGTTGTATCGCCATTATTCCAGGCATTTATGACCCTGTACATAAAACTGATGTAGATATATATAAAACAACACTTCAGTTCTCCTTATTGCTCATGAAATCAAAAGTTGCGAAGTATTACAATAACCTAGACATTTTGAATTTCGATTCCACATAGTAGCGTACACCAGTATACCTAATACCCGATAACAAGCCCCCTTGTACTGATGCATGTCTCTATTCGTCGTGTCATACTGTCCAATACATCATCAACGGACTGTTGTTACAGATTGTCCCATTCCTCAACGGAATTCACTCTAGATCTCAGCAGATTTTTTAGTGAGTCGCCTTGTCCAAAAAAACATTTTCGATGTATCCTAGGCATGGTCGATAGGGTTTATGTGTGGAGAACTTGCTGGTCATCGAATTTTGCGATGTTGTCATCATGATAGAATGCATTCACAAAGTGTGCACTATGAGCGCGAGAACTATTGTCCATTATGATCAATGCCTCACAGAAATGCTGCCTATATGGTTGTGCTATAGGTCCGTGGATGTCATCCTTATACCTTAAAGCCGTTCTATTGCCTTCTATGACCACCAATAACTTACGGTGGCCCCACAAAATGCACCCCAAAATATCAACGAACCACCACCTAGCTGCTTTCGCTGGACGGTGTGTCTGACGCGTTCATACTGACCAGGATGCCTCGAGAAACGTCTCCGACGTACGTCTAGTTGACATAAGATAGGAGTTTCATCTGTGAATAGCACTTATGATAATTTTGACCGTTCCGCATTCAGCCTGGCCCATCCATACCGCGTGTCAAAGTTGCACTCCACCATTACCGTAGAGAGTGAAGTTGCTTGTCATGCAGCCTACTACATACAGTCTAAAGACGGAGTCATGTGGCTTCACGAAAATCATTGAGCGTTCTGACATTGGGTCACACCAACCTGAAATTCGTATTTAGCAAACATCAGCTACCATGGTGGCCTTGAGGGGCCTTAGCGAGACAAGTGACGGTTACTTGCTATATATACCTACCCATTTCCGAACATCATTGGTTTGGTTAATTCCAACTGTCTGGAAACATCCCTTGAGAGTCCCTCCTGACAAAAAGTAACAATGCGGATACGATCAAACTTCAGAATATACCTTGAAAGCATGGCAGAACAACAGTCAACACTACCAGTGTACTTCCTGGCTGTTATTATGACTGGAAATGATCGGCCGCCTTACCCACTCCGTCGCATTGGCCCTGCTCTTGCGTGCTTGTTTACATCTTGGTGCGAATTGAGTGACATCTATGAACTATGTAAGGAACTCTTGATCTTAATAAAACAGCACATTCGCCGTCAGTGTATAGGAAAATCCAAGGCGATGCAAAAGTTTTTCTATTTATATATATCGCTTATTTGCTTTCTTAATCTCTCTTTCTCTCTCTCTGGGCGTGCATGTGTGTGTTTGTATGTGTTTGTATGTCAATGGGTATTTACAACTTTTTGGACAGGTTTGCTACTACCACTTTCGTGTTACATTTGTAAAAGTTGTAGGGTGGTTCTCTCGTATGAACTCAGCAAGGTGGCGCAGTGGTTACCATATTGGACTCGCATTCGGCGGTTCACATCGACTACGCCTTAAAGAATAAGGTTTTCCGTGATATCGCGAAATCGCTCCCGGCAAATTCCAGGATGGCTACTTTTAAACGGTATAACGGAAAGCCTGCTCCCATTTCGCGTTATTATTGAAAATAATCCCAGTTTTTCTCCATCTCTAGCGCCCACGTTGTCAACGGGACGTTATATATATATATATATATATATATATATATATATATATATATATATATATATATATATATATATATATATATATATATATATAACGCACCTACTAAAATTGTTATGCGACTTCTAACCCAAGGGAACATAGTTATTAGGTGTAATTCACATTCAAATATATTTGGGAACAACTACTATTTCGCCATGATGTGCTACTTTCTGCACATACTATACCTCCATTTACAAGCCTTGCACATATGCACTAACCTGTGCTGTTTCTATTCACATTATTTCATTGGCTGTCAATATACGAGGGTACAACCGTTACAACATTGCAATTTATGAGGGAACTACATCGGACAAACTTTGATCCATTAATAAATATTGTAGCTTTTCCAAACAGAGAGACAATAAATTCACTGTGACATCTGTTAGGTGTCACGCGTAATATGTTGTACAGAGGTATTACATATATCAGTGCAGAGACGTCAAATGGTGAGACAAAGCCAGCAGTTCTAGCGTCATACGCAGTGAATTTCTACTACCACACTATTTCCATACATTTGAGCTGCAGACGAAGAAAAATATCGGAAACTGAAAACGATTTGCTTTGACTCATAAAGTCAGAAGAAAACTTATAAGTTATGTCATATTAAGTATATTACCATATGTACTGAGTTTAAACTTAAAAATCATTTGTATAAGAGTAATACCTGAACTTTTCATCCTTACATGCTTGTTCGTCGCGTATAATAGCAGAAAAATCTTTACATTTGTCTCGCATCTCGCTGAGTCTTACGGCGTATTTATTCAGTATGCTAAAGGAAACATATTTACGTATGTACGCATCGGATGTCAGTTGCCTGTTTGACTAAAGTTCCATCTTCTGTGCCTGCATGTCTGGGTCATGTGTTGCATTCATCGCAACTCACATCTCATAGCGGAATTGCTTTAGCCATCGACACATATGAAGAGATTCCGTTTGACGCCGGCACCTTACAAGATAAGTACTGTTCTTGTAATGACCCTACTGCGCTTGTGATGGCCTCTGTGCGTATCAGGACCTGCTGACTTAAGACCTGACGGTTGCTGATACTTGGTCGCTTCCCTTCCCTTACCAAAATTTTTTTAAATGTTTTTATTTCTTTAAATAGTTCTGTCTCTTCATGTTCTCTGTCAAGCAGTTTCCACTGTTTTTGTCTCGCTGAGTAGGCTTGTTCGTTGAACCCCAACAGCTTGCATTGCCTAATGTCTACGTCTTTCTTGTGTTTGGTGTAGAGATTTACCTTGCCTCTCGTATTATTTAAGTTTAATGGTTAATTAATTTTCTATCAACGACTGGTGAGAGTGTCTGGGGAATTTATCTGGCGTGTGCCGCTTGTTTCTCCGTTGTTGCAGGCAGCGTGATTTTCCCCTCTGCGTGGTCTTCCTGTCCACCTGTGGTTGTGTTTTGGCAGTTGTTGTTTATGCATTTTTACTTATTTTCACTCATATATTCCATTGGTCTTATCTGCCCGGCTGTCCCTTGACTTTCCCGTTTCCTACCAGTCCGGTCGTTATTACCGAACCTCTTATGTTAGCGTTCAGATTCTTATTTAAATGAGCCATTCCTGTTTCCATCCACATTCAAGTTCGCTAATGTCGCTGCGAATGCGATAATATATTCTGCTACACATACTATAATGACACCACCATCAATAACAACAACACATCTTGTTTGTAGAGACAGTGTGTACATTGCATAGTTTGTGTGTGTGTGTGTGTTACAACAAAAACCTTTGGAAACTCAAAGTGTTATTACATACAGCAGCTCCTCCAATATACCAGAGATGTAGGATAAATTATGGAATGCTTATATCGTAACTGAGCAACTGAAATGTAATGAAAGTGAATTACAGCATCGTTACATGAGATCTGATGCAAACCTGTCTGCATACCACACATAAATCATAATAAACATCAAGATCAGCAGCAGACATTAGTGCTCATTAGTCTATGATCATACACAGTCCTTATCACCTCAACACCCTCCGTCCAAATACCGCAGCTACCATTACAACAACGATCAATAAGTTAGGTACATTATAACAGATTTATATATCTTGATATAAGTAATTTTCTACATCTAAACAGTACCTGGTGATGAGCAGAATATTCTCGAAACATTTAGCATTAGGTTAAACATATGCAAATAGAGAGACACGTAGGAGAAATTACGAATAGTATTTTTTTCGCACAGGTATGGGTACTAAACGTATCCACCAGGTCTATAATTGGAGTAGGTATTTAATGATTTATTGTTAATATTATGATATGTAAATTAATTTTGCTTTCAGTTAATGGAGAAAGACACTGACAGCCTTTCGTGCAATGCATAACAAGCGAGTAAACGTTACATACTCCGCAAAGTGAAGTATTCGTTAGTCCCTAGAGGTACAAACAATTTACAGTAACATGCTAAGTACAACACCTACAGTCACACACGAGGGAGAACTCGAACACCCAGCCGCCCACTCCGCCGAAAGGCGCCTCAGATCACGCGGCACTCCCTTGCCGCCTTATAGACTCTCCACCAGAATCCCATGCTGACGTGCAGGGTCCATGTATTAATTTCTACATATTTCCCGTGAAATGTCGTGAGGATAAAACTGGACATCGGAGATTTATTTTGATGTAAAAATGCAACCAGTTCATTGGAAAATTCTTACACACTTGTTCAGAAATAGCAAAACTCCTTGAAAAACTAGGTAGGATGTTCATATTCATAGTACATGTATGGTATTATGTTATGCAAATACGATTAGTCTTTGAAAATGTCGGCCCACGGGTTGAAGTTCGACATCGATATCGCGACTCAGGTATATATGTGTTTTAGAATTACACAATTGCACAAACAAATGTCTAGTTGATGTAGAAGGCCTCTCAAGAGAGAAAATTAGCATGGAAACCCTTACCCAGGAACGTCATCAGACGACGCTACAGAGCGTCGAAGTTGCTGGAGGGAATGTCTAGCGGCAAGTGCCGATGCCTGTAACCTGGATTCTCTGTAGCGTCGTTGAATAGCGTTTTGGGAACGAGATTTTACGCTCGTCTTGTCCCTCAACGCGCTTTTCACATCCTCTAGAAATTTGCTGAAGTGACTATGCAATTCGGAAACCAACTGACGTATGGAACACGCCCTCTCAACGTCCATTTAATGCCGGAAATTTTCTCAGAACGAAATTTTGTGAGACTTTTTTTAATGCTGGCATGTGAGGAATTTCGCTTCGCCCTGTATATACAAGTATGTATACGGGGTGGTTATATTTAAACTGACTGTGTTCAGGGTGCTGCAACGCACGGTACTGATACTTTGAGGATGCGATCCGTTATCTGTGCGCTCGCGGGATATGATTAAAAGTTTATGGTTTCTTTTTCTGCCACCAGGCGAAAATACGGCGTTTTAGCTGACTGATTATGGATTCAGAAGTACGGGATAAAACACGTGATAACGGTGGTTCTGGCAAATTGATTAGGATATGCTCAAAAGTTACAAGTGTTTTATACGGACTCTCGACTCAAAAACCTGCTGCTACCGTTACATGGCATGGCCGACAGTTCACCGCAGCATATCTGGTGTCGTTGGACGAAATGTCGTCTTGTGCTATGCTTCACATCAGGAAGAGTCTAGATTGATCGTTGATAGACATGACCCTTCAAATAGCCTCAAAACCAGAAGTAGTGTGGATTTAGGTTTGGGGGTCTACAACGCCATTAAAGTGCTGGAGATTTTGCAGTCGTAATCCAACTGCTTCTCGAAGCAAATCTTTCGCCTGGCAAGCAACATGTGGTGTCGCTCCATGTTGCATGGTATATAGTGGTTTGGCCTCAGTTCCGTTGTTGCATAGCCAGAATGACACGTTGCACGAGCAGGTCCTGTACAGCTGGCTGTTACTCTACACCTAACAGGCCCGCGATATATATATATATATATATATATATATATATATATATATATATATATATATATATATATAATACTGCGTAATAATACCGATTTCTGAACACACCCACGAAATTTCAGTGTCCTACGATGTATGCAACCCGTGATGCAGCACTCGGAACATCGTCATTATAACCACCCGGTATGTAACACAATCTTTCTTTCCATTTAGTATCCTTACAGATCGGTAATTATAATTTTCTCCAGAACCACCACCGCAGTTTCTAAGAATAGGACGTAATGTTTCCTCACTGAAAATATTCGTACAGTTGCTTGAAAACCCGTAGTTGAAAAAATAAAAAGTATCCAAAAATGTAACAGTTTGAACATTTATGTAAAATAAATAGCCAGTGACAGACACAGTTGGGGTTGGGCATCCAAAACATTAGAGATATTAGAGTAAATACAGAGGCTTAAGGGCAACTTCCCGGAAACAATGGACGGCTGGAACAAGAATGGAAGGGACTGATATTGGACCAAAAAGGAAGCCTACATTTCGGCACAATGTCTGATACCTTGAGGAGCATAGATGTAGGTGTAGGTATCTTACATATTACCTATCAACTAACAAACGAATCTCAGATTAACTCTTATTTCCTATTGTGGGTTCAAAAGCCTCTATGAATTTTTGTAAAATTTACTGTATTTTTCAGTGATTTCCGAGGGTTGTATTCAAAAGTATCGTCAGACCCCACAGACTGCGGTGCAACATGCACAGAAATTTTGTTGTGTTTATAGTTATTCGACATAACTATTGCAAAAATTTTACGTATGGACTTAGTAACCAATATGAGTTGAGTCTCTGCACTTCAGAAAATTTGTATTAGGGAATTGTTCGCTACATCTTTCATTCCTTTTCCAGTGCCTCATTATATTATGATAACCATCAAAATTGTGTGTATCCGCTCTGGTCAAATGATGCATATGATTTGTCGCCTAATATGATTCATTTTTATGAAATACTAGCTGAAAACCGGCGTCTTCCGACTATACATTTATTCCAGTCTTAAGTTCGTCCACCTCTCCTTCCCTTCTGTCTCTCTGTCCACCTTCTCTTTCTTTCTCTCTCTGCCCATCTCATCATCTCCACCTCTCCTTTCTTTGCCTTCACCTCCTCTTCTCCGTCCAGATCCTCTTCCAAATCCTCAGTCCATTGTCCCCTCAATCTGTAAACATTACATAACTCTGTTAACTATCACGGTGATCACTGAAGTGGTTCCTTAATGTATTGCACGGTACCCTCCGCCATAAACCCTTATTAAATCTTACGCAAATGTTTACGTTTCCTTATTTTGAAGGTTAAGTGTACAAAATTTCGTCAAGATCTGAATCAAACCGTGGATATTTTCGAAGTTCATAGGTCAATTACCCTTTACTATGCACCATACAAAATTATACGTATATAGTGTCTTTCCTCCTGTTTTGAAGATTAAGTGTGCTACTTTTAATCGCAATCCGATTAACGGTACGGCAGCGCATAAATCACGCGTCTTAGTGTGTACGATATCATATCCCATAAACTATAATTAGTACACATAAATAATTTTGCAGTTAAATGTCATAAAAGGATACTATTTGCAAAATATGTTTTGAATGCATTACGTAACAATGAAGCAATAAATGTAAACAAAGCGGCAGTTATTCACTCATCTCGCGTGTCATGACGTCATATCTCCTGAACTAAATGTCGTACAGTGACATAATTCTGCCTATTACCTTCACGAAAGTGCAAGCAATATGTTGACAAAGTTTTATCGAAATCGTATGTATGGCATGGCCATGCATAAAATACGAACAAAAAGACAAACAAACATTAATTTTTACATATTAGATAGTGCTTTACGCTACTGCTTTCCTTCGTATCTCAGCCTATTGGCGGTCCCTAGACCACCTGTATTTGGAAGAAGTGTTTCTTTAAATCCGTCAGAAATAGGAATATTCTATACAATTCATAAGTACTAATTTTCGATTTTTTTTTTTTTTTTTTTTTTTTTTTTTTTTACTTTTGTTATCTGTGTAGAAACTTACCGAAGAAGATATTGTCGCATGGTACGTTTAATAAACTTTATGACAAGGAAAGAGTTACAAAGGGCGTTTTATCTATATGTAGACAATTTTTGCATCAGTCAGTGAGAGAAAATAGCAAGTAGTATTATGATTTCGATCCCTTTCTATTACACGTGGTGAACAAACTAATACGTGAGAAGTCACATGTTGCTGCGATTAAATTTTCGCAAAGTCTGACGGTATTTATAAGTCTATTTTGGACTTTTTGTTTAATTTTATTTGTTTGTAACTTAATACCGTGAGGAGGCGGTAATTTTTTTCCTTTATTTTTGTCTTTGGGGAGATGGGGAAGTTATCTTTTTGATACACTATCTTTATTTAGATTTCATACCACTTCTGTTTCTATTGGGGGATTTTGTCTAAGGAAAAGTCCTGCAATTATAGCACTTTTCTACGATTCTTTCCGATATCCGATATCTGCTGTTCAGTGGACAAGCTGGCGACGGCAAGGGGAAAGCTGGCGTGCTTTCTCTCACGTAGCCTCGACAGTTGGCATATTGGGGTCCATAAATTAGCGTGTTGGGCGCTTGCCTTCGTAGAACTTCTCTGTTGCGAGAGTAAATGTTCAAATGTTTGTAAATCTATCGGACCAAACTGCGTGGTCATCAGTCCGTAACTTACAAACTACTTAAGCCTAGGTAAAATAACCTCAGGACAAACACACACATCCATGCCCCAGGGAGGACTCGAACCTCCACGGCGAGCAACCGCGCACTCCGCAGCGAGACGCTTTAGACCGCTCGGCTACTCCACCGTGGCTGTTGCGAGACTGCCGACTCGGCTGTGGAAGGTAGGCGTCCAGTCATGGCCTTATAACTGTGAGGTTCTGTTCGGCGGGCAATGGATGGAGAGAGCGATCGACGAAGGCCGACCGCGGCTACCTGCGAGGTATTGTTTGGACTTCATCTACATCTACATGAGATATCTGCAAATCACATTTAAGTTTCTAGCAGGGGGTTCATCGAACCATCTTTATACTATTTATCCCCCATTCCATTCTCGAATAGCGCACGGGAAGAAAGAACACCCGAATCTCTCCGTTCGAGCTCTTATTTCTCGTATTTTATTCTAATGATGTTTTCTATCTATGTAATTGGCAGTCAACAATATATTTTCGGAGGGGAATCTTGGCGAATGGAGTTTCCTAAGTAGCCTACGCCGCAGCTATAAGCGCCGTTGTAATGATTCCTATCCCAGATTCTGTATCATTTCCGTAACGTTGTCTCCCCTGCATCGTGACAATACAAAAAGAGGTGCCCTTCTTCCGACTCTTTCCATGTCCTCCATCAAACCCAACTGATAAGGATCCCGCAATGGGCAGCAATACTCCAAAAACGGACGGACAAGCGTAATGTATGCAATCTCTTTAGTAGTTCTGTTGCGTCTTTTAAGGGCTCTGCCAATAAAACCAAGTCTCTGCTTCGCCATTCCCACGACATTATCTACGTGTTCTTTCCAGTTTAAGTCCGAAGTAATAGTAATTCCAGGTATTTTGTGGAGTTTACGGCTTTCACTTTTGATTGATTTATCTTATAAACAAAGTATAACGGATTCCATTTCGTACTCATGTAGACGACTTCACACTTCTCATTATATACAGTCAATTGCAAACTTTTACACCGTAGTGACAGCTTATTTAGATCGTTCTGCAGTTGGCTTTAATTTTACTAGACGGTAATAACGACGTCATCTGCAAACAACCTAAGAGAGCTGCTTAGATTTTCTCCCAAATCGTTTACGGTAATAAGGAACAGCAGATGACCAATAACACTACCCTGTGGAACGACCGATATCGCCTCTGTGTCCTCTCTGACAGGAAATCCCCAATCCATTTAAAAATTGGGGGCGATATACCATAACCAAGTAATTTGATTAAAAGCCGTTTGTAACGTACGGTGTCAAAAGCCTTCGGGAAATCAAGAAATACGGAATCAATTTCAGAACCATTTCGATAGCACTCATCACTTCATGTGAGTAAAGAGCTAGATGTGTTTCGCATGTTTCTAAATTCGTGTTGACCTTGGGTCAATAGATCTTTCTGTTCGAGATAATTCATAATATTTGAATTCAGGATACGTTCCAAAACCGTACTACATATTGACGTCAATGAAATAGGCGTGTAGTTTAGTGGGTTACTCTTACTGCCTTTCTTGAATATAGGCGTGTCCTGTGCAACTCTCCAACCTTTTGCTATAGATCCTTCTTTAAGAGAGCGATTGTACATGGCTGTTACGTAATGAGCTATCGCTTCAGCGTAATCAAATAGAAATCTAATTGGTATACTGTCCGGACCAGAAGACTTCTTTTTGTTAATTGATTTAAGTTGCTTCACTACTCCGAGGATATCTACTTCAACGTTACTCATTCTGGCCTCTGTTTGTAATTCGAAATCTGGAATATTGGTTTTGTCTTCTTTGGTGAATGAGTTTCTAAAAGCTGTATTTAGTAACTCTGCTTTAGTAGCGCTATCATCGGCAGGATCGCCATTGCCATCACGTAGTGAGGGATTGATGGTGCTTTTCCACTAGTATATTTAACATGTGACCAAAATCTCTTTGAGTTTTCAGTCAAATTTCGAGATATTGTTGTGAAAAGTATTATAGGCATCTCACATTGAAGTTCTCGAGCTTCTGTGTAGGATCGGCAATCCTGGGGATTTCGTGTTCGTTTAAATGTAGCATGAATTTTCCGTTGTTTTTGAAAGAGTGTCCTGACCTGTTTTGTGTACGACGGGGAATCACCTCCTTCTTTTATTAATTTGTTTGCTATGAAACTGTCAATTGCTGTCGATACCACTTCTTTCATTTTGAGCCACATATGGTCCGCACTTAGTTTAATGTTAGAAACGAGTGGAAACTGTCTCTCAAGAAGCCATGTATTGTATTTATATCTGCTTTCCTGAATAAGTATACTTTCCGTCTATTTTTGGTAACTTTGGGACTTTGGATATTCAATCTCGCTACGACAGCTCTGTGTTCACTAATATCTGTATCCGTTTTGATGCTCGTTATGAGCTCAGGATTATTTGTTGCTAAGATATCAAGTGTGTTTTCACATTCATTTACAGTTCTAGTTGGCTCATGAACTAATTGTTCGAAGTAATCCTCAGGGGAAGCGTTGAGTACAATTTCGCACGATGTTTTATGCGTACCTCCTGATTTGAAAATATAATTTTGCCTACAGATTGAGGGTAATTTAAAATCACCGCCTACTATTATTTTGTGAGTCGGGTACATGTTTGCATTTAGACACAGTTTTTCTTTGATTTCTGCTCTTGAACCCATAACAACTCACTGGAACTATGAACTTCACTACACGACAGACTACTTTTCATGGCGAAAAACACACCTCCACCTATTTTGTTTAATCTATCCTTTCTGAACACAGTTAGATCTTTTGGAAATACTTCTGATGAATTTTTTTGGCTTAAGCCAACTTTCGCTACCTATAATGATGTGTGTTTCGGTGCTTTCTATAACGCTTGGAGTTCTGGTACTTTCCCGACACGCCTACGACAATTTACAACTGCTACACGAATAGTTCCTTGATCTATATTTTTCCTGTGATCGACCTGCACCCTTTGAGAGTGCCCATTTAGTGTTACCGCAAATCCTCCTACCCTAAAGAAACCGACCACGCCACGCAGACCCCGCCACCCGTGTAGCGGTACGGGAGGACTGCTCTGCAGACGCACTGCATGATGCCCGCCACACTGTCGCCACTGGCGCACAATCGGACGTCCTACCTCGAGGCGAAGTTCACAGAAATCTCAATAGCACTCTCGCCAGAGCGGCGAATCTTTCACGGTTATGGAGGTTGTGTGGAGGTTGTTCAATGTTCAAATGTTTGTTCTTGCCTATCCAGAAAAATAATGCAAATGTTTGTATAGTTTATGGGACTTAACTACGGGGTCATCAGTCCCTAAACTTACAAACTACTTATGAACTACTTACGAACTAGGACGGCACAAATATCCATGCCTGAGGGGGGATTCGAACCCCCGACCGTAGTGGCCGTGCAGACCGTGACTGGAGCGCCTCAGTCCCCTCGGCCACCGCGGCCGGCGGTGGAGGTTGGGTGGTTGTGGAAACGGTCTTCCGTGTGACGAATGTTCTTTGGACGCATAGTCGGTCATCTGGGCCAGCGACAGCTTAGCGCATGTGGTCATAAAATTTATGTATTTTGTGGCCTGGGAACGACAGAGAGCCTCCGACAATTCCGCAGAGGTCGTTGGCCTATTTACAGTATAGTCTCTGTGGGAACACTGCTCGTGTGGGAGGAGCTTGTATGGGCGTCTGCAGAATGCTCTGTGATTCGCCAAAGTTTAGGATTGTGACAGTTTTGTAATTTGTCAGCAGCTTCTCGCGACGTCATTGGGCAGGGTATTAGCTGTGTGTTGACATTGGAGCGCTCTGGTTGCGTAGGCGGGGTCGCGACCAGGAATGCTGGCGCGGAGAGAGAATTTTTGGGGGGATTCGCTTGTAGGTCCCCGCTGTGTCGGATCGACTTAGGTCTCACACTTTACTTGTGCTGTTTTATTTTTGCCCTGTGGGTTTGCTTCCGACGGTCACAGTTGAGTTAGATATTTGGGAAGTCTCACTTTGAGCATTCGCAATTTGCGGATCGTGCGTATATTAAGATTTTGTGTCGCAAGTTTGACTTGGTGATTTGCACTTGTGATCACTGTTTCACAAGTACACTACGATCGACTTGTCTGCTCGCGATATAAAATTGTGCAACCCTTGTGTTCAAAAAAATGTTCAAATGTTTGTATAGTCTATGGGACTTAACTACGGGGTCATCAGTCCCTAAACTTTACAAACTACTTATGAACTACTTACGAACTAGGACAGCACAAATATCCATGCCCGAGGGGGGATTCGAACCCCCGACCGTAGTGGCCGTGCAGACCGTGACTGGAGCGCCTTAGTCCCCTCGGCCACCGCGGCTGGCCAATCCTTGTGTATTAGCGCAGACGCTAGAGAGGCTGTTAGTTTAAATATCGTTTCTGATTCACAGAACGAAGTGATAAAACTGTCGCTTTTTATTTCAGCTCTCTTCTGCAGTCATCAAAAAAATGTTCAAATGTTTGTTAAGCTTAAGGGACTTAACTGCGGGTTCATTAGTCCATAAACTTACAAAGTACTTATGAACTACCTTATACTAAACACGATACAAACATCCATGCCCGAGGGAGGATTCGAACCCCCGACCGTAGCGGCCGTCCAGACTGTGACTGACGCGCCGCAGACCGCTCGGCCACTGCGGCCGGCTCTGCAGTCATCACGTACCGCTGCCGACTCCTCTGCGTGCCCATGTTCTGCTTGAAATATTTGGTAATGTGTCACCTGCATCATTGCTAGGGCCAGTAAATTGCTGTTTTTGAAGGATTTTATTTTTATTTTCATAACCGGGGTTATTAGTTCAAATTGGGAAACTTCATATGCCCTTTGAGTTTGTGCATCTGCGGTACTAGTTTGGATAATTTTTCTTCCTGAAAAGGTTTCTCTCTCTCTTGACTGAGACAGTCATTTGTTGATGTAAATATAAATAGGAGGAGGCAATCAGGTATTAGTTAACGTGGGAGTAGACCTCTCATTGTGATATTGGCGAAGTTTTTCGCGTCCGGAAGCAATCCTCGAAGCCCCACGTGCCCCCCGGGTGGTTCTAAAGGGACAACAATCTCTGGTAGCTGGTCCTGTCACCACGGTGATCTCCCAGCTATGTCAGCTACCACGACTATACCGAATAGCTCTTGTCAAGGCCAACGAAATTGTCAACGAAACGATCTGAAAAGAGCTATAGGTCCAGTCCTAAACGTGTGCCATTTCAATATTGAAGGGATAAGTAGGTCCAAATGTGACTTCCTCAGTAAAAATCTTCTGAGTAACAATATTGACGTCCTTGCTCTACAAGAAACCCATGCAGAAGATCTTAAAATTTGTGCAAGAGGAAATATCCATGGCTACAGACTTGTGGGATAGAACACATGGCGTGGCTACATATGCTAGACAAGACTTGGATGATGTATCTATAATCTATAAAAACACCGACGATGACTTATCTGTATTGGCAGTGAAAATGTCTGGAACTACCATAGTTAATGTCTAGAAGCCTCCCAATATCCAGTGGCAAGATACGGTTCTCCCAGTTTTCGAACACCCTTCCCTATATGTCGGCGATTTCAACAGCCACAGTAGCCAATGGGAGTACTCGTCTGATAACGACTTAGCTGAACGGTCTGAAAATAATAACCTTTCCTTGGTTTTTGACGCAAAAGACTACAGCACATTTTTCTCAGCCCGTTGGAAGCGTGGATATTTATCTGATCTGCGTTTTTGTTCCTGTGATCAGACATTAAGATCTCTATCAGTTACGAGGAAGGTACTTGGTACATTCCCACGGTCGCAGCACAGGCCAGTGCTGATATCAGTTGGGATTAAGATTCCCCTAATAAGATCTTTACCGAGACCCAGGTGGAATTTTAATAAAGCTGACTGGGAGACATTTACTTCCAAATTAGAGGACAACATTAGATTCATATTTCATACAATAGAAAATTATGACATTCGCTGGACTCGTTAAAGCTACAGCTAAGGCCTGTATACCTCGAGGCTACAGAAAGACATATATTCCGGGATGGAGCCAAAAGTGTGAAGACCTGTATAATGAATTTATCATCACTGAAGATTCAAACACTGCCGACGTTCTACTGAACTTCCTTGAGAAAGCTAGGAGAGAGAAATGGGTGAAAAAAGTTCAGCAGCAGAAAGGCTTGGTCACTTCTGAGAAAATTGTCTATCAGTGTATCCGAGAAAGAACTGCGTCCCACACCCTGATCCTTCCGACATAGCCAAACGAATCGTAGCACTATCAAAGTCAAAACGTCAGCAGTCTGAGAGATTAATATCCTATAAACTAAATGAAGTTAAGAAATGCCAGCAGGCTCCCCAGGAAGTATCAAAACCTTTTTGGTTAGACGAACTGCATGTGGCTATGTCTGATGTGTAGACTGGGAAAGCTGCCGGTATAGATGATATTTTCCCAGAATGTATTAAATATACTAGACTCAAGACCGGATTGTGGCTTCTAAATTTATTCAATAACCTTCTTAAAGACAGCTCTCTACCAAAAGCTTTTAAGAGATCTAAGACTGGTAAACTAGCCGACCGTGCAGATAGCTATCGCCCAATTGCACTTCTCAGTGTATGTAATAAGCTGCTCGACTCATCTACAATCGTATTGTTCCCAGTATCCGTGCTGTTGAACAAGCTGGTATCAAACAAGGCCGTAATTGCTGTGACCAGGTCCTAGGACTGAAATCTTTCATTGAGACTGGTTACGAAAACGGTTGGGGGTTCGAATGCCCCCTCGGACATGGATATTTGTGCCGTTCTTAGTTTTTGAATAGCTTACATATAAACCTTTGCGACATTGCGGAAACAGTAGGGTCTTTTGTTTATTCCGGTGGTGCAGTCAGGATTTGATTCTGTGTGTGTGTGTGAGGGTGGGGGGGGGGGGGCTTATTTTTAAAATATAAAGCCTACAGATTTTATTAATGTTTGACTTATTTTTACACTTTTTTATAATTTAATCACTTATAATGCGAAAAAATTGGACAATTGGTAGCGGCGGCATTAAAGCCACTCACAGTAACAGCAGCACACGTTCTCAGAGGCGGCATTACGTTAGCGACCTATTGTTACGTTCACTTGTGCTTGACAAAGTAAAGTTACGTTGTGATTTATTACATGTATACTATTTCAAATTTCCGGTGCCGACATCGTTAAAAAAAATAAAAAATGAAAACAATAAAACTAATAATATTGAACAATCTTTGGGAGGTGCTGGGATAGGGCTTCAGCCTCATTAGCCCCCCCTCCAAAAATATTCAAATGTTTGTATAGTTTATGGGACTTACCTACGGGGTCATCAGTCCCTAAACAAACAAACTACTTATGAACTACTTACGAACTAGGACGACACAAATATCCATGCCCGAGGGGGGCTTCGAACCCCCGACCGTAGTGGCCGTGCAGACCGTGACTGGAGCGCCTCAGTCCCTTCGGCCACCGCGGCCGGCAGCCCCCCCCCCCCTCCCCTCCCGTGGCTGAGCCATTGTAGCTATCAGATTTTTTTTTCTATTGTAAAATAAAATGATTCTAGAGTTGAGATATGGATCGTGCCAAATATGCTTTTAGTAGACAAAGCTGAACTACGAGATATTTGTGGAAGGTAGTGATACTTCTAAGTACTGTCAGGCAACAAAGCGTTAACATTTCTTGTCACCTAAGATCTATTAGGGTGGTCGGTGACGCCATTTAAATTTGCGTAAGATTCTTTTCATTAGAGAAAGTATTCATTCGAGTTAAGTCGCGAAAACTATGTCTAATTGAAATATATAACTGCAAAACAGCTACAGACTCCATGAATATTCAGCAACTATCCGTTGTGTGTAACTTTATTACACATACGGTGTAGAAATTTGCCAACACCGTTTCCTCTTTCTAACGAAACCGAACTATAACATGTAGTTTTTTAGCGTTCTAAGTGCAGCGTAAGAACGGAATTTATCGTCAGACACCTTTTTTGGCACTTTGTCAGTACATTCTACGATTGCGAATCTTTTGTACAAACATTAATTTCGGATGAGTTTCATACTTTACGTCTTTGCTTTAATGCTGTATTCTCCAATATTTAGATGTTTCATAGCATCAAAAAGTCAAACAGGGCTGCCTGAAACAGCTAATGTTAAAAATCTATTTTGAAAGTGAAATATGCCATCAGATACATAACTGAAAAATAGCTTCTTACGTTGTGAATACAGCTGCCAGCCACTACCAAATTCTTTTAAGAACACGAAGTATGCCGCAACGTTTTCTTAACTAAAGTATCTAACATTAGCATTAGGGTATCTAGCAAGAATATTAGCATTTTAATGCTGTAAGCCAAATACCTTACAGCAGAGTGAACTGCTCAAAAGTCAGCAAGTATCGTCACAGGGTTCAACTTCACAATGTGCATCCTGTGTGGCTATGTGTCATTTATATATGGGACTATACACAGTTCTGCAAACCCCTTTGAGTTGTTATACATATACGTAAAGCAGATTACCTTTAAATTCTGCGTTACAAGTTGCTAATATTAATTTCATAAACAAAACTTCGAACTGCAGTGAGGCAACTAATTTCGTCACCCCAATAGTTATTTTATCAATCATAAAATGTAACTCTTTGAACTTCCTGTCCACCAGTACTACCTAAAGTAGCTTCTTTTTAAGAGCTACCAGTATTGTAAAAGCCTGTTATTTATTTCATTCAATGCTATACTGTCTTGACTAACAGTCTGTTAAGCAAGAGTAACTATAAATTAAAAACACAATTTTGTGTGTGTTCTACAAGTTTATTTTTGTTTACTTAACCGTTTTCGGCTTATTAGGCCATCTTCAGAGTAGTTACTGCTGTGTCAAAGAGGTTACAATGTTTAGATACAGTATGGGAAGAGATGACAAATGTCTCCACTTAGATCGACACACATAGTATAACACTTCTTTGGCATTGTGGTAATACAGTTATCAACATATAAACTAAACAATAATAAATGAATATACAGTGTGTGAAGGATAAAACAAGGAATAAATTTGAATATAACCTGGGAACTATTACAAACTGATAATGCTGATAAATAAATATATATAAGTGCCTTGTTAATAATTCTGTGCGGTAATTATAGATGGTGTTACATATGCCAGGTTTGGAGTGGCATCAAGAACTTAGAATGAATAGTTACTGCATTAGATTAAACTTAAACTAATCTGTCTAATGAAATTAATATACTAAAAATTCAGGTAGATGAAAATGAATATTATGTTGTAAGCTACACTGGGATCGAATTTTCAAAACTTAAAAATAAATCATTATAAATAAATACACAGGAGTTTGGGACTGTGGGGTAAACAAGGAATCCAGTTTTTAGAATTAATTCTGTATCTAAACATTGTAACCTCTTTGACACAGCAAAGATGGCCTAATAAGCCGAAAACTGGTTAAGTAAACAAAAATAAACTTGTAGAACACACACAAAATTGTGTTTTTTAATTGATTTAATTATGTTCTACCAAGAAGCGACGGAAGAATCAGTCAAAAAATCATCACCATCATCATCATCATAAATAGAGACTGATCATGCCTTTCAGTGTTCAGTCTGGAGCATAGTGCCTCTAATAAAATTCCTCCATGATCCCCTATTCAATGCTAACATTGTTGTCTCGTCTGATGTTATGCCTTTCACTTCAAAATCGACCGAATCTAAGTACTTTCTTCTTGGTCTACCTCGACTCCTCTTACCCTCCACTGACGCGCTCATGAGTCTCTTAGGTAACCTGGCTTCCCCCATGCGTGTAACATGACCCCACCATCACAGTCTGTTCACTCTAACTGCTCCATCTATGGTGTTCATTCCCAGCTTTTCGTTGATTTCCTCATTATGGACACCCTCCTGCCATTGTTCCCATCTACTGGTACCTGCAATCATTCTTGCTACTTTCATATCTGAAACCTCTATCTTATGAATAAGGTAACCTGTATCCACCCAACGTTCACTACCATACAACAAAGTTGGTCGAAAGATAGAGCGGTGCACTGCTAACATAGTCTTGGTACTTACTTCCTTCTTGCAGAAGAGAGTAGATTTTAGCTGAGCACTCACTGCATTAGCTTTGCTGCACCTCGATTCCAGTTCGTTCGCTATGTTGCCATCCTGTGAGAAAATACATCCCAGGTACTTGAAACTGTCTACCTGTTCTAACTTTGTTCCTTCTATTTAGCACTCAATCTGTTTGAATCTTTTTCCCACAGACATTACTTTCGTTTTGGAGGTGCTGATCTTCATATCATAATCCTTGCACCTCTGATCGAGCTCTGAAATATTGGTTTGCTACCTTTCATTCGAATCGGCCATTACAACTAAGTCATCCGCATATGCGAGACTGCTTATTTTGTTTTCACCTACTTTAATCCCGCCCTGCCAGTCTACTGTTTTCACCATATGATCCATGAATAGTATGAACAACAGTGGTGACAGGTTACAGCCTTGTCTTACCCCTGAAACTACCCTGAACCATAGGGCTTAATTTGCCATCTACTCTAACTGCTGCCTGACAGTCTACGTAAAGCTCTTTAATTGCCTGCAGAAGTTTGCCTTCTATACCATAATCTTGAACAACTGACAGTAGTTTTCTCCTAGGAACACGGTCATAAGCCTTTTCCAGATCTATGAAACATAGATACAATTCCCTGTTCCACTCATAGCACTTTTCCATTACCTGCCGTAAGCTAAAGATCTGGTCCTGACAGCCTCTAAGAGGACTAAACCCATACTGATTTTCATCTAATTTGTCCTCAATTAATACTCGCACTCTCCTTTTAACAATACCTGAGAATATTTTGCCTTCAATGCTAATTAAAGAGATACCTCGATAGTTGCTGCAATCTTTTCTATTTCCATGTTTGAAAATTGGCGTGTTACCGCTTTCGTCCAGTCAGACGGAACCTGTCCCGATTCCCACGCCTTTTCAATTATCCTGTGTAACCATTTGAGACCTGATATTCCACTGTCTTTGACGAGTTCCGGCATAATTTCATCCACCCCAGCCGCTTTATTGAACTGTAATCTACTGACCATTTTCTCCACTTCCTCAAATGAGATCCTATTTCCATCGTCGTTCCTATCCCATTCTACCTGAAAATCTGATACATCATTGAACGTTTCACCTACATTGAGCAATTCTTCAAAACATTCCCTCCATATGCCCAAGGCATCCACAGGATTGACTAGCAACTTTCCTGACCTGTCCAAAACACTTGTTAATTCCTTCTTCCCTCCCTTTCGAAAATTGCTGATGACGCTCCAAAATGATTTTCCCGCGGCTTGGCCCAGAGGTTCTAGCTCGTTTTCAAAGTCCAGTCAAAAAAAAAAAAAAAAAATAGTTTCTATGGGTTGGGCTACTTGTGTTCCTGAGAAATATAAGTGAGAATACAGTATTCGTCCTTTTTGCTCCTTTCTTAAATTGATTGATGCATTTAAACGCTGAGCAGCTCTTCACCATCGTGCTTCATGTATACTGCAATAGTCAAATTGTACTGACGTGACTATGAATTGTGTATCTATCCCGCAGTAGCTACTTACTACACGATTTACCTGCTAACAACACTCGTCTTTATCTGACGCTTGCCACTACCTTGGCGGCAGGGCGAAGGTTCAAATTATCCCGCGACAGCAGCGCCGTCAGGGAGTGTAGTTATTTTTACAAGGTCCTTGACTCGGCACCACAGGTTGGTGCGATGGCGGCAGCGGCCATCTTGAGGAACGGCAGCCCGCGCCGGCTGCGGCGGCCGCGGGTGTCGGGTCATGCGTCATCAGCGGTCAGGAAATTGAATTCCGCCTGCAGCGTGGCTCGCGCCGGAACACCCCCCACCACTGCCGGCCAACCCCCTCGCTGGCGAATGCCACCCCCCACTCCCTGTACCGGGGAAAACGCCACCGCCGACAAGACAACGCTCTTTCTACCTTCACGATTCATTTCTCTGCCCGCGGCCGATAGCCGCCGTTATTACAGATAATATTTTTTTACAAGACTGCCCCAGGGCGTAAGTTTCCTAGCTGAGGTATTCGGCAGACATTTTCTCTTTCCACCGAATTATACGTCGAATTGCACATTCCTCTTCGAAACGAACGATGCCACTTTCGTGACGATAGCGAGGATAGTGGTCTGTACTTGTCACGCTGGTACATTCCTCCTCATCTTGTTCAAAATTTTTTGCATCATACCAGTTCCAGGCTCACAGCGCGAAAGTATCTTCTGTAGGGTCTGTCCAGCATTCTCTTCGCCACTGTAGGCTGACAGTACATAAAAGGAGAAAAATCATTCTTGCTTCAACGTCTATATAATTTTATACTGTAACTAATTTGGTAATAGGTTGGAATAAAGATAAATTTCTTTTTCCAAATATACCAACCTCGAGTATAAAATGTGACTAATGTTTAGGTTGTTAATACAGGTTTGTCCTCTTGTATTAAATCGTTGTCTTATTGAGATCAGGGATGTAAGAACACTTTATATCTGTTTATACAAGTTTCCAGCCAAGATCATGTTTTTTATATATGGATGACCGGTTTCGACGTTCACAGACGTTATCTTCAGATTTCCTTCATTTTACAATGTCGTATGGAAGGTGTTATGCATCACTTGTCCAAGCGCCATTTGTCATAACAACATAATAGAAGCTAAATTTTACATGTTCTTAAAACATATTTATTTATGAATGTTTCTCAACTTTTCTACTAAAGAAGGGTTAGTGTACTTTCACTTAGCAGTGAAATCTCACTGTACATAACTACTAAACAGCACTAATTGCGCTAACATCAGAAATATAAAGTAACGGCGCTTGGTCTTGTGATGAATAACACGGTCCATATACGGTTTTACCTGTATCGTTTCATTACATTTCTCATGGGGTAGTTGTATACAAACATTGATGGTATACTGGCACACAGTGATCACTGCACCTGCGAGGACTACCTAAGCACTTGTAAGCACTGTGGGCAGCGTAAAGCTGGGAATTTGTGTCTGACGGGAGGCTTGCTTAGGTAGTCATTGCAGGTGCGTGGTGTCTCCAGTGGTGTAACGGTCAGCGCAACTGCCTAGAAAGCGGGAGACCCGGGTTCGAATCCCGGCTCGGTACACATTTTCGGCTTTGCGCTAGCAGTTGACGACATGTGTTCTGTGAATATGAAAGAAACACAAAGTGACGGCTGTTCAAATGTTTGTTAAGCTTAAGGGACTTAACTACGGGGTCATCAGTCCCTAAACTTACAAACTACTTATGAACTAGCTAACACTAAGGTCGGCACAAATATCCATGCCCGAGGGGGGATTCGAACCCCCGACCGTAGTGACCGTGCAGACCATGACTGACTCGCCGCAGTCCCCTTGGCCACCGCGGCCGGCGTGACGTCTGTTCTTTCGGAACAAACGCCACATATATATACATATAATATGCCAGTGACAGGCAATGATCCTTTCGTTAGGGGACGAGTGGGTAAGTGTGGGGCCCTTTTACGGCAATTAGTTTCTGAAACTACGAACTTGACTACTGTGGAAAGAGTAAAGCTGGGAATTTGTGTCTAGTTGGAAGCTAGGTGATCATTGTGTCACCAGTGGTGTAGTGGTCAGCGCAACCGCCTAGAAAGCGGGAGACCCGGGTCCGAATCCCGGCTGGGTACACATTTTCGGCTTTACCCATCCGCAATTAACGTCATCTATTCTGTAAATATGTTAGACTGTCGGTTCACAGATACAAGGTGCTATTAACAGCTGTTGTAACTGCTGGGCATGAAAGTAGATGTGTACAGTTCTACCCAAATCCACATCGATCCATGTTTCATGAACAGAGCCCTCAATATCTCAGTCCGTATAAACTGAGTCTGGTCAATATACAGCATCTTTTCGTCAACACATACAGACAACGTAAAGTGGCAAACTGTATGAAAGCATTTGAATCCATCCATTACGGGAAAAATTGCCTTCCGCCATCTTCGGATTTTGTTCATGTCTTATTTTTGCGAATATGAGTTTCCTGCTTATGAAACAAATCCAGGAATCGATTGAAAGTAACTGATGAAATGCAAGTAACTCTGGGGAACTGTATTTGTCTCAGGATAATAGAAATAAAAGTTGAAAGGTCTAAAATCACATTGATACAAAACACGATTTTTTCTGTTAAAAGTTTCCTGTATAATAGTGCCATTAATACATATTAGTTTTGAATTATCGAATATGTTGACATGGTAGTTAAAAGTTAGGTTTTAAGGAAGGAAGGAAGGAAGGAAGCTTAGGGTTTTACGTCTCGTCGACAGCGTAGTCATTAGAGACGGAGCTTATGCTAGGATTTTTGGGAAAGGATTGGGAAGGAAAACGGCCGTGTCGTGCCCTTTGAAAGGAACCATTCCGGAATTTGCCTGGAGTGATTTAGGGAAATCACGGAAAACCTAAATCTGGATGGCCGGAGTTGGATTTGAACCACCATCCTTCCGAATGAGAGTCCAGTGTCTTACCACTGCGCCACCTCGCTCGGTAAAAGTTAGGTATTAGACTGACACAATTTGTTTGGGCCCTGGTCTGAAAAAGTTTGGGAGCCACTTGTTTAGACTCTCTTACTTAATCACTGAAAATCGTTAAGAGAACAGATTTTGTAATAATTTGGTTGCTGGTGTGGTCAATTAAGAATCGTTTTTAACCGTTTATTTTGCACACGCAGAAATCGGATGCAGAAAAACCATTAAGTTAGTTACATTAGACTGTTTCTCCATTACAATAGTTTCTGATGCAATCTTACATAATATCTTCCCTGTAAGTAGCACTGCCCGGAAAGGCCTATTGCATTGTTGTTCCTGTGGCATTAAGAATTGTTGTACGTATTTTACATTACTCCTTTTTAAATACAAATCGCAGAAAAATCCGAATAATTTCTACGTTGTACAGTCAAGTACCCACGAAAACAAAGCCAGCAATCTCTTACTGCATTTGTTTCTCTGACATGGGAAATGACGTATTCTTCTTTTATTAACTGGTTGTCCACTCCATAGTGGTCTTTCGGGCCTGCTCATCCTATTAAAATTTAATACAGTTTTTATTTATTTTTATACTTTTCAGTCCCGAGGGGCGATAGGTGGGCCATTGGAGAGCGTTTGCTCTTTTGAACCTTAACATTTTAATTTCAGTTTATTACACTATATTGATCAGTGCTGCAATTCTGAATTTACTTCTGGCTTAATGATACATATGAATATCATGTTATTTGCATGAAGTTTTCAAAGAGATGAGCAATTTTTTGTACAATGTGTGTTCTCTCATTTTATATATTTGACTGTAAGCATTACAGTTTAGCGTGATGTGCATGAATTAATAGTATTCGTGTGTTTGAAATCACGTAGGTGTTGTCATTTTTGTGGTGAATAATCAATTTCCAATGTCGCAGATAAAAATTAGCTGACACATTTGTATAATAACTTACCCTCCGAGCTTTCCCTTACTTGATCTTTATTAATGACCTAGAGACATCCAGAAGCTACCAGAAATATATAAAATTTATAGATAATACAAATACACTAATAAAAGGTAAAACGGCTGCAGAACTACAACTTGAAATACAGAATTGCACTTCACACATTGAAGAATGGTTCAACACTAACAATCTTGTTATTAATATAGAGAAAATAGACTCAATGCACCTTCATAACATACAAAATAAACATCCTCTAACCCCCACTATAAAACTCTTTAATAAAAATCAGAAACTGTAAACTCAACCAAATTTCTCGGCATATCAATTCAAGATAATATGAAATGGGACACATACATAAAATACATTAGCAAGAAGTTAAACACAGTATGCTATGGTGTAAGGATACTTGCTAGGTTTACGACTAAAGAAACATTTAAAAAAGTGTATTATGCCCAAGCAGAGTCACTGCTGCGATATGGGTTAATTTTTTGGAGGAACTCACCAGGAAGCAGATACTGTTTTGTAGCACAAAAGGTCAATTCAAAATGCAACACACAGGAAATCTTGCAAACCGCTTTTTAAAGCGCTGCAAATACTCCCATTGACATGTCTGTACATCCTTGAGATAGTTACTTATATTAAGAAGATTTCAGTAGCACAAAACAATTTAGTATATACAGACAAATCAGTTCACACACATGGCACAAGACAAACACTTGACCTTCATAGTTAGCACCTACGAACAACTCTCCGATAAAATGGACCTTTTCAAATGGGGAAAAAATTGTACAACAAACTTCCTCACCATATCAAAACAATCAAAGAATACCAGAAGTTCAAATTGGCTGTAAAAAAAATATTTACGAGATAAATGTTATTACACTGTCAGTGGATATCTGTCAAATTTAATGTCACATTTTCTCATATATAACTACTGTAACTATTGTCACCTATTGTATGATGTTGATTGTATTATTATTTATACATGCTGAAAACTACTTAATAAATGTAATATAGTAATGATTCACTTTTGTTGTGATGTTCCACATATACGTAAGTGTATATAGAAATCTGTACACTTATGTAAAAAACTTGTAAGCAATATCCTATATCAATAATTTGATGAAGTGGATGCTTAAATAAATAAACCTTTTATAAGCAATATTCCTAGTATAAGCTAAAAAATGCGCCACAAAATCGAAAGAAACTAGTACAGCGCTAATATACGCTTGCAACGACTGCTAACCAGACTATTGCGGAACTTTTCGTTGCATTTCATAGCATCAGTTATGGTGCAACTGTAGTAATACATTAATGATTTTTTTTATAACTTGTGCGATGCTTGTCCCTGACTTCTGCCCTCTCTCTGCCAGCGTATCGATAAACATATGACATTTGTCACGTTCAACTTTTTTGCAACAAGCTGAAGGGAGAGAGCGGAACTGTTCGTCACTTACTTTCTTCTCCTTCATGTGCTTGGACGTCTACCAGTATTTGGTGTCATTAATGTAAGTGTGAGCTTAGTTTTTTATTAATTTCAATAAAACCCTACAGTTAATTTGAAATATCTTAATTACTTACAATCCCTTCCCCATTCTCACAAATTTTAAAGTTATTTAATTTCAGCAGATCCAGTACTTCATAAAGTGATGCTCGGGTATTGTTGCGATTTGTTTCGCGATTGTACTAGAACATTCTCTGTGTAAATTTTATTTATTTCGTGTCTATGAATGGTTTATTACATTTTAATGCCTACAGAAAAATCTTCGTAATGTTTATGAAGTCCGATAATTTTGCAATTTTTGGCGACTATCATGATTAATTTTCAACACGGTCATAGAACAATAGAAACCGAAACGCACAATCCCAGCATCAATTTATCGAAGTAATATTCCAGTCATCTCAGCTAGAATCACTACAGAACATGACCGAAATGTTTGTACCAGCTCTCAATGAGGTAAAATTTAGATTCCGCCGACTTCTTCTGTAATGTTGCTTTCTGGTGTTGTATTTGCTACCGAAATGACGATCGCTACCATTTAATGGCGGAATCCAATAATTTTGTTTAAATTGTCCCTTCCTTGTCAAAATTGCTTAGTAATCTCATTTAAAAATATTTCACTAACTGGTTAAATTTCATTTGCGGTCCCCAACCTTAACTTTAATACGCAACACCCATTTTCATACGAAAGCAGCATTACACAACCACCAATGCCCATCCAAGTACGAATCTTGCAAAAAGTTGAAGAAAATCGTGTGCAATTTCGATGTTGCTTGACAGCAACATTGCCTAAGGGTTAAGTACTAGGAGCAGCCAAAGAGGTGACAGCGATCTAAGGCGGGCAGCTAAGAGCACTAGCGGACAGCTGAAATGCTGGCTGGCAGACAACGGCCCCCCTGCAGCAGGGACGTCTCTGACACCTGTTAACCCCCCCCCCCTCCCCCGCCAGCCTCCCCCCCCTTCGGTGCGATATTCGCTTTTGATGGACGCATTCCTCTCGACCGCAGGCGCCGCCGTCTCTCCACCTTTTACGCTCACATACTTTTTCTCATTTTTCTAATTTTATTGCGGCTTCTTATTTTCTCCCCCTCGGGCAGCTTCACATTCTTAAAAGAGCGCCCATATTTCACCCCACCAACTTCGTGAACTGCCTTTCCTTGCGTCTTTCTTTTAAATGACTTGTGAACTTCTTTGGATATTACAGCGGTAAAGTTATCTGGAACATTTATTACGATTCGTGTATTAAAAAGTTGTTATTTGGTAGTAAAAATTTTTACGTTCTGCGTCATTATTTCTATCGTTCCTTGCAGGCGTCTGCGACTGCCATGCTGCTTGTGTGAAATTATCAGAAAGTCGTAGGACTCTTTAATGATGAAGTGTGAAGACAGAGCCTTGTTTATCCCCTCCCGTATCGAACGTTTGCGTTTATCTTTAATTTAACGATTCTCGGGTACTTGCATATTTCGCACAACGCCTGTAAAAATTCTCTCCTCTAGTAGATTAATTCCTTTTTACTATCGTATTCTACAAGTGCACCAGTTTCTTCTTATTTAGAATGCCTTCCGCTTTTATGTTTCATCGCTGTCGATTTGCTTACTGATATCAGAAAAATAAACGACGAGCATGAGAGTTTCGGGCTTAGGACTTTAGGATTATCGTAGCACTCACCACTCTGAATGATCTCGTCTGAGATACCTAAAATGGAAACATTCGCAACATTGGATTCAGAAATTAAGAAATGCGCAAGAGTCCTGATAAAAGCCCTGTCGCAACAACATAAATGACAGAAACCCATAAAGTTATAAAATTCAAAACAAGACTTCCCCGCGGGATAAGATCGACATACCAAAATGTCACCGGAGCCCATTATTATTCTGTATAAAACGATCAAAGATAATATCAGCATTTTTTTAAAGAGGGGGAGAAGTTATTTACCAGTTTTATTCGTTACGAATTTTCTTCAATCAAATCTTACTCTACCAGGGTGGTGTATAAAGATCAGTTTTTGCCACTACTAGATATTTGATTGGCTTGTTAATTACAATTCTCAGTATTTTTTAAATATGACTTCGGTCAATGAGGCAACCTGACACACCTATAAAAAACATAGCCAAAAACAATCACATAATGCTTTTTTTTTCTTTTCTTAACATGAACTGAATGACGATTGCATTTGGCGAAACTCAAAGATATAGACGTTTTCGGGGGCCAGTGTACATTTGTCATCCATACTTACATACTGTATAATCAGTAACATTTACCTACTCTCTATTTTGTACAACTATGTAGACAGGTCGTACAGTGCGATTATCTTCTTTCCCGGGGAATCCACTCTTTGTACTGTTCTCGGATGTTCTGCAGATATCACGTCAATATGACAGAAAGATGCATTATCGAAATAACGGTTTTACGAGTTCGACTACATGCAGGTGAACACCTGACAGCGGTAAAAAGGAACATAATTTGGACACAGGTTTAAGGTAGAAATATAGAATATCACGCTCTAATTTTTAACTCATCATGTCCATGAAATGAAAACTGAGAAGTAGCTTCAGAAACATGAGTAACGCGAAAGGCGTGGGGAAAGAATTCAATTTTATTCTCGAGAAGTAAGGCAAGCTGATACAATAGTCAATAATGTGAACATCTTTCAGTACTATAACAACTTGTACACTTTACCAGTCCTTAAAATTATATATTACAAACACTGCATGGAATTTCCATCTTTCTATGTCATCCGATCGTTAATTAGTTTTATTCTATAATATGAAGATGTTTCAGTAAAGGAGATTACATTATAGAACTTTGTAAGAGGTTAGACTAAGTCTATAGTTCAAAACAATACGATCGTAAATATCAGTTTTTAACTTTACAGTATCACAAATTATTGAAATTTCCAGTATTTCCCTGAAATGATACAGGAAATATAAAGTTGCAATTGGCCTTAGAATGTGCTGTTGTTCCGTCGTTACTAAATACATTGTGGTAAAAATAAATAAATAAATAAATCCGATACCTGCTTTACGGATGGAATTACTAAAGTATTGACTCTCACAGTGATGCATTTACCATAATATTGTTTTGAACAGTCGAGCTTTATATATTATGTGTAACTATTAATACGAATTAAAATAATACAAAAAGCGGAATAGAAATTATAGTTTTATCCCTTCTGAGGATCTTGACTATGAATCAAATAGGCTCATGATCTTGAAGTACAGTCGATTGCATTGGAATTGTATGAATGCAGCAAAGCACTATAAAATGAAATGTTAAGTAAATTTTGTGGAATTGTCTACGATAAAAATAGGAGATGGTTTAAGAGAATATTAGGTAGCATTTATCCATGAAACTATCAACTCTATATATAAAAAATCATCAAAATATTCTGATATGCCTCTTCCGTCATGTGGGGAAATCGCTATGGCGCTTTGAGTGGTTCAGTAATCAGTACTTGGAAGAAATATGTATGTAACGGTGTATCGACATTGAGAGATGTGATAGGGAGCGTCTACTACGGAAAGTATCTAGCAAATAAACCGCGTGTTGCATATTAAAGTCGGGCACCATACAAGCAACAGCACGTTATAACACTTACGGAAAGCATCTAGCTGGATCCTGCGCTTCGTATTGTAGAAGCTGGAAATAATAACTTTTTTTTTAATATGTGAACGTTGGAGATACTTTCCGTATTAGATCAATGTTCAGACTGTTCAAATCGCTTTTCATTGTTGTGTGACCGTGGGTGGAACATGAAGTTACTGGTAATGATAGAATAATAATAATAAAAAAGATCGGACTTCGTGAAATTACAAAAGAAATGACTGCAGATTTTAAATTCAAGCAAAGTATATTATAAGGATGATTGATTGATTGAAATTTTGCAGACAATACGAAGCGATTTTAATGGCGTCTGAACATTAAACTATTACGGACGTAGAGGAGCTGAAAACAGTAGAAAATAAGTATTTGACGTGGAGGGATTCATTTAAATAAAAGCCAAAGAGAGGGGATGATTTTAAATTTAAGTAATATATTTTACATCAACTTGCATCACGATAACTTACATTGAATGGATACATGAATGGAAGACGTCCGTACAGAACGAACATAGACAAGAGAGTGAGTAAAACTACTACCACGGTTCCGTCTTCTCGTTTGTTTTTAAGTAAAAAATGACGAACGAAATTAAATTAGTTGTATTGCGAGTCAGAGGGAACCGGAGGCGATAAGCATCTCCGATCAAAGATAAAAAAAAAATTAAGTGTATCGTTACAGCCTGAATAGATGAAGACTGCTGCCTTGCGCGCTTCGACTGAGCAGAGAAATTTGCAACATTGTTCCCAGAGTGTATCGAGGTTTGGAGCCGAGTGCAGCTTCATCGGCTTTGTGAGAGTCATGTCTGCAGATTTTTGACTTGCATTATCAGGTGGGGAATTGCAAGGATCCCCTTGATAGATCAGGGGTACACTACACAAAGGCAGCAGCTACTCGGGTAGCAGAGTACTTGTTTGTGGGGTGCACATGGTTTTTTTAGGCTAGGTGATACTTCTGATGAACACTCCTCTATCGATATACAAAAGTGAAATCAGTTCGTATTCACCGGCCGAGGGGACTGAGGCGCTCCAGTCACGGTCTGCACGGCCACTACGGTCGGGGGTTAGAATCCCCCCTCGGGCATGGATATTTGTGCCGTCCTAGTTCGTAAGTAGTTCATAAGTAGTTTGTAAGTTTAGGGACTGGTGACCCCGTAGTTAAGTCCCATAGACTATGCAAACATTTGAACATTTTGAACAATATAGTTTTGTTGAATAAATAGTAATACATATCCATCATAATATATTTGAAAACTTAATTTTAACGGCTAATTTGCACTCTTTTAACACTTTGTACATCAAGGCAAAACTGTCGGACGTTTTATTCATGTTTTAAGTGACATAAAACATCAGCTCTACAATACGAACACTTCTCCAAAACTTAGCAGTATGGCGGAGGCAGGCTTCATTTTTTCAGCGTAAGGACGTCTACCTGTATTCTAACCTCCTTGGATAAATCAGGTATGATCCGAGGGGGTGTGTTCGTTTCGAACCACAAAAATATTCCTTCTACTGAGCTCGTGATCGAGAGTGACTGTGAGGTTATTTGGACACATGTAACAGAAACCATGTTAATAGGTGAGTGTTTGTACCGGCCACCCATTTCCACCGACACAGTGCTAGAGTCATTCAAAGACAGTTTACGATAAGTAGCGTGAAGTTAACTGGGCCATGCTTTATTGGGGGGGGGGACGTCAACCTGCCGTGTATAGATTGGGACGCCTATGCCTTTACTACAGCAAGTAAAGACAAGCAGTCTTGTGTACTGTTGTTGAGTACGTTATCCATCACTGCTTTGAGCATCTAAATAGTGAGCCCACGCACAGTGGAAATATTTTGGATGTTATAGCTACAAACAGACCAGACCCTGTCAATGATGTCAGCGAAGAAACAGGGGTTAATGATCATGTCATCATAGCGACAATGGCCACCAAAGTTAACAAATCGGCCAAGAAGCCTAGGAGTGAGCTTGTGCTATAAAGAGCAGATAAGTAATAGTTAACGTTCCACTTCAAGAATGAATGGACATCATGAATAAAAAATTGAGCTAATGTTCAACCGCTCGGTTGACGATTCCAGTCACGACCTTCTCTTGAGGGAAGACCCATCAGGCGTATACATACATTAGGTTTCCAAAACGTTCTTTATACTAGCTTTGTATGTATGTTTGGTATATTTATCCATTCTCTTGTATGATTGTAATTTGAATAAAGTTTTGAATGTATTGTTTTACTCTTTGGCTTGTTTGTTTCATATATCTTTTCGGTTTTTGTGTTTTGTGGAAAAAGGCACAGGTAACTTTAGTGTATAAGAAAGGCAAAAGCACGGACTCACAAAATACTGTATCATAACATCAGTTTGCTGAATCCTTGAACTCATTCTCAGTTCTTATACAGTAAATTTACTTGAGGCAGAAAAGCTTTTGTCTATGCATCAGCATCATTCGTGTGAAAGCCACCCTGCCCTTTTCTCTCATGATATCTTGCCCGCTATGAATGAACGGTAACAGGCAGAATGAATATTTCACAATTTTCGAACAGTGAGTGTTCATCAGTGACTTTAGTCAGGGGTGCCCCAGGAAAATGTGACAGGACTGCTACTATTTTATATCTATATAAATGATCTGACTGAGTTGCAATCTGTGGCAGTTTGCTGATGATGCTGTGGTGTACATGATGGCATCATTGTAGTAGGGCGCCAGATGACTTTGACCATATAGCGCAAAATGTAGATGAGTAGGAGAAACAATCCATGTCCGAATACAGCATTAGTAGTGTGCTGCTCGACTAAGTCGTCTGAAATAAATGTCTAGGCAAAACACTGCACATCCATATGAAATGGCGAATGGTCGACTTCGGTTTATTTGGAGAACTTTGGGAAGGTGTGTTTCGTCGGTAAAGGAGACCGCATATAAAACGCTTGTGCGACCCTATCTTGATTATTGCTCAAGTGTTTGGGAACCCCACCATATTGATTTAAAGGAGGATATAGATGCTAGGTTTGTAACTGGTAGATTTCATCAATCGCGAGTGTTACTGAAATGTCGCTGAAGGAGTCGCTGATGGGAAGGCGACTTTCTTCTCGAGAAACACTGTTGAAGAAATTTAGAGGGCCGCAGTTTGAGTGGGATTACCGCCAACCTACATTTCGCATAATGACGACAAATATATCATAGAGATTAGGGCTCGCACGGATGCATACAAGCATTCACTCGTTCTACATGGAAGTGGAACCAAGTAGCTAATCTTAGTACTGAGTAACCTCCGACACGCACCTATGGGTAGATTGAGGAGTACGTATGTGGATGTGGTAGCGTAGGCAAGGCAGCAGGACAGGGTTTTAGAGGAGGGGATACTCTAGCGTGTTATGACAGTTTCCTGGAAGTGTAGAGCACGGTATGGTGTCCGAGAAAGAGCAAGTGAGGGAACGGTATGAGTCCCTAAAGGATCAACGTAGGGGATGGGACATGGATGCAGAAGTTGAGGCAGAGTGGATGACGTTGAAGAACTTGCAGGGAGCGTCAGAGTCTAGGAAGGACGAAAGAATTAATTCTGCAGCAAAGGAGAGATTTATAGGTGGAGACCACAATTTCGGCCATACAGGAGTTTACAGAGATGGAGACAGTTATTGGCTTCTCTTTGAATAGACTGAAGGTGGGGAGTCCGTATGAAGTAGCGGATGAGGGTAAGGCCGAGGTACTTCAAGGTAGGGGTTGGGTACAGTGACGTAGTCAGGATATTGTCGAAGGGGCGGGAGGGGGTTCGAATGGTTAAAGATAAATTTACAAAGGTTCATGTTTTCCATTTACTCTAAAGAAAAAGGTTAACATATTTTTTTATATTTTATGCACATAGTTTATTCACCTTTTTATAAATACTGTAATCTTTATATACAAAATTGAGGAAACCATTTCTTAAAAATTGTTTCATTATACCCCAGCAAAACCTTCAGTTGTTATTCCAAACGAAGTCAGATTATCAGAAGGAGAAGCGTTCCTATGTAGTTGAAGACTGGCAACGACATGGTTGCATGTCATGAAGCTCGCCGCCTGTCAGCCACGACTGTAGCTTGGTGTTTCTCGAAATCTGCATTAATTATTGCATCAGTATAAATATCTTGCATATTTGTTGTAATTATTCAGCAATCAGTCGTCATAAATATAAATTCTTTATTTGTTGGCAAATCCGGATTTCGACCACTTAAAATATTTTAAGTTTTTTCATTTATTTTAAGCATTGATAATGACCACACAGTGGTCGAAATCCGGATTTGCCAACAAATAAAGAATTTATATTTATGACGACCGATTGCTGAATAATTACCACAAATCAAATACAGTCGTGGAGCACCCAGTCCAATATGGAATCAAGCCTGATAAAATCTTGCATATTGATTTAGGAATCGTGAGTCTATAATTTTATTTCCAAGATTATTGGTTCTTTTACTCTTGTTGGCATTGCAACGTATACATCCTCTAGATATAATATTACTCTTAAACCTAACTTTAAAAAGTATTACACATACTGAGTGAGGTGCCTTATTATACTGAGTGAGGTGCCTTATTATACACTGAAATATTGCCTCTCCAAATAACGACTCCACTGCTGTAAATAGATAAATAAGCTTTTATAGTAGTACCTATTTTAACTTAACAAAACGATGGTGAACAAATGAAAATCGGTTTTCTCTTTTTTTTCTTGTTATGAACTTATTCATAATTGGAAAACTATCTTAACAACTCAAAAGAAATAAAGGGCAGTGGCAGCGTTCCATTCTTAACAAAGCAGTAATGGAGCATGGCCAACAATGGACAACAGCTAAAGGAGGACTGGGCAATAGCCGATGCTGTTGTCGATGTATCGATAATTAAAATCTATAGATGGCTCTGTTGACTGTCGATAGTGCGTATCCCTTTTTTGGCGTATGACTGATAAAAATATCATTCAATTTCACTACACGGTAGCTAGGTCGTGTCTTATTTCATTCAGCCCCTTCGGAGGTTCGCGTCCACCATCGAGCATAAGTTTGAGTAGTATTTTATCTTTTAGGTGATAGGGGGGGGGGTCCGGAACCCCAAGACCCCGCCCCTCTTTGGCTGCGTCCTTGGTGGGTAGATGAGACGATCGTGGATGGTAATGTAGGAGGTGACCTATGATAATTGCGTTTTTGGTAGGATCAATGGAGTCTCTGGTTGCACCAGCCGCTGTGTTTCCAGATTGTTTTTTTTTTTTCCATTTTGGGGGAAAAAATTGTGGGGAACTTTTGGGGAAACAAATAAACGTGGGGAAATTGTTTGGGGGGAGGGGGGAATTCTGTACTGGGGAAATTTGGGGTTAAATTTTTATTTTCGACAGTGGCAGTGTTGTACCTGCCATTGTCGAATGATAGAGTGGAGAGAGCAATTTCCATAATGAATGTAATAAAAAACAAACTGAGAAATAGAATGCACACATCCACAGCTGATCACATACTCAAGAGTGCGGTACAGTTTGAGAAACAAAGGGTGTAATAAATTCGAGCCAAACACCAAATTCTTCTGAAATTTAAATCAGAGGATGTGTATGAAAATCAAAACGATGTTGATTTTATGTCGCTCCTAGCATAATAAATAGATGTTATTTATATTTCATTTCAATACAAATGACAAGAAGCAGTGTTGGCTTTTGTACAGTAATTACAGCACATGACACAATTTCATTTATTGTAGCATGTAACTTAATATTTTTGTGATAATATATCAACTTATTGTGATTGTTATGACAATTTATATTTTGTATTGTTAGAAACTTAAGTAATAAAAAAATTAAACCTGCTGCCGTCATTATAATTTTATCACTCACTAATAGCTCTCTTATGTACATTTACAGTTGTTATACCATCTAATGGTAAATCAATAGAACAATGAAGAAAGCAAATGTGGCACCCTTGAAGCAGGTTTTCTATTTTTATTGCCAGGCTGTATGTTTTTATCGATAAATTAATAATTTTGTTTTATGTACTATAGTTTCTGATACATACGACAATTTTATGGCCCTAAACACGTAGTTACACTCCTTCAAGTTGCCATTAGCTACAATAAATGTTAATTTGAAGAAAAAGTTAGTTTTAATGTATTTGGGGAAAAGTTGTCAAAATAGTGTCATTTTGGGGAATTTTTTTGTCTGGTATGGGGAAAATTCGAAAACTCAATGTGGAGACACTGGCACCAGGTGAATTTAACACATCAGTTTGGAAAACATTGTTTCCTTTCTTGGAATGAACAGCGAACTCATTATTTAATAATAAAAATAACAGTCCAGTTCGCAAATTATTATTTTTGCAATTTATTAACACTGGCGACCGGTTTCGATGTGCTAGATCATCTTCAGACCTCGCTACAGATGTTCAGGCGGTGAGCGTGCCACACGCTCACCGCCTGAACATCTGTAGCGAGGTCTGAAGATGATCTAGCACTTAGATCGAAACCGGTCGCCAGTGTTAATAAATTGCAAAAATAATAATTTGCGAACTGTACTGTTATTTTTATTATTGAATTTAGTACGATGGTCTGGAAGGTGCTGGGATCGTTGAACGAAGGAAGGAGCTGTCCGGCATACTGGACAAGGTGCGCCGGGAGAGAGGTGCCGGCATATCGGATGCATAAATGAGATAAAAGGGGTAATCATGGTGCTATACATGGTCATAGGATCCCTTAAGATATGGGGAAACGAAGATGCTGGATAGACGGGACTCGCTAAGCTAAATAGCCGGTTTTTACGTCACTATTAACCCTAAGGCGGTAGCGTCAATTATTATAACTTCAGCAGCAGCGCAGTGAAGATTTGCTACCAGAGTTGCAAACCTAGTATATAGCTACTAAGTGATCGAAATGATAAAAAATAGTGTAATGCACATGTAGAAATATCATATTTGTTAATATCTAAATTAGTATGTCAATTACATTATTCAGAGCCGGCCGCGGTGGCCGAGGAGACTGAGGCGCTTTAGTCACGGTCTGCACGGCCACTAAGGTCGGGGGTTCGAATCCCCCCTTGGGCATGGATATTTGTGCCGTCCTAGATCGTAAGTAGTTCATAAGTAGTTTGTAGGTTTAGCGACTGATGACCCCGTAGTTAAGTCCCATAAGCTTTACATTACATTATTCAGAAAGTGGACAATAATCATGTATAATAGACCCAACAGTGCTATCATTCCCTCTTTCGATACTTATCTGTTGTTCCTGCCTCTTGAGTAATTGGTGTCAGTTTTTTTTCTGTGTTATGTGGAACTTAGTACACATAATTGACTCAACAATCATACTATCATCTACCATGAATGAAAGAGCTTGCATCTCTGACCTCACGCTCCTTGCGTTCTCTTTTGAACGAGGGAAGATTTTTATGATATTCTTTTTCAGCGTTTTGGAGTGCTGCTTTTACTCCACAGAGTGGTATCGTCTTCAGTATCAGATTCATTGCGTCTGAAATCTTGTTCTCGATCGGAACTAGGATTTACATTTGAATAATAGTATCCCGACATGATCTGATGAGGAATCTAGACAAAAATCCCTAAGATCTTCGTTACTTGTCGAGACAAGTATATTTCTTCATCTGTTAGACCCATACCACGTCTACTAGACCTGGAGATTAAATTATGTAGTAGAATAACACTCATATTCGCATTGCACAAGGCTAGAAGGGTAAAATAAGAGACTGACAGCATGGATAATCAGGAGAAACTAGAGCACAATTTGTCGAGAGCTCAACATCTATTTACAAAGTAAATTGAAATTTTTGAGAATTGTAATATGTAGGGTAAAACTTACACAATAAATATTTACTAGAAACTGCCACAAATCCATTTGCAAGGAAAATTAGACGTAATACAAAATAATTCAGATCTACTTACACGACAGGCAGTGTGGTTGCAAATGTGCTGCACCGCGGTGGAGTAGCCGAGCTGTCTAAAGCGCCTCGCTGCGGAGCGCGCGGTTGCTCGCCGTTGGAGGTTCGAATCCTCCCTGGGGCATGGGTGTGTATGTTGTCGTTAGGTTAGTTTACCTAGGTTTAAGTAGTTTGTAAGCCTTGGACTGATGACCATGCAGTTTGGTCCGATAGATCTACAAACATCAATATCTAATCTGCTGCCAGTGGTGCACTCCCTTACAAAAGTTTTTTTTGGGTGGACACAGACGTGCACTAGAAAATCAGTACCCTTACTGACATCATTGTTAAGGCTTTATTGAGGAATAGCCAAAGCGGAAATACGACTCCTCCATTATAGCATCACCAATGAGAGCTTAATTAAAAGTGGTAACAAATTTGCACCAGCGGTGACGCTCGAGGGTTAATTGATGAAAGCTACATAGATTGCCTTAGGCTGAGTGCAGCCGGCCGCGGTGGCCAAGGGGACTGAGGCGCTCCAGTCACGGTCTAAATGTTCAAATGTTTGTATAGTTTATGGGACTTAACTACGGGGTTATCAGTCCCTAAACTTACAAACTACTCATGAACTACTTACGAACTAGGACGGCAAAATATCCATGCCCGAGGGGGGGATTCGAACCCCCGACCGTTCAGACCATGACAGGAGCGCATCAGTCCCCTCGGCCACCGTGGCCGGCAGTCACGGTCTGCACGGCCACTACGGTCGGGAGTTCGAATCCCCCTCGGGCATGGATATTTGTGCCGTCCTTAGTATAAGGTAGTTTACGGCGGGGTTTCTATTTTAAAAGACAGGAAGGGAAGGTCAGTGCCTAGCTGACAAAGTTCCTAAACACCTCCCCTCTTTCATGCCTATCCTCGGTGTTGTTACCAACACACTTCGTGCCAGTGCCCTGGTTTGTAAACGGGGCAGCACTGCACGTGAGGTGCCGTGTCGACATGCAACTTCAGTGCATGTCGGAATTCACTCTTTACTAACCTTGTGTCTTCTGTCGTAGTTGATGTCCCATTGCGCAGGTGAAGCACACAGGTCGCACGTCCGTTGTACTTGAAGTGATACTAAAAGAGATGTTGAGATGTGGCTAGGAAGTACTGCACTACGAATAACTTTTGCTTTTGTAGGATGCCAGTGCTTGTTTTTATTGAGGAAATGCGAGTGTGTATCCAAGCACAAATATACAGACTGAGTGATGTTACATATTAACGTTGCATAACATATTAACTGTCCCTGGCCCGCACTGAACTGACATGAATGTGCAAGGTATCGCGGTCGGCGCTCGACTGACTGCCGCCGCCTCTCGCTACGCGCCACAAGCCACCGTTTTGGCGCCAAGCGAAACTTCTAGACTAACATTATTCAACTTATTACAAAATGTACAAATAAATCTTTAAAATAACGGGAATATAGCTTAGCATAAAAGCATTACAGAAAGTATATAGATAATTTTTAATAAACATAGAAAAGTTAAATATTAATAAAATAAGCTTAAAGTTTTGGCGGACAACTAGTATACGCGGGAGCCAATCAGATTCCAAGTTGCAATAGGGGCGGAGCTTTCCCACGGGATACAAGCTCATCTACTGTCTCTCTCTCTCACACCCTTTCTACTATTGCGTAACACAGTACTCCAACCAAGAAAACTTCTTTAACACCTAATATTTAGATATGCAAAATAAACGGCTCCATATCAGCCCCCTTACACATCCCCCATCTAATTAAATTTTCAACATTGTATAGTTCATATAATAACTAACAATTTGAAAATGTACTGTATAATTTAGAAATAGTTTACATAATATAAGTAAAATTTGAACCATAACCCAAATTTTGTTTATCTGTAGTGCATAACATATCAAAGCACCATAGGTAAGATTTTACATAACATTATAGAGTTCAATATCATAATTATAAATAATTGGTAAAATCTAGGCGTCAGTTCCTATTCACAATTACAGAAAACATTTTAGGTAATGTAATGATAGCAACTAGTAACTATGAATGACATTGAAAATTGATTAGATAATGCCTGCATGTTTGAAAAATCTAAACTCCGCCTCAATAAGTTTACTTTAGAAATGAGTCAAGAAATTCATTATTTAGTTCACTGGAATTGAAAAATTAGTTTACATAATAAGATGACACTAACTTTAAAACATGAGCAATTATCAGCACTTTGCCGACCTTTTATTTTGAGATAGCTAAGTTATCGGCGCTTTGCCGTTCTTAATGCATTTGAATTGAACTGATCACGTTTCACTTGTTTAATGACACTTAACACTTTACACTTATCTTGACGTGGAGACGAAGTAGAGCTTGCGTCCTGCGGAGCAGCGACCACAGCGTGGTACGGATTTGGCATCTGCCTCTGTCCATGTCTGCTACCAGATTACAGTGAGGACAAGCTCATCTGCCTGCTTCCTCTTGTCTCCCACGTCGTCATATCTCTCGTACATTTACATGAAAAGATACAAACAACGAGTATCAGGGACTTAGCCTATTACTTAATTACAAACCTGAAATAAAATTTACAAATCATTTACAACAATATTATAGACAACCTGAATTGATCATATTTACAACTTTTACGCTTACATATGGTATTCATTTTGTTTCTTAGTGCTCATAATATTCCTCTAGTTCTGTTATGTTGTACAAAGCTTTGCTCGTTTTTTAAAGTTCGCTACTAGCGGCAGTCTGTGTCGAACCTTGCCAGCTGACGCTACGGCAACGGCCGCATCTGACTCATCCCCTGCCCGACTAGCAACACAACGCCTGTCCGTGTGTGTCTGTGTGTGTGTGTAGCCATCTGGCCACTGTCCTTGTCTGGAATTCTGTTTACATCCTGCACCTCATTCATTGGAGGTCAACATACTTTCCATATACTGAGCTTAGTACAAATGTCGTAATCAGTAGTGTCTTTACCATTTTATATATTTCCTCTAAATAGACAAAACAAATGTGATTCAGAAATATCAAATCATTTAATACAAAATACACATCCCGTAAATTATACGTCATCTTCTTGGATGACAGAACCCGAATCCGTCATTGCTTTCATTCTACAGAAAGAGGTCACTTCTTCCTCTTTTGAATTATGGAATCGGTTAAATTCTTTGAAAATACAGTGTATTACGTGTACACTTTTTTTAAGTGTATGAAATTCTCATGACCAAACTTAGTTAGGTACTTACCTTATATATTTTACATTTTGAATCTTTTGTGAGTGTATGTGTATGTTTACATTTAATAAATATCTTTTCCAAGTCGTGCATGATTATGTAAAATATTTTCTCGTCGCCGCAACATCCTGGAAGAAGCTCAACTACAGTCTAAGTGTTATTATCTCAGGGTGACAATATAATTGGTTCAAGATGGTACTGTTTCACATTAGTACAAGCTACTTATGGACCCTGTAAGTACTGGACAGTGTGCTTAATCCTAATAAGGGTGTAGGCGGAAACCACATCGCCCGTGTGTTCCTATACTTCCACAACAACAACAGGTGGGCGGAAACCACATCGCCCGTATTCTCTTCTTACTTATAATGATTGGCCTACTTCCAGTCGCCTTACCATATCCTCAAACATCATAAATCTTTGTATGGCTGTGGCCGGACCTTTCCATGCCTACACCATTTCAAAACTTCACAATACAATACGCTACGGCGTAATTGCACCTCGCCTAATATTTTCACTACATCTTATAAATGGGGCGGAATAACACGTCGCCTAAACTACTTCTTTCTACACAGAGCACTATTCCAGTCGTAGTCCTTGTTTAGCCGTGAAACGAAATACCACTTTTCTCTTTAATCACTCCTAGCTGTTTACTTAAATAATAATTCACTTACCTGGTTTTGCTTTCCTCTTCTTCTGCGACTCAGCTGAAATATCTAAAAGTGTTTTATGTGTGTATTCACGTCTTTCCTTTCTGTGTGACAGAATTTCAAGTCTCTCATTTGATTTTACACAGCATGAAACTTTTGACATGTAAGATATTTAATTCTGTGATGCTATTCTCCTATGAGCCATATATAGTGTCCTTCATCAGTCACTTTTTAAATAAAGTGTGCTGTATCCTGGATATTATTGTCTTATTAAGGTATGTTTCTTGTCTAGTTCTGTGTTTGTCTAAGTCGTGTTTACATATTCTCTGCAAAGAATGCGATAGTGAAGAATGGAAAGACGATAGTTGTTAGTGATAGATAAAAGAGGAAGATTGACAATATGGAAAGGAAACGGAAATAATGTTGTCAATAACTAGAGTGCCTGGTGGTCGTCAATCACCTAGTATCACAAAGTATGTGATACCCTCTGAGGCATGTTTATGGCGATCTGCTCGCCACCTGTTTCTCCTCCACCATTCATGTACTTGCCTGTTGCCTGTTAAGGCGTCTAATTGCTCTAAAGCTCGCAACAAATTATTTACGTCCGCATAATCTATGTTAACTAGTTTTTCCTGTACAGACGTTGGTAGTTTCAACATGATAATGCCTGTCAAATCTGTTTCTCTCAAAGGATTTGATAAATATTGGTTCTTCTCCCAATAATGTTGGAAGAATTCCTTATAGCTACTGCACCCACTGCTCTCAAAGCTTTTAGCTTCAAATATTTCATTACGCACACTGTTTTGTGTACTAATTGACCAGTATTGATTTAGAAAAGCTTTTACAAATTCACCATAAGTTTTACATTTGTTTATTACACTTGCCCCCCACGAGATTACCTCTCCTTCAGATCTACTTGCAACAATGTGTATTTTTTGTTGTTCAGTGTATTGTGGAGGCATGGTATTCTCAAACTGTCGAATGAAAGCAACCGGATGCAAGTTTCCTTTACTCGAGAAAGTGTGATATTTACCTGCACTGGTTGTGTCACCTACAGTAATAATTTGACAATTAGTTTTACTGATTTCTTCAATATTCTCTTTTAATTTTGCTACGTCAAATGCGACTGTTTCAATTTCAGGAATTATTCTACTATGCATCACATTTGCGTTGTCTTTACATTGTGATTCAATTGCTGCCATTTTATTGTTTATATCATTTTGTTCACTGACTACAGTGTGTAATGTTGTCATTTGTTGTTGGTACCTATCTTTGCAAGCTTTCGCTATTTTAGTATGCATGTCATCTAAGTTATCAACCTGCTGCTTTATTTGACAGATTTCTTTGCCCTGATTTTCTACCTTGTTATCTACAACTTTGACTTTTGCGTCAATATTCTGTGTTATCTCAATTTTACAAGCTTCTAATTTCTTACCCAAATCTACTGTTTTGTTGTTCAATTCATAAAGACTCTCGTTAGTGCTAGTCTCCAAATTATTAACCCTTTGATCTAAATGATTATATTTTTTGTATAGTTGATTTATACTTGCTTCTAACTTTGTTTGCCCCTCTTCAAATGCCTTTTTCAACTCCTTTTGTACCCCATTAATTTTCTTTTCTAAAGATTCTGATTTTTCTTGACTTACTGCTTTTATTTCGCTTCCCAGATCTGTTATTAATGATCGCATCATGGATAGCCACTTTGGACTCTGATCTTGCATAGGACTTATGTTCTGAAAATTATCTTCGATCGGTAATGTCTCAGCCGATCCTGTACCATGACTCACTCTCCTTAATTCGTCTACTGATTTATTTAAATTATGGATGCCCTTTTCAGCAAACGCAGCGTCTTGCCTTACATGCAAATTTTTATTTTGCCCATGCCAGTCAAGAACGCCATTTTCAATGCAATCATTTACAACAGAATTTACATTTTCGTTAGTATTTGCCTCAGCATTATTTTCCGTCATTTCTGATTGATACAGTGTATCAGATCCAATGTTATTATTTTGCAAATTTACAAGCTGATTACCCTGATCATTATTCCCTTCATCTACATGATCTCTCCCTCTACTTCTAAGATGATACCTATTCTCAACGTTACTATCCATTTTACAGTTTAATAATTTTACAAGTTTCAGTCAATTTTTCTCCAAAAACCTATGATAATCTGTCTACACTGTTGTTATGCACAATGCTTTCATACATAAAATGCGTCACTTAAGCTTTGCTATTGCGACACTCAACTCTTTGGAGTCTACTGCGTGCTGCCGACGAGATGAACTGCTACCGGCTGCTGAGGTAGGTGTGTCGGACTGCTGGTGCGCCCTGTTTGGCTGCTGTGTGGCGATGGCTCGCTGCTCCCGTCCGCACCTGGCGTCGTATGCTGCCGTTCGTCACTTTCTGCTACCGGCCGCACGGCGTCCTCCCGTGATGCGGTAAAATCTTCTTGCCGATGAAATAACTTAGCCCAGTGACAGAGCACACGAGATTGCTACCAGCATTCAATAACGATATTATTATTGCAGCCTAGCCACACTTGCCACTGTTCACAACACCATTAAATGTACTACCTCATAGCACAGTACATCCCCATCAAAAATTCGAACACAGTTTATACAGTCTATAATTCACTGTTCAAAATTTCAGTCACACTGTTTGTAAATTACATACCACAGTTCGAGCACCGTTCTAGCCAGTTCATGCACATGAACTTCGTAACCACAGTTCACAAATTTTTATCAACAAATTTAAACATCACTTTTCTCCAAGTAACTTTCTCCAAAGAACCTAGTCTTCAAAGAAATTTCCCGCCAGGGATGCTATGTACGGCGGGGCTTCTTGTTGTAAAAAAAGACAGGGAGGGAAGAACAGTACATAGTTGACAAAGTTCCTAACACGTCCCCTGTTTCATGCCTATCCTCGGTGTTGTTACCAACACACTTCGTGCCAGTGCCCTGGTTTGTAAACGGGCCAGCACTGCACGTGAGGTGTCGTGTCGACATGCAACTTCAGTGCATGTCTGAATTCACTCTTTACTAACCTTGTGTCTTCTGTCGTAGTTGATGTCCCATTGCGCAGGTGAAGCACACAGGTCGCACGTCCGTTGTACTTGAAGTGATGCTAAAAGAGATGTTGAGATGTGGCTAGGAAGTACTGCACTACGAATAACTTTTGCTTTTGTAGGATGCCAGTGCTTGTTTTTATTGAAGAAATGCGAGTGTATATCCAAGCACAAATATACAGACTGAGTGATGTTACATATTAACGTTGCATAACATATTAACTGTCCCTGGCCCGCACTGAACTGACATGAATGTGCAAGGTATCGCGGTCGGCGCTCGACTGACTGCCGCCGCCTCTCGCTACGCGCCACAAGCCACCGTTTTGGCGCCAAGCGAAACTTCTAGACTAACATTATTCAACTTATAACAAAATGTACAAATAAATCTTTAAAATAACGGGAATATAGCTTAGCATAAAAGCATTACAGAAAGTATATAGATAATTTTTAATAAACATAGAAAAGTTAAATATTAATAAAATAAGCTTAAAGTTTTGGCGGACAACTAGTATACGCGGGAGCCAATCAGATTCCAAGTTGCAATAGGGGCGGAGCTTTCCCACGGGATACAAGCTCATCTACTGTCTCTCTCTGACACACGCTTTCTACTATTGCGTAACACAGTACTCCAACCAAGAAAACTTGTTTAACACCTAATATTTAGATATGCAAAATAAACGGCTCTATATCAGCCCCCTCACAGATAAGTAGTTTGTAAGTTTAGGGACTGATGACCCCGTAGTTAAGTCCCCTAAGCTTAACAAACATTCGAACATTCCATTCGTTGAGTGCCATATAACATGAATATCTGATGGACGTGTCGTCTTATTGTCGGACATCCAGTCGGGCCCCTGGAGCTGGAGACGCCGTTGCCGGCCGTTAGAGGCGCTGGCGGCGGCAGCGGCTGGATTTGGGGGCTGATTTATCTTTGGCCCGTGCACGGCCGGCGCACGCCGCGGGAATACGGCAGCGCAGGTGGCGCCAGCGCCAGCCGCCAGCCGCCAGTATGCACGTCGCCGCACCCTCCATATTTAACGCCGCCTCACATGTCGGCCGCTCCACACTTCGCCGTGGACGCCCGCGGAAACCCAGATGACGCTGACGCCCACATCGACATTCGCCCAGGGCGGCCGTCCAAGCCAAAGGGGAGACTCCCCGCCTCACGTGTCCCACAGTACAGTCCGTCAAAGTCTACATCTATATAAATTGAGAGTACCTGACATTGTCGGTTTTGGAGGCGATCTGATAGTTTTATAGTCTTCAAAATGAAATGCCAAGATCGCACATTAATAAATTATCCAATGACGACTGGTTTCGGTGAAATATCATCATCATCAGCTCACATATATACAGCGTGTCCAGAAAACGACTCCATGATTTCAAAATTAAATATCTCGAAAACAAAGATCGATAGCGGAATGCAGTAAATAGTATGTTTATTGTGAAAGCTGTAAGAAGTTTATATTGTTGTTGTTTGTTAAGCTTATGGGACTTAACTACGGGGTCATCAGTCCCTAAACTTACAAACTACTTATGAACTACTTACGAACTAGGACGGCACAAATATCCATGCCCGAGGGGGTATTCGAACCCCCGACTCTAGTGGCAGTGCTGACCGTGACTGGAGCGCCTCAGTCACCTCGGCCACCGCGGCCGGCAAGAAGTTTATACAGCAGTTTGAAATAATATTTACAGAAGTTGCCAAAAGATGGCGCTGTAATCGCCATACGTAATGCCTAGTACAAATAGTGATCCGAAGCCAGAGCGATCTGTTCCACTATTGAAACGTGAAAGGACGTTACCGTACCGAAGGAAGAGATTAAAACCATGTACTCCATTGAACAACCCGATTTTCTCGTGCTAGAGTAGCACAGGTTAGAAGAGAGTCCTACGGCAACAAGGCGAAGTTTTCAAGCACGATTTAATGTTCCAAGAGGATCGACCAGGTACTGAATGATTTATGCAAGATGGAGCTCGACCACATCGGACCGAACAAGTGTTTCGCTTTCTTGAGGAATACTTCGGGAATCGTGTCGTTGCTTTGGAATATCCCAAATTTACTGGTGCAGACATGGATTTGCCTCCATATTCGCCGTATTTGACTCCCTGTGATTTTTTTGTTGTGAGGCACAGTGAAAGACATGGTCTGCCCGAAGCATCCCGCCACGCTAGGCGAGCATGAATCGGCGATCTCTGTGGCATGTGAATCCATTTCGGTTGAGACACTAAGAAATGTGATGGCGAATTTCATTCTTCGTTTGCGCCACCTCTGTAGTGCCAACGATGAACAATTTGAAAACATTGTGATGTGATTGTTTGCAAAGAGTGTTTTCATACGTTATTTCAATAATGTATGAAATATGAGCTGTACACCGTACAGCGCCATTATTAGCAGCTTTTGTAACTATTATTTCAAACTGCTGTATAAACTTCTTACAGCTTTCACAATAAACATACCGTTTACTGCATTCCTCTATCGATCTTTGTGTTCGAGATATTTAATTTTGAAATCAGGGAGCCCTTTTCTGGACACCCTGTATTAAACAAGGTGGTCATCTTGTTAAAAAACGGGTATAAAATAATAAGTGCACCATAGCACTTACTCACTATATAAAAATATTTTGTAAGCTCTCATGTTTTTAACTTGTGTATTCTTTTAGTGACAAAATGCCATGGTGCAGTTATTGTTTTATATTCATTTTTAACAAGATCACCAGCTTGTAAAATATATATGTGACCAGATGATGGTGCCACAGTTCACCGAAACCGGTCGTCATTGAATAAATTATTAATGTGCGATCTTGGCATTTCATTTTGACGGCTATCTACATAAATACTCTGCAAATCACAAAGAAGTGCATGGCTGAGTTTTCATCGAACCGTTTTTATGGTATTTCTCTAATAGCTCGCGGGAAAAAGGAACACCTACATGTTTCCGTTTTCAATCTGAGTTCTCTTATTTTATGACGATGATCATATTCCCTCTGTTTTCGGTGCTAACTAACTACCGGGTGAGCGAAAAGTCAGTATAAATTTGAAAACTTAATAAATCACGAAATAATGTAGATAGAGAGGTAAAAATTGACTCACATGCTTGGAATGACATGGGGTTATATTAGAACCAAAATAAAAAACCAAAGTTCAAAAAATATCCGACACATGGCATTTCATCTGATCAGAAAAGCAATAGTTAGAGTAACAAATTAATACAGAGCAAAGATGATGTTCTTTACAGAAAATGCTCAATATGTTCATCAGCATTCCTCAACAATAGCTGTAGTCGAGGAATAATGTTGTGAACTGCACTGTAAAGCATGCTCGCAGTTACGGTGAGGCATTGGCGTCGAATGTCATCTTTCAGCATTGCTAAAGATGTCGGTCGATCACGATACACTTGCGACTTCAGGTAACCCCAAAGCCAATAATCGCACGGACTGAGGTCTGGGGGCCTGGGAGGCCATGCATGACGAAAGTGGCGGCTGAGCACACGATCATCACCACTCCACGCGCGCAACAGTTCACGCGTCTAGAAATACTTTTTTTTGTTTTTGTTTTTGTTTGTTCTAATAAAACCACATGTTATTCCAAGCATGTGTGTCAGTTTTTACCTGTCTACATTATTTCGTGATTTATTGAGTTTTCAAATTTATACTGACTTTTTGATCACCCGGTATGTTGTATAAATTTTTTTTATAATTATTAAGACAAAAACTTATAAAAATGAAATTAAAAAACAACGAAAATTAGCACAAACAGTCATTTACATAAGTCTTAAATTTATGGATAAATCATGCAAATCTTTATTATCAAACAGTATCATAAATTATTTTTCACCATAATATGTTAACTATGTAAATACGAGCGTTGTATCTTTAAATAGTGGCAACACTGCTATGGAGACAATATACAGTGTTATGTTGTCGCTCATAGCACACATTATTCACATACCTACCTTACCTCCGAGCAAACGGACTCGGCCATCCCATGTCACCGGTGTGCGCACAATCGAGAGAAACACAGTCACTTGTGAGCGAGCCTTCTAGCGTAGCGGTGTCACTATGTTTTCGAAATAGGAGCAAAATAGTCAAATGGACCAAACAGTTATGGTCATCAGTATCTAGACGTAAGTCTACTTAAACTAACCTTAGGACAATACACACTTCCAAGCCCCAGGGAGGATCCGACCCTCCGACAACGAGAAACCGCGCGCTAAGCACCGAGAGAAACCGCAACCCACCCTTCATTTTTCATGAGAAAGCGCTGGCGCATACAGCGCAACCTTTGCCTGCACTGTTCGGTCGATGGGACTGGAAAGTACTGTACCATCCACCATACATTCCGGACGTAAGTCTTTGTGACTTTACTTGATTCCGAAAATAAAGGAACGACTTCGTGGCATTCGCTTCAGAACTTTTACAGAAATTCGACTGATAGTAGACCGCTGCATTCGCACCGTCAACAGAAAAGGCTCTGCTAACGGTATACTACGCCTTCCACGTCGCCGGCAACGGGTTCTAAACAATCCTGTTGACTACTTTTAAAGGACAGTAACATGTAACGCTTTTGTAACGGTTGGGAATAAATAGTTTCCACTATTTAAGTTACATTCCTCGTATGTATTATTATACGACTTCATTGTGAAACAAAGATGACACCTTGTAATATCTTCGACTTAACGTGCGCACAATCTTTGACATTCTTGTTGCCAAACTGTTTCATATCAGATTGTATTTTACATCTAGTGCAACTTTTGCAACTGACGTGAACGATTATAAGAATAATGATGTGGCTTTTTCAACACGCCTATGGGGAATACTGCCGTTGTGTTACTTGGAGTTAGGTGCGTTTATTTTTTTGTTATTACTATAAGACAAATGTAATGCCGTGGTGTATGAGAATACTGTCAACAGTTTCCCTTAAGATGAATGATGGAAATGTGTGCTTAAAGTTGTGATGCACTGGTAAAGAAGTTAAGTAGTAGTTTATGTAGTCCGTTTTTTATAGTTTCTGTACTTTTCTAGATCAGAAGATGATGTCTAATTTTCATGCATCAATCGAAATAAGTAAAAAGCGATCTTGGGTGTAAAACCATTATGGACTTACTCCAGATCGCTCCAACCAACCCATGCGTTTCATACATGAAATATGTTCGCATGCGGAAGAGAAAATTGGCGAACGAAATTTCTAAGAAATTTCGAACGTAACTCATACATCAAGCAAAGACACTCTACCCGTTACATCGCGATAATACAAAACGAGTTACCGTTCTCTTAACTTTCTCTACATCCTCCGTCATTCTCACTTGTTGGGGATCCCGTATAATGCAGCAATACTCCAAAATAGGACGGACAAGCGTAGTTAAGGCAGTTAGTAGTATCCGAACACAAATCGGCACACAGTTTTAATCTGCCAGGAAGTTTCATATCAGAACACGCTGCAGAGTGAATTTTTCATTCTATGAAAACTGGCTGGCGCCACTGACATCATACGAGCAGACGTGTGTCGTAAAATTTACAACATGAACAATTCTTCGTAAAAGCAAAGCTATGCTGAAGGAACTATTTAATATACTGATTAAATCAGCTTACTTATACTATATACAAAGAAATGTAGGTATTTTATTCTTTTGATAACATTTTAGCCTACTATTCTAACAGACGATTTGAAACTCACTGCGCAGTTTGCAAGCAAATTCATTATACCATATTGGTTTGAAGTAGTTGGATTTATGATGATGCCCATATAGGATATTATAGTTTTCTATAGTCACGACAAGTCTCTATCCTGTGCCCTCAAGAGTACTACCTACTCGGTCTTGCTTACCGTAATAAGCCTCGTAGATTAATGCAGTAAAATGTTTCGCAATTATTTTGTCTCACGTTTAGCTGGTTTAATAGGGATTTTTAGCATCAATTCACGGCGTTCTGTGGATGGGTGAAGCGTTTATTTACTGTGGTGAATTAATTCAGGATGTTAGAGCTTAGCATCAAAAGCTTCCACTTGTGCCTGAATTCAGTGTAGTGTTTTTCTTGTCATTTCTTATTCCCACCTCATCAAAATGGGTAGATATAACAAAGAACAAACTTTAGCCCCATAAGCAGTTGCATTTCTGTAGTATTTGCTGCTCAGAGTTCCACATTATCACGGTGACCTATTCTTACCCCGGTAACACGTTATGAATCCCTAAGAAGGCCACAATTTTCGGGTATTCATATTGATGTCGCGACGTTTCGTGTGTGTCTCACTTACGACTTCATTAATAATGTCACCGCGAAAAACTTTCAGAGAAGCATAAAATTGATCAGTTGTATATATCACATTTACCTCTGAATATGATACAAACTTCACACTGTTTTTTCTCTTGATTTCTGACGATTTAGTGCACTCACTCTGGCACCAAGGCGTAACTTTGAGTTTCCAGCCGTGCGGTCATGGCCGTGCGCTCTAAGGCTCCTTGCTCAGGACTGTGCAGCTGCTCCCCGTCGGAGATTCGTGTCTTCTCTTGGGAAGATGTGTGTGTGTGTGTGTGTGTGTGTTATTGATAGCATACGTTAGTTTAAGTAGTTTGTAACTCTGATGACCACTGCAGTTTGGTCCCATAGCTTTTACACACATTTGAAAATTTTTGGGTTTTCCAGAAAATGACTCCTGCACGTCTGGAATACGCTCTACATCATCTCCATCGACACTTTCCAATGCAGATTTACTGTCATGGCCCGAATATTCACTATTCTTATCAGTCAAGTCCACATCACTCTCCCCAGGTCTGAAAAGTCTGTTAATTTACTAGACTGATACACTCTTTGAACTGACGTAAAACATAAAGAATGTGCCATTTTTTTGTACAATTTGCCAGTAAACGACGTAAATATTGTGTGACATGAGCGGTAAAGCTTACGAAAGCTGGTTTGTCTATTTTTGTCAGCCTCTTTGTAATAATAATTAAGTCTTTTTGTGTATTTAAATAATGTTATATTATTAAGGAAGTGGTTTCAGATGGTTAGTTTTTACATAAATAAATATCTAATGTTAAGATGTATACGGTTTTCGAAGAGATGCCGATCGGCCAATGAGGAAGCAACAAGGGACAGAAATGGTGGGGAGTGTGTGAGACGTAGGTGATGAGCGAAAGGGTGCACCAGAAAAGGAACTCCATGTCTAGTCTTGGCAGAAGAGTAAGTGATTCAATCGTGGTAAGTGTTAAGATTTACACAGTAAATGGTCTCTTCTCGGTACTCTAAATTTGACGGGAACAAGTGTACGCCAGTGCAGCCGATATGTATGTTTTTATATAAGAACTTACTAGTGTATAAATGTTGTACGGAAAACTTAAACTTTTTGAACTGTTGACAATATCATTTTTAGTGCTTGCGAAATATACTGTGTTTCTGTTTCATAAAGTTATGAATTTAGTTGGGAGAAAGTGCTATCAGTTTATCACTGACAATGCTACTGTTTAATTTTTTATTAAATTTATGATTAATATTTCATGTGCCCACTTCCAGTAAGGAATCAATTTAATTATTCAACTAAATATCAGACTTTGAATTATAATAAAAACATGTTTATTAATGAACCAGTTATTTATGTATCAATTCTTATTTGTTTCGGAAACTACAGGCTATCCATAGTTTATAACTACCGGATCACAGGTTGCAGGGCCACGAAAGAAGACAAGTGCGGTTCGACCCTAAGATAACATCGACACGACTTCTAAATCAGAACCGTACTGACTCCAATACGTAGGTTCTTACAACTTGTAGACACACTTGTTTTAATATTAGCTGTTATAAAACGCTGTGTAGAAAGGATACAGCGTAAAGACGCAATGTACTTGCTGGAATTGTAGCTCCAGCCCCAGCACACTATGTACAATGAATAAGGAGTTTGGGCTTTGAAGATTGTCCAAGCTTCACTACGCCAATGCGGGAAAAGTGAGATAGTTGGATTTCTAGGTACGTGTTTGGCTACGTTTCGAGCCCAAGGGCCAACTGTTCACTTCTCAATTCAAGATTACCATTAAAACACCAATACACAGTTTCAAACATGTTCATGTAAGTTCAATAAAACACCGAAGGCAGTCCAGTGGAAACTTACAAATGGTTAACACTTTCAGTTCAATGTCTGAAATTAAGTTCACAGATTATGTGCTCTGATTGTTCCAATGTCCCTTTCACGAGAATATACAAAGTCCGAATGTATCACTTAGTGTAAGTTAGCCTTCCTAAGGCGAATACCCTAAATTCGCATGCTCGAAAATAAATTAATAAGGTCCCAAGTCACAATTCCAAAACCACTATAAACACACATCTGCAGTACTCCTGGGTCAAGTTCACCAAGCACTTCAACCACATCAAGAATTACTGTCTGGAGTGGTACCAGGATTATACGAAAATTTCGATTGCCCGTATCTTAGCAACCAGACACCACGACATTAAGCACGATTAACTGTTCATAATTGTGCACCCCTTTTTATATATGGCGTTTTTAAACCACTAATAATACTTTTCGCCTATAAATGGTCTCGTGGAGAGAAAAGGATTTAAATTAAGTAAGTATAATAAATGCCGTGTTTATAGCGTTTCGTACCACCCCCCACCATATTATATGAATCAGTGCAATCACATTTCATGATAAATGCCCTTAGAAAAGCTAATCATTTCTTTATTCTTTATTAAATTCGAGCCCTTGATTCAGCGGCCAATGTTATGTCTCATATAGTAAAAATATTTTATTTTTTTTTCAAATTTTTATTTCAAATGTTTGTAACTCTATCGGACCAAACGGCGTGGTCATCAATCCGTAGCTTACAAACTACTTAAACTAAGGTAAACTAACCTAAGGACAAACACACACATACACATGCCCTAGGGAGGACTCGAACCCCCGACGGCGAGCAACCGCGCGCTCCGCAGCGAGGCGCCTTACACCGCTCGGCTACTCCACCGCGGCGTAAAAATATTCTTCCATTATAAGTAAATATGATGAACAGCGAGGGCAGGCGGGAATGTGCCAACAACTGACTGCGCACCAACACGCATATTAGATATCTCTGTTGCAAACTAACGTTACACCATAATGCAGACCCAACAGTGAATACAGCAAACACACAAGTCAGTGACCTGAGGGGCAGTCCTTACTTCTGTGAGAAAGGAGAGATTGCATGAGACAGATGGGAAAACGGATCCCCCGCTTTGCATTCCAACGCCACGCTAATGGAGGATATGGCTAAAGAAGGAAAGATAGTAATAATATATTGACAGTATGTACTAGAGATAGATACTATTTCTGAAGAGTTTCAAAACTGTGAAGGGGCGAGTAGATTAAATACTTTACTAACAGCAGATGTTATTCCAATTCTGTCTAGTCCTCCACAATACATAACAATCCCTTCATTCCTGCCTGTTGTTCCCTTGCTTTACCATCAACCATATTACTTTGCACGTACATGTCTGTGATCCTGTTGGCCAGAAGTGCACGACATGTGAGTGGTGTGACAGTACAGCCCCTGGACTGTCAATATTTTTGTAAACATGAGCGCTGAGCACGATCACTGCGCTGCATGCGCTTTGTTGTTGTCGGGTTGGGAGTGGAGAGTGCACGTGACTGCAAGCACCAACGATCTTAAATTTCATAGAGTGGGCAACACAGGAGTTACAGCGCTCTTTGCGGCAACTTCTGTAAACTCGGCCGCCATATCTTTTCCGGTCAGTACACTTGAAAGGAGTATGTCTATCGTATGTTCTTGTTGAACATGCATTGTTGTATTTACTTTATATTGTATTTTGTGTGGATTGCCTACATAATCTTGGCCGATGAAATATGCCTAAAGTGTGTTCAGCATTTAAATGCACAAATCGATGTGATAAAACGACAAGTTACAATGAAACACTCCTTAAGGAAGAGTAGCCTAGATCGCATTTAAAGCAAAATTACTTCATTTCACTGCTAGTTTCGGCAATACTTGTTGCCATTATCATGTGACAGGCCTACATTAAAAGCTACAGTGCACATGTGCAGGAAAGGACTTCTCGAATTCGTGGTTTACCAAATAGCCGACCAATAGCAAAAGGGGGGGGGGGGGGGTTAGACAACTGTTGGACATCATGTCGTACAATTGCTGCTGGCCACTTCAAATCAGCTGTTGTTACATGTTCAGTGGTGGTTCTCTTGATGTTAAGTGAAAGACATAATAATGTGTGTTGTCAAAAATAAAATGGTGACAAACCACTGCTTTAGTGCCAAGCAAGCCCTCATTGACAGAAATCGAACAACTGTACACAGTAAATCCAACAAAAAGCCAGAAGCGGTTACATTCGAATAATGGCCTGGCCTGTTGTTGCCTGTTGTTGCCTGTTGTTGCATTTACTATGTACAGTTGTTCGCTTTCCGTCAATGAGGGCTTTCTTGGCACTAAAACAGTGGTTTGTCACCATTTTATTTTTGACAACACACATTATCATGTCTTTCACTTAACATCAAGAGAACCACCACTGAACATGTAACAACAGCTGATTTAAAGTTGTCAGCAGCAATTGTACGACATGTCCAACAATTCTCAACCCCCCCTCCCCTCCTTTGCTATTGGTCGGCTATTTGGTAAACCACGAATTCGAGAGGTCTTTTCCTGCACATGTTCACTGTAGCTTTTAATGTTGGCCTGTCACTTGTTAATGGCAACAAGTATTGCCGAAACTAGTAGTGAAATAAAGTAATTTTGCTTTAAATGTGATCTACGCTACTCTTCTTTAAGAAGTGTTTCATTCTAACCATTTAAGATCACTCTCCTACCGACAAATTTCGGCTGTTATTAAAACGACAAGTACTTCTCCAAATGTTTTGCCTTTTTTGATGACAGTCTGTCTGTACACAAATAAAATTTCTGACTGATGGCACTTAGTTGCCCCAAGACTGATCTGTCCTGCAATTCCTTTGAAGTACACGCCGTAGAAAAGTTCTCAGTTTTCTACCTAGTGTGGTTTGAGATATTTCTTTCTCTGTCGCTCCTGTGGTCGACGAAACAACATTTTTGAGTGTCTACACCTTTTCATTTGTTGTTGACAATTCTTGATCGAGCATGCCTGACCTGCATGCAACCAGTGCAAAGTGTGGAAGCAGTGGTGACAGCCAGAAATTTTTCACTTGTATATGCCTGTGTTCTTCGCAACAAATATGTACTTATTTCAGCGTGGCAACAACGAAAGTTATCAATCATACGTTATTTCAGTGTGGAATGCTTTTTTGGCAGCTGTCCCAGGTGCATTTTTATTACAATATTCTGTTGTCACGTTCGTCTTTGTACTTAAATTTCGTCCACCAAAATTTACAACCACACCTTTTAACAGCAATTTTACAAGTTTGTAGACATAATAGTCTTAGTAAACACAAATGTATACTAGACTTTGTGAAAGAAGTTGTTACAACACATTAACAGGAGATTCAAATCGATGGTCATGATTGTTCGTCATAACAATTACTGTTCACTGTAATGTTTCGTAGCTCGTTTAGACCATGTACTTGCATTAAAATCAACACAAATATTTTCGCAGCGTCACTGACGTGCAAACCACGCGTAACTGTTGTACTTCGAACTGGAATTGTATTACTGACAAGTTCGTGATATTTCATTACCGCATTTTTAGGAAATATACTGTCAGTCTCGTCAATTCACAACTTCGATAAAGTCTGTAGGAACTTGATGCACATCCGTATTCATATAATAATTTTGCAGCCAAATCGCATTTTTCATTTATTATGTTACCGGTTTCGGCGTGCTCGACGCCATCTTCAGACCTGATGTAATTTACATAACTTCACATTTTTATATACTAAAAGAGTACATGCAGGTTTTATATAAAAATGTTTAGTATATAAACATAGTATATGTTTAGTATAGTATATAAAAATGTAAAAAATGTTGTGAAGTTATGTAAATTACGACAGGTCTGAAGATGTCGTCGAGCACGCCGAAACCGGTAACATAATAAATGAAAAATGCGATCTTGGCTGCAAAATCATTATTAAACAATTATAGATCGCCCCATCGTTAATGAGTTCCTTATATAACATTCGTATTCAATAGTCAGTCTTTATTTAAAGCTTGCTACTGTAAATAGGTTAAATTCTCGAGTGGTGTGCCGTGCCGTGCCGATACCCCAAATAACATAGCGGACGTCAGTTCAGTTTACCTCAAACATGGCTGAGCTATCACCACTCTATGAAATTCAAGCTCGTTGGCAAGCACCACGCCATTGCGAGCCAACGGCTGAATGTCACGTGACTGGTGAAGCCCTCGGTGGCAGTTACTATGAACCATGCCTGCGGCTGACCTACTATGACGGATAGCCAGGACACTGACCAATACAAAACTAACAGAAAGAAAATCGGAAACCTTCAGATTGAAAAGTATATTGGTTTAAAAAAAACTGTGTGACCCTTACTTTCGTAAGAATTTAAAATTCAACGATTTTGTAATGACTACCACTTTATTACTGATGAACCAGTGAAACTATTTTAATGTATAAAGTGACAATGGATTGTAACGTTCACCATTTAAAAAATATTCAGTAACAACTACTTTCTGACGAACTTTAGTCGTTTCAGACTTAGAATTTATTGAAATAGAAAAAAGTAACTTCAGTAAACATGTTACGTGAATAGTAGGATCCTATGTAGAGTAGATACATTAATTATGTCTACATATTTAACAAACTCTGAAAAGTGAACCAAAGCAACTCCCGGTCCCTATTGTATAACACTTAGATTTCTTTTAGAGTATGCTGATGCAATAGCCCCACATACAGCTATCATATACAATCGCTCGCTCAGCAAATGTTCCTTACGTAAAGAATGGATAGTTACACAGGTTACGACAATATTCAAGAGAGTCAATAGGACTGATCCGCAAACTTACAGATCTATATCATTGATGTCGGTTTGCAGCAGGATCTGAAAACATATACTGTCTTCAAATATTATGAACTATCTCGAAGACAACGACCTATTGACCCATAGTCAACATGTATTCAGCAAGCATTGTTCTTTACGCTTTACTCACACGATGTGATGAGTGCTATTGACAAGGGATATCAAACATTCTGTTTTTCTATATTTCAGGAAGGCTTTTGACGCTGTACCTCAGAAGCGTCTTCTAATCAAATTGCGTGGTTATGGATTATCGCCACAGTTGTGCGATGGGATTCGTGATTTCCTGTCAGAAAGGACACAGTACGTTGTAACTGACGGCAAGTCATCGAACAGAAGTGATAGCTGGCTTTCCCCAGGAAAGAATAACAGGTCCGCAACTGATCCTTATGTTTATAAACGATTTAGGAGATAATCTGAATAGCTCTCTTAGAATCTACGCGGATGATGCTGTCATTTATCGGTTAGAAACGTCATCAGAACCTCTCCGGGGGACACCACCTTGAAGAAGCACTGTCTGTGCGGGTTGAGAGGCTTGCGCATCCGTTTGAATCTGAGGGCCGGAAAGGCCTCAGCCCACAACGTCCCGTCTTCCTTATCCTCTCCCAGTCCTTTCCCAATTCCTTTCCCAATCCAAGGTCTGATGCGATCCGTGCCGAGGGGTGCGTGGCACATGAGTGGATGTGACTCGAACGGAGCCTCAGGGATAGCGGGCGACCTCCCTGACTAAGTAGCCTTGCACTGCATGGGGTTATCGTGGTGTGGACCATACAAATCCCCAAATCTCGTGGGACTAAGATGAACACAGATACTCAGACATCGGGATCAGGACCGATGGAGTGCACTCCTACTTCTGAATCAGGGTCTAGACCTGAGCAAGAAGTGGGAACTGTAACAGAGAAGTTGGACCAGATTAGGATTAAGGCCTTGTCTGGGGCTCAGAGGAGGAAACTTCTCAAGGAACAGAAGCAAAAGGAAGGAAAAGAATGGCTTCCTAAGCATAAGTGGAGGGAATCAAAAGGGCTTGAGCCCAAGACCCCCAAAAAGAAACTGCCTCAGGTCGAAGGGGATACACAGACCCTAGACGTCAAAGACAGGTGGCAAGAGGGTTAGGGAGGAATCTAAGACTCCCTCCTCTCTGGACAAGCGAGATCCTAAAAGCCTGAGGCAGGAAATAGGGAAAAAAACTATAGTACTGCAGTCTTGATCTTTAGAATGGCGGCTGTCCAAGAAGGATACCCACTACTGAGCATCACTTAGCAGGAGGAGGAGCTCGTGCAGATGGCCCTCTTTGAAGAGATTGGAGGGGGGAACGCTGGTCAAGGACCCAAATTCAGGAGGGTCTATCTGGATCGCAGTGCCCTCATTTTTGTCTACGAGGAGGAGCACTCAGCAGAATGGCTTAAGGACAAGGTGCCCATTTTATCCCCTTGGAAGGATGCAAAGCTGCTGGTCAAGATAGCAACCGAACTCCTGAAGACCGCAAAGGTATCAATATGGGTACAAAAGATCCTTAAGGATGTCCTTCCAAAGACTCTGTTCGAGAAAATAAGGGTCCAGAACCCAAAAGTCTCGACAGAGGATTGGAGGGTAATTAACCAAAAGGTCGTTCCGGATGGACGAACCCTGGTGGTGGAGGTCGGAGAGAAGTCCATGAAGGCAATGCGAGAGCAAGGCCTGGAACTGTTTTTAGCGTTCTCGCAGGTCGCCGTCAGGGTAATCAAAGTCCGTAATGGCAATAATGGCATCAAGATGGGGACTGGAAGTGCTGCAGACCTGCAGCACAGTAAAGGGGACACTGCTGCCCTGAGCCGTCGCCTGGGGAGACAAGAGGTGGACGTGGCCCTGATACAAGAACCCTATTTATACAAACGGGGTGTATCAGGCCTCGGTGGTACTGGAGGTAAGCTGATTTATGCTAGAAATCTAAAAAACTCCAGAACATGCGTTTATGTTAGAAATGTAATACCTTTCATACCAATGATGGATTTTTGTTCCAGGGACCTGGTGACCATCATGATGCTGCAACGTGAGGAAGGTATCACGAGGGGAATCGTTTTGGCCTCAGCATACCTTCCTTACGAAGACAGCTCTCCTCCTTCTTTGGAAGTGAGGAGACTGACAGAAGCCTGCCATCGGCAAGATGACGAACTGTTGGTGGGATGTGATGCTAACGACCACAATCTATCGTGGGGCAGAAAGGACACCAACAGTAGAGGAGAGCACCTTCTTGAATTTCTCCTATCTAACAACTTGGAGATCCTGAATAGGGGTGATGAACCTACATTCAGGAATAGTAGAAGGGAAGAAGTAATTGACATAACTTTTGGTTCCATGATGATGGGAAGTTACGTCAAACAGTGGCATGTGGTCCTGGAGCCATCCTCATCAGATCACATGTATATTAAATTCAAGGTTGAAATGGGAACCAGACAGACCATGGCCTATAGGGATCCCAGGAAAACGGACTAGGGGAGACTTTGATTTTAGCCTATCGGAAATTAAAACTTCGATAAGGAATCCAGCAGAGTTTGAGGAAGTAGCAGAGGCCATAACCTCTGCTATTGTGACCTCATACCAGGACAACTGCTCAATCACCAAGAAGTGCACAAATAGGAGTGTGCCTTGGTGGAATAAGAACCTGGAAATGCAAAGGAAGCAGGTTTAAATTTGCGAGGCGCAAAGTATCGTGAGGCCCTTGTCAATTACAACCTTGCCATCAGACGGAAAAAGGAGGTATACTGGAAGGTATTCTGTGAGGAAGTGGGGGGTACGGCCGCTCAAGCGAGGCTTCATAAAATCCTCACTAGGGTACCAACTAATCCAGGAGGAACATTGAGGAAGGAGGATGGGGAGTATTCAAAGACAGCACATGAAACGCTGGAATTGCTCCTCAAGACTCACTTTCCTCAATATACTCTGGGTGATAACTCAGACCAAAATGCGATTCCTGAGAGACAACGGTTCTCAGGTATTCGCAAAGAGGACTGGGATTTGGCCAAGGAGTGTGTCGATTTCAGTACGGTCCGATGGGCGGTGGGAACATATCAACCGTTCAAGCCACATGGCCCCGATGGAATGTTTCCAGCTCTCCTGAAACAAGCGGGAGAAAATCTTATTAGATTCCTATGCAGGTTTTTCAGGGTTAGCCTATCAGCAGGAATCATTCCCAAAGCCTGGAGGGCAGTGAAGGTTGTCTTCATTCCAAAACCAGGGAGAATTGATCACACCAAGGCCAAGGATATGAGACCAATCAGCCTGTCTTCCTTCATTCTTAAGACATTGGAAAAGCTGGTTAATGTGCATGTTGGAGAAAGGAGGTTAAGTAGGCCTCCTCTACATTCAAACCACCATGCATATCAGACAGGTAAATCATGTGAGGCAGCTCTCCACCAACTCGTTGGGAAGGTGGAGAAAGCACTACACTTTCCTGGACATCGAGGGGGCTTTTAGCAACACGACCTTCGATTCCATTGTTAGGGCAGCAGAGGTGCATGACCTAGGACTAGGTGGACTAGGGCCATGCTCAGTGGAAGATATGTAATGGCTACCATGATGAATGAAAACATGGTAATCAACACCATTAGGGGTTGCCCGCAAGGAGGAGTTTTTTTCCCTTTATTGTGGAATCTAGCGGTGAATGATCTCATTGGAGAATTAAACTCTAGGCAGTACTTTGGCCAAGGATACGCAGATGATCTTGTCATAGTATAACTTGGCAAATTTGCTGACACAGTGAAGAATATGGCACAAGGTGCATTGGACATTGTGGAAGACTGGTGCAGAAAACAGGATCTGGGGGTTAGTCCTAAGAAGATTGTTGTTGTACCATTCACAAAGAAGCATATCCAACATTCAAGTTGGAATCTAAAGCTTTTCAATGAAGCGCTACCTGTGAAGGGGACAGTGAAATATCTAGGGGTTACCCTAGATGAGAAACTGACACGGACCCATTAGGAATATTTACTACAAGGCAAAAGGTACTGTTGTAAGTAATAGGAGAGCTTGTGGCAAAAATTGGGGCCTGAGCCCCAAGGGTATGCACTGGATTTACACCACGATGATTAGACCCAGGATCACCTATGGGGCGGTCGTGTGGTGGAAGAAGGTAGAACAGCAGGTTGCTGCTAAGGAGCTTGGTAAGGTGCAGAGATTAGCCTGCTTAGCCATAACAGGCGGAATTAGCAGCACACCAACTGCTGGGATGGAAACCATACTGGATATGCATAGTTCCATTAAAAGCTCTATTTGCAAAAGATACAGAAATGTTTCAGCCTTTTTCGTCATAGTCATCGGATAAAAATTAAATTCTTGGCTTATCGTCGAATTAACTTTTGTAATCCTTGTCAGCCGCTTGTGTGTGTAACACGCGTGTGACAATAGTCTTCACTGTTACTGTGAAACACTGTACAAACTGCAGCGTGTCATTCAGAACAAGAGGCCTGTAGTGGTAACTGCAAGCGTTGTGCTCCTGCATTACATTGGTTGTCCCTCACATACGGCTCGGCGGACAGCAATTGTGTAGAACAATACATAAGGTCCCATTCTCCCCTTTTGTTGCCCCCCCCCCCCACCCCACCGATAAGGGATATTTATTTCACCTCCTGGCTATTAATCTCTGATCAGAGCGGAGGAGAACAATAGAACTTTATATTCCAAACGTGACATAAAGTCACTCATTTTCAGATTTTGTTATTAAACAGTGTTGTAAGGGACTCTTTAAAATTACAAATGCCACAGGTGGTGATGCGACTGTTATTTATTTACGCGTATCGAACTCGTTTCTGTCAGAATCTACAATCTAGGGTAAAGTTTCGTTCAGTTGTACAACGTCATGACCCTAATGAACTATAGATCAGTTGTTCGGCATGGTCATCACGTTGAGCAATTGAACGAAATAACTAAATAACAGCCGCATAACCACCTGTGGCCTGTGTATTTGAGCAGCGTCCCTTATAGTACGAAAACCTTTATCTTTTGTAACTTCAACCGCCATTCGAATCGAACGTTCTAATATCATTCTTCTTTTTCGCTACACATAATGATGTGTGTTGGACATGGTTTACTTAAGTGAATTTCTTAGAGATTATTTTCTCTATTCTATTCTATTTTCCCTCTATTATTCTATTTAACAGAAATTTTCCTCCCATTTTTGTGAGTAATTCTGTTTCATAAATGACTGTAGTTTGACCGCCATTTTCACACGTTGGATCTTATGCTTCCATTATTACCGCAATATGGTATCATTCATAAACTCGGGGCGATTGTTAGAACCTACAATTTTCTTTTATCTCCCGAGTACGACTATTATTACGAAAATGACATGACCCACAGAAATATTTATTTACTTATGTAATGCACGGTCATAGGCAAAGAAGAGGTATTGTAGAGACTCGCGTCCAGGTTATTAATTGCGCTATTTATATCTATTTCTGATTTTTCCCACTGCATAGTTACATAATAAAATCATCATTTCAAAGATCAGGGTGAGTAGGTATCGGCTTGTCGTATTTTTATATGTCGCTATCTACAAAACCCCATTATCAAAATTTAACGATTAATACTCTTTTAAATACATTTATTCCACCTCATTTTGACTGATTCTTATCGCTATTTTGCTTTGTATTGCTTATCAGTTTGAAATTTCTGATGATTTATTTCCGTCCCGTTAGTTCACGTAGTCAGGTAACGATATATGTTTCTGCAGAAGTTCATCAAAAGATCATCCAGCATACTGTATTGCACACTTGGGTCTTAGCGATCGTCTCTTACTCCTCAAGAAAATCCTGTCATAGGTTCAGCATGTTGACAACAACATACAGCTAAAGACGTTACACGAGGGTTGATTTCACACAAGGCAGACTTGTAAGACACGGAAAACAAAAGTAGAGCCTCTATTATGGGAAGTCTAAATTATTTTGGTGACTATGTCGAAAAAGATCTCAAACATAGCTGTATCTGATAGCAGTGTAGTTTTGCACGGTAGCTTTGTTTTGTTTTAAAAAGGTGGGGAAACTTACTTCCTCCATTTGCCTCGTAGATAACATTGCACCTGTTGTTACCAAAGTGTTGAATGAAATACATTTGTACGGAATCCTCAGTCATTCACTAGCAGACCTGTAACAATCAGTACCTCCATAAATATAATAATATCAGGGTAATCATTTATTTTAATTGTTTGTGTTACCGATAAGATGGCTAGATCTCAGTTTTCTTTATTACAGGCCACACTTCCAGCGATGTTAGACATAATGAGGAAGTGATCTACTGCTCACCGGCTAAGAGTTCAGTTCTGTTGGGATCCATAATGATCTTTTTTGCGTAAGGCGGGGGTTTATGAAATCCCTTGTGAGTGTGTCAAACGTTACTTAGGTCCAACCACGCGCACTGCACATGACTATGCGCCGAACACCAGCCGTATACACGCCTTCATCAGTGCAAGTCTGCAGTAGCCGAACATTGTATTTCTACTGGCTGTGCCATAGATTACCAAGAAGTTAAGCATTTAACCACAGCTTCTTCTTACTGGGATTAAATTATAAAGGAAGCTGTAGAAATACAACTGGCGATCACCTTGCTAAACTGTGACGAAGGATTTCATCTTGACACTGCTTGGAAGCCGCTTTTCTCAAGCCTTTGTACACTTACGACAGACGTTACCACCACTTTTAATGATCGTTTATTTTAAGATCCGTGGATTCGTAGCAGCTCCGTTGAGTTTGCACTCTGCGCTCATATGTTTATCTTGACCTAAGTTTCATCTATGACTAGAGCGGCAGTTAATAATGTGATATCTTCGACACATGTGTATTTTGATCCTCAGTACCTTTGTACCGTGTGATTTTCCGTATAAACAGGCACGCGCAGACGCTGAGAAATCAATCATCGCCTCGCTGTGAGGTTTGCAGCCGAAATATCGGATGAAGAATTGTCGCTGTCCCGGGTGCACTCCCGAAAGTTGATGGAATATTATGTTCGCCGGGAAAACTTCAAGAATCATACGTAGATGTATAACAAACAACTTTCTCAAAATAGATATATCTTCATACGTTTGTCTGTCGTCAAAAAGTAGACACTAATGTGAAGATGGAAAAGTCCATAACGCGTCATTGAAATCATACTATAGGATAACTCAGGGAGAGTTGGACCACTTTTTTCTTTAGGGTAAATTCATCGGTTTTTAAATTTTTTTAACTTCTGGCAGCATTTTCCTACAGATTGGCATGTAAACGTCAGTGGCGTAGCTACGTCACCAAGGGCCCCGGGGCAAAAATGACATTGGGGCCCTCTTTAAACTAAAACCGTAGACGGATGCAAAAGTGTTTCTTCAGCTCCTTACTGCACACTGTAAGAAATAATAAGGAAAAACCTAAATACTGCTAAGTAAATTACGTGTCACGCAACAGATAATATAGTTATAACTGTAGAAGTTTGTTTGTTTGGTATGCTTTTACGCAAAAGTTACTGGGTGCATTTGAATGAAATTTTGCCGAGGGATAGAGTTAGACCTGGGCAGAACATGCAGATACAACGACCCCATGCTCCATACCAATCAGACTTATTTCGTTTAAAGCCGAGTCAAAGAAAGAAGCCGGCCGCGGTGGCCGAGGGGACTAAGGCGTTCCAGTCACGGTCTGCACGGCCACTACGATCGGGGATTCGAATCCCCCTCGGGCATGGATATTTGTGCCATCCTAGTTCGTAAGTAGTTCATAAGTAGTTTGTAAATTTAGGGACTGATGACCCCGTAGTTAAGTCCCATAGACTATACAAACATTTGAACAAAGAAAGAAAATAAAGGAAATATTCGTGTTGGATGGTTTCAGCAATAGGAAGTTGCCGGATTTTGTATGATAAAACACTTTGTTCAAATGTTTGTATAGTCTATGGGACTTAACTACGGGGTCATCAGTCCCTAAACTTACAAACTACTTATGAATTACTTACGAACTAGGACGGCACAAATATCCATGCCCGAGGGGGGATTCGAGCCCCCGACCGTAGTGGCCGTGCAGACCGTGACTGGAGCGCCTCAGTCTCCTCGGCAAAACACTTTGTATTGAGCCATGCCGCAACCAGGCTGTATGAAGTAATAAGTAAAATAACGTAAATCGAATCGACATTTTCGCTTATTATGACTGGGACAGAGGGCAGCGTCTAGAATGCACCATTCAGTATTGTGACAATGTAACCATATTTTCTCTTCTTCTTGCATGCTTTTCAGAGTGCAGTTGGTTACAGCACTTCATTGGGTTACAGCACTCCCTTGGGGGAATTCACTATACAAACAGTTTATTTACCATAATAATACCGTTCTGTAATAATTCAAATGTGGTCACACCGTGTCAAACACACTGCTAGTAATTCGCCGCCATTTATTGTTATATCGCAAAGATTGTCAGCCATGGCAACTCCGACTTCAACCGACAACACTCTAACGATAGGAGGGTCGCGTCATAGGGGACAAGCAAAAGATATTGTTATGTTTATATTCTGAGGTGGGAATAAAATTTGGATTTCACTTCATACATTTGAGGTTTGTTGCTCAGGGTTCAAAAAGTTAATAAAACTTGAAAATCCTTCATTCAACTAAAATATTATATACAGTAGATCGTCGATTATCCGAAGTAATTGGAAGACATGGATGTTCGGAAAACCGATTATTGGTATAATCAAACTGTACATTTCTATTTGCCAATAAGAAGTACTGTAGAGTAAATGTATTCATTCAGTATTTGGAGGTGCTCGATCCTTCGCACTGTGCCAAGCGGCACGCCGCAACACTTGGAAGGCGCAGTGAGCAGCTTTGAGCTGCTTCTGCTGCAACGCCGACTGAGGTGTGCCGATTGTTGTACACAGCAACTGGCGACTTGGAAGATCAGCAGCACCACCGAGCGGCGTCTAGTGAAGGCCACACTAAAAGCAATGTTCCGCCACCCGGTGGCCCAAAGCGGCTACTGTGGCAAACTTGGTTTGAGGGCAGATGGAGATAATGGACGGCAGGGTGGGAAAGAAAAAACAAAATATCGATAGCCTACTCTCGTAGGCCGAGGGGCCCCTAGAGCTCGGGGGCTCCGGGGCACTGCCCCGCCTAGCCCTATGATAGCTACGCCACTGGTAAACGTACGTACAGTACATTATTGAGGCCCTCCTACTCAAATTGCAAGTCCTACAACGAATAAAAATATACATCAGCGGTCCATCTCACGAGTAGGTGTATGTGTGAGATGGACCAGTGCAGGGGGAGAGAAGGACCACGTAAATGATTGCTACACGTGAAGAAAAGAGTGACTGGAAATCACATATCTTTATTGGAATATGTAGTAATGAATATAGTAAGACATTTCAGACCAAAACAATTTTATCAGTTTTTGGTAAATAGTAAGCGAACACTCGATTTTAATTGATTGATCTCTACATGGTGCAAAACCTCGCTCTTCAAGTTCCTTAATGTGAGCGATGACTTTTCGTTCATTCTCAATACCCAGTAAAGGCTGAGGTCCCATACAACCGTTAGAATAATTTTTTGACTGCAGTCTTCTTTTCAATGTAGTTTTAGGTGTACCAAAAGCATTGACAAGTATGATATTATCGCGCGCAGCATGTATAATCTTCATTAATCCATCTTCGGTCCATTAGCCTTGCTCATAAATCCGGTCCTTTTGTAATTAGTGTGCATTCTTCTGAAAGATAAAAATACCAACTATGCGAAAATATGTTATTCGATAAATTTTTAAAATATTAATGTAAGTTCCATAGTTACTTAGATATATTTAATTGTGTTCCATCTATCCCTAGTTAAAATGCATGGTCCGTCAGTGTTGTTGTTGTTGGTTTGGTTTTAGAGGGACTAAACTGCGAAGATCATCTGTCCCCCGGTCCATCACTCACAAATAGAACTGGTCCATCTATCCCGATTGTCTGGGAGAGATGGACCACCTCGATTTCAGTTTTTAATTTTAGAGCTTGGTGGTCATTTTAGGTTAGGTACATGCCAACACATTTTTAAGCTTTTAGTAATAAAACTGCAGGAATAGTGTGCAATCTGTGCCATAATACTAAAAGAACGTAACTACATGATAAAACTTTTCGACTTACCAAAAGAGAAAATGTGATTTCTTATCCTGAACTAAGATGATAAAGACAACAACACTTTTGCCCGACGTTCGTTCAACAAAGAGCTTACTCACGAGTGAACGGTGCTGCTCTCTAGCGGCGCATTCCCAAAATACGTCACTGGTCCGTCTCACCCAGTGGTCCAACTGATACTGAGTTACTTGAAGTGTAAAAAATTTTGCGATCTAGCCAGCTAATCGGTGGCACTAGCAATTAGTTTCATCATGGTCAACTGTCTCCTCCACGACTGTAGGCCTATATCGCTTTTACAACAATAATTTATTTGATTCGTAGGGATAAGATATAACAAGTATAAGGTAATAGTCATTGCCTTACAGTTTCAGAGTATATCCACCAGCTGTGCCGGACACCATAAAAAGGACGCAGCGCAAGTTACCGACCCCCTGCGAGCCCATCGATCACCCGTCCCTCCCCCCTCCGCAAAGTCATCGGCGAGAAACGAGCATATGTTGATTCGGCATCAGAAATAATAAACATACACGGAAACCCTTTATTCGACTGGCGCCCGCGCGCTTCCGCCGAGTTGTTTTTGCCGGGACGTAACGGCGGAGTTTTCTCAAAAAAGAGGGAGAGAACGAGGAAAAAAAGGAGAAGTGGAATTGGCGTCATCTGTGCATTTCCCATTGCGCTGCCATGCGGACGAAGAGAAGCAAGCAGAAAGAGAGAGAGAGAGAGAGAGAGAGAGAGAGGGCGAGAGGGGTTGGTGGTGGGGGAGGGGTGGCGCTGAAAGCCGCTCTTACCCTGTCTGCGCTCCTTTCCTGCCGCCACGGTCGCTTCCTCCCCCTCCTCTTCCCCTCCGTTCCCCCTCCACCCGCGCCCCACACCCCTCGGCCTTGCAATCCCGCTCCCTCCCCGGCACTCACTCAAACTTTTTCCTTTAGCGTACCCCTTGCAATAATACAACATCCGGGTAATTGAAATTCCGAGTACAGCCCCCCTGGAGCGGGGGTTCCCGGGCCGGCCGCGGCCGCTGCCAGCGCAACATCTGTGCCGCACCGGGCGGCCGGCGCGCTGTTTTGTTTCGGAGACGCTTCAATTGTCGCATCAGCGGAACGGCGCGCACCCCTCTCATCGCGATATTAACTGGGGGCCTTTCTGCGCCGCTAAAATGCATCCAGTGTCGCGCCGGGCGCTAGCCGCGACGGGGGAAAACGTAGCGGGGCGTCCGCGGCTTAAATAGCCGAGAGGTGTGCCAGGGTACTAGCAGGTGGCACCCTTCTCGCCCTCAATTGCACCCTCAGTCTGCAAATGGAATTAATGTCGCACCACTCCTGCTCGATTTTATCTCTGTTACAAACACTTTGCGTGAGTGGTGCTGAACAGCCCTTGGGAATGTTAATAAACCACATTGTAGACTACGCGGCTGTACCGTACCTCACAAACGGCTTTTAATCAAATTGCGTGGTTATGGTATATCGCCCCAAATTTGCAACTGGATAGGCGATTTCCTGTCAGAGAGGACACAGTTCGTAATAATCGATGGTAAGGCATCGACTGAAACGGAGGTGATACCGGGCGTTCCACAGGGTAGTGTTTTTGGTCCACTGCTACTCCTTATTTGTTGTTGTTGTAGTCTCCAGTCCGCAGACTGGTTTGATGCAGCTCTCCACGCTACCCTGTCCCGTGCAAGTCTCACACGGAAGCATCTTTCACTCGTTCGACACCTTGTTCATGCTTAGTCGTCCGATACTTTTCGCATTGAAAAGACAGCATATATCTTCATATTGACGGTACCATCTACGGGTGTTGTTATCACTTGGAGGAGCACATTGAAACTCCATGTGGAACGGACTTTACGCTCTAATTACAGATTCCTTCTTTGCAAACTGTAACAAATAACACGCTTTCTCTTCTCCACTTGGCATCTTGTTTACCATCACTTTAACGAGAGTCAGAGAAACCAGAGCAAGAGCGAGCGCACGAACAGTTCTAGGACAAACTGTTGTTGTTGTGGTCTTCAGTCCGCAGACTAGTTTGATGCAGCTCTCCACGATACCCTGTCCTGTGCAAGTCTCTTCATCTGAGAATACGTTCGGCAACCTACATCATTTTGAAACTGCTTAATATATTCGTCCCTCGGTCTCCCTCTACGATTTTTACCCCACACGCTTCCTTCTAAGTTGACAATTCCTTGATGTCTCAGAATGTGTCCAACCAGTGTATCCCTCCTATTAGTCAGGATATGACAGAAACTCCCATTTCTACCCGATTCGGTTGAGCACCTCCTCATTAGTTACGTGATCTACCCATCTAATTTTCATCATTCGTCTGTAGCACCACATATCAAAAGCTTCTATCATCTTTTTATCAGAACTCCTTATCGTCCACGTTTCACTCCCATACAATGCTACACTCCAGACAAATGCTTTCAGAAAGCACTTCCTAACATTTAAATTAATATTGGATGTTCACAAGTTTCGCTTCTTTAGAAACGCTTTTCTTCCCATAGCCATTCTGCATTTTATATCTTCTGTACTTCGGCCATCAGAAGTTATCTTGCTAGCCAAATAACAAAATTCATCTACTACTTTTATTGTCTCATTACCTAATCTAATTCCTTCAGCATCGCCTGATTTTCTGACATTTTATACCATTACCCTCGTTTTACTCTTGTTAATGTTCTTTATTTACATGAACGATTTAGGGGAAAATCTAAGTAGCTCTCTTAGGTTGTTTGCAGATGACGCCGTTATTTACGGTCTAGTAAAATCATCTGAAGATCAAAACGAACTGTTCAAAATGTTCAAATGATTGTAAAGTCTATGGGACTTAACTACGGGGTTATCAGTCCCTAAACTTACAAACTACTTATGAACTAACTAAGACTAAGGACGACACAAATATTCATGCCCGAGGGGGGATTCGAACCCCCGACCGTAGTGGCCGTGCAGACCGTGACTGAAGCGCCTCAGTCCCCTCGGCCACCGCGGCCTGCAAAACGAACTGCAGAACGACCTGAATAACATATCACTATGTTGTAAAAATTGTCAATTGACTCTAAATAATAAGTGTGAAGTCGTCCACATGAGTTGTTGTGTTGTTGTGGTCTTCAGTCCAGAGACTGGTTTGATGCAGCTCTCCACCCTACTCTATCCTGGGCAAGCCTTTTCATCTCCTCATAAGAACAACAACCCACATCCACTTGAATCTGCTTACTATACGCGTCTCTTGGTCTCCCTCTACGATTTTTACCCCACACACTTCCACACGAAAAGAAATCCGATAAACTTTGTTTACAAGATAAATCAATCAAAAGTGAAGGCCGCAAACTCCACTAAATACCTAGGAATTACTATTACTTCATACTTAAATTCGAAAGAACACGTAGATAATGTTGTTAGAAGGGCGAACTAGAGACTGCGTTTTATTGGCAGAACCCTTAAAAGATGCATCAGAACTACAAAAGAAACTGCATACACTACGCTTGTCCGTCCTTTTTTAGAGCATTGCTGCCCAGTGTGGGATCCTTATCAGATGGGTTTGACGAAGCACATCGAAAGAGTCCAAAGAAGGGCAGCTCGTTTCTTATTGTCACGATACAGGGGAGACAGCGATACAGAAATGATACAGGACCTGGGATGGGAATCATTACAACAACGGCGCTTATGGTTGCGACGTGGGCTACTTACGAAACTCCAATCGCCAACATTCTCCTCCGAATGCGAAAATATATTGTTGACTCCCACTTACATAGGTAGAAATGATCATCGGGTTTCTTTCTTCCCTCGCGCTAATCGATAATGGAATGGGAGATAAATAGTATAATGGTGTTTCGATGAACCTTCTGCCAGGCACTTAAATGTGATTTTCAGAGTATCCCATGTAGATGTAGATGTAGATGCATTTTAAAAGATTTGAGTAGAAACAAGGTCACTGGAGAAGATGAAGTCCCGTCCGAACTGCTATTATCGTTAAAGGAGAGCCAGTCATGAACAAATTTTTCCACCTGGTATGCGAGATGTATGAGACGGAGGAAATACCCTCAGACTTCAAAAAGAATATAGTGATTCCAGTTCCTAAGAAAGCAAATACAGACTAATGTGAAAATTACATAACTATCAGTTCAATAAGTCAAGGTTGCAAAATACTGACACGAATTATTTACAGACGAATGGAAAAACTGGTGGAATCCGACCTTGGGGTAGATCAATTTGGATTCAGGAGAAATGTAGGAATAAGCGGAGCAATGCTCATATTATAACTTATCTTAGATTGACTAATGGGAAACCAACGATTTAGCGTTTGTGGATCTGGAGAAATCTTTTGACAATGTAGACTGCAATACACTTTCTCAGATTCTGAAGGTAGCAGGGTAAAATGTAGGGATCGAGGAGTTATATTCAACTTGTACACAGACCAGACAACAATTATTAGAGTCGAAGATCGTGAAAAGGTTGCAATGATTGGGAAAGGAGTCAGACAGGGTTTTAGCCTTTCCCCAATGTTGTTCAATTTGTACGTTGAGCAATCTGTGAAGGAATGCAAGGATAAATTTGGAGAGGGAATCAAAGTCCAGGAATAGGAATAAAAGCCTTTTGTAAGGCAGTTTCTTTAGTAGAATTGCAAATCTTCTAAGTGTTTTCCCAATGAAACATAACCTTGGTTTCTCCTAACCTACAATATTTTTATGTGTTCTTTCCAATTTAAGTTTTTCGTAATTGTTATTCCTCGGTATTTAGTTGAATTGACGCCCTCTTTTAGTGGTGATGTGGATGATCTCACACTTATCATTATTAAGAGTCAGTCTCCAATTTTTGCAACATGCAAGATGTCTTTCCTAAATCATTTTTAGTTGTTTTACATCTTCTAGTCAATAAATGACAGCATCATCCGCGAACAGTCCAAGACAGTTCCTCAGATTGTCTCCTAAATCCTTTATAAAATTAAGGAACACCAGGGGCCCTAAAAAACTTCCCTGGGAACGCCCTATATGACTTCTGTTCGATGACTTACCGTCAGTTACAACGAACTGTGTCCTTTCTGACACGAAATCACGACTCCAATCGCACAACTGTGGCTATATTCCATAAGCAGGCAGTTTGATTTGAACACGATTTTGAGGTACAATGATAAAAGCCTTATGTAAATCCAAAAATTGCGGAGTTTATTTGATATCCCTTGTTGATAGCAATGATCTCATTATGTGGGTAAAGAGGTAGCTGTGTTTCACAGTATCGATACTTTCTGAATCCCTGTTGACTATGGATCAATAGGTCGTTCTCTTCGAGGTAGTTCATAATATTTTAGGAACGTAAATCTTCTAAAATCCTGCTGCAAACCGTGTCATTCCTTAGATTACTGAAAAGTACGTTTCATTGTCCATTTTACCTTGTAATGTTTCGGAACATATGAAACGTCGTATTTAACCGACAACACAGCCGTCTTCGGCGAATAGGAAATGATGAATGAAGCAATACCTAAGAGTTTTTTATTTTGTTGTCGAGGAATCCGAATCTTCAATAAAAATGGAGATTGATATTTAAGAATTCCAAATTGCCATCTTCTCCTCATGGGTCGGGGTTGGTGGTTTGATTTCAGGTGATGCAGATATCCGCTTTGGAGATATTCAATTACTGTATCAGACATTTTTGGGTACGATGTGTATTTTTCGACTTACCATATATCGCCGCGAATCCATGTGAACATTTGTCACACATATTCATCGTGGGTGCATCACACAATACTTATAGATCACGGATGCTAGGATAAATGGAAGTAATCACAATGTGTATGCGCAACAGCAAGCCGCACTGCTGGCGCCAAAGACAGAGTACAACAAACCATTACTTACTAGCTCGCATTTTCCGTAACGTGTTGTAATTGCGTTTACGGATGAAAGCATGGTTGTATACAGTAGTCTGAATTTTTATTTGTTACTGGCGATTCAGTACAGAGCTTTGGCGTACTACCGGTATATTAACGAATTTTTGGAATAAGTTTCAAGAAAAAATGATGCTCTACTGCTCTATGCAGGTTGTACTAACCATAGGCGGAAAATTAAAATCTATGGCCGAAATGAAAATGGATAAATGATTTTCATTTTCCCTTGCATGTTCAATGTATTTTACTGACGAAAATTGTGATAGGGCTTAGAAAAGTGAACTGTTTACACTTCTCTCGAAACACAAGTTGCATACTGACCCTATTCCAACTCAAAATCTATTACTTTCCGGTGACCATATAAAGTCTAGAAATAAGCCCAGAAATGAGAGAAATATTCGAGGACGTACACGAGGCTATTGTAGAGTAGTATATAGACTACTGGCCATTAAAATTGCTACACGAAGAAGAAATGCAGATGATAAAAGGGTGTTCATTGGACAAATGACATGTGATACATTTTCACGCAATTTGGGTGCATAGATCCAGAGAAATCAGTACCCAGAACAACCACCGCTGGCCGAAATAACGGCCTTGGTACGCCAGAGCGTTGAATCAAAGAAAGCTTGAATGGCGTGTATAGGTACAGATGCCCATGCAGCTTCAACACGATACCACAGATCATCAAGATTGTGACTGTCATGTTGTGACGAGCCAGTTACTCGGCCACCATTCATCAGAAGTTTCCAATTGGTGAGAGATCTGTAGAATGTACAGGCCAGGGGAGCAGTCGAACATTTTCGGTATTCAGGAAGTCCCGTACAGGACCTGCAACATTCGGTCGTTCATTACCTGCTGAAATGTAGGGTTTCGCAGGGATCGAATGAAGGGTTGAGCCACGGGTCGTAACACATCTGAAATGTAACGGCCACTGTTCAAAGTGCCATCGATGTGAACAAGAGGTGACCAATAGCACCACATACCATGGCACCGGGTGATACGCCAGTATGGCGATGACGAATACACGATTCCAATGTGTGTTCATCGTGATGTCGCCAAACACATTAAGATGCAGTAAACAGAAACTGGATTCATCCGAAAAAATGACGTTTTACCATTCGTGCACCCATGTTCGTTGTTTCGCTCCTATCTGTGATGCAGCGTCTGTGATAGTCCATGCTGCTGCAAACTCGTCGAACTGTTCGTGTTGATGGTTGTTGTCTTGGAAACGTCCCCATCTGTTGACTCAAGGATCGAGATGCGGCTGCACGATTAGTTACAGCCATGCGGATAAGATGCCTGTCATCTTGACTGCTAGTGATACGGGGCCTTTGGGATACAGCACGGTGTTTCGTATTGCCTTCCTGAACGCACCGATTCTATATTCTGCTAACAGTCATTGGATCGCGACCAACGCGAGCAGCAATGTCACGATACGATAAACCGCAATCGCGATAGGCTACAATCCGACCTTTATGAAAGTCGGAAACGTGGTGGTACTCATTTCTCGTCCTTACACGAGGCATCATAACAACATTTCACCAGGCAACGCCGGTCAACTGCTGTTTGTGTATGAGAAATCTTTTGGAAACTTTCATGTCAGCACGTTGCATGTGTCGCCACCGGCGTTAGCCTTGTGTGAATGTTCTGAAAAGCTAATAATTTGCATATCACAGCATCTTCTTCCTGTCGGTTAAATTTCGCGTCTGTAGCACGTCATCTTCGTGGTGTAGCAATTTTAATGGCCAGGAGTGTATTTTACTGGTAAATATACGTGGGTTGGAACTGAAATAACGGCAACACTGCTGCGGAAACACTGTGCAATGGAATCTGCTATTCTCGCTGATAGCACACGTTGAACACATACCTACCTTACTTCCGAGCAAATGGACTCTCCCGTCCCACGTCACCGGCGTACGCACAATTGAGGGAAAACAGTCGAACTATGAGCGAGCGGTCTAACGTAACGCTATCAGTATGTTTTCTAAACAGTAACAACGGAGTTGGAAGGAGATTGAATATGCCAGAGGTCGTACAGCATGACAGTGTCATCACCTGTGACCAGATTTGCTAAAAATGCGATAAAAGCGGCAATATTGTCTGCGAAACCCACCCATCATTCTGCATGACAGTGCACGGGCGTATACAACGCAAGATGTGGATGCTCTTTTCGGTCTTTGGGAATGTAAAGTACTGTACCATTCACCATACTCCCCGGAATTAAGTACTTGTGTCTTTGATTTGATCCTGACGATGGCATATGCTTCAGCACTGTTTCAGAGGCAGTAGACCCCTCCATTCGCACCATCAACAGAACAGGCGATGCTAACGGCATGCTAGGCCTTCTACATAGCTAGCAAAGGGTTCTAAACAACGTTGGTGACTACTTTGAAGGATAGAAACAGGTTCAAAGATTTAACGCTTTTGTATCGGTTGTCAATAAATATTTGTCACTGTTTTAAGTTCCAACCCTCGTATTACTAATTACGAAATCACTATAAAACTTCAACATGTTCAAATGTTATGAGACTTAACTACGGGGTCATCAGTCCCTAAACTTACAAACTACTTATGAACTACTTACGAACTAGGACGGTACAAATATCCATGCCCGAGGGGGGATTCGAACCCCCGACCGTAGTGGCAGACCGTGACTGTAGCGCCTCAGTCTCCTCGGCCACCGCGGCCGGCTATAAAACTTCGAATTCGAAAACAAACAGTCCTTGAAAACTACAATGCATCGTTATTAAGGAAATCAAGTGAAAGATCTGAAAAAAGAGAATGAAGGATGTCGATTTACAGCAGTGTATCGTGTAGCTCAAAGTTATTGAAAGTAAAACATTTTTCTATAAGTGGTAATAGATCTTTTTCCGCGCACAGCAAGTAGTAATTAAAAGATGCTGTACTACCTGCAGTTCTGAAGATGTTGTGAAGGCTGCGACAGTATTTTGAATGTCTTATAACGCGTTTCTTTCAATTAAAGAATGACCTGACGAACTAAGCAATTCATCAGGTTTTATTGATTTCATACTGCCAGTCGCGGTGGCCGAGGGGACTGAGCGCTCCAGTCACGGTCTGCACGGCCCCTACGGTCGGGGGTTCGAATCCCCCCTCGGGCATAGATATTTGTGCCGTCCTTAGTGTAAGTTAGTTGATAAGTAGTTTGTAAGTTTAGGGACTGATGACCCCGTAGTTAAGTCCCATAAGCTTAACAAACATTTGAACATTTTTTGATTTCGTACTTAGTAATTAAAGTAATTAAGAAAATGCGAAATAAACCATTTTCTTTGCTTTGATTAAATGAATGTATAACCCATGATGATCGTGTGATATTCTAGTGTTTCTCCAGGTATTTGCATTCAAAGCCTGTATGAGCCTCTTCCCCCTTCCCAAAAAATACCGTTTGATATGGCGGCAGAAGTTGATGTCCTTCAGAGGGTGCACTTGAACTAGTTGTTCCGTCCTACCGAAAACTGTTTATTAACCACTTACCTCTAGCAGCTTTTCTTTTCAGCAGTCCGTACCTGTTTGAAAATTAATATGTAGTTCAGCAGTAATAATCTTTAATTAATTACGGTACCTTTTTTATATGGATGACGGATACTGTTACTTTATGAAATGAGTATTACACGGATTTTACCTGAATGAAATGATATTGAAATATTGCTGTATAATACAATTGACTGCCGAGACCGTACTATAATGGCCTACCCCTACAGGCTTCATAAGTACAACCTTAATTATTAATTCCACTTTATGCTAATAAAAGCCTTATCACCGGAAATGGACATCAATTGATTACGATTAAGCGACGATACGTTTCTCTACTAAATTTCCTTTATAAAGAACCAAAGATATTGATACAAATGTCTAATATCATGTACAGCTCCCGCAAACACGTAGAAGTGCCACAAAATGATGTGTCATGGACTCGCGTAGTGTAATCCGTACGAGTACTGTAGGATGGGGTAGGGATTGGAGATATCGTATGAATATCGGGTGACAAGGCATCCCATACACTGAACGTTGATATTTGGTGAGAAGCGAAGGTGTTTAAACTCAGAAGAGTGTTCCTGGAGGCACTCTATACCTATTATGGACGGGTGGGGTATCGTATTGTCCTAACGTAATTGCCCAAATATTTCTAAGTTCACAATTGACAATAATGGATGCGCACGTAGGTGTAACCTGTGAAAGTCGCATCTAGACGTATCAGGGGGCCCATAGCACCTCATCTTCACACGCCCCACACCATTTAAGGACCTCCATTAGTTTGAACAGTCGCCTCCTGATAATCATGGTTCCTGGATACATGAGGTTGTCTCCATACCCGTACACGTCCATCTGCCTCATACATTTGAAAAAAAATAAAATAAAGAAAAAGGACTCGTCAGATTAGTTAATATGTTTTCAGTCATCAGTAGTACAATGTCTGTGTTGATAGGCCCAAACGAGGAGTAAAGATTTGTGTCGTGCAGTCAGCAAGCGTACACGAGTGTGACTTTGACTCCGAAGGCCCATATCGATGATGTTTCTTTGAATGGTTCGTGTGCTGGCAATTATTGATGGCCCAGCACTAAAATCAGCAGCAATTTGCGGAAGGGCTGCACTTCTGTCAAGCTGAATATTCTATTCAGTCACCGTTGGTCGTTCTTGCAGAATTTTTTTACTGCCGCAGCCATGTCGCAGATTTGATGTTTCATCGGATTCCCGATATTCACGGCGTTCACGTGAAATCGTGAAATGGTCGTACGGGGAAATCCAGAATGAAACCCATTTCAGTAGTGATAGCCTACCACTATAACAACACTAACGGGTCTATCACCTGCGCCAGACTCCTGTTGCCATTTAGAGGCGTTGCCAAACGCAGTGGCGTACTCAGAGTGTTTATATGTCTCAGAGTGTTTCATGTGTTTATATGTGTTTATATGAGTCGCCCAGCGGACGTCGTCCAGAGCACACCTCTCCAGTGGTTTAGCAATAACTTATCAGTTGTAAGTGTAACCGGCTTCTCTCTAGAAGCTACATATTTTAACTTTTCAGTGCGTTTTCCCTTGAGTTCATTAAATTTATTGTGTGCTCGCGTTTTTATTTCATTCATATTCACGTTAAATATCTGGTTAGTGTATTATTCCGCCGTGTGAACTGCGTCACGACAGTCGTCTGTCTTTATTTTCTGATTAGAAGTGACATATAGTATTTTGATTTTCGTCTGCACTTTCTCGTCTCAATTTTTAAAGTTATACTGAGCTGTCGTGCGTATTGGATTCACATCCGCGTTTTAACGAACAGTGTAGTTTTCCTTTGAACGCATCGCGATTGTAGTTTTTGTTTTGTTGGCACTGTAATCATGAATAGGGACTGTGACTGCTGTGTGCGGATGGAGTCTGAGCTGGTGACACTTCGCTCCCAGCTTCAAGCTGTGTTAACCTCGGTTGCACAGTTGGAAGCTGCGATCGATGGGCGTCGTTGTTGTTGGCCGGCAGTGGGCACCGAACGGACTCCCGTCGTCTCCACCGATCGGCCTGCGGCAGCGACATGCCCTGAAACTGCTAGCAGTGAGGCAGTCATCCCACCCGTGGTTGCGTGGGAGGTTGCTCCAGTGCGTGGCAGGAGGCGCAAGACAATCCGGGAGACCGATCGTGAGGCCTCCCCGGTTCGTCTTGCGAACAGGTTTGAGGCGCTGTCTGCTCAGGACGACGTTCCTGAGTCGGATGGTGTCTCTCACCATGTCACCACCCAGCCTGCAAGATCCGGGCTTTCACAGAGGGGGGGTTTACTTGTAGTTGGGAGCTCCAACGGTAGGCGGGTGATGGAGCCCCTTAGAGAGATGGCTGCCAAGGAAGGGAAGAAGGCTAACGTGCACTCCGTGTGCATACCGGGTGGAGTCATTCCAGATGTGGAACGGGTCTTCCCGGATGCCATGAAGGGTACGGGGTGCAGCCAACTGCAGGTGGTGGCTCACGTCGGTACCAATGATGTGTGTCGTTTCTGATCTGAAGAGATCCTCTCAGGTTTCGAGCGGCTAACTGAAGTGGTAAAGAATGCCAGTCTTGCTTGCAAGATGAAAGCAAAGCTCACCATCTGCAGCATAGTTGACAGGACCGACTGTGGACTTCTGGTACAGAGCCGAGTGGAGGGTCTGAATCAGAGGCTCAGACGGTTCTGCGACCGTGTAGGCTGCAGATTCCTTGACTTGCGCCATCGGGTGGTGGGTTTCCGGGTTCCGCTGAATAGGTCAGGAGTCCACTATACGCAGGAAGCGGCTACACGGGTAGCGGGTGTGTGTGGCGTGGACTGGGCGGTTTTTTAGGATAAAGAGCTTCGGGGAAATAGAAAAATGGGCAATCTCAAAGGGTTCAGGTGAATCACAGGAGAAATGTAGATCCGGAAACTATCGGTATAACAGTTGTAAATTGTCGTAGCTGAGTCGGAAAAGTTCCAGAACTGCAAGCGTTAATAGAAAGCACCGAAACACACATCATTATAGGCAGCGAAAGTTGGCTCAAGCCGGAAATAAGTTCAGAAGAAGTATTTTCAAAAGATCTATCGGTATTCAGAAAGGGTAGATTAAACAAAATAGGTGGGGGCGTGTTTGTCGCCGTCAAAAGTAGTATTTCATGTAGCGAAGATGAAGTTGATAGTTCGTGCGAGCTATTATGGGTAGAGGTTGTACCCGAAAATCGTAAGAAATTAATAATCGGTTCCGTTTACCGGCCTCCCGACTCTGACGATACAATAGCAGAAAGGTTCAAAGAATACCTGAGTCTAATTACAAAAACGTACCCGACTCACACGATAATAGTAGGTGGTGATTTTAATTTACCCTCGATCGGTTGGCGAAATTATATTTTCAAAATCAGCAGGTAGGCATAAAACATCGTCCGAAATTGTACTCAACGCATTCTCTGATAATTACTTCGAACAATTAGTTCATGAGCCAACTAGAATTGTAAATGGATGTGAAAACACACTTGATCTCTTAGCAACAAATAATCCTGAGCTCATAACGAGCATCAAAACGGATACAGGTATTAGTGAACACAGAGCTGTCGTAGTGAAATTGAATATCGAAAGTCCCAAAGCTACCAAAAATAAACGCAAAGTATATTTGTTTAGGAAAGCAGATAGAAACAAAATACATTGCTTCTTGAAAGACAGCTTCCACTCGTTTCTAACACTAAACGTAGGTGTAGACCAGATGTGGCTCAAAATCAAAGAACTGGTATCGACAGCAATTGAAAGTTTTATACCTAATAAATTAATAAAAGAAGGAGGCGATCCCCCTTGGTACACAAAACAGGTCAGGACACTGTTGCAAAAGCAAAGGAAAAGGCATACTAAATTTAAACGAACACGAAATCCCCAGGATTTGCGATCGTACTCAGAAGCTCGAAATTTAGCGAGGATTTCAATGCGAGATGCCTACAATATTTATCACAACGAAACTCTTTCTCGTAATTTGTGTGACTGATGACCCCGTAGTTAAGTCCCGTAAGCTTAACAAACAATTGAATTGAACTCGTAATTTGACTGAAAACCCAAAGAGATTTTGGTCATATGTTAAATATACTCGGGGCAAGTCACAAACAACACCTTCACTACATGATAGTAATGGCGATCCTGCCGATGACAGCGCTACTAAAGCAGAGTTACTAAACTTAGCTTTTAGAAACTCATTCACCAAAGAAGACAAAACCAATATTCCAGATTTCGAATTACGAACAGATGCCGTATTGAGTAACATAGAAGTAGATATCATCGGAGTAGTGCAGCAACTAAAATCACTTAACAAGAACAAGTCTTCTGGTCCGGATTGTATACCCATTAGATTTCTATCTGATTATGCTGAAGTGATAGCTCCTTACTTAGCAGTCACATACAACCGCTCTCTCATAGAAGGATCTGTACCAAAAGATTGGAAAGTTGCACAGGTCACACCTATATTCAAGAAAGGCATTAGGAGTAACCCACTAAACTACAGGCCTATTTCATTGACGTTAATTTGCAGCAGGGTTTTGGAACATATCCTTTATTCAAATATTATGATTTATCTCGAACAGAACGATCTATTGACCCAAGGTCAACACGGATTTATAAAATATCCTTCATGTGAAACACAACTAGCTCTTTATTCACACGAAGTGATGGGTGCTATCGACAAAGGTTCGCAAATCGATTCCGTATTTCTTGATTTCCAGAAAGCTTTTGACACCGTACCTCACAAACGGCTTTTAATCAAATTGCGTGGTTATGGTATATCGCCCCAAATTTGCGATTGGATAGGGGATTTCTTGTCAGAGAGGACACAGTTCGTAGTAATCGATGGTAAGGCATCGACTAAAACAGAGGTGATATCGGGCGTTCCACAGGGTAGTGTTATTGGTCCTCTGCTGTTCCTTATTTACATAAACGATTTAGGGGAAAATCTAAGTAGCTCTCTTAGGTTGTTTGCAGATGACGCCGTCATTTACCGTCTAGTAAAATAATCTGAAGATCAAAACCAACTGCAGAACGATCTGAATAAGATATCAGTATGGTGTAAAAATTGGCAATTGACTCTAAATAATGAGAAGTGTGAAGTCGTCCACATGAGTACGAAAAGAAATCCGTTAAACTTTGTTTACAAGATAAATCAATCGAATGTGAAGGCCGCAAACTCCACAAAATACCTAGGAATTACTATTACCTCAGACTTAAATTGGAAAGAACACGTAGATAATATCGTGGGAAAAGCGAACCAGAGATTGCGTTTTATTGGCACAACCCTTAAAACATGCAACAGAACTACTAAAGAAACTGCATACACTGCGCTTGCCCGTCCATTTTTCGAGTATTGCAGTCCAGTGTGGGATCCTTATCAGGTGGGTTTGACGGAGGACATCGAAAGAGTCCAAAGAAGGGCAGCTCGTTTCGTATTGTCACGATACAGGGGAGACAGCGTTACGGAAATGATACAGGATCTGGGATGGGAATCATTACAACAACGGCGCTTATCGCTGAGGCGTGGGTTACTTGCGAAACTCCAATCGCCAACATTCTCCTCCGAATGCGAAAATATGTTGTTGCCTCCCACTTACATAGGTAGAAATGATCATCAGAATAAAATAAGAGAAATCAGAGCTGGAACAGAGAGATTCAGGTGTTCTTTCTTCCCGCGCGCTATTCGAGAATGGAATGGGAGATAAATAGTATAATTGTGGTTCGATGAACGCTCTGCCAGGCACTTAAATGTGATTTGCAGAGTATCCCATGTAGATGAGGATGTAGATATGTCTCTGTGTTTGTGTATGGATGCGTATACCTATTTCTTTGGCTCTTTAGTGATTCTTTCGCGGTGTACTACGGTAAGAAGCAGTAATTGTATTGTACTAACAACATTTAGGGTTCAAGAAATACTCTCTTTCTATATTATAACCACCACTTTGATTTTAGCGCCAGAGAGCGTCTGACGTGATGTACTGAATTTATCAGGTGATGAATCAAATGTTGAGAATAAATTTTTATGATATTCAATTTTTGTTTTGTTTTATTTTAAGTGTTATTTTTAAATTTTATTTATTTTATAAGATAAGAAGTTGAATTTATTAAATAAAATTAATGTAACTGAAAATATAATAAATAGTGAAAGTATGTGTAGGCAGGCATACTACCTCTGGGGTTGGATGCATATGACGGGCAAGAGGGAGGGACAGAAAGAAAGAGAGGGAGGGAGAGAGAGAAGTGCATAGTCTTTACCTACAAGAGAGTTTATTAACTATTCATCAATCATCAACAACTATTTATTTTTTTGGGGCTTCGTGATGGTGCTTTCTACCAGATCTTGGTGCGGGACAATGTAAGTAAATGCGACCTCGCATCGGAGCAACTATCGCACACGTTAATCAGAACATACAGTGGGAAGAATAAGTCTATCACTTAGATATCCAATTTACAACAGATGGCATATACACCTTGAAACCTGCTAAAAAGTTACTAAAACATTGGGTGCGAATATTTCTGCATATCCCTATTTCTGTGCGTGATCTGCCACTGCCACAAATAATATAGTCAATATATACAGAATGTGTGTGATAGTCATTAACAGCTTTCTCATTGACTAAGAAAAGCGTTTCTAGGTACAGAAATCTATTATTTACGATCTCTTCTGTTTTCATTGCTCGTTTCACTAAGCTCTCGTTTTATTTTAAATTGCGACAATCTGCCCTGTATCCACGATATTTTGTTACTTCTTTTGCTTGTTTCTTTAATTATACTGACTATTATAAGTGATTATATATATATATATATATATATATATATATATATATATATATATATATATATATATATATATACGAGTGCTGTTGCCCAATAAATGAAACTAAAATGTTTCCAAAAATATGTGATAGACTATATACTTATGTTCCATTTTGGTCTATTCGACCATTTCCGATCACATAAGAAACTGATTAACATAGACATAGGAATTGGAATGCCAGATCCCTCGTATGAACCTGTGGGGCAAGAATTTGTAAAGCTAACGACAAGCTATGGTTTTTGGTTGGTTTGATTTTGAAAGGGACAAAGGTTAGCAGTCCCTCTACGGTTTTGCATACAACATATAAATGCTAATAGTATTACTTAAATTGATATGTAATATTCTGTAAACGGAATGGAGCGGATGGCAGGGAAAAATTGCAGCAATAATAGAAACAGTCATCTCATTTCACACAATTTAGCTTTTACAAATACCCGCGAATAATTGCATATTTTACCTATTTTTTGATAAATTGAGGACGCCTGATAGACACTTACTATGGGTATACGGGGAATAACGAAGTATTTATTCTATTCATGAAATTAACGTTACACAATTCTGTTTAATGACGTGTACTAATCACATATTTTAAAGCTCTCGAGGTTTAATTATCAGACAAACTATATGCCATAGAGCTACTGTGAAATTGCAGAATATACAACGATTATTTCATAATAATCGGTTCATTTCAGGTTTACTCAATGTAGTGCGTGCCATACTGCATAACGTTCCACTAATGAGAAATAACAATATTTTGCGGTTTCACAATCTCTTGTTGGTCAACACACACGCATAATATTGATGTCATGAGCGCTTAATATCGATAACGGTTAGTACTCAACATTTGATACAGCTGTGTGAAGTTTATAAAAAGAGAATAAAGAGTTCATAACACCTCGTAACAAGTTTAATTATGATTCACATATAGGGGCAACACGTTCATTAAAAACAGTGTTCTATCCAAAGCAAATAACATAGTGTACTTTTAAATTAATTTTTTTCGCTTTGTTTACTTAGAGGCACAATACTTTATGGATCACAATTATCATTCAAGATAAATAATAAGAAAAGTTGTACACATTAAGTATAGATTTTTTCCAAATAATTAGACTCTATGGGAAATTAACATACGACAAGCAAAGTACCCGCTGTCGTAAGAGGACACAACAACAGAAATATACAAAAACCGACCACAGAAAGGCAATCAAATTTAGAAACAATTTAACGGGGGGGGGGGGGGGGTTTGAAAAATCTCCTAGTTGCCTCATCATATAATGGAAAATGTGGGGCAAGTTAAATAAGGAATAAGTAAATAAAGAGACTGAACTAATATCGGAAGTATTTATTTATGTATACATGGCCATTTATTAACGAAGTTCAGCTTTCCTTGCATTTGTTTGTGCTCAATCATGTCCCATGTGGTATTTTGCTAATAGTCTGGACGAAAATAAATTTCGCTACTCCCTAAACTATGCGTATAAAGTGTCATCGTACATTTAAGTGACAGCATATAAAATGATTTAATACCTACAGAATTTTCAGCGTTGGTCGAACGTTAGTTGCTTATTCAACTTTGCGTATCGATTTCAACAATGTTTATATTCATAGTCAGTGCTGTAAATCAAGAACAATAAACAAATGATAGCTAAAATTATGTATGCACAAAATCAGTTAACATCACCTCTCTTTACCCACCAGAGGCATAATAGAAAATATGAAAGAAACATTCAGGCATTTTGTACGACGTAACTGAAACTAATATTTTTAGCGATTGCATACAAAACTGAACAGGACTGCGACTAAACAAAGATGTATATAATACCAACACAAAGTCATAACTGTGCAAACCTAGGCAGATAGCTTATCTTGTTGGTGGCGTATTATATATTTATGTGACTGGAATCAAAATATCCTATTCCCGTAGTGTAGAGTAGTGAAATACAACATAAATGTCAATACAACATCAGAGTAAGATAGAAAAAAGTTACTTGCAAATTACATATCGCAAAATGTCATATAACGCAGTGTGGCGTAACTACAATGGCCTATTAATTCTGGTGGTAGGTAATTCACTCTATACATTCCATAGAAAAAATGAAAAACTTCAATTACCTTGACACTCTTGTACATCACAACGTAAAACCATAATATCCAGACGTACGAAAAAGTTAACAGATTCTTTTAATCATTCATAAAAACTAGAAAATTATCACATGTACAGTAAAATAAATCACGCCATCTGCTACATTGGCAGATTACACTCATATATGGCGCTACCATTCGAATAGCGAAGCTGGATGCACATTATTTCACGTTCCAGACGATTATCCATACATTGGGCAACGGATCACAATATAAAACGATAACCAGCAATACAGTACACTAAAGACTAGCAGGAAGATTACAACGTCTGGTGAAGGTACATTTCACGGTTTCCTCTTTAAAACGTTAGTATGACCATAAGAGAATATTACATGAGGGTACATGTTGTTGTGGTCTTCAGTCCACAGACTGGTTTGATGTAGCTCTCCATGCTACCCTGTCCTGTGCAAGTCTCTTCAACTGAGAATACGTTCGGCAACCTACATCCTTTGGATCTGCTTACTATATTCGTCCCTCAATCTCCCTCCACCATTTTTACCCCACACGCTTCTTTCTAACACTATGTTGACAATTCCTTGATGTCTCAGAATGTGTCCAACCAATCTATCCCTTCTCTTAGTCAGGATATGCCAGAAACTCCGTTTCGCCTCGATTCGGTTAAGCACCTCCTCATTAGTTATGCGATCTACCCATCTAATTTTCATCATTCGTCTATAGCACACATTTAAAAAGCTTCTATCATCTTTTTATCTGAACTCCTTATCGTCCACGTTTCACTCCCATACAATGCTACACTCCAGACAAATGCTTTCACAAAGGACTTCCAGTTTTGTTATGGTCTTCAGTCCGGAGACTGGTTTGATGCAGCTCTCCACCCTACTCTATCCTGAGCAAGCCTTTTCATCTCCTCATAAGAACGGCAACACACATCCACTTGAATCTGCTTACTATACGAGTCTCTTGGTCTCCCTCTGCGATTTTTACCCCACACACTTCCCTCAAATGCTAAATTTACGATCCCTCGATGTCTAAGAATGTGTCCTACCAAGAGATCCCTTCTTTTAGTCAGGGTATGCCAAAAATTCCTTTTCTCACCAATTCTGTTCAGTACCTCTTCATTAGTTATGTGTTCTAACCATCTAATCTTCAGCATTCTTCTGTAGCACCACATTTCAAAAGCCTCTATTCTCTTCCTGTCCGCACTGCTTATCATCCATGTTTCACTTCCGTACAAATCTATCTTCTAAGATAAGCCGCAAAGTGAGGATTGCCCCCCGGTTTCCTACGTCCCTCCTGAATCCAAACTAATCTTCCCCGAGGTCAGCTTCTACCAGCTTTTCCATTCTCCTGTATATAATTCGTATTAAAATTTTGCAACCATGACTTATCAAACTGATGGTTCTGTAATTTTCACACCTGTCTGCGCCTGATTTCTTTGGAAGGGATTATTACATTTTTCTTAAAGTCTGAGGGTATTTCGCCTGTCTCATACATCCTACACATCAGTTCAAATAGTTTTGTCATGGCTGGCTCTCCCAGAGACTTTAGTAGCTCTGAGGGTATGTCATCTACTCCTGCGGACTTGTTCCGACCTAGGTCTTTCAGGGCTCTGTCAGATTCATCTCTCAGTATAGTATCTCCTATTTCATCTTGATCTACTTCCTCTTCTCTTCCTACAACATCGTCACTAAGTTCATTTCCTTTGTAGAGCTGCTCTATGTACTCTTTCCACCTTTCAGCTGTTCCTTCTTTGCTGAAAACTAGTTTCCCATCTGAGTTCTTGATATTCGTAGAGTTTATTTTCATGTCCCCAAATGTCTCTTTTATTTTCCTGTAGGCGGTATGTACTTTTCCCCTTCTTATACTTCCTTCTACAGATTTGCATTTGGCTTCTAGCCACTCCTGCTTAGCCATTTTGCACTTCCTGTCAATCTCAATTCTTAGTCGTCTGTACTCCATTTTGCCTGTTTCATTTACTGCATTGTTATATTCTTTTATCAATTAAATTTAGTATTTCCTGTGATATCCAAGGATTTTTTGTAGGTCTTGCCTTTCCTCTGCTGCCTTCACTATTTCATCTCTCAATTGACCTGCTTCTGTCAATTGTTGCCTAAAGCTCCCTCTGAAATTCTCCAGAACTTCACATTCCTTCAACTTATCTAGGTCCCTTCTCCTTATTTTCCTACAGTCTTTGCAGTTTCAGCTTACAGTTCATGACTAACAAGTTATAGTCCGAGTCTATATCTGCCCCTGGGTATGTCTTACAGTTTATAATCTGGTTCCGGAATCTATGTTTTACCGTTATGAAATCTATCTGATACCTTCCGGTATCTCCTGGTCTCTTCCACGTATACAACCTTCTTTTGTGATTCTTAAACCACGTGTTTGTTACCATTAAATCATGTTCCGTGCAAAATTCTACCAGGCGATTTCCTCTCTCATTCCTTCTGCCCAATCCATATTCACCTACTATTTTTCCTTCTCTTCCTTTTCCTACTACCGAATTCCAGTCTCCCATCACAATTAAGTTTTCCTCTCCCTTAACTCTCTGAATAATTTCCTTTAGCTCCTCATATAGTTTTTTCGATCTCCTCCTCATCGGCAGAGCTAGTTGGCATGTAAACCTGTACTACTGTTGTCGGTGTTAGCTTAGTATCTATCTTGACAATGATAATGCGATCACTGTGCTGCTCATAGTAGTTTACCCGCATTCCTATTTTCTTATTCGTTATCAGTCCTACTCCTGTGATACCCCAACTGATTTTGTATTTATAATCCTGTACTCACCTGACCAGAAATCCTGTTCATCCTGCCACCAAACTTCACTAATCCCCACTATATCTAACTTCAACTTATCCATTTCCCTTTTTTAAATGTTCTAATTTTCCTACTCGATTAACGGATCTAACATTCCACGCTCACCGAGCGAGGTGGCGCAGTGGTAACGCACTGGACTCGCATTCGGAAGGATGGTGGTTCAAATCCACCTCCGGCCATCCAGATTTAGGTTTTCCGTGATTTCCCTAAATCGCTCCAGTCATATGCCGGGATGGTTCCTTTCAAACGGCACGGCCGATTTCCTTCCCCATCCTTACCTAAATACTCCGAGCGTAAGCTCCGTCTCTAATGACCACGCTGTCGACGGGACGTTGAACTGCAAGCTTCCTTCCTTCCATTCCACACTCCTATCCGTAGAATGCCAGTATTGTCTTTCCTGATGACAACATCCTCCTTAGTAGTCTCCGCCCGGAGATCCGAATAGGGGACTATTTTACCTCCGGAATATTTTACCCGAGCGGATGCCATCATCATATTTTCATACAGTAGAGCTGCATGACATCAGGAAAAGTAACGGCTGTAGTTTCCCCTTGTTTTCAGCCGTTCGCAGTAGCTGTGTGGCAAAGCCACATTAGCTAACCTTACAAGACCAGCTCAGTCAATCATCCAGCCTGTTGCCCCTGTAACTACGGAAAAGGCTGCTGCCCCCCTTCAGGAACCACACGTTTGTCTGGCCTCTCCACAGATACCCCTCCGCTGTGGTTGCACCTATGGTACGGCTTGCGGCACAGAAGTTGCTCAGTTACCGGCGGCCAGTGCACACGTGACCAGCAGCAGCTCTAGATTTTACGGTAACCTGCTTCTTAATAGAAGCGACTTATTTTCATTTCGTGTGTGCTTTCTTTTGCAGCTCTTTATACTTTAGTGTGCTCGCGTGTTTATTTATTAAGAATCGCGTTTAGTTGTCAGTTCAGTTGTTGATTTTGTGTTTATCAGCTCGCGTATATATTTTTCAGATTCGCCGTAAATAAACAGTTCAGCGTTAGGTTTATATTTCTCACTGTTTATCAAACTTCTGTTTCCTCAGACGTACGTACTTAAAAGAAACATAGGTTTTTAGAATGGCTAGGAACTGTGACTGCTGCGAACGGATGTAGGCAGAGTTGGTGACTCTTCGCTCGCAGCTTCAGGCAGCGTTGGCTTCGCTGGCAACGCTTCAGACTGCGGTGGGTGGGCGCCGCTGTTGTGGGCCGCTCGCGGGAGTGCAGCAGACGCCCTGTGCGTCTGTTGTGCCCTCCGATCGGCCTGCGGCTGTGGCAGCCCGCTCACTGCCCGCGAGGAGGTAGCCCCCCAATCCGTGGTGGATTGGGAGGTCTCCTCAGCGCGTGTCAGGCGGCGTAAGACTTCCCGGAGGAGCGAAGTGGAGGCCTCCCCGGTTAGTCTTGCCAACAAATTCGAGGCACTGTCTGCGGCAGGGGATGTCCTGTACTCGCCCCTTTGCCTTCAAGATTCGGGCACTCACAGAGGGTGGGTTTGTTGGTAGTTGGGAGCTCCAACGTTAGGCGGGTAATGGAGCCCCTTAGGAAAATGGCTACTAGGGAGGGAAAGAATTCCAATGTGCACTCCGTGTGCATACCGGGGGGAGTCATTCCAGATGTGTAACGGGTCCTTCCGGATGCCATGAAGAGCACAGGGTGCAGCCAGCTGCAGGTGGTGGCTCATGTCGGCACCAATGATGTGTGTCGCTTTGGATCGGAAGAGATCCTCTCTGGTTTTGTGCGGGTATCAGAACTGGTAAAGACTGCCACTCTTGCTTGCATTATGAAAGCGGAGCTCACCATCTGCAGCATTGTCGACAGGACTGACTGCGGACCTTTGGTTCAGAGCAGAGTGGAGGGTCTGAATCAGAGACTCAGACGGTTCTGCGACCGGGTGGACTCGACTTGCGCCAAAGGGTGGTGGGTTTTCGGTTTCCGCTAAATAGGTCAGGAGTCCACTATACTCAGGAAGCGGCTACACGGGTAGCGGGGGCTGTGTGGCGTGGACTGGGCTGTTTTTTTTTAGGTTAGAGGGCCTCGGGAATATACAAAATGGGTTTCAGTCTCAAAGGGGGCAGGTCAGACACAGGAAGAAAGCAGATCTAGAAACCATTGGTATAACAATTGTAAATTGTCGTAGCTGTATCGGGAAAGTTCCAGAGCTTCAAGCGCTTATAGAAAGTACTGAGGCACAAATCGTTATAGGTTCTGAAAGCTGGCTGACGCCTGAGATAAATTCGGCCGAAATTTTTTCAAAGGGCCAAATGGTCTTCAGAAAGGATAGAATAAATAAAACAGGGGGTGGCGTGTTTATTGCTGTTACAAACGGTTTATCCTGCAGCGAAATTGGGACAGATACGTCATGTGAGTTGGTCTGGGTAGAGGTTATACTTGACAACCGGAATAAATTAATAATTGGATCTTTTTATCGGCCCCCTGACTCAGACGATGCGGTTGCCGAAATGTTCAAAGAAAGCTTGAATCACATTTCAAATAGGTATCCGAAGCATACTGTTATAATCGGTGGCGACTTTAATTTACCCTCGATATGTTTGCATAATTACGTATTCAAAACCGGCGGCAAATATAAAACATCGTCCGAACTAGTTCTGAATGCTTTTTCTGAAAACTACTTCGAACAGTTAGTTCATGAACCCACTAGAATAGTAAGTGGTTGCTAAAATACCCTTGATCTCCTAGCAACAAATAATCCGGAGATAGTAAAGAGCATCAAAACAAATACAGGGATTAGCGAACATCGAGTTGTAGTAGCGAGACTAAATGCCAAAATTCCCAAATGCACAAAAAATAAACGAAAAATATATCTATTCAATAAAGCAGATAAAAATTCGCTTCACGCTTTCCTGAGCGATAATCTCCAGTCTTTCAAAACTAAAAATGCGAGTGTAGATCAGTTGTGGCTTACTTTCAAAGACATAATATCGGTAGCAATCGAGAGATTTATACCAAATAAATTAATAAAAGAGGGGGCCGACCCCCCGTGGTACACAAAACAGGTCAGATCACTGTTGCAGAAACAAAGAAAAACGCATGCAAAATTTAAAAAGACACATAATCCACAAGACTGGCAATCTTTTACTGAAACACGAAACCTAGCGCGGACATCAATGCGTGAAGCCTGTAGTAGTTACCATAACGAAATCCTGTCTCGTAATCTTGCAGAAAACCCAAAGAAATTCTGGTCTTATGTGAAGTACACTAGCGGCAAAACACAAACAATACCTTCACTATGCGATAGCAATGGTAATAGTACCGACGACAGTACTGCTAAGGCAGAATTACTAAACACAGCTTTCCGAATTTCGTTCACCAAAGAAGACGAAGTGAACACTCCAGTATTCAATCCAAGAACAGATGCCAGCATGCGAAACTTAGAAGTAGATGTTCCTGGAGTAATAAAAACAACTTAAGTCACTAAACAAAAACAAATCTTCCGGGCCGGATTGTATACCAACTAGATTCCTCTCAGAGAATGCTGATATAATTGCTCCGTACTTAGTTATAATTTACAACCGATCACTCAGCGAAACATCTGTACCCAAAGACTGGAAAGTTGCTCAAGTTACTCCAATATTCAAGAAAGGCAATAGGAGTGATCCCCAAAATTACAGGCCTATCTCATCGACGTCGATTTGCAGTAGGATTTTGGAACATATACTTTGTTCGAATATTATGAACTACCTCGAAGAGAACAACCTATTAACCAATAGTCAGCACGGATTCAGAAAGTATCGCTTTTGCGAAACACAGCTTGCCCTTTATTCACATGAAGTGTTAAGTGCCATCGACAAGGGATCTCAAATCGATTCCATATTTCTGGATTTCCGGAAGGCTTTTGATACCGTACCCCACAAGCGGCTTCTAATGAAATTGCGTGCTTATGGAATATCTTCCCAATTGTGCGATTGGATTCACGATTTCCTATCAGAAAGGACACAGTTCGTTGTAATTGACGGTATGTCATCGAGTAAAACAGAAGTGATATCTGGCGTTCCACAGGGAAGCGTTATAGGTCCCCTACTCTTCCTCGTGTTTATAAACGATTTAGGACTGTTCGCGGATGATGCTGTCGTTTATCGGTTATTGAAGTCAACAGAGGATCAAAAGCAACTGCAAAGCGATTTAGACAAAATTTCTACTTGGTGCGAAAATTGGCAATTGACACTAAATAAAGAAAAGTGTGAAGTAATACACTTGACCACTAAATGAAATAAATCGGTCAAACATTAAGGTCGTAAATTCTACCAAATACCTAGGAGTTACAATTACGAACAACTTTGACTGGAGAGAACACATAGAAAATATTGTAGGGAAGGCGAATCAGAGGTTACGTTTCATTGGCAGAACGCTTCGAAGATGCACCAGCTCCACCAAAGAGACTGCCTACATCACACTTGTGCGTCCTCTCCTGGAGTACTGTTGCCCCTTGTGGGACTCTCACCAGGTGGGACTGACGGAAGATATTGAGAAGGTCCACAGAAGGGCAGCTCGTTTTGTTTTATCGCGTTACGGGGGGGGGGGGGGAGGGGGGAGCGTCACGGAAATGTTGCACGAATTGGGATGTAAATCATTAAAAGAAAGACGTTATTCATTGCGGCGTGATCTGTTTGCGAAGTTTCAATCACCGACTTTTACTTATGAATGTGAAAATATTTTGCTAGCACCCACCTACTTAGGGAGACATGACCATCCCAATAAAATAAGAGAAATCAGATCGAAAACGGAACGATTTAGGTGTTGTTTCTTCCCGCGCGCTATTAGAGAATGGATCGGTAGAGAAAAGTTATGAAAGTGGTTAATGAACCCTCTGCCAGGCACTTAAATGTGATTTGCAGAGTATCTATGTAGATGTAGATGTAGAAGCCACCCCACCTCGGCAATGTCTGTGGTTCATGGGGGTGGAAGGACTTAACTAACATTTAAATTAATATTGGACGTTAGCAAGTTTCGCTTCTTTATAAACGCTTTTCTTCCCATAGCCATTCTGCATTTTATATCTTCTTTACTTCGGCCATCTGAAGTTATCTCGCTACCAAAATAAAATTCATCTACTTCTTTTATTTTTTCATTACCTAATCTAATTCCTTCATTTTATGACATTCCATTCAATTACCTTCGTTTTACTCTTCCTTTCAAGACACTGTCCATCCCATTCAACTGCTCTTCCAGATCCTTTGCAGTCGCTGACAAAATTACTATGTCATCGGCAAACCGCAAGCTTTTTATTTCTTCGCCCTGCACTTTAATGCCTTCTCCATATTTCTCCTTCCATTCCTTCATTGCCTACACAAAGTAAAGATTGAACAACATTGGGGAAAGGCTACAACCCTGTCTTACTCCCTTCTCAACCTCTGCGTCCCTTTATTGCCCTTCGACTATAATAACCGCTGTCTGGTTTTTGTATAGGTAGAATATAACTCTTCGCTCCCTATATTTTACCCCTGATACCTTCACAATTTGGAAGAGTATATTCCAATAGACATTATCAAAAGCTTTCTCCAAATCTTTTAAGATAACTTTTAATGTGAGTATTGCCTCCCGTGTTCCTACATTTCTCCTAAATCCAAACTGATATTCCTGAGGTCGGATTACACAAGTTTTTCTATTCGTCTCTAAATAATTCGTGTTAGTATTTTGCACCGATGACTTATTAAAATGACAGTTCTGTAATTTTCACACTTGTCTGCACTTGCTTTCTTTGGCATTGGAATTACAATATTCTTCTTGAAGTCGGAGGGTATTTTCCCTGTCTCATACATGTTGTATACCAGGTGATACAATTTTTTCACAACTATCTCTCCTAACGACATCAGCAGTTCAGACGGATTGTCATCTACTCCAAGGGCCGTGTTTCGACTCTAGTCCTTCAGCGCTCTGTCAAATTCTTCTCGCAGTATCATATCTGCTACCTCATCTTCCTCCACTTCGTCTTCCATTTCTAGAATACTATCTTAAAGTTTATTTCCTTTGTATAGACCGTCTATATATTCCTTCTCAGATCAGCTTTCCCCTCTTTGCTTAGTACTGGTTTTCCGTCTGAGTTCTTGATATTCATACAGCTGCTTTTCTTGTCTCCAAATATCTCTTTTATTTTTCCTTAGGCGGTATCTATCTTTCCACTAGTAGTGCAGTCTTCTATGGTTCTGCATTTGTCGTCTAGCCACTCCTGCTTAGCCAGTCTGCACTTCCTGTTGCGAGAGTGAAGGTCACGGTGAGAGTTTAAAAAGGAAAAGATTAATTTTTAAAACTCACAACCACCAACTGCCAAAAAAATTCCTAAACATGCAAAAACACTGGATCTGTGATTGCTACTGTTTGACTTGTTTTCTAGGGGATGATATCACACGTTCGCAGCTTTCCTTCCCTGCATATGATTAACAAAAAAATTCATAATAAAGTCAAGTTCATGAGAGAAAGAGGTGTACTAACTACTATTTTTGAAAACACGTAAAAGTTCACTTTATGTTGTTTATTTCACAATATTAGAACCCTGTGGCTGATACGTCTGTAAGTCGACACATTTATCAAATAAAGTTATAGCTCGTGAGCCCCCAGACAAAATGAATATTTGTCGAAAATTGTTTTCACACCATGTGGCTGTCTCAAACACCATTTATGTTCATGCCTATGCGACAACACGTGTTACATTAACAAATCACAGTCACTTTAATTCAATGCGATGCACACCTTGTTCCACCGGCTAAATATTCACAAACACACAGTGGCACTCGATTCAACTTGGTGCAGTCTACGACGAGCAAGCACACGTGGCGATGCCACACACAAATCTAAAGTTTCCACCTGGAGATCCACTTGCCGACTGATGCAGAGCGACGTCGCCCGGCCAGCTACACCACTTGCTCCCGCCTCGTCACATCCTGCCCACGCACGCGCGCGCCAAAAGCTCAAGAGCCGGGTTTTTTCCCTACGTCATCAACTTCCCCATGTGAGCTGTTCTAACCGATTTGCCAGCACTCAGCCAATACATTTCTAAAACTTTACTTAAAATCAAAATAATTACACTGCACATTAAATAAATGTCTTCTTAGGTTTTTATTTTGGTGTAAACATCCTTTGTACTATTTATCATAATCGTGCAATTTCTCATATCACAGACAAGTGATTTAACTGAATACTTCAAGATAAAATACGCAAGATTAATTGAAAATAAAATGAGAAATAGTTAATATATTATTTTTATAAACAAATATTCCCATGCTAGTTGTGTAACTGTCTTGTATACATTGGTAATTTATTACTTTTCATTGTCAATTAAACATATTACGTGAGATGTGACTATATCAGCTAATGTATTGTTTATTTGTCAACAGGCTATTTTGTAATGAGGGCCTTAAAGGTTCCTAACTGCATCGTATTACTTCAAATGCAAGTAGTTTTAGAATATTTTATTTCACACTGTGCACTGCACTGCACCTGGCACTCGCCATTGTCCCTCTCTCCCCTCACCGGAAACGAACCTGGGAAATCCTAAGCTGGAACAAGCCACCAACGTCGGCCTGCTCGCTGGCCTCTCGTCAGCCACAAGCACACAGCAAATCTCAACGTGGCGAATTTATACCTTTGGCCTAACTATAAATGTTGTCACCCAACTGTGTACATACATTGCTACCATAATTAATAAGATTAAAATTGTGTAACATTTAGTGCATTGGCATGGTCAATGTTTGCAGTGAACTTAATTCTGTTTAATTATCAAATGATATTAATTACCAGTATTTCTATTGGGCGGTAATCTCACAATACCCCCACTTGCGGCATCAAAACCACGTGCAGGAAGGCGCAAGTACCACCAAAATTAATACTTTCAAATGAGCAAAATTTAAAATTACAAAATTATTGAATCGGATTGACTCAAACACTGTACCAATTATGAACTCAACTAATGCAAAGAAAAAAAAAAAAAAAAAGAATAAATAAACAGGGCAGTGAGAAAATTTCCCTATATTTGTACCATTAAGACCACTTATAGTGTGTGCATATTTTTAAGAGAAGATTCCTTATAACTAATTACATCCATGAAAACCTTTAGTCTTTAGAAGATCTTGTCCTACATGGAAAAACTAAAATTATCACTTTAAAAACTTTTGACTGTGTACACTGCACTTGTTTAAAGGAAATCTCTCACCACTTTTACACTGAGAACCCCAGAGTCAATCGTTGCAGCAACTCTGGCCCATGGTGTATGGTCCTATGTCTCCGTCATTTCAACCAACATGCTGTTGCAGCTTAGATTCATGGCCCAGGATCAAGCGTTCTGGTTCATACACATCATATGTACCCTACATGGAACAGGAAGAGCAAAAGGACACCAGGATTCGGTTGGATTTGTATCCCACCCCTCTGCCATCCAGACTTGGTGCAATTGAAACTAAGCATTGAGACATGTACAGTAACATGCAAATCAACAGAATTAAGAACTCACAGTGGCTTGTGTTAGTCATGATCAGATTAACCCAAAACCACATGCCTGCACTCTCATCAGCCATAGCTTCAGATGAAACAGACAAGAGAATATGTGGCCTACTTTGTGTATTACTCCATCAAATAAAATACCAACAACCTGCCTGTGTTAAAATGTATCTTAAAGTTCAATTAATATTACCAAAAGAACGTTATCATAGAGAATTTTCTGTTGTATCAACATGACACCCATGATTATAAATATAAATCCTACCCCCTCGCACCAAAAGAAATTATTTCTACCGGTGTGAGGTTAAATTTGCATCCCTGTCATCAGCCTCATGTGCTTTCCACAAATACTCCCTACAATAAAATATCTAAGGTTAAAGTCTAATCTCAAAATTAGTTTATCACAAAACATGTACGTTTTTAAATAAAATACAACCAAACCCTATTGATTCTCAGACTAGACAGAAAAATAGTTCTCGTCAACTGTTGTTGCAAAAATTGTTCAGTCAACAATTGAGCACCATTAAAGAAACCAAAATGTGTTATCAGAATCAGTTTAATATGACAATACTGAGCATTCCCTATTAGACACGTTACCTACCAAACACTCAAAAGAGTCAGACATTAAAGGGCAAACGCTTTCTCTCATTGAAACATTTCTCAATCCAACCCAACTTTAGCCAAAACAGCCACAACAAACATACATTCCTCACTTCTGACCCATATGGTCAGTCACACCCACATATGCAACACCGTCAGCTGACATCTTCATCACAATTTATCTAAGTCACTGACCCCACTGCCTGCATCAATCACCACCACTTTCTCATTTTCCGAGTCACCCCACAACTCACACCACATAGCCAGCCCTGCTCACATATACATACACATAAACAGTACACTCCCACTTCCTCTATCCTTTAGTGTTGGCATACATACATACATATTTACCTCATGTACCACTGATGAACTGCAAATCTTATACAAGCACATTTTTTAACACAAACAACAAAGGAGAAACATTTACAAAAATCTCTTGTAAACTTGACCCAAATGCTTAAATCTAAACACACAAGTAGATACAAACACAGACCACAGAATAAATATAAACAAATTCTTAACCTACTATCTACAATGCATTGAATCTCATACTACATGATTTACACTGGTTTATGGCAGTTACTTGTGTAAACATGCCATTAAATCTTTTATCACTTACAAAATTTTTGAATTTCACCCTCTTCATGCATCCCTCCAGACTTAATTCTAACACTTTATCTTTATACTCCAACTGAGCTTCATATTTGCACAGGAAATCACTTCCTAACATTAGATTTAAACAAAGTCCCTTTTTTACTAATAAATCTTGAATAAACAGCTCCTCCTCAATGATTACTTCAAATTCTGGGTTCCCTGCATTTAACACTTCTATTTCTCTTGCAAATGCACACTTTTCTTTTTCCCATGTTCCTGGTTCTACAATCTTTAAATATTTTAAAAAACCTGATCCAATCATCAGTCCCATAGTCATGCACTTCTTTGTTAATCCAACCTACATTCAACCCATCTTCATCCATGCATGTATATTGTTCATTATTATAAATGACAGATGATTGTATCTTATCCTTGTTATCACCTGACCCCTCCTGTATAAGTTCATGTACCTCACTTATCTCATCATGATCTAAGGTACACATGCCTAATCCCCTTAATTGATCATACTCATTGTCCCCATTCACAAACTCTTTCAACACATTGTAATACATCTGGTTCCTGTAATATTGTTTGCCTAGTCTGTTCAAGTAATCATGTTTGTGCAGTAGCTAATCATCTGGTGCCCACTTCCTAATCCAGTTTATTTTTCCAATTAAATTTCTGCTTTGTGCATCTACACTGTCAACTTGGCCTTCATTTACAGTAGGTCCAGTGTCATTTATTGTCTCTACTGGACCACATTTGTTTACATTTAATTTAGAAAAACATTCACTCTGATTCATACATTCCACAACATCTATGCTGGCTCCAGTACCATCAATATTTACATTCATACTTTCACATTCAGTCAACACTTGTGCCTCTGACCTATCCAAGACTAAGGCTAACCCAACATTGTTTTTATCCTCTTTAATGTCATTATCAAATAAATTTCGCACAACATATTCCCCTTTACTGTCCTTGTTTCTAGCATTCCTCCCCCTGTTTGCATTTCTCTTGTCATGTTGCAAAAACCAACCCTCAAAAATTTCCTTATTACCCATAACTGCATCCATCTGACACATACTTTCCTCTCTTTTCTCTCTTTCCTTGTTTACTCCATTTTTTGTTTTCTTCCCTCTTTTCTTTATCCTTGCCCTTGTGAACTCCTACTTCCTCTTTCCTATCATCATCTCTATTCATATGACATAGTTTTTCCTCCCTTCTCTCCCCATCTCTATTACCACTGTAATTATGGTTATTAGATCCCCTGTTATCCCATCTACTATTCCTGTTATTAGAATAGTTCCTTGTCCCAAAACGGATCTCATTTGGAACAAATCTTAGTTTCCCTGATTCTGTCTCTGATTTTCTCTCCTATTGTTATCCCCATTCCTATTTCCACCTTCCGGTCTTTGATTTCTCCTATCATTTTCCCATGTTTCCCTCTGGCTTCTATTATCCCAGTTGTCTCCTCTGTTATTGTTACATCTCCAATTTTCATTTAAATTCCTCTCTCTATTGTGGTTTCCCTGGTTATGACCCACATTTCTACTGCCTCTGTTTTCATTGTGGTTCACATGCTGTGTTCCCCTGAGCTGTCGTTCCATAACTAAACCCTGGTCTATCTTTTCTACAAATTCAATGAAATTCTCAGCTGAATCTGTGGGATGGTGAATTAACTGCCAATGCAAATCTGCAGGTAACCTCCTACACAAAGTGGAAATTACTGCTAAAAGACTCAAAGGTGTATCTAAATGCACTAGTTTCTCAAGTTCCTCCTGACAAAATTCCTTCATGCTCTGTTTCCCTTCACATAGTTTGGCCCGTTCAAGAATTCATTTTGTATCTTAGCTTGCTTGGCCTCCCCCCAATACTTATTTAAAAACAATTTTTCAAACGCCTCAAAAGTAACAAATTTATCAGCACACTGATTTGCCCAGGTTTGAGCAGAACAGTCAAGCATTCTCTTTGCTAATTTCACTTTACACTAGTCTGACATACCAGGCACAAATTGGTCCTTGCATGCAGCCAAAAAATCTACTGGATGATAATTACCCACACCTGAAAACTTTTTGCCTTTGGGTGTCTGCACCATAGATCAATTAGTGTTTCCTGATGCAGTACACAATTCTAGATTATTTATTCTAGTGTTCACCTTCTCAATCTCAGTATTGTTTACTGTCACTACTTGTTCTATCTTTTTCCTAAAGTTACATTCTGTATTCTCTAATTTTCCTGACAACAAAGTTTTTGTTTCCTCAATACCTGCCACCATCCTCTTGTCAACCTCAGCCAATGCCTGCATAGTGCCCTCATTCCTGTGATCACATATTTGTTTCACAGCATCTAACTTGCCTCCAACCTCAGTCTCAATAGCACCAATTCTGGCATGTATCTCCTTTTCCCTATTTTCAAACCATTCTGTTAGACGTCCTATCTTTTCGTCAATGTCTGTGATTATTTCTGCCTTTAATGCACACATTGAATTTTGTAGTGCCCCAATGTCTGCCTTAAAGTCTGCTTTCAATTCTGATTTTACAGTTTCTATTTCTGATCTTATTTTTGATTCTAAATTTGAGATTGAATTTTCTTTTTTTGATTCTAACTTTGAGCTAAAACTCGCTAACATGGCTGGGAACATCTCCGGTGTCAACAACATTCCCCCAGTATTTACCCTCTCTGGACTTTCTGGTATGCTACTCTTTGAATCTACGTCGCTTGGCGACTTTTTAAAAACCTGCTCCATTTTCTGTGCCACAAGAAAGCTTGATTAACACACAAGAATTTATAGCGCCAGCTGCTTTACTTATCTTTTAATCCAGAAGTTGCTGCAACGAGCTGCGACTTGCGAAGTCCCCACGATCACTGCCGTCCGTTGCAGAAGATGAAATTTGAGTGCGTGGATCCCGCGCGCCGCCGCTCACTGCTGCCGGGCCGATGCGCCGTCGATCGCCGGTTACGGATGCCCGTGCCCGAACTTTGCCAGTCACCAACCGTCGTTAACCGCGCGACGCGTTTGCGTATCGTCCGATTATGCTAACTGTTTTGTCAACTATCACTGTCCTAAGCACACCCTACCTCTCTGTCCGAGCAAAACCAGTGTGAATTTATCCCGCTCTCTGCTGCCAGCCGCCACACACACTTGAAATTGTCCGTCGCGTCCGCGCACTTGTTTGCAACTGTTCGTAACTGTTCACTGTCCTATACACACCCTAATCTCTCCGTCCGAGCAACTCCAACGTGAACTTATCCCATAACGACCTCCAAATGCGAGAGTGAAGGTCGGGGTGAGAGTTTATATAGGGAAAGATTAATTTTTAAAACTCGCAACAACCAACTGCGAACCAAATTCCTAAACATGCAAAAACACTGGATCTGTGATTGCTACTGTTTGACTCGTTTTCTAGGGGATGATATCACACGTTCGCAGCTTTCCTTCCCCGCATATGATTACCAAAAAAATTCATAATAAAGTCAAGTTCATGAGAGAAAAGGGTGTACTAACTACTATTTTTGAAAACACGTAAAAGTTCACTTTATGTTATTTATTTCACAATATTAGAACCCTGTGGCTGATACGACTGTACGTCGACACATTTATCAAATAAAATTATAGCTCGTAAGCCCCCAGACAAAATGAATATTTGTCGAAAATTGTTTTCCACAATGTGGATGTCTCAAACACCGTTTATGTTCATGCCTATGCGACGACACGTGTTACATTAACAAATCACAGTCACGTTAATTCAATGCGATGCACACCTTGTTCCACCGGCTAAATATTCACAAACACACAGTGGCACTCGATTCAACTTGGTGCAGTCTACGACGAGCAAGCACACGTGGCGATTGCCACACACAAATCTAAAGTTTCCACCTGGAGATCCACATGTCGACTGATGCAGAGCGACGCCGCCAGGCCAGCGACACCATTTGCTCCCGCCTCGTCACTTGCTGCCCACGCGCGCGTGCGTGCGCCATAAGCTCAACTGCCGGTTTTTTTTCCCTACGTCATCAACTTCCCCATGTGAGCTGTTCTAACCGATTTGCCAGCGCTCAGCCAATACATTTCTTAAACTTTACTTGAAATCAAAATAATTACACTACACATTAAATAAATGTCTTCTTAAGTTTTTATATTGGTATAAACATCCTTTGTACTATTTATCATAATCGTGCAATTTCTCATATCACAGATAAGTGATTTAACTGAATACTTCAAGATAAAATACAGAAGATTAATTGAAAATAAAATGAGAAATAGTTAATATATTTTAAATGTGTTTATTTCAGTCAATTGGTACCAATTAGTACTCAGCCAGACGAATTGCGGACGCAACTATAAGATCTGAAGATGATCCAAGAGATCGAAACATGTTGTTGCAACTGTTGACTGAAATAAACACATTTAAAATAACATAGTGCAGTTTCGAACATTCTCAAATCGACCATGTCGACTATAATGAGTTAATATATTATTTTTATAAACAAACATTGCCATGCTAGTTGTGTAACTCTCTTGTATTCATTGGTAATTTATTACTTTTCATTGTCAATTAAACATATTACGTGAGATGTGACTATATCAGCGAATGTATTGTTTATTTGTCAACAGATTATTTTGTAATGAGGGCCTTAAAGGTTCCTAACTGCATCGTATTACTTCAAATGCAAGTAGTATTAGAATATTTTATTTCACGCTGTGCACTGCACTGCACCTGGCACTCGCCATTGTCCGTCTCTCCCCTCACCGGAAACGAACCTGGGAAATCCTAAGCTGGAACAAGCCACCAACGTCGGCCTGCTCGCTGGCCTCTCGTCAGCCACAAGCACACAGCAAATCTCAACGTGGCGAATTTATACCTTTGGCCTAACTATAAATGTTGTCACCCAACTGTGTACATACATTGCTACCACAATTAATAAGATTAAAATTGTGTAACATTTAGTGCATTGGCATGGTCAATATTTGCAGTGAACTTCATACTATTTAATTATCAAATGCTATTATTTACCAGTATTTCTATTGGATGGTAATCTCACACTGTCAATCTCATTTTTCCGACTTTTGTACTCCCTTTTTCCTGTTTCACTTGCTGAATTTTTATATTTTCTCCTCTCATCAATTAAGTTCAGTATATCCTGTGTTATCCAGGGATTTCTATTAGGCCTTGTCCTTCTACCTATATGGTCCTCTGCAGCCTTCACTACCCTGTCTCTCAGAGCTACCCATTCTTCTTCTACTGTATTACTTTCCCCCGTTTCAACAAATCCTTACATAATGCTCCCTCAGAAACTCTCAACCACCTCTGGTTCCTTCAATTTATCCAGGTTCCATCTCCTAACCTTTCTACCTTTCTGCAGTCTGTTAAGTTTTAATCTGCAGTTCATAACCTGGATATGTCATACAGTTTAGAACCTGGTTTCTAAATCTATTCCTTACCATTATAAAGTCAATCTGGTACCTTCCAGTGTCTCCTAGTCTCTTCCACATATACAGCCTTCTTTCATGATGTTTGAACACAGTGTTTTTGATCATTAAATTGTGCTCTGCGCAAAATTCTACCAAGTGATTTCCTCTTTCATTCCTTTTTTCCAATTCATATTCACTTACTACATTGCCACGCGGTGGCCACGCGGTGGCCGCGGGGTCTGAGGCGCTCCAGTCACGGTCTGCACGGCCACTACGGTCGTGGGTTCGAATCCCGCTTCGGGCATGGATATTTGTGCCGTCCATAGTCTTAGCTAGTTCATAAGTAGTTTGTAAGCTTAGGGATTGATGACCCCGTAGTTAAGTCCCATAAGTTCTACAAACATTGGAACATTTTCTCTTCCCTTTCCTACTACCGAGTTCCAATCTCCCATCACAATCCAATTTTCATCTCCCTTAACTTTCTGAATGATTTCTTTTATCTCCTCTTACATCTTTTCGATACCCTCATCATCGGCCATGCTAGTTGGTATATAAACTTGCACTACTGTGGACGGTGTTGGCTTCGTGTCTATCTTTACTATGATAATGCGCTCACTATGCTGTTCATAGTAACTTACCAGCATTCCTATTTTGTTATTCATTATCAGACCTACTCCAGCGTTACCACCAACTGATTTTGTATTGATAACCCTGTACTCACCTGACCAGAAATTCTGCCACTGAACTTCACTAATCCCCACCAATCTAACCTATCCTCTTTTCAAATTTTCTAGCTTACCTACGCGATTTGGGTTAGAACATTCCACGCTCCGACCCGTAGAATGCCTGTTTTGTTTTTCTTGATGACGACGTCCTCCTGAATAGTCCCCGCCCGCAGATCCGAATGGAGGACTATTTTACCTCAGGAATATTTTATCCAAGAAGACGCCATCATCATATAGTCATACAGTAGAGCTGCATGTTCTCGTTCGCAGTAACTGCATGGCAAAGCGACACTAGCTGATGTTACAAGGCCAGCTCAGTCAATCATCCAGACTGTTGCCCCTGTAACTACTGAAAAGGCTGCTGCCTCTCTTCAGGAACCACACGTTTGTCTGGCTCTCCACAGATACCCCTCCACTGCGGTTGCACCTATGGCACGGCTATCTGCATCGTTGAGGCACACAAACCACCCCACCTCGGCAATGCATGTAGTTCATGGGGGTGGAAGGGTACATAAGAAATACAGAATACCAAAGTGGCTGTTGTCAGGTATATACGTTACAAACATGGCAGCTATTGGTTGATTCCTTACGATGTTTAGTATTTGGTCAGTTACACCCTATTTACTACTCGAGCATACTAGATAATAAGTATTACATTTTTTATCTAAAAGCTAGAATTATATTGCATTACTGAAATTGTCCTAGCTTACAGCGACAGCTATTTACTTCTAACAAGGGACACCTCCGACCTCGAACGCTCGGAATCGCACGAAACCATCCCTTGATTAACAGGCAATCATAAACAGTGCAGTGGTGTGCGTCATTTACACTCAATACCTCAAGTAATATTTTAACTTAGAGAAACAAAATAACAAGATATCAATACCATAGGAAGGAAATTATACGTAATTTAATGGCGTCATTGTATCATTACATATTCAATCAACAAGGTCGAAAACTCTCTGCTTAAAATTCTTATAATGACTCAAAACAAACATTTTCAGCAGTACCACACACCTGGGATTTCGATGAAAATGTTAAAGTGGCAGAGAAACATATGCCCATTCCACTAAAGCCATGTTATAACATTCAAAATCACTTTCGCATTCACGCCATCCAATATCAAAAGCCACACTAATTTCATTTTCAAATAATATTTTTGATATGTCTGTGTCATACCCTGATTTTCGCCAAGCATATTGAAACATAGGCTTATAAGTAGGTGCAGAAAATTGACTGTAAATCTCAGAGTTTCACAATAAAGTAATGATCATGTACACTCACTATTGGTTTGGCACCTTGTAATCTTACAAAATCATGATTCAGTCTTATACATCTATATCTACAAATGTGAATGTCTGTTCGGTGTACGTTTATCACGTCTGAACCACAAGACATAAAGAGCTAAAAATTTGTACAGTTACTAATGTCTTACCCGGGGAAGGCTTTAGGCACGGTTTTATGGCGATCGGATAGCTATATGTCTATTTATATTAATGTGAATGTCTGTTCGGTGTACGCTTATCACGTCCAAACGACAAGACGCAGAGACTTAAATATTTGTACAGTTTCTAATTTATACCTGAGGAAGGTTTTAGGCACGGTTTTATAGCGATATGATACATATTTAGTAATTTGAAGAATATAGCGTGAAATGCGGAACAATAATGATTCTTTGAAAATTATATTTACTCTTTGAAAATTGTTTTATTGGTTGCATTGTTGCTTGAGGGTTGATAATGACAAAAGGGTGGAGTATATTGTGATGGAAAGTTATCGGTGTATATGAAATACTACGTGTGTGTGTATTATTATTTCGCTCTGCAGCGGAAACTACAGAACGCAAACAAATGATGTGTGTGTTATTGTTGTCCGAAGTCTCCCGTTGTACACCATAGCAGTTCCATACCGACAGCTATAAGGGGGTGGAAGATATGGTGGTTGAAAGTCGTCAAATTATAATAAAATTCGGACTAAATGCCAGCGATGATGTTTGCGACTCTATAGCAAGGAGATTACATACAGCGAAACGTGATGCCACAGACCGTATCTTTGGTCTATGCGCGCTACAATGTCTTCTGCTCTTTCTCTGTAAGGTTAAGCACACGAATAAGGAAATATTAGAATGAATAAATAAAGCAGTAAAAAAGAAATTTCTTTTAATATATTTCTTTAAAAAATAGATTTGATGGTTCGCACATTACATCAAATGATCCATCTGCGATACTATTACAATCATTGTTGTTGAATTTCGTGATTGGATTCTTCGAAATGAGTGCATTTTTACCTGTGATTTCTTATATATTCTCTGATAAATGTAACATGTTTTTCGGAAAAGTACTAACTCAAGGTTCGAATAAATAATAAATAAATACCCAGGCAACGCCGGGTTTTCAGCTAGTAGTTTATATTGCCGAATGAAGTAAACATTAAGGGGGGTGGCAAGATTTTGTTGCATGGGTGGCAAAGATCTTTAGCGTAGCCTTTTGTTCGGAAAACTTGCATCTAGAAGGTTACGATTTGAACGAACCGCCCAAGAACAATATAACAATAGGCTACACTATGGCACCATCTAGTGGCGCTAGCAGAGAAGTGCTCAGTTTTGAATGGAAATTCTGCACACCATTGATTTGTTTATGATTGCTTGTTATTCTAAGCATGTAAGCAGGTTCCGAGCGTTCGAAGTCGAAGGTACCCCTCGTAAGTATAATGTGGTACATTTTATGTCAGAAAATTCACAGCGTATGGTGCCTGTAAACTTTATCAATACCTAGGGCAGTAATTCACTCTGATCGTAACGTCTTTCACATCAAACAGTGTCTCAGATACAATTCGTTAGACTCTGGTAAGCCGCGGTGGAGTAGCCGAGCGGTCTAAAGCGTCTCGCTGCGGAGCGCGCGGTTGCCGTGGAGGTTCGAGTCCTCCCTTGGGCATGGGTGTGTGTGTTTGTCCTTAGGTTAGTTTAACTAGGTTTAGGTAGTTTGTAAGCTACGGACTGATGACCACGCAGTTTGGTACGATAGATCTACAAACATTTGTTATTTGTAGACTCTGGTAATATTACAATTCCCCACTTCCTGGAGACACTTGCATATTTCGTGCTTGCCGTGTAATCGTGAGACAGTAAGTTTGAAGCATTTCGTGACCCAATGATTGTAGTTAATCTACTGTTTCAATTTTCTACTTTTTAGAAACACGCAGGCAAGTAGACCAGGTCACCTTCGCTCGCTAGTGCACTGACTCTCGACCACGCTGCTACTGGTTTAGCTCTAAAATGTTGATCACCAAGGATAAAATGTGCGCGAAAAATGTACAATAAGAGGAAGAAAGATTGAACCGTCCGAATAATTATGTTTCCCGTTTGAATGTAAAAAGTACCATTCTTCTTCTTTATTCGCCATTGTAAGTGCTGCCACTGATCTCCGGAAACCAAACGCCATTCCTATCGGTGTCTCCCCTATTTAGATTATAAATGTCTTTAGGAACCTAAATGTCTCTGAACCATGTAGTGGAACTGTTGGAATGTTGTTGGATTGAGGCTTAAGCGGTAAGATTTTTAATATGTGCAAAGGCGAGTACAAGAGTGTGTGTGTGTGTGTGTGTGTGTGTGTGTGTGGAAGGGGTCGGGTCTACTGGCCGCGGGGTAGAGGCCAAGCATTGCAATGTACCTTGCTGTGGAGCGCGCCGCTGCTCGTCGTCAGAGATTCGAGTCCTCCCACGGGTATGGATCTATTTGTTGTCCTTAGCGTTAGATTAAGTACTTTGTAAGCCTAAGAACTAATAACCAGAGTCGTTAAGTCCCATAGATTTACAAAAATTTGAATATTTTTTGGAGGGTCTATGGGGCTGCAGTCCTCTCCCCTACCCAGAAGTGAACTTGTATCCTGCCCCAACGTCGTCATCGATTCTCCTAACCTCTTCACACATCACTGAAGTCCTTGACCGCATTGACAGTGACAACGACTCAGTTTTCGTCATATTTACCACAAATGTCCATAGCCCAAACAATCCTCAATCCCCCCTGCCTCCTCGCCTTGCCCATGATTATTACCGAATAGATTGGTTTGCCTTCTGCCTTTCCCTCATCCATCAGGTCCAACCCCCTTCTACTTCATTCCACTGCCAGCATAGACCACACCGCTTCCTTCCTCCAACAGACTTTGCCTGTTACCATCCAATTCCAGGTCCCAACAAAGGTATACATACCACCGATCCACTCTCCCCCACCCTCTAGGCAATCCTACTACTCTGGGAATCCCGACTCCTCTACCACTGCTTTCTCTGTACCTGTCACCGGGATACACTTCTACATCACCAGAAATTAGGGCGTCACTTGTGCAGCCTTTTGACTATCAAGAAATGCTGGGAATGGCGACAGACAGTTACACAGCTTAATGGTATTGGAAAGCGTTCCAGCACCTTAATGGTTCCAAAACTACCCCCATCCTTAGACCTCCTACACCAACAATTATCCAAAGATGGCAGCAAGGTTGACCATATCGCATCCATCACATCTTCTCCATCTCAGCCAATCCGCACTTCGATTATTCCCATTTCCCAGACGTCCATTACAATTCCTGGACACATTGCCCCTCAGACATCAACACGCCCATCGCTGCACACGATCTACTGCTGAAACTCTACACAAAATACAACACGGCTTCCAGCCAGGACATCACTTATCGCCACCTCCTCACCACCCAAGTAACCCTCTATACTACCATCCTTTTGCACTGGTTACTACTACTGCCAGTGGAAAGTTTCCTTAGTCCTCATGTCCCTTAAACCTAACAAACTCCCCTCTGATGACTCCCCATTCTTCACAATTTTCCAATGCTGCGTAGACGCCTTTCTCCTGAATGAAACCTTTCTCCTTCCCCACCACCATGGCTTTTGGCCATCTCCTACTGTTCACTTTGCGTCACCCTGGTATTCAGCAAGGCCATCGAAGCCATTCTATTCCATTGCATCCTTCACCACCTCCGACTTCACCACCTTCTCCATGACATCCAATGTGGCTTTCTTCCTTCTCCACCAACTCCTTTACCTCCAGCTCAATTCCTGTTACGCTGTCATCTTTGTATCCTTAGACCTCAAATGGAACTGCTTTCCAGACTCCAAACTCTTCCTATCGATCTTGTCCAGGTCATTGCCTCCTTCCTCTTCAACTGCCCCACCTATATTCCCATCCGCAACACAATCTCCCATTATAACCCTACCCGTCCTACAACACCGGATAGTAATATGATAATTAGAAAAATGATCCCTGTGCCTAATTATCTTAATTTGGTGGAAAAGCTATCGGTAATGAAGCCGATGATGTAGTGGAGGCTATAACCGGAACGTTGCTGTACATCTTTAGTAGACAACAACGATCGATAGGAATAAAGAAAGTGGAAAGTAAAATTTGGAATAAAAATGATCAATGTTTAAATGAAAAAATGCGGAACAAACGGGACACAGGGATTAATTTGGAAAAAAGTGAATAATTTATTGATTTACGGTCGCCAGCTCGATGTGCGAGCAAATAATTTGGTGGGATGTCAGTAATAGAAAAGTTAATTAACAACGTGAAATATTACGTAAAATTTGGGTGGGCAGAAAATCAGAGTGTGAGAGTCAAATTCGGTACAAAAGACACTGACAATATACTAATTACTGAGAAATAGTTTACTAACACAGGGTTCATTGTAAGACAGCGAAATGCAAGCCATAGCCGCGCAAATACAACATACAGCTAATCATGCAAAACTCTCACCTTAACACTTACTATTTACAGCTTCAAATAATTAATTGTTTATATAAGTACCAGAAATTATTCTACAGCGAGTATACCATGCGCTTTACCAATAATCAAGTTGTAACTGAACTATTAACTGTACTAATCGCAAGCTCAAAAATTAATTAATGACTTGTCGTGATAACACTGAATATTTAGAAAAGAACCATTTAACCTTCTCATATACTTTTGCTCTATCTTTAACCAGGAATTATTAGCATTCAAACACTTGTAAACAATTACTATTCTCACTAGTCAGTACTTGCAAGTTAAAACAAACTTTACCTCAAAATATTATGCAGTGGAAAACAATTAACCTTTTACACTGTTATTGAAATATCTTTTGAAATTGAAAGTTAATCTAGCAGTTTCGTTCAACTTAGCAAACCTATTGATCACAACACTGGCATAAGCTACGTTTAGTAATACTTTTCTGAACACATTTTTTATTAACGACTGTCTTTAATGACTCTGATTTTTAGTTTTCTATAACTTTTTGAAAATTCTCGGAGAAACAATGGATGAGGAAGGAACCTGTCTGGACAATGACTATGGGTAATGATTTTTAAACACAGGTTCACAAATAACAGTGTTCGCTATTGAACAATCATCACTAATACGCTGGTTAGCTGTACATGCTAAGACAAACTGGACAGATCTTACTGAATTTGGTGAGAGATGTGGTGCTGCTGATTGAAGGCTGTTGGCACTTAACAATTGGCAAACACAGGCTCTTCTTGGCGACGAATGTTAATTACAATTTTGGGCCCACAGCATTCCTCTTGATGCATTCATTAATTATCTGAGCTGTGGCCGTATGAATAAATAATATTGCCTCTTCGCCGTCTCCTCCACTAGTGCCAATCCACGTACTTTTGCCGTAAACCATTGAGCACACAGTCTCACTAATGCGTCTGTCCGCCGCTACTTCTCAACAACGACTCTTTCTCGCTGTGCGCCTCTGCGCTACCAGCGATAAAAAACTACCTACTCAAAGATGATTCTATACAATAGCAAAGCCCTTGCTAACCCAGCGTGTCTACTACATTTACAATATTTTGACATATATGGAAATTAGCAGGACAATGCAAATATATCACAGAAACAAAATATACAAATACAAAATAAATTACAAAAAATACAAATAATGAGGAAAAATACATAAAGCATCGTTTTATATATTACCCTGTACGCACACATGACTGGAAAGCCCCGTTGGTCACTGTGTTGTTGTGTCACACCATCTTTTCTATCCCTGTGCTGCTGTGCCCCGAGGTTCTGTCATTTCTCCCTTTATCTCCTGCAACCCACAGATATGCCTAAGCCTGATCCCCCCGCCCCCATACACTTCTTATGTGAAAATTCATCGTAAAGCTGGTTTAGGATCAGCAACTCGGAATATTTTGTAAAATAATTTATTTTGTCCGTCGCAGTTGCACAATTTGACTAGTTTCAGACACTTACCGACCATTATCTAACCGTTAGCCTTTTTCAAATCGTGATCCTCCTGGCAGATTAAAATTGTGTGCCCGTGAAAGGGAAAGGTCAAGGTTCGAGTCCCAGTTCTGGCACCCAATTTTAATCTGCCAGGAAGATTCATACTGTGTACTTGTTGGAGGCCAATGCATGTATCACCTGTTTTAATTGCTATTTTAAATTTTAATGTAACTAGTGACATGTATTAACAGAGGATAATGTACAAGGTTTAGCAGCCATTTGTAACATGCCTCCTTGTTGGCCGAACATGGGGCCTGAACTTTCCTACAATCATCTATACCTACAAATCCCTCATCCACGCCATCCTCTGCATGTACCGTCCTACCTGGATCTCTTCTACAAGTCCCCTACCTTCTGTATCCCTTACTAAACCAATTTCCCATGTGGATCCTCTATGACCTCTTTCACTTCCTCCCCCCCCCCCCCCCTTTGTCCGCTTCAATGAACACCTCTGCCTCCACTTCCTCTACCATAAACTTGATGCTCCTCACTCTATTGTCCTCTCCTCACCAATCCTGGTCTGTTGCCGCGCCATTTACACTGTTTACCTGCCAGTCTCCTCCCGTCGACTCTATTTACTTTTCCCAAGGCAATTTCCGCACCCTTTCCACCCTGACAATGCTCTCTGACCAGACATCCTCCCATCTGTAAAACTCCTCGTCCCCCTCCTCCCCTTTTCCCCTTAGAGCAGTGTTTTTCTTCTCGAATATGGAACCCCACTCCAAGTAATAATATTCTGGCGACCCCCCCTTCAGGTGCAAGGCGTTTATGCGGCATTGGAAAATAGTGTTTATAAGAAGGAGTTTATTGGTGGTAAGGGAGAACATGTTGATGTAAAGAAAGGTAACTTGTTGCTCCCCCATGAGAGGTATAAAGGATTAAGGGAAAGCAAAGGGGAAGAATAGGAACTAAACCAGGTTCAGGTGGCAGTCAGTGTGAGAGTTGTTAGTGGGGATGGCAGGATCAGAAGGACGAACGGGGCTCAGTGAATTTTTCTTTGACAGTATGGGATGGGATTTACACTTGTAAGTTTTACAAGAGGGGAGAGGGGCAGAGAGGTTGGTATGGGCGGTTTGGAATGTGGACCTTGGCAGAGAGGTCATACGGGAGGGAGGCAGCAATTTTCTGAGGTGATCATTATAAGTTAGGCAATAGGAACAGGAGGGTTTGACAGGATGGAGACGGTTATATATGAGTGTCCTGTTGCTGAGGAGGTCATTTATGGAAGGCGCGACTTCAGTAGAAATGTTCATGAGGAGTGTGGGTCCCATTGCATTACCAATGCGACAGGCGGAGCAGATGTTGAAGCAGGGATCTCGCCGTAGCTCTTCCAACATCTTGACCTCCATGATCCCCGTGTTTGGTGATTATGGTTCTGAGGGTGGGAGGTTAGCAGGGAAGAGGCAGATTTGGCAGCGAGCGATGGGAGGGGGAAGGGGGGGCGAGGAAGGCATGGTAGTCAGACTGAAAACTGGGAATCTTATGGAGGAGGAGGGAAGTCGTGGTCTGTGGATATGACTCTGAGGGATGACTTGAGGGATGGATGCAGAGGGGTGCATTGTCAGAAAAGGAGGGTGTCATCACGGGGGTCGAGGTTTTTGGGCTTGGGGTTGGAAAGGACGAAGGTATGGAGAGCAGGAGGAGGAGGAGGAGGGGTAGGGGTTGGGGGGACAGAGGCTGAGCTATGGGGAGAGGAGCAGCTTCCATGGGGATGGGTGAGCCAGTGGTGAGGGTATTGGGGGCTTTCTTTGTGGTTGTAGAGGAGGCAGCAGTTGTTTGGTTAGGCTGGGAGGCTGGAGTGGGGACAGGGTTGACAGGGGGTGACGCACAGGTGGCCCTGTAGCCACAGTATCCTCTGGAGGTGGGTAGAGGTGGCTTGCTGGGTACTGACCATAGTGGCTGTACCCTGGGCAGCAGGAAGGGGAGGAAAGGTTTCTAAAATTCTTTCTACAGAGAAGGTAGCAGTAGTAGAAGAAGCAGGATCTTGATTAGCGACAGGGCAGCTGGTGCTGAGGTGGTGAGGATAAGGAGTGTGGGGGTGGTAGTGGGGAGGAAGGGAGAGATGACGCCCCAGGCGAGTGTGGCGGAGCCTGAGAAGTGGGCGGTGAAAGTCCATGAAACAGGTGTCGATGGGACATACCTGGACAGAGGGACAACACAGACACACACACACACACACACACACACACACACACATACACACACGAAGAGCACACAGAAAACAGCGAAGTCAGTGGCGTGGGCGGTTCCGCTGGAGGCGGCAGTGCCGCTGAAGGCGGCGCGAAGGCGGTGGCAGCAGCATACCTTGTGGTTACTGCGGAGGATGCAACGGCTGTGGCCAACGACCTATATAAACAACATAGACTGGCTAAGGTGCTGCCATACTTGAAGCAAATTGAAAGCTCGGCCGCTATGTTTTAGAACGTCACGTAGGCGTAACAAGTTGTCTGCTATAGCATTGAATCATGTCCCTTTCACTTTTTGCAATGATTTGACAAACCATTATTTTATAACCAAGCTACTGTGGCTAAAGGTTAAATGATAGAAAACAAGTGTGTGGAAAGCAAATGGGAAAGTTTAATTACAAAATGGCATATACAATTCATCGGCTAAACATCTTCTCATTCATACAAAAAACACGCCTGTTCACTGTCCATTAAACAGTATTAATTTCGTGTTCAAGTGCCTAATCTGCTTACCTCTTTCCTGCGCAGATTTGGCTTTACATAAATGATGTATTCTACAGCTGAAGTAATGTTTTAATAACAGCTTTATTAGGCTGGAGTAATGAGATTCCTCCCAAAATTTCGAGGATGCCTTGAAGTGCTCGTAGTTGGTAAATAAAGTTGGTTTGTTTCCCAAAATTCTAAATACATCTACATAGATTTGCAAAAGGAAAATGTTTCTACAAGATCTGTAGAGGGATTGAACAGGCTGTTTTTATTCGTTATAATCCGATAAATCCCGCTTGATTCTCATTTTTAGGAGCAAGGAGAACTTCCAAGCAATCTAAACACTTAAGTATTCTACTCACTTGCCCAATGATGTTTCTAGATATATATTCAACTACTTTTTTGGAATATGTCAGCATTTCGTATTGTGCCACATAGTCATGGTGACAATGAATATGCCCACTGTTCTCTGGATGACGTAAATCATGATTTGCAGTAGGTAATAGAAGAGGTTCGATCTCTCCTGCTTGATTACATGACATATCTTCAAAGGAAGCTGATTCAGCCATCTGACTTTTTTGGAGATCTCCTTGCTGGCGTTTTTGCTGTTTGGAGATGTTCAGGGAATCGCATTAGCCGGAAGCCGCTTTGTATCATTTGTTGCATACATCATTTCTCCTCAAAATGTGATGAACAAATGCAAGTGTATGCAGTAGGTTTCCACTTATCTCGCCTCATATTAACCATCGTTTTGTAAGTTCTTCATTTTTCAAAGGAAAACGTAAAAATATAATTACAGCTTACTTTAGTTACAGTAGGACTATTGTATGCAGAAATGTACTAGGACAAAAGACGAGTACACGCAATATTAGAAACGAAAACATAGAAATACTAACTGAATTACGATATTCCAACAGTAATATTACTACAATTCGTACATTTATATGCTGCGCATACACTGGGCACGGGGTCATATTAATAAATAACCTTTCAACCGCGGGGAGCAGCGAAACCACCGACAATTGGGGCTGCGGCGGCGAGGGCTGCGGTGGCGGCGGTGATGGACGCCGGGAACAGTGGGGATGAACACGGACGGCAGGTAACAGCGTTAGCGGAGGTGCAGACAGGAACCGCCCAACCGGTTGGCCGACTTCACGGGCGGCGGTCGGCAAAGATGGCTGCAGGTGTTCAGGTGGAGAGGAGCCGGTCGGGTCGACCGCGGAGACGGCGGGCAGCGGCGATGGGCGGAAACACGTCTACCAGCTGGCAGAGACAAGCCGGTCGTCGAAAAGACGGCGGGCAGTCCCCCTTAGCAGCGGCGTCGACAGGCGAGGACTCGTCCAGGCAGTACAAGCGGCGATCAGTACACTCGGTTGGTAGACTCTCCAGGCAGCGAAAAGTCGATAGCAGCGCCTACCACCACACGTCAGGAGAGTATCCCCTGCGGACCTACCGCGGGGGTGCACATTCATTAAAACAGTTATGTAAACATCATAAATTCTGTAAGATTTAAGAGGAATCAACTAATATGTATTAATATAACAGTATTACTTACATGGAAAGTATTTAAACCATAAAAAATGGCTACAAAACCAATCTGTTCATAAATGAAATAAAAAATGACCAGGCGCTTCTAGTTCGATACATGTGACTGCAGAGCGCGCTAAGAACGCAACATTAAAGTGCAAGTTACACCAGACGTTGAGTTTTCGGAGAAATTCAAAACTCGTCATCTTAGATTCCTCGTCAAATTATCAGACCATGCCATAAGTGATTAGTTACAGAAAATTTTTCTGCGGTTGGTTAACAGAGTTTGTTAGGATTACCTGACATAGTCGGGTTTGGAGGCGATCTTGGCTTTTTAATTTGAAAACTATAAAGAGTTTGTTAGTACTGTCAGTGACAAGTGGTTTTACTAAGAAAGAAGAGATTCACACGATTTTTCTGTGAAGAACATGGGGATGACAGGTATTCGTGTATGGCAGCGTTAACAGCACAAACGAAGGTGTGACAACAAGGCTCATGGTGCGTCAGAGCGCCGTGTCGTGCAAGGTACAAACAATATTATGTGACAGAGAGCAGATGTTGAAATGCAGCGCAGACATAATCACTGTAAAGGCTCTACTCGATAACGTCTGACCACCACGGAAGAGCACCACACTGAGTAACATTTTGGCATCTTATCCTGCCGTACGATAACAGTCAATGAGGCTCCATAACCGTAAAGGTTAGCCTGCTGTTGAAGAGACATAAAATTCACACAGTCTTCAGGCCTCCAGTAAAGATCCGGCAACTAATACACTCTGTGAAAGAAGTTGTAGGCCTCAGAATACCAGGCATCCAGGCATATGTAAAATTCCGTGAGATTGTGGGCATTTTTATGTCTGTCAGACTATCTGCTCTATAGAACAGCGCAACACAGAGCAGAAAAGGCGTTTTAGATTACGCTACACTGAAATGACAGCCATTGGGAAACATGCTCTGGAAAAAGGACATCCAATTCTTTTAGATGAGATGTATATTGTTAAACGGACGAATAGGTTCTGGATCACAGCAATAAACGAGGCAATAGAGATGGAAACATCTGAAAAACGTTGTATTGCAGCTCAGTACGGCCTGGTAACCTGATAACGGGGAGTTGAGTTGGCCGCGCGACCAAATCATTACCAAATATGCTCAAGAACGGAGCACCGGTAAAGTCACTGACAGCGGCGCGGCTAGAAAAAACACGGCAGCAGCATCGAGAGGACAGTCAACCATTGACAATGGCAGAGGAGATCTCTGCCGGAAGCTCCTGGGCAGTGAACCACCTGATGCGGTTGATGTTTTATTAATCAATGATCTTTATGCAATATTCTGTGTTATTCTGTAACATTAGTTGGAATCTATCTGTATTCAGGCCTACGGTATGGGGTTCGAATCCCCCCCTCGGGCATGGATATTTGTGCCGTCCTAGTTAGTAAGTAGTTCATAAGTAGTTTGTAAGTCTAGGGACTGATGACTCCGTAGTTAAGTCCCACAAGATTTTTTTAAAGTGTTTTCAGGCGTATTTGCTGCCATTAACAGCGCTACACAAGAGGTAATTTTTGTAAATGTGTCGTAAGCATGAACGCAATTTATTCAGTAATGGAAGGTGATTCCGCAGTGCAACAGATGACCCTTTTCGGCGAGTATGGTGATCGCCCGTAATTTTAGTGACTCTTTTTGGGAGTAAATGATACAGTGGTGTCACTGGTGTAGAAATGATCTATGGCAATGTTTTTCAACCTTTCTGAAAATGCGATCCAATTCCAGGTAAAAACATTCTGGCGACCTCTCCATCACGAACCGTAACAAAACTATGTTACCTCAAGAGAAAGTAATTTAGTCTTCTTTCTTTTGCTTCATCTTCCTTTTAAAATTTTAGAAAAATTGATTAATTCATATAAGAAAATGTATCTTTCCAGCGCAGATACCCAAGTTACAAAATAATCTGTCTTTTAAACTGGAGGAATAATTTTTTTTTTTTATTTTATTTATTTATTTATTTTTTTTTTTTTTTTTTTTTTTTTTTTTTTTTTTTTAATGGAAGACATTACCCTATTTTCACGCAATTTTCTACTGAAAAATATATCTAGTTTAATGAGTGTTTCGCATTTCAGGCAAGACTCAGAAGCGAATTATGCTTGTAAAGAAGTAAAGCGCACACTCCGCTGCAGAGTGAAAGATTCGTTCTTGTTAGAAGTAGGTATATTTTTTTCAGTTTATCAAAATTACTTATAGGATCAAGATCATTTACCTATTGATTGGTTTCTGAAAAGAAAAATCAGATTTTGCGCTTATTCATCTTTAACACAATATGTTCTAAAACAGACTATGATCTATCATTTCATAATGAAGGTTACACAAGGTATTCCGTAATTTTAACATTAAGGGCCGGTTTGTCAATGTCTCGTTAAGTTCCAGTTTAGATTTTAACTTGTAGTTAACAGAGAATTGCGTTTCTCAATGTTTCGTTATTAGTTAACCTGCCGTTAAAAGACTTGAAATTGGCCGTTAAGTTAACGAGTAAAACTCCGCTCGTTACACGGCTAACGACCAGTTAAGTTAGAATCTGTGTGAAAATGGCAGGATTCCAAATCGCTAAAATACTGCAATACAACGTATTCACGTGATAAAGACCGATTTATCGAACAAAATAACAGAAGCACTACATTTATGAAAAACTAGTGTGGAAAGCACCTTTAATGGAAAATTGTATCGTCATATTTCTCGCCCCATCCATGTCAGTAGCCATTAGATGAGTTTGATATATTGCATATATGCAACATAACCTTAAAATTACTGTTGCGATATCAAAATATAAACTTACGGGTAACGACTAGTTAAGTGAGAATCGGTATGATTAAAAAGGGCCGCGGTGGAGTAGCCGAGCGGTCTAAAGCACCTCGCTGCGGAGCGCGCGGTTGCTCGCCGTGGAGGTTCGAGTCCTCCCTGGGGCATGGGTGTGTGTGTTTGTCCGTAGGTTAGTTTACCTAGGTTTAAGTAGTTTGTAAGCTACGGACTGATGACCACGCAGTTTGGTCCGATAGATTTACAGACATTTGAACATTTGAATTTGATTAAAAAGGGCTGGAATAAGATATTTGGTTGAAAATTACGACGATGTCAATATTTTGGACGATCTAGAGGTCATTGCTCCTATAAGGCGTCCTAGACGTATTTATGTTCGTCCAAATCATTTTGAATGCTGGGATGATGCAGAATTGTGCACGATTTCGTCTTCGAAAAGCCACTTTGGAAACGCTGCATGAAAAACTGCACGACCATCTGAAGAGTCCAACAGATAGTTACGTATATTGTAAATGATCAGTCTTAATAGAAAACAATACATTATTTATATCTGCATATTTTTATATAGCTTATTAATTCAGTGTTTACTTATGCTTGTTGCGCCTAGTATAGGGCCTAAAATGTGTTTAGCTTGACAGTGCACTTTCGCCTATGTGCTAGTTATTGCTTACACTAAGGTACTACGCACTTGTCAGTATATTATCGTACTAGTCCCTAAGCACTTTTGCTTTCCTACATGTTCCATGCACAGCATTCAATTCATTTGCCACAATGTCGCTTCCTTTTCCTTCCGTCGGTTTTTCTACATTCCAATGTTTCCCTATATTTATCTATTAAGGACACAAGAGTCTCGCCCTAACTTCTTGTAAAATTCGAGCTTCCTTACGTTTATTTGCCATAGCGCCAAATAAAGTCTGCTAACCTCCTTCCTGATAGTCAAATATGGTGAACAGCTGTTTATTCTGATGGCTCTTTCATTTGTATCTATTGCCAACATAGTCGAAATATATCGCACCTTCTCATTTTCTCCAGGTTAGCAAACGAGAGGTGTATCTGGCAATGAAAACCCAATACACTTAATGAGCACATTTAAATGGACGTTAAATTCATTTTCTCGTTTACCAACGATTAGATTAACGAGAGATGGACGAACTGGCCGTAAATAAATTTAGCTTACATATATAGAACATATTACAGAACCGCTAGTTATTTTATCGCTAGAGATTCCTCTACATCTACATCTACATAGATACTCTGCAAATCACATTTAAGTGCCTGGCAGAGGGTTCATTAACCACTTTCATAACTTTTCTCTACCGTTCCATTCTATAATAGCGCGCGGGAAGAAAGAACACGTAAATCGTTCCGTTTTCGATCTGATTTCTCTTATTTTATTGGGATGGTCATGTCTCCCTAAGTAGGTGGGTGCTAGCAAAATATTTTCACATTCAGAACTAAAAGTCGGTGATTGAAACTTCGCAAACAGATCACGCCGAAATGAATAACGTCTTTCTTTTAATGATTTCCACCCCAATTCGTGCAACATTTCTGTGACGCTTTCCCCCCGTAACGTGATAAAACAAAACGAGCTGCCCTTCTCTGAACCTTCTCAATATCTTCCGTCAGTCCCACCTAGTGAGGGTCCCATAAGGGGCAACAGTACTCTAGGAGAGGACGCACAAGTGTGATGTAGGCAGTCTCTTTGGTGGAGCTGGTGCATCTTTTAAGCGTTCTGCCAATGAAACGTAACCTCTGATTCGCCTTCCCTACAATATTTTCTATGTGTTCTCTCCAGTCAAAGTTGTTCGTAATTGTAACTCCTAGGTATTTGGTAGAATTTACGACCTTAAGGTTTGACTGATTTATCGCGTAATTGAAGTTCAGCGGATTTCTTTTAGTGGTCATATGTATTAGTTCACACTTTTCTTTATTTCTCTTGTGACGGCGATCCCACCGAGCAAGAGTATGCGACTCCCCTGGGAAGCTACAGGTTTGAAAACACTGCTCTACGGAATGGGGCGTATGAGAAATACTTAAGACACACTATTTGCCTTCTCCACGATACAGAGTGAGTGCTCGGCTCCGACGAGCGTTCAAACTGGAAATCAGTACACTAAAGTAATACACTATCTTTGTTCATGCGTTATCGAGGGCTTTGTTCTATTTAAATACGGGGTTAGGAGTTGTTAAAGTGGCCGGGGAAATTAACTTGCTGATTACCGGGGACGCTCGCTACATGACGCTAGACCTGTAGTGTAATGTGTTGTGACATAAGACTAAGGCTCGGAGATGTCGTTGTCCCGGTGGGGGCCGCCGACTATCACTTCATTTCATCTTATCTTGAAAACTGGCATCCGTCGCCGAGCGTTTTCGCTGCGAAAAATAAGTCAGCTCTGACTGCAACAGGCTTCAATTAGTAAAGCACTACAAGTCCTGCATCAGTTGCTTACAAAATTTTTCAGCGAAACATTTCTGTGCCTTTTAATCACTCTCCGGCGTTCACCTCAGTTGATTAAAATATTGAACGCTGCTATTCAACGTTTACGTTCACGTTGAAATGATTATCACTGTAATCACTTTATTATGAACGTGAATGTTACGTAGCATCGTTGGAAATTTTAATCAAATGACGTGACCGCTGGAGAGTGGTTAAAAGCCACAAATATATATTTAAAAAAAAATTATAAGCATCTCCAGATCGGTAAACCGGCAGTGCTTTATTAACTTAGGTTTAGTGCAGTTACAGCTGACTTTTTTAACAATGACTTCATTTCATGCCATTGAGAACTTGTACAATATGTTCAATGAAACCCCAGAAAAAAATTCATCGTGCCAAAAATAGAAATAAAAAGTACTGTATATTTAAACAATTATTCTTCTATTGGTTTTCGTTTCAGATCATTTTATAGTCATTTTTAATTTTTATCACATGAGAAACTTCGAAATCAAGCAGAAATCACGAACACGTTGTCCAGCCACTTCTGAGGTTCAGATTTTCTTTTGAACCTTTTGAGGCGTTGCTCCGGCAGGGAGGGGCGATGGGGTAACGTCGCTAGTAACTTGCGTGTTTGCGCTGGCAGAAACACGAGCTGCTGCTAAGGTGTTCGGACTGATGGAAACGTACGATTGGTCCGAACGGTAGATAATGTAGCTAGTTCCTGCACCTTACCTTGTGCATACGTAGAACTTCCGGAAGGCAACATTTGCGCCCTGGACGTTGGTCTTGGCACATTGAAATATATATATATATATATATATATATATATATATATATATATATATATATATATATATATATTTGTGTGTGTGTGCGTGTGTAAGATTTCTTATAACTAAAGGTAAAACTTTAGTTTGTGATCTAGTTGGGCTTTATAGCTGTCAAATAATTTTCGAATTTTCATTGTGGCTGACCACCAGCTGTCCTTTATGTTGCTCAGAGGTACCAACAGAACGAGATTAGGTTCTTGTGACTACATTTAAAAGAAAAACATTTGATATCTGTTTTTATGTCTGTCTGACATCAAAGATTTAATTTCAAACCTGATCTTTCTCTGCTCTGAGTGTAAAATGGCCCGTGATCGAAACCCGAAGCTCTGAAAAGAATACAGTTGATGGTCAACCGCTATGAAATTTAAAAATTAAATATCTACTCAATACGCATTAGCTGTAAAAGTGTTCAGAGGATCGTAAAGCAGAGTAATATTTTCACTCTGCGGCGGAGGGTCCGCTGATACGAAACTTTCTAGCAGTTAATAACTGTGTTCTGGACTGGAGTTCGAACTTGGGACCTTCGTTTTTAATGGAACAGAGCCTATTCTTACAGCATTAGATCCACCTGAATGCCTCCTACCATTTAAAACAATTATGTTATACGTGATAAACTGTATGAATCGCCGTGGGGTTAAAGACAACTTTGGGGCGTAAGAGGAACAGGGTTAGCGTACGGCTACAAGGAATTTTCCCCCATCTTCCGTTTGGAACAGATTCTGGAACAAGTAATGAGTTTTGTATCATTACTTGCTACAAATAGTCTGCTGTTATAGTTTTTTTTTTTTTTTTTTTTTTTTTTAATAAGTTGCACTTGCAAAGTAGTGAACTCATAGTCATTTTTCTCATCAGGCTGCATTGTTTCATGTCACATTTAACGGCACAAGGGTACTTATGAACCTACTCCTTTCCCACGTGTTATGTCAATGGATACCTGCCAACGAAGATGCAACGTTATTTAATAAGTGGGCTCATACTGAGAGTTTCTTTGTAAATTTGAAATTGTAATCACTAAAATAAATGATACACCTTCCCCATCGGTGAAGATTCACTTCATTTAATCCTTTTCAGCCTAAATTTCATTAGGAACAAAGCTACTTCTCTGGATATTTCTACTCATATTGATTGGAATAATGTGACTTTTTTTCATTTTTGAGATTTTTTTATTATGAAGGGAAATTTGGGATGCCTTTATATGGTATAATTCTGCAGGAAATGTTTCCTTTATCGTACCTGACATCTATTCTAACTGTTTCCTACTAATGAAGACATTTTACAATGTTTTATGAATGAAATATTCAAATTATTTTCCTTTCTATAATATTTTGAAAGTATTGCTGCTCGTACTCTTAGACTATAAGCAACCATAAATATTTTGCCAATGCGTTGTAGCCTAATGATCCTTCGTTCGGCGAAGTAATGGTAGCCAATCTATCTGCAATGTATTTGGGTAAGTCCTGCAGTGTTCTTTGTAATCCTTGGTCAAATGGTTGGGCCGAGAGTAAAATATTTGGGCTGCAAAGGTTTAATCCTGTGTGAGTCTTCACTTCGTTTCTTCAGAAGGTCTCTGTATTGCGGTTAATACCGGCGTCTTTTATGGCGACTATATTTATTTTATTTTAATTCGTATCAATTGCCGATATTCAAAAATACTTCCATAGGATGTCTCAGCTATTACGTTGTGGTTCGTCTAATTTTAGTCCAGGCATCAGCCAGATAACCTAACTGTTGCATATTTTATTAGGTTGTTGTTAAAGAAGTCCAGGTCGCAAACACATCTGTTGAGAGCCCTATTTAACATTTCTTACTGCAATCAAGAGTCTGATGATGATGTTGTAGGATCTAAATGGGTCACCATTCAGTACCGGTGGATGCGGTTCAGAATCTATTAATTTTAAATATCTCATATAGGTACATGATATTCGATAATGTTGTTTTCAAAACTTTTTAGCCATTTTCCTTAAGGAACTGAGAATATGATTTTAGAAGGTGTGTGTGTGTGTGTGTGTGTGTGTGTGTGTGTGTGTATGTGTGTGTGTGTCGGTGGGTTGTTGGATGTGTTGGTGGTCGGTTGGAGGGTTTGGACAGAATTTATGTGTGTTACCGTCCGTTTCTTTAACAAGCCTTATGAAAGATTGAAGACATAGTAGGGACTCTGCGGTAAGTTACATTGTCAGTATTCCTTTTTAATTTATGACTAGTTTCTCAAGTGTTCAGATGTTTGGGACTTAACTTAAACTAAGTTAAACTAATATAAGGCAACACAAATACCCATGCCCGAGGGAGGATGCGAACCACCGACGGCAAAGGCCGCGCGCACCACAGCACGGCGCCTCAGTGGGCACTGCTATTCTGCCGCGGCGACTAGATTCTGTCACTTGTCCATTTTCTCATCATTTATTCCTGAAAGTCACAATACCGCTAAGGCTACTGTACTGTGTAGCTACGGCTGACACACGCACAGTGGTTACTGAAGCGATTAATCATACTTGTTATGTCACTTGCGAGAACCGTTGATCTGAAAATGTTCATCTGTCCCAAACTGGTCTCAATCATAACTTCAAATAAAACTTACGCAGAATACCAAACATCTCTCACAAATAGATACAGAAAGTATTGACCTATATCGCCCTTAGCATACGGCACGTTTTTAGGAATATACAGGGTGTTACAAAAAGGTATGGCCAAACTTTCAGGAAACATTCCTCACACACAAAGAAAGAAAATGTTATGTGGACATGTGTCCGGAAACGCTTAATTTCCATGTTAGAGTTCATTTTAGTCTTTACGGATAAGGCTTCATTCCATCGTGATCAAATTGTAAATTTTCACTATCAACATGTGTGGGCTGACGAGAATCCGCACGCAATTGTGCAATCACGTCATCAACACAGATTCTCCTTGTACATTTGGGCAGGAATTGATGTCTTGATTGGGCCTCATGTTCTTCCACCTACGCTCACTGGAGTACGTTATCATGATTTCATGCGTGATACTCTACCTGTGCTGCTAGAATATGTGCCTTTACAAGTATGAAACAAAAATGTGGTTCATGCACGATGGAGCTCCTGCACATATCAGTCGACGTGTTCGTACGCTTCTCAACAAGAGATTCGGTGACCGATGGATTGGTAGAGACGAACCAATTCCATGGCCTCCACGCTCTCCTGACCTCAATCCTCTTGAGTTTCATTTTTGAGGGCATTTTGAAGCTCTTGTCTACGAAACCCCGGTACCAGATGTAGAGACTCTTCGTGCTGGTATTGTGGACGGATGTTTTACAATACGCCATTCTCAAGGGTTGCATCAGCGCATCAGAGATTCCATGCGACGGAGGGTGGATGCACGTATCCTCGCTAACGAAGGACATTTTGAACATTTCCTGTAACAAAGTGTTTGAAGTCACGCTGGTACGTTCTGTTGCTGTGTGTTTTCCATTCCATGATTAATGTGATTTGAAGAGAAGTAATATAATGAGCTCTAACATGGAAATTAAGCGCTTCCGGACACATGTCCACATATTTTCTTTCTTTGTGTGTGAGGAATGTTTCCTGAAAGTTTGGCCGTACCTTTTTGTAGCACCCTGTATACATAATGGTAGAATAAATTTAGTCGTTCTCACGCCATCGTATCTTAGTTAGGAAGGTTTTGATATACACGCAAAAGTCGCATTTCCACTAGTATCGACAACAGGAATATTTATAGGTCCTTAACACCCACATTTATTCGTTCAGTAGCGTTGAATACAGAGAATACGAAGATAGCAATTCACTGTGGAGGGATTATGTTTATCGCCGCGATGCGGTCCACGAAGGAAGCGCAGTGGGACTCGGTAAGCCGGACCCGTAATGAAAGCAGGTATTTGCAGCGGCCCACCTGAATCTGCGATACGCGGATAAGTGTCTCCGCCACGCCGGACCCCCT